>JAYKKT010000090.1:9622500-12030000 GCA_036023115.1 Brasenia schreberi
ATCAATAAACATCATGTAAAGGTCTTCTTTTTGCTCTAAAATGTTCCATAAGACGTCTCAAAAGGTGAATCGCTTTGACAGTAGATCTGGCTGGCATGAATCCAAATTGGTTCTTTGTTGTACTCGATACTTATCTTAACCTACGTTCGATAATTCTTTCCCACAATTTCATAGTATGACTCATTAACTTGATATCCCGATAATTCACACAATTCTGAATGTCTCCCTTGTTCTCATATATGGGTATAAGTGTACTCGCTCTTCATTCCTTGGGCATCTTTTGGTTTCTCCATATTTCATTAAATAGTCTTATGAGCCAAGTGATTCATTTTTCTCCAAACTTCTATAGGAATATTGTCTAGTCCTACTGATTTACCACCTTTCATATGTTTAAGAGCCTCTTTGACTTCATTCTTTTTAATACGTCGGTAGCAATTGTGGTTTATATAATTTTCTGATTTGGATAACTCTCCTAAGCTAATACTAATATCTTTATTTTTATTAAAAAGCTTATAAAAATAGTTTTTCCATCTATTTCTTATATCATCATTTGCCATTAGAATTTTTTCATCATCGTCTTTGATGCATCTAACAGAATTAAGTACTTTTCAAACCCTAAATGGGCTACAGCTGTCACTTACAAATTTAAAACTTGCAATTGATATATTCAAAATCCAATCAAGCATGTACAATGTTATAAAATTAGGAAGAAAGCAACAAAGATGAATAGAAAGAGAGAAGCCACACTTTAGAAAGAGGTAGGGAGGAGGAGAGAGAAAGAATGATTCTTGGAGAAGACAAATGAGAGAGAGAGAGAGAGCACTATTAGAGCAGATATGCGGGCACATAAAGACACATTTAACAACATAGGTTGTAAACAAAAGAAGAAATTTTAGGGTACATAGAGTACCATATTTCAGAATATTGCAAATTTTGTTAAACAAGTTTTACCTTGTGTACTGTAGTGTAGCATAGTGTATGATATGATTGATACAAATATGATCGAACATCCATTTGGAATGTGATGCTGAACCTTGGGATAAGGTATGCAACCTGATCCATGTCAAATACTTTGATAATTATGTTCTTGTTAGATATCAAGTAATTATCATTAAAACTGCCTAGGTATGGCAACGATGGGGTCTGGGATGGAAATATATACCTGACCCAATACTTAGAACATCAATTTTGTGCCTTATACCCGTCGTATTACCAACAGGGACAGGTATGGGAGTGTCCTTTTCTCCTAGTGGTACAGGCTGAAGGCACCCTGTAGTCCAATTTCAAGAAATAATACCCTTAAAAATAAAAAGTAATTTGGATTAATATATATATATATATATATATATATATATATATATATATATATATATATATATATATATATATATAGTGATTGATTGGATCCTGAAACCTTTTGACATATGCATACTCTTACCCACTCTTTACTTTTAAGGGTATGAAATGTAATAAGAGTGTCTTTTGTGTTCTTTAAAATATAAAGTAAAGAGAGGATGAGGATGCATGTATCAAAGGTTTGTAGGTTTTTGTATACCTATTAAAAATGGGATAGAAGGATTATTGTCATTTGTACTTTTTCAAGTATCTTATTAAATTTGTAAACCACACCTTGCCTTATTCTTGGATGAATGTATCGCAGTGTAGAGTGTGTGGAGGAATACCAACCTTTGACAGTACATACACTTGTCCACTCTTTACTTTTGGAGACATGCATCTAAGAGTATTTTTTATATTCTTCAAAATACTCTTTTATAACTTTTTAAATAACGATTATTCTCTCATTGAACATGTTATATGATCCAATATATATAGAGAGAGGTAGTTGATGTTTATTGAGTACGGTGCTCAATCCCTTGTTTCACTTGGTTATACCGGTTAAATCATTAGTCACTGTCCTTCCTCCATCATTTTCTGCTGCTCCTCTACTACCCAAAACTACCTTTCACTGGGTAAAAACACCATCATCGCCACTAAAACCACTTATATATATATATATATATATATATATATATATATATATATATATATATAGGTGGTTTTGGTTGTGGTGGCAGAGATTTTGATTGGTAGAAGATGATTTTGGGCTGTGAAAGAGTAGTACGGTAATGGAGGGTGACGACCGATGGTTGAATCGGTAGAACCATATAAAATAAGGAATTGAGTACCATGCGCAATTAAGTACAAACCATTATATATATACATATCTATATATATATATACATATATATATACATATATATATACATATATATATACATATATATATACATATATATATACATATATATATATACATATATATATACATATATATATATAGAGAGAGAGAGAGATAGGGAGATGGAGAGAATATAGTTCATGTGCACATAAATTCATGCTTAAACATACTCAAAGATTTCAACCGGCATCCATTACAAATTGCTTTTGACTTAAGATCTCAAGTGTTGATCTTCAAGATCGAATGTTTGAGATCTTTGAGAATGTTTAAGCATATATCTATGTACGTATGTACTAATTTTTCTCTCTATATATATATTGGTTTTTGCACACCTATCACTTCTTGCCTCACTCTTGAATGAATGTGTCGGAGTGCACATTGTGTGCAAGATTATATATATATATGTATGTATAAAAAGAGAGAAGAGCATAGTTCATGCACATACTCAATTATACTTAAATCTTCTTAAAGATCTTAATCTTTAAAATTAATAGTTGAAAATTTTAAAGTAAAAAAATATATAATAATTACAAAAAGTACAGTAGATCATTGATGTTAATGATTGAGATCTTTAAGGATGTTTAGATATAAATGAGTGTATGCACTTAAGACTATATATATATATGTCTTCTTAACTACCCGCCAAAAATTCATCAAGGGCGACCAACCCTGCCCCTTTCTGGTCAGATTGGGTCGGTTCCCATGGAGGGCCTAATACCATCCCTAAAGTGCCTGCGACGCAAAAGGTGCAAAAATGTGCAGAGGTGGCATGTGGCTCGTCCGCTTTAATTTTTTGACCGGGCTCTCTTTTAATTGCTCCAGTCAGTGACACACGGTACACTAATCATTCAGGGAACTGCTTTATTTGCCGAGACTTCCTTTCAAATTTCCATTGCTTCGATGAACTGAAACTGTTTCTGCATACTTTCAAGGGTCTGCAACTCTTACTTTACTCTTAGTTAACCATGATGGATTGTCCTGTTGCAGTCTTTTTCTAACTTCTTGTACTAAAAGTGAAAAGGTTATCAACTTGACTACTTTTATCATGTATGAAAGCTTGAAAGTTATGCCTCAGGTTGAATCTCTCTCTCTCTCAGTGTTAGACACAAAAACACACATATGCACACGTTCTCACTTTAAAAATAGTACATCAGATATAGTAAAATAATAGCAAGAAAGAAATGATATATCAATACCACCAACATAATAGATAACCTACAACAGCAAATGTTACAAAGCTTTCAAGCTGAGCTGCATGATCTTTGCATTTTCATGCAATAAGCAATTCAATTTAAGGGAAAAACTGATGGGGACACTTCTTGATAAGCTTATCCTTAGCATGTCAATTTTTTATCAAGCTACGAGGTTCAGATCTTAAAATTGAACCATCTAAGATTAATTTCGTCGATGGGTGCTGAACTGATGAGTCTCTTTAGTGCTTGACTGAATCTAACTGTTTGTTGAAACTTCAGGCACGCCTTGCCAATATGTGACACCACTTCAAGGTCTATCTGCCTACACCTCAACAATCTATCAAGTTGGCTGTCTCAATGTATGGTGCTCAGGCAACAACTTTCAGGCAGATGCTGCTTCGAAGGCAGCGTCTGCAGCCGATGCCACAGTATTGATAGTAGGTGCAGATCAATCAGTAGAGGCCGAGAGCCGTGATAGGGTCGATCTAACACTCCCTGACCAGCAACAACAGCTAATCGTACAAGTTGCCGATGCATCAAAGGGTCCTGTAATTCTTGTTATAATGTCTGGAGGGCCTTTTGACATTTCTTTCGCGAAAGCTTCGAACAAAATTAGCAGCATCCTTTGGGTTGGATATCCCGGTGAAAAGGGAGGAAAGGCAATTGCTGATGTTATATTCGGGAAACACAATCCTAGTAAGTATACTGAACTCTTGTAGATTCCAATTAAAGTTAAGCATGCTTTGATCATCAAAGAAGTACCATTAAGAGGGATTAAATACTCACCTTGTTTCATGTAGCATGTTAATGTTACAATGCACTGTGTTGATGAATATGATGATTTCATGATGCAGGTGGAAGGTTACCCGTGACGTGGTACCCTCAATCATTCGCAGACAAAGTTCCAATGATAAACATGAACATGAGACCTGATCCTACGACAGGTTACCCAGGTAGAACTTACAGATTCTACACAGGGGATTCAATCTACTCGTTTGGTGATGGACTGAGCTACACTCAGTTTAATCACGTCCTCGTTCTTGCACCGAAGCGCATTTCACTTGCATTAGAAAGTGGACATCCCTGCTATTCGCAAAAGTGCAAAGCAGTGGAGATGGCTGAGAGTTTCTGCCAACAATTGGCCTTTGATATTCATCTCAAGGTTCAGAATACTGGAAATATGCACGGGAGTCATACTGTTTTTCTTTTCTTCACTCCGCCTTCGCGCATCGGCGGACCACCGAAGAAACAGCTTCTTAGATTTGAGAAGGTTCATGTCATGTCGAAAGGAGAACAGTTGGTTCAGTTTCGCGTAGATGTCTGTAAGGATTTGAGCATAGTCAATGAACTCGGCGAGCGGAATGTGCTGCTGGGTTCGCATGTTCTTCAGATAGGTAGCTTAAGTCATTCATTGAGTGTGAGAATTTGAATTGGTTTACCATGGGACTGAGTTCAAATCAAAGTTTGATGGGCTAGGTTTGAGATCAGGGACCATGCAAATAAGACAGACAGCTTCCAAAAGGAAGAGGGAAGTTGAGATCATGAATTCTTAGAGGCAAATGCAACTATTTAACCATTCATGGTGCACTGCAACTCTTTCTAAATTTAAAAGAGGTCTCTTTATCTTTGCGTTTGTGTGTACGTGTGCTCGGCACAGGCAGAATACCCAATTAGAAGATATTTTCCAAGATTGCGATCCTTTTTTAATGTAAACAAGGTGGTTGCAGTTCAGTTCCGCCTCTGCAATGGTGTGTGAGGTTGCTTCTGTCATGAAATGCGATAAACTTAATTCATTTGGATATCTTGCTAGCCTCAGTGCTCCTATGATATTCTCTAAAATTATTTGATACTGATTCGTATCATGCTTATAAACTTTGTTGACATCAAATTTACAAGGTATAAACATTTCAAAATTATATGAAAGTGATGATTGCGGGTTCTTGAATGTGATGGGAAGCACAATTATAAGATGGTTTGAACATTTGGAGAGGTGGCTGAATGGAATCTTGGTAAGAAGGTAAGAGAAATTAGATTGAAGTAAAAATGGTTCAAAAAAATTCGAAGAAAACTACTTACTGTTTTGAACTTAAACTCTGATATAAAACAAGATCAAATACAATAGCAACTAAGAATGCAAATAGTATAACCAAACACGTGCCTCATCAAGAACATATTTCAATAATAAGCATTTTTATTATTTATATATGACTTGATCTAATCTTATTAATATTTTATTTCCATCGGATTAAACCAAGTTGGAATCAATCCATCGATGGATTCCATTCTATGATTACATAGGAATTACAAAATTCCTTTTGAGTCTCATTTTATATTTTCAACAACCCTGGATATTTCTTAGATTTATGGACCAAATTTGATTCAGTGCTATCTTTCACTCACATTTTCTCCACCAAGAAGGTTTTGTGAAACTCCTTGACCCCCAAACTTGCTTGCGTTCACGTGATTTAGAGGGTTTAACAAACAATCGATATTTTACGAGAAAAGGTGCAGCACTACTAGTAGTAGCTATCCTATTAACAATCGAAATATGGTGGAAGGATCTTATCAATGTCCATGAATGAGAAATCATGGATCGAACTGCCGAATTGACAAAACACAATTTGTAACTCCAACACATGCATGCTATGCTGGAAACTTAATGAAATAGGTTGGGTAGAACGCATGCCTGAAATGCCTATGGAGTTCGATCATCTTAAGCAAAGCAATGAAATTGATCTATAGAAGGATGCAAGCCTTGGTTTGCCCTTTGGATAGTAGTGTCCTAGCATAAACAATATATTGCCCAAGAAAAGGACCAAGCCCTATAAACCCATATTTATGCTATTTTGTTCTCATCAAATAGAATACGGAAGGTTAAAACAACTAAAATGTTTAGGCCATTAACACAATGTAGATAAAACTTTAAATTCATGTTAATGGCCAATATATTGTGTTAATGGCCAAAAAATAAACAACTCCCAGACCTCTCAGAAAGAAAATAATATCTCTAAAATTACTCACTCATGTTATATTACCAAAACATCACTTCAAACTATTCACAAAACAATAAGAAATGCACGCTCAAATTCATCCTTTTCATGCCAAACCTTTTTCATTTTTATCCTAAACAAGCATAACACCATCACTAAGTTATAGCTTACTCGATAGCATTGTTAATCCTTTACAACACACTCAAATCCAACTCCAAATTGGTTCCAAATCACCAAAGTAGTAAAATCTGAAATCCAACAATTTACCATGAGGGCTAGTGCTCTTGAGTCCACACATTGAGCCTATCGATAAACATTGGCTTATCAGGTTGAGTAACATCGACAGTGTGACGACTTGTGAATTGAAACATAAGCCTTGGTCGGGTGTATCCCTCTTTTGGTGAATGTTTTGACGAGAAATTGTTTTCCTTTGATTATTTGATGTGTGGAAATCCCTCCTTGCCATCTCCCAGAGCAGTCTTAGAGATAAGTGTAGCTTTTTAAAACAAGCTATTCTCAATCATCCTTCCCTACCTTTAGCAGTAGGTGGGAGAGTTCTCCACACCTTGATGGTTGAAAGCCATTGGTTGGTTGGTAACCACCTAGTTTGCAGCATTCATTTTGATTGATAGTATTGGTTTTCTTTTTAACTGTAGCCATGATTGACATGAACAACAAAAACTGTTGGGTGATTTTCAAAATACCAAAATATATTTGATGAAGACTATGGTTGCAGTTATGTTATGACATTAAGAGTTACTTTAGTAATAATTATGTACTAATAGCATATGTAGTGGTTGTAATTCATGACCATTTTGCAATCATATTTTGGTATTAAGAGTCACTTACTTGAGTGATAATTATGCTCATTAGTAGTACATGTAGCAATTGTAACTCATGAGAATTTTGTAACCATGTTTTGACACTAAGAATCACTTACTTGAGTGATAATTGTGTTCATTAGTAACACACGTAGTGATTATAACTTTATACATTTAGCAACAATGTTATGGCATTAAGAGTCACCTTCTTGAGTGACAATTATGTTTATTAGTAACATATTATGAGTTACATCTTCACAATGTCTATATATAGTAGTATTGTAAACAAGATTCATTCAACTTTTCTTTCATGGTATGAGTTCTTTCTTAGTTTTTCAAGAGAGTTTGTAAGTCCTAAGTGTTAATTGGATTTACAATAACAACATCTTTACTTTACTGGTTTATTTCAGACTCGGTTTTATTCATGCAAGACAAACCGAGGGTATTTGTAGTATCCTTGAAGAATAGTGTTATCCTAACCTTCTTTCTTAAGGTTTAAATTCAATTTTTTGAGTGCTGACCAATTTTTTGAGTGCTGACCAATTTAATGAACCTATTAAATGTCTTGTCATTGTTCAAGGTACCATTGTGTTGAGAATGAATTCACAAAGTTGAATTCGTTGCTCCTACGAACAATTGAAGTCATTAGAACCCAAGAATAGATACCAAAAGCCTTTTCCAACAGTCAAATTAGCGAGAAAAAGGATAATCAAGAAAGAAAGGAATAGTATGATAATATACATTGTATACGACTCCCTTGTCCTATTTATATTAGGAGACCTCAGAAACCCTTGATGTTCTCCTCATAAAGGGTAATATGGTTTCTTAGGTTCCAATTAAGTGATGAAGATTTGACATTATTCATATGACTATAAATTCAAATGGAAACTAGATCCGTGTATTGCATTTTCTCGATTTTGTTTGCTATACCTAAATCCGACACGATTAGGAAGGGGTTTGAATGGGGAATATTCTTTTACGCAAATCACACTCCATTAAACCAGGTGCCAAATCCCTCCAATTAAGATCCTTCACCAAAATGAGTTGCTTGGTTGGAGGACCAATATTTTTCATACAGCAAACCTTTTACAAGACCTTGTAGCCAAGGATGTAAATCAAATACTCCTAGCCATAAACTTCATACTGAAGCCCAGGTTTGAGGTTAGAATTGCCCGGATCCGATAATTTTTTTTTTTTTTTAATTATAAGAAAATTTCTATAACTCCGCCCATGTAAGGGATCACCCTTGCATTGCCGGTCCCAAGCCCGGATAAAGGAGGAGGGTTGTGTTAGGCTTCCGACAGCCAGCGTAAAACTTCGTCGGATTTCTACAACATGGATTACAAAAATTATGAGCATTGCTTTGGGGCGTTCCCGCCTAGCGACGTGCTGCAGAGCCCGAATGCAGTAAGAAGTAAGCAAGGGCCACTACATTTTCGCCCGAATGTAGTGAATCAATTGCAGAGAGGGTTCCCACATCATGGACGGGTGTGGGTAAAGAAGTTAGTCCCGCTACATTGCCGCCCGAATGTAGTGAAAATTTTTCAGAGAGGGTCTCCGCATTTTGATTATGGACGGATGCGGGGGTAAGGAAGCTAGTCCTAGATAATAAGATTCGTATTGGTTCTTGGAATATCGGAACATTATCGGGTAAGCTAATGGAGGTGGTAGATACTATGATTCGGAGAAAGATTCATATTCTATGTTTACAAGAGATAAAATGGGTTGGAGAAAAAGCAAAGGAGATAGAGGATACAGGTTTTAAATTATGATACTCAGGTAAAGAAAAGGCCCGAAACGGAGTTGGTATTATCATAAATAAAGATTTAAAGGAGAGTGTAGTAGACATACAACGATATGGTGACCGAATCATGACATTGAAATTAGTGTTAGGAGTAGAGGTTTTGAATATAATTTGTGCTTACGCACCCCAAGTAGGACTAGAAGATAGTATAAAGACATTTTTTTGGGAAGAGTTAGATAAGGTATTTCAAAAGATTCCACAAAGGGAGATGATTTGTTTAGGAGGAGATTTAAATGGACATGTCGGTAAAGAGGCATTAGGATATCAAGGGATTCATGGAAACTTTGGTTATGGGGATATAAACGAGGAAGGTAGGGAGATTTTAAATTTTGCTATGTCATTTGATCTCTTTATAGTAAATACAATCTTCAAAAAACGAGATGAACATTTAATTACTTATAAGAGTGGCTTATCACAAACACAAATTGATTACTTTATTTGTAGAAAAAAAGATAGAGCGTGTTGTAAAGATTGTAAGGTAATTCCAGGAGAAAGCTTAACCACCCAACATCGACTTTTAGTTATGGATTTATAAATAAAAAAATAGACAAAGAAGAAAAGAGTGCATCGAGCTATTCGGACTAAATGGTGGAACCTCAAAAGTGAGAAAGAAGATATATTTAAACAAAAAGTCCTTCAAGGAGATGTTTGGAATTATGTTGGCACACCCTCTGATATGTGGAACAATATGGCTATACATATTAGGTAAGTGGCGAAAGATGTGTTAGGGGTATCTAAGGGAGGTGTACCGGCACAAAAAGAAGCTTGGTGGTGGAGTGAAGTAGTACAAAACAAAATCAAGGCAAAGAGGGCATGTTACAAATTACATTATGCTAAGAAAACTAGTGAAACTTTAGAAGCTTATAAGAAAGCAAAGAAGGAAGCAAAAAAGGCCGTTAGTGAAGCAAAAGCTAAGATTTGGGAGGACTTATATAAAAAACTCAACTCAAAAGAGGGTGAAAGAGACATTTTTAGGATAGCTAGGGCTAGAGATAAGAAAACTAAAGATCTTAATTATGTTAGATGCATAAAAGACGAGGATGAAAAAATTCTAGTGGCAAATGATGATATAAGAAATAGATGGAAAAACTATTTTTATAATCTTTTTAATGAAAATAAAGATGTTAGTATTAGTTTAGGAGATTTAGCCAAGTCAGAAAAGTATATAAACCACAATTTCTACCGACGTATTCAAAAGAATGAAGTCAAAGAGGCTCTTAAACATATGAAGAGTGGTAAATCGGTAGGACCAGATAATATTCCTATAGAAGTTTGGAAAATACTAGGAGAAATAGGAATCACTTGGCTCACAAGACTATTTAATGAAATATGGAAAAACCAAAAGATGCCCGAGGAATGGAGAGCAAGTACACTTATACCCATATATAAAAACAAGGGAGACATTCAAAATTGTGCGAATTATCGAGGTATCAAGTTAATGAGTCATACTATGAAATTATGGAAAAGAATTATTGAACGTAGGTTAAGACAAGTATCAAGTACAACAGAGAACCAATTTGGATTTATGCCTGGTAGATCTACTATTGAAGCGATTCACCTTTTGAGACATCTTATGGAACATTTTAGAGCAAAAAAGAAAGACCTTCACATGATATTTATTGATCTAGAAAAAGCTTATGATAGGGTACCGAGGGAGGTTCTTTGGAGAACTTTGGAAAAAGAGGTATCCCATTGACATATATTAACCTTATAAGAGACATGTATGATGGTGCAAAAACATGTGTGAGGACTCATGAAGGAACGACAGACTTCTTTGAAGTTAATATTGGGTTACATCAAGGATCAACTTTAAGTCCATACTTATTTATAATGGTGATGGATGAGTTAACAAAACATATTCAAGATGAAGTACCTTGGTGTATGTTATTTGCAGATGATATTGTATTAGTGGAGGAGTCTAAGGAAAAAGTTAATAGAAAATTGGAACTATGGAGAGAAACATTAGAAAACAAAGGCCTCCGACTTAGTAGAACAAAGACAGAATATATGGAATGTAAGTTTGATCATTTGACTACTTCAGAGGACATAGAAATTAAAATTGGCACGCATTGCATTCCCCAAAAGGAAAGTTTTAAATAACTAGGGTCAATTTTTCAAAGTGATGGAAGAATTGATGGAGATGTTACACATAGAATTAATGCTGGTTGGTTAAAATGGAGAGGAGGATCAGGTATTCTTTGTGACAAGAAGATACCATTAAAATTAAAAGGTAAATATTATAGAGCAGCAGTTAGGCCTGCCATGTTTTATGGTTCTGAGTGTTGGGCAGTTAATCATCAACATGTACAAAAGATGTCTGTGACAGAAATGAAGATGTTGAGATGGATGAGTGGTCATACAAGAAAAGACCGTATACATAATGAGGTTATTAGAAACAAATTAGGAGTGGCACCAATAGAGGATAAAATGAGAGAACATCGTTTAAGATGGTTTGGACATATAGAAAGAAGATCAAAAGAAGAACCTGTAAGAAGGTTAGAAAACCTAAATTTGGAAAGTATTAAAAGAGGTAGAGGACGACCACAAAAGTGTTGGAAAGAAACAATAAAGAATGATCTAGCTTATTGGGAGTTAACTGCTAACATGGCACACGATAGAGATCTGTGGAAACAAAGAATCCATGTAGCCGACCCCGTCTAGTATGGGAAAAGGCTTAGTTGTTGTTGTTGTTGTTTATAAGAAAATTTCTATAAAATACTGCCGGTTCTCGGTTCAGTTCCGGTTAAAACTGCCGGATCAGTTAGGAGCCAGCCATGTCTACATGAAACATTTTCAGATTGTTGAACTGTGTATTCTAGTTCATGGAATCTGTTACGAACGCAACGCTAGCGTCAAGCACATGCGCCATGCACCCGTGCCGTAAGCATGAGGAGCGCACGCACCGACACTTGTGGAGCATCCCTTCGGCACTTGGCGTCATGTATGGGTGTGTGAGTCATAAGTTATTGTAAATAAGTGTATTGTCCTGTACAAACCGAGTGATGTTAGTGTGCTCGGGTCTTGTAAGGTCGAGTGGGTCTAGTTAGGTGAGTTGGGTCACATAGCTAGGCTTAGTTAGTTTAGCTAAGTCGGGTTGAGTCTAACCAAGAGTGGTAACCTATGGATAGTCTCTAGAGGGTTCCATTGGGTTACACGCATGTGGGTTAGCCAGCCATCCAACCTCTATAAATAGAGGGCGGGTGGGATGAGTTGAGACATGAAGTGGAGGGTTAGTGAGATCGGGTCTTCACTTGGAGAGTTAGGCGTGTAGTTCAGTTCAGCAAGGGGCTGAACTGAATGAGTGAGTGTGCTCTTGAAAGGAGAGAGAGTCTCACACGATCTGGTTTAGTGTGAACCAAGGTAAGCCGTCCAAGAGTGACCGTGAACCTCCCTTTCTCAAGCAGGTCAGTCCGTGTGTTTCTGTAATCAGTTTTGCTGATTCAATGAACGACGCGAGGTGAAGGGAACTTCCGCATTGTAAGGTAAAGAACGACAGCTGAGCAGGTTCCAAATGCACGCACAGGTGCAGTTCTGCGCGCAGTAAGGAGCTGAAGGCAGCGTGCTTCGTTGTCTTGCTATCACGAGGTAAAATTCCGAGATTTTTGGAAATATTTCGTGACAGAATCAAACATGGGCTATACCTTTGTGTTAAATTTTTATGTTTCGGGTGGAAGTACAGGTGCAATGCAAGCATAAAAGCTAGCACAATTGGAACCAACAGCTGGCCGAAGATTATTATGCTTAATAAGTAGGAACAAGAACCATGAAGGTTATCATTCTCAGAAAACAGTGGTGAACCTAGGAAATGTTCCAGGAAAGGTCCAAGTTTCGTTGAGTGCAAAATGCAGGTGAGTTGTCCATATAATTTTTCAAGAAAATCAGATGCCTTGCATAAACTTTTCCAGATTTTTCTAGATATCTGATGATGTAGCCTCGCCGTGGCTCTTTAAATGCTCAAAAGCATGTCAAATAGTTTGAGAGACTGCCCTCTATGGCTATTGCAAGCACCGAACACATGAGGGACAAAGATTGGTTCCAGCACCAAGAGTTGCTCCCAAGTACTGGAAGGTTAAAGACCTAGATCACAAGAAGGAAGAGCGACGTTAATTACCAGCCACAACCTTTTTTAATCAGTCTCTCGACTTAAAACTCTTTTAATCAAGATACATTACAAAGCTAAAGAGACTCTATACTTCACATCCAAGTGAAGGCGAGTAGTAGGTAGTGTCTTAATATCTTAGTTGCCAAAAGAAAACCTCAATGTTCTTAAAGAACTTGAACCCACATCCGCACCCATATGATATGGGGAAGACTAATGATGCTGCATTTGGCTTACAAAGAAATGCATATGTTCACCATATTAGATTGCTTCATCGATGAAGTAATGTGATAATTTGATGTATGCTGTGCTTTTCCCAGAAATTAAATCAGTTTGATACAAAACACAAACTTGTTGACGATGGAAATCCCCTCATTATTAAGATTAACTAGTATCAAGAATATATTAACAATGTTGTGTGTCAAACCAAGAACATCTAAACTGGAGCCTCTATGTTTATCTATGATTGAAGTCTTGCTTTGCCTTGGCTCTACCGATCGCAATTCCAAAACAATTGAAGACAACGAAACAAAAATAAATTGCACTAAAGTACCCTAATTCAATATCAGAATGATCAGAAGTTCCTTAGCTTTAATACCAATTATATGATGTTCCTAAGATTATGTTTACCGGACTTCAAATGCAGACAGCAGACTGCTTTGACCTCTAAATTCACCGGATACACAATCCCATCTTTGTGTCCAATATTCGCTGTCATCAACCTTCCCTCTGTCACATCTCTCACACACATACACATGCACAAGCGCGCACTCGTTCATGCAGACTCGAGAATCGCAACCAGCTTCTTTTTATCTCAGATATTTTCTATCTGCCAGAAAATCTTAATCGTCGGAAGATCAGGCAGCCTACTGCATGCGTAGACTGCTTGAGATTCACAAATTTCTGACATAGTCCAGCGGGTTTTCTTGACTAATCTTCATGTACATCTTCCTAAAGGCGGCATGATACGTCAGAAGGCTCCAAAAGACGCATACTTGGATGAACAATGGCCTCAAATATTGGGTGAGAAGGATATTAATTGAGCAACTCGTCTTTCACTTTGATTCAATCTGTCTCAAGCTCGTTTATGATCGATAGGCCTATATTTCGTGATTACGTTGAGAAACCACCATGATGAGCTTTTTATAATACACTTTGGGAAAGAACATCGTCATTAAGTTGAGAGACCACCCTCAACTAATTAACGAGCTTATACGATACTCTCAAGTATCGTTCATGACACAATTGGTAGGATGCACATACTTATAACCAAAAACTGACAATTACTTTTAAAACATGGAAACTGAAAGGAAGGGGGAGAGAGAGAGAGAGAGAACGTTTTACTTGGGCCATCCCTAACCAAATAGCTCGAGCAAAACGAAGGGTGATCTGCAAATGGCCAAGGCGATTGTTCCTGAGAACTTAGAGCAGAAAAAGACTGTCAGTTTTGTGGTGTGGCCATTTTCTTGCCATGATGACTAGAAGCAGAATTTTTCGGCAAAATTAGAATGCTTTACCTGGAGACAAAAGTCTCCAAAACCATGTGAGGCTTTCGCGTAGATGGGCATGCATGCATATTGAGGGTGGGAACGCAAGGCGCTGGTGTTTCTACGTACTCGAGCAGAATGCATCTTACAAAAGTTATCTACATTAATTTTTTATTTTATAGGAATCAACTCTTAGATCACCTGATTTTTATCTACATCAAGGACTCCATGAGGTTTTTAATCAATGATTTTGAAAAGATGTAAAAAATTCTGAATCCCACAAAACACTTTTACAACCATATTTTGATTTTCTTTTTGTTCGATAGGGACGCCGAAGCAAGATGCACACCGACTCTTAACCTTTCAACTTGTGATTGGTTGTGCCAATGATATTTTATTTAGTATTTGTTGGAAGCGAGAAAGAAATAGGTGAAATACACTAAGACAAAAAAAAATTTAGGGAATTCAAAGAAAGACTTTAGAAGTTAGAAATTACATTATCATATTTATGTCTTAAGAAATAAATGCTAAACATATTTGTCTATGATTTCTTTATATTTTTCTAGAACACCGTTGCATTATTTTAGAACAATTAAAGCTTTTCTAGATTATAATACTCTTACTCTGTTTGATTATCTAAATAAACTATCCAAAATAAACTTGATTCGTAGAAGAACCAAAAGACTTTCAAAATGTTGCACATCAATGAACTTAGTTTAACAAAAATGTGATTTTCATCCCTTTTGAGGCGGTATAGATAACAAATATGTTGCTTCCAATTACACAAGGAAAGATTTTGTTTGGGCAGCTACTATGAGATTTAGATGGCATATTCACTTGACTCTGAGGTATATGACACATGCATCTGCCTCTTCTAGTGGCAGCAGTGCTGAAGAGAGTTTGCAAGAAGCAATGGATGTTGCAGGTTCCTCCAAGGGTGAAGGACTTAGGTTGGTCATCATTTCTACACAGAGAACTACCAACCAGAACTCAGTTAGCTAAAAGGGGTTATTTGTAAAGCGATGTGCGTCCAGATGCCAAGAACAGGAGGAAACTGTTGAGCATGTTCTGAAGGAGTGTCCGTGGACTCGAAGAATATTACAGATGAGTAATGTTCCTAATCTTCATAAAGGTTTTTATGATCTAATAGAATTAGTCTCTTCAGAAGTTACAGAAATGTGTTTGATGATATTAAATGGGATGTAATATGTAAGAAAATAATTCTGTTTTTCCAATAGAGATCAGACCCCAGAAGATAATAAAGCATAAGAGCCACTGCAGGAAATTAATCAACAGGAAGACCAACTCCAGGTAAATAACACAGATCAAAGAGGAGGAAAAATGAGAAGCGTTGGTGGGCACCTCCTGATCAGGGGCTGATGACGGTCTACGGGAGATGCGTCGTGTGCCTGACCACTGTGAGGTAATATTGCTAGAAAACAACATATTCGGAGAATCGATATCAGCCTCATACTTTTGGGACCACACGATAGGGTCCAAGTGTTTGATAAAATCTCTCTTCCTCTCTCAACAACCACAACTTATTTATCTTCTTTTCTCGTAGGCTTGCTTGATGACCAACCATGCAAAATACACATACTAGCATTGGCCTGCCCTTTGAATTAAATTACAATTGTGCCATCCAATAAAAATTGATTTTCGATTTTCACGTGAAGTGTTGGCCCACCTGGCAAGGGGCTCAAATCACAAGATGCTGGTCGAGAGTACGATACCTAAGGTGGGAATACTGACTCTCCATAGTAACAAAAAAGAAAGAAAGGTTTTTGAATTGAATGACTTGGATATTGTATGAGTTTCGATATGACACTGAGAACTCTCCTGGCTGAGGGTCGACCCAAAAGAACCTTTAAGACATTGAAGGTCAAGGGTTCGATGCCCTGGGGCGTGTACGTCTGGGTAACACTAGGTTATATGACAGTAGTACTGTAGACTTTAGTATGTCAATATATAACACATAATATATGACCACTCACATGATAGATAAGCTTAGTGAGCTTTAGAATAAGTTGTTCTAAGCATCACTTGATATAGTAAATGGATTTACCCTACACTAATGGCGCCAATTTACGCCAAATACATTTTGATAATAAATTATTGAAAATATGAAAAAAATACTTTTGATCTCTTTATAGTCAATACAATCTTCAAAAAACGAGATGAACATTTAATTACTTATAAGAGTAGCTTATCACAAATACAAATTGATTACTTTATTTGTAAAAAAAAGATAGAGCATGTTGTAAAGATTGCAAGGTAATTCCAGGAGAAAGCTTAACCACCCAACGTCGACTTTTAGTTATGAATTTACAAATACAAAAATGGACAAAGAAGAAAAGAGTGCATTGAGCTATTCAAACTAAATGGTGGAACCTGAAAAGCGAGAAAGAAGATATATTTATAAAGAAAGTACTTCAAAGAGATTTTGGAATTATGTTGGTACGCCCTGTGATATATGGAAGAATATGGCTATACATATTAGGAAAGTGGCGAAAGATGTGTTAGGTGTATCTAAGGGAGGTATATCGGCATAAAAGGAAGCTTGGTGGTGGAGTGAAGTAGTGCAAAATAAAATCAAGGCAAAGAAGACCTGTTATAAATTACATTATGCAAAGAAAACTAGTGAAACTTTAGAGGCTTATAAGAAAACAAAGAAGAAAGCGAAAAAGGTCGTGAGTGAAGCAAAAGCTAAAATTTGGGAGGATTTATATAAAAAACTCGACTCAAAAGAGGTGAAAGATATTTTTAGAATATCTAAGGCTAGAGATAAGAAAACTAAAGATCTTAATTACATTAGATGCATAAGAACGAGGATGAAAAAATTCTAGTGGCAAATGATGATATAAGAAATAGATGAAAAAACTATTTTCATAAGCTTTTTAATGAAAATAAAGATGTTAGTATTAGCTTAGGAGAGTTAGCCAAATCAGAAAAGTATATAAACCACAATTTCAAAAGAATGAAGTCAAAGAGGCTGATAAACATATGAAGGGTGATAAATCGGTAGAACCTGATAATATTCCTATAGAAGTTTGGAAAATACTAGGAGAAATAGGAATCACTTGGCTCACAAGACTATTTAATGAAATATGGAAAAAACAAAAGATGCCCGAGGAATGGAGAGCAAGTACAGTTATACCCATATATAAGAACAAGGGAGACATTCAAAATTGTGTGAATTATCGAGGTATCAAGTTAATGAGTCATACTATTAAATTATGGGAAAGAATTATCGAACGTAGGTTAAGATAAGTATCAAGTACAATAGAGAACCAATTTGGATTTATGTCAGGCATATCTACTGTTGAAGTGATTCACCTTTCGAGACGTCTTATGGAATATTTTAGAGTAAAAAAGAAAGACCTTCACATGATATTTATTGATTTAGAAAAAGCTTATGATAGAGTACCGAGTAAGGTTCTTTGGAGAACTTTGGAAAAAAGAGGTATCCTATTGACATACATTAACCTTATAAGAGACATGTATGATGATGCAAAAACATGTGTGAGGAATCATAAAGGAATAACAGACTTCTTTGAAGTTAATATTGGGTTATATCAAGGATCAACTTTAAGTCCATACTTATTTATAATGGTGATTAATGAGTTAACAAAACATATTCAAGATGAAGTACTTGGTGTATGGTATTTGCAGATGACATTGTATTAGTGGAGGAGTCTAAGGAAAAAGTTAATAGAAAATTGGAATTATGGAGAGAAACATTAGAAAGCAAAGGCCTCTGACTTAGTAGAACAAAGACAGAATATATGGAATGTAAGTTTGATCATTTGGTTACCTCAGAGGACATAAAAATTAAAATTAGCACACATTGCATCCACCAAAATGAAAGTTTTAAATACTTAGGGTCAATTTTTTAAAGTGATGGAAGAATTGATGGAGATGTTACATATATAATTAATGTTGGTTGGTTAAAATGGAGAGGAGCATCAGGTATTCTTTGTGATAAGAAGATACCATTAAAGTTAAAAGGTAAATATTATAGAGCAGCAATTAGGCCTGCCATGTTTTATGGTTTTGAGTGTTGGGCAGTTAATTATCAACATGTAGAAAAGATGTAATTTACAAAAATGAAGATGTTGAGATGGATGAGTGGTCATACAAGAAAATACCGTATACATAATGAAGTTATTAGAAACAAATTAAGAGTGACACCAATTGAGGATAAAATGAGATAATATCGTTTAAGATGGTTTGGACATATAGAAAGAAGATAAAAAGAAGAACATGTAAGAATGTATGGAAAACTAAATTTGGAAAGTATTAAAAGAGCTAGAGGACGACCACAAAAATGTTGGAAAGAAACAATAAAGAATGATCTAGCTTATTGTGAGTTAACTGCTAACATGGCACACGATAGGGATCTGTGGAAACAAAGAATCCATATAGCCGACCCCGTATAGTATGGGAATAGGCTTAGTTGTTGTTGTTGTATGAAAAAAATACTTTTGGGACTTTTCCTTATTTTACACTTTCAAACTTCAATTTATCAAGAAGAAAAATAAGGTTTTCATCGATAACCAATTAACAACCCAAAGTGTGGTTCTTAATTAAATGGAACTTCATAACGAACCAGGTTAGTTTTTCATACATGAAAACCTTAGGTTTTTATTTGATTAGAATAAGAACCTCAAGTTCTTATATAATTAATAAGAAAAACCTTAATATTTTTTATAACATATTAATAAATTGAGGCGTCAAATTAAAATTTTAAGAAACTACAAGCAAAATTCATTTGAATTTTCCCTCGATTATACAAAGCCCTCGCTCTTGCAAAGGAAAAGAGATTGGGATGGCATATAAGCAATTTTGTTTAACCAGCGGGGTGTTCAGATTGTCATCCTACCGCCTTTGGTACACTTTGAGAACGTAGAGTGGCGGAGCTTTCCCTCTGCAACTCATCCCTAGCAGAAAGAAGGCTTTCTTCTCTTTAGCATCCATTCCTTCAAAACTCTAAATTTGTTTCCCGAAACCCTCATTCTCCATTGATTTTCTTCGCTTTCATCATTAATCCATTCGCCTAACTTCCTATTCTAGCTCTTTCTCACTGTGATTCCTGGTTTCCCCTTTCGAAGTCGGGGGAAGACGAAGATGCACGTCGTCTCTTCCTCCAAGCTCACATGCATCAATCTAAAATCGTCATTTCGCCCTAATCCTAAGTTCACTGAATGTTGTAATGACGTTCCTAATCGTGGGTTTGTCAGTAGTCATCGGATTGTTTTGGACCGGATCAGATCGAGATTCCGCGATGGGTATGGTGCTAGGAGCCCCAAATTAGTCGTCCGATCGAGGCACTCTAGATTTTCTGCCGTCGCGGTGGAAACAGCGACTATCGCGACAGAGGAAGTGGTTGAAGATATAGAATCGTTGTTTTCAGAGAATTCCAGGAATGAACTGATTTTGAAGAAAAAGGATAAGCAAGTGGGTAGCGGGGCGTCCAGCGTTTCTTCTGGGGTTCGATTAGAGAACATCAGCAAGAGTTTTAAGGGCGTTACCGTGTTGAAAGACGTGAGTTGGGAGGTGAAAAAGGGCGAAAAAGTAGGGTTAGTTGGTGTTAATGGCGCCGGGAAGACAACCCAGTTGAAGATTATTGCTGGAGAAGAGGAGCCCGATTCGGGGAATGTAATCAAGGCGAAGCCATACATGAAAATCGCGTTTCTGACTCAGGAGTTCGAGGTATCGCCGACTCGGACTGTGAAGGAAGAGTTCATGAGTGCGTTCAAGGAAGAAATGGAGATTTCTGAGAGAATTGAGAAGGTGCAGCGGGCGTTGGAGAAGGCAGTGGACGATTTGGTGTTAATGGGAAGGCTTTTGGATGAGTTAGACTTGCTGCAGAGGCGTGCGGATGCCATTGATCTCGATGAAGTAGAGGTGAAGATTAGTAAGATGATGCCCGAGCTTGGATTCTCGTCAGAAGATTGCGATCGATTAGTTGCTTCGTTTAGTAGCGGTTGGCAGATGAGGATGTCGTTGGGCAAAATCCTTTTACAGGTATTTCGCTTCTGGCTTTCTTAAGATGTCATGACTTAATTTCGTGTTGTTATCACTAATGAGAAAAAGCTTTATGCGTCTTGTCTATCAATGGTCCTTTGTGATTATATTGATTTGTGGAGAATGACAGCGTTCGTTAGTTTATTGTCTACTCCAAAATATGTCAATCCTTCGTAGGCTTTTTTTTTTTGAAATCCTTCTGATTATTCCTTCAGTCTTCTTCTGCTCTTTTATCCTTTCTGGTGAATGGGGATTGTTTATCTGGTGACATTGGCTAGTAGTTAACACCTACAAGGATAAAACAATGGCTAGTAGTTTTCCTATTTCCTATGATACCCTTGTGAACTCATTGACTGATCAGAAAGAAGATGCTACTCCACCAAAAAAGAAAAAGTAAAGAAAGAAGATGCTATACTTGATTTGTTCGACAAGGGATCAGAAATAAACAGGAGGCACTGACCACTTGTCAGTTTTCCTATATCGTTATCTAACTCTGCAATGACATCAGTTTTATCCTTTTGATGTTCCAGGAACCTGATTTGCTTCTTCTGGATGAGCCCACAAATCACCTTGATCTTGACACAATTGAATGGCTGGAAGGTTACCTTAATAAGCAAGATATACCAATGGTTATCATATCACATGACAGAGCTTTTCTCGATCAACTATGCACCAAGATTGTGGATACGGATATGGGTGTGTCTAGGACATACGAAGGAAATTATTCGAAGTATATCCTTGCGAAAGAGGCATGGATTGAGGCTCAATATGCAGCTTGGGAGAAGCAGCAAAAACAAATAGATCAAACAAAGGATATTATTAATCGATTGAGTGCTGGAGCTAATTCTGGTCGTGCATCAACTGCTGAGAAGGTACTTCCACTTTTTTCACTTCTTCAAGTTGTTTGTTTGGATGTACTCTATTTGTTTTCAAAAAAAAGCATAGAAATACTCTGATGACAATAAACTAAATGTTGGTACTTTGTGGTATGCTATTTCCTTCTCTTGTTGGTAGATATAGGCTGAGAGAATACATAGTGTTTTGAAAGTCACCATACTTCAGTAGTCTCAGTTTCTTCATGGAAAAATACTCTTGATATTTTCCTTCAGTTTTTGGAGGTGATGCATAAGTATACACTACTGCTATCTGCATATTCGTGACATGGAGTTCCCTTTTAAAATAAGTACGAGCAAGAAAACCTATTTTCCTGGTAAAGCTCCTATCTACATAAGTTATCCTATGAAAGCTTGAATTTGATATCCATGTCTGCAGCACACATAACCTGCGGTAAGAAGTATATACCATCCTTGATGTTTCAAGTTATAATGGTCACCATTTGAGGTCAGGTCAAATCTAGCTTCGGAAGTTTTGGTATTTAGAACATGGAGAACCCACTTTTTGATGGTTGAATGCTTGGACAAACCCAGCATAATACTTTGAGGCTAGGACCTTCACCAACAGCCCAATATGCAGGGTTTTAGCATGGAGAGAAATTTTTTTCTTATGCAAGGTGAGGTTTGTTACCCTCTTTTCCCATTCTCCCATGGGATTGATGGGATCTTCTGAACCATTAATCATTTCTTTCATGCTAGATAATTACTCTAATCTCTAAACTCCAAAACGTTACAGAGTGTCACTAACTTGTTTTCATACGCTTTCATATATATCCTGGCAGAAATTGGAGAAATTGCAAGAAGAAGAAAAGATTGAGAAACCATTCCAACGCAAGCAAATGAGAATTAGGTTTCCTGAGCGTGGCAGAAGTGGGAGGTCTGTTGTCACAATTAAAGGCCTAGAATTTGGTTATAGTGATCTGGTTTGTATGTCATCTTCATATTTTTTCTGAAGCTTCTTTATTTCTTGTTGCTAATCCACTTCCTTTCATGGTTTAGATGCTTTTTGAAAGGGCTAGTCTTATTATTGAGAAGGGGGAGAAAATCGCCATAATTGGTCCAAATGGGTGCGGCAAGAGTACACTGCTCAAATTAATTATGGGGTATGAGAAACCAAAAGGTGGTGAAATTTCGGTTGGGGAGCATAACGTTCTACCAAATTATTTCGAGCAGAACCAGGTATGCAGAATTTAAAACGAATAAAATTCTGTTTATATCATGTTCTCTAGTTGAAAATTTCAACTTTTGTCTTAATATGTTTATTTCTGTTCACGACTATGGACGGACTTCTGTTTGTTTTGTACTCAGCTTTTCTCTGGTGTTAGTTGGAATTACATATTTTAGACTGGATAGGATTTAGATGCTTTGAGATATTAGTGCACATCATCGAGACTAAAGTAGCATAGTTATGCTGTGATAAATGAAGCACCAAAAACCTCTAACACTTGGTTAATAACTTGGGTCTACGTATGTTTTGCATTGATAATCTAAATCTTGAATAGTGAATATCTGAATCTACGTATGCTTCACATAGAACATCAAAATCCTGAAACATTTTCACATTTTCTACAGGCAGAAGCTCTTGACTTGGAAAAAACTGTACTTGAGACTGTAGAAGAAGTTGCTGAGGACTGGAGGATTGATGATATAAAGGGCCTCCTTGGTCGTTGCAATTTTAAAGCAGACATGCTTGATAGAAAAGTTTCACTGTTGAGTGGTGGTGAGAAGGTAAAACTGATGATAAACCATGACCATGTCATTCCTTTGAATGTGATTTTTGTGTTCTTTAAGCTAGCATATCACTTAATTGGATTTGGTGTTTTTCTTTTCATTGGTGATACATGAGTCTTAGGTAACTTCTCTGACTATAGTTGTACATTGATACATCTGTTCAGTTGCACTGACTGAAACTGGAAATGATACTCTGATTAAGAAGCAAATTTTATGGAAGTAGGTTAGATGACAACGCTTAGCCACCTATCATGATTGATATTTATTTGTACTGTATTCAACAACAACAACAACTAAGCCTTTTCCCATACTAGATGGGATTTATTTGTACTGTATTGTTTTTTAATAATGTGAATCATGTTGGAGTATTCTATTCTTAATGGCTTACATTCTTTGTGCCTGAAGTGCATGTTCGTTTTCTGCTCTACCTTTGTAACCACCTCTTTCGGAACCTTTCTGTCATTGAGGTTATACCGATCATATTGTACACTGTACCCATCTTTGGACAACGTGACAAATTTGGGCACGAAAAAATAGAAAACTGAAATTAGTTGAATGCTTATACATGAAGGGACATTTATCACTTGTCAGTGGTGCACGTCTCTTCTCCACTCTGATTTGGTATTAACCTGAAAGTAGAAAGTGTGGCCATAGCTATCTGACTCGGTGTTGCATGTGTCGCCCCTGATTCTATCGTCTTAATATTAAACAGAGTGGACGAGTTCATTAGCAACAAACTCCAGTGAGAATGGCCTAGTCGGACAACACCAGAAGTGTTCTCCGTTGTCCTGCTTCTGGTAATGATATTCAACGTGGCACCTGCATGTCATCTTGGGAAATGAAAAGTAAAAAAAGATGTTGCAGTGATCTTGAATTTAACTCATAAATGGTCGCGTAATTCACCACAGCAATATGATCCCAGGAGAGAGCAATTTTCTGAAATTTGGATCAGGTTCTCTGTATTCCTGCATCTGCATTTGGCAATGTATGGTGAAAATGTTTTTTTATTTGTTAAAAAATTTTTAGAGAGGGTCTCCGCATTTTGATTATGGACGGATGGGGGGGTAAGGAAGCTAGTCCTAGATAATAAGATTTGTATTGGTTCTTGGAATATCGGAACATTATCCGGTAAGCTAATGGAGGTGGTAGATACTATGATTCGGAGAAAGATTCATATTCTATGTTTACAAGAGACAAAATGGGTTGGAGAAAAAGCAAAGGATATAGAGGATACAGGTTTTAAATTATGGTACTCAGGTAAAGAAAAGGCTCGAAACGGAGTTGGTATTATGATAAATAAAGATTTAAAGGATAGTGCAGTAGACATACAACGATATGGTGACCGAATTATGACGTTGAAATTAGTGTTAGGAGCACTGGTTTTGAATATAGTTTGTGCTTACGCACCCCAAGTAGGATTAGAAGATAGTATAAAGACGGCTTTTTGGGAAGAGTTAGATAAGGTGATTCAAAAGATTCCACAAAGGGAGATGATTTGTTTAGGAGGAGACTTAAATGGACATGTCGGTAAAGAGGCATTAGGATATCAAGGGATTCATGGAAACTTTGGTTTTGGGGATATAAATGAGAAAGGTAGGGAGATTTTAAATTTTGCTATGGCATTTGATCTCTTTATAGTCAATACAATCTTCAAAAAACGAGATGAACATTTAATTACTTATAAGAGTAGCTTATCACAAATACAAATTGATTACTTTATTTGTAAAAAAAAGATAGAGCATGTTGTAAAGATTGCAAGGTAATTCCAGGAGAAAGCTTAACCACCCAACATCGATTTTTAGTTATGAATTTACAAATACAAAAATGGACAAAGAAGAAAAGAGTGCATCGAGCTATTCAGACTAAATGGTGGAACCTGAAAAGCGAGAAAGAAGATATATTTATAAAGAAAGTACTTCAAGGAGATGTTTGGAATTATGTTGGTACACCCTGTGATATGTGGAAGAATATGGCTATACATATTAGGAAAGTGGTGAAAGATTTGTTAGGTGTATCTAAGGGAGGTGTACCGGCATAAAAAGAAGCTTGGTGGTGGAGTGAAGTAGTGCAAAATAAAATCAAGGCAAAGAGGACCTATTACAAATTACATTATGCGAAGAAAACTAGTGAAACTTTAGAGGCTTATAAGAAAACAAAGAAGAAAGCGAAAAAGGCCGTGAGTGAAGCAAAAGCTAAAATTTGGGAGGATTTATATAAAAAACTCAACTCAAAAGAGGTGAAAGATATTTTTAGAATATCTAAGGCTAGAGATAAGAAAACTAAAGATCTTAATTATGTTAGATGCATAAGGATGAGGATGAAAAAATTCTAGTGGCAAATGATGATATAAGAAATAGATGAAAAAGTTATTTTATAATCTTTTTAATGAAAATAAAGATGTTAGTATTAGCTTAGGAGAGTTAGCCAAATCAGAAAAGTATATAAACCACATTTTCTACCGACGTATTCAAAAGAATGAAGTCAAAGAGGCTGATAAACATATGAAGGGTGATAAATCGGTAGAACCTGATAATATTCCTATAGAAGTTTGGAAAATACTAGGAGAAATAGGAATCACTTGGCTCACAAGACTATTTAATGAAATATGGAAAAAACAAAAGATGCCCGAGGAATGGAGAGCAAGTACAGTTATACCCATATATAAGAACAAGGGAGACATTCAAAATTGTGTGAATTATCGAGGTATCAAGTTAATGAACCATACTATGAAATTATGGGAAAGAATTATCGAATGTAGGTTAAGACAAGTATCAAGTACAATAGAGAACCAATTTGGATTCATGCCAGGCAAATCTACTATTGAAGCGATTCACCTTTTGAGACGTCTTATGGAACATTTTAGAGCAAAAAAGAAAGACCTTCACATGATATTTATTGATTTAGAAAAAGCTTATGATAGGGTACCGAGGGAGGTTCTTTGGAGAACTTTAGAAAAAAGAGGTATCCCATTGACATATACTAACCTTATAAGAGACATGTATGATGGTGCAAAAACATGTGTGAGGACTCACGAAGGAACAACAGACTTCTTTGAAGTTAATATTGGGTTACATCAAGGATCAACTTTAAGTCCATACTTATTTATAATGGTGATTAATGAGTTAATAAAACATATTCAAGATGAAGTACCTTGGTGTATGGTATTTGCAGATGACATTGTATTAGTGGAGGAGTCTAAGGAAAAAGTTAATATAAAATTGGAACTATGGAGAGAAACATTAGAAAGCAAAGGCCTCCGACTTAGTAGAACAAAGACAGAATATATGGAATGTAAGTTTGATCATTTGGTTACCTCAGAGGACATAGAAATTAAAATTGGCACACATTGCATCCCCCAAAAGGAAAGTTTTAAATACCTAGGGTCACTTTTTCATAGTGATGGAAGAATTGATGGAGATGTTATGCATAGAATTAATGCTGGTTGGTTAAAATGGAGAGGAGCATCAGGTATTCTTTGTGATAAAAAGATACCATTAAAGTTAAAAGGTAAATATTATAGAGCAACAATTAGACCTGCCATGTTTTATGGTTCTGAGTGTTGGGCAGTTAATCATCAACATGTACAAAAGATGTCTAAAGATGTTGAGATGGATGAGTGGTCATACAAGAAAAGACCATATACATAATGAGGTTATTAGAAACAAATTAGGAGTGGCACCAATAGAGGATAAAATGAGAGAATATGGTTTAAGATGGTTTGGACATATAGAAAGAAGAACCTATAAGAAGGTTAGAAAAACTAAATTTGGAAAGTATTAAAAGAGGTAGAGGACGACCACAAAAGTGTTGGAAAGAAACAATAAAGAATGATCTAGCTTATTGTGAGTTAACTGCTAACATGGCACACGATAGGGATCTGTGGAAACAAAGAATCCATGTAGCCGACCCCGTCTAGTATGTGAAAAGGCTTAGTTGTTGTTGTTGTTGTTGAATGGTATGTCTGGGAAGGTGCATATAGTTAATGCTGGGAAGTGTTTATTATTTAATTTAGTACCTATTGGAAATATTGTGACCGTAAAATGAACAAAAGGGGGATGAGAAGGTTTCCAGGAGACCATGTTTATATTGTTGTCTCTGGTCTGCAGCTTTTCTGATGAGTTTGAAGTACAGCCAGAAACCGGAGCCTCCTCTTCTAGTGTCAGCTACTGGGGATCTGTTCCTCACCTTTTCCTAATTATAAAAGAAGTGCTATCAGGAAGTTTAAACTCTTTTTTGCCTCTGGTCAATCCATTCCTATAACTTTTCTTCCTTTCTTGGTTAAGTGAGAAAAATACATGAGAACTTCTTTTCTTCGGCAACATTGTACATGATGTCAAATAGCTCATGCACTGGGGTGTGCAGAGCATTTTCTTCATTTTGCATAAAAGAAACTTCAGTTGGGGAGGACTTTCTGGTTGTAACTTTGACTATGGTCTGTTTCCCTTGTGACCCATCACGAACCGTGATTCGAAGATAGAGAAAAGTTGAGTTTACAAATGTTTAGCAGTTCAATGATCAACTGGATCACATGATAATCTTTGTTTAAATATAAATGGAAGCCAGTTATTGATCTGTAGCGAAAATGTTGCCAGTTGGTAGCATAAGCTTTGCGTGCAAATGATGGTATATCTATGGTTTAACTCTTCCATTGTGTGCTTTGATTTTCTCCTCTGATTTCAGTTAGCATTCAACTGCACCCACTGAATCTCGGTTCTGTTTTTAGGCACGACTTGCATTTTGTAAGTTCATGGTGAAACCATCAACTTTACTTGTTCTGGACGAACCAACCAACCATCTTGATATACCATCAAAGGAGATGCTTGAGGTGAACTTGTCAACACTTTTTACATGGTTGCTTTACCTTATTTGTCAGTTGTTAAGTAATCGGCTTCACTTTTGAATGTGTGTGATGTTCCATGGTTTCTGCAGGAGGCAATAAGAGAGTACAAGGGCACTGTCATCACAGTTTCCCATGATCGTTATTTTATAAAGCAGATAGTTAACAGAGTAATAGAGATTGAGGATGGAAAGATTGAAGATTATTCAGGGGATTACAACGTAGGTTCACCATAGCTATTTTCTCTGCTCTTCATGGTTCCCCAATATGCTGCAAAGTTGTGTTTTCTCATTAAATATTTCTTTAAAGGCGCTTGCTGTCTGCTCTGAATTTGATTGGAAAAAATCCATTTTCTATCACCAACTGTAGTATGAAACTAATTGTCCACTGGGGTCACGTAGTTTACTGGCCCTGGAATTTACCAGGTCCATCAACAGGTATGGAGCACATAAAGAAGAATCAGACTCTGTTGCACATAAACTGTTGCAGCTAAGAATGTTTACATAAACCACAAAATTTATGCCTGGTATTCTCAACCTAAATCAAAGCTGATGATTTAATGGAGGAAATTCGTGGACTTCAGTTGGTAGAAATTGCATTCAAATTTAGCTGTCCATTTTTGCAAACTTTAGTCCCACAGTAGAAACACAAATTCCGTTCGGTTATACCACATGATATTTGAAGTTAGGGATTGAAAGAAAATTATGAGCCATCAGCTTCTTCTTAACGCGGTTACCTTCATATTGTTACCACATGTTATCTAATGCATTACAAGTAATTCGATATGCTTCTATGATCTGATCTGTATTGTGGTTACAGTATTACCTTGAGAAAAATCTTGAGGCTCGTGAAAGTGAACTTGAGCGTGAGGCGGCGATGGAGGAAAAGGCACCTAAAGTGAAGGCAAAATCTAAGATGTCTAAGGTACATTTTTGGCATAGTCTATCTGAAAAATGAAGCGGATCAATTTCCTCTGACAATCTTCTCTCTGAAAACGTGCAGGCTGAAAAGGAAGCGAGGAAGAAACAGAAAATGCTGGCATTTCAGCAGGCCAAAGCGAAATCAAAAGGATCAAAGAATGCCAAACGGTGGAACTAACACTAGAACTTCTCCTTTGTTGAGTTCTCTCATTGTAATTATTTACCATCTGCGACTACTCATCCATTTATGTGCAGTTTGTATAAGTTGAATTAATGGAATAATGTGGAGGCCCAGAAGTGGTTTCCTTTAGGGCAGAGTGAATTGCGCGTCTTTGTATCGTAAAGGATCTTTCTACTACCAAAGGCGACGGCGGTTTAGGAGGGCTATCAGATGATACTGGATGTCATGGTTAAGACCTTTTAAGAAATTTGAACTTTTCAACGTGTGGACATGGTAGCTTTGTGTCATCATTTGTGTGAACCCAGATTCTATTGAGCTCGTATGTAGTTGGATTGTGGAGCCACTATCGAACCAGGATCTGGCCTGACGTAATCCTATCATTTGAGCGCAGTTTTCCCTGGATCCCTAGGGGTGTCTTTGATTCGTGGTTCCAATGCGGCTGGACCTTATTTTTTTGGTGCTTGCGGTATCAAGCACGGTTGCGTATCAAACGGAGAACCACAGATGGCGTATGGAACTATACTTCTATGGGCTCATATTAAGTAATGCAGTTAACAATGCCCTTGAGTGTTTCATCTCTCGCGTGCCTTGTTGCATACCGACTCTCTCCTACTTTCCATCACCCTAGCCCCTCTTTCTCCCGCATCGATGTTGACAAACCACCAGCTGCAGCTGTCTCCACCACCCAACAACCGACCTTGTAAGCAATCTTCTAGCATTTTCTTTCCTTGTTTTTTGTCCAACAGCCTACCCAAACCTCCTACTGCAGCCTTCATCCCTAATCACCTTCTGCATATCTTTCGTTTTCAATTGCCCTAACAACCGACTATTTTTTATGCATTTACCACCAACAGCCTTCACTCTTTTACCACCACCTGCAGCCTTCACCCAACAGTTGACCCAAGACACCACCTACAACAATCACCATCCCCTTGCTTCTTCTTTCATTTGCCCTAACAATCCCCCACCCGTTTTTGATGTATTTATTTTTCTTGTTTTTGCTGTTTTCTTTTTCTTGTGCCTCCATTATCACCACCACTTAGATATAAGCCACGATATCATTACATGAAGGACTGCTAGAAGAATTGCACATAGAATTATGAGAGAGACCGAACTTTCATGAAGGCTATCAAGAAGCTACCAAAGAATTGGGGGATAATCAACCTACTAGAACTTTCCAACCTCAAAACCAGTTGAGGAAATATGTGCGATTTAGAAAATAAACTGTTTGCTACTGAAGATGTCAACTATTTGAAATACTGTAACAAAAAGAATTGTGAAGTATTGTACCAAAATTTGGGTTTCTACATAAATGTACTTTGTAGAAGTTTTATATGCAATGGAGCCTTTAGACCCATCATTGAACACTAAGTTGATTTTTGCTTGTTCTTAGATATGTCTCAGGTTTTGTGCATACGCTTCATGCAATAGCCTGACCTTTTTGCCAATGGCATCTTGGATGAGGATGGTAGAACCAGACATTGGACCAACTACCTCTCCTATGATAGTTTCTATATTAAAATATGTTATATCCTATGTAAGCTTTTTGCTTAAGTAGAAATTCCTGATGCTATTTTGTGGGTCGTATCTTTTTTGTTTATGCTTATCCATGCCCATCTTTGTATTATTGTATACCTATGACTGGTTCATCAATACATTCTCAATTCTCTGAGTCTGATACCCAAGGCATGAATTCAGTTCGGCCTCCTCTTTTTACAAAACGAAAGTGAAATTCATTAGCATATCATATCATGGTACAATGTTTTCAAATGTATACATAAATACAATATTGGAAAAGAAAACCCAAAAAATTAAGTTCTAGTTCTGCACAAATTAAATGCAGAACTAGCGAGAATGAGGGTCTAAAGTATTAGTTATACATGTGAATCAAACATGAAACTATGGGTCCAGGTTACAGTTTCATTCACAAATCAAACACAGAACTATGTCCCATATGGGCCTAGAACTGTAGTTCCAGTACCAAAGACATGGTACTGTGAATCAAACACACCCTAGGGGGTTATTTGATTAGAGGCAGAGACTATGGAACTGGAGCTCCATTTCCAATTGCTGATGGGCTTATGATTGGTACACGCCAAGATCTGCGTTTGATTATGAGAACTGGAACTGTAGTTCTAATTCCATAGTCTCAGGCCTCAACACGCTAAGGGCTGCATCTCAAACACTTGAGACTACCGTACACACTTAAATAGTTCCTTCATATGCATTTCACCATTTGGAACCAATGCAAGCTTTCCTATATTGATTGGTTCGCCACCTTCTCTAGGAATTTTTTAATGAATTCGAGTATCCATACTCTATTTTTACAGAGATTGTCTTTGGAAAAGCGAGGAAGTGCCCCTCCCTCGGGGTAGAAAAGCTCTATCTGGCTTGCCGGTGAATAAAATCGCGGAGATTGTAATCCGAATGTAACACATCGGATCTTGAGACCGAGCAGCCCAAATACCAAGCTCCTGGTTTACCAGGGTGGATGCATTGTGCAATAAAGAATCCTACGTGAAACGAGCTAGGAGTTTCAGATCTGAAGCCTGCTTCATGTTGGACGCAAACAACAACTAAGCCTTTTCCCATACTAGACGGGGTCGGCTACATGAATTCTTTGTTTCCACAGAGCCCTATCATGTGTCATGTTAGCAGTTAACTCACAATAAGCGTTTCTTTCCAATACTTTTGTGGTCGTAATATTTCATGAAATAATAATAGCTGTTTGGTTGTAACGTAACGGACATGTACCTGGCAAAGCATCCCCTAATTCAGAAAAAGGTCAGACTTCACAAAGAATTTAGGGTTTATGCACATTTTCAAATATCTATGCTTCTAAATATTAAACGTTTTTTTATCAATATATCATAAAGCATAAAGCACTTCGAGAAACTGCATAAAAATGTTAAACCATCTTCCTATCTCTGCCTTTAAGGTCGCACCACCATGTACGTATCTAGCAATTGTTAATGAAATATCCACAGTCGCATCTACAAAGGCACTAGTCGCCCAGATGCAGAAATTAGTGCCTTATTGGCTGATGAATATCGTCTCACAAAACTGCCGGAGTCACTCGTTGATTAGATATATTTCTTGATAATATTGTTGATATAATCTTTGAATCAATGAATTATCAATCTATTGTGTAAAATAAATACCCAAGCGCAGATACTCTGCCTCGTAAGATCTGGAATGAGCATGCTGAGAAACTTGAGGTAGGTCACCATACGTTGCTCCCAACATAAACCGCGCTGATGCCCCTTGTACTCATCTCTTCCCTATTAAAAGAAGAATAGCCTGGTCGAACAAATTAGCTTCATGGACGTGAAGATGATATAAGTTTTAGTTCCCATAGAAACGTTCTACAAAACAAAAATGACCAGCAGACTCAAATTAAGACTTTTTGTTCACATTCCTTCCAGAACTTGAAATTGGAGAAGTCAGTGGTAGCAAGGAATGAACATTGTTCATTCTATGCAGGGGGCTGTAATAGCCCATTTACAACATCAAATGTAGTGAAATTCATGGAACTTTTGGGCTTGAAGCTTTTTGACCTAGATTTTCTTCATCATATTAAAAGTCGTGTTTATGGCGTTTATGGCGCACAAGGAAATAGTACCACTTATTCCCGAAACAGGCCCGAGAGGTTAGTGGGTGGTGCCTTTCGTGGAAATCCGGCCACCATAAGACACGAACTTTCCAGTACTTCAAAGACCTCCCTTTTGTCAATCAGTTACCTGAAAGGTTACACCAAGTATACAGCCCCTAGAGGTGATATGGATACATCCGGTCTTTTTGGTGGAGTATACAAATCAGAGAATACTCTTTGAATATATGAGGTGCTTAACTTGAATGACTTGCTCGATCTTCGAAGGTTTGCTTCTGAAACATCATCGAATAGGACGGTAGTGCAACAAATAAAATGAAATACAGAACAGGATCATCTGGGAACAAAATGATTGCATTTATAACTTCAAGATAAATTAATCAAATGATTACATGAAGCTTTCCTGGAGTCACCACTGTTAGGATATGCACATGATACATTTGGGCTAGCAACATTAGAAAAGGGCCCTTCTTGAAGAATATTGAAGGCCATATTTGGAACTATTACAGTTATAACTTATAACAATTAAATTAGCTGTAAAAGATTAAAGAAACGTAAAGAGAATACATGGGCATGGAGCTCTCCACGTTATTTGCTGTCCCCAAAGCCGAATGGTGATCTTCTCCTGCTGCCCCCTTCCCCATATTGCTCATTCCACTTGCGGAGCTCATTCATGCTCGCAGCATCGAATGCTACAGAAGCACCAACCTACAAAGATAACAGGTCACGTGAGCACACTTTTGAGTAACCTCTGTCCCTTCAAGCATTACTAAGTCAACGAGAACTAATGTTCTATAGTGCAAGAATTCGTGAACCTACAATGATTCACGATTGACTTTATTTTTCCATCTTAAAGGTGCTGCCTACTGCTTCTCCCAATTCAACCACGGTTGCCATGAGTTGGATTTCGACCTTTCAAGAAGTTACGTGAAATGTGATATCTAAGAAGAAAGAGAGACGTTTCGGAGGACAGTGATATATCTAGGTCGGGATCAACATGTATCACTCATACTAACATTTTCATGATAATGGATGATTTCCAAATAAAACTCCCGAATTATGAGGCACAGATAAATGTCCCTGACTTTACCTAATAATTGACGTGTTTAGAATTCATGATAAAAGTAACCCCAATCTTAGGAGATGGGCTCCAAGGGCATTTTGGACAAATCAACCAAAATAAAGATAATATCTAGGAAAGTGGATAAGGTAGTCTATGGGCTACCAGCGTATATGACAACGTCCCAAAAGCTGCACCTCACACTCCGATGCTCCCTATGCTGAGAAATGAGAATCATGCCCAGCAAAAGATTGAGCAAGGTGCTAATCCTTTTCTCAGGTACATGTTTTCCTTCTAGCTTGAATCTTCACTAATTAGCGTAGCCCTCCACATCATGTACTAGACCAGAACGGTGCTTAGATCTCAACCCAGACAAGCATAACAAAATTGTTGGATTGGTCTATATCAACCAGAAGCCGTCACACAGGTCATCATCAGACCAGGCATTTGCAAAATCGAAGTGAAAATGTGTTACAGTAGCAATCTTTCACCTACTAATGAAACAAGATTCAACAAACTAGGTACTCATCCACTTTATTGGTCCAACTATGCTCTAACATACAGGTCATATACACTCACAGGGGAGACAAACAGACAGACATACATCCTACCTTTGATTTTGCTTGAATGAAGTCATCCAGGTTGAGTGGCCTCAACATATGAGTAATCATCTCTCCACCATGCTGCAAGTGAAGAACGGAATAAATCATTCTCAAGAAACAAGAATATATTCAACTCAGAGATATATTTGATAAACATGATAGCATATCCAACAATGGTGAATTTCAGGTAGATCTGTAGCTAGCATTCAGCACGCCGTCCCCTCCAAGCTCCATATCAACCAGTGAATGATCACAAACATAATGTGCAAAAGATGTAATGAATTTCAGGTAACCTATGCATTGGATTCGACATGCAGTACCTTTTGATCTCCAAATAAGTAAATGAGCACAAAATTGTTAGCACCGAAAGTTCCACAGACCCATCAAATGGGACCCAGTCAAAACAGCACGGCATGACAAAGATGCCCGATGGACCCATCATACCAAAAGTGCGTTGATGTTAGACAGACAGGCTGCACTGAGTAAATGCTGGCCCACAGTCGCCAAATTATCCAGTAATCCAGCTTTTCCCTCTCAAGTAATTAGACCTGCCTTGGGAGCGCAAGATAGAAAGCGACTCGAGTGGATGAGAGTGTTATCCGTATCGCACCGTATATGTATCGTATCGTGGGAAGCCATGATACGATACGGTACTGTGTCGTACGATACGGCCCGTATCGCCCGTATTCACCCAAAATTTTCTTTTTTCAATTTTTTTTTTCAAATTTATTTTTGTAGGTTTCTGGCCTCTCTTCGCCTCTCTTCACTTCCCTATGCTTGTAATTTGAGTTTATAATTTTATTTATTGATTAAAAATAATTTATAAACAAATAAAAATTGTGACAAAATCATTTTCCTTTCTGTTGCCAACTTTTAGGTATATTTCTGCTAGCAGTTTCTAATTTCATGAGATCGCAAACAATTAAAAACATTTGGTTGTCTCGATTCATTGAGTGGGTATTTCACAACTTCACTATTTTAGGGTTCATCTTACGTGACTTCCATTGAGTTGAACATGATCAACGTGTGTGAGGCTTAACTCAATCTGTGAAGTGAGAAATGAAGCTCAAGCATTAGTTAAAAAGCTAGTCGTAAGAGAAAAAGGGATATCATCAAGTAATAATATCACAGAGGTGTCATAGAGTCAATAATCAAAGAAATTGAGCTCATTGTTTTGCTCACATATGAAAATTAGCAAATATGACAACTACATGTACAAAGATAGCAGTTTGTTAATTTTGATATATTAGATGAGTGGATTATGGAAGATAACGAAGAAAATGCACTCCTAACCGAAGAAGACATTGCATGAATTAATTTGAAGTGCAACAACATCACGAAGGAGATGAAGATTTTCATTTTAAAGCAGAAGGTGATGAGAAACTTTGAATCTTTATCAAGTAGAAGATGAAGATTATTTAGTTAATAATCCTGATACAAATTTACAATATGTAAAATGTAAATGTATTTCATTTTTTGCTTCAAAATATGTAATTTTGGATGCAATTGTTCAATGTTGAATGTTCAATGTGTGCTAAACTTTGCATTATATGAATTTAAAGCAATTATCAGATTTTTCCAGTTTTTTTTTGGATTTTTACTAATTTTCTTGATTTTTTAAATAATTTTTATATTATTTTAATATTAAAGTACGATACGATATGCCCGTATCGTGGAGACTAGCTATACGCGATACGATACGTGTCAGACAACACTAGTGAGACATCGAGAGAGACAAGGCCTCAACCAGCCGGCAGATAATGAGCAATACTATTACTCCCCCACCTAGCCTCTTGAAGAAAGTGGAGAAAAGTAGGCTACTAAAATTGCCCTAGACGTACAAATAATGGCAATATGGAAAGAACCATCAACTCAAAGGGTGGCAGTACGAAGCAAACATAAGGAAATAGAAAAACCCTTTTATCCATAGAAAAGAGAGGTAGGAAAATAATAACACAGTGAAGAGGTGATCAACAAAGGAAAGGAGCACAACTAGGTTGCACCAGTGGAGGAAATCGCCTGGGCAGATGGAAAAATATGGTGATCATGATGACACTTGTATTTGTTGAGAGGATCGGCTGGATGCAGTCAAAGTGTATAATTGTCTATGACCAGCTGTTATGTTTCTAAATGTTCATATTTTCGATTCATTAATGGTATATTTGTAATAGGCCTTATGTTAGGGCATCAACCCTAGAGACAACATAATTAATAAAAGAGAGAGGGGGGACTGCCGATACAGCACACGAGGTTGATCGACATCCGATAATTCTACTCCACAATGCTGCATATAATCAAGTATGATTGATCCTAAATTAACATGGTATCAAAGCACTAATGGCACAAAATCCAGGATTGAGGCGGTGCATAGCCTATTGACATTGACATAAGCCAATGATTGAGCTTTTTTGCAGTGTTGTTACGTATCGTATCGTGGGCCACCACGATACGATACGGGCCCCCGTATCGCAGGTGCAGGCGTATCGCACCGTATCGTGCGATACGGCCCGTATCGCACGATACGGTGCGTATCGCCCGTATCATACGATACGGGCGATACGCCCTGGGACCCTTATAAAGGGTCCCGGCCCGAGGGTTCCTCTCTTCTTTTGGGTTCTTCAAGCTCCCTAAGAGTCGGTTTTCGCCTCCTTGGTGTTCAAAGCTCTAAAATCGTACCCTACGGTGTCCGTCCAAGCCTCCAAACTCGGATTTAGGTATATTTTTAATGTTTTTTTCCTTTTTTTCCTTTATATTTATTGTTTTTTGTGTTATTTCGGGGTTTTTTTTTGAATGACAAAATATGAAGTTATTAAGTGTGTGTATACGATTTTTATTGCATTCATGAAGTGGGAGACACTCGATTTGAGTGTTATTTGAAGATTGGGGGATTTACGAAGTGCTTTTATTTTCAGGTTTTTGTTTGAATTAAAGTACTCCATTGAGATGGCAGGAAGGGGTGGTAGAGACTCTCATTCAAAGTCTGATGATCCGGCATGGCAGTGGGGTATACCAGTTGAGGGTTCAAGGTTAAAAATCAGATGTTTATTTTGTGAAAAGGTGGTTAGTGGTGGAATTTCAAGGTTGAAACACCACCTAGCAGGAACCAGGAAAGAAGTTGCTCCATGCACAGGCAGAGTTAGAAGTGTGCCAGAAGGTATTAAATGGCAATGCTTGCAGATGATTGAGAGCATACAGGAAAGGAGACAACAAAAGGATGATTTCCAGATGTGTGAAGAAGCTGATGATGCTACTGCCACTGGAGTTGGATTCACTGATAGTTTGCCTTCAGATGCTAGAACAGATATTGGTAGTAGCAGTTCGTGAGCACCTAGCAGAGGAAAGAGGGTTGCATCTGAAGACTTTGGAGGTGGCAGAAGAGGAAGTTCAGGAAGGAGTAGAGGAAGAGCTTCTTCTTCTAGCATACATTCGTTCTTTCCTCCTTCCACTACACCTGGTGCTCAACCAGGAATTCGTGCTGCTATGGCTTCAGAACAACTGCACGATCAAGCAGACCTTGCAGTGGGCAGATGGTTTTATGATACATGCATTCCATTTAATGCAGCAAACAGTTTTCATTTTCAAGCAATGACAGATGCAATTGCTAACATTGGTCCAGGATACAGGATGCCCTCTTATCAGAAGTTGAGAGGGAAGATATTAGATCAGACCGTGATTGAAGTGCAGCAATACTGTTCGACTTTGAGACAATCGTGGAAGGAAACAGGATGCACTATCATGGCAGATGGATGGACCGATAGGCGAGGAAGGACATTGCTAAACTTTCTTGTATATTGTCCTAAAGGACTCATGTTTTTGAGATCTCTAGATATGTCAGAGGAGAGGCACACTGCAGAGATCCTACGAGAGGAATTTGATAAGGTTATACAAGAGGTTGGGCTAGAAAATGTAGTTCAATTGATTACAGATAATGCAGCTAACTACAAAGCAGCCGGAAAGGAGTTAGCTGATATTTATGGGACTTTCTACTGGACACCATGTGCAGCCCATTGTTTAGATCTCATCCTCGAGGACATCGGTGAGATGGATGAAATAAAGGCAGCAACTGAGTGTTGCCAAGATATTACAAAATTTATTTACAACCATGCATTTGTTTTATGTATGATGAGGAGATACACAGAAGGTGCAGAGCTTCTTCGCACAGCTGCAACTCGGTTTGCAACAAACTTCTTATCTGTACAGAGTATTGTGAGACAGAAGCAAGCTTTAAAGAGAATGTTCTCCTCAGATGAGTGGCAACAATTTGCAGAGTTGCCACAAAACAGAAGGAACAGAAAGTTAAATGAGATTGCAGAAACGGTTTTTAGAAGTTCATTTTGGAATGATGTATCAGATTATTGAAAATTACTTGTCCTTTAGTGAAAGTTTTGAGATTGGCTGACAGCGAGGAGAAACCATCTATGGGCTACCTTTATGAATCCATGGACAGGGCAAAAGAAGCAATCAGAAATAACTTTAATGGAAAAAAAAGAGATTATGTGCCCGTGTGGAAAATAATTGATAGTAGATGGAATAAACAATTGCATCAGCCTATTCATGCAGCAGCCTACTATCTAAACCCATCATTGAGGTACTCAGCAACCTTCAAAAGGGACGGTGAGGTTAATCGAGGAATCATTGAATGCATCGACAGATTAGTCCCTGATGAGAGCATAGTAGATGCGATACATCGAGAGATGGAGATATATGATAATGCTCTTCACTTGATGGGTTTGCCTGTTGCAATTCGCAACCGCTCTACGATGCGTCCAGGTACATTGTTTATTTTCATATTTAAGTTGCATCTTACATTACTGTGGATTATTATGTCTCTAATGTTTATATTTTTTTTACAGATGTTTGGTGGAATAGGTTTGGAAGTGATTGTCCAAACCTTAGAGATTTTGCAGTTAGAGTCTTAAGCCAAACCTTTAGTGCAACAGGTTGTGAAAGAAATTGGAGTGTTTTTGAACACATCCATACAAAAAAGCGCAACAGGTTGGAACACAAAAGGCTTAATGATTTGGTTTATATTCGTTGTAACATGCGCCTTCGTGAAAGGTAATGTTGTATTACTTTCAAATTTTCAATTCGATATTATTTAACTTCAGTTTTCAATTGTTAATATTACTTACTAATTGTTTATCTTTGTTTGTGTCGTAGGCAATTAAAAAAAGTAAATAGAGAAGAAAGTCAGTTCGATCCAATAAGTTTGGATAATTTTGATATATTAGAAGATTGGGTTATGGAAGACACTGAAGAAAATGCCCTCCTAACAGAAGAAGACATTGCCTGGATTAATTTGGAAGGAGCGCAACAACATTATGGAGATGAAGAATTTGATTTTGAAGAAGAAGGTGTGGGCGTGGCTGATGATGATGAGGATCTGCAACAAGGAGAAGATGAAGATTATTTAGTTGATGATCTTGATTACAATTTGTAAAATGTAACATTATATGTAACTGTAGTGTACTGTAAAGTGTAAACTATGTCTGTATTTTATTTTTTGGATTCAAAATATATAAATTTGGATGCAATTGTTCAATGTTGAATGCTCAATCTGTACTAAACTTACATTATATGAATTTAAAGCAATTATCAGATTTTTCCTGATTTTTTCTTGATTTTTTTCGATTTTTTTTTATTTTTTATTAATTTTTAATTATTTTTACATTATTTTAATATTAAAGTACGATACGATACGATACGATACGATACGCCCGTATCGTGGAGCCCAGCGATACACGATACGATACGCGTCAGACAACACTGCTTTTTTGTCTTGTGTTCAAGGGTTGCGTTGAAGTGATAACCCTTACATTGTGATTCAAGGGGAGATAAAGGAAAATATAAGGAAATAGATGTTTATAACCATAAACGGACTTGTGAAATAAAGGGTGAATCTTTTCAGATAACCAATATCAAACACCAAAATTATAGAGAATGGGCTAGATCAGTTGAGTTAGTGTAAGATCAAACAACAACAACTAAGCATTTTCCCATACTATATGCGGTCGGTTACATGGATTATTTGTTTCCACATATAGCCCAATCATGTGTCATGCTAGCAGTTAACTCAATATAAACTAAATCATTCTTTATAGTTTCTTCCAATACTTTGTGGTCTCTTCTTCCTCTTTTATCATTTTCATAATTTATTTTTTTATATCTTCTTACAGGAGCATCCTTTGATCGTCTTTCTACATGTTCAAACCATCTTAAATGAGTTTCTCTCATTTTATCCAATATTCGTGCTTCTCCCAATTGGTTGCTAATCATGATGTATATGGTCTTTCCTTGTGTGACCACTCATCCATGTCAACATCTTCATTTTTGCTACGGACATCTTTTGCATGTGTTAATCATTAATTGCCCAACACTCATAACCATAAAACATAAAAGGTTTAATTGATGCTCTATAATATTTACCTTTCAACTTTAATGGTATCTTCTTATCACACAATACCAAATGCCCCTCACAATTTTAACCAACCGACATTAATTCTGTGTGTAACTGTTGGAGATTGAGTTGAAGATCAAGACTAATAATTTACATCTCTGTATTTGAGTTTATTTCTCGAGTAGTTTGGATCTCAATTGATCAAAATCCAATCCATTGGAAATCGGGTCTGATTAGTGTTACTAAGTAAGGGTGTTTGTGCCATTTAAATTAGAACTTCTTTTATATAAAGCCCTATGTGTGTTCATTAAGGGTAAGACGTTGGAATAAGATGAGAGGGAGGCTGCGGCTGCCAAGAGTGGAGCCGACCCCCAATTTATGAATGTCCCTGTTATTTTATGCTGTTATTTTTTCTGAAATTCTTCATGATATTAGAGCCTATTGAGACTCCTTGATCGCTATGCAATCTCAAGTCACAGAGAATTAGGAGAAGCACCACAAGTATCCATTGAACTTGATCTCCATTACGTATTTTCTTCAGACGGAACAACTCCTCAAAGGCAACATTGAAATGTTGATTATGAGAGTACGCACAGACATTTGATTTGCAAACGTGGTATATTGGATTGCATAGGCAGCTGCACAGACATTTGATTTAAAAATGCATCCAACTCGCAGAGACACAAACAGTTGGTTAGCAAACGCACCCAATTGAGATAACGTGATTAAACAACATAGGCCGAGGCATTTGATTTGCAGACGCACCCGATTGGGAGTGAGCAGAATATTGGGTAAAATCCGTCTGCACTTTCCTACACTCTTTTGCCTTTTTTTCTACCATGTATTCGGTGTAAATTTGTGCAATCAATTTTTTAGCATTGGTTGTCTTCTAAAGTGAATAAGAAGACGACAAAGATCTACCTTACGGAAGGGAACAAATCAGATTATACAAACAACAACAACAACTAAGCCTTTTCCCATACTAGACATATCTGATTATAAGCTATGACGGCAAGGGGGGCGATGAGATTACCTAACTGGCGATATTCCCCAGCCTCTTACAACGGATCCTCTCTATTCAAGGTGCAACAACAACAACAACAACAACGGATTCCCACACTAGACGGGGTTGGCTACATGGATTCTTTGTTTCCACAGATCCCTATCATGTGTTATATTAGCAGTTAACTCACAATAAGCTAGGTCATTCTTTATTGTTTCTTTCCAACACTTTTGTGGTTGTCTTCTCCCTCTTTTAATACTTTCCAAATTTAGTTTTTCATACCTTCTTATAGGTTCTTCTTTTGATCTTCCTTCTATATGTCCAAACCATCTTAAAAAATATTCTCTCATTTTATCCTCTATTGGTGTCACTCCTAATTTGTTTCTAATAACCTCATTATGTATACGGTCTTTTCTTGTATGACCACTCACCCATCTCAACATCTTCATTTCTATCACGGACATCTTTTGTACATGTTGATGATTAACTGCCCAACACTCAGAACCATAAAACATGGAGGCCTAATTGCTACTCTATAATATTTACCTTTTAACTTTAATGATATCTTCTTATCACAAAGAATATCTGATGCTCCTCTCTATTTTAACCAACCAGCATTAATTCTATGTCTGATATCTCCATCAATTCTTCCATTACTCTGAAAAATTAACCCTAGGTATTTAAAATTTTCCTTTATGTGTGCCAATTTTAATTTTTATGTCATCTAAAGTAACCAAATGATCAAACTTACATTCCATATATTCTGTCTTTGTTCTACTAAGTCGGAGGCCTTTGCTTTCTAATGTTACTCTCCATAGTTCCAATTTTCTATTAACTTTTCCCGTAGACTCCTCCACTAACACAATGTCATATGCAAATAACATACACCAAGGTACTTCATCTTGAATATATTTTGTTAACTCATCATTCACCATTATAAATAAGTATGGACTTAAAGTTGATCATTGATGTAACCCAATATTAACTTCAAAGAAGTCTATCATTCCTTTATTAGTCCTCACATGTTTTTGCACCATCGTACACGTCTCTTATAAGGTTAATGTATATCAATGATATACCTCTTTTTTCCAAAATTCTCCAAAGAACCTCCCTCGATACCCTATCATAAGTTTTTCTAGATCAATAAATATCATGTGAAGGTCTCTTTTTTGCTCTAAAATGTTCAATAAGACGTCTCACAAGGTGAATTGCTTCAACAGATGAATCCAAATTGGTTATCTATTGTATTCGATACTTGTCTTAACCTACGTTCGATAATGTTTTCCAATAATTTCATAGTATCGCTCGTTAACTTGATACCCCGATAATTCACACAATTCTAAATGTCTCCCTTGTTCTTATATATGGGTATAAGTGTACTCGCTCTCCATTCCTCGAGCATCTTTTGGTTTCTCCATATTTCATTAAATAGTCTTGTGAGTCAAGTGATTCTTATTTCTCCTACTATTTTCGAAACTTCTATAGGAATATTGTCTAGTCCTACTTATTTACCACCCTTCATATGTTTAAGAGCTGACTTCATTCTTTTGAATACGTCGATAGAAATTGTGGTTTATATATTTTTCTGATTTGGCTAACTCTCCTAAGCTAATACTAACATCTTTATTTTCATTAAAAAGCTTATAAAATAGTTTTTCAATCTATTTCTTATATCATCATTTGCCACTAGAATTTTTGCATCATCGTCCTTGATGTATCTAACAAAATTAAGATTTTTAGTTTTCTTATCTCTAGCCCTAGCTATCCTAAAAATATCTCTTTCACCCTCTTTTGAGTTGAGTTCTTTATATAAATCCTCTCAAATTTTAGCTTTTGCTTCACTCACGACCTTTTTCGCTTCCTTCTTTGCTTTCTTATAAGCCTCTAAAGTTTCAATAGTTTTCTTAGCATAATGTAAGTTCTAACATGCCCTCTTTGCCTTGATTTTATTTTGCACTACTTCACTCCACCACCAAGCTTATTTTTGTGCCGGTACACCTCTCTTAGATACACCTAACACATCTTTCGCCACTTTCCTAATATGTATAGCCATATTATTCCACATATCACAGGGTGTACCAACATAATTCCAAACACTCCTTGAAGGACTTTCTATTTAAATATATCTTCTTTCTCGCTCTTGAGGTTCTACCATTTAGTCCGAATAGCTCGATGGACTCTTTTCTTCTTTGTCCATTTTTTTATTTGTAAATCCATAACTAAAAGTCGATGTTGGGTGGTTAAGCTTTCTCCTTGAATTACCTTGCAATCTTTACAACATGCTCTATCTTTTTTTCTACAAATAAAATAATCAATTTGTGTTTGTAATAAGCCACTCTTATAAGTAATTAAATGTTCTTGTTTTTTGAAGATTGTATTGACTATAAAGAGATCAAATGCCATAACAAAATTTAAAATCTCTCTAGCTTCCTCATTTATATCCCCAAAACCAAAGTTTTCATGAATACCTTGATATCCTAATGCCTCTTTACTGACATGTCCATTTAAGTCTCATCCTAAACAAATATCTCCCTTTGTAGAATCTTTTGAATCACCTTATCTAACTCTTTCCAAAAAGTTGTCTTTATACTATCTTTTAGTCCTACTTGGGGTGTGTAAGCACAAATTATATTCAAAATCTCTGCTCCTAACACTAATTTCAACGTCATGATTCGGTCACTATATCGTTGTATGCCTACTACACTATGCTTTAAATCTTTATTTATGATAATACAACTCTGTTTCGAGCCTTTTTTTTAACCTGAGTACCATAATTTAAAACATGTATCCTCTATCTCCTTTGCTTTTTCTCCAACCCATTTTGTCTCTTGTAAACATAGAATATGAATCCTTCTCTGAATCATAGTATCTACAACTCCATTTGCTTATCGAATAATGTTTTGATATTCCAAGAACCAATACGAATCTTATTATCTAGGACTAGCTTCCTTACCCCCGCATATGTCCATATTTAAAATGGGGAGACCTTCTCTGAAAATTATTCACTACATTCGGGCGGCAATGTAGCGGGACTAACTTCTTTAGCCACACTCGTCCATGATGTGGAAACCCTCTCTGCAATTGATTCACTACATTCGGGCGAAAATGTAGTGGCCCTTACTTACTTATCACTACAATCAGGCTCTGCAGCGCGTCGCTATGCAGGGACGCCCCAAAGCAATTCTGATAATTTTTGTAATCCATGTTATAAAAATCCGACGAAGTTTTACGTTGGCTATCGAAAACCTAACACAACCCTCCTCCTTTATCCGGGCTTGGGACCGGCAATGCAAGGGTGATCCCTCACATGGGCGGAGTTCTCTCTATTCATGACTTATACAATCTATGGTACCCTCAATTGGCAGTACATTCATGTTTTTAAAGTCAACAAAAGATATTTGGCTAGCAGTTCAAGATGTGTAAGCGTAGAGAAAAAATATAGTTAAACATATGATATTATTGAGAAGATTCGAAAGTGTAGACAGTGAAAAACATTTGTAAGCGAATATTATGGAAAACTTATAGGTTTATGGAAAGAATTACAAGTCTACTTTAAGACAAAATGTTAAAGTTGCATGGAAGAATGCAATGAAGAGTTTTGAGGAACGAAAAGTATTTGATCTTTTGTGAGAAATCTTTTCAGAATATGAGGCTGTGAAAAATAATATTATTAGTAGAGAAGAGTTTCCTTCCTTGAGCACAGTGTACTCTCACTTACTTCGGAAAGAAGATCGGAAACACATAGAGAAGGAAACTAAGATTAGTTCTGAAACCACTGCATTTGTGGGTAGGAATCATTCTAACTCCTCATTCTCTCATGAAAGAGGAGGATATGGGCGTGGCAGAGGTAGAACCTCACCTACTTCTGAAGAGAAGGACAAATTAACTTGTTCTTATTGTAGAAAATCATTACATACGAAGGAGACATGCTGAAAATTAGTTGGTAGACATACTTAATATCAAATGGTTAATAGGCGAGATTTCTTTGATGATTATTAGTTGACTCAAGGAAAAATTAATATTAGATTGGTTGATGGATCACATACCAATTGTTAAAAAAGGAAGTATCACTACACCTTTTGGCATATTAAAAAATGTCTTACATGTTTTAAATATTTCAGTGAATTTATTATCTACCTTTGCCATGACACAATATCTAAAATATCGTCTAATTTTTTATTCTACTAGATGTTTCTTCCATAAACTGAGGACGGGAAGGATCTTTGCTCAAAGTAGTATGCGGAAAGGCCTCTATTTCTACGAAGAAGTCAAACGAACAGTAATGCAGTCAACAATAGTAACAAAACAACAAAAGGAAGAATTACCTTTATGACACCAGAGATTGACATTTACCTTTATAAAAAATTAGGATGTTATTGCTTAAATTTACTCATTGTAATGACTTAAATTTGAACTGTGAAACCTGTTAAAAGGCAAAACATCATCGTGTTTCATTTCCTTTGAATGAAGAAAAATCCTCTAAACCATTTGAGATTGTTCACTCTGATGTTTGGGGTCCCTATTCTACTACTTCATTACATGGTTACAAGTACTTTATTTTCCTCATTATTGCACTAGGTTTACCATGATATATCTCATTAAAATCAAGGAGGAGGTGAAAGATATTCTTTTCATATATTGTCAGTTTGTGCACACTCAATTTCAGCACCTCTTAAAAAAAATGGAGTGACAATGGAGGTAAATTTATGTCTTAATCACTCCATTCATATTTCTTAGATCGTGGCATTTTGCACCAAACCTCATGTTCCCATTCTCCATAGCAAAATGGTGTTTTTGAAAGAAAAAATAGACATATTTCTACAAGTGGCTAGAACTCTTTTGCTCGATTACGATGTTCCAAAATTTTATTGGAGTGAAGCAGTCTTAACAACTTTTTATCTCATCAATCCTATGCCAAGCAAGGTTTTCAATGGTAATACTCCATTTCATTCCTTATGTCCTTTTATGTGGAATAATTTTTTATGTTTGTCTTTTTCTATTAGATGTTTGGTGAAATAAATTTGAAAGTGATTACCCAAATCTCATAGATTTTGCAATAAGAGTTCTAAGTCAAACTTGCAGTGCAACTAACTCATTGTGAAATGAATTGGAGTGCGTTTGAATATATCCACACAAAAAAGCACAACAAGTTGGAGCATAAGTGGTTCAATGACTTAGTTTTCTTCCGTTGTAACATACAACTCTGACAAAGGTAATAAAGGATTAATTACTAATTAAGTATTCAATCCAATGTTCTATTTTATTTAATTGTTAATTAATAAAATTAAATAGAGAGGAGAACCAATTTGATCCAAAAGTATGGACAATTTTGATATCTTAGAGGAGTGTATTATGTAAGATTGCAAAGCAAAACACTCGTAACTGAAAAAGACATTCAATGGATTAATTTGGAAGGAGTGCATAACATCAAGGGACGATGATTTTGATTTTGAAAATCAAGGTGGTGATGATCTTAAACGAGGAGAAGATAAAGATTATTTAGTTAATCCTGATTACAATATATAAATATAATTCTTTTTTTCAATTATGAAAGTTAATTTTTTTTTATTGAAGATGTACTACTTAAATGTTTTATAAATTGAAAATTAAATGGTGATTGATGAATATGTACTCAATTTATGCATTATCTGAATTGTTTTCAATTTACGTGATTTTTTCTAATTTTTTAGTATTAAACAACGATATGGGGTGATACGATACGATATAGTATCGTATATTGGACCAAAACAATACACGATACGATATGCATCGAAACACTGCTCTCGACTGTGAAGGTAGCCTTAAAATGAATGATGATCCGTAAGACTTTGACTTGAAAAGGCCATATCCAAAAATCTGAATTGGTTTTCAACTTAATCTGAAAGGAAATTAGTTGCTACTCTCCTATATTCAACAACCTTCAGGCAATCCCAAGCTCCTTCCTTTCTCATTAGGAGATTAAAAATTAGCAATCAATGTCCTCATGAGCATCCATCGCATTTTAGTGATCAAGCCAAATGTTTCATGCAATTCCAGACAGGACTTCCACCAGGACTTGCTGAGTTTCTCAAGCACAATACTCCTCTCTAACTATTGAATTTAAACAAAAACAAATTAACATCAGGAGAAGAATTCAAGAAATGGAACTGTTTGACTTGCCTTCTTCTCTTCTTCTAGAAGTTCCTGGATAGGCCTATATGCTGCAGCAGTGCAAAGGTTCTGCCCAAAAGATCATAGTTATAATGTTACCAAAATGGCAAAATGGCAAATATCTAAACTCTATATTCCATTACCTTCAAATCACTTCCAGAATAACCTTCAGTGGCATTGGCAAGGTCATCAAACTTGAAGCTGCTGTCCAGATTCTCTTGAGCAAGAAATATTCTGAGAATTTTCGCCCGATTCTGAGCATCTGGTAGGTCCACATATATTCTAGTGGAAAACAAAAGCATCATGTGAGAGAAACATTGAGAACAAGTAAAGAATCAGGTCATCTCCTACTTGAACTACCTTCTCGGTAATCGGCGTATTACTGCATCATCAAGGTCAAACGGACGATTTGTAGCACCAAGAATCAGGATTCTTTGGGTATCTTTGGATCTTAGCCCATCCCAAGCAGCCATAAACTCATTACGCATTCTTCTTGTTGCTTCATGCTCAAAAGAACCACCACGGGCTCCAAGCAGACTATCCACCTAAAAGTTGAATGAAGAAGAGAAATGCCAAACTTCAGCATAGATAGTACAAAATAAACCACCATGCTCGTATGCATAACTGATAGAAATCAAAATGTTTGGAGAGTTAACAATAGAAAGTTGTGACCCATTTTACCTCATCCACAAAAATTATAGCTGGCGCCAGCCTACTTGCAAATGAGAAAAGTGCCTTTGTGAGCTTTTCAGCATCCCCAAACCACTGTAAAGGATCAATTCATTAGCATACTTCTACATATCTAAATGACATGCACACAAGTTCATGCATGCAAATGTATATGAAATTGACAATGAGTGAAATGACCACCATGTTCAGAAATTTATTCTATTCCTTGGAGAAGTAAACATGATCAAATTACACAGTAAAATAGAAATTTCAAAAAATGTTCAAAAATTGTTAAAAGCAACAGGCCTTACAAAACGAAGTCTATGTATAAGCTTAAGCAGTGTATGATGAAATAAATTACTGATAATGAGTTTAAAAACTCCGCACTGTGGTGAGGCCAGACCCCTACATAGCTGGTCCCAACTCCACATAAATAGGTAGCCAACAGCTAGTGTAAAGCCAGTGACATATCTAAAAGTTTCCGCAAGATGGGAGTAGACATGGACAGTTTAGGGTCAGCGATCTATGTCCATAGTACATGGATTCATCTGTGGAATGTGGTCTATAGTTTTTCTTTCTCTTGGTTTTCAAATTTTGGACGGGGCAGCTGCCTTACCTTGGTTCATGTAGATCCATCACTATAAAACTATGTTGGATCATTTACAAGGGGTTGTGATCTTTCCAGCACTAATGGTATGCTTGTCGCAAGGACATCCTCGCATTGACCTCTAGCCGACCCCACCTAGTATGATGACATGACCTGCAAATTCTTACCAGGATGCTCAAGGCCACAAACAAATACTTGGACCAGGAGGGTTGACTCAGAGCTTTTGCTTCCTAGACAAGAACACTCCAGACACTTTTATAAGGAAAACCTCAAAGTTGCTGAAATTAGTCACATTATGAAACAGCTCAATAGCTCACATTATATCATTAAAAGAACCTAGAGTTCCTTAATCTATAATGGCCTCTTTCCAGCGTATTAGATGGTTGAAAGTGTTGAAGGACCTGAGATCTTCTGGAATCTGTTGGGAGATCCAATATCCACATAAGGAATACCAGAAAAACCCACTTAAGTTGTAATGTATATATTACTAAATAAGGGTAAAATAGTCTTTCAAGTTACAAAGTGTATATAAGTGTAATCCTGGCCAAGTCATTTGGAGATGTGAGAGGAAGAAGAGAGCAGTTGTTGACTCTATAGAAGGAGGGCAGGTTGTTGTTCTATCACCCATTGATCTTTGATGTATTTTTTTTATGATCAAATGTTCAATTTCTATTAATATGGTATCAGAGCGGGCAGATTGAAGAAAGCGAGAAAATAGGGTTGTTGCGGTTCACCAAGTAGCCAAAGAAGGAATACGATTTGGTCAATCTACCATCTGGGCATTCTGTCCCAAGTTTAACCACAAATCAAGTTTGATCTAACTTGTTTTTTTTTAACAAAGAAAAAGGGGACAAGAGTATGACAGATCAGTAAGGATGGCTGATAGAAGTAACTCGTTTGTTATAAAAAATATAAAGTTAGATAGGAAAAACTATCTCGAATGGTAAAAATCTGTCTTATTGGGAGTGAAAGCCAAAGGAAAAACCGAATACTTAATAGGCAACATTGAACGGCCGAACCTAGGAAGTCCTGAGTACCCATGATGGGAGAGGAAAGGCACTAAAGTGACAACAGCATTGACTAATTCCATGATGCCTAATGTTGAAAGATCGTTCTTATATCTCGAAAGAGCACATGAAAATGGGGAGGCTGCAAGAGAGGCTTACTCTCGAGAAGAACATACTAAAGGAGTATGAACTTGAAAAAATTAGCCTACCAAATATTGCATTGAGGAGCCTATGGGACAAACTATCTTATTTTATGATGATTCAATGTAAGGAATGTGCAAAGGAGAGATCAAATGAATTTGAGAAACATAAAGTATTTGATCTCTTTAGAGGAGCTTCAGTATAATATGAAAATTTAAAGAATATTATCCTAACAAGTGAGGAAATGCCCGACATTGTTTACTCATTGTTGATTAGAGAAGAAAATCGGAGGAATTGAAAAAAATATGAAACTCTTAAACCCGAAAAAATTGTATTCCTTGGAAGAGGCAATAAAAAGCCATTCAGAAGGAGAGGCAACTTAAGGAGCAGAGGTCGTGGGGACAGCCCATGGATGGAAAGTTGTGAAAATGTACATTGTGGCAAACCACAACACACTAAGGAACAATGCTAGAAATTAATTGGCTGCTCTAATTATGTGAAAATGAAGTTATGTTTGGAAGTAATCAAAAAATTGGACCAAAAATGCAAACGAGAGTCGAGACAATTAACATGATCCTAACGAGACTAGAAGGATTAGAAAGACGACTTACAAAGGCTAAACTGATGCACCTACATCGAGTGATTTGACAGGACCCAATGGTAATGTGTCTCACTTAGAATACAACAACAACAACTAAGTCTTTTCCCATACTAGACGGGGTCGGCTAAATGGATTCTTTGTTTCCACAAATCCCTATCGTGTGCCATGTTAGCAGTTAACTCACAATAAGCTAGATCATTCTTTATTCTTTCTTTCCAACACTTTTGTGGTCGTCCATCAATTCTTCCATCACTCTGAAAAATTGACCCTAGGTATTTAAAACTTTCCTTTTGGGGGATGCAATGTGTGCCAATTTTAATTTCTATGTTCTTCGAGGTAACCAAATGATAAAACTTGTATTCCATATATTTTGTCTTTGTTCTACTGAGTCGGAAGCCTTTACCTTCTAATGTTTCTCTCCATAGTTCCAATTTTCTATTAACTTTTTCCTTAGACTCCTCTACTAACACAATGTCATCAACAAATAACATATACCAAGGTACTTCATCTTAGAATATGTTTTGTTAACTCATCAATCACCATTATAAATAAGTACGGACTTAAAGTTGATCCTTAGTGTAACCCAATATTAACTTCAAAGAAGTCTGTCATTCCTTCACGAGTCCCCACACATGTTTTGCACCATCATACATGTCTCTTATAATGCTTATATATGTAAATGGAATACCTCTTTTTTCTAAGGTTCTCTAAAGAACCTCACTCGATACCATATCGTAAGCTTTTTCTAGATCAATAAATATCATGTAAAGGTCTTTTTCTTTGCTCTAAAATGTTCCATAAGATGCCTCAAAAGGTGAATCGCTTCAACAGTAAATATGCCTGGCATGAATCCAAATTGGTTCTTTGTTGTACTCGATACTTGTCTTAACCTACATTCGATAATTCTTTCCCACAATTTCATAGTACGACTCATTAACTTGATACCCCGATAATTTACACAATTTTGAATGTCTACCTTGTTCTTATATATGGGTATAAGTATACTTGCTCTCCATTCCTCGGGCATCTTTTGGTTTTTCCATATTTCATTAAATAGTCTTGTGAGCCAATGGATTCCTATTTCTCCTAGTATTTTTCAAACTTCTATAGGAATATTGTCTAGTCCTACCGATTTACCACCCTTCATATGTTTAAGAGCCTCTTTGACTTCATTCTTTTGAATACGTCAGTAGAAATTGTGGTTTATATATTTTTCTGATTTGGCTAACTCTCGTAAGTTAATACTAACATCTTTATTTTCATTAAAAAGCTTATAAAAATAGTTTTTTCATCTATTTCTTATATCATCATTTGCCACTAGAATTTTTTCATCCTCATCTTTGATGCATCTAACATAATTAAGATCTTTAGTTTTCTTATCTCTAGCCCTACCTAAACTAAAAATATCTCCTTCACCCTCTTTTGAGTTGAGTTTTTTATATAAATCCTCCCAAATTTTAGCTTTTGCTTCACTCACGGCCTTTTTCGCTTCCTTCTTTGCTTTCTTATAAGCCTCTAAAGTTTCACTAGTTTTCTTAGCATAATGTAATTTGTAACATGTCATCTTTGCCTTGATTTTATTTTGCACTACTTCACTCCACCACCAAGCTTATTTTTGTGCCGGTACACCTCCCTTAAATACACCTAACACATCTTTTGCCACTTTCCTAATATGTATAGCCATATTGTTCCACATATCATAGGTTGTACCAACATAATTCCAAACATCTCCTTGAAGGACTTTCTATTTAAATATATCTTCTTTCTCGCTTTTGAGGTTCCACCATTTAGTCTGAATAGCTCGATGCACTCTTTTCTTCTTTATCCATTTTTTTATTTGTAAATCCATAACTAAAAGTTGATGTTGGGTGGTTAAGCTTTCTCCTTAAATTACCTTGCAATCTTTACGCTCTATCTTTTTTTCTACAAATAAAGTAATTAATTTGTGTTTGTGATAAGCCACTCTTATAAGTAATTAAATGTTCATCTCGTTTTTTGAAGATTGTATTGACTATAAAGAGATCAAATGCTATAGCAAAATAATTTATGATATGAGAACCCTCTCTGCAATTGATTCACTACATTCGGGCAACAATGTAGCGGGACTAACCTCTTTGCCCACACCCATCCATGATGTGGGAACCCTGTCTGCAATTGATTCACTACATTTAGGAGAAAATGTAGAGGCTCTTGCTAACTTATTACTACATTCGGAATCTGCAGCACGTCGCTAGAAGGGGACGCCCCAAAGCAATGCTCATAATTTTTGTAATCCATGTTATAAAACTCCGACAAAGTGTTACGCTGGCTGTCAGAAGCCTAACACAACCCTCCTCCTTTATTCAGGCTTGGGACCGACAATGCAAAGGTGATCCCTTACATGGGCGGAGTGGTGTCTCACTTATAATATCCACAATAAATTAGTTGGATTATTGATTTAGGTGCATCATAACCATGGTAAATTTCAAAGAGGAGTTATTTAATTATCACAAATTACATGATATAACCGACCCCGTCTAGTATGGGAAAAGGCTTAGTTGTTGTTGCTGTTTATTTCAATAAGGGAGAGAGGAAAGTTGTCTATGTTATCAATAGGGAGCTATAGCGTGCTATAGCATTTTAGCGGGGCTAAAAACGCTATAGCGGGCGACCCGCAAGGGCCAATATAGCGCCGCTAACAGCACTATAGTAGTCCGCTATAGCAGTGTCAGCGAACAGGTTAAAATTCGTATTGGATCGAGTCGGGTCAATCTGGATAGAGTTGAGTCGATTTGGATCGACCTGATACAAATGATATAAAAGGCAAGGAAACCCTTGTTTGTCCATGTCCCGCCTCTCCCTCTCACATTAACGGGTAACTATCTCTCTCTCTCACCTCTCACCATCTCTCACTCCTGCCTCTCGCCGCCACCACCACCCCGACAGACAGGTATGCCTTTCTCTCTTCTCTCACATTGTCCCTACCCCATGTTGCATAGAGTGTTACAGCAAAACGCACCACTCTTGGTCATGATCTCTAAGGATACGACCTCCCATACCCACCAGCAAGACCACCTCCGCCACCATATCAACCACTCATACCACCATTGCCACCAATCCCCCACCATCAATACCACCACCGTCGTCGCCACCTCCGTAGCCTATGCCTCCACCGTATCCATCACCATAGTCGAGACCGTAGTTCCTCAGCCCTACTGATAGGGTTTCTCTCTACTCATTAGTTTCCTACCGAAGCAGGCGATAGCGATATCCAAAAGAAGATAAAACCAGTGTTATTTGTATCACACCGTATCGCACGATACGATACAGGCATCTGTATCGTAAATCCAAAGTTATTGTGTCGTATCGTGTGATACGGCCTGTATTGCACGATACATGCGATACGCCATGGAAACCCGCATTTTTGCGACTTTCTTTGGTTTTTTCAGAGCTCCCCAAGCCTACCTAGCATGGTTTTTCCCCTCCTTCATGTTCAAGGCTCCAAAAACATGCTCTACGGTGTCCGTGCAAGCCTCCTAACTCAGGTTTTTGTATATTTTTAGTGTTTTTCTTCATTTTTTTCTTTATATTTTTATTTTTTTGTGTTTTTTTTTAATGACAAAATATAATTTTTATTGCATTCATGAAGTGGGAGACATTCTATTTGAGTGTTATTTAAAGATTGGGGATTTATGAAGTGCTTTTATTTTTAGATTTTTTATTGAATTAAAGTGCTCAATTGAGATGACAGGAAGAGGTGTTAGAGACTCTCATTCTCAGTCTGATGATCCGACATGGCAGTGGGGTACACCAATTGAGGGTTACAGATTGAAGATAAGATGTTTATTTTGTGAGAGGGTGGTTAGTGGTGGAATTTCATGGTTGAAACACCACCTAGCAGGGACTAGAAAAGAAGTTTGCTAGAAGGTATTAAATGGCAATGTCCTCAGATGATTGAGAGTATACAAGAGAGAAGACAACAAAAAGATGATTTAGGGCAGTTTGAGGAAGATGATGATGCTATTGGATTCACTGATAGTATTCCTTCAGATGCCATAACAGAGATTGGTAGTAGCAGTTTACGACCACCAAACAGAGAAAAGAGGGTTGCTTAAGACTTTGGAAGTGGTAGAAGAGGAAGTTCAGGAAAGAGTACAGGAAGAGTTGCTTCTAGCATACATTCATTTTTTCCTCCTACCACTACACCTGGTGCTCAACCTGGAATTCGTTTTATTATGACTTCAGAACAACTGCATAATCAAGCAGACCTTGCAGTGGAGAGATGGTTTAATGATGCATGCATTCCATTTAATGCAGCAAACAGTTTTCATTTTCAAGCAATGGTAGATACAATTGCTAACATTTGGTCCATGATACAAGATGCACTCCTATCAGAAGTTGAGAGGAAAGATATTAGATAAGACTTTCATTCAAGTGCAAGAATATTGTTCGACTTTGAGAGAGTCATGAAAGGAGACATGATGCACTATCATGGCAGATGGATGGACAGATAGGCGAGGAAGGACCTTGCTAAACTTTTTTTTCTCCTATCCTAAAGGACTTATGTTTTTGAGATATCTTGACATATCAGAGGAGAGGCACACTCGAGAGATCCTACGACAAGAATTTGATAAGGTTGGGGATTATGTCTCTAATGTTTGCCTTTTTCTACATATGTTTGGTGGAATAGGTTTGGAAGTGATTGTCCAAACTTTAGGGATTTTGCAGTCAGAGTTTTGAGTCAAACCTTTAGTGCAACTGGTTGTGAAAGGAATTGGAGTGTCTTTAAACACATCCATACAAAAAAGCGCAACAAGTTGGAACATAAACGACTCAATGACTTAGTTTTTATTCGTTGTAACATGTGACTTCGCGAAAGGTAATGTTGTATTAGTTTGTACTTAAAGGTTCAATTCAATATATTGTTTGACTTCAATTGTTAATATTATTTACTAATTGCTTATCTTTCTTTCTTGTAGGCAATTGAAAAAAGTAAATAGACAAGAAAACCAATTTGATCCAATAAGTTTGGATAAATTTGATATATTAGAAGACTGGATTATAGAAGATAATAAAGAAAATGCCCTCCTAACTGAAGAAGATATTGCATTAATTAATTTGGAAGGAGCGCAACAACAGTATCAAGGAGATGAAGAATTTGATTTTCATGCAGAAGGTGGTGATGATGATGATGAGTATCTTCAGCAAGGAGAATATGAAGATTATTCAGTTGATGATCCTGATTACAATTTCTAAAATGTAAATGTATTTCATTTTTTGCTTCAAAATATATAAATTTGGATGCAATTGTTCAATGTTGAATATTCAATATGTACTAAACTTTGCATTATATGAATTCAAAGCAATTACCAGAATTTTTCTAATTTTTCCTGATTTTTTAAATATTTTATATTTTTTAAATATTAAAGTACGATACAATACGATACGATATGCCCGTATCGTGGAGCCTAGTGATACACGATATGATACGCGTCAGACAACACTGGATAAAACCATCCCGCCATGCACAGAGGCCGTATTTCTTTCTCTTCTCCCTTAGTACCTTTAAGCTAATGTGTAAAGATCATGATGGATTTGCCACTTACTGCCCTTTGAAACGTCTTATGGGAATGTTTACCAAACGTATGTTGTTGTGGGAAAAGCAAAGAGCTTTTATGCATCGCAATATTAAACTGCAACCCAGCCATTAGCACCCATTGCTCATGTCCAGTTTTAAAATGCGTCATATTCTGCTCCTAACCAACTCATGAGCTCCACCGACCAACCACATGTCAATGGAGCTGATTGAGTGGTCGCCTTGGCTTTGGGACCTCCTCAGAGTGTTGATTCTAGTTTTGCATCTGTTGGTACTCCTTTACAAACAACAAATATGGGGTCAGTGGGTCACTAGATGATTGGGCTCATTAACGAGATCATGACCTTTCAACGAAAGAGATACGGATGAGAAGCTCATAACTACACGAGAATGAAGACATGGGTGTAGAAGGTCTTTCGTTGGGCTTTGCTACGAGCGTTGGGGAAAGCTATGGAATCATATCGCGACATACGAGGCCGGTCTGAGATTGAAAAGGAGCCCTCTCTGGCCCCCCAAGGAAGGGGTATGCTAAGTGGAAACTTGCCTCCTTTCATGCCTTTCACTAGGCCCGCCGAGAAGATGCATATGGCTTAGCCTTCTCATTGTTACCCAAAACAAAAGCATGCTTAAACTTTTTCACCACTTCCAACGATTCATCAGTTTAGCGTTACTTATTTAGTGATACCAATGAATGTTATTTAATGTTTTATTTCTTTTATAAGGTTGGAAAACTCAAGCTGAGTAGTTATTCTTATTTTTTGTAGTAAGTATGGAATCATCAAGTACAGTTGCTTTTCTCCAAGTGGCAATGGAAGTTGTGGCATCGGCACTAGTAATACAATTGGTATTCGGTTTTCTAAGCCTACAGACCCCCAGCTTCTAAAGATCAAAGATGGAATTAGGGTTTCACAAAATCTAGGACGGATAATATGTCAGTGTTTTGTACATCATGTGGTCATGTATCTACCAGCAAGATACAAGGATCATTTAATGGGAAGGAGCGGAAATGTAGTAGCTTGCAATAATGCAACTTAAGAAATAAAGAAAATAATTTACGATTACGTGCACAGTACATCGAAGAAGGTCAAGAAAATTTCATTTCCATATAGAGGAAAAGCTTCTAGCATGGAAGCTAACATAGCGGGAGGCGCCCAATACTTCCGAAAAGACCTTCATTTGTGCGTTCATCGTCAAACTCACTACAACAAGCTATATTAGAAAATCGATATAAGAAAAAAGAAAGAGAATCAGTATGCATATCTATTAGCAGGTGGATGTATCAAAATGAAATCCCTTTTAATGTTGTCAGGTCCCCTAGCTTTCAAGTGATGGTTAGTGATATAGGGCAGTTTGGACCAAGAATGAAGGCTAATCATACCATGAAGTAAGGAAAACATTCTTTGAGAAGGAAGTGAAAAGAGGAATATAGTTTACGAATGGATTTAGAAAGCATTGGGCTATATATGGATGTTCTATTATATCATATTGATGGACGGATAGAAAACAGAAAACACCAATAAATTTTTTAGTGCATTGTCCTCAATGTACAGTGTTTCTTAAGTCCATTGATCCATCTCAAGAAGTAAAGGATGCAAATAAATTATATACATTGTCAAAAGAAGTAATCTTAAAGGTTGGAGAGAAGAATGTTATACCGGTGGTTACAAATAATGCAGCAAATTATGTTGCAGTTGATAGAATATTGATTATTGAATTTAATCATTTGTTTTGGACACCAAGTGTTGCAGAGTGTATAGATTTGATGCTAAGATATTGGAGAGACAAAAAAATTTAAAGGCATCTTCAGCAGAGCAAAGAAGCTAGTGATATTTTTGTATAGCCATGGACAAATATTGCATATGATGAGACATTTTACACGAAGACAAGACATACATAGACCGATTGTGACCCATTTTACTACTAGATTCTTAACTTTGGACAGCTTATGACAGTCAAAAGAAGCTCTAAGGTGAGTGGTTATTTATGAACAATGGGAAAAATGTCTTTTATCAAATAGTATTAAAGGAAAGCAATGTAAGGTAATAATTTTGCAACTTAGGTTTTGAAAGGGCATTAGTTTTTCACTTACAGCAATGAATCCTTTGGTAGATGTTTTACGTACGATCGATAGTGATGAAAAACCAACCATGGGCTATATATATAAGAAGAAGGATCGTGTAAAAGAACAAATAAAGGTATATAAATATTTCAATTTTATGTATAATTTGCTAGCGCTATAGCATTTTAGCGGGGCTAAAAGTGCTATAGCGGGTAACCCTTAGCGGGCAACCCGCTAGGGCAAATATAGCACCGCTAATAGCGCTATAGCGGTTCGCTATAGCACTGTAAGTGGACAGATTGAAATATTGGATCGGGTCAGGTCGATCTGGATCGACCCGATCCAAATGATATAAAGGCGACGAAACCTTCGTTCGTTCCTGTCCCGCCTCTCATCATCTCTCACTCCTGCCACTTGCCGTCACCGCCTCCAGGTACACCTTCTTTCTCCTCTCTCCCTGTCTGTTCACCACGTGAGAGTGAGAAGAATGTTGTCGTTCGTCCCTGTCCCGCCTCTCCCTCTCGGGTAACTCTCTTTCCTGCCTCTCCCTCTCCCGCCTCTCGCCATCTCTCACTCCCACCTCTTGCCGCCACCACCTCCAGGTATGCCTTTCTCTTTGCTCTCTCCCTGTCTGCTCGTTATGCTCTCTTTCTATCTGTTCACCATGAGAGAGTGAGAACACTGTCGTCTAACTGAAACGGTCCCGCTTCTTAAAGAAGGCTTGGTTAGTTTTTTGTATGCGAGAATGAGACGAGATGAAATTACTCGTCTTTTGAATGTCATCTTACCTATTTCCATCATTTAGATACTTGGACTATTCGGAATGTAAGCAAACTCTTGGTAGTACAGCATCCCGTATTTCAAACAGGCTTAACTCATAACAGTCCATTGCAAGATAGACACAAGGTTTTGTACTTCAAATGGTGACACTTGGATCTCTCTATTGATACGTACCGTTAATAATAATTTGTTCATCTTGTGCTCTTGCTGTTTTGTTTGACTCATTACCTCTTGGTCGGTAAATTTCTTATCTCGAATGAAAGATATGTTTCTTGAAGCTTCTTTTGTACAGTTAATCAGCAAATGCATGAACACCCACAAGTTTGTTGAGTCATTGGTATATCACTTAAAGCGGAATTTTTTTCTTTTGTGTGAACATGATCCATAACTCCGCCCACGTAAGGTATCACCTTTGCATTGCAGGTCCCAAGACCGGATAAAGAAGGAGGGTTGTGTTAGGCTTCTGACAGCCAGCGTAAAACTTCGTCAGATTTTATAACATGTATTACAAAAATTATGAGCATTGCATTGTGGCGTCCCCGCCTAGCGACGTGCTGCAGAGCCCGAATGCAGTAATAAGTAGGCAAAGGGCCACTACATTTTCGCCCAAATGTAGTTAATAAATTGCAGAGAGGGTTCCCACATCATGGACGAGTGTGGGTAAAGAAGTTAGTCCTGCTACATTGTCGCCCGAATGTAGTGAATAATTTTCAGAGAGGGTCTCCGCATTCTGAATATGGACGATTGCGGGGAGTAAGGAAGCTAGTCTTAGATAATAAGATTCGTATTGGTTCTTTAAATATCGAAACACTATCTAGTAAGCTAATGGAGGTGGTAGGTACTATGATTCGGAGAAAGATTTATATTCTATGTTTACAAGAGACAAAATGGGTTGGAGAAAAAGCAAAGGAGATAGAGGATACAGGTTTTAAATTATGGTACTCAGGTAAAGAAAAGGCTCGAAACGGAATTGGTATTATGATAAATAAAGATTTAAAGGATAGTGTAGTAGACATACACCGATATTGGGACTGAATCATGACATTGAAATTAGTGTTAGGAGCAGAGGTTTTGAATATATTTTGTGCTTACGCACCCCAAGTAGGACTCGAAGATAGTATAAAGACAACTTTTTGGGAAGAGTTAGAAAAGGTGATTCAAAAGATTCCATAAAAGGAGATGATTTGTTTAGGAGGAGACTTAAATGGACATGTCGGTAAAGAGGCATTAGGATATCAAGGGATTCATGAAAACTTTGGTTTTGGGGATATAAATGAGGAAGCTAGGGAGATTTTAAATTTTGCCATGGCATTTAATCTCTTTATAGTCAATACAATCTTCAAAAAACTAGATGAACATTTAATTACTTACAAGAGTGGCTTATCACAAACACAAATTGATTACATTATTTGTAAAAAAAAAAAGATAGAGCGTGTTATCAAGATTATAAGGTAATTCAAGGAGAAAGCTTAACCACCCAACATCGAATTTTAGTTATGGATTTATAAATAAAAAAATGGACAAAGAAGAAAAGAGTGCATCGAGCTATTCGGACTAAATGGTGGAACCTCAAAAGCGAGAAAGAAGATATATTTAAACAGAAAGTCCTTCAAGGAGATGTTTAGAATTATGTTGGTACACCCTGTGATAAGTGGAACAATATGGCTATACATATTAGGAAAGTGGCGAAAGATGTGTCAGGTGTATCTAAGGGAGGCGTACCGGCACAAAAATAAGCTTGGTGGTGGAGTGAAGTAGTGCAAAATAAAATCAAGGCAAAGAGGGCATGTTACAAATTACATTATGTTAAGAAAACTAGTGAAACTTTAGAAGCTTATAAGAAAGCAAAAAAGGCCGTGAGTAAAGCAAAAGCTAAAATTTGGGAGGATTTATATAAAAAACTCAACTCAAAAGAGGGTGAAAGAGATATTTTTAGGCTCGCTAGGGCTAGATATAAGAAAACTAAAGATCTTAATTATGTTAGATGCATCAAAGACGAGGATGAAAAATTTCTAGTGGCAAATGATGATATAAGAAATAAATGGAAAAACTATTTTTATAATCTTGAGGCGTACCGGCACAAAAATAAGCTTGGTGGTGGAGTGAAGTAGTGCAAAATAAAATCAAGGCAAAGAGGGCATGTTACAAATTACATTATGCTAAGAAAACTAGTGAAACTTTAGAAGCTTATAAGAAAGCAAAAAAGGCCGTGAGTAAAGCAAAAGCTAAAATTTGGGAGGATTTATATAAAAAACTCAACTCAAAAGAGGGTGAAAGAGATATTTTTAGGCTCGCTAGGGCTAGATATAAGAAAACTAAAGATCTTAATTATGTTAGATGCATCAAAGACGAGGATGAAAAATTTCTAGTGGCAAATGATGATATAAGAAATAAATGGAAAAACTATTTTTATAATCTTTTTAATGAAAATAAAGATGTTAGTATTAGCTTACGAGAGTTATCCAAATTAGAAAAGTATATAAACCACAATTTCTACAGACGTATTCAAAAGAATAAAGTCAAAGAGGCTCCTAAACATATGAAGGGTGGTAAATCGGTAGGACCAGATAATATTCCAATAGAAGCTTCGAAAATACTAGGAGAAATATGAATCACTTGTCTCACAAGACTATTTAATGAGATATGAAAAAACCGAAAGATGTTCGAGGAATGGAGAGCAAGTACACTTATACTCATATATAAGAACAAGGGAGATATTCAAAATTGTGTGAATTATCGAGGTATCAAGTTAATGAGTCATACTATGAAATTATGGGAAAGAATTATCGAACGTAGGTTAAGACAAGTATCAAGTACAACAGAGAACCAATTTGGATTCATGCCAGGCAGATCTACTATTGAAGCGATTCACCTTTTGAGATGTCTTATGAAACATTTTAGAGCAAAAAAGAAAGACGTTCACATGATATTTATTGATCTAGAAAAAGCTTAAAATATGGTACCGAGAGAGGTTCTTTGGAGAACTTTGGAAAAAAGAGGTATCCCATTGACATACAATAACCTTATAAGAGACATGTATGATGGTGCAAAAACATGTGTGAGGACTCATGAAGGAATGACAAACTTCTTTGAAGTTAATATTGGGTTACATCAAGGATCAACTTTAAGTCCATAATTATTTATAATGGTGATTGATGAGTTAACAAAACAAATTCAAGATGAAGTACCTTGGTGTATGTTATTTGCAGATGACATTGTATTAGTTGAGGAGTCTAAGGAAAAAGTTAATAGAAAATTGGAACTATGGAGAGAAGCATTAGAAAGCAAAGGCCTCCGACTTTGTAGAACAAAGACATAATATATGGAATGTAAGTTTGATCATTTGGTTACTTCAGAGGACAAAGAAATTAAAATTGGCACACATTGCATCCCCAAAAGGAAAGTTTTAAATATCTAGGGTCAATTTTTTAGAGTGATGGAAGAATTGATGGAGATGTTATGCATAGAATTAATGCTGGTTGGTTAAAATGGAGAGGAGCATCAGGTATTCTTTGTGATAAGAAGATATCATTAAAGGTAAAAGGTAAATATTATAGAGCAAGAATTAGGTCTGCCATGTGTTATGGTTCTGATTGTTGGGCAGTTAATCATCAACATGTACAAAAGATGTCAGTGACAGAAATAAAGATGTTGAGATGGATGAGTGGTCATACAAGAAAAGACTATACGTAATGAGGTTATTATAAACAAATTAGGAGTGGCACCAATAGAGGATAAAATGAGAGAATATCGTTTAAGATGGTTTGGACATATAGAAAGAAGATCAAGAGAAAAACCAATAAGAAGGTATGAAAAACTAAATTTAGAAAGTATTAAAGGAGCTAGAGGACGACCACAAAAGTGTTGGAAAGAAACAATAAAGAATGATCTAGCTTATTGTGAGTTAACTGCTAACATGGCACACGATATGGATATGTGGAAACAAAGAATCCATGTAGCCGACCTCGTCTAGTATGGGAAAAGGCTTAGTTATTGTTGTATGTGAACATGATCCATCAGGTTCATTTTGCTTCAATTGCAATCGGTCTCCATTCTGTGCATCCTTCTCCGGCGTATTTTGTGCAGGTTTAATATGGAACTGTCTTGTTTAAGTTGGAGTATCATTTAATTCCTTTTCTCGGTTGGTACAAAGGAAGGCTGGAGCCTAGCACAGACACATGCACTCTTTTGTTTATGGTTTATTACAAATATCATTTAAATCCTTGGAATACATTCTCTGTATTTGAATGTTGCGCCAAGTTATGTTCTGGAGCTGTTATGGTATTCACTTGTATGTGGCATGTTTGCACATTTGGGGTCTATATTCATGCAAGCATCTCCTTAAAATTTCTTTTCTCTTATGGAAATTGAATCCTCAATTGTCATATCTATCGTAACATGTTAGTGTTTTGTACATTATGTGATCATGTTTCTACCAACTGAACAACAAGATACAAGGACCATTTAATGGGAAGGATCGCAAATATAGCAGCTTGCAAATGCAACTTAAGAAATAAAGAAAATAATTTACGATTATGTGCACAATACATCGAAGAAGAAAGTCGAGAAAATTTCATTTACATATAGAGAAAAAGCTTCTAGCATGGAAGCTAACATAGCGGGAGGCGCCCAATATTTATCATCTTCATCGTTATTTGGCTCAGGACCACCGCTTCCGAAGGGACCCATGGATTCATTTGTGCGTTCATCGTTAGACTCACTACAACAAGCTATCGATATAAGAAATAAGAAAGAGAATGAATATGCATATCCATTAGCAGGTGGATGTATCAAAATGAAATCCCTTTTAATGTTGTCAGGTCCCCTAGCTTTCAAGTGATGGTTAGTGATATAGGGCAGTTTGGACCTGGAATGAAGGCTCCATCATACCATGAAGTAAGGAAAACATTATTTGAGAAGGAAGTGAGAAGAGTAAGATAGTTTACAAATGGATTTAGAAAGCATTGGACTATATATGGATGTTCTATTATGTCAGATGGATAGAAAGATAGAAAACAGAAAACACCAATAAATTTTTTAGTGCATTGTCCTCAATGTATAGTGTTTCTTAAGTCCATTGATCCATCTCATGAGGTAAAGGATGCAAATAAATTGTATACATTGTTAAAAGAAGTAATCTTAAAGGTTGGAGAGAAGAATGTTGTGTGGTCACAAAGAATGTAGCAAATTATGTTGCAACTGGTAGAATATTTATGGTTGAATTTAATCATTTGTTTTGGACACCATGTGTTGCACACTGTATAGATTTGATGCTTAAAGATATTGGAGAGACAAAAAAATTAAAAGGCATCTTCAGCAGGGCAAAGAAGCTAGTGATATTTTTGTATAGCCATGGACAGATATTGCATATGATGAGACATTTTACAGGAAGAAAAGACATACATAAATCAATTGTGACATGTTTTGCTACTAGATTCTTAGCTATGGAGAGCTTATGGCAGTCAAAAGAAGCTCTAAGATCAATGGTTATTTATGAACAATGGGAAAAATATCCTTTATCAAATAGTATTGAAAGAAAGCAATCTAAGGCAATAATTTTGCAAGTTAGGTTTTGGAAGGGCATTAGTTTTTCACTTACAGCAATGAGTCCTTCGATAGATGTTTTACGTATGATCGACAGTGATGAAAAACCAACCATGGGCTACATCTATAAGAAGATGGATCGTGTAAAAGAACAAATAAAGGTACATAAATATTTCAGTTTTATGTGTTGTTAGTTAATCTTTACTTCTTAATCTTATAATAACATTTATCTTCTTGTTTTATAGGGTAATATGAAGAACAAAAAAGAGCAGTATGCTTTTATTTGGGAGAACATAGACAAAAGATGGGACAGGCAAATGCATAAGCCATTGCATGTTGTTGCATTGTATATGATTTAACTTAACGATTTAGCTTTTGTGCAATATAACGAAAACCTAAGAAGAAGGTACGAAGAGAGGAAATCTAATTCAGCAAATTTTGACCCCATCATGTTGGCATCGGTTGAAGATCACCATGAATATCCTCCTCATGATGAGTTCGTTGGTGACGATGATTCTCTTACATGGCGAAATATCGATATGACATATGAAGCATCAAGAGTGGGTGTTGTTTATACAAGGTCAAGGACACAAAAGCGACAAAGAAGGCAAAGCAAAGGAAAGTAAAAGATGCCTATAGAAGATGAAGATGAAGAAGAAAGAATTTAATTTTGAAGAAACAGATGAAGAGGAAGGGGAACTAGAAGAACATGGATCTTTTTCTGAAAATGAGTGAACATGACTTAAACAATTAAGTGTGGTTGTAATTAAATTTTGATGGATGCTATGTATTTTTGAATTAGCTTATTACCATTCTTTTAGTTTCTTGCGTATCCCATTGAATATGTAGGTTTATGCCATTCATATCCTCATGGTAGCATACTGCATAGCATGGAATGATAAGCTTCTTATGCGCCATTAATGAATGCAGGTCCTTAGTGAGAAGTAAAAGGTGACTCCACTAGTACTCGTAATTGCATGATAGTTCGATTATAAAGGCAAGTCAGAATCTGTATTTCAATGTTATGGTCTTGGGATCTGTCATGTGCATGCATTTCAATGTTACATTCTTTTGTGGTTATAAGACGCATGTTTGTGTGTTTCTACAGGATCCTAAAATAGGTATCTATTGAAGGTTCTTTAGAGGCATCTAGTTTGTTACTACCTTCTAGATGAGGTATATTGATGGAATATATTGAACTTCCTGGTACCCATTTCTCCTTTTACACATTTCTCTTTTCATAAAGTACTCAATTCTGACTTCGGTTGTATCTTTCTTATGTTTTTGTGCTTCTTTAGAAGTTAGAAGTAGAATTTGTTTATTTAGTTTGATTAATATTTATGAAAGAAGTGGTTGTGTTTCTTGATATTTCTTAGAAATTAGAGAACTCATTATATATATATATATATAATTTTTTAATCATAAATAAAAGTGTACCGCTATATCCCCGCTACCATTATATCAGGGTCGATCGCTAACAACCCGCTAACCGCTATTGATAACATAGGTTATTTGTTAATCTTTACTTCTTAATCTTATAATAACATTTATCTTGTTTTATAGGTTAACGTGAAGAACAAAGAAAAGCAATATGTTTTTATTTGGAAGATCATAGACAAAAGATGGGACAGACAAATGCATAAGCTAGTGTATGCTACTGCATTGTATATGAATCTAGGGTTGTATTATGATTATTATGGGATAGAATCTAATGCTGAGATTAAAGGTGGTTTGTTTCAAGTTATAGTTATACTTTCTACGAAGTAAGGAAGAACAAACAACAAATCAATTAGCAACTTATAAGTTATCAAAGTGCAGTAAGTGGTTTTGGACTAGAATTAGCTATAAGTTCGAGGAAAGCATATGCACCAGGTAATTAATTCAAGCAACTTTGCTTTCTTAATTATTTCATTATTAAGATATGATTTAGGGTTTTTTAATATGATTAATTTATTGTTTACACATCATTTTTCACTTTTGGTAATAGTTGAATGATGGATGACCTTTGGCTATGGATGCTCTGAATTTCAAAATTTTGCTATACGGGTTTTGAATCTTACTTGTAGTGCTACCCCATGTGAACACAATTGGAGTACCTTCGAAATGGTAAGAAATTAAGAATTATGTTTTTTATTTACACTATAATTAAATGAAAGTTTTTTATGGAGTTAGTGACTTACCTAAATTCTCTCTTATCTTAGATTCTTAAAAAAAATGAAATAGATTATTGCATCAAAAGCTTAACGATTTAGCTTTTGTGCAATATAACGAAAAGCTAAGAAGGTGCGAAGAGAGGAAATCTAATAGAGCAAATTTTGACCCCATCATGCTGGCATCGGTTGAAGATCACGATGAATATCCTACTGATGATGAGTTCGTTAGTGACGATGATTCCCTTACATGACGAAATATCGATATGGCATCCAAAGCATCAAGAACGGGTGTTGTTTATACAAGGTCAAGGACATGAAAGCGACAAAGAAGGCAAACCAAAGGGAAGGATAAGATGCCTATGAAAGATGAAGATGAAGAAAAAGAATTTAATTTTGAAGAAACAGATGAAGAGAAAGAGGAACTAGAAGAACATGGATCTTTTTCTGAAAATGAGTGAACATGACATAAACAATTAAGTGTGATTGTAATTGAATTTTGATGGATGCTTCGTATTTGTGAATTAGCTTATTGGCATTCTTTTAGTTTCTTGCGTATCCCATTGAATATGTAGGTTTATGCCATTCATATCCATGGTAGCATACTGCATAGCATGGAATGATAAGCTTCTTGTGCGCCATTAATGAATGCAGGTCCTTGTTTTCTTTCATCTTGGACCAATTCTTGTGCAGAGACTGCACTATAGTAATTGTGTTTAACTGTTTATATACCTGTCCGTTCTAGTATTGCTTTTGAAGGAACCAAGCAATTTAAGGTATGTCAAATCCTATCAAAACGGTAGGTCCTTAACCTGTTCTCATTTACTTTGCATTAACAAGTGGTTGCATTCAACAGGAGCTTGGATTCTTTCTGCGAAACCAATGATCATGATTTCGATGCTTTGTTAGCTGAGATACAAAAAGAAATCAGTATAGGAGATATGATAAAGGAACTGGGCTATGAATGTACTCTTTGTTGAAGAATACGAGTTTAGAGTCAGTTTTAGTAAATTTTATGTTTTTAAGTATTATTGTAATTGTCTGAAGTCATAAGGGCATTTTGGTAATTTTTAGTACTAAGGGTATTTTGATCATTTTATGTTTTACAACTCCTTATATAAGAGTTGATAGGTTGTATTAGGGCAAAGAGTTTGAGATTAAGAAAGAGAGAGAAAGAGGGAGGGAGCCCTCCATTGGAGGTCTGCCCCCTCCTCCGATCTCCATGTTTTTTCTCTTTATCTTATGTTCATCTTTTCTATTATTGATTATCCGCTGCGCAATCACGTTTCCAACATGGTATCAGAGCAATGAGGAAGTTTAGATCACAAGGAATTGTTAATAGGAAGTTACTACAGAAATTTGTTCAGATTTGGTCTCTCTGTAGATCTGAGTGAGATTGAAGTAGAGACATTGAGACTAGGGCAGGGAATTCATGCTCGCCTGATCAAACTTGGTGGTAATCCTTGCAATCAAACAACCTATCAGGTGATTGAAGTTTATGCGAAATGCAGCAAGTTGAAGGCTGCTCAATTCTAGAGGATGTTGAGGGTGAGGATGGAGTTGAGATAGGAGAAGCTCTCTTTTCAATTTACTTGCATTTTAGGACCTGGAAGTTCCTGCAAAAGCAATGGGGTTGAAAATGTTTCTTCGTCAGAGATGATTTCACTAAGGCAACTTGGGGATTTTTCAACAGTGTGGTGCAAGAGCCATTGACTCCAACATGGTTATTTCCCATCATTCTCTCATATACTGCGCGATCTCTGGTTCTTGAAAATCAAATAATTTCTTGCCAACTGTCATCTTCTCTACTGTTTGGAGATCAAAATCTCTCCTGCGGGAATCGTCTAAGTTTGAAGCTGTTACTGCAGAATTATGGATAACTATCTTGATCATTTACCGTCCTCCCAATGGGTGGACATGAATTCAACTGGGAGAACATCCTGGATTGGCAGTCTTGCCTACCAAGTAAATGGCTTCCGAAATTCGTTGTTGCTGAAGATTGAAATTAGGCTACAAAAGGAAAGACATTGAAGCTAATTGTTCCTTTCTAGTCATAAGTGGCTGATAATTCCTGCGTTTCCTGCTGGTGAGATGCTAATGAAGAAACTTGCCCTTTGCAATGTTGAAACCAGATTGGAAGGTTGAGCTATCCTCCCTTCCTCAATTGATTTACGTTGATGATGATTCCTACCTTATTCATTGTCACTGGATAAGGCGTTTATAGAAGAATGGAAACCTTGTTGCGGATTGGAACTTGCTCGTTTCAATGAGAACTTCAAAGGCAAGCTATGTGTTATGGAACTTTATCTTCCTGAACCGAGGCCAAAGATTGGTTTCATTATTGGTTCTTAGCATAAATGGGAAAAGAAGCCCCTAGAGTGTGAAGGGACTGTTGCTGCAGGCAAAGGCTCTTAATCAATTGTCCATTAACGACCTTGTAGGGAAGTTTGCTTTATTAGAGAGTGCATCTGTTGATGATGATTTTTGAAAAGTTAAAAAAGAGAAGTTCTCAAGGAAGAAGAAGAAGATGTTGGTGGCTGACCCATTCTTTCCAAATTCTTTTCAAAGAAGGTCCCACAAAATCTTGAAAAGGAATATTTGAATTGTTTGAGAAAGGTAACTTTACTTTTTTTTTAATTTCAAATGCTAGAAATAGAAGTTACAGATTATATTTCCTGATTTTATGAAAAGTAAACCAGAAAGATAGTTATGGAAACTTAATTTCCTGATTTGGTAGAAAGGATAAGATAAAAAGAGAAGGATTATCCCATTTTTTTACGAAAGAAAATAATCAATTGTTGCCCATCATCTGGATAAAAAAAGTTCTTACAGAAAAAGAAAGGATAGAAAATATAGTCTATCCGAGATTGTATGGGTATGCTAAAAAGAAGAATCGCAGAGATTCAATGTGAATGCAAGTTAGAGATCAATGAGGATGATGATGATTGAAAATCCGCACCTGCAGTTGCACGCCTCTGCATCTGACATTGTGTATGAAAAGAACATTACTGATGAGACATACTCAGAAGATGGGATTACTCTTTTTAGAGTTCAGGGTTCTGGACCAGATAATATGCAAGCGATTCAAGTTGGATATCCTAGCCAAAAGATAGTGAATGAGTCAGAAAGTGATCCTCGTTTGTTTGCTAGCAATTTCTCCAAAGGAAATTTGAAGGTCACAGAAGTTTTTAATTTCAATCAAGATGATTTGGATACAGAAGATGTCTTCATTTTGGACTGTCACTCTGACATCTTTGTCTGGGTTGGACAGCAAGTGGATACAAGTACTAAATTGCAGGCCCTTAATATAGGAGAGAATTTCTAGAACAAGACTTTCTGATGGAGAGGTTATCTCATGAGACCCCAATATTTGTTATCATCCCTTTTTTTACACGTTTCTTCACATGGGATGCTGCGAAGTCTAAGATGCATGGAAATCCATTCCAGAGGAAGCTTCCTAGTTTGAAGAATGGAGTGACACCACCTTTAGATAAACCGAAGAGGCGATCATCTGCATCATATGGAGGAAGGTCTAGTATTCCTGAAAAATCTCAGCGGTCAAGAAGTGTGACTTTCAACCCAGAACAGGCTCGTGTGAGAGGCAGATCCCCTGCCTTTAATGCACTAGCATCTACTTTTGAAAGTTCAAGTGCTAGGAATCTTTCGACTCCACTGCCTGTTTGCGAAAACTTTATCCTAAATCAGCACCATTTGATGATGTGAAGGCAACTCCCACTAGGTCTGCAGCAATTGCTGCACTTACTTCTACATTTGAGACAACAAAGGAAATTATCATTACTAAATCTTCTAAAGCTTTAAGTCCTGTAATGCCACCGAACATTATTTCCGCCTCCAAAGAGAGCACAGAAGGCCTTACCATACAGGAGGATGTAACAGGAGTAGAAGATGGGCTCTCTGTTTACCCTTATGAGTGCCTGACAACAACCTCGTCAGACCCAGCTACCGAGATCGACATAACCAAAAGAGAGACCTATTTGTCCAACGAAAAATTCCACAAGATGTTTGGCATGTCAAAACAAGCATTGAGGACTGCCGAAAAGGTTTTATTTGCAGCCATTGAAGTTGCAGAAATTTGCAGCTATGAAAGCTGCTAAAAAAGAACTGCCATGAAGGCCGATAAAAGTGTGTTGTAGCCATGAAGACTAATGAAAGTTAATTTGCAGCAATGAAAGCTGCTAAAGAAAATAGTGCAGCCATGCAGCTGTTGAAGAGGAATAGCTAAGAAGGCTAAGTTGAAGAAGATTACAGCCATGAAGGTTGCTAAAAAGTGTTACAGTAAAGAAGATTGCTTGGAAAATGGACAGTCAAGGGAATGAAAAATTCAGAAAAATACAGAAAATATGAAGTTGTATGTAGTAAGTGTCTTCTTATGTGGTCAAACAACAGAATTAGAAATAGAAGAGAAAGATATAATGCAAGAAAATTACTACATATGCATGACAAATCAAATCATAGAAGAGGCTAGAGAAATTGATTGGTATGAAATGTGGCAGTATCACCAAGAAGCATGAAAGTTAAAACCTTGAGTTGTTGAAGTAAACAGTCAGGAGGGCTGGGAAAACGGTTGCAGTCACCATGTGAAGGGGCACAGACCGACTAGTATGAGCAGATGTCTGTATTCTGCTATTTGAGCGGTAGAGAGAGGACACCCAACCAACACCCCGGCTGCAGCCACCATGTGAAGGGGCACAGGAAAAGCCGTGTGAAGTGTGTATGGTGGAGTAATACCTCCTATCACAAAAGATCAGCTTTCTCAAGAGTAGAAAAACATGACTTTTGAAGTAGGTAGAGAGAGGACACCCAACCAACACCCCGACTGCAGCCACCATGTGAAGGGGCATAGGGAAAGCCGTGTGAAGTGTGTATGGTGGAGTAGTACCTCCTATCACAAAAGATCAGCTTTCTCAAGAGTAGAAAAACATGACTTTTGAAGTATAGCTGCAGAATCATTTTATGGAGAAGAAGAAAGAGAGAGGGAGCAACTGACACCCATAGAAGGGTCGTGTGTTACCCATGTGTTCTTGAGTATTCAAGTTGTTCTACAGAAGCCTCGAAGAGATCACTCGTGCACGTGTGGTGAAGAAAGAACAAGTTGTTTGGCAAGTTTGAAGTTCGAAGTATCTCACTCCCAACTTGAGAGGGGGTGTTGAAGAATACGAGTTTAGAGTCATTTTTAGTAAATTTGATGTTTTTAGGTATTATTGTAATTGTCCGAAGTCGTAAGGGCATTTTGATAATTTTATATACTAAAGGTATTTTGGTCATTTTATGTTTTACAGCTCCTTATATAAGGGCTAATAGGTTGTATTAGGGCAAAGAGTCTGAGATTAAGAAAGAGAGAGAAAGAGGGTGGCGGCCTCCATTGGAGGTATGCCCCCTCCTCCGATCTCCATGCTTTTCCTCTTCATCTTGTGTTCATCTTTTCTATTATTGATTATCCGTTGCGCAATCACGTTTCCAACACTCTCAGTGGTTCACATTGCAAAGAAATACTTTCATTGTATTCGCCATTAAATGAAGCTGCTCTTGCAAAGAAAATTAGCACTGTGGTGCGTACACATACTGGCCTAGAGGATAGTCAAAATATGTATGCAACTTTCTGTGCCGCTCTTGGTAACAGTTCAGTGGCCGATTCATCATGGATGAATTCCTCGAACATTGAAGTTCTTATTGATTCTATAAGCAGATTGTGAGTTGGTTGCACTTGATCTTATTGTTTTTCTATTTAGAAGATTCTTTTAAACTCAACATGGCTATTTTTTTGTAGAAAGAATGTGATAAAGTGTATGTTCTTTCACTTTCTAAATGTTGGAAAAAATTTCAGGCACCGAAAACTAACTGAATGCCTGTCATGGAGAACCTAGACCATGAGGGAATTTTTTCGCCCGATGGAAAGCCTTTCTTGATATTGATGTCTATATATAGAAATGCCTGCCAGGTAAATGTTGTGTACCTATAATGACAATCAATTGACTGAAGTTTCTGAAGGAAGCTGTTTGGATTTTGAACTCTGCACATTCTTGTGTCAGGAGCCTTTCCTGGTTCATGTTGTAACTGGTGCTATCTGGAAAAACAATAAGGGACAGGAAATATGTTGTATCTACACCACCTGAAATATTCACGTTTTCACATGCTGCAAGACAATTGGTATAATGACTATAATATTTCACAGTTTCTATTACTAATACAACTGCAGATGTGCCTCTTTTGTTTTGTTCATTTCTTCAAAAACACTGACAAATTCTAACATCTAATTGGGCATTGGGTTTTGCAGTCTTACGCAGATTTGCCTCAAGGAAGCATGGTTCCGCATATAGTCCCGAATCAGTGGTGGATCTCTCTTGCTCTTTTGCAGGTGTTACATGAACTGGTTGAGAGGGGCCATGCTAGTCCTGTGGGAACATTGCTTGAGTACCCTCTTAGCCATTACCGAGATGTTTTGCTTCTTGGGGTGGCTTAGACAAATGTACGACTTCCTAAACTCAATCTCTATATGGTTGTTGTAGAGCATATCATGTTAACATCTCTTATTTCATTGCAGACCGCATTTAACCTTATCCAATAAGAGCTCTTCTCCACCATCTTCCTCTTTTAGTGCGAAATGATCCAGAAAATGGATGCATTCGTCAGCTTTGGCTTGTAAATCATGACCTAGTTGTAAGGGACTTTCTAGACATGCACAGTAATGAGCCGGCTAGTGCTCCGAGAATCTTGGAGATTTGTCATGAGCTGAAGGTAAATCATAAATGTTATCCCTTTTCATAAAGTACTCAATTCTGACTTCGGTTGTATCTTTCTTATGTTTCTGTGTTTCTTTAGAAGTTAGAAGTAGAATTTGTTTATTTAGGTTGATTCATATTTATGAAATAAGTGGTTGTGTTTCTTGATATTTCTTAGAAATTAGAGAACCCATTATATATATATAATTTTTTAATCATAAATAAAAGTGTACCGCTAAATCTGCTATATCCCCGCTACAGCTATATCAGGGTCGACCGCTAACAACCCGCTAACTATTATTGATAACATAGAAAGTTCTAGACAACACTTGGAGTATTAGATCTTGTACAACATATTTTGATGAATCTTTGTCGATAAGTGCTTAACTAAAAGGTTGAATTACACTCTACACTTATTTGCATCTTGTTGTGTATTTCAGGAACAAAAGGACGAAAAAGATCATTGGATTTGGTAGGAGTAGAAGAATGTACATAAATGGAGGAAAACACGAAGATATAGTTGTCAATGCAGTCTCTACACAAAGTGAGATGGAGTTAACACTATGGCATCAATGCCTTGGAGATCCACCAGTTCACACGACTGAAGTCATAATACCAAAATCAGTAGAGTTTAGAAAGAGTGCTAGTCTTGAGTGTGAGGCAAGTCAATTAGGAAAACATAGAACTCAGAAACCTTTTACTTTAATAAACTCTGATGTATAGGATCATTGTCAAATTTTTGTCATTACTGGACATAGATATTTTATCTCTTTTATAGATGATTACTCATGTTTTACCATTCTTTATTTGTTGAAATCTAAGGATGAGGTTGGCAGGATATTTCCATTGTTTCACAAGTTTATTGAGACGCAGTTTCAAGCAAAAATGAAGGTTATTCGATCTGATAATGGGGGGGGGGGGGGGGGTGAATTCACATTGGCTATGTTAAAAGGTTACTTGGTAGCACATGAGATTATCCAACAGACATCGTGTGTTTATTCACCACAACATAATGAGGTAGCAGAAAAAAGAACAAGCACATCTTAGAGTAGCTCAAACTTTAATGATTGCAGGCTTTACTCCAAAATATTTGTGGGAGAAGCGGTTCTTATAACCATGTATCTTATAAACAGGCCACCTTCGATTGTTCTTCAAGGGAAGATACCCTTTTAGGTACTATTTCTTAATGAGAAATTATTTCAGTTACGATCTAGAGTTTTTTGGTGTGTTTGCTATGTAGATGTGCATCATCATAGAAGAGACAAACTCGGCCCTAGAGCATTGAGGTGTGTGTTTATCGGTTACTCCCCATTTCAGAAAGGATATAGGTGTTATGATCCAATTTCAAAGAGTTTCTTTTGTGTCAAAGGATGTAACATTTCATGAACTCAAGTATTATTATAGCAGTGGGAGAGCACAAAGAAGAATCAAAATTAGAGTCATTATTGTTGATGCTCATTGAAGAGGATAGTGAAGTAGGGGATGAAGAAGGTCGGGTCGAGACCCATGATAGAGAAGATCAGCAAGAGAGATGCTCTTGAGTGTATACTAGAGGAAGACGAAATATATTTCCAGCTCATGAAGAAATCGTTGAAATGCAACCAGCGACACCATCTTTAGAGCTGTCAATTGCGTTAAGAAAAGAAAAAAGAAAATGCACGTATCCAATCAGCAACTATGTTAACTATGGAAGACTTTCACAGAATTACAAAACATTTGTAGCCAGATCACATACTGAAAGTATTCCTAAAACATGGGAAGAAACTTTTGCATCCAAAGAGTGGTAGCAGGTCATGCAAGAACAAATAAATGCCCTAGAGAAGAGTAACACTTGACATTGTGCCTCTACCTAAGGGAAGAGATGTGATAGGTTGTAAATAGGTGTATACAGTTAAAGATCTTGGACATCTTCACTATTTCTTGGGCATTGATGTATTGAGGTCACAAAAAAGTAGACATCCCAATGGATATCAATCACAGATTGGGATTAGATATGGCAAAGAAGTTGGTGACATTAAGAGATATCAACAACTGATGGAAAATTAATATATCTGACCATTACAAGACCTGATATAACCAATGCAATTGGAATTCTAAGCAGATTTATGTATGCATTGAAGCAACCACACATGAATGCAGCGTTTTGAATACTTAGATATATGAAAAATATGCCAAAAATGGAATTTTATAATCTAAACATGAACATATCAACCTAAAAGTGTATGCCGATGCAGATTGAACTCGATGCAAAAATGATAGAAAGTCTACTACACATTATGTTGCATTACTTAGGAAATTTGGTTTCTTAAAAAAGCAAGAAAAAAATAGTAGTAGCACGATCGAGTACATAGGCACAATATAGGGCAGCAGCACACAGAACCACCAAAGGATTATGGCTGATTTCCCTAGTAACCGAACTCTAAGAAACAAAACAACTCCCAATCGCACTATACACCGATAATAAGGTCGCAATTCAGATTGCTACTAATCATGTACAACATGAAAGCATCAAGCATATAGAAGTGGATTGCCACTTTATACAGGAAAGAAATGAAAACAAAATATTACAAGTAAGACACGTGAAGTCTGAAGATAAGATTGTGGGTATTCTCACTAAGGAAGTCCCAATGCCCACAATGCAAAGACTATGTAGCATGTTGGGAGTTCTCAATATCTTCCTCCCAACTTGAGGGGTAGTGTTGAAGGACCTGAGATCTGCTGGGAGATCCAATATCCACATAAGGAATACCAAAAAAACCCACTTATGTTGTAATATATATATATTACTAAATATGGGTAGAATAGTCTTTCAAGTTATAAAGTGTATATAAGTGTAATCCTGGTCATTAGATCATTTGGAGATGTGAGAGGAATAAGAGAGCAGCCGCCGACTCCATAAAAGGAGGGCAGGCTGTTGTTCTATCTCCCATTGATCTTTGATGTATTTCTTGATGATCAAATGCTCAATTTCTGTTAATAGAAAGCATCAATCACATTTAAAAGCTTATCACTCCATGAAAAGGAGAAGGATACAACGCACTCATAGTGTTAGATGGGCACGGTGCAGGTGCCAGTGTGGAACATGGCAATTTTCAAATCAAAGCCAGTTATATAAGTATACATTGTATGTTATTATAAATAATTGATAATATATCATAAAACTAACAGATGCTACCAAATAAATCTGGAAATGTAACAATCTAAATGAGTGTACATCATTGTTTTCATATGTTAACTCAATAACAAAGTAATAATTGGTCGCTCATGTAGTGTCTTAGTGACAACACTTTAAATATTTTAATAGAGTGCAGAGTTGGATGCAGGAGAACTACAAGCATCGGGTGCCGGAGTGTCCACTCCCTGGTAGAAGTGTCTATGCAACATAGCTCATAATGTAAACGGTATGAAGCTGATCGACTATTGCCACGAATTAACAAGTGCATATACTTCAATTTGTATTAATGGAGTACCAATGTTAATATTTGAAATTGGTTAATGAAAGGCAAAGCAGCTGTTCAAGGAGACTGTGAGAATAGCAGCTTTCCTAAATTACAGGTGCTTCTGGATGGAATAGAAACAGGTGGATCTAGGTGAGGTGACATTTGAAAGTTAGTAACATTCACGTAAGGTCTCCTATCAATATACAGAGAGGCACCAACTGCAGCAGCACAAGACGAAGAGAAAACTCTAATGTAGAAGGTTTTTCCTAAATTGTTGGATTTCTGGACGTTTGCCTAAATCATTATTCAAAGGAGTGGAGCTGCTGAGTACACGTAGCAGGAAGCTGCAGCCATGGGAGATCATGAAGCCTGAGCTGATCGAGATTGAATATGAATGCAGATTTATTGAAAAGAGCAGAAAATCAATGGAGAATAATGGTTTGAACCTCTTGTAGTTGTCAACCAATTCTGTCTTGTTTCTTTTCTAAAAACCCTAAAAACGATTACAGCAATATAAGCCTTTATATAATAGGCTTTCTAACTTAAAAGACAGAAATGCCCTTAGTAAGAATTATTGTCTCAAATATATCCTAACGTGATGGTTTTTCAGTCTTTCACACTCCCTCTCAAGTTGGGTGAAATATATTTATGACTCCTAATTTGCTACACATTCGGTCTTGTGTACTCTTAGACATTGCTTTGGTTAAAATATCAACAACTTGATTCTTTGATGTCACATACAGCACGCTTACTGTCTTATTTGATATTTTTTCTCCAATGAAGTGATAGTCCACTTATATATGTTTTATCCTCTCATGTTGAACAAGATTTGTAGCTATTTGTATTGTTGCTTGACTATTTGTCAATAGTGGTATTGGGACATTGACTTTTACTTATAGTTTAGTAATCAATGAAATCAACCATATTCCTTCACTTGTTTCCTGAGCAACTGCCTTTTACTTTGCTTCTGCGCTTAATCTTGCAACCATAGATTGTTTTTACTTTTGCAAAAAATTATATTTCTCCCAAATAGTATAAATTTATTGTTTTTACTATCCATAAATTTATCTCGATGCTTTGTATTTTAAGGTATTTATCCATTTACACCCATCCCATCTAGTATGGGAAAAGGCTTTGTTGTTGTTGTATACCCATTTACACCCTACAACTTCTCATTCTTTTAGTAACAAGTGTTGTTTTTCTTTAATGTATCAATTTCCTCCTTCATAGCAAGCTGTCATTCTTTTGATAAGGTTGCAACCTCCCAGTTTTTGGAATTACTATTGCATCAACATTTGCCAGAATTGATTTATAGTTGGTTGACATTTCTTCATAATCAATAAAATTACTAATCGGATATATGCATCTTGTTCTTTCCTTCCTTACTATGATTGGTAGGTCTAAATCATTTGTTAGATTTGTTGATGTAAGTATTACAAGAGTTGGTGTTACATAATTATTGTGTGTTTGTAGACTTTTCACTGCTATCTTCTTTGTTTTCTTGATCTTCAAGGTCTTCTTCCTCAATTTTTCTCATAGTGATGGAAGAATTGACTCTCCCTGTTTTATAACTTGCTCTAACTCCCCCTTACTACTAATAGTAATATGTATTCTCATGAAACGTAATGTCTCTAAAAACAAAGAATTTCTTGGTGCAAGAGTTGTAACATTGATATCCCTTATGGAAGGGTGAATACCCAATAATACACATTTTACTGCCCTTGGGTCCAATTTATCCCTATTGTTAAGGTGCACATGCACATGATATACACACCCAAACACTCTTAAGGGTAATATGAAAAGTCTTTCTTTTGGAATTAGCAATTGCATAGGCATTTTCTCTTTAAGAGTTGATGATACAGCAGGGTTTATACGATAAACAAAAGTAAGTATTGCCTCACCTTAAAGGTATTTTGGTGATTTGCTCCCAATCATCATTGTTCGTGTTGTTTTTAGTATATGATGATTCTTAGGTTATGCTACTCCGTTCTATTGGGGAGAATATACACAAGACGTTTGGCAGAGTATTCCCTATGATGGAAGTTAAATCTTCAATATTCCTAAAGTAAATTCACCACCATTATCCGATATGATGGTTTTAACTTATGCCTGAAATTGCTTCTTAACAAATTTATGAAATAAAAGAAATATTATAACAACTTCATCCTTTGATTTTATTAAATAAACAACAATAAATCGAGAATAATCATCAAGAAATTAAATAAAATGTGTCTAATAACAACATTAATCGTGCAAGGTCCCCATACATCTTAATGTATTAAACTAAATGCACTTTGACTTCTCGATACACTTCTAAGAAAAGCAACTAGAACAAGTTTACCCAACTGACATGGTTCACATTCCAAACACATTTCTTTGTTGAGTTTAGCTAGTTCTAGTACAAGCATCGCTTTGATAGTGGTACATGACCTAGCCTTTGATGCCAAAGTATTGCATCTTAATTATGTTAAGGACATATTCGCTACTGGTTTTCCCGAGGTTCCCTCATATAAGAAGAGACCTACATTTCTTCTACCATACCCATAAATCTTTCTCATCTTTTTTTCCTAAAATGCACAATAAGATGAGGAGAAATATATACTACAATTTAGTCTTTTAGTTAGATTCATCAAAATCTAAGGTATCGTGCAATTATAATAGTGTCCACAGTTTTCCTTTTTCAATTACTAATATAAAAAATTATCAACAATTTTAATCAAATCGTGCAATTCTTGATAATCAAATAACCCTTCTTTCGATCTCACCATATGTTTTGTTGCACCTGAATCAATAACCAGGTATCTATCCAAAAAAAAACTAGAAGAATTACGAATTGTCCCAACCTACTCACCCTGTGCAGTTGCCATAGTTGCACGATATTTATTTGATAATGCCAATGATAACTTAGTGAGTCGACACTCTATGCCTTCTAAGTGATTAAATATCATGTTGATAACATCACTTGTATAATTGTTTGGTCGTGATTCTTGAGTTCCTGCAATAAAAACTTTATGTTCGTATGGTTAGGCTTACCAAGTAGTTCCCAACACGGTTCTATGGTATGTCTGGAGTCTGGACTTTCCAAAGTGTACATTTCAATCTCTCCCTTCTATAGTAATGTCCGGTTTCTCCTCTCCTAATTATAATTTTTTCCAACGAAGGTTGTCTTTTTAATGTTATGAACATCATTTTTTTCAAGTTTATTCTATCCTCTTCTCTAATCAATAGTGTGTATCAGTGTTGTCCGTATCGCACCGTATCGTACGATACGGTGCGATACGTATCGTATCGTGGGCCACCACGATACGATACGGGCCCCCGTATCGCAGGTGCGGGCGTATCGCACCGTATCGTGCGATACGGCCCGTATCGCACGATACGGTGCGTATCGCCCGTATCGTACGATACGGGCGATACGCCCTGGGACCCTTATAAAGGGTCCCGGGCCGAGGGAAACCCGCGATTTTTCGCGGGTTTCCTCTCTCCTTTTGGGTTCTTCAAGCTCCCTAAGAGTCGGTTTTCACCTCCTTGGTGTTCAAAGCTCTAAAATCGTGCCCTACGGTGTCCGTCCAAGCCTCCAAACTCGGATTTAGGTATATTTTTAATGTTTTTTTCCTTTTTTTCCTTTATATTTATTGTTTTTTGTGTTATTTCGGGTTTTTTTTTTTGAATGACAAAATATGAAGTTATTAAGTGTGTGTATACGATTTTTATTGCATTCATGAAGTGGGAGACACTCGATTTGAGTGTTATTTGAAGATTGGGGGATTTACGAAGTGCTTTTATTTTCAGGTTTTTGTTTGAATTAAAGTACTCCATTGAGATGGCAGGAAGGGGTGGTAGAGACTCTCATTCAAAGTCTGATGATCCGGCATGGCAGTGGGGTATACCAGTTGAGGGTTCAAGGTTAAAAATCAGATGTTTATTTTGTGAAAAGGTGGTTAGTGGTGGAATTTCAAGGTTGAAACACCACCTAGCAGGAACCAGGAAAGAAGTTGCTCCATGCACAGGCAGAGTTAGAAGTGTGCCAGAAGGTATTAAATGGCAATGCTTGCAGATGATTGAGAGCATACAGGAAAGGAGACAACAAAAGGATGATTTCCAGATGTGTGAAGAAGCTGATGATGCTACTGCCACTGGAGTTGGATTCACTGATAGTTTGCCTTCAGATGCTAGAACAGATATTGGTAGTAGCAGTTCGCGAGCACCTAGCAGAGGAAAGAGGGTTGCATCTGAAGACTTTGGAGGTGGCAGAAGAGGAAGTTCAGGAAGGAGTAGAGGAAGAGCTTCTTCTTCTAGCATACATTCGTTCTTTCCTCCTTCCACTACACCTGGTGCTCAGCCAGGAATTCGTGCTGCTATGGCTTCAGAACAACTGCACGATCAAGCAGACCTTGCAGTGGGCAGATGGTTTTATGATACATGCATTCCATTTAATGCAGCAAACAGTTTTCATTTTCAAGCAATGGCAGATGCAATTGCTAACATTGGTCCAGGATACAGGATGCCCTCTTATCAGAAGTTGAGAGGGAAGATATTAGATCAGACCGTGATTGAAGTGCAGCAATACTGTTCGACTTTGAGACAATCGTGGAAGGAAACAGGATGCACTATCATGGCAGATGGATGGACCGATAGGCGAGGAAGGACATTGCTAAACTTTCTTGTATATTGTCCTAAAGGACTCATGTTTTTGAGATCTCTAGATATGTCAGAGGAGAGGCACACTGCAGAGATCCTACGAGAGGAATTTGATAAGGTTATACAAGAGGTTGGGCTAGAAAATGTAGTCCAATTGATTACAGATAATGCAGCTAACTACAAAGCAGCCGGAAAGGAGTTAGCTGATATTTATGGGACTTTCTACTGGACACCATGTGCAGCCCATTGTTTAGATCTCATCCTCGAGGACATCGGTGAGATGGATGAAATAAAGGCAGCAACTGAGTGTTGCCAAGATATTACAAAATTTATTTACAACCATGCATTTGTTTTATGTATGATGAGGAGATACACAGAAGGTGCAGAGCTTCTTCGCACAGCTGCAACTCGGTTCGCAACAAACTTCTTATCTGTACAGAGTATTGTGAGACAGAAGCAAGCTTTAAAGAGAATGTTCTCCTCAGATGAGTGGCAACAATTTGCAGAGTTGCCACAAAACATAAGGAACAGAAAGTTAAATGAGATTGCAGAAACGGTTTTTAGAAGTTCATTTTGGAATGCATGTATCAGATTATTGAAAATTACTTGTCCTTTAGTGAAAGTTTTGAGATTGGCTGACAGCGAGGAGAAACCATCTATGGGCTACCTTTATGAATCCATGGACAGGGCAAAAGAAGCAATCAGAAATAACTTTAATGGAAAAAAAAAGAGATTATGTGCCCGTGTGGAAAATAATTGATAGTAGATGGAATAAACAATTGCATCAGCCTATTCATGCAGCAGCCTACTATCTAAACCCATCATTGAGGTACTCAGCAACCTTCAAAAGGGACGGTGAGGTTAATCGAGGAATCATTGAATGCATCGACAGATTAGTCCCTGATGAGAGCATAGTAGATGCGATACATCGAGAGATGGAGATATATGATAATGCTCTTCACTTGATGGGTTTGCCTATTGCAATTCGCAACCGCTCTACGATGCGTCCAGGTACATTGTTTATTTTGATATTTAAGTTCCATCTTACATTACTGTGGATTATTATGTCTCTAATGTTTATATTTTCTTTACAGATGTTTGGTGGAACAGGTTTGGAAGTGATTGTCCAAACCTTAGAGATTTTGCAGTTAGAGTCTTAAGCCAAACCTGTAGTGCAACAGGTTGTGAAAGAAATTGGAGTGTTTTTGAACACATCCACAAAAAAGCGCAACAGGTTGGAACACAAAAGGCTTAATGATTTGGTTTATATTCGTTGTAACATGCGCCTTCGTGAAAGGTAATGTTGTATTACTTTCAAATTTTCAATTCGATATTATTTAACTTCAGTTTTTAATTGTTAATATTACTTACTAATTGTTTATCTTTGTTTGTGTCGTAGGCAATTAAAAAAAGTAAATAGAGAAGAAAGTCAGTTCGATCCAATAAGTTTGGATAATTTTGATATATTAGAAGATTGGGTTATGGAAGACACTGAAGAAAATGCCCTCCTAACAGAAGAAGACGTTGCCTGGATTAATTTGGAAGGAGCGCAACAACATTATGGAGATGAAGAATTTGATTTTGAAGAAGAAGGTGTGGGCGTGGCTGATGATGATGAGGATCTGCAACAAGGAGAAGATGAAGATTATTTAGTTGATGATCCTGATTACAATTTGTAAAATGTAACATTATATGTAACTGTAGACTGTAGTGTACTGTAAAGTGTAAACTATGTCTGTATTTTATTTTTTGGATTCAAAATATATAAATTTGGATGCAATTGTTCAATGTTGAATGCTCAATCTGTACTAAACTTACATTATATGAATTTAAAGCAATTATCAGATTTTTCCTGATTTTTTCTTGATTTTTTTCGATTTTTTTCGATTTTTTATTAATTTTTAATTATTTTTACATTATTTTAATATTAAAGTACGATACGATACGATACGATACGATACGATACGCCCGTATCGTGGAGCCCAGCGATACACGATACGATACGCGTCAGACAACACTGGTGTGTATACGGTTCTAAAAGTAGGGATGTCTTCACTTGCAAGGATATTGGCCTTTATATTTGTATAGTTTAAGGATATACCACGTAATAGATCAAACACTTTCCTTTTTCGAATTCATTTACTCTTTCCTTGACACACTCTTTGCACTGCACCATTGTGTAATACATCAGCTAATCCCATAGTACTGTCAATTCTATATAATATTCATTGATGGTCCTTGCCCCTTGTTTACATTTTTGGATTTTTTCTAATTCATACACATTTGCCACATTATTCTTTCTTGAGTAAGTTTCTTTCACTACCTTTCATATTTCATGGGTTGTTTCCAAGTACAGAAAGGAACATCCCACATTAGGCTTCATGGAGTTACCAGGCAAAAGTCAGCTTCATCAAAAAACCAAACATTTGACAGTTCCCTAATATAAACACATTCTTCCAAGTGTAATAGAGCCTTATACTGGAGGGGATGTTCCCTGCCAAGGCATGTGTGAACCTTCAATGAAATTGTGAGTCGATTTCCTGTCCTTTGTTTTAAAACCAAGGACAAAGGTAAAGAACCATTGAGAGTTGATGGTTGATCTCTGTTATTCCATTTGCATCGTTCTCTCTTAATACCATTATCAATTTTGGGTAGATCTCATGCAAAACTTGACGATCCCTATGTGTTGAACCTCGACCAATGCCATTTGCATAGTGTTGCACCTATATCTACTAACTTGTTTTATTGAACATTTAAGCCCTATTGAAATAAATCAAAGAAGAATATCAGTTAGAACCATCACTAATTTCTCGAGAGCCATGGCGCTGGAATCCCACAATAAATCACTTGGAATAGAACTCGGTTATTGTAATGAATTAAATGCATCTAAGAAGCTTACCAACTTCCACTACCTCCAGATGTGAATGATACAATTATCATGGCATATAATAAAAATTACTTAAATAATAGCATATTCCCTGCATGAGTTTTCCACTTCAGATCATGTAAATGATAGAGGAAAACAACTTTCTCCAACCATATGCAACAAAATACCTCATGGTGTGATTGTAAGGCATTATGATTCCTACCATGCATGCTACATATCAAGTATAGGACATATTTCAAATATATATTTTAGATGGTTTGCTTTCCATGAGCATGTAATAAACAATTGAAACCAACTTTTCCACCTTTTGATGTGCACATATCCCTATGCATAAAAAAGATTAAATTTTCAAAAAATGGACCATTTAGCTAACCTTAGATGTCAGAATGGAACCAGTTATACTGATGAAATTTGCTCCTGCTTCAGTTGCAAGTGCTTTTGCAAGAAGGGTTTTCCCAGTACCAGGAGGACCAAAAAGCAATATCCCTTTGCATGGCTGCCAACCAACCAGAACAGTTTAAAGCCAATGAAAGTTATGAAACAATCAGCAAAGAGCAGAATTAGAAACTAGCAGCAATATCACGAAACAATAAAAGGAAAGTAGGAGTGTTTGAAGTACCACAACATTTTGGGAAAGAAATAAAAGCACAAGAAAGAAAGCAGAAGCATAACTCACTCGTAAGAGGTTTCCATGTGAAAAGAGCTCGGGTCGACGCATTGGAAGGATAACAAGCTCATCTAAAGCTTTTTTTACATCTTCAAGTGCACCAATATCATCAAACTTCACTCCAATCTCATCTGCAGGAACCACTGCTGAAATGAAGTTGCTCTCATACTCATTCTTGGCAAGACTCTGTCGTTGGTCAACATGTAAACTACCAATTACACCAATTGCAACGTCAAAAGGTTATAGCACAAACTGACAAATTCACATCCATCTTACCTTTAAACTTTCTGATGATTTCCTAGATGTTGACTCTTGCTCTGCAAGCCTTGATAATGCTACATCCAAGCTACAAGAACAATGAAGATGGCAATGATTTCTCATCACTGAAACAGAGGAAAAGGAGAAGGCTTTACACATAATTTGCTACCTTTGAGAAGGTATTGACAGCCTTTCACCCTTAATAGAAGGAAGCAAGCAGCCAGACAAGTAACGATTTCTAGCCCAGCCAACTACCTTTTCCGCTTCTGAAAGAAGAAAGATACAGTAGTCATTGATGTTAGCTTCATATGAAATATTGGAGTTAAATACTAGCATTACACAAGATCGAGCTCCATCACAATCCATGTACCCTATCCCACTTAATTTCGAAAAAGGCTTGGTTTTGTTCTGGTTGGTATTTCAGTGAAGCCTTGAAGCACCGTCCATTCAATTCTTTATTGCCACAAAAAGATAAAAAGAGTAAGTTTCTATACAAACCATGCAACCAAACCCATCGCTAAATTGGAAGCAACTGCAATTGCTACATTAAATATAACAATATGTTTGATATATGTGAATGCATTGCTTTAAGCTCATGCTGCAGGTGCTCACTGATAACAGAACATGAAACATTTTCTGCCTACATGAAGAATAGATTAGTGAAACTTAGGTTCAAGAAAAACTATTTTTGTTCAATTTAAACTTGGTACTCATCCCCACTAATGTGAACCAAGTGAGATTATTGTAAAAATTGGTTGCACATGGGTGCAAGACTTGGTGATTGCAGCCAGTCATGTAAAATGCATCACATAAATGCTCACACCAATGAAACAAAATTTTGACCGATAGGAATGATAGACTATTGTCCAGTCATAATAATATAAAATGCAATTGATGGGTAACGCACAGTTTGTTCTGCAAATAGAACTGTCTCAAATACCAGCAGAGGGCCTAGCAAGTGGTCCCAATGTATATTTGAAAGCATACTTAGCATAACTTATTCAGGATGAAAAAGTGAAGAATTGTGGAATAGTGTCAGGCATTTGTGTCCCTTACTTTGCTTTGTAAGTATCACATCATCGGTTTTTACATGCAAAAGTTCAAGGCAAGATAGGTCATGCTCCTGTAGAACCTGAAATATTAAAACCATGACTCATGATATCAAGAAGGGTACTTGAGGAACAGCCAACTAAATCCAAAAGCATAAAAGAATCAAGTAAGCAATTTGTAATGTTTTATGCAAAATATGTTACTGTATATATGGTACTCTATACATATCTAAAAAATGCGTACTCTGTGCAGTTCATGTAAGTTGCTTCTTGATATAACAATTTTTCTATCTTCTTCAACTTGTTTGTTGAATATTGTGTGTAGCTCCTCCTCCTACACAGAACAAAAGTAGGTCACTTAAAGAACATATATTTGTAACTCTAACCACTGAGAAAGGGAAGAAGACATTAAATAGTGATCATCTACTACAGAACATGACTATCAAAGTTAAACCATACCTTTGGAGGAGGAAATGTTAAAATGTTCATAAAAGTCCTGCTCATATCTTTATCTTTTGCAGTCTTTGCTTCTCTTAGTCCCTCTGTAAGACGCTTTAATGGCAAAGGCTATGAATGCAAATTAGAAAAAGTCAGCTCAATAACAATAAAAGTCAGGTTTCCAGAAGGCCAAATAAAATTAATAGCAACATAGTTGCTTAGACAGCCAACAATTTAAGGGAAAAAGTTTTCCAGCAAATAAGCACTGTTAGCCATATCTAATAAAGAGCAAGAACAGTTTGCAAAAGGAATGGGTACAAAATCATAGATGCAAAATCTGTTACAACCGATCCAGTGAATGCTTCACCTCACACCCCCTTCTCAAAATTATCATGCTTATATTCTTTTTCCCCTCTCGATGAAATTCAATAAATACAACAGGAATTGATCAGATTTCATTGCTTTTGAAACACAATTCTTCTGCCTAATCCAAATATAATCTGACCATCGGCCTATCCAGACACAGATTCGCATTCACCCTACAAATTTATGATTTAGAACAAGACAGGCCCAAGGACATCATGATATGTGAGGCCAGAGACAGACTTATCCAGCACAGCAGGTTACTTGGTCAACTTTTGAGTTATATCCAGATGATGCCTACTAATCTTGATCTTTTGGCAAGTAGATTTTTCACTTATTGTCAACAAGTTGCATGTTAGCAAGAGAAAGCTCAAGAAGCATTGAAGATTTGACAGATCATTATGTGCTTCCACAAAATTGATAAGCAACAGACATTCAGATTTGTATCTTAACAAGCAGAAGACCACATAGGGCTCACTTTTGAAGGATGCAAGAGTATCGATCTTCAAAGCTTAAGAAAAGCAAGTTAACATATCCAATTTAGGGAACCAATGTACCAAAGTACGAATACTAGTTCAGTGAAAGGCATAACTACTTGTTTCAAACCAAATAATGTCAAAGGTACTCATGACATTTCTTGGGAAAGATAATATAGAGGCTTGAAAGTTCAAGTTCAAAGAAATAAACAACAAAGAATATTTACGAACTTAAGAATGTCCACTGTTCAACATATATTGGGCATGTATATTAGGTAATAGGTTATATAAAGCCACATCAAATTGTTCTATCAATTAGGAACTCAGAAGGATTAGATACAATACCAGTTTTCCAATCCGACCAAAATGGGGCAATACCATTGTCTGTCAAACATGAGAAATTTAGGATTAATTCAGGAAATAAAATAACACTAAGCATTTTTCTCAAAGCTGAAGTTGTCCTTTCTGATCCTTAAAAGAACGTAAAATGTCTACCCAACCAAGAAAAATTCAGGCAAAATATTTTGCATCAAAATCCAAAAACTGATTTTCCTGAGTTTGAGAAACAATTAAAAATGGCTGACCATCTTTTCTTTCTCCTTTGGACCATTCTCCACTTTATTCTGCCCACATATTAAAACAATGGCCCCTGACAAGCAGCCCAACATTTCTTCTACCTTGTGCAGAAAATCCTTTTTATTTGCCTTGGGCATTGATCTTGATAACCACTCATAAGAGTCTGGAAAGTATACAATAATGGGCTGCAGTGCTGGCAATAGCTGCCAAAGAGAAGTTCAAATTCATCACAATATGAAAGAGCTTGTACAAAGAAATGGATAAAAAGTATAGCAACTCAACATGCTTGCAGTACGTGACAGCAAGATATATACAATATCTAGCATCCAGCTAGTAGGTGTTGAGTTTGGATTTGTGTACAACAAGATACTTTTAGGGAAAGAACGCATAAAGCTGAAGCAAGGAATACCTCACAAAGAGCCTCAAATGCGACATAACAGTCCATTGCCTGAGTATCAAGATCATGCTCAATGTATTGCACTGGAAAATCAAAGACAATTCAGGTTTTTGTACATAAAAAAAGAGGTAAATAACTTCTACAATTATTCATTCAGGTATGAACAACTCCACGAGCTATGCATAACTATGGCACAAAGACAATGTCAAGCAAGAATGCAGCACTTCAACCAAAAGATATACTGTGGAAAAGTTCATCAAGAAGTACATACTGTTGATCAGTTGTTTCTCACACCAGAGGTTTAAAACACCCGCTTAAGTCATACACAAGGATTGGAGCACCTAGTTATGATGATTCCAAGGAAATAACAAATAAAGTGTGGATATCTGAAAGCAATGTTTTCTTCCTATTGATTACACATAACCTCATTAAGCAGTTTATCGTCTTTACTTCTAGGGTTTTACTGTTTCCTTTAAGTCTTCTTTTCCCCATTTTCACTTTCGTGACAGTGAACAAAGATGTCATAGCAGCATCCATGTGGATCCAGAAATCCCATTGAAAGTCTATAACTTGATAAGAATCAAGACACTGTTTCTAACCTAGAGAAGTGAGCTCAGAAGAGGCATCCTTGTAAGAGATTAGATCTAACAATAAAGCTTTTTATCTTGAGCTTGTGTGCAAGATCCTTTTCGACATGAAAAAATTACACAAGAAAACCTCATCATGACCAGAGAGAAAATGAGTTGGAAAGAAAAAACAGAGATTATAAGATGGATCCCAGATTACAGCATTCACCAAAAAATAAATCTTTGAAATGGGATTGAGAGTACATAGCAGAAGAGGCATGCACTATCAGTGTTGTCCATATCGCACCGTATCGTATGATACGGTGCGATACGTATCGTATCGTGAGCCACCACGATACGGTGCGTATCGCCCGTATCGTACGATACGGGCGATACGCCCAGGGACCCTTATAAAGGGTCCCGGCCCGAGAGAAACCCGCGATTTTTCACGAGTTTCCTCTCTCCTTTTGGGTTCTTCAAGTTCTAAGAGTCGGTTTTCGCCTCCTTGGTGTTCAAAGCTCTAAAATCGTGCCCTATGGTGTCCGTCCAAGCCTCCAAACTCGGATTTAGGTATATTTTTAATGTTTTTTTCCATTTTTTTCCTTTATATTTATTGTTTTTTGTGTTATTTCGGTTTTTTTTTTGAATGACCAAATATGAAGTAATTAAGTGTGTGTATACGATTTTTATTGCATTCATGAAGTGGGAGACACTCGATTTGAGTGTTATTTGAAGATTGGGGGATTTACAAAGTGCTTTTATTTTCAGGTTTTTGTTTGAATTAAAGTACTCCATTGAGATGGCAGGAAGGGGTGGTAGAGACTCTCATTCAAAGTCTGATGATCCGGCATGGCAGTGGGGTATACCAGTTGAGGGTTCAAGGTTAAAAATCATATGTTTATTTTGTGAAAAGGTGGTTAGTGGTGGAATTTCAAGGTTGAAACACCACCTAGCAGGAACCAGAAAAGAAGTTGTTTCATGCACAGGCAGAGTTAGAAGTGTGCCAGAAGGTATTAAATGGCAATGCTTGCAGATGATTGAGAGCATACAGGAAAGGAGACAACAAAAGGATGATTTTCAGATGTGTGAAGAAGCTGATGATGCTACTGCCACTGGAGTTGGATTCACTGATAGTTTGCCTTCAGATGTTAGAACAGATATTGGTAGTAGCAGTTCGCGAGCACCTAGCAGAGGAAAGAGGGTTGCATCTGAAGACTTTGGAGGTGGCAGAAGAGGAAGTTCAGGAAGGAGTAGAGGAAGAGCTTCTTCTAGCATACATTCGTTCTTTCCTCCTTCCACTACACCTGGTGCTCAGCCAGGAATTCGTGCTGCTATGGCTTCAGAACAACTGCACGATCAAGCAGACCTTACAGTGGGCAGATGGTTTTATGATGCATGCATTCCATTTAATGCAGCAAACAGTTTTCATTTTCAAGCAATGGCAGATGCAATTGCTAACATTGGTCCAGGATACAGGATGCCCTCTTATCAGAAGTTGAGAGGGAAGATATTAGATCAGACCGTGATTGAAGTACAGCAATACTGTTCGACTTTGAGACAATCGTGGAAGGAAACAGGATGCACTATCATGGCAGATTGATGGACCGATAGGCGAGGAAGAACATTGCTAAACTTTCTTATATATTGTCCTAAAGGACTCATGTTTTTTAGATCTCTAGATATGTCAGAGGAGAGGCACACTGCAGAGATCCTACGAGAGGAATTTGATAAGGTTATACAGGAGGTTGGGCCAGAAAATGTAGTCCAATTGATTACAGATAATGCAGCTAACTACAAAGCAGCTGGAAAGGAATTAGCTGATATTTATGGGACTTTCTACTGGATACTATGTGCAGCCCATTGTTTAGATCTCATCCTCGAAGACATTGGTGAGATGGATGAAATAAAGGCAGCAACTGAGTGTTGCCAAGATATTACAAAATTCATTTACAACCATGCATTTGTTTTGTGTATGATGAGGAGATACACAAAAGGTGCAGAGCTTCTTCGCACAGCTGCAACTCGGTTCGCAACAAACTTCTTATCTGTACAGAGTATTGTGAGACAGAAGCAAGCTTTAAAGAGAATGTTCTCCTCAGATGAGTGGCAACAATTTGCAGAGTTGCCACAAAACAGAAGGAACAGAAAGTTAAATGAGATTGCAGAAACGGTTTTTAGAAGTTCATTTTGGAATGCATGTATCAGATTATTGAAAATTACTTGTCCTTTAGTGAAAGTTTTGAGATTGGCTGACAGCGAGGAGAAACCATCTATGGGCTACCTTTATGAAGCCATGGACAGGGCAAAAGAAGCGATCAGAAATAACTTTAATGGAAAAAAAAGAGATTATGTGCCCGTGTAGAAAATAATTGATAGTAGATGGAATAAACAATTGCATCAGCCTATTCATGCAGCAGCCTACTATCTAAACCCATCATTGAGGTACTCAGCAACCTTCAAAAGGGATGGTGAGGTTAATCGAGGAATCATTGAATGCATCGACAGATTAGTCCCTGATGAGAGCATAGTAGATGTGATACATTGAGAGTTGGAGATATATGATAATGCTCTTCACTTGATGGGTTTGCCTGTTGCAATTTGTAACCGCTCTACGATGCATCCAGGTACATTGTTTATTTTCATATTTAAGTTGCATCTTACATTACTGTGGATTATTATATCTCTAATGTTTATATTTTTTTTACAGATGTTTGGTGGAACAGGTTTGGAAGTGATTGTCCAAACCTTAGAGATTTTGCAGTTAGAGTCTTAAGCCAAACCTGTAGTGCAACAGGTTGTGAAAGAAATTGGAGTGTTTTTGAACACAACCGTACAAAAAAACACAACAGGTTGGAACACAAAAGGCTTAATGATTTGGTTTATATTCGTTGTAACATGCGCTTTCGTGAAAGGTAATGTTGTATTACTTTCAAATTTTCAATTTGATATTATTTAACTTCAGTTTTCAATTGTTAATATTACTTACTAATTGTTTATCTTTGTTTGTGTCGTAGGCAATTAAAAAAAGTAAATAGAGAAGAAAGTCAATTCGATCCAATAAGTTTGGATAATTTTGAGATATTAGAAGATTGGGTTATGGAAGACACTGAAGAAAATGCCCTCCTAACAGAAGAAGACGTTGCCTGGATTAATTTGGAAGGAGCGCAACAACATTATGGAGATGAAGAATTTGATTTTGAAGAAGAAGGTGTGGGCATGGCTGATGATGATGAGGATCTGCAACAAGGAGAAGATGAAGATTATTTAGTTGATGATCCTGATTACAATTTGTAAAATGTAACATTATATGTAACTGTAGTGTACTGTAAAGTGTAAATTATGTCTGTATTTTATTTTTTGGATTCAAAATATGTAAATTTGGATGCAATTGTTCAATGTTGAATGCTCAATCTGTACTAAACTTACATTATATGAATTTAAAGCAATTATTAGATTTTTCTTGATTTTTTCCTGATTTTTTTTTATTTTTTACTATTTTTATTAATTTTTGCATTATTTTAATATTAAAGTACGATACGATACGATACGCCCGTATCGTGGAGCCCAACGATACACGATACGATACGCGTCAGACAACACTGTGCACTATGATGATCAAATTAGCGTTGGACAATGATATCCTGATTAAAGGATAAAAAAAGAATGTTTAGAGTAGATAAGGTGATCTCAAGGACCCCATCACACAAACAAATCAGAAGAACCTTATGCCTATGAGAGGGAAATCGGTTGGAAAAAAAGATAAAGGAGATTAAAAGACAGGTTTAATTAGTATTAAATGAAAAGAAACCTTTGCAATAAGATTAGCAACATTGTGAACAACAATTTAGAGGAATGTGTGGTAGGTAAAGAGGTATGCTCAATGATCAACAAACTACTGTTGGACGGTGAGAATCTAAATTTCTTTTGCCCTCGTGGGCATGGAACTCCAAGTAGAATGCAATGAAGGATGAAAGAATACTTGCAGGAGGTAAATAAAGTGATCTAAGTGATCTCAAAAAGAGAAAAAGATTGCTACGAGAAGATTTAAATGGACATGTAGAAAAAAGGATCATCAACATGAAGGAAAAAGAGATAGACATGGCCGGTTTGTAACCAGTTTGGCGGTTCCAACAAGAACTGAACCGAACCAGGAATCAGTTGGACTGAAAACCGGTGAAACCAAAAGCAGAATTGGGTCTGAAACAGATGATTCCAAACCACCGGTTCTATTATTTTTTAAAAATTATTCTTATAAATTTAAATTTTTTAATAAAATGATCAGTTTCATGCGGTTTCAAACTCAAACCACAACCAATGGTTTCAAAATCATAACTAAAACTGGCCCTGGGTCGGTTCGGTTATGAGTTCAGGTTTGCCTCTTTACTAAAAAATATCATGACACGAGCTCATCGGATATTGAATGTAAAACAAGGAGCTAGTAAAGACTGAAGGACAAACAATCAGTTACACAATGACAAAAGCAAGAAAATAATTATAAAATAGGCCATCACAATGAAGGAGAAGAAATACCCTTTCAACTAGCTAAGGTTGAAGAACAAAAAGTCAAGGATGTGACTCACATATATGAAAGATGATGAGGAAAAAGTGCTTTTAGTAAGTTACAACAGGATCACTTTAACCTTAACCTTAACCAAGTCCTCTCCTACAGTGTGGTCAGCTAGAGAGTGCCACACAAGGACTTTCTGGTATCCCGTATGATGGGATATGGTGTAAACAAATCTTTACGCTGGTTGTCTGCTAATGTAATCCTCCTGTTTCGGGAGATAGAATTGGATAAATAAGGGTGAATATCTACAATAGAAGAATTGGATAAATAAGGGTGAATATCTACCATAGACAGAGCTGGAAATATCCACAGGATGTGAAATTCAAGCTTTTTAGTGGGACCAGAGTGGTGAATTTTACTCTGGCAGAGATGCAAACTTTATATATCAACCCGGTACTAGCAGGTTCAATAGGATGAAGTATAGCAGTCCCTAAAAGGCTAAAACTATTAAGCCCCAGAAGGAATTGTGGCCAGACGACTTTCTTGTGTAGTACTACTCCACGGTTTTCAGACTCCCATTGCAATATATTCTGGCCCCATTTTCTTGTCTTCCCGAACAAATAAGGGAAACTGAATCCTAGCCAAACAACTCTGCTGACACTTATAGAAGACAAAATGAGAGAGATGCAATTAAGATGGTCTAGTCACCAGAAAAGAGAGCCAAATAAACTCCTATAGGAAGGTTCTAAAAGTCAGATGAACAGCACTAGAGTACGCAAAGAAAGGCCTGAAAAGAGTTGGTGGAAAGAAGGAAAACATGATCTTGGTTTTAAACGAAGGTATGACCCAAGAGAGAGCACAATATCTCAAAATCCATTGGGAATATTCAATGAAGTATGAACTCTTACGTCTTTCTACAGTTGGGGTTAAAAGTTAAAACAGATCGAAACTTTTTTCCATGAACGAACAAAGGGAGCTAGAAAAGAAAACACCAGTAAAATAAGGGGATAAACATCTAGATGAATGGAGTGAACAGTACGACATACCATCGATCCAATAGACTGAAGGCATTGCAGCTTTCACATCTTCTTCTGCCTTGGTCTTCCTGCTGCTATCATCCAAGATAACAGCCACTTGATCTCCATTTATCTCATAAACCTCACCTCGCTGACCACTGGATATTGACCTGCAAGACCAACAATTTCTTATCCAAGAGTTTATAATTGCCTATAAGCAGTTGACATTATAAACAAAAGTCTTTATGAAGCAGGCATGGGGACAATCCACTCAAATGCACCAAAAAGAAACAGAGCTCACATACATGAAACATAAGCACCCTTATGACTAGCAGAATAAGAAGCAGCAGTATGAATATAGAAAAAATTATTAAGATGCTTTGTGTATGGATATAAAAAAATTTATACGTTCCACTGATACACACACTTTGTATGACAAATCACGTCAAAATCACAGTTGAAATTTTCAACATGCAGAAAATATACTCCACCTATTCACAGTTGAGGATGCTTGCAATGCGGTGGAGCTTACCTAAGTACCAACTCAATCAAGAATTTGGCTGCCGGTGACACTAAACAGCACCCCAAAATATGCAGGACCTGGAGTCCACCAACTCGTGTAAGGACTATAGACCTACCTTGAGGGCACCTAACCAGGTTCAGATGCAAACCTTGCCCAAGGAGGAATAGTTCCCTGGTTCAATAAAGTAATGCCAAGAAAGTCACTCCTTTCAATGATTTTGTAGATGTGAACACACCGTGCCTACATTCAAACCTTCCACATCTTGTTCAGAGAAAATAGAAGCAGGCCAAGCTCTAGCTCCCACTAAGAAAATTCACTAAACCAGGCAACCCCTTATATGCCATGCTGATATTCATATGTTCCCCCCTCACATGGTACTCACATTAAGAGTTTCACACAAAGCGGCTCTATCCCCATACTATGAGCAATATTATGTGACAACTTTCTAATAATCATAGAAGATCCAGATGGCCTGGACTAAATCTGAATGCATCAAGCATGAATGAGTCCAGCGCTTGAGTCAGGCAAGACCTGGCCAAACCACACTATCATGGCTCAAGTTACAAGTAAAAACCTTATAACAACAATTGCATGTCCAACAAGGGCAAACCGTCTACAAGTTATAAGATGCCCATTGTTAAGCAAACGAAACACCAGGTTCATGCACATTTATCTTCACAATTTCAAGTAGAAAATATCACAGCATATGCTACCGCCACAAATCAAAAGAACATGTAAACAATGACATTTCAATTCCAAAAAGAAAAAGTAGACCACACATCATGAATCTGAATTGTAGAATGAATTTCTAAAGGGTCTCACCCAGCTTCCAAAATTTTCTGTTTGATTTGTAAAACAAGTAACCCAGTTTCTCAAAAAGAAATTCAGTTGATTTGCGTCAAAGAAAATTAACTAGTCTTCACCTTATAACAAGGCTTAGGAAAATATTTCACAGAAATGAACTGTACTTAGAGAAGAGGACAACTTTCTCTGACAGATTTAAGGAGTAGGAGTCAATTAGTGAACCCACAAAAATGTGCAGCAATGCCTGCTACTTGTCAAGAAAGAACTTATGAAGGACAATTTTGATACATGATGTTCAAACAGCACATCCTCGAGTGTCTCCCTTAAACTGTCCATGTTTCTAGATTAAGGCAGACTTACCAACCCACCTTCCACTGATAAAGGTAAAAGCATTAGTTGGGCCATGAGATGTCGGTATTTTCCCCAGAATAATCCTGTGACGCAATATATGTACCAACCATTAGGTATTGAAAAGCACGCAACTCATTATGGTACTTGAGTTGGATGGAGTGAAAAAGATATATAAATTTTTCAGAATTTATCACAGTGTAACTTGAAGTATCAAAAAACAAGCTAAAGTGTTACAAAAAGCTACATGGACTGCAAAAACTTATTTTAAAGCAAGTTAGTGACAAATTCTGTTTAGTCGCTGATTCCAACCATAAAGTATCAAAAAATGATTGACGGGCCTATTCCATTTTCCAGTGTTCTATTGATTAAGGAAGCACATAAAACTCTGTAAGAAATCCAAAATATGCAGTCTATTTCAAGAAAGCCAAGTCCCAGATTAATATAGAAGATATAGACATAGGCACCATATCATCCAGAGGAGCATATTGAGCCTTAACTAGCTGCTTGTTTTGAAATAACTCCCACAATGAAAATATTCAAAAACTGAGACTGAGAACACAAGTTCAAGGAGATTGACCCACAGATCCTACTACCAAAAACTTATGACGAAAAATTGCAAGGGATCTAGTATAATAAAGGTGCACGAGTGCTTAGGTAATTTGTTAACTTAAACATGGGAAAGTTAATGAAGAGACAACGCCTGATTGATCAATAGGGTGCTGAGTAAATCAAAATCACACTACTAAAACATAACAAAAGCAATGTAATAGGTCCAGCATGGACGAATAAATGGCATTTGATCTCTTTATAGTCAATACAATCTTCAAAAAAAGAGATGAACATTTAATTACTTAAAAGAGTGGCTTATCACAAACACAAACTGATTACTTTATTTGTAGAAAAAAAGATAGAGCATGTTGTAAAGATTGTAAGGTAATTCCAGGAGAAAGCTTAACCACACAACATCGACTTTTAGTTATGGATTTACAAATAAAAAAGTGGACAAAGAAGAAAAGAGTGCATCGAGCTATTCGGACTAAATGGTGGAACCTTAAAAGCGAGAAGAAGATATATTTAAACAGAAAGTCCTGCAAGGAGATGTTTGGAATTATATTGGCACACCCTGTGATATGTGGAAAAATATGGCTATACATATTAGGAAAGTTGCGAAAGATGTGTTAGGGGTATCTAAGGGAGGTGTACCGGCACAAAAAAAAACTTGGTGGTGGAGTGAAGTAGTACAAAATAAAATCAAGGCAAAGAGGGCATGTTACAAATTATATTATGCTAAGAAAACTAGTGAAACTTTAGAAGCTTATAAAAAAGCAAAAAAGGCCGTTAGTGAAGGAAAAGCTAAGATTTGGGAGGACTTATATAAAAAAACTCAACTCAAAAGAGGGTGAAAGAGATATTTTTAGGATAGCTAGGGCTAGAGATAAGAAAACTAAAGATCTTAATTATGTTAGATGCATAAAAGACGAGGATGAAAAAATTCTAGTGGCAAATGATGATATAAGAAATAGATGGAAAAACTATTTTTATAATCTTCTTAATGAAAATAAAGATGTTAGTATTAGTTTACGAGAGTTATCCAACTCAAAAAAGTATATAAACCACAATTTCTACCGACGTATTCAAAAGAATGAAGTCAAAGAGGCTCTTAAACGTATGAAGGGTGGTAAATCGGTAGGACCAGATAATATTCCTATAGAAGTTTGGAAAATACTAGGAGAAATAGGAATCACTTGGCTCACAAGACTATTTAATGAAATATGAAGAAACCAAAAGATGTTCGAGGAATGGAGAGCAAGTATACTTATACCCATATATAAGAACAAGGGAGACATTCAAAATTGTGCGACTTATCGAGGTATCAAGTTAATGAGTCATACTATGAAATTATGGGAAAGAATTATCGAACGTAGGTTAAGACAAGTATCAAGTACAACAGAGACCCAATTTGGGTTCATGCCAGGCAGGACTACTATTGAAGCGATTCACCTTTTGAGACGTCTTATGGAACATTTTAGAGCAAAAAAGAAAGACCTTCACATGATATTTATTGATCTAGAAAAAGCTTATGATAGGGTACCGAGGGAGGTTCTTTGGAGAACTTTGGAAAAAAGAGGTATCCCATTGACATATATTAACCTTATAAGCGACATGTATAATGGTGCAAAAACATATGTGAGGACTCATGAAGGAACGCCAGACTTCTTTGAAGTTAATATTGGGTTACATCAAGGATCAACTTTAAGCCCATACTTATTTATAATGGTGATGGATGAGTTAACAAAACATATTCAAGATGAAGTACCTTGGTGTATGTTATTTGCAGATGACATTGTATTAGTGGAGGAGTCTAAGGAAAAAGTTAATAGAAAATTGGAACTATGGAGAGAAACATTAGAAAACAAAGGCCTCCGACTTAGTAGAACAAAGACAGAATATATGGAATGTAAGTTTGATCATTTGGCTACTTCAGAGGACATAGAAATTAAAATTGGCACACATTGCATTCCCCAAAAGGAAAGTTTTAAATACCTAGGGTCAATTTTTCAAAGTGATGGAAGAATTGATGGAGATGTTACACATAGAATTAATGCTGGTTGGTTAAAATGGAGAGGAGCATTAGGTATTCTTTGTGATAAGAAGATACCATTAAAGGTAAAAGGTAAATATTATAGAGCAGCAATTAGGCCTGCCATGTGTTATGGTTCTGATTGTTGGGCAGTTAATCATCAACATGTACAAAAGATGTCTGTGACAGAAATGAAGATGTTGAGATGGATGAGTGGTCATACAAGAAAAGACCGTATACATAATGAGGTTATTAGAAACAAAGTGGGAGTGGCACCAATAGAGGATAAAATGAGAGAACATCGTTTAAGATGGTTTGGACATATAGAAAGAAGATCAAAAGAAGAACCTGTAAGAAGGTTAGAAAAACTAAATTTGGGAAGTATTAAAAGAGGTAGAGGACGACCACAAAAGTGTTGGAAAGAAACAATAAAGAACAATCTAGCTTATTGGGAGTTAACTGCTAACATGGCACAAGATAGGGATCTGTGGAAACAAAGAATCCATGTAGCCGACCCCGTCTAGTATGGGAAAAGGCTTAGTTGTTGTTGTTGTTGTTGTATCTTCAGTTTAATTGCCTTATTTAATGGAACGGGAGTTTTTTGGAGAACAGACTGCAGGACTCGGACAAATTCACATTAGACATGCCAACAAAGTAATCAACTTATTAATTTCATTGGCCCCGAAAAGAGAAAAATCCCAAGACAATGCATGAAGTATCTTATATTCCACACCATGCATATATTATTGCAAGAGAAAAAAACATAACTAACATGAAGAGGGAGTGAATCTGGCAAACCCGTACATATTAAGCTGAAACTTGGGATATCAAAGGATAAGAATGGACATGGTTTGCTAAAAACAAGACTGGAAGTCTTAAACCATTGGTTATGGTGAAATCATCTGGACCTATCACAAAAGAACCTGTTCTAAGAGGAATGTTTACAAATACAAGTGGCACGTTCCCAAAAGGTAACGAACTCAATGACCACTAAAGACTACAAGCAGCAAAATACAGCATTTTATGAGCAAAAAAGTTGAAGATCCAAATTACATGAAGAAATTGAAATGATTAAAGACCAAACTAGATACTGAACAGTGATTACAGGACCAGCAGTCTTGATAATGATGTTTTTAACAATAAAAACTCATTCTAATTTGGTCTAAGAACACGGACCCGTGGCTTAATGATCAAGAAAATGACTCAGCTAGGTTGACCCACAACATTTCCTCTGTCAACTTAGTTGCTCAAGCAACCCAAGCAAGTCTCAGATAATTGTTCAGAGTAAAACTTGGTCAACATAATGACTCAACCAAATAAGTCAAGCTGATCAAGATATTTTCTGGCAGTAACTACAGACTATGAGGATAAGTTTCAATCATGAGCCTTGGCCTAGGTCTACAGCTTTTGTGAAATATTTTAAAATGCCACTTATGAATGAAGAATGTAAGAAGGTCTGTCTCCCATGAATTGTCTCATTAATAGACATCTTGATCTACAGAAAGAAGCAATTCTTTTTAAAGATTGAACAGAATGACAAAACGTGAGGCCTACAATTCAAATCAACAATTTATGTATGCAACAAAACTTCAAAAGAGAATCATATATGCTCCAATGGTCTGTATCAGCACAGAAAGATGAAAAAGAAAAGCAACAACCTCATCTACTAGGCATAACATTCCTTCAAAGAAAAGAAAAGGAAGCGCCATTAATGCATTTGTGTATGTCACCCGAGCATAAGATCACTTTCAGAGATCCAATTTCATTCAGTCTGCTTCAAGGCCAAGCATATCAAAGCAACAATGTCTATGTAAGAAAAAGCTTCAAAAAGTAGTCATGTAATCACCAATTATTTCCATGGTTGCAAGGCTACTTCAAACAAAATGTGAAGGGCCATACAATGTGTTTATGTACATTAAGTCGTCAACAGAACATAAGGTTCATGTTTAGAGATACAATTTCATTTTACGTGCTTTATAATGTGAAGCCTGCAATTTCTTGTTTGCAAGTCCAATTGAACGGTAAAATGCTTTGTCTCAATCATAACATATCCTACACTATTCTAGGGTTGTTGACAAGAATTACATAAGCTCCGGTCTAGAACCCGCACATTTGAACACCTTGTACAGGGTTCAGGTGTTTTGACTCCCATTATTGGAAGAAAGCTTGATCCAGTATTGTTTACCCTAATATGTTTTTCTGCTGCAGTAGTTTTTCTTTGGGTGAAGTACACCATCGGTATCCCGAAAGACAAAAGGACCTTAACTAATCTGCTGCGGCCCACATCAGCCCACTATTGGGGCGGGGGGAACCCAGCTACATTCACATGCAAATTATGTTTTAAAGCTTTTAGAGAAGTTACCAGTTCACAATATATATTTTTTTATGAAATTACTTATAAATAAAACCAAGAATGAAAATTTAGTCCATCAGAAGTTCCAGTCTTCTTCAACTGATGCAGTAGCTTTCTGGAGTTGATCCTCCTCTGTTAAGCTGGACATGGTTATTTGAAGCTGCTGCAAAGCAGGTACATTCTCTATCCTTAGTTTTACAGTCATGTTGCAAGGTGCACAACTCTTCGCCAAGAATCTCTTCGGATCACGCCCATCTCCTAGAGTCGGAGTGGATTTTATTTGGGTAAATTCTTGACAAACACCAACCAGATCTTACAAGAAGCTAATGGAAGGTGCACAACTCTTTCCCAAGAATCTCGTTGAAATTCAGGCATATCTCCAAGAGTTGGAGTCGATTTTGTTTGGGTAAATGTTAATATACACGAACCTGTGCTCACAAGAAGCTAATGGATGTATCCACTGCTGGAGAATGAGAAGTTTAGTGTTAATTTTATCCAAAAAGGATGGCCTATTTGATTTCATGCAGATATCAGACTGGAGGTTAGGCATAAAAGCTTTCCTTTAAAAATACAAGTTAACTGTTTCATCGGTAGCCACTTGCAGGACAACAAGATACAATATCTTATCTTTCCTAAACTTTTCACCCCTTGTAGTAAGGCAAGTGACTGGATGCTTTAGTCACCTAAGCAGCAGCTAATGTTTCATCTGGCATTGTTTCTTAGTTGATCCAGAAAAATAGCATACAGTTAAATTGAAAACGCACTGCCTTTACCATGGTATCTAAGTTTTGTGGTTTGTATATGAAAGGAAGAGAAGAAACCACTAAATCTCCACATATATCAAGGTGACCACCAGAGAAAAAATAGCTATTTCAGAAGACAAAAGTACCTATTATCAGCATCAACATGCACAGTTGCGCCAATGTATTTTACAGGATCTCCTGAAAAAAAGAAGGCAAAAGAATGTTTGCCAAAAGAGGATTGAAGGAATCAAAGAACAAAAGGTTCCAAACCTGAAACCCCAAGCTTTACAAGAATTGCATAAAGAAATAAAATAAAATGGAAAAATCCCAAATAACAAACAGTAAGAATGAAACGTTAACATGAACAGTTACCTTAGTAAGTGATGAAAATCATCTCATAGCATTATCAATATCATGATATTTTAAGATCAAACATGTTGCCAATGAATAATGTAAATCACTATGACAATATTGTTGTACAGCCCTGTTCGGATGCTGTTTTAAATACACCTCACCTTATATTTGTTAACTCATTCCATCATTGTTTCCATACAACAACAACAACTAAGCCTTTTCCAATACTAGATGGGGTCGGCTACATGGATTCTTTATTTTCAGAGCTCTATCATAATTTATAGAATCCATGGTAAATAAGTCCGACAAAGTTTTACATTGGCTGTCGAAAGCCTAGCACAACCCCCCTTCTTTATCCGGGCTTGGGATCAGCCATGCAACGGTGATCCCTTACATTGGGCAGAGCTGCATTACAGATGCAGTAATTTCTCATAATTGGTATAGGGGATTGGTGATGTGACAGTATGGAATTGGCAAAGTATGGATGCAGTTAAATACTCTACGGTCCAACTCTTTTTTGAATCTTGTCACGCTTCCACACAGGTTCTTCCTATATTGACCATGTGACAAGCTAGTTGTATTTCACAATTATCACATTACTTATGAATCAACAGATAGAAGGTTTCATGATGTTTTGATATTTTTTTCCTGTGACAGTATGGAATTGGCAGGCTATTAAGTATGGATGCAGTTAAATACTCTACGGTCCAACTCTTTTTTGAATCTTGTCACGTTTCCACACATGTTCTTCCTCAATCCACCATGTGACAAGCTAGTTGTATTTCACAATCATCACATTAGTTATGAATCAACAGATAGAAGGTTTCATGATTTTTTGATATTTTTTTCCAGTGACAGTATGGAATTGGCAGGCTATTAAGTATGGATGCAGTTAATTAGCCTACAGTCCAACTCTTTTTTGAATCTTGTCACGCTTCCACACATGTTCTTCCTAAATCGACCATGTGACAAGCTAATTGTATTTCACAATTATCACATTACTTATGAATCAACAGATAGAAGGTTTCGTGATGTTTTGATATTTTTTTCCAGAAAGAAAATCTTTACAAAGGGATGCACAAAGTATCTATATAAGGATCCAATATGAGTAATAGTACAGTTTTTACAACACTGTTCTCACAACCTTTTGACAATAGATGATCCGAGAAAATCAGCTTTACATTCCAGACAATGCACCACAATAATAGGAAGTATTCAGATCACACTCAGAGAATCAGTATCAACATTTTGTCGGTGGTTTTGTGAAAATCTGTGTTTTTCCAGTATAAACAATGAAAAAAGGAATAAATTGAAGACGTACCAAAACAATTTTATTGGACATTTCTCAAACTGTTCAGTATAAACTGGAAAAGTCTAAAAGCCATATGAAAGCAACAAATTAAGAGAAACCTTCAGTTAGAGAAAGGTAAAATTGAAACTTGGTGTCATCTTCTTGATACTCTTGTAAAACAATATAATGTGTTCAAATATTACAGAAATCTGGGGGTACCGGATCTTTGATAGTTCTTGCATAAACGTCAAGAGAATTTCAAAAGTATAGGAAGCATTTCTCCTTGGGCTTAAGTTTTGTACCAGCTCTTTCTGAACCAAAATTACATATGCAAACTCAAATTTCTCTTGTTGGTAGTATCACGGAAGCTATTACTACATGCACCAAGTACCAATAATGGAATCAGATTCAGAAAAAAAAATTAACAAGTGACAAATGAAAATGGTGTTTGTCTGCCTGCATGTATGCATGCTTTTGTTCCACAATGCTAGATACCTTTGGCTCAAACAAGACAACAGGATTTGGATCACGTATGCATGCTAACAGTAGTCCTTTTGCCTGTAAAGGATTACGAGGTATGCAAGGGTGATTCCATCATTGTTTCCATACAGCATTTTATTTATTATAAACTATCTTATCAATAGCCAGATCTCTCTCACAAATCCATTGCTTTCCGACAACTGGCAACATCTCCAACAGGTTACCACCATTTTCAAATCAGCACTCCTCTTCTTCTTATTCTTCTTTCGCCTTATGTTCCTTTTCCCTTAGCTTCTCCTTTTCACACCTCTTCTTTTCTTCTTTCACCTCCTGTTATCTTCGCCTTCACACTCCTTCTCCTTTTCTCATTCTTCTTCAACTCTTTAGTCTCTTTTTCTTCTTCTGCACACTGCTTTTTTCTCATTAATTTGTTATTTTTTACTTTTCATGTACATTTAATGTATATGTTTTACATCTTGATGGCGTGAAGTACATTTCTCTTGGTTTTGAAAGAATTAATTTAAGCTGACAAATACCGAACACCCCTAGAACCCCGGCTAACAACGAGTTAGTTGAAGTTTAAAATTAATAATGCCTTTAAGTTTAAAAGGGAGACTTGGGATATCAAGTTGATGAGTCATACTATAAAATGAATTATTGAGAGTAGGTTGAAACAAGTATTGAGGACAACAAAGAACCAAAGGGAAATCTACGATTGAGGGTATTTATTATTGACATATTATGGAATATTTTAGAGTAAAAAGGAAGAATCTTTGCATGGTATTTATTGATTTAGAAATGACTCACAATAGAATACCAAGAGATATTGTTTGGAGAACCCTGGAATAGAAAGGCATCTCACTAACCTAAATCAATCTTATAAGAACATGTATAATAGTGCATAAACATGTGTGAGGACACTTGAAAGAATGTCAGATTTTTTTGAAGTAAACTCTTGAAAGAATGTCAAATTTCTTTGTAGTAGTAGTAATAGTAGTGATATTGGACTGCATCAATGTAAACAAAATTTTCGGTCCCATGTGGACTTGAAACTTCACTTGCAAAAAACAAGTTTACTTAAAACTTTCAAAGGTTTGGATATAACTTTGACTTCTTAAGCAAATGTGGGAAAATAGGTTTTTATCGACGTAGGCCTTCTTGAAGCTCAAAGCACGCTAGACGCTTAGGAGAAGTTATCTTGAAATCCAAAATTTTCTCAAAACAGTTTCAATTCAAAGGAATCTTTTCTAAAACCACATTTTATACAGAACTTGAATGAAAAACATAATTGACTTTGTTTCACCGAGTTCACATTTTATCAAGGCATTTTCGGGGTCCAAAATCTTGAAAAATTCATCCAAGCAAGTTCTTTGTGTAAGGTTTTATGAACAATTTTTGTTTATATTTTTCAATACTTTGGTGATCACATAAAAATCATATAGAGGTTTGCTATTTGGAAATTTGGAGAGTGCTTGTGACTAAAACTCAGGGCATCAGTAAAACGCCTATAACTCAATGTGTAGATCTCTTATTTTCATGAAATTTATCACTATGAAAAGCTACACATGTTAGCATGGATTTGGGTACCTAAAGACCTACTTATATCAGGTTTACCGAACGAGGGTCGTGAAACTTCTGTCACATGTACATTCGGTTTGGAAGAGTCTGATCTTTGATGATTTTTATGAACTTTATACTCATCCAAAATTCGTGAAAATTTTATTAGACATTTTTCTAGGTGTGTTCTACTTAAGAAAAAAATTTGACAGCATTTTCCTTGGAAATGGATTCGAGAAAATCTGACAACCTAACAAGTTTACGCAGGATGGTGAAATTCTCAAAGATTTTCTTATAGAAGATAATGATGGATTTGGTTAGAAGGTTAATAATTTAGTGATCACTCAAAGAATTTTGTTAAAGGGTCTACCAAGTTTCTTCCCTTGTCATCAATTAACCAATATGCTTGTAGGCCCACAGTGCCTCATCCAAATTCTCATTCCATATCCTACCCCTTTCTAAGGTTTTGTCAATGATGCTTATTATGAGGGTCTTGTTTGTGGCTTCAACTTAAGTCTTACACAACCTTCTTACTATTTCATTTTTGAATGAAAGGCCATTACCCGACACTAGGTCCCTTGGGACTCCAACCCTAGCCAAGATATTTTCTTAATGAATGCCACTATATGTTGTCCTTGGATGTTTGCCAAGGATGCAGCTTCAACCCATTTAGAAAAATACTCAGTACCTCCTAGGATGAACCTATGTCCATTGGATGCCATAGAGGAAATTGGTTTTATGATGTTGAATGCCTACATGGTGAACGGTCATGGACTAGTAATGAAATGTAGTGAAGATGACGGAATGTGAATGGCGTGCCCATGCACTTGACACTACTGACATGTTTTTTTAATTATCATCATAATCTTGTTTGAGGGTAGACGGAAAATAACCTGCCCTAAGTATTTCTATAGTCATAATATCTGAATTGGCATTGCCTCCACATTCTCCTCGGTGGAACTAATGCATGATGATTTTAGCCACATTGTGGTCGACACATCTCAACAAGACGCTCGAAAAGCTCTTTTTGTACAAAAATGTGTCCTGGATGACATACCGTGAAATTTTTCTAAATTTTTCTAACATAAGGTTTGACTTTTTAAGATGCAAACTTAGGAAATCTCCTATTTTCTAAAAAGTTTTTAATATGAAACGAAGGGTTTTCTTCTTGATTTTGGTCGCTTTGGCAAATCTAAAAATTTTGGATAGATGGAACGGGTAGCCATGAAACCTCAGTGGATAGGGTGTTGAGATTTGGGTCAACCCTTAAGAAAGATCCCAAAGAAAAGAGACAATATGTCATAGCATTATCCTCTCTATCAATGTGTGTACATGATTTGAATGAGTCGACCAACTTGGTAGCCAACTCGTAGTGTGGAATCAACCTTTCATGTTCGACTTTCCAAATTTTTGAGACTTTTTTATAACAAATCTCCAAAGACTTAAACACATGATGCCTCTAGTTTTTGCAAAGCATTTAGGCCCTCTATAAATGCTTCATAGTTGGCCACATTATTCGAATAAGGATAAAGCGAAAAGACATTGGGATTTCTCTCTTTTCAAGAGGAATGATCATGAAGTTGACCCATGCCTCTTACATATTTCTTGCCCATCAAAATACATTTTTCATACTTGATTCTCGTCATGACAATTGACCAATACATGACAGTTCTAATTATTTGTCAATATACCCTCATCGGGTATAGGATATGTATCTTGGGTAGGTAGGCCATATGATCGGTCAGGGCTTGAGCCTTATAAAAGTTTGATGATGAAATTTTAAATCGTACTCCATTAAAATAAGTTGTCATTTACCTAGCATACCCGTTATGATAGGCTTTTCAAAAAGATGCTTAATGGGGTCAAGTTTAGACACAATTTAAATCTCATGATTTAATAAATAATATCTAAATTTTTGACATGCCCACAGCAAGGTTAAGCATGTTTTCTCCATAGCTTGATAATGTCTCTCATACCCAAAGAGAGTTTTTGAAATATAGTAAATGGCATACTCTTTAAGGTTATCATCCTCATACTACGCTAATAAAGCCCTTAATGCTTCTCCATGTATGGAAAGATATAAAAGCAAAGGTTTTCCTTCTTTTGAAGGTTTTAAAATTCAACGATTTACCAAATAGGTTTTTAATTTTTCAAAAGCCTCTTAACACTCAAAATCCCAAAAGAGTTTGACCCCTTTTCTCAAAAGTTTGTTGAAGGGTTTGCATCTTTTTGTCAAATTAGAAATGAATCGTGGCTTGGAGGCAACCCTTGAGGCTCCTAATTTGAGTTAGGTTGGAAGGTAGAGGCATTTCTACGATGGCTCGATACTTGGGTTGACCTCTATGCCCCTTTGGCTAACCATAAACCCTAAAAGTTTTCCCGACTTCATTCCAAAAACACACATTTTAGGATTTAGTTTCACATGGTAAAGGCTAAATCTTTCAAAAAGACTTTCCAAAGATTCTATATGAATTTTTATTTCACCAAAAGAACATCCACGTATACTTCCAAAAGCTTATGACTTTGGTTATAAAAAAGCCATCATGGCTCTTTCGTAAGTGGCATCGGCATTTTATAAATGAAAACGCATGACAGTGTGGCAGTATGTGCCCGAAGATGTGGTAAAAGTGGTTTTTATGTTGATCCTTTTAAGTCAATTTGATTTTATTATAACCCAAATAATCATTTGTAAAAGAGAACATTTCATGATTAGTCGTGTTGTCAAATTTCAAATCAATATTAGGCAAAGAAAAGTTATCGTTTGGAGTGGCTTTATTCAAGTTTCTAAAATCAATGCAAATCTTGATTTTTTCATTTGACTTTTGAACAATAACTATATTTAAAAGCCAATCATATCAAGCAATGGGTTTTATAAAACAAACCTTTAAAATATCCTTTAAACCCTCTTTAATTTGGAGGTGGATATCAGGATAGATTTTTCTAAGTTTTTTTTTTTGCTTCATAGGCTTAACACCGAGCTCTAAAGGGAGGCAATGTTCCACAACTTTAAGGTTTAATCCATGCAAACACATCGATGTATGATTTAAGGAATTCTGTGTGAAGGATGTCTTTCGAGTTCATGTAGACAAGTTCCGATACATTTACAATTAGACTCAGTTATAAGGTTCACTTTTTAAAAGTACCCTCCAACGAAACTTAAAGGCTTTTCCAAGTCAAGAATTTTATAGAACTCGATGAGCTCAGTAGTTTAATCATCCTTTTTCGTGAGGGGATCTTTCAGCTTGCTCTGTTTCATTTATCTTAAATGATTTGACTTTTAAGGAAGAATTCTCTTAAACTGAATACGATGATCCTTCATAAGAACACGATTTGGGTTGAGAATATAGACGGGTTTTTGCAAAATCATATTTTAGGATGGCACATGATTTGGAAAAATCGATTTTTAATGAACTTTTTGGTTTTTAAATTTTTTATAATTTTCTTTGATTTTTTCAGTATTTTTGGGGATTTTCAAATTTTGCATTATTTTCATTTTTCAAGATTTTCTATTATTTTTTTCTTTATTGAAAGTACCACGATTTTTCCAAATATACCTCTTTTTGGATTTCTTATAGAGGAAGTGGTACTTTTCATCAAGCCTATAAAGAAAACACTACGAGTTACATTTCGAAATAGGTTTCGGTTTTAATGAACCCTAGGCTACCTCGAACCCAAATAGTTTTGGATGGAGATTTGAGAAGTTTCAATCATTAAAAGTCTAACCCATATCGACCTTGGTTTGGGATGGTATAAGGGGTTCCAGACGCCCTCAACTCCTAGACCTTGGTAAGGTGTATACTCTATGTTTAGGAGCATGATCTAAGACTTTTCAAGTTTGAAAAACTTAGGACAGAGATGATGATTTTAAAACATCTATTGAATGGAATGTGCTATATACCCTAAGTCTTTTGGAGTAGTCTAGGACATAATGTTTGGGATGGGGTACAACCCGTTAGGGATCAACCTCATGAGGGCATTCCTTTTCTTACAACTTGGGTGTTGACACGATTCACACGTGACGCATGGTGAGTTTTTAACTCTTATGAGGTTCAAGTCACTCAACCCGAACACTCCTATGACCTTGTATTCCCAAAGGATCTTAACACATTGATGGAAGGTTAAGAGGACAGCTTTGAGGGAGTGTATCCGAGACCTTTCTAGCAAGAAGTTGTAATGAGAGTTGATGTCTAAGACCTAAAACTACCCTAGATGTTGGATTGAGCCGATTTTCATGAAAAGTTCAATCGACCCTAGAGAATGGGAGGAATTGTCGTCATACCCCGTGATAACAATGGCAATTGGTTTATGTCCCTCTAATGAAACTCCAACTTAGAGTATTATATGAAAGGGGAGGAAGTTTAGGCCCCCATCACCATTGACCAAACACTTCCCCATATAACGGTGATTCAAAACCACTTCTATATTCAAGGCATGGTTGTGAGTTGTTATCGGCCTACTCAATTCATCTTCAGAAAAGACAATTGGAGTTTGAGTGAGAATAGATGAGACCAAGAAGGACAATGACTCAAGAGTTATGAATGTGCTAACATTTTTTTTTTAGAATTTCATTCAATACTTATATATGTTTAGGCGAGATTTTGATAACTCTAAAATAGACATGTTGATTGAAAGTTTTAATGAATGTTTTTCTAATTCACCTGGAGGCAACACAACATCTTTATCCTTATAACACCATGGAATGAACGAGGAATGGTGCATGCTTTTCGAAGGTTGAGTAAAGTGATCACCTCCTTGCTCGATTAGTTCCTCAAATGTGGGGGTTTATATATCCTTCTGAACCTAGTAACCTCCTCAACACTTCCTCAAGTGCAGGGGCTCACAAAACTGAATCGAGTTCTGCATAAAATGTGGTTTTAGAAAAGGCTCCATCGAATTGTATCTGTTTTGAGAAAACTTCGAATTTCAAAATAACTCCACCTAAAAGTCTAGGATGACCCTTGAGTGTCGGTTCAAGAAGGTTTGCATCGATAAGAACTTATTTTCCCACATTCGCTAAGAAGTCAAAGTCATACTCAAACCTTTGCAAGTTTCAGTAAACTTGTTTTTTGCAAGCGAAGTTTTAAGTTCGCATGGGACCGAAAATTTTGTTTATACTGATGTAGTCCAATATTACTACTACTACAAAGAAATTTTACATTCTTTCAAGAGTCTACTTCAAAGAAATCTGACATTCTTTCAAGAGTCCTCCTCACACATGTTTGTGCAATATTATACATGTTCTTATAAGATTGATTTAGGTTAATGAGATACATTTCTCTTCCAAGGTTCTCCAAAGAATATATCATGGTATTCTATCGTGAGTCATTTCTAAATCAATAAATGTGAGTCATTTCTAAATCAATAAATACCATGTAAAGATTCTTCCTTTTTACTCTAAAATGTTTTAAGTGCACTGTTGAAATTAATCAGCAATATAAACTTCTTTATTGATGAAAGCCGAATACAATAAGAAAACACTGAGGTGTTGGTCGGCCAATCCTTGCCGCCACCCTCTAATTCTCGTTAAAACCTAATGTCAGCCCTAACGACTACTTATATGACTGATCTAACTTGAAAAACTATAATACCCCTAGTAAGTGACTACTGGATTACAGCTCCTAATATGATCTATTAAGACCTGTATTACAAAATACCATAATATACATGACTCAAACTTACCTATGACTCTATGTATACATTTATAACTAAATAGTAACACTAATTAATCAAGATTTAACTTAATCTTCAACACGCCCCCTCAAGTTGCATCTTGAAGGTTTGTAATTCTCAGCTGACGGAAAGCTTTTTGAAATCCTCTGACTAAAGCAGGTTTTGTGAAAATATCCGCCAATTGGTCTTCTGAACATACATGAATCATATTAAAGATGCCTTGTGTAATCTTTTCTCTGATAAAGTGACAATCTATCATTCGTTCATGAAAAATAGGATTTAAGGGAATATGGAGAGTTGCTCTACCATTAGTGGAAAAGGTAACCGGAGTATCCACTTTAAAGCCAAGTTCTGTTAAGAGGGATAAAACCCATATCCCTTCACACATACCCGAAGCAATTGCACGATATTCTGCTTCTGCACTCGATCTGGACACAACTGATTGTTTCTTGCTTTTCCAAGATACAATGTTTCCTCCCAAACATACCACATACCTAGTGGTTGATTTTCTGTCTGTCTTCGAACCTTCCCAATCAGCATCTGAATATATCTTTAGATCCAAGGATGAATTCGCCCCATACAATAAACCATGGGTTAGTGTAAACTTCAAGTATCTGATGATATGAAAGATTGTACTCATATGATGTTTGGAAGGATTATGCATCCATTTGCTCACATAGCCAACAGCAAAATTGATATCAGGACATGCAATAGTGACGTATATTAGCTTTCCCACTAATTTCTGGTACCTTCCGATATCCTCGTATGGTTCTGCATTATTATTATCATTCTCCTTGAGAGACTCCATAGGAATTGAGCATACACGACAGTCTTCCATTTCTGTTTCCTTCAACAAGTCCAAAATATATTTCCTTTAACTCAAGAATAATGCATTATTGCTATGAATCACCTCTATACCGAGAAAGTAATTTAATCTTTCCCAAAAGTCAAATAAAATATTGAATTGTTTCTTTAGCTCATCAATACCTACAGTATCATCTCCTATAATAATGATAACATCAACGTAGACCAGTAACATAATTGTTCTCTAGCCTTGCTTAATAAATAGTGTATGATCGTTGATAAATTGTTTAAACCGAGTCTGAATTTCATCACTAAATTTCTTAAACCATGCCCATGGGGATTGTTTCAATCCATAAATTGATTTCTTTAGTTTGCACACTTTCCCTTGTTCGTTCCCATTAAAGTATCCTGGTGGCAAGTCCATATAAATGTCTTCCTTGAGATCACTCTGAAGGAATGCATTCTTCACGTCCAGCTGCCATAATTCCCATCTTTTATTAACTGCCAAGCTTAACAAGAATCTGATGGTGTTCATCTTAGCTACTGGAGTAAATGTCTCTGTGTAATCTATGTCGTAGGACCTACTATATCCTTTTGGAACTAATCTTGCCTTATATCTTTCTATATTCCCATCTTCCTTATATTTAACTGAGAATACCCACTTACATCCTACAGTCTTCCTTTATGATGGTAGATCTGTCAATTCCTAGGTATGATTTCGTACTAAAGCTGAAATTTCCTCTTCCATTGCTGCTTTTCATTCTGGATGTACTTTAGCCTCTTCATAGGTCCTTGGTACAAAAATATTCTCTTTATTCATCACAAATAACTGATATTCCCTACGATAATAAGAGAATGATATCATTTTGTCCAATACATATTTTGCAGCTGCATGCTTCCCTTTTCTAATTGCAATAGGTAAATCATCCATTTCTATATCCAAATTATGAGAGGTTATCTGAAGATGAGGTGAATCTGATTCACTTTAGAAATTTTGACCTCGGGTGACAGTTTGATCTGAAAAGACAATCCCTCGGTTTTCTCTGTTATATACTTGTCATTAACCTGCATTTTCATGAGTAGATGTAATTTCAGCCGAAAGAAGTGGGATCACTTGAGTAGATTGTATTTCTAATGAAGGTTCTTCATGCACTCCATAAAATGGAATGTCTTCATGAAAGGTGGCATCCATTGTAACATAAAACCTCTTTTTGGAAGGATCATAACACTTAAACCTTTTTGAGTAGTCGAATATCCCAAGAAGATGCACTTGATTGATCTTCCATCAAGTTTATCTCTGGCACCTTGATAAACATGAATAAAGCATGTACATCTAAAGATTCTTGGTAATAAATGGAATTGTTTCTGAGAAGGACATAGGGAATGAAATGGAGTATTACCACTGAGCACCTTGATTGGCATGCGATTTATAAGAAAAATTGATGTTAAGACTGCTTCACCCCAATAATATTTTGGTGCATTGCATCCAATTAAGAGAGTCCTTGCAACTTCTAAAATATGTTGATTCTTCCTTTCAACTACACCATTCTGTTGAGGAGAGTGAGAATATGAGGTCTGGTGTAAGATGTCATGCTATATAAAATACGAATGAAGGGATCGTGACATAAGTTCTTCACCATTATCACTGTGAAAGATCTTAATGGTACTCTGAAATTGCGTCTATACAAACTGACAGTATACAGGAAGAATTTCCTTCACTTCGTCTTTAGTCTTCATAAGATAAATTATAGTAAACCTAGTGCAATCATCAATAAATGATACAAAATACTTATATCCCTGCATAGAAGTTGTCGAACTAGGGCCCCAAATATCAAAATGCACAATATCAAAAGGAATGACAGATCTTTCTTCATTTAAAGGAAATGAAATACGATGGTGTTTTGCCTTCTGGCAAGTTTCACAATTTAAGTTCAAATCATTACAATCACTAAATTCAGGTAATAACATCTTTATTTTGGGAAATGTTAAATGGCCTAGCCGCTGGTGCCAACGAGGTATATGCTCCTTCTGTCTCTCAGTAATAATTGTTCATTGTAGTGCAACACCTTTATTGTCCTCGCAAAAGTAGAAGTCTCTCCTCACATTACCCTGACCAAAGATCTTCCCCGTCTTCCGTTCCTAAAAGACACATCCAGTGGAATCAAAGATTATACAACATTTTAAATCCTGAGTCATAGCAAAGACAGAAAATAGGTTTACGGATATGTTTGGAACATGTAAAATGTTTTTCAATGTGCCAAAAGATGTGATAATACTTCCTTTTCCCACTATTGGCGTAAGAGATTCATCTGACAGTCTAATATTGATATGTGCCTGTGTCAATTCATAGTTATCGAAGAAATCTCTTCTGGTGACCATGTGATATGTAGCACCTGAATCAATAACCCATATCCTTGAATAAGAAGAATTTATATTACCCTGAGTTAGGAATGAGAAAGGATAAGCAATAGATGCTTGTGATTCGCTGTGAGAGGATGAAGAAGGTTTTGCGAATCAGTCAAACATGCATTCAACAATTCAATTTCCTTTCTCATATCAGCTAAAGAAGGTACACTTTCCTCCGTCTTCTGCTTTTCATTCTGATCACTACTAAAGTATGCTTTGTTGTTTCTATTCAAAAAATAGGTAGGTTTTCCAACTAACTCCCAGCAAGTTCCCTTGGTGTGTCGTGGTTTTCCACAGTGAGAGCAGCTAATCTTATCTTTCTCTTCAGGTGTCTATCCAGATCTACCTCTGCCATAACCTCCTCTTCCTCTCGCGAAAGGAGAAACATAAGTATTTTTTCCTGAATTAATTTTGGTTTCTTTTTCAAGAAGCTTCATATCTTCTTCTCTAAGGAGGAGTGAGTATAATGTACTCAAAGATGGAAGTTCTTCCCTGTTGAGGATGTTATTCTTTACAGATTCATATTCTGATGATAAACCCCATAGAAGATCAAACACTTTACGCTCTTCAAACTCCTCATTCTGTTTTAGTGTGCAAGTCTGACATTTAGTCTTAGAGTATAGATGTAGTTCTTCCCACATACCTCTAAGCTCTGCATAATACTCACTAACTAACCTTCTTCCTTGTCTGCATTTTCGAATCTTCTCTATAAGATCATATTTCTTCGCAATATTTTTTCTTTGGGCATAAGCTTCCTGAACTGCCAGCCAGATATCCCTAACAGTATCCAAAAACATAAAAGTATTACCGATGGAGAGAGTCATGGATTGTATTAGCCAAGCACTTACTAAGGCATTTTCTCTGCACTACCGAGAATAGGAAGGATCTGAAATTGGGGGTCGAGAAAGATCACCTGTCAAATAATCTCATCGCCCCTTTACCATAATAGCCAGCTCAATAGATGTGGCCCATTGTAAATAATTCTTGCCATCAAGTTTCAAATTTGTGATTTGAAAAACTTCACTTTTGTCTAACAAGAGTTCATTACTTTCTATCATCTTTGCTCTTTCCATATTCGGATTGATATCTCACTGAAGGAATACCTTTAAATCTGCCCCAATCGGTTGACCACTTAAAAATCAAATTTTTTAAAAGAAACAATTGTCTCACTTCCTCTTGGACATTTCATCGAACAATTATAGTACATCACTTTAGATTACGAAAGCAGATGTTCACGGTGAGAGGTAATGAATCTAACAACAATTTTGTAATGAAATCACTCAAATACCAATTTAAAAGAATTATTAAGAGAAGAACTTGTTGTCATGCGGGTTTTTCACTATGCCCACGACTTTTTTTTATTGATTTCCTTCGATGTTTGATGCTAAACGGCCACAAGAGGCTCTGATACCATGTTAAAATTAATCAGCAACATAAACTTCTTTATTAATGAAAGCCGAATACAAGAAGAAGACACTGAAGTGCTAGTCGGCCAATCCTTGCCGCCACCCTCTAATTCTCGTTAATACCTAATGTCAGCCCTAATGACTACTTATATGACTGATCTAACTTGAAGGACTATAATACCCCTAGTAAGTGACTACTGGATTATTGTTCCTATTAGGACCCGTATTACAAAATACCATAATATACATGACTCAAACTTACCTATGACTCTATGTATACATTTATAACTAAATAATAACACTAATTAATCAAGATTTAACTTGATCTTCAACATGCACATGAGACCGAAAATTTTGTTTCCAATCAAGAATCAGCTTAAGTATATATTTATTCACCTTGGTTATTGACGAGTTAACAAAAGCATATTCAAGATCAAATACCATGGTGTATGTTATTTGCGGATGTAATTATGTTAATGGACGGGTCTAAGAAGAAAGTTAACATGAAATTGGAATTATGGAGAGAAACTTCCAACTGAGTAAAACAATGATAGAATAAATGGAATGAAGATTCGTTCATTTGGTTACTTAAAATGATTGTATTCCTCGTAAAGAAAGTTTTAAATACCTAGAGTCACTTTTTCTTTCATAGTAGTTTAACATTAATGGGCATGTTATGCATAAAATCAATGCAGGTTGGTGATAATGAAAAGCTACATTGCATGAGGTGTTTTATATGACAAGAAGATATCATTAAAGTATTAAAGTTGAAAGGTTAATATTATAGTCGCAATTAGACCTACTATGTTATATGGTTCTAAGTGTTGGGCGCTTAATTATCATGTACAAAAGATGGTTGTGATAACAATAAAGCTGTTAAGATGGATGTGTGGTCACAAAAGAAATACTCTATCTATAATGATGCTATCAGAAACAAAGTGGGTGTGGCACTAATAGATGATAAAATGAGAGAAAACAATTTAAGATGGATTGGATATGTGGAAAGGCGACTAAAAGAAGCTTCAATAAAAAGGTGTTGAAAAACTGAATGGTAAAAATGTTAAATGAGAAAGACCAGAAAAGTGTTGGAAGGAAATGATAAAGAATGACTTACTTATGTTGAGTTAACTAGTAGCGTGGCATGGGTTTTAGCTCTATGGAGACGAAGACTTCATGTAATCAACCCCATCTAGTATGGAAAAAGGTTTAGTTGTTGTTAATGAATTCAGTGTTCTCTAGATTTTGTTGGGTATTTGTTTTCCTTTATTTTCTAAACTAGCTGTACTTTTGTTATTGTTTCCTTTATAACAGTGATATACCGCAAAATTCATTATATCTCTTGTATCCCCGAAGCAAACTGTGTTTCATAGCACTTAGAAATGGTTTAGCTCATTCAGCTATACATACCAAGAGTAAGAGGGATTTATTTTCAATTTCACTCAAATTATTTCTTTAACCATCAGCATCCACCACCACCACCCATTGCCACACAACCACCTATTCTTTAACAAAATGAACATCGAATCACTTCTTCCTTCTGTGTTTAAAATAGATCCTATCATTATTCACATTTGTTGTTTACAAACTATAAAATAAGTAGAGTGAAACAGGTCCCCTAGTTCAACAAGATAGCACTTTTACTTTATTTATAAATAAGCTATTATAATCAACAGAATATCTTTAAATCTTGTGCTATCCTTTTTCTCCTTGGGAAGAACCCTGAAATCAAGACTTGTCGCAACCTTATGAAGAGGTCAACTTTAAGTTGTTTCCATGAACAATTTCCACACAAAATAATGATGAGAATCTTATGTTTCCAACACCTTCCCATGAGGATAAGATAATATCAATAACTTTTAGCTTAGATTTCCATCTAACAAGGAACTAAGGTTTAGTCAGAAACACAACCAAGTTAAAGCATCAAAAACAAATTACCTTCTATATTTTGGAAAAAAAATAAGGCAAAAGAATCACACCTTTTCTGAAAGGTCTCTTTGCTTGTTGACCTGTACCAACATCTGACTTTGATGAATCTGAGGTGCTTGCTTCTTCATCTCCAGAAACTCTCTACAACATTTTGAAAAAGAAAACATCCTAGTTCATTGAATTGAAGTCCATGAGGAATGTGACATGAGGTTGAGCATGATGAATGCCCACAGTCGTAACATGCTAGCCAATAAGATTTTCATGATAATGAAGAAAAAAATTAGGTGAAGAAGTATCTTATTTCAGAAATTGCAATATAAAGCAAAAACTATTCAGTGGTTGATTTCGAGCAAGCACGTGGATTTTGGCAGGATATTCAACCAAATATGAATTCTGGTTAATTGAATTGACCAAAGCAAGCATTTTCCAAATTCATGGTGTGAACTTTTCGGATTCAACTGTTCTCTGATGTTGCAAATATGGTTCACAAGGCTACTCAGATTAAATTGAGAACAGGCATTCAAATAATTTCCAAATTCTGGTTGGATTCAAGATATTGTTTCATTTTAGATTCAGTTCATATTTGAACCTGCAGTGACTTATTGTTTACATATATTACATACAAAGCCTTTAGCTTGGTATTCTTTTGTAGGTGGCTAATGTTATGTCACAAGGATAGAAACAAATGCTTTATGTACTGCAGTATGCAGTACACATACCCTGCTCCAAATGCTCCTGGAAATTCTTGCTCATGTAGTTGAAAACTTGTTTGCAAAGCAGGACACAAGGACGTAAATCTAGCTTCTAGTTTTAGCATATACATTTGTACTTTGGAATACAATAACAAAGATAATAAATATTCAAATAATGGCAGATCTCCTTTCCAATTTGAACCTGGAGACTTGCATCAGTTGAAGATATTCGAGCTCAGACTTGTGGAGGTGAAGCCCATAACATCTAGATCCAGACTGAGAGAAGGTGGAATCCTCACACCAACATAATAAGTGTGAAGCCTTAGACCTAATTGATGATGTTTCCAGGATTTCCTTACATACCTTTGCATCTTAATCCAAATGCAAATCATGGCTAACTGACAATCCGATTGTTACACATGAGTAAAGCCAATAAACTAAATCCTAATTCACTCTCATCTTTGCTCAAACAAATCTAAAACCCAATTTCTAACAGCTAACTAAAGCAGATTCAGTAATTCGTCAGACAAGAACCATATGCCACATGCCTATCACAATCTGAGTAACAACAAGCCTTTCCCACACTGGGTGGAGTCGGCTCAGTTACATGGATTTTTGATGCCATAGAGCTTGATTTTGTGCCGTATTAGTAGTTAGCCTATCACAACACAGAATTGTGAAAGAAGTGCATATCATCACCAGAAAATATGCTAAAAATTCACAAAAGTGGTCACATCATTTTAAATTGAGGGTGATATTCAAAAGCAGAACAAGCGTTAAAAACAGCAAATTAGTGGAAATATATCTCAACTTCTCAAACAATGATGTAACCATGTCGTGTTTGTCATTCTGCTGAAATTCAGAACATGTTTTATATCATTAGTGTCAATGTGGTTTCTGTTATGAAAAACTAAAAGAATGTTTCGGTCATCCAATTTGCACAGGTGGATTTCCGCCCTGACTATTGCTAAACAGAAAAACATTTCCAAGTGTCTAAAAATGCTGTCTGACGAGTTGGATGGGAGAAATTGAGAGGAATGTGAATTCCATTTTTCTGAACGAACACTAATGAGGCAGGAGGTTGCACTTAATCTGCAAGAGAAACATCACAAAACCCATCCAGAAGAACTCCAGAAAAGTTTAATGAAGTCTCACCTTCTCAAACTCTTCCATACTGTAAGGCAAAAGCTTCTTGAGGACTTCCGCTGATGCTTGAGCGGCTGCCTCATCTTCATCACTGGCTTCAGCTTTTACGTCACTGCTGCTTGCCTCTTCGTCTTCATTGGTGGCGTCATTCTCATCATCAACCTCAGATTCCGACGTACATTCCTCTCCAGTTTCTTCATTTTCATCATCGGTTTCAATGTCAGAGGCACATTCTCTGCCAAAATCCTGAATAACAAGGGACTGCACTTTAATACATGGTAGAATATATATATTTTATATCTCAACCACTAAAAGGACCGATGACAGAAGTTGAAAGAAGAAAGATACAGTTTTCATTGCAATGGAAAATTAGTAACATATCCCGAACAACTTCACAGCAAATACGGCATGAATTAACCAGCTGTTACATAAAATTATGGATGGTAAAGAACCAGAAGAATGTTTTACCCGGGGAGCAAGGATGCTGCTATCCATAATTAGCAACGGAACCTGCAAACCATGAGCAAGTGCACGCACAATGCGCTCGCGATACAGTTCGGTTCCTGCAAAAATAATTACAAACACGCAAATCAACATGAGGCCTAAATACACAACCAACCTCTGAACATCATAACGAAATAAAGACAAACACTTTCATATACCTGGTGCACTTTGAAGTAATATTCTGCCACTTGAGGAACTCAACCGAGATCCATAATGGGCAGCAAACTTCTGTTGCTTCAAATGAGTGGTCGCGCATTCAACCAAAAGGTTTCTCGTATGCTCACTGCACGAATAATACTCAATCAACCCTCAAATGAAAAAAAGAAGTACCTTACGTTTCAGCTGCAAAGAGAGCTCAAGCAAGATAACAGGAACCATTAAAGAGCGAATAATTTAATCCACCTTATATTTCAATACAAATACAAGAAAACAGAGAGATTTCCTACTGAATATAGTAGGGGAACTTATCCCATGAAACTGAGATTTTCTCCCAAGGTATCAATTTCCTCAAGATTTCTTTCTTCAACTTCTCGCGCCTCGATAGGAAGGGGGATTCTCTCATCTTGCTCTCGCAAGATAGCCTCTCGTTCTTGAGCCATTCTTTCTGATCTTGCTCGCAGAGACGGGCGTGCTCGCCGAAATTGTTTGCCCCAATTTTATTATTATCAACAAAGGATTTCCCCATCGGATTACTGCTATGCGTCAGTCCCTCCCCCTTCTTCGCAGGAACTTGCTTGCCTTCGCTGGCATTCCTTCCATCGCCTTCCGAGCTATACAGTCGAAGCCCGCAGTTAATCGATTCAAACGCCGCTGTCCGATTGAACAATCCATCGAGATCTCTGAAACAAACGGATACACCCGATCCCGCCCGGGAAAATTCACGGTATTTCCGAAGATAGAAGCGCCCACAGCTGTAGGAGTGAATTACCCGAGCGTCCCCACAACCAGAACCAGATCGGAAACGCCAAAGGTCGTGATTTTGGAATCGACCCAAGTTTCTACATCCAGAAGCGTGGATCCTAAACGAGTCATCGAAAAGACGAATCAACGAATTACCGATTCCGCGTCGAGACTTCAATCTCCGGGCATACATTGCGGAAGCGTTTGCGTTAAATATGCTGCGACTGGCTACTAATGCATATTGAATCCAATCCCTCTCAATCCCATGCTACCGTGCCTCCAGAAAAAATTATTTTTGAAGAAAGCAATCAGTGAACCTCGGCACTTGGACAAGGAAGAAAGTGTTGGAAGTCTGGGAAACGATCGAGCGCCACACACAGAATGGTACAGTAACAAGAGATCAACATGAGAGAGAGAGAGAGCGCCGAGAAAAAATAGGAGGAAGAAAGAGACCGATTGTTGGTAGGGTAACCTGTTCGGCGCACCGAAGCTTAGGTGGGATGGGAGCCGGCACACATGCACCGCCCTCTTCCTCTCTCTCTCTCTCTCTAAGGACGTGTGCCTTGATGGTAGTAGACGACTGGTACCGTTCATCTGACGATGAGCGGATGTAATTGGACGCCCTGGGGTAAAAAGAACGGTGACTTTTAATGTTAAAAACACGTTATGAAACATAAATAACGTTTAAATCTCCACGACATTCTTCCTTAAAATTAAAGGTTAAAACTATTCAAAGACCAATAAAATGCCGGTAAATAAAGAGTTTCTATTCTATAATAATTTGTTCGGGTAGGAATAAGTCAAGGCAAAGAGAACCAAATATTAACCCTAGGGTAAGTCGGCCATCAGCTCCCTACAGTAGAAAACATAATTGATAAGTGCACACTCTTTTTACTACTCTCGTACTTTTTTTTTATTATGATTTTAATTTTACATATGTTAAAATCCTTCTTGTCCGTCTAAATCTCTCTCCTATGTGAGTTCTTTCCTTATCATTGACCGTTTGAGTGATTCGTGATTTGAAGTCCAATACAATGTATGCTTATAATGCTTTGAATACGATAAAAAAGAAAACAAAAGAGAAAAAGAGAGAAGGAAATTGAATGTGCGTATTTTTATTGTTTATTTGATATATTGATTTTATTTTCGACCAAAATCAAAATGAAAAAATAAGGGTTTGTCTCAAAACTCGACATAGGTGCATCTCTCTAATGAGGGAGACGCGACTCGTGTCTCTCTCGTTGGGGGTTGGGATGTGACTCTTGTTGGAAAGGCGTACCTATGTTGTGTTTCGAGATGAGAACTTGACTTCATTTTTTATTTTCTTATTTTTCCTATTTTCTTGCTTTTTTGTATGTTTCTTGATTATCTTTTTGTCTTCTTTTACTCTTCATTCTTGTGATTGTTGATGTTATTTTTCTTATTATAGATTTTATTTTATTTTTCTTTGATAAGATTCATAAGAATATGTGCTGTTTAGAAGATAATAATACTAAATAAAACGTTAGTCACTAAAGTAAAGAAATCCGATAAGAGATGCTCTTTTGGTGGGAGAAGAGAGAAAAATACTCAAATTGAGTGTAAGAGGAGAGAGAAAGTGATAGAAGAATCATTTTAAATTTAAAAAAAAAGATATGTGGATAGTAAAAATGATTTGAAAACCCTATGGTGGTTAATATATATACCATTTCTTGTTTCTTAAATTTTGAAGAGTTATCATTTCCCGCAACATATTTCCATATCTATTTCTATTTTTTTGCAAAATAAACCAATTTTGTTCACTATTAACATTTGTTTTTGTATGCACCATGGAAACCTTACAAAATAAAACTCCCTCTCTCTCTTATCTAGCCCCTCCATTCACTCTCTTTCTCTCACTCTTCCATGGGACCATGTCCCCTACTTTGTTGTGTATCATGTGGTGTTAGGTTTATCTTTCGAGATCTTCAACCTTTAACTGAAGTACGTATGCTGCACATCGAGGCATTAGAAAGGCTTAAAGCCAAACCTTGAGTATCTTGGATAGAGAAGAAAACCAATTCTGTTAAGCATAAGAAGAAATAAAATGTATGTTTTACGGTGTTACGTTTAACGTTCCCTTATTCTAAATGCATCTATGTGTTATCTAAGCTACAGTTTCTTTTCCCATCAACATCATTGATTCACAGATGTTAATGAAGTACACACCCAAGTTGTTGTGACTTATGTCTAATAGTTTGCAACCTATTACTTCTTATCACAAGTCAGATGCTTTCTAAGATATGGTGCTATACTATGTTATAAAAGAACACATTATTATCATTACTTGTATCATTGGTTAAGTTAATGACTTTATTTCTATATGCATAGCTTATAATTTATTAGTTTCTATTTTGTATCTTTTACTATACGTTTGCTAAATCTAAAGTCAAAAGTCTCATACAAGTAAGTATAAGCTTCTTTAACCAATTGTTTGTGATAATTAGGACCATGCTCATGGAGTCAGAAAGGTTGCTTGATGACAAGAAGAAGAACGAAATATTTGTATCTAACAAGTCTAGACTAATTGATGTGAGTGTTAATTGCCTAAGATGTCACTAGTGAATTTTATATATATATATACATATACATATAGTTTTTGAATTACATATATATAAATGTACATGTAGTATATATAGTATATGTTTAGTTTTCCATTAACTATATATACATACACACATATATATAATTTTTTATTACATGTATACATATATATATATATATATATATATATATATATATATATATATATATATGTATGTATGTATAGTTCTTTTATTACATGTGTATATGTCTTGTTGAAACTTATTAAGGTTGGATTTGAATTTCAAACAGATTCACATCGGGTCTTATAAACCCGATCCAATATCTAATGAGCCTGTGGGATATATATATATATATAGTTCTTTTATTACATGTGTATATGTCTTGTTGAAACTTATTAAGGTTGGATTTGAATTTCAAACAGATTCACATCGGGTCTTATAAACCCGATCCAATATCTAATGAGCCTGTGGGATACATATATATATATATATATAGTTCTTTTATTACATGTGTATATGTCTTGTTGAAACTTATTAAGGTTGGATTTGAATTTCAAACAGATTCACATCGGGTCTTATAAACCCGATCCAATATCTAAAGAGCCTGTGGGCCAGGCCCATTCTGACATCTCTATATTCCTAGGTGGTGCTAAGTCAACTAAATGGTGAGTATCAATGTAATAGTCTTATTATGGTTCTGCTACCTCAAAAAACCAACGAACTAATTCAATCTTTCAAATCAATCAAGATATTATTTATCACTGAAGATGCCAATAACATGGCCAATGGTTTCACTCAATTAGCATTTGGCTATAAGCCCACAAATTTAGTCTATTGGTTTATTTACCCATCTTGCTAAATGACAATCTGGTTAATGACTGACTAACAAGATGAATCTGATAAGTACAATATCCCTTATCAAGGTTGACATCTAAATTAAATGGAGAGCCTTCAACTGCTTTGTGTTAGATGATGATCCTTACAAGCAAGTCATCAGGGCCTTGTCTTGAAGTGTAACAATATTTGGGAGACCCTCCAAGTAATGTGAGAAGTGTATGAGGGTATTTATGAGCTATGTGAGACCCACAAATATGGGCCAAAGATGAAATGGCTCACTCATATACAATCACCACAACACAAGAAGATAACGCATCAAGATTGCATTAACTGTGCTAAAGGATGTGAAGTATGTCAATAACAACAAGGACCAATCAAAAGAATCTAACCGATTATTTGACCTTGGTCATCTAGGGTCTAGGTGATGGACTTAATCGACAAGATTCACACATCATACTTCCATCCAATATGATCAAGTTCATTAAGAATCAAATTTATTTTCAGGTATTAGATATTCTAGATTATCATTACTTCTTAGGGTATTAACTTCCTATAGATAAGGTAGTTTCTCTTTGTCAAACCTTCGGAATTAACATGATTGTACTCGACACCCTGCTATGCTCAAGTGGATTTGAATATCAAGGTGTATTGACATGATAAATTTCTTTTAAAAAGGACAAACCTTAACACTGATAATTGATAACTCTTGGAGTTAATGGCCATAAGGCCGATCCAACAAAAGTCACGAAATACGAAAGGAGGGTCCCCTTCCATATTCCAAGATTTGTTTTCAGAATTCAAATATAAAATGTTTTCATTAATAAAATATCATTTCCATTTATAGTTGAAATAAAAGAGGCAACTCCGCCCATGTAAGGGATCACCTTAGCATGATCGGTTTCAAGTCCCGATAAAAGAGGAGGATTGCGTTAGGTTTCTGATAGCTAGTGTAAAACTTTGTCAGACTTATCATGGATTCTAAAAAAACAAAGAATTGATGTAGTCGACCCTATCTAGTAATGGAAAAGGCTTAGTTGTAGTAGTTGAAATAAAAGAGACGTTACAATAATGGAGCCATTTAACCTCAGTGTAATGGACATCCAAGGTAGGAAAAGATGTACAAGAATAAAGAAGAAGAAAAGTGCAATGACATATGTGTGATATGCGCATGCATGAAATCTATAAGCTCTCTCTGCTTCTCTTTTATTCTTATGCAAAACCACTTTTGAAGAAGCCGTGTCAAGCGATTCACAGCTTAACAACACTGCTCTACTATGGCAAAAAGCATCATTGGTATTAGAGCCACTTACGATCCCCGGTAGACTAGAAGGATTGCCTAATTCAACAAACTTGACCACTTGAGACACGAGTTACTATATATGTTTGATATGGAAGAGTAATCTATAGGAGAGAATGACATCTCTCTGTTCATCACATCACGGCTTACTACGATAATCGTCTGTAAAGAACCAATTAAGATATTACCAAAGAGAAGACTACTGATCTTTTTTCTTCTTTGTACAGTTGCCAGTTATAAAAATATGCAAACTGAAAAAAGAGAGGGAGATGACTAAAAAGTCGAGTGATTCCTTTTTTTCTTCTTCTTTTTTTATTAAAGTAGAATTCAAGGACGTAGAAACCAGTCAATCTTCTTAGGAAAGTATTCATTTGTTTTGAATCCAGATATCCAAGACACGAAGTCGTATCTTTCTCGTTTTGTGAAACTGAAATCCACTACTTTGCCAACATTAGTTAAGATTGTCTACAATAACAATAAAAGGAGGAAATTGTCAGTTTGGTCAAAAGGAAAACAAGAATATAGAAATACATTTACCGTAAAAACTTCACTCATCTAAAGTTTGCTGGCCTTATTCTTCGTTCGCTTCTCGACGGTTTGCCTCATTACAAAGATCAAACGAAAAAATCAGCAGCCATCCACAAAAGAGGAAGGGAAACTTGAGTTTTAAAGACTTGTTTCTAAAGAAGATATGATAGCAGACCCCTTGACAAATTGTATATCTAAAGACTTGTTTGCTAAACATGTTACTAATATGGGATTAAGACATGTTTAAGGTTTCCACTTATGTTTACACTTCCTTGTCCATCCGTGTTCTCATTTTGTGGTGCTTGCGGTACCAAGCACCATTTCGTATCAAAAGGAGAACACGGATGGACAAGGAAGTGTAGTTCCATAGGCCCATATTGAGTGAAAAATGCAGTTCCAGGGGGAGAGGTAGTACGCGAGACCTGGACCCAAGCCTGGCCCACAAACAAAACCCTCGAGTGACCCATCTCTCTCCTTCTCTCTCTCTCTCTCTCTCTCTCTCTCTCCATCACCCCGACCCCTCTTTCTCCCGCATTGTTGTTGCCAAATCACCACCACCTGCGGCTGTCCACCACCCAACAACCGACCATGTAAGCAATCTTCTTGCATTTTCTTCCCTTGTTTTTCACCCAAGGGCTGACCCATACCACCTACTGCAGCCTTCATGCCGAATCACCTTCTGCATATCTTTCATTTTCAATTGCCCTAACAGCTGACCATTGTTGATGCATTTACCACCAACAGCCTTCACCCTATCACCACCACCTACAGCCAACCCAAGACACCACCTATAACCATCACCGTCCCCTTGCTTCTTCTTTCATTTGCCCTAACAATCACCACCACCTAGACATAAGCCACGATATCATTACTCCATCAAGGACTGCTAGAGGGATTGCAGATAGAATTATGAGAGAATCTATCCTTTCATGAAGGCTATCAAGAAGCTACCAAAGAATTGGGAGATAACCTACTAGAACTTTCCAACCTCAAAACCAGTTGAGAAGAAATATGTGCGATTTAGAAAGGAAACTGCTTGCTACTGAAGATGTCATGGTACAATATTTTTAAATGTATACTGGAAAAGAAAACTTAAAAACCTAAGTTCTGATTTTGCACGAGTCAAACGCAGAACTAGTATGAATCAAACATGGAACTATCGGTCTGGATTCCAGACAGTTTCATTGGCAAATTAAACACAGAACTATGATTTTTTTGGAACAATAGTTCCAGTTTTATATAGGCTTGGAATTGCAGTTCTGGTATCAAAGGCATGGTACTGTGAATCAAACACACCCTCGGTATCTCCTAACCTTACCTAGGTGGAGATGACACTCTTTAGTCTCATCTTTCTTACAATTGTACAGAAATTCAAGTTTATTTCAAGCAAGCAAGCAATTGGTAGCGCAACCTCAATAATGTGATTGAAGACAAAATTTCATTAGAACGAGGAGGTACGTTGAACGTACCTGTGAAGAAGAAGAACAAGAAGAATACTTGCAAGATTATCACAACCTCAATGATGTAACTCCGAAAGACCAATATATCAATAAAAGAATCTAATGCACACGAGACAACCTTTCAATCCCCAAGAGTATTTAGCATTTATGAATAGATAAATATCACTGGAAGACAACCTTCCAATAGACACGCCTTTCATCGTCCCAAAACCTAGGGATGCTTCTACCCAAGATGAGTTCTTTCGTCGCTGTTGTCCCAATAACTCCTTCCTGCAATTCGTGACACCACCTAAAAAGGGTCAGTTTCCAACTTGTGAAGTATAACTTCAAATCCTTTTCTTACAATAGGGAGTTATAGCACTAGATTTAGGATTATTCTTTCGCTGGTATTCACTGTTACCGTTGGCTCTCATTTTTGGTGTGCCTTTCTGGAATCTTTTACCCTATACACTTTTGAATAACTAAATGGTAGATATCTGGAAATCTTTGGCTGAATGTGCTTATTGATTGTGATAACGTTATTCTTTTCTGTACATATCTGTAGAAAATTATGTTTGCTAACTCTTAGTTCTGGTTGTTTTCTCTACATATGTGTAGAAAATTATATTTGCTAATTCACAGTTCATGTTGTTTTCTCTCATTAAAACAAGTTTCTGAAAAGACATTCACCGAACAAAAGTTCTTATTTACTAGAATTAATTGTTTTACTCCTCTTTGTTTTGAAAAATGACCATTTTCTTCATTCATTCCATTTCAACTCCGTTTTTGTTGCTTTTTAGTTTGAAAAGGAAAAATCTTTTATTAGTAGTTTCTGAACCTCTTTGTTTCCATCTTTTTCTGTGTCCGTCATTGTTTCACCAAAATACAAACTCTTAATTGCAATGAAATATTATTTTATGTGAAAGAAATTGTTTCATTGTTTTCAAAATAAGTCCCATTTCCCTTCTCGTTTCAATAGCTCTAGCGTTTCTTCTTTCTTGCCAAAAAATTAGTTTTGAGAAAAGCCATTTTGTAGCGCAAATGTCTGCCTTCCTTTGGAAAACTCAAAAAAGGTTTGCCTTTTGTTAATCCTCCGTTAAAAGTACCTTTACTTTCTCGTTACCTTGAAAACCTCTTTTTGCTTCTCTTCTTAAAAAATTGTTGTCCTTTTTCTTTGACAATAGGTTTTTTAATTTCAAAAAGTATTAATGTACTTTGACATATAATGTAATTGAAAAAATTGCCTTTGACAAATAAGTAACTGTCCTCGCATCCTATAGCCAAGCCAATGATTTGCTCGTTCGTTCACCGCCCTGGTGGATGAGGCTATAAGGCTGGGCTGGTAGCCGTTGGCCAAGGCTGATCGACTCCCCTCCTCTTCACTGCGTTCTCTCCTTCTTGATGGTCCCTTTTGTTTCATTTTAACTTTGATGTATGCATATTATTTGTCTCTATGTTGCTTGAGAAAAGTCACTTGTCCTCCTCTCTTCAAAAGTCTTTTTCTTTAGTTTAAATTTTTTAGTTTTTACATTATCTTCATGGATTGATTTGTTTTTATTTGATTGATTGAATGCATTTATTAACTTCACCCATGTAAGGGATCACACTTACATGGCGGTCCCAAGCCCGGCTAAAGGAGGAGGGTTGCGTTAGACTTCCGACAACCAATGTAAAACTTGTCAGACTTATCTACCATGGATTATACAAATTATGATAGGGCTTTGTGGAAACAAAGAATCCATGTAGCTGACCCCATCTAGTATGGAAAAAGGCTTAGTTGTTGTTGTTATTGTTGAATAGATAAATATCATTCAAAGTAAAAAATGTCAATACAATGTATCATGTTGTGCATTATGCTTTTCACAACTTAATTAGGAGAAGCACAAAAGTATATATTGGTGAAATGATTATGAAGTTAGTTAATTTTGAGCAATACTTTGTTGAGCTCGAGCAAGGCTTCAAGAGAATGGGGATTCATAATTTGAAGAGGAGTGATTTTGGTATTAATGTAGCCCATTTTCTCAAAATTCTAGTGTACAAGAAGGAAATCAAGATAGATGCTATGGCCAAAGTAGTAATCGAGAGACAACAACCAATGAACAAGGGTTCAAATATTTATTCAATTAGATAAGTTTTTTCAGGTATGTCACAACAAATATTACCAAAAAAAATTGCTCCCTTCTCACCATTACTCAAGCTCAAGAATTTCGTGAGTTTGATGAAGTTACACATTTTGGTGGCAAAAGATTCAATCAACTACCTTCTCACATAGAATGCTTATAATAGGATAGAAAGAGAACAGTTTTCTACTTGAGTCAGTTGCCAACATATGTTGGAAACCATTGCATCCTTGCAAAAAACTATATCTTTACTTGGTTCATATAGAAAACTTTAGTACTACCTTTTGCCTACCGAAGTCTTAATAGTGTGCAAAATTGGCATATTACAATACCTCTTTAATCATATTGTCTTCTAAGAAAGGCTTCATCCTATAAATGTAATTCAAGTAGCATCCCAAGAAAAAACTTGGCAAGTAATATTTGATGGGTTGAAATGCAAAAATGTGCTTAGTTTGGGAATGCATGATTTGACTGGATTAATGATATGTTTACTGAGAACGTGAATATGATGCTCACAAATGAAGTTGAGTACAATGCATGGATTCATGGTCAAGGTATACTCCGAACTATATGGGCTAAAAACATTGATGCGTATGGAGATTTCTAGGTAGAGAGGGCAATATTGGCCGGGCAGGGTTGGCCAGGCCCACATTTTATATGGGCTGCTAAAGTGCTGGGCCGGCCCGGCCCACGTATAAAAATATATGTTATATATATTATATAAATATATAGTTTTTCAGTTGCATTTATATATGTAAAGTTTCTTTGTTACATGTATAATTTCTTAGTACGTGTATATATGTATATGTGTAGTATATATGGTTCATATATATGTATAGTTTTTGAATTACATATATATATATATATATATATATAAATGTACATGTATATATATACTACATATATATTATGTATAGTGTTTTCATTAGATGTATGTATATATATATATATATATGAGCCATATATACTACATATATATGTATAGTTTTTCAATTACATGTATATATATACTACATATATATGCTTAGTTTTTCATTAACTATATATACATATACATACATACATACATATATATATATATATATATATATATTTATTTATTTATTTATTACATGCATGCATATATATAGTTCTTTTATTACATGTGTATATGTCTTGTTGAAACTTATTAAGGTTGGATTTGAATTTCAAACAGATTCAGATCGGGTCTTATAGACCCGATCCAATATCTAATGAGCCTGTGGGCCAGCCCCGCCCATTCTGACATCTCTATATTCCTAGGTGGTGCTAAGTCAATTAAATGGTGAGTATCAATGTAATAGTAAGTTTTTACAGTAAATGTATTTCTATATTCTTGTTTTCCTTTTGACCAAACTGAGAATTTCCTCCTTTTATTGTTATTGCAGACAACCTTAACTAATGTTGGCAAAGTAGTGGATTTCATTTTCACAAAACAAGAAAGATAGGACTTCGTGTCTTGGATATCAGGATTCAAAACAAATGAGTACTTTCCTAAGAAGATTGACTGGTTTCTACTTCCTTGAATACTACTTTAATAAAAAAAGAGGGAAAAAAGGAATCAATCGACTTTTTAATCGTCTCCTCTTTTTGAGTTTGCAGATTGTTATTTAGGGCAACAGTACACAGAGATAAGAAAAAAAAAGGATCAATAGTCTGCTCTTTGGTAATATCTTAATCGGTTCTTTATAGACGATTATCTTATTTAGTAATAGTAACCGGTAAATGACCTAGGCTTATCGTAGTAAGCCGTGATGTGATGAACACAGAGATGCCATTTGATCTTTTATACGTGCGGTAGTCTTCTCTCCTATAGATTACTGTTCTATATAAAACAGTAACTTGTACCTCAAGTAGTCAAGTTTGTTGAATTAAGATGACCTTCTAGACTATGGGGGATCGTAAGTAGCTCTAATACCAATGATGCTTTTTGCCGTAGTGGAGCAGTGTTGTTAAGTTGTGAATTGCTTGACGCTTCTTCAAAGTGGTTTCGCATAAGAACAGAAGAGAATCAGAGAGAGCTTATAGATTTTACATCACACATGTAACTGCACTCTTCTTCTCCTTTGTTCTTGTACATCTTTTCCTACCTTGGATAGAAGAGAATCAGAGAGAGAGCTTATAGATTTCCTGAATGCGTACATCACACATGTAACTGTATTCTTCTCCTTTGTTCTTGTATATCTTTTTCTACCTTGGATGTCCATGAGGTGAAATGGCTCAATTGCTGTAACACTTCTTTTATTTCAACTATGAATGCCTCTTTTATTTCACCTATAAATGGAAATGATATTTTTATTAATGAAAACATTTTATATTTGAATTCCGAAAACAAATCATGGAATATGGAATATTCCATGGCTGTTGCTGAAGAGGCCTTATGGGCCATTAACTCCAGGAGTTATCAATTATCAATGTTAAGGTTTGTCTTTTTAGAATTTTTTTTATCATGTCAATACACCTTGATATGTAAATCCACTTGAGCATAGTAGGGTGTCCCAAATATTCTTACACTTCTGACATTACTTGGAGGGTCTCCCAAATATTCTTACACTTCAAGACAAGGCCCTGATGACTTGCTTATAAGGATCATCATCTAACACAAAGTAGTTGAAGGCTCTCCATTTAATTTAGATGCCAATCTTGTTCAGGGATATTGTACTCATCAGATTGATTTGGTTAGTCAGTCATTAACCAGATTGTCATTTAGGAAGATGGGTAAATAAACCAATAGACTAAATTTGTGGGCTTATAGCCAAACGCTAATTGAGTGAAACCATTGGCCATGTTATTGGCATCTTTATTGATAAATAATATGTTGATTGACTTGAAAGATTGAATTAGTTCCTTGGTTTTTTGAAGTAGCAGACATCTCAACATATTCAGCTATTTGGCTCATTCAACCATCTCACCCAGCAACCCTGGTTTTCAAAAAAAATCAGGGATACAACGGTATTGTATATACCACGGTTTTTTCATATTAGGATTTTACCGTTTTTGTGTTAAAGAAGAGATTTGGATCATGCTTTTATTGAATCTATTCTTGTCCTTATCCATTAGAAATTGTTAGGAAGTAAATCTTTAATATAGGAGCATTTTAGTCTTTCTTTCCTTTTTATTATAATGCAGGAGTTACCATGTGATTAAGGGAAGGGAGAAAAAGTGTGAGACAGCACTGAGTGGAGATGCCAGCCCCCTTCTCTTCTTCTTTCCTATGAATTTAACGAAGATTTGTGTGAGAAATCAATATATTTCCCGCTATTTTTTTTGAAAATCACATTATTGCTACTACACAATTTGCAATTCAGGCTATGAACTCTATAATTTTACAGAAGGGTACTAAATTATTTTATTTTATATTAAATCATATGTTATATTAATTCCAGAACAGTATCTCAACTTTTTGAAATTACACATTATTTTAGATAGACAGGTTAACTTCTCTGAAATTGCAGAACAATGTCTATTGCAAAAGTTACTTTTCTGCACACAGACTTCTTTGGAAATTACATCATCATATTATTTTCATCTTACTTGCATAAATATATCTTATTCCAAAATAGTACATTAGACAATTTTTTGTTTGCATACAGGTGGTTGAAGTTATTTACAGTGAGAGGACTTGTTCTTCTCCGAAATTACTCTTTATTACTTTATCAATCTTAATTGATCAACTTGTTTGTACTAAGTTGTTGCTTATTAGTCTATTGTGCATTTATTTCTTGTTTGTCTTGGTTGCTAGATCCTCATTTTTAAAATATTTGTCAGATATCTAAATAATTAAAATGACTTTCAAAGTATGTGTCTCTACGTTGGCCAAAACCTAGAAATTAAATAGTTTGAACTTTCAAACTTGGAAAAGATGTATCTCATTGGATTTGACACTAGAGGGTGTAGATTATATCATAAAAGAAGACATGATTAAACCCACAGTAGATGCATCCACTCAAGAAAGAGAAAGTTATAGAACTTTATGTAAGGATGATATTTTGGCAAAACTATAATGTTGACTTAAATAGAAGATGACCTAATTAGGGTCTTCGAATAATGTAAGACTGTAAAAGAAATGTTGGATGCATTCTCTACTGAATACGATACCATTGTTGAACTTCATGTGCAATTGTTATTATAATAGTACAACTCATATAAAATGGAAGAGTTAGACAATGTAGTTGATCATGTAAACAAAATGCTTGTAATGACCATAGATTTAGGTGTAGCTAAAACAATCATCCCATACCCAATACAAATCTCGACCATACTAAATAATTTATCTTCTTCTTGGGATATGGTCACCACTACTACCCTTAGGGTAAACTCTATTGTTACCTTGGTTGAGCTCTTTCTAAAATTAACAATTGAACATGAGCATCTAAAGAAGGGTAAAAAAGAAACATTGCTCCTTGCCCACACAACATTACCTCTAGCTCTAAAAACCATTAGAACAAAAGAAAATAAAATATTTTTTTTTGGTAAATTTAACAAAAAGAAAGGTCAAGCATTTAAAAAATCATAGGAATATGCTTCTCAAGTAAAATAATTTAGTTATGTAAAACTGGGACACTATAAAAAGGACTACCGAAAGAAGAGTGATAATAACACTCAGCAAGGCAGTTAAAAAGAGAAAAATGAAGTAGTATGCGTGATCTCATGATGTCTTCACCTTCATAGAGATTTTTATGACCGGTGGATTGATTCTAGAGTAACACATGACATTGTGAAGGGCAATGATAGAGCTATAGACCTCAAAGAGTATTGACCAGGTAAACATCGAGTTTGCGTGAGAAACAACACTTACTCTAATATTTTAAGAATTTGATCCTTTAGAATCGATGTAGTATGCAGTCTTGTTTTACTAATTCATGTACTAATTGTGCCAGCTATAAGGCACAATTTAGTGTCGGTGGTTGTACTAGTCAAAAAGGGTTTTGAGATTAGGTTTTCTCTTGGGAAGGTGACCATAGGAAAACATGGTTGTATATTTTTTAATGGGATGCTTGTTTTGATCATGGTCTGCTCAAACTTAACACAATGAATGATAAAGAACCATATACTTCTTCTACTTATATTGAATGTGCAATGCTTTTTTATGTAAATGTGTGACATAAAATACTAGGACACATTAGCCTAAATAAGTTAAAGAGATTGGCAACATTTAACTTATTACCCACATTTGATGAAAACATATTCAACAAATGTGATTATTGCATTCAAGGGAAAAAGACAATAAAACCTTTTTCCAAAAAAGCATGAGGAGCCCTGAGTTTATTAGAAATCATTCACACTAATATTTATGAAACTTTTAGAATAAGGTCCCATCCTGGAAAGGTTTATTTTATAACCTTGATTGATTACTTTTTGAGGTATGTATATATACCTCTTACCACATAAATTAGAAGTATTGGACACATTTAAAGAATATAAGTAAGAAGTTAAAAATCAATTAGGATGCACTATTAAAGTGTTAATGTCCGATAGAGGTCGAGAATACACCTCATTTGAGTTTTCAAAATACCGCAAAGAGCATGGTATAACTCTGCAAAATATAATGTCTACGACACCTCAATAAAATGGTATAGTTGAACGATATAACATGACACTTCTAAATATGACAATATCTATGTTAGGAGATGTTTCTCTACCAAAGATATTTTAGGAAGAAGCAATATCTACAATCTTGTATATTTTAAATAGAGTTTCCTATAAAGCTATATCTACTATAACATATGAGTTATGGTTTGGTAGAAAACCAAACATAAGTCACCTACAGAGATGAGATATCATAACACATATAAAGATATTAAACCAATCTAAAGACAAACTAGATGATAGATATTTCAGGTGTATCTTTATACGATATCCAAAGGGATCAAAAGGGTATTGGTTTTATCAAAATGACCTCAATTTGATAGAAAGTAGGGATGTTGAATATTTAGAGAATACTAAGAATAACATCTTTAAGGTAATGATGATACTGATAGTGATATTCTAGATCTTGATGAATCATTATTTGAACCCGTAGAAATAGAACTAGATAGTCTTCTCTCCCAAACCGAAACATTAAGTGGCCATAAGAGACCACAAGTTTCGTCCTACTTAAGGGACTATCTACTTACCTAGCTGAAGTGACATGTCATTCAATAGATTTAGATGAGGTAATTGATAACCTAAGTTATCATGAAGCAATGAGCTCATCTCAATCATCACATTGAATAAAAATAATGGATGAAGAAATTGAATCTATTGGAAAAATCAAGTCTAGGATCTGGTTGTTTTGCCAAAGATAAGAGAAGCAATTGGTTGTAAATGGGTATTGAAAAAGAAATATAAAGTTGATGGTTTAATAAAAAAATTTAAAGCGAGGTTGATTGTAAAAGACTTTTCACAAAAGGAGAGAATTGATTATGGTAGAACATTAAACTGTTACCTAATAGTAAAGCCTTTCAAGAGGAGCTTGTAGGGATTCAATGACCTCCTTTCTCTGTTAAGAGCTCATCGTTTCAAGTGATAGTGATGGTGGTAGCTTTGGGCGATCAACTTTCTCGATCAAGTGCTACCAAGAGGATATAGGCATTTTGCTGATTCACGATTGTATGTCCCGAACAAGGAAGATCAGTAGGAGGCAACAACAATGAGGATCACATGTTTTCATGGTCATTTCACTCTAGCCATAGTAATGGTGGTTCATTTTGAAGGAATCCACCGAACAATAGAAAGAATATCTTTATTTGGTCAGCTAATGACAAGGATTTTTAATAGATAGAAAAATGGTTAACTTTGGCCAGTAATAAGGTTTTAGTAGTGATTAGCCATAAATTCAAACAACAAATCCATGGGCAAGGGAAACTAACAAGTATGCATGTGAGCATCACTAAGACAAGGATATGCAAAAAACTAAAGGTCCCTGTTTTATTACTCTTAAGAGAGCACACATATATTCCACATTGAATGTGAAACTTATTTCACCTTACATCATGATATTTGGCACTGATTGCCTTCATCGAATGGGATATTTACAGGTGAGAGGTTCTTTGTAATTTATGCTTTTTAAAGTATTAGAGGAGACATTCTTTCCATCTTTAAGATGTAAGGTATAATCCTTTGGGGCAAGGCAACAATTGCATTTGGGAGGCAACTTTCATGTGTCGGATGATATGCAAGTCATGCATTATACTTTAAGACGATATTGGAGACAAATCTTGGTGTTTGTAGGTGTCCCTACTCCTCCAAGACAAATTATTCCTTCACACATGAAGAAAATGAGAAGAAATACAGTAGAGAAGTGATTAAATAGAAAACAAGTTACAATAAATTACTTGGGAAGGATTTGATGGAAACAATACATGAAGATTGAGGGATTCTGAATAAAATCCATGCACAATCATGCTTACCTCTAGAGGAACTCAATAGACCCGTGGTGGATAACAATGTCGATATTACCAAGAATAAGAGAATTTTGGGTATTGATATACAAGCAATACCAACAAGAGAAGGAAGCAAGAAGGGAGAGAGAGAGAGAAGAGAAGAGATATACATGATCAAGTCATCCTAAAATCAATTAATTAATTGTACAATAATTCTCTTTCTTTAGTTAGCAATACGATTAAAAACCAACTGGCTACAAAATGAATGACAAGTTTGGGCATCTATCCAATGGACTTATGAATAATCCAACCCATCATGGATTACACGCAACTAATTTGGACCTTGTGGGTTGAGTATTAGGGTCAAAGCTTAACTATATCTATAAACAACAATAACAACTAAGCCTTTTCCCATACTAGACGGGGTCGGCTACATGGATTCTTTGTTTCCGCAGAGCCCTATCACGTGTCATGTTAGTAGTTAACTCAACATAAGCTAGATCATTCTTTATTGTTTCTTTCCAACACTTTTGTGGTCGTCCTCTACCTTTTTTAGTACTTCCAAAATATAGTTTTCATACCTTCTTAAATGTACTTCTTTTGATCTTCTTTCTATATGTCCAAACCATCTTAAATGATATTATCTCATTTTATCCTCTATTGGTGTCACTCCTAGTTTGTTTCTAATAACCTCATTATGCATACGGTCTTTCCTTGTATGACTACTCATCCATCTCAACATCTTCATTTTTGTCACAGACATCTTTCGTACATGTTAATTATTAAATGCCCAAGACCCAGAACCATAAAACATGACAGGTCTAATTACTACTATATAATATTTACCTTTTAACTTTAGTGGTATCTTCTTATCACAAAGGATATTTAATGCTCCTCTCCTTTTTAACCAACCTGCATTAATTCTATATGTAACATCTCCATCAATTATTTCATAAGACGTCTCAAAAGGTGAATCACTTTAATAATAGATTTGTCTGGCATGAATCCAAATTGGTTTTCTGTTGTACTCGATATTTGTTTTAACCTATGTTTGATAATTCTTTCCCATAATTTTATAGTATGACTCATTAACTTGATACCCCGATAATTCACACAATTGTGAATGTCTTCCTTGTTCTTGTATATGGGTATAAGTGTACTTGCTCTCCATTCCTCGAGCATCTTTTGGTTTCTCCATATTTCATTAAATAGTCTTGTGAGTCAAGTGATTCCTCTCCTAGGATTTTTCAAACTTCTATAGGAATATTGTCTGGTCCTACCGATTTACCACCCTTCATATGTTTAAGAGCCTCTTTGATGTTAATTAGGCAAAAAATTAATTGATATTAGTCTACACCAAATTAATGCAACAAGATTAGTTTTCTAAGTCCATGGAATCATAAATTGTATTGGCAATCTAATAACAGTGAGTATAAGTTGTGTTGACAATCTAATAATGGCCACCGCATAATATTGAAGGTTTAGTTGTCTTTTACAACCATACTTTTCCTCAATTTTGCATGTAAAAGACATATAATCATGGCCCAAATTAAGTATGCTATCCTGATATAGAGTCGTGGATATACCTCTCTCACACGCACATATGGAACCTCTGCATATGTGTGTGTTTTTGTGCATGCACATGCATATATGTTTTGCAAATGAATGAATTGAACTCCTAATGTTTCTAACTGATTGAAGCCCACAAAGAAAAATGCACTGTTCGGACACACACACGCACACAGATACTAGTAACAAAACTTGGATTTAGGAACAGATCTCGATCAGTTGCACACTTCCATGTGTACAACATCGCTGGCATGGAATCAATTCCAGACATACTTGAGTTACAGTCCACAGTTTTTCTTGATCAACTGAGGAAAATCTTATGGAATCCCTTGTTTTCATAACGTCTTTGGTATATAATTTTATATAAACATCTTCATTATTTGATTTTTGAGATTAAGAGTAAAGATTTGAACTAAAAGAATCATTATACTTTGTATTAATGTACGATATTACTTAAAGATCAAGAGATGTTTGTATAGGATTATGCAACTAAGACTCTCTCTCTCTCTCTCTCTCTATATATATATATATATATATATATAACAAACTATCATCTCATTAAGCAAAAATATGCACCTTGAAAAGAAAAGGCAAATATAGAGTACTCGTGTATTACCTACAATGAGTAAAAAAGAAGAGTTGCCAAGCTGCAGTTGATCCTTGTCATCGCATCTGCTATGGGCATAAAGGAAGACTCCTCCTGTCTTATGTATGTTTCTGCAATTCCTGTCTTCACATTAAACTCAACTCTTAACAAAATGACATGGAGAACGCCCCAAACGACAAGCCAACCTTATCCGTCTTAATCTTTTCAGTACCAAGCTTATGGATCACCAAGCTTACTTGGATGATACCAAAAACAATGCAAATTACAGCCGATTTTGATGTTGGCATTCCCTTCTTTCCAGTTCTTTTCTCAAAGACTTAAAAAGGCGTGGCTCCTCGCGAAGGAATGAAAGGCATTAAAAACGTTTTTGCTTTCCTGGGCTGCATGAGGACGAAGCTCCACGGTAACGCTTCACTATGTTGCAGGATAGAGGAACGATATCGGTACCAGGCACCGGTATCACTGTACGGGTACGAGTTGTATGATATTTTCTAAAAAATATGGTACAAGTACACCTCCATTATGTAAAAATATATGGTACAAGTACACCACCATTATTAAAAAAAATAGTATATATATACATATAGTTAAAATTACACAAAATTGAATATAACACTATGAAGCTTATTAAACATTAAACATATAAATTTTGACACAACATATATTTCTATAATATAACAATATAAAGTTTATTAAACATTAAACATATAAATTTTGACAACTCCGCCCATGTAAGCGATCATCCTTGCATTGCCGGTCCCAAGCCCGGATAAAGGAGGAGGGTTGTGTTAGGCTTCCGACAGCCAGCGTAAAACTTCGTCGGATTTTACAACATGGATTACAAAAATTATGAGCATTGCTTTGGGGTGTCCCCGCCTAGCGACGTGCTGCAGAGCCCGAATGCAGTAAGAAGTAAGCAAGGGCCACTACATTTTCGCCCGAATGTAGTGAATCAATTGCAGAGAGGGTTCCCACACCATGGACGGGTGTGGGTAAAGAAGTTAGTCCCGCTACATTGCCGCCCGAATGTAGTGAAAAATTTTCAGAGAGGGTCTCCGCATTTTGATTATGGACGGATGCGGGGGGTAAGGAAGCTAGTCCTAGATAATAAGATTCGTATTGGTTCTTGGAATATCGGAACATTATCGGGTAAGCTAATGGAGGTGGTAGATACTATGATTCGGAGAAAGATTCATATTCTATGTTTACAAGAGACAAAATGGGTTGGAGAAAAAGCAAAGGAGATAGAGGATACAGGTTTTAAATTATGGTACTCAGGTAAAGAAAAGGCTCGAAACGGAGTTGGTATTATCATAAATAAAGATTTAAAGGAGAGTGTAGTAGACATACAACGATATGGTGACCGAATCATGACGTTGAAATTAGTGTTAGGAGTAGAGGTTTTGAATATAGTTTGTGCTTACGCACCCCAAGTAGGACTTGAAGATAGTATAAAGACAGTTTTTTGGGAAGAGTTAGATAAGGTGTTTCAAAAGATTCCACAAAGGGAGATGATTTGTTTAGGAGGAGATTTAAATGGACATGTCGGTAAAGAGGCATTAGGATATCAAGGGATTCATGGAAACTTTGGTTTTGGGGATATAAATGAGGAAGGTAGGGAGATTTTAAATTTTGCTATGTCATTTGATCTCTTTGTAGTCAATACAATCTTCAAAAAACGAGATGAACATTTAATTACTTATAAGAGTGGCTTATCACAAACACAAATTGATTACTTTCTTTGTCGAAAAAAAGATAGAGCGTGTTGTAAAGATTGTAAGGTAATTCCAGGAGAAAGCTTAACCACCCAACATCGACTTTTAGTTATGGATTTACAAATAAAAAAGTGGACAAAGAAGAAAAGAGTGCATCGAGCTATTCGGACTAAATGGTGGAACCTCAAAAGCGAGAAAGAAGATATATTTAAACAGAAAGTCCTTCAAGGAGATGTTTGGAATTATGTTGGCACACCCTGTAATATGTGGAACAATATGGCTATACATATTAGGAAAGTGGCGAAAGATGTGTTAGGGGTATCTAAGGGAGGTGTACCGGCACAAAAAGAAGCTTGGTGGTGGAGTGAAGTAGTACAAAATAAAATCAAGGCAAAGAGGGCATGTTATAAATTACATTATGCTAAGAAAACTAGTCAAACTTTAGAAGCTTATAAGAAAGCAAAGAAGAAAGCGAAAAAGGCCGTTAGTGAAGCAAAAGCTAAGATTTGGGATGACTTATATAAAAAACTCAACTCAAAAGAGGGTGAAAGAGATATTTTTAGGATAGCTAGGGCTAGAGATAAGAAAACTAAAGATCTTAATTATGTTAGATGCATAAAAGACTAGGAGGAAAAAATTCTAGTGGCAAATGATGATATAAGAAATAGATGGAAAAACTATTTTTATAATCTTTTTAATGAAAATAAAGATGTTAGTATTAGTTTAGGAGATTTAGCCAAGTCAGAAAAGTATATAAACCACAATTTCTACCGACGTATTCAAAAGAATGAAGTCAAAGAGGCTCTTAAACATATGAAGAGTGGTAAATCAGTAGGACCAGATAATATTCCTATAGAAGTTTGGAAAATACTAGGAGAAATAGGAATCACTTGGCTCACAAGGCTATTTAATGAAATATGGAAAAACCAAAAGATGCCCGAGGAATGGAGAACAAGTACACTTATACCCATATATAAGAACAAGGGAGACATTCAAAATTGTGTGAATTATCAAGGTATCAAGTTAATGAGTCATACTATGAAATTATGGGAAAGAATTATCGAACGTAGGTTAAGACAAGTATCAAGTACAACACAGAACCAATTTGGATTTATGCCAGGCAGATCTACTATTGAAGCGATTCACCTTTTGAGACGTCTTATGGAACATTTTAGAGCAAAAAAGAAAGACCTTCACATGATATTTATTGATCTAGAAAAAGCTTATGATAGGGTACCGAGGGAGGTTCTTTGGAGAATTTTGGAAAAAAGAGGTATCCCATTGACATATATTAACCTTATAAGAGACATGTATGATGGTGCAAAAACATGTGTGAGGACTCATGAAGGAACGACAGACTTCTTTGAAGTTAATATTGGGTTACATCAAGGATCAACTTTAAGTCCATACTTATTTATAATGGTGATGGATGAGTTAACAAAACATATTCAAGATGAAGTACCTTGGTGTATGTTATTTGCAGATGACATTGTATTAGTGGAGGAGTCTAAGGAAAAAGTTAATAGAAAATTAGAACTATGGAGAGAAACATTAGAAAGCAAAGGCCTCCGACTTAGTAGAACAAAGACAAGAATATATGGAATGTAAGTTTGATCATTTGGTTACTTCAGAGGACATAGAAATTAAAATTGACACACATTGCATTCCCCAAAAGGAAAGTTTTAAATACCTAGGGTCAATTTTTCAAAGTGATGGAAGAATTGATGGAGATGTTACACATAGAATTAATGCTGGTTGGTTAAAATGAAGAGGAGCATCAGGTATTCTTTGTGATAAGAAGATACCATTAAAATTAAAAAGTAAATATTATAGAGCAGCAATTAGGCCTGCCATGTTTTATGGTTCTGAGTGTTGGGTAGTTAATCATCAACATGTACAAAAGATGTCTGTGACAGAAATGAAGATGTTGAGATGGATGAGTGGTCATACAAGAAAAGACTGTATACATAATGAGGTTATTAGAAACAAATTAGGAGTGGCACCAATAGAGGATAAAATGAGAGAACATCGTTTAAGATGGTTTGGACATATAGAACGAAGATCAGAAGAAGAACCTGTAAGAAGGGTAGAAAAACTAAATTTGGAAAGTATTAAAAGAGGTAAAGGACGACCACAAAAGTGTTGGAAAGAAACAATAAAGAATGATCTAGCTTATTGGGAGTTAACTGCTAACATGGCACACGATAGGGATCTGTGGAAACAAAGAATCCATGTAGCCGACCCCGTCTAGTATGGGAAAAGGCTTAGTTGTTGTTGTAGTTGTTGTTGTTGTAAACATATAAATTTTGACACAACATATATTTCCATGACGTCTCAAACAGAAAATTACATCACGGTCTCAATTCCACAAAACATAGTTTCAGTATCAAAATATAACACTTTTGGGTTTCATAATCAAGTTGACCCATATGGATATTAATTTGACTTGAATTATTCATAATAGAATTACTCCAAACTCCTAGTAAATGAGTGTACATACACCAAATGGATCCAAAATCTAGAATTTCATTACTTTTGGGTTTGGAGGTTGATTTTGATCATGCTCGGGAGACAACTCTGATGTCGATCCATATATATTGACTATTTTGATCCAGGTTAGGCTTGTGTAGTGACCCAGAGCTATTTAGGTTTGGTCTGAATATGAATGGGATTTGAGTGGGAATCTGATGTAAACCTAATTTAGGTTTATGTGGGGTTCATGTTGGATTAGGTATTGAGCTTGGTTACGAGTTGAGATTTATCGGGTTTTGTGTAGAATTGTGCTTTCTTATTCGAATTTGGTCCAAATAGCATGCAATTGGATCAGCGTATGTGGGATCGGAATCTGCAAAAACCAAATCCAAATATAGTTTGGACTTGCTTTATATCAGTGAAGAGGGGATTCCTTGACTGCTTGGATCGTTAGAAACTTATGCATTAGGAAAAAGAGAAGCAGTAGATGGTCTATCGATGAGTGGTGGCAGGGAGATGCAGTAGTAAGTGAGTAGCTAATAATTGTTGGTTCTGAATTGCTTCATGAGTTCTTTCTAAAATTGTGAAGTAGAAGTTGTCGAGTGGAAAAATCATATGTAACGGAAACGACTGATCAATGCGACTAAAGCCACCAACACTATAGAAAATCAATCTTCTACAGTATGAAGTGCTTGATTTTCCCACGGTTTCCTTTCTTCAACCTTGAAAAGAGAAGAAACATGATGATCAGAGCATGTAATGAAATGGCAACCTCAAGAACAATTGTTATAGAAAAAGAGATACCCAATTAATATGTTTGATGATGACCACCTGAGGCCACTGTAATTGAATTGGGAATGAAGGTCTGCGTTCATCCCACAATCTACGTGAAGGGCTGATTGGAAATGAGGACAAGAATGCTTTGAATACATGCCAAAATGATTGATGGGTGCTTGTTGAATGATTTTAATTTTCAAAGGCACATTTAGGAGTTTAATGTGACTCCATAGTGTTGGACTTAATGATGTAATTAATGCTTGTTGGGCCTAATTAAGCCCACATAACATTTATTACATTTAGTTCACGCTAAGTACTCCTAAATGCTTAACTTGATATATATTTTATAAAGGCGAAAGTCCAAAAGTGTTAAAGTCATGTGTGTGTGAGGGGTTTGTGCATGTTGAACCTTATTGAAGTTTAGAAGAATCTCAAATGTCTTTTTATATAGTTGAACATAAGTTTGAAAAGTTTGGTAGGGCATGGATGACCTACATGCACATACATGCACACCACCATGTAGGTCGAGTTGGGGAACTGTCTTTGATACTTTTTTGCACAAAAGAGTTGAGTTACTGAAATCTCAGTATGCTCTCTCTCTCCACCACTCCCTCGTTTTTGTACACTCCTGCATGTTTCTATGTTTTGCGGTGACTACTCATGCTCTACAATCGGTTAAGCGACTGAACTGCAGTCAAAAGTGGCTTGGAGTTCAGGTACTTGTTTTTGCCCTCAATGACTCTTTTATCTTGAGAGAGGCGTTCATATCCATGCATACCTGATAGTGGAGCATTGATGTCTCTAAGGTAAGTCTATGAGGATAACTCAATCAGATAAGTACTATACTAATTTTTATTTATTTGCTTCATCATGTATGTTGTTTGCTTATGGCGTTCTCTAAATCTTTGCTTTGGATTGATGTGAGCATTTTAATGTTTGTCACTTATTATATGTTTATGCATGTAGCCAATGTTGTTAAAATCATATTGTATCATATAATACAATATGATTTTATCATGTATCAACAACCAGCATGATACGAGACATGTAAGAGTATTGTAGTAGACGATATATTGGTTTGTATTATGCCCTATCGTGCGAGTTGACGTGAGGTTCACAAAATATAAAAAACTTAGACACACATTTTTCTAGTGTTCTACCAGCTCCAAACCCTTTCCTACCATTTGTCTTTGCTCTCAAACCCTTTTCCTATCTTCTACTTGCTTGATTTCACAAAGAAATCTCAAGGTTTTCTCTCAAACACTTAATAATCTATGTCAAATCCATGGCATATTCCCTTTCTTTCATTCTCAATACTTTCTCATCCAATTTTTCACTTGAAAAATTCAAGGTTTTCATAGATGCAAAGATTATTTTTCTTCCAAAGGTTTTTTGTTGCTCATCTCTTCTCGGCTTGATGGCATATGATCGATTTGATTTAACATGGAAGTACTACACTCCAATGTATTAAGGCAATTGGCTTGTGAGTAAGTGTATGTTCTGTAATGAGGTTAAGTATGGAGGTATTTTATACAGGAAATACCATCTTACGAGAAAGAAAAAAAAGATACAAATGTTTATCATCAAATGCTCAAAATTGTAAAGTATAAAATTAAACAAGTTTTACATGCTACAAAAAGAGGAAAAAATTATGGTAGAGAGCATATATAGGTGGTTGGGATATGTCTCAACCATTTAAAGATACTTTTCAAAATATATAAAATTAAGAAATGCATGGTGTGGCTGAGATGGAGGAGACAACTAAGGGGACAAGGAGAAAGTGAGATTAGGAGAAAAGTGTAGGTTTTGATAACAATAATCGTAGAGTTGATTCTTGTTTCACTACAAGAGCTCCTTCTCGTCTGATGCTTATGAGGAGTAGCAAATAAGGTATAGGCAGTGGAATGTATTCATTTTTCTCCATAATCGACTCTTTGATCTCAACCATTCATTAGTTTTGAGGTAATTGAGAAAGTAGATCTAAAGTGTGTATATTTTTTTATGAAAGTTCTCTCTTTTAATTTTGCAAATTCATTTTCCTTTGAAGGTAGACAAATGTTATTGGTAGTGTGGGATTGAGTTATAAGGTCACTACTTATTATGCTTGGACGGGTAACTTGCTATAAAAATGAGTTGATATTGTTTATAGAGTTTTGAATTTAGAAAGTCGTTGAAGCTTACGGGTTATTCTATTATCGCTAATGCTTGGGAAGATGGTCGTCGTAGATGATTAGTAAACTTCTTGATCTATTATTGAAAGTAAATATTATTTTTGCAAACATATGAATTATCCCAAATCGATAAAAGTACTGATAATTTGCTCCTTATTTTTGAAGATGTTGAGAATATATATATATATTGAAAATGTTGTAAATTTTAGAACAATTGATAAGATGCTTGAATCAAATCATCCATCCTTAGTGTGGACCTCATGTGCACATTGCATATGTTTAATGCTTGAGGATTTGAGTTTAATTAGAATAAATTAAGAAGACTATTAATGCATGCAAAAATATTACAAAGTTTATATATAATCACTCATTTGTATTGCATTTGATGAGAATCCACACTAGCCGAAGAGAGTTGATTAGGCTTTTGGTGACAAGATTTGTTATATTATTACTATTCAAAGTCTTGTCATGGAAAAGAATGCATTTGAAAATGTTTGCATCAGTTGAATGAGGTTTTATAAGTTGGTTGAGATAGAGGAAGGGATTAATGTACTAGATGTTATTTTTAATGCAAAGTTTTGGGAGAAGCGCATTATATTTTTTAGGATGACTGTGTTTGATTAAGATAATAAGAATGGTAGACAGTGAAGATAGGCATGTTATGCTTTATATATATGATGTTATAGATAAGGTTAAATTAGAAATACAAGCAAATCTTGATCGCAAACGATCAGTTCTAAAGAAGGTTTGAAAGATAATTGACGCACACTAGAACCGATAAATGCATCATGATTTGCTTGCAACTGTATATTTTTTTAATCCCTTGATTAGATTTTCTCCCAACTTTGTAGAAAACAAAGAAATTAACAAAGAGACATCGAATGTAATTGACCTTATATAAGATTCAGCTACTCGATGCAACATACATTTAGAGCTAACTATATACATAGTGTTGGAGATTTTGGAAGGTAAATTACAATACAACTTTCCTCCTAGATGCGGCCTGGTATAATTTGGTTTTTGATAAATTATTATTATTTCCTAATTCTTATGATTTGTATTGCTTCTTAAGACTTAATCCTTTCATTTGTTATGTTTTATTTTGGATAAAAGATTGGCTCGTTGTGTAGTTGCTCAACGTATATGAAGCAAAACATATAGTTTGAGTAGATGTTAAAGAAATTGAATTTTTTTAATGCATTTACACAAAGAATATAAATAGATTGGAGCATGTTTGTCTTCGTGATTTCGTATATATTGCATATAATATGAAGTTAAGGTGTTATATTATTGTATTCTTTCTTTTGTTTTTTTATAGACAAATGCAAAGAAATGCAAGAAAGGTACCATATGACCTATTTATCTAGAAAAATATTGATGTTCTTGATAATTGGGTCGAACAAGAAGAGCCTTCCATTATTTTAGAGAAAGAAATAGAGATTAGAGATCACGATATGGAAGGTGTTGGATTGGAACACCCAATTATGGAGGAAGATGAAGGATATGATGGTGATGGTGGTGATGGTAATGCTGATGGAGACCTTGACTATAATGCTTATGATCTATTTGTTGATTATGATCCACATTTTGTGGAATGACACATTGAACTTGAACTATGAGTTTAAACTTGAAGTATAAACTTTGTATGTATCTTAAATTATGTATTGTAACCTGAAGATTCTGAACTAAGCTATAAAGTATGTTTTATCATAATTTATTATGTTTATTGATTAATTTAAAAAAATCTATTTTTAGAGTTTTATGATGTACCCGATACAATACGGGAACCAATTCGATTTTTACAACATTAAATGTAGCCTTACAATTTCTTCCAACTAGTAGTAAGTTTATTTGGGGTTACATAGCTAGCAACCTCTTGCTTGGGAGGTATGAGTTCAAGGGTGTTATATTGTAGTCTTAATTTCTTTGCATACGATATCTAAATTAGAAATATTTATGTCTATTTTCACAGAGTACCTTAAATATAGCATATTGACATATTGTAGTATGGACATGAGAAAGGAGGAATTCTCCATTAGATACAAAGTAAATTTTGTCTTATGGTTTGGATGGTTGTTCATTGTTTCATTCTTCATTTTACATTTCCATCAAAAAATGAAATCTTGGTATTTTTGCATAAATATCATGTGATTAAAATGTTGCTGACTTTTGATATGTATTAGCATGACACCATGTTTCTCACAAGGCTTCTTTTGTCATGCTTAGGAAAATATTTTAACTGTTTCACTAAATGAAATACTTCCTTGATTAAGGACAACCTCTCTAAATTCTGTGTTTATACATGCATTCACAATTCACTTGTATATAACTGCATGTCTATGAAAATGTGTACATATGTATATGCTTGAATCTGCTTATGGATACATGGAAGAGGTTTTTTGAAATTAACCAGTTTCTTCAAGGACATTTCCCAATATTTCAATTTGTCTATAAGTTCTTTTTTCGGACTTCATTGTACTTCCCTATATTATTGCATTACAAGAAGAATAATCATAAACAAGAATATCACAATACTAACTCGGATTAGAGATTTTGTAATCTTTAATTTTAAAAGATCACTTAGTTAATTTGATTGTTAGCTATGTAACTTTTTCTACATCTTGTATAGCAATAAAAGCATATTTGCAAACCAATGGAGACCTTCTCTCTCTCTCTCTCTATGTATGTATGCATATATAGAGGGTGTCTTAGCTATATTATGCCCTTTGGTGCATAATCTTTCATAAACATCTACATTGTTCGATCTTTAAGATCAACAATAGAGATTTGAATAACTTTGAATTAAGTGCATTAAATGTAAAGTAGAAAAGTATAATAATACATTTGATTTAAATTTCCACCGTTGATCTCAAAGATTGAATGGTGAAGATATTTGTAAAAGATTATGCACCAAATAACATTATGCAGCTAAGACTATATATATATATCAAGAAACATGATAAATAGATTCTCTGCTGAAGGTCCATAAGTTGGTTTAAGGTTTTCACCCAATGTCAAATAGTACTCAAAAGAGAAATCCATGGGCAAGAATCAAGAAGCACAAATATGACAGAGTACCAATATATGCAAAACTGAAGGTCCACACCATATTACTCTTGAAGTGTTCTCACATTGAATATATAAACTTATTTCAGCTTACATCATAAGATAGATTACTGACATTTAAAGGAAGCATTTGAGGATGACATTGTTATTAGCAACTTGTACTTGTCTAAGTACTACAATCGGTTTTCTTTCCATCTCACATGTAAGCTGCATCCCTCTGGGGCAAGGCAACAATTGCATTTTGGTGGCAGCTTCTCTGCACCAAATGATTTGTAGGCTATATATTCTACATCAAGGCAATGTAGGGGACAAATCTTGACCTCTGGAAAAGTTAATACTCCAAGAGAAATCACTCCTTTTAAACAAGAAAAAAAAAAGAAGAAAAAATAAAGGAGGAGAAATTTAGTTGTGTTGTCGTCTAAAGTAATGTTCAAAAGGCAATTTCATAAGCACACTTAATAAAATGTGACATATGGGTACCAAAGAGCTCTAATCCTTGCTCTTAAGGAGTATTAGATAAGACTTCAAGTGATGAAGTGGATCCACTTTAGGTATGCATCAACAATACCAAGTTATAGTTACTCCTATAAAAGTAAAGAAATAATTAGAAAAGTAAGAACAATGGTTGTATTCTGCTCCTCAAGTCCATGTTACAATTTTTTTTATTGGCCTTTTCGAAGAAGCAAAGGATGAATCCATTTTTTTTTACATGAGTCCCAATAACTTTCATTTTCATATTCTTACTTTCTTTACACAACTGTTTCAAGTAGACGATGTCAACTGTCTTTCCACTACCCCTCCTTACTTCAAGATTCATCGATGTCATGGATTTGAGCTCTTTGTTCTATCCATTAGGATCCCTCAAGGTTTTCGCCAAACCCTCAACATTTTCCGGGATCAACAAGTAGAAAATAAATTTACTTAAGCAAAACTAGTTTTCTTAAAATTACAAACAACATTGACAATATAATGACAAAGTAAGGCATACAATTGAAGTTGTGGTGTTTTACAGTCTTAGTTTTTCTAAATTTTACATGAGAAAGATAACTGAAAATCAGTCTCCAAATTAAGTATGTCATCCTGATTGGAATCATGGATATATATCCCTCTCGCTCTCGCTCTCCCTCCCTTTGATTATACACATACATCATATTTGCACACATATATCTTTGTTTGTATGTGTATGTTTTACTCAAATGAACCCATTTAACCTCTTAATGTTTCTAACAACTAATTAAAGCCATATGCACTGGAAAACTCACTACTTGGAGATTATATATCTCCACACATATACCACACACATGCATACAATATATATGTATGTATTCTTCTCATCAAACAAAAATTAAAAGGAAAGATGAAAACAAAACTCTCATATTACCTGCAGTCAATAAAAGAAGAGTTGCCAAGCTGTAGTTGATCTTCATCATCATGTCTCCCATTGGTGTAGTGGATGACCTTTCTCTCTTATGTATATATATTTCTACAACCCTCCATCATCACATTTAAGTCAACTATCAAGAAAAGAACAAATGGATCACCAAACCATTTTGATGTGAACGTCGGCTTCTTTCCACCTTCTTTTCTTGACTTTAGAAGTCAAAGGTTAGCTACAAGAGGGAGCTACAACTCTCCTCTAGGGGGACCTTTAATTTTTCTTTTTTTTCAATTATAAAGGGAGGCCAAAGCCTTACACACGCACAAATGCACCCTCACTAGGGCTTTAAGGGCCTATTTGGAAAGAGGATTTATTTAGAAGGAAAGAAGAAACCTTCAAGTCAAAGGCCTTAAGGGCCTATTTGCAAACTTTTGGGCCTTGGACTCCTTGAGAGGCAAAATTCCATGGTACTAAAAGTGTTGTTCTTGCATTATGAGCGGATGACACTATTTTAGTTTTGAAACCAATGGTGGATCTACATCAACTTAAAAGTCTATATCCATGGTAGGATCCATGGCCTATAATACATAGTAAGCCTCCATTTGAAACTATTCAAATGAGCAGGGCCATTTTGGGTAAAGTTCGTGATTTTACTGAAGGGTATGTTTGTAATTACTGAAAATGAGCAGGGATATTTTGGAGAAAACATTAAAAAAGTGCCTCCATAAGAGGGGTGTGCATATATCAATCCTGTTTATCAAATACTAAGGGTCAAACGTGTATATTTCATTAGTTAATGAAGCATACAAAAGGGAATGAGCTTGCATCACTACTGATCTCGTATCTGAGTCTACATTTCAGTAAAATTATATGTTAGTACGTTCATAGCATAAATAATATATTATAATTCAAATTTGTTCTTGACATATTCACCCTCTCCTCATGAAAAAACCTCCATTTTTCTTAAGTTAATGAAGCATTATAATCATAAGGAATGAAACTTCATATAAGTAGTCAAAACCTAAATACATGTAATACATATATACCAAAGTAAAATGATCTGATGATAATTCGCCACACCTACTGGCATCCTTGAACTGCCTGTATCTACGATGCAACTATGGATCTCATTATCTGATTTTTGTTATTTTAGATACTAATTGTTTAGTGATTATCTGTTATTTGGATTATGATTATTATTACTCTCTACCAGGATGCAAAATATATCAGGGTCTTATTTGATTTCTTTTGTGAATACGCACCATCATTATTTGATGGTAGATTGAAAACTCATATATTATCTGTCTGTTTCCCCTTGAATTTCATCAACTTTCATCCTTCTGTATAGATTCATAACATAGCCATAGAGGTCGAATGTGAAAACTAAACATGTCCTGTTCCGATTAACCCAGAATCTGAAACTATAATTGAATCCGCCCAGGGCTGGTTACGGTTCTAAATCCGTCAGTTTCAAGCCAATTCCAAATTGAATTTGAAACCACTTGGAAGCAGTAAATTTATTTTTAATAAAATTATACAAAAAATATAAAAAAGTCAAGAGTGGTTTGCAACCATTGGTTTCGGTTTGATTCCAGTTATAGTTTTATAAAAGGTGAGACTGAAACCAAATCAGGTGATTTCGGGTTCAGTCGGTTCTTGACTCGGTTCAGTTCTGGTTGAAACCACCAAACCAGTTAATAATCGATCATGGCTAATCCTGTCAATGAGACGGAAGTTTCTTAGAGAAACTTTCACCGCAAAAATTGCTTCAAGGTAATAAGCAAAAATCTACATGTACATGAACTCGTGTTATTTCATAGTGCGTCATTCAACAGGAGCAGGCATGCGCATGGTCACGCATGAGCAATTGAAAACAGTGAAAGAGGCAGTGGCGGATAGGATGAGGCGAATAGCCCACGGCATCTTGCAGGCACACGCATTCGACCGTCGGCGATGCACCAACACAGAGAATTAAGAGACGTAGTTCACAAGTAGATGGCTTAGTCAGCCCGTTGAACCACCTTTGGTAGACTTCTGGTTGGGTTTGATGATGACTGCAAGCTACCAGGTGTTGTTAAGTGTTCATCGTAACCTGACCGGCGGCTTTAACCAGAACTGAACTGGGTTGAAAACAGGCTGAAACCGGAATCGACAAAATCGGACCCAAAGCCATAACCGAACCAGAACTCCCTCCGTTTCAGTTACGGTTTCAAAATTCACGAAACCAAACCAGGGTTCAAAGCAATCAGTTTCGCTTTTAAACAATGAGTCTTAGTTTTTTCCGATACATATGTATGCCATTAAAGTAGAATGTGTGTGGATTTTAACTTGTAACAATTCACAGTTACATTTTGTTCTTATTCATTCTCTACGGTGAAGACTAAGAGACATCCTTTCATTCTTTCAGATAGACAAGAAAAGCATTAAAAACACTACAGTAAAAAGCATTAACTATAATTAAAAGTTTACTTTCTTTTTAATTTTTAGATTTATTATTTGGTAAAAAGGTTTCAGTTTTGAATCCAAAACTGCCGGTTATAGAACCATAACCGGAACCGTCCTAATACCGGTTCGGTCATGGTTCATTGTTCTGGATTACTGGCCATGTCTACGATGATATATCTCTGTGCGTGTGTATGATCTGTGTGTATTTTGTTTATGTGTTTATGTTTTCTCCACTCAAAAAGCATTTTGACCGACTGGGCTATGATGGACTTGTGTGCTTAACTGCTATCTTATTCATATAAAGTACCTAATATCACCTGAAATGGTTCGTACACATTTTAGACATGTTCCGGGTTTTGGTTTTATCTTGAAACACGAAACACGGTTACATGCCTTCCCATGCATCATACATGCTCGTATAAACTTGCTTTGGGTGAAGTTCATGTCTCTCTGTCAAAGGCCTACGAAGCAGTGGACTTATTCCAACCTTCAATGTTAGAGGTATCTAAGTTTAAAGTCAAATCCACAAGCCCCTAAAATCCCAAAAAAAGTACAATTTCATTGGATTTTTGGAAAATTCAAAATAATTAGCAACATAAACTTGATAATAGTTGTCTTATATCGACAAATCGTCTTTATATAATAAAATCCCTCTCATATTAAGACCCATGAATATAACAGAGTACCAATATATGCAAAACCGAAGGTCCACATCATATTAGTCTTGAAGTGTTTTCACATTGAATATAAAAACTTATTTCAGCTTACATCATAATAGTTGAGATAGATTACTATTATTAGGAACTTGTACTTGTCTAAGTACTGCAATCGATATTCTTTCCATCTTTCAGATGTAAGGTGCATCCCTCTGGGGCAAGGCAACAATTGCATTTTAGTGGCAGCTTCTCCGCACCAGATGATTTGCAGGTGATGTATTCTACAGGAAGGCAATATAGGGGACAAATCTTGGCCTCTGTGAAAGTTAATACTCCTAGAGAAATCATTTCAAAGAAAGAATAAGTGAAGGAGAATAAATTTAGTTGTGTTGTCAATTCAAATGGCAATTTCACAAGTACACTTGAATAAAATGTGATATATGGTTGCCAAAGAGCTCTAACCCTTGCTCTTAAGGAGCATTAGATAAGACTTCACGTGACAAAGTGGATCCACTTTAAGTATGCATCGACAATATTAAGTTATACCTACTCCTATGAAAGTAAAGAAACAAGTAAAAAAGTAAGAACAGTGGTTGAATTCTTGGTTGTATTCTGCTCCTCTCTTTGTTACAATCTCTATTTATTGGCCTTGTTGAAGAGGCAAAGGATGAATCCATTTTTTGAACATGAGTCCAAATAACTTTCATTTCCATATTTGTGCTTTCTTGACACCACCGTATCAAGTAGACGATATCAACTGTCTTTCTACTACCCCTCCTTATTTCAAGATTCATCGATGTTATGGGTCTGAGCTCCTTGTTTTATCCATCGGAATCCTTCGATGTTTTCGCCAAACCCTTTCAATTTTCCAGCATCAACAAGCAAAAAATAAAATTTACTTAAATAAAACTAGTTTTCTTAAAATTACAAACAGTATTGATAATATAATGACAGAGTAAGGCATAAAATTGTTGTGGTGTTTTACAATCTTAGTTTTCCTCAATTTTACATGAGAAAGATAATTGAAAATTAGTCTCCAAATTAAGTATGTCATCTCGATTGAAATCATGGATATATATATATATATATATATATATATATATATATATATATATATATATATATATATATATATATATATATATTTATACTTCTCGCTCTCCCTCCCTTTAATTATACACATATATCATATTTGCATACATATATCTCTGTTTGTATGTGTGTGTTTTACTCAAATGAACCCATTTAACCTCCTAATGTTTCTAACAACTTATTAAAGCCCGTATGCACTGAAAAACTCATTGCTTGGAGATTATATATCTTCACACATATACCACACACATGCATACAATATATATGTATGTATTCTTCTTATTAAACAAAAATTAAAAGGAAAGACGAAAACAAAACTCTCATATTACCTGCTGTCAATAAAAGAAGAATTGTCAAGCTGTAGTTGATCCTCGCCATCATTTCTCCCATTGGTGTAGAGGATGACCTTCCTCTCTTATGTATATATATTTTTGCAAACCTCTATCATCACATTGAAGTCAACTATCAAGAAAAGAATAAATGGATCACCAACCCATTTTGATGTGGACGTTGGCTTCTTTCCACCTTCCTTTTTTGACTTTAGAAGTCAAAGGTTAGATGCAAGAGGGAGCTACAGCTCTCCTGTGGGAGGACCTGTTCTTTTCCCTTTTTGAGTTACAGAGGGAGTCCAAAGCCTTTCACGCACACATGCACCCTCACATTTCTTGATTTTACGTACCGGATGACCATATTTTATATAAAAGGAACTTCTTTAAGTACACTCTTTTTACTATAGACACACTTCAATTTTATAAATACCCAAAATACCGTTACAGAATTTTCTCTCTCCTCTTTTGGGTAAAGTTCGTGATTTTACTGAAGGGTATGCTTGTAATTACTGAAAATGAGCAGGGCTATTTTGGAGTAAACATTAAAAAAGTGTCTCCATATATTAATCCTGTTTATCAAATACTAAGGGTCAAACTTGTATATTTCATTAGTTAATGAAGCATACAAAAGAGAATGAGCTTGCATCACTATTGATCTCGTATCTGAATCTACATTTAGGTAAAATTGTATGTTAGTACGTTCATAGCATAAATAATATATTATAATACAAATTTGTTCTTGACATATTCACCCTCTCCTCATGAAAAAAACTCCATTTTTCTTAAGTTAATGAAGCATACAAAAGGGAATGATCTTGCATCACTATCAATCTCGTATCTGAGTCTACATTTAGGTAAAATTGCATGTTAGTACGTTCATAGCATAAATAATATATTATAATACAAATTTGTTCTTGACATATTCACCCTCTCCTCATGAAAAAAACTCCATTTTTCTTAAGTTAATGAAGCATACAAAAGGGAATGATCTTGCATCACTATCAATCTCGTATCTGAGTCTACATTTAGGTAAAATTGCATGTTAGTACATTCATAGCATAAATAATATATTATAATACAAATTTGTTCTTGACATATTCACCCTCTCCTCATGAAAAAAAAACTCCACTTTTCTTTAGTTAATGAAGCATTATAATCATAAGGAATGAAACTTCATATAAGTAGTCAAAACCTAAATACATGTAATACATATATACCAAAGTAAAATGATCTGATGATAATTCACCACGCCTACTGGCATCCTTGAACTGCCTGTATCTACGATGGAACTATGGATCTCATTATCTGATTTTTGTTATTTTAGATACTAATTGTTTAGTGATTATCTGTTATTTGGATTATGATTATTATTACTCTCTACCAGGATGCAAAATATATCAGGGTCTTATTTGATTTCTTTGTGAATAGTTGTACGCACCACCATTATTTGATGGTAGATTGAAAACTCATATATATATATTATCTGTCTGTTTCCCCTTGAATTGCATCAACTTTCATCCTTCTGTAAAGATTCATAACATAGCCTTAGAGGTCGAATGTGCAAACTTGAATTTGAAACTATAATTGGTCGACTTATCCTGTTCCGATTAACCAAGATTCTGAAACTATAATTGAATCCGCCCAGGGCCGGTTCCGTTCTAAATCCGTCAGTTTCAAGCCAATTCAAATTTGAATTTGAAACCACTCGGAAGGAGTAAATTTATTTTAAAAAAATAAAATTATAGAAAAAATATAAAAAAGACCAAGAGTGGTTTGCAACCATTGGTTTCGGTTTGATTCCGGTTTTAGTTTTATAAAAGGTGAAACTGAAACCGAATCCGATGGTTTCGGGTTCTTGACTCGGTTCAGTTCTGGTTGAAACCGCCAAGCCAGTTAATAATCGATCATGGCTAATCCTGTCAATGAGACGAAGTTTCTTAGAGAAACTTTCACCACAAAAATTGCTTCAAGGAAATAAACAAAAATCTACATGTACATGAACTGGAGTTATTTCATATTGCGTCATTCAACAGGAGCAATCATAACAAGCATGCGCAATTGAAAACAATGAAAGAGGCAGTGGCTGATAGGATGGGGCGAACAGCCCACGGCATCCTGCAGGCACACGCATTCGACCGTGTGTCTGAGCACGTGCGTGTGTATGATCTGTGTGTATTTTGTTTATGTGTTTATGTTTTCTCCACTCAAAAAGCATTTTGACCGACTGGGCTATGATGGACTTGTGTGTTTAACCGCTTTCTTATTCATATAAAGTACCTAATATCACCTGAAATGCTTCGTACATATTGTAGACATGTTCCGGGTTTTGGTTTCATCTTGAAACACGAAACGCCGCTACATGCCTTCCCGTGCATCATATATGCTCGTATAAACTTGCTTTGGGTGAATTTCATGTCTCTCTGTCAAAGGCCTACCAAGCAGCGGGCTTATGCCAACCTTCAATTGAAGAGGTATCTAAGTTTAAAGTCAAATCCATAAGCCCCCAAAATTACAAAAGACGAAGAAGAATTTCATGAGATTTTCGCAAAATTCAAAGACAATTAGCAACATAAACTTGGTAATAGTTGTCTTATATCGACAAATCATCTTTATATAATAAAATCTTTCTCATATTAAGAGCCATGAATACGACAGAGTACCAATATATGCAAAACCGAAGGATCACATCATATTAGTCTTGAAGTGTTTTCACATTGAATATGAAAACTTATTTCTGCTTACATCATAATAGTTGAGATAGATTTCTAATATTTAAAGGGAACATTTCAGGGTGACTGTAATTTGGAACTTATTTCAGCTTATATCATAATATGCACTCAATATTCTTTCCCTCTTTCAGATGTAAGGTGCATCCCTTTGGGGCAAGGCAACAATTGCAATTTGATGGCAGCTTCTCTGCACCAGATGATTTGCAGGTCATGTATTCTACATCAAGGCAATATAGGGGACAAATCTTGGCCTCTGTTAAAGTTAGTACTCAAAGAGAAATCATTCCTTTCAAACAGAAAAAAGAAGAAGACGAAGAAAGAATAAGTAAATGATGAGAAATTTAGTTGTGTTATCATCTAAAGTAACGATGCAATTGAAATGGTGACTTCATAAGCATACTTGAATAAAATGTGATGTATGGGTGCCAAAGAGCTCTAACCCTCAGCATTAGATAAGACTTCAAGTGGCAAAGTTAATCCACTTTAGGTAGCATCGACAATACTAAGTTACACCTACTCCTATAGAAGTAAAGAAACAAGTAGAAAAGTAAGAACAATGGTTGTATTCTATTTCTCTCTTTGTTACAATCTCTATTTATAGGCCTTGTTGAAGAAGCAAAGGATGAGTCCATTTTTTGGACATGAGTCCCAATAACTTTCATTTCCATATTCGTGTTTTCTTTACACCACCGTATCAAGTAGACGACATCAACTGTCTTTCCACTACCCCTCCTTATTTCAAGATTCATCCAAGTTATGGGTCTGAGCTCCTTGTTTTATCCATTGGAATCTCTCAAAGTTTTTGCCAAATCCTCTCCATTTTCCGGCATCAAAAAGCAAAAAATAAAATTTACTTAAACAAAATTAGTTTCCTTAAAATTACAAACAATATTGATAATATAATGACAGAGTAAGGCATAAAATTGAAGTTGTGGTGTTTTACAATCTTAGTTTTCCTCAATTTTACATGAGAAAGATAACTGAAAATTAGTTTCCAAATTAAGTATGTCATCCCGATTGGAATCATGGATATATATACTTCTCGCTCTCGCTCTCCCTCCCTTTGATTATACACATACATCATATTTGTATACATATATTTCTGTTTATATGTGTGTGTTTTACTCAAATGAACCTATAACCTCCTAATGATTCCAACAACTGATTAAAATTGTATGCACTGGAAAACTCACTGCTTGGAGCTTATATATCTCCACACGCATACCACACACATGCTTCTTCAATTAAGCAAAAAATGAAAGGAAAGATGAAAACAAAACTCTCATATTACCTGCAGTCAATAAAAGAAGAATTGCCAAGCTGTAGTTGATCCTCACCATCATGTCTCCTATTGGTGTAGAGGATAACCTTCCTCTCTTATGTATATATATTTCTGCAACCCTCCATCATCACATTGAAGTCAACTATCAAGAAAAGAACAAATGGATCACCAACCCATTTTGATGTGGATTTTGGCTTCTTTCTACCTTCTTTTCTTGACTTTAGAAGTCAAAGGTTAAATTTAAGAGGGAGCTACAGCTCTCCTCTGGGAGGACCTTTTCTTTTCCTTTCTTCAGTTACGGAGGGAGTTCAAAACCTTTCACGCACACATGCACCCTCACATTCCTAGGTTTTACGTACCGGATGACCATATTTTATCAAACGGAACTTCTTTAAGTACACCATTTTTACTATATACACACTTCAATTTTATAAATATCTAAAATACCGTTACAGAATTCTCTCTCTCCTCTTGAGGGTAAAGTTCTTGATTTTACTGAAGGGTATGTTTGTAATTACTGAAAATAAGCAGGGCTATTTTGGGGAAAATAGCAAAAAGTGCCTATGTTAAGAGGGGTGTGCATATATTTATCAAATAATAAGTGTCAAATTTGTATATTTCATTAGTATGAAGCATACAAAAGAGAATGACCTAGCATCACTATTGATCTCGTATCTGAGTCTACATTTAAGTAAAATTGCATGTTAGTATGTTCGTAGCATAAATAAAATATTATAATACAAATTTGTTCTTGACATATTCACCCTCTCCTCATGAAAAAAAACTCCATTTTTCTTAAGTTAATGAAGCATTATAATCATAAGGAATGAAACTTCATATAAATAGTCAAAACCTAAATACATGTAATACTTATATACCAAAGTAAAATGATCATTCGCCACACCTACTGGCATCCTTGAACTGCCTGTATCTACGATTCAACTACGGCTCTCATTATCTGATTTTTGTTATTTTAGATACTCATTGTTTAGTGATTATCTGTTATTTGGATTATGATTATTATTACTCTGATGCAAAATATATCAGGGTCTTATTTGATTTCTTTTGTGAATAGTTGTACGCACCACCATTATTTGATGGTAGATTGAATAATCCGCCCAGGACTGTGTTCCTGCTCTAAATCCGTCAGTTTCAAGCCAATTACAATTTGAATTTGAAACCACTTGGAAGCAGTAAATTTATTTAAAAAAAATAAATTATAGAAAAATGAAAAAAGACCAAGAGTGGTTTTGCAACCATTGGTTTCGGTTTTGAATTTGAAACCACTCGGAAGCAGTAAATTTATTTTAAAAAAATAAAATTATAGAAAAATATAAAAAAGACCAAGAGTGGTTTGCAACCATTGGTTTCGGTTTGATTCCAGTTTTAGTTTTATAAAAGGTGAAACTGAAACCGAATCAGGTGGTTTCGGGTTCAGTCGGTTCCAGACTGCAGTTGCCTTCAGTTTTACATTTTATGTTAAAAGAAATAGGTGGTGAGGCGGCGTGTGTTGTGTTCCATGTGGGCGATGTGCATAAACTGTGCCTTGAGTCCCCACTTTGCAGATCCGCATATATCTCTCATTTCAACAAGGCAAAAGAACAAATTTTCCATAATTGACTTGAGAACTTGCTTGAATCCATTAAATAAAGGAGAAGTAGGAGAAAGTTTCATCAGATGTGTTTCTTCCTTCTACTTGTTAACTAGAACATAATTTTAAGGATCTAATAAAAGGAAAAGAATTTGCTGCCAATATTGGAACCGTCCTGTCTATATGAACATGATGAGGTTCTCAATTGTGCTTATATGAAATTCATAACCAGAATTTGGATCTAAGCTTCATAATGTAAAGGCTTATTGAGAATTAAGAGGCGTAGTTCACAAGTAGATGGCTTAGTCAGCCCGTTCATCCATGTTACGACGTGGCCTTCGTAACCTGGATAACAAATCGGACCCAAAGCCATAACCGAACCAGAACCGAACTGGGTTGAAAACAGGCTGAAACCGGGATCGACAAAATCGGACCCAAAGCCATAATCCTCCAAAATCACAAAAAAGGCGAAGAATTTCGTTAGATTTTCGCAAAATTCAAAGACAATTATCAACATAAACTTGACAATAGTTGTCTTATATCGACAAATCGTCTTTATATAATAAAATCCCTCTCAAAGCAAAATCCTTGCCGTTTCTTTTTGCAAACATTGAATCAGTTCATACTTGGACAATTGTTCTTTTCAGTGTTACTTTCATTGTGAAACGTATTACTGTTGATACCAAGGAGGACATTTGCACAATTTCATAAAAAAAGGGGCTAAAGTATTAAATATTTGAAAATTTGAATTCAAACAGATGAAAAAAGCAAGTGGACCGAATTGGATCTAGCATGTTGAGGTCCATGCAACACCGGATCCAATTATCCACATTCATATCGCTTAGACTTAGGGAATAATTAACTAACCATAGAATTATCCAAGGGTTACATTTTTTTTCCCCAAGAGGTACTTCCCTTTTGGGTATAGTTTTCAATTTGCCCACAAATTTAAAACAAGGATTTTAGAAAAAAATAGGTTGAATGCCCTTTATCCCGATCTCTAGCTCTAGAATATCTCCTAATGTAATGAACCTCTAAATTTAGCGGTTCCATATTGAACTGATGTGAGGCAGGCATCTCACCCAAAATTTGAAATTTTGAATGAAAAGATCCTTGCCTGAATTTTGTGCATGTGTGATAATAATTAAAAAATTAAATTGCATCTAGACCTTTATAGCAATGGGGCAGGGTGCGGTAGGTTTTTACACCTACACCGCCCCACGCTAGAACCTTGCTATTAGACCCCACTCCATCCCACAGATCTTGACGATCAAACCCTCACCCATCCCGCATCTACCCATCCTACTCCGCCCAACTTCAATCTATTAAAATGAAATTTTTAAAAGAAAATTTAGTTTATATAATATATTATACTTAAAAATAAATACTATTTTGTAGTATTCCTTACTATTAAAGTAGAAGTGATTATATGCATACATTTATATACATATATATCTTATATAAGGGTTTAAGCCTCTTGTGGATCTTCTGTACTTGGAGCAGGGCAGGTTTTCCCCCTTCAGAACCACCCCATGTTGTGAGGTGGGTACCGATGGGCAGGGTTAGGTAGAGATTGTCATCCCTAGTTGTGACACTTTTCTTTTACCTAACATGCATAGATTCATGTGGAAAAAATTGCACACATTGTTATCCCTTGTTATGATGTGGGTACGAATGGCACGATTGCCACCCTATGAAGTACACTCACAAAGATAATAAAGTATACATTTAGATTTTTAAATTAAAAATTTCACACACCCATACTTATACACATCCATATATAGCTTAAAATAATTAAAAGTGGATGAAAAATACTCATTATGATACTGTGATATTTTTGCAAATATAATATTTGACAATATCAATAAAGCTAGATTAGTGAGATTAGCACTTATATAGAGATGTTAATTGAAATTCCTCCTATTCAAGGCCATTGACAAGGAAGGAACTTCAAATAATTTCTATTCATACAACCTTTCCACTAAACATACACCCCCTTTTTAAAAATCTCGAAATTATCCTCCTACAATTTCTCTCATATGATACCCCTTCTCACACCTTCACTCGAACAAACCTATTGTCATTTCTACATCACAGCTGAAATCACTGTACCTGACCATCAGTTCTACACTACTATTGACAATATTTCCATCTCATCTTCGTGTGTGTCTTTTTTATCACTTTCAATCTATTTTCATCACTTTTGATTTATTTTTAACCTTGTTCAAATTTTCACAACCACAATACGGATATTATTTAAAGTCTTTCATCGATCTAGCAAACAATCATATGAAAATTGATAAAAAAGATCAAGTTTCAAATAAGCGGTTATGACAAGATAGGTGTCTTCAAGCAGGAAAGAGGCGCATGTCAGTGCGTTAGTCATACCAACTAATGCACCATAAGCACATGCTTTCATTATAAGATGTCGCTATCCAAGCACATCAGTCTTTTATTGAATGGTGTGGCCAAGACACATCACAATTAATTTTCTCCATGCATGTAAGGTGCATTACTCTTTATTTTAGTTATATTAACAACATTATTCTTAATCTATAGTATGTCAAAGAAATCAAGTGAAAGTATTCATTATCGTATAAAAGACTTTGAATATACTACATATGATGATACTAAGATTGATGAAAATGGACCAAATGACCCATTTATTGATTGATTGGGTGATGATACATATGATGATACATTTGTTGACTACGAGGGTGTTTAACTTGATTATGTATTTGCATTTAGCATCGGTGCAATATTTTATAGTCATAATAATATGGTTCAATGTATAAGAGATATTGGAGAAGTACAATATTGTTATCATCATTTTCAGTTGAAAAGTAAAGGTATGAGAAGCAAAGTATGACTTGGGTATGAAAAAAGTGACAAATATAAAAAGCAACAAAAATGTTGATATTTAAAGTCGTCATTAAACTAGTAGAAAGAAGGTGAAACATACATTCTTACTTACAAAAGAGAAGAACTGATAGTTTATGTAGGTTGTATATAGTTAAGAGTGCACATAATCATCTTCTAGCCTTGCATTTGGAAGAACATGCATTTGGAAGAACATGCATTTGTAGGTAGATTGAATGTTGTTGAGTATAGTGTGACAAAAGATATGAGTAAAAGTCATTATAAGCTCAAGCATATTTTGTCACAATTGAAGCATCTTAATGATATGAATACTAGTATCATAAGACACATTTGCAATGTGAGGATGAAAAAAAAGTATATGGGTAGTCAAATTGTTCTCTAACAACTATTGTATTTATTATATAGCTAACAACACCACACTTGACATAGAAGGATTTCATATACATGCATTGTTAACAACATCATATTTGCACATCCTCAATCAATTCGGTTATTACGTGTATTTTCGAAGTGTTCGAGTTTGAGTGCACGTATAAGGTAAACATGTATGAGTTATTTTTTCTATTTCATTTATATGTGTAAGATACCTTTCTTATAGGTTATAGGATTTACATCAATAAATAAAATAATTATGTGGCATTTGCCTTCATGGGTTTAGAGAAAGAGTATAATTATTTGTGGGTGTTGAAGTACATCAAGAAGTTATATATGACAAAAAGATTTTCATATGTAGTTTGAAGTGATCATGATCTTAGTTAGCTATGAAAATGTCACTATGTGTCTTGAAGATGCTATTGCACCTTATACACATGTGGGTTTGAGTTCAATAAAGATCTACCAATGATGACCAATTTGATTAGCAACTCAATCTAGTATATATTGATCTATGATGTCTAAATATCAAATGCCAATGGAACAAGGACAAGTAATAGGTATCGTTCATGTATATGTTCCAACAAGATTTGAGAAAATTTGATAGATGAAATGATATCAACATTATAATAAATATTCATTGTGTAACATAAACAACAACCAAATATTTACTGGTAAACATATACCTCGTGAGCCTACATAAAGTCTATATGCTCACAATAGTCAACTAGGCAATCAAAATGAGATTCTTATGAGTGACATTGCTCATCTATTTAGCTATACAAGGTTGCCCATCAACCCACCCACCCCGAGTGTGCCTAATTGTAAAGGCCAGAAAATTCTCATAAATCCATGCCTATAAGATATAAAACATTTTATATCATTCAAACAAACAAGCAAGCTGATATCAACTTATTACTAAACTTAAACAAATATAATGTAGAAACTCCTACCTACAACAAAATATCATGACTATTAAGTTGGTGTGCCTCTTTAATTGAAGGCTTAAGGCTTTCGTAACTGTCTGTAAAAGTAAGCCAACGTCACTACACCCAAGCATACTCGCGGATCCTTGGCAATGTAGAAGACAACAATTGAATGATGGGGACCAATTTACCCTGATATATTGTATTATGTGATACAACAAAAATATTTTTTGCTGATGCATAATCTCTTTTTCTAAGCACATGAACTTCACTTATCTAGATTGCATTTGCAACTTCACTAAATCATAATTCATGCCCATCATTTCAACTATAATATCTATCTTATCCATTACCTTCATCACATGTGTAAAGGCTATAAGGTGGCCAATTAACAAAAGACCTAAAATCTCATGGACATCATAGAGAGTAATAGTCATCTCATCCTATGACATATGAAAGTTGTTAGCATCGCGTTGCTATCTCTCATAAAAGCAATGAGTAATAGCTGATCCAAAGTCTTCAATAACAAATCTCTCTATTAAGATAACCTATATTACAATACAATATCCTTTTAACTACTTGGTACTACTACTTTTTGTGGAAATGACAACTTAGCCAAAGTATTGTATCTCATATAGCAAGGTAAAATTAGGGAGCAACTCCAAGATTTGAGAAACAACATAATCGTCACCCTCTAGGGGTACTCGTCATAACAAAGCTCTCAATAACCAACTTTATCAAAATATTTTGAAGAAGCAACAACAAGGTGTTTCTTAAAGTGTACTTGTATAGGTTGATTCACATGTGATGACTCCATGTGCTTCTCCTCATGCAATCGATTTAGTCATCTACCATATACTAAATCGATGGTATTTTACCTTCTCGATGACCTGTAATAATATTACCTTCTACTCGTCCACCTCTATATGATACATAGTCACCTCTTCAAGTTATTCCTACTTTAAAATATAAAATAAATATTTTATTCAAAATATAAAAAAGTGGACGAAAAACACGAGCTATGCACATCCTGCATAGAAGACGAATGCACCCAAGATTCACCCCGCATTAATGAGTGTCGTGGCGTAAGCACACATATTGAGACGATGAACCTCATTTGGGTTGAACTCCTACATCACCTTTTAGAGTGAGTCCGGCTTAATTATACAAGCACCGGGCTCCAATCACGTTTCTTTTTCAACTAATGCTAGTTTCAATCGCTAACAAAAAATAAGAAAACATTAAGCGAAAAGAACTTGCGTAAGTCTATTTCAATGGATTCAATCACGATCATTCAATCCAATGCATCATAGTCCTTCAAAACACATACACAATGAAAATGAAGAAACGTCAAGTACGAGATCGCAATGAAGAAGGACGTTGTGTGAGATTGAGTAACACACGTAGGAAAATCAAGAGAACACTTAGCATGCAAAGGTAATCTCGTGCGGTTGAGCTGCTAAGGTTAATGTGAACAATGTTTTTGCATGAGATAGAAATTGTAAAAAAGATATTTCTATAACAAACTAAAATAAGGGTGGATGTATAGTAACATCCAACTTCAAAATATCCGATAATGATCACATCTATCTACATCTATGCCCTTAGATGTGCTATTTTTTCAAGAAGCCCTAAGTTAGACACAATCGCAGAGTGATTGAAACTTTAGTGACATAGCCATAAATACGTTTAGTTTTGATCTAATATATTAGATAAAAAAGCTAAAGCCAAGATTTGTCTCTCATTAAGTAGAGCATTTATTAGGTTTTTTTTATTCAAAACTTAATATTTATAAATGTTCTTGATGATTGAAAGTATTTTAATATGGTGTTACTAAAGGCCTACTATAAATTATTAAGCGTATATCCCTTTTCTCATTTTAACCTCATTTCCATACACCTCTCTCCTTTGTCTCTCGTGCTCTCTCAACTCTTGCCTACACTCTTTCTTTTGTATCATTGAAGTCTAGCACAACTCAAGCAAAGCCAACTTCTCAACTCTTGACCCATCCCTTATCATTGTTAAGTGCATCTTATGGAAGAGATGCTTATGACATGCAGCATGTGTCTGACTCACAAGGGAGACAATTGCGGCATGTCCTTTACTCACAAGGGAGACAATTGCCGTGTGCATTTGTCTCATGAAAATATATGCCACAAACATCTCTCCTCTCTCCTTGATATGCACCTCTTTCTTTCTCTTTTCCACACTCAAGGAGACGTTTGGTATGTGTTTCTTATATATAAAGGACCTGCATCCCGTGTAAACTCCGGTATAAGAGAGATGAACCGGTATCAAAATATTGAAGAACACTTACGGTTACAAGGAAAATAGAATAGAGAAAGGAAGAAAGGGAGAGAAGAACGACGACGAATGAATGACGATGATAAGAGAAGAGAGGGAGGGAAAAGGAGTGACAAGTCGCTTTTAGCTATGAAAGAGAAAGAAGCATGAGGAAGGAGAGAAGTAGGATGGTATACGAGAAAAAAATAGAAAATAGAAGAAAAAAGAAAAGTGAGTATCAGATAAACATAAGCATTATGAAAAAGAGGGTGTGATCTTAAGCGTGTGCGTTTTGCGCTTATGCTTTGAATTTCTTGAACTTTTTGCTGTTACACATCTTCATCGAGCTCTAACTTCGGATTATGAGGACACGTGGCAGTCCGAAGTCATGGCTTCATTCTTACATGACTTCCTGGTATATCGAATCCAAACATTGAGCGAAAACCATAAATGGAAGAAACCACCTCTCACCGGAAATTTCCGGTTCAGCGGCGTCATGGGTTCGATGGCGGAGTTGGACGGAGGCGGAAACAGCCCCTGCGACGGGAAGCCGGGGACGGATGATACGGCTTCCGGAGATGGAGGAGGGGCAGCGGAGATGGAGAACGGCAGCGGAACGCGGAAGAGCTCCGGTGGGGCGCCGCTGGAGGTGGGGACGCGAGTAATGTGCCGGTGGAGGGACAGCAAGTACCACCCCGTCAAGGTCATTGAACGCCGGAAGTTCCAATCCGGCAACCTCAATGAGTACGAGTATTACGTACACTACACAGAATGTCCGTACTCCCCCCTCTCTCTCTCTCTCTCTCTTACTGTTAATTCTCCCTCTGTCCTTGCTATTCATTGTATTCTAGGGTTTTCTTGAATTGGAATTCCTTTGATAGGGTTTATGTTTTACAGTTTTCATCTTCTAGGGTTTCGTTACTATCGAAGATTAAGGGAAATTTGAGTTGGATGCTGCGTATTATGAATTGCAGTTGCTGTTATCTTTGTTTCTAGGTTTCTGTTGCTGTTGGTTTAATGTTGAGGGCTTTTAGCTAGTAGGAGGGTTCTTCTTGTATCATCCCATCCATTTAACCATGTGCTTTTTCTTCGTGCTCTTCATTTGACTTCTAAAACTTTTCGTGGATCTTAATCCTGGGATGTATCCACTGTGGCGTTGGAAGAGACGAGCTTGTATGTTTCACTTCTCAGTGTGGGCTTGTTTTTGAAACACTTGAATGGGGGACAAACGCAAATAACATCATATTTATTGGGATTTGCAGTTTCTTAGTGTCTTGTTGGGCTTGGAGCAAGAGAAAGAAAAAAATAGAGGGATTAAAGGTTCTTTGTCATAAAGTTGTGTTAAAAGATGGGCCGCGCGGGCCCGGCCCTTAGAGGCCTTGGCTAGTCGGGCTGTAAGGGCCGACCCCCAACGGCTAGCTGTGTAGCCATTGGGGGTTGGCTGTGCCCAGCCCCCCTCCACTCTCTTCTTCTCCTTCCTCTCTTCTCATGTACTCTCTTTAATTCTCTCTTATAATCTTCTATAAATACCTCTTATATATATAATTTAACAAACTTTTTGTGGCTAAATAATATTCATTTTTGGTATATTGTGCTTTGTTGTATATGCTTTATTATAGCATTTTTTGAAGGCTTTTGGGTGATATTTTGAGGTGATATTCATAAATCTTTCGCTGATACATTGAAACATCGTCTTCATTACATGGTATCAGAGCCATTCACGTTCGTGAGAATGTCATTTGTCACCTCGTGAAGCGTGCCAATAGTGCTCTTGATTTTATTGTAAGTTTACCTTCTTATAATTATTTTTTCTTTTAAATATGGATGAGAAAGGTGAGTTTAATTTTTGTTTAACTCCTTCAAACTACAAAATATAGGCCCAAACTATGAAAAATTATCTAGAACAACAACTAAGCCTTTTCCCATACTAGACGGGGTCGACTACATGGATTCTTTGTTTCCACAGATCCCTATCGTGTGCCATGTTAGCAGTTAACTCACAATAAGCTAGATCATTCTTTATTGTTTCTTTCCAACACTTTTGTGGTTGTCCTCTAGCTCTTTTAATACTTTCCAAATTTAGTTTTTCATACCTTCTTAAAGGTTCTTCTTTTGATCTTCTTTCTATATGTCCAAACCATCTTAAACGATATTCTCTCATTTTATCTTCTATTGGTGTCACTCCTAATTTGTTTCTAATAACCTATTTGTTTCTAATAACCTCATTATGTATACCGTCTTTTCTTGTATGACCACTCACCCATCTCAACATCTTTATTTCTGTAACAGACATCTTTTGTACATGTTGATGATTAACTGCCCAACAATCAGAACCATAACACATGGCAGGCCTAATTGCTGCTCTATAATATTTACCTTTTACCTTTAATGGTATCTTCTTATCACAAAGAATACCTGATGCTCCTCTCCATTTTAACCAACCAACATTAATTCTATGCATAACATCTCCATCAATTCTTCCATCACTCTAAAAAATTGATCCTAGATATTTAAAACTTTCCTTTTGGGGATGCAATGTGTGCCAATTTTAATTTCTTTGTCCTCTGAAGTAACCAAATGATCAAACTTACATTCCATATATTATGTCTTTGTTCTACAAAGTCGGAGGCCTTTGCTTTCTAATGCTTCTCTCCATAGTTCCAATTTTTTATTAACTTTTTTCTTAGACTCCTCCACTAACACAATGTGATCTGCAAATAACATACACCAAGGTACTTCATCTTGAATATGTTTTGAACATGTTTTTGCACCATCGTAGATGTCTCTTATAAGGTTAATGTATGCCAATGGGATACCTCTTTTTTCCAAAATTCTCCAAAGAACCTCCATCGGTACCCTATTGTAAGTTTTTTCTAGATTAATAAATATCATGTGAAGGTCTTTCTTTTTTACTCTAAAATGTTCCATAAGACATCTCAAAAGGTGAATCGCTTCAACAATAGATCTGCCTGACATGAATCCAAATTGGTTCTCTGTTGTATTTGATACTTGTCTTAACCTACGTTCGATAATTCTTTCCCACAATTTCATAGTATGGCTCATTAACTTGATACCTCGATAATTCACACAATTCTGAATATCTCCCTTGTTCTTATAAATGGGTATAAGTGTACTCGCTCTACATTCCTCGAGCATCTTTTGGTTTCTCCATATTTCATTAAATAGTCTTGTGAGCCAAGCGATTCCTATTTCTCCTAGTATTTTCCAAACTTCTATAGGAATATTGTCTGGTCCTACCGATTTACCATCCTTCATATGTTTAAGAGCCTCTTTGACTTCATTCTTTTGAATACGTTAGTAGAAATTGTGGTTTATATCAGTGTTGTCTGACGCGTATCGTATCGCATATCGCTGGGCTCCACGATACAGGCGTATCGTATCGTATCATACTTTAATATTAAAAAACTATAAAAATTATTTAAAAAATCAATAAAATTAGTAAAAATCTGAAAAAAAATCAAGAAAATTCTGGAAAATTCTGGTAATTGCTTTAAATTCATATAATGCAAAGTTTAGCACAAATTGAACATTTAATATTGAACAATTGCATCCAAAATTATATATTTTGAATCAAAAAATGAAATACATTTATATTTTACATATTGTAAATTTGTATCAGGATCATTAACTAAATAATCTTCATCTTCTCCTTGATGATGTTGTTGCACTTCAAATTAATTCATGCAATGTCTTCTTCAGTTAGGACTTAGGAGTGCATTTTCTTCATTATCTTCTATAATCCACTCATGTAATATATCAAAATTAACAAACTGCTATCTTTGTACATGTAGTTGTCATATTTGCTAATTTTCATATGTGAGCAAAACAAAGAGCTCCATTTCTTTGATTATTGAGTCTATGACACCTCTATGATGTGATATTATTACTTGATGATGTTCCTTTTTTCTCTTATTGGAGACTAGCTTTTTAACTAATGCTTGAGCTTCATTTCTCACTTCACAGACTGAGTTAAGCCTCACACACATGGATCATGTTCAACTCAATGGAAGTCATGTAACGTGAACCCTAAAATAGTGAAGTTGTGAAATCCCTACTCAATGAACCGAGAGAACTAAATGTTTTTAATTGTTTACGATCTTATGAAATTAGAAACTGTTAGCAAAAATATACCTAAAAGTTGTAGCAGAAAGGGAAATGATTTTGTCATAAATTTTTTTTATACATTATTCTTGTTAAATAAATGAAATTATAAACCCAAATTATAAGCATATTGGAGAATGCCTTTAAGGGAAGTGAAGAGAGGGGAAGAGAGGGCAGAAACATGCAAAAATTTTTTTTGAAAAAAATAGGCGTATCATACGATACAGTACCGTATCGTACGATACGGCACGATAACTTGTATCTTACGATACAGGTTACCGTATCGTATCTACGATACATATCGCAGATACGGATAACACTTGTTTATATACTTTTCTGATTTGGCTAACTCTCCTAAGCTAATACTAACATCTTTATTTTCATTAAAAAGCTTATAAAAATAGTTTTTCCATCTATTTCTTATATCATCATTTGCCACTAGAATGTTTTCATCCTCGTCCTTGATGCATCTAACATAATTAAGATATTTAGTTTTCCTATCTCTAGCCCTAGCTATCCTAAAAATATCTCTTTCACCCTCTTTTGAGTTGAGTTTTTTATATAAATCCTCCCAAATTTTAGTTTTTGCTTCACTCACGGCCTTTTTCGCTTCCTTATTTGCTTTCTTATAAGCTTCTAAAGTTTCACTAGTTTTCTTAGCATAATGTAATTTGTAACATGCCCTCTTTGCCTTGATTTTATTTTGCACTACTTCACTCCACCACAAAGCTTCTTTTTGTGTCGGTATACCTCCCTTAGATACACCTAACACATCTTTTGCCACTTTCCTAATATGGCACCACAAAGCTTCTTTTTGTGTCGGTACACCTCCCTTAGATACACCAAACACATCTTTTGCCACTTTCCTAATATGTATAGCCGTATTGTTCCACATATCAAAGGGTGTACCAACATAATTCCAAACGTCTCCTTGAAGGACTTTCTGTTTAAATATATCTTCTTTCTCGCTTTTGAGGTTCTACCATTTAGTCCGAATAGTTAGATGCACTCTTTTCTTCTTTGCCCATTTTCTTATTTGTAAATCCATAACTAAAAGTCGATGTTGGGTGGTTAAGCTTTCTCCTGTAATTACCTTGCAATCTTTTCAACACGCTCTATCTTTTTTTTCTACAAATAAAATAATCAATTTGTGTTTGTGATAGGCCACTCTTATAAGTAATTAAATGTTCATCTCATTTTTTGAAGATTGTATTTACTATAAAGAGATCAAATGCCATAGCAAAATTTAAAATTTCCCTACCTTCCGAATTTATATCCCCCAAATCTAAGTTTCCATGAATACCTTGATATCCTAGTGCCTCTTTACCGACATGTCCATTTAAGTATTCTCCTAAACAGATCATCTCCCTTTGTGGAATCTTTTAAATCACCTTATCTAACTCTTCCCAAAAAGCTGTCTTTATACTATTTTCTAGTCCTACTTGGGGTGCGTAAGCACAAACTATATTCAAAACCTCTGCTCCTAACACTAATTTCAACATCATGATTCAGTCACCATATCGTTGTATGTGTACTACACTATCCTTTAAATCTTTATTTATGATAATACCAACTCTGTAGTGAAGTACCTTGGTGTATGTTATTTGCAGATGACATTGTGTTAGTGGAGTAGTCTAAGGAAAAAGTTAATAGAAAATTGGAACTATGGAGAGAAGCATTAGAAAGCAAAGGCCTCCGACTTTGTAGAACAAAGACAAAATATATGGAATGTAAGTTTGATCATTTGGTTACTTCAGAGGACAAAGAAATTAAAATTGGCACACATTGCATCCCCCAAAAGGAAAGTTTTAAATACCTAAGATCAATTTTTTAGAGTGATGGAAGAATTGATGGAGATGTTACGCATAGAATTAATGCTGGTTGGTTAAAATGGAGAGGAGCATCAGGTATTCTTTGTGATAAAAAGATACCATTAAAGTTAAAAGGTAAATATTATAGAGCAACAATTAGGCTTGCCATGTTTTATGGTTCTGAGTGTTGGGCAGTTAATAACATGTACAAAAGATGTCTGTTACAGAAATAAAGATGTTGAGATGGGTGAGTGGTCATACATGAAAGACCGTATACATAAAGAGGCTATTAGAAACAAATTAGGAGTGGCACGAATAGAGGATAAAATGAGAGAATATCGTTTAAGATGGTTTGGACATATAGAAAGAAGATCAAAAGAAGAACCTTTAAGAAGGTATGAAAAACTAAACTTGGAAAGTATTAAAAGAGCTAGAGGATGACCACAAAAGTGTTGGAAAGAAACAATAAAAAATGATCTAGCTTATTGTGAGTTAAATGCTAACATGGCACACGATAGGTTTCTGTGGAAACAAAGAATCCATGTAGTCGACCCCGTCTAGTATGGGAAAAGGCTTAGATGTTGTTGTTGCATATTTATATATACATCAATCTCATAAACACTCATGCTAAAGTACATCTGAAAAATCTAGCGTATACGTGTGTGATAAATGAAAGGTGCATATACAGATAATAAGCTAGCGTATACCTCCAGTAAGATGGTAATTTCGTGATTATCAATGAGAAACTCCATGCATTGGAGCCTCTCTGGTAGTGTGTGTATGTATGTATGTATATATACATATATGCATATTTATATATACATCAATCTGATAAACACTCATGCTAAAGTACATCTGAAAAATCTCATGTAAAATGTATATACATGTGTGATAAATGAAAGGTGCATATACAAATAATAAGCTAGCGTATGTTTTCAGGCTGGCTGTCTTCAGATATTACATACTACATGGTCGTAGTTTCCTTTTGGATGCAACATGGGGCAGCCTGGCTAGTCTCTGGTAAGATGGTAAGTTCGCCTTTGCTTAGTCGCTTCAGTCTTGCAGTAAGCCTCACTTGTGAGAAGGGGCTTAAATATCTCAGAAAGGAGGTAAGGAGATGTGATTCCATAAAGTTTTCTTCTTGACTATCGTATATCAGTGTGCACTTTGGATTTCCTTGGCATGAATGCTTGATTTCTGCTCTCTTCCTGGTTTTTCTTTGTTTCCTTTTCTGGTGGTACTGTAAGGTTTATTCATTTCCCTTCTCTTGCTCAGTATTCTCTGTTTCCCTATCTGATGCTATTGTAAGGTTTATCTTGAATAACGTTTAGATAGTAAGTGCCTGGAGTGTGCTATTTTACTTTGTCATGGGTTCCATTTTAATTTGGCCTAGTGACTTAGTGCATTCTTTGTGGTTCTTGCTTTAGTTAACAGAAGACTTGACAAGTGGGTGAAGCTTGAGCAACTTGATCTTGACTCGATGTGGACAGATGTGGATGAGAAGACAGAGGAAAAGGTATGTCCTATCATCCACGCTTGAAACACTTGGCAATTGGCATAGCCTAAACTTTGTTACTTCTGTTATGCAATTTAGAAGCATATTCTAGAGCTTGTCTCCAGAATCTGCAATTTGTGCACCTTCTAATTATCTTTTACTTTCATATATATGTAAAATATTTGCTACAATATATGGCATAGTGCCCTCTGCCTTTGACCCTTCCATATGAATTCTAATTCATCAATTTGAGCTTAGGGGTGGCTTATCATGATCTGTTTATTAGGATATGCATTTTGAGTCGGGTGTTTTCATGATTCTTTCATACATTTTTAGTAGAGTGTGGACTGTTGACTTTTAAAGTTCTATGTAATTGTTTATGTAATTCAGCACTGGGTGGTTCCAAGCATGTTTTTAACATACCATACTGTATGGTTGTTTGTATACAAATGACCATTTATGTGGAAACTGAGTAGTTTCTACTAGCAGATTGGTTCACGAACAGTACCTTTCTGAATAATTTTCATTTTGATTTCTGTTAGTGTGGAAATGATTCCCTGATGCTTGAAATACTTTTATCAACCATAGCTAATTCACAGTGAATCCCGTTACAACCACCACTTTCCTTGATAAAACAAGACGTAATGATAAAACAAGATGTAAAGAAAGCTGCCACTGGGGAGCTTATGTAGTATTCTAGATTTTTTTCTTTCATTTTAAGAAGAGTGTTTCATTAACATCTTAATGCATATTCTTTTCAGGCAACAGGTTTGAAGATGACGCGCCATCAGAAAAGGAAAATTGACGAGACGCATGTTGAGGTGTGATTTCTCTTGTGTTGTGCTAAATTATGTTGTTTGGTTCATATTTCAAGCCTGCATTGTGCATGTGGAATTGGTTGTTGCTATACACGCAATTTGCACTAGTTCAGTAAAATGTTTTGAATTTTAACATTTTATTCTCTGAGCCTACTATTGACCTGATATTTGTCCATGGATGTACGTGTATCACTAGTTATGCCTGATGCTCTATGTTCATATGCGTCCATTTAAGCATGTGACTGTCAGTTGACATGCATACCTGCACACGTGTGTATGTTTTGACACGTTGGACTTGGACCTGTTACACCATTGTCTGACTGTACTAATTTAGAGATTGAATCTACTACCCTCATGATTGTGCCTGTTAAGTGCTAATATTCATGTAATTTCATGGACCTGATGTACTGATGCGGTTGTCCCTATGCATATTTAGGCCCAACTTCTTCCGCTGCTTAAAAGGACATGTATTTATTCTTTTTGTAAGAGCTTCTGGGAATCTTCAGAAGAAGTAGCGTCTTGATTTATTTTATGATGCAGACTTGACTTTGTATGGAAGAGTAGTGAAGTTAGGATGCACAAGCCTATAAACTAAATTTTAGCATATTGATTTATTTTATGATGCAGACTTGACGTTGCATGGAAGAGTAATGAAGTTAGTTCTGTAAGAATTTCCTGTTATTCTTTTGAAAAAGTGAAAGCAAGTGAATTAATAGGTTTCTAACAAGAACACGCTGAACATATTCCAGAAATCATCTCAGGACTGCCAGTAGTTTGTAGATAAAGACCAGCTTTCTGAAGGTTTGCTTAATGTTCAGATCCTTGTCTGTTTGTCATCTTGCGTTCAGATCAACTCTGTTGTTTCATGCGAGAAGTATTATAATTGCTGTTTTTTACTGCTAAATTAATACTTAAAATCTTAACCAGTTAACCTAAGGAATGTCTATTTTGACTTAACCAGGGCCATGAGGAGCTGGATGCTGCTAGTTTGAGGGAGCATGAAGAGTTTACGAAAGTGAAAAACATTGCAACCATAGAACTTGGAAGATATGAAATTGAGACATGGTACTTTTCACCTTTTCCACCAGAATACAGTGATGTATCAAAGTTATACTTTTGTGAGTTCTGCCTCAATTTCATGAAGCACAAAGATCAGCTACAGAGGCATATGGTAAGCTGCACGTGTCACTGTTCAACCAGACTCTTTGGCTTTTTAAAATTCTTCCAACCTCTTTGGCTCGTTTAAATTCTTTGCTACATTTGCTGTATGGTGTCATTATCTTTCAGTCATTGTAATTCTTTTTGTTATCTACGTGGAAGATTTGATTGTAACTTGCAAGGCTCTTCTAGCTTTTTGTTGCCTACCTGATCCATAGCACAAGCCATTACAAGATGCAACTACCTGAATGCAGATGCGTTCAGCCTAGTACCTCATAATCAAATCTAAACTTTGACAAAGTTAAGCGTAATGCATCAATTACTCAATTGGTACATGATACACGTTATTTTATCTAGAATGACACTCTCTTTCTCTAGATTGCCTTCGTTGCTTATTGCAGCAAGCATAATCTAGTAAATTGAATGTCGAGTTTTAATGTGAATTTTCCTGACTTGCCTTTATTGCTCTTGAGATGTAGAGGAAATGTGACCTGAAGCATCCCCCTGGTGATGAGATATATCGTTGTGGCACATTATCAATGTTTGAGGTGAATACTCTTAAAGTTCAAAATTCTTCCTCTCCTGCAATCTCTGCATGTGTGTGTGCACATAAAATACAGGTCATTTTTTTTTTTTTTGCTTTAATCCCTAGTTCAGAAAGATTGGAATTTTCTTATTGTTATGGGATTAAAGCATAGTTCTCCATTAATTATTCGAGCATGCAAAGTAACAAAATTATCTCCTAGGCCTTCTTGATCTAGCTAACTTCAAGTGCTCCTGTTATTTGTGTAGTTCACAGAATTACGTTATACAAACTTCATGTTTGTCGTTGTAGGAGTGGTGATCATTGGTTTTACTTTATTTCAACAACGTTTTGTAAACATCAAGATTTTGATGTTAATAATTTTAACATCTGACGGCCTATGCAGTTTCTTTTTTAATACTTTAGTTGACCCCTGATATTGAAACAGGTTGATGGAAAGAAGAACAAAGTTTATGGTCAGAATCTATGTTATTTGGCAAAGCTGTTTCTTGATCACAAAACACTTTATTATGATGTGGACTTATTCCTGTTCTACATACTTTGTGAGTGCGACGAACGAGGATGCCATATGGTTGGCTACTTTTCAAAGGTAGTATGCCCATCATGATTGCAGTTTTTCTCTTATGTAAGAGCTCTTATAGCTTTCCTTGGGTTAGGATGCAAGGGATATTTCTTGGAGGTCTTCAAATTTGCTTGTTGCGATTTTAGCAAATAGCGATGATTCTTGCTATTGAACTTATGCCTCATTCGTTTTGATGCTTTGAAGATTGCGTGCTACATGCATATTGTGTGAAATCCCTGTATTATTGTATTTGCTTGCAGAATATTACAAAAGTGATTGTGATCACTCCTTTTCCCAAAGAAATGAGCTCAAGAGTTTCTTTTCATTAAAAAAAAAGTGCAGATGGAATACATGGTGGGGTGGCTTCGGAAGCCATAACATCACAATGGCGTTGGAGTAGCGGTTAGCTAGCTCCTAACTGGTAGCTTGAATCCAGAAAAACACAAATACACATCTGAAAGTCACAACAAAAGAAACCTAGGAATACCCTGGAAACCAACCTCCTTAAGAAGCAAAATTTCTAAACGTAGGAAAAGTTGTAAACATTGAAAATGCTGGAGTGAGTAGCTATGGATCAAGAGGAGAACATCTGACGGTTCTGATAAATGCATTAGTTTACGTAGCAGCTAGATTTTTTATGAGCAAACATTTTGAAAGATAATCAATACCCTAAATGGCGTCACTGTTGTTTATCATACTTTTGTCTTTAATAAGATCTTCCTGAAATTTTGTCCCCCTTGATTAGAAAGAGTTATAGAAACTTAAATGCAGGAAGATATGTTGGTGGACTTGCTTTGACAATCCCTGGATTCTTTCAGAATTCTTGTACGGCAGCAATTATGGGTGGCCAAATCTCATACCTTTGTGTTCTCTTTATCCTTTCTCAAAAAGAAAAGGGCATTAAAGTTAACAAACAGGATATCTAGAAGCCAAAACCAAAATAAAGAAACAGGGTCAGCTACATGGATTCTTAATCACCATTGAGCTCTAGAGACCTAACCCTCCCTCTCTTAGAGCGTTCACATCCAATTCCTCATACCTTCTAAGTGGGGCTCCATGTGGCTGCTCTCCAAATGTTTGAACTACCTTAGGTGTGTCTCTGTCATATTGGTGCTACACTAACTCCTTCCATACTCATTACTACTGGGTTGTTGTTTGCATGCATATACATCCATCTCAACATCTTTTTTGCTTTGGAAATTGATTGTCGACTACCCAATCCTCAACCAACAACATAGAGCATTTCTTATCTTATAACTGTTATAGATTGCTAAGTGTTGTCCTATGTTGTGTCGTCTTATGTTAGGTGTCATTTTGAGTTTTAGTGCAGGTTATGTTCCTTTAGTAGTACTTAAGAATAATTAAGGGTATTTTAGTCTTTCAAGTTAGACAACTTATAAATAGGTAGATTAGGGTTAAACCTAATGATTAAGGAGAAAGGCTGGACGGCTGCCTGAGTGGGCCGATTTTGGTGATTTGAGGCAGATTGGAGGAATGCCTCCAATCTGCCAATATCCGTAAGTTTCTTCTTATTTCAATTAATAAAGTTATTCTCAATATGGTATCAGAGCCTATGAGGCGAGTAAATCCGCTCTTTTTCTGTTGAAACGAAGAAATAGTGTCTTGGAGCATTGATTTAAAGTTTTGGGAAGATATCATCCAGCAAATGTTTGTTGAAAGGGAGGCAACAACCATCACAACGGACTGTTTTTTGGGCAGTCATTAATTATATTCAAGGGGCAGATTTGAACGTTGTTAAAATCAGATCTGCTCGCCAGATTCTTCCTTTTTCTGTTGGAGTTGACTTCATCATATAGTTGACAGCGGTCAATTTTGTTTTATTGGTTATTCAGACGTGTTAGCAGTCATCGGTCATCGGTTTCCATTTCTGCGCATCAGTGATCAGCGACAACACTTGTTGGTTTTCTTGGACAGTCTTTTGTTCATTGGAATCTATATCTATTAAAGTGAAAACCAGTGTTGTCTGACGCGTATCGTATCGTGTATCGCTGGGCTCCACGATACGGGCGTATCGTATCGTATCGTATCGTATCGTACTTTAATATTAAAATAATGTAAAAATAATTAAAAATTAATAAAAAATCGAAAAAAATGGAAAAAAATCAAGAAAAAATCAGGAAAAATCTGACAATTGCTTTAAATTCATATAATGTAAGTTTAGTACAGATTGAGCATTCAACATTGAACAATTGCATCCAAATTTATATATTTTGAATCCAAAAAATAAAATACAGACATAGTTTACACTTTACAGTACACTACAGTTACATATAATGTTACATTTTACAAATTGTAATCAGGATCATCAACTAAATAATCTTCATCTTCTCCTTGTTGCAGATCCTCATCATCATCAGCCACGCCCACACCTTCTTCTTCAAAATCAAATTCTTCATCTCCATAATGTTGTTGCGCTCCTTCCAAATTAATCCAGGCAACGTCTTCTTCTGTTAGGAGGGCATTTTCTTCAGTGTCTTCCATAACCCAATCTTCTAATATATCAAAATTATCCAAACTTATTGGATCGAACTGACTTTCTTCTCTATTTACTTTTTTTAATTGCCTACGACACAAACAAAGATAAACAATTAGTAAGTAATATTAACAATTGAAAACTGAAGTTAAATAATATCGAATTGAAAATTTGAAAGTAATACAACATTACCTTTCACGAAGGCGCATGTTACAACGAATATAAACCAAATCATTAAGCCTTTTGTGTTCCAACCTGTTGCGCTTTTTGTATGGATGTGTTCAAAAACACTCCAATTTCTTTCACAACCTGTTGCACTACAGGTTTGGCTTAAGACTCTAACTGCAAAATCTCTAAGGTTTGGACAATCACTTCCAAACCTGTTCCACCAAACATCTGTAAAGAAAATATAAACATTAGAGACATAATAATCCACAGTAATGTAAGATGGAACTTAAATATGAAAATAAACAATGTACCTGGACGCATCGTAGAGCGGTTGCGAATTGCAACAGGCAAACCCATCAAGTGAAGAGCATTATCATATATCTCCATCTCTCGATGTATCGCATCTACTATGCTCTCATCAGGGACTAATCTGTCGATGCATTCAATGATTCCTCGATTAACCTCACCGTCCCTTTTGAAGGTTGCTGAGTACCTCAATGATGGGTTTAGATAGTAGGCTGCTGCATGAATAGGCTGATGCAATTGTTTATTCCATCTACTATCAATTATTTTCCACACGGGCACATAATCTCTTTTTTTTCCATTAAAGTTATTTCTGATTGCTTCTTTTGCCCTGTCCATGGATTCATAAAGGTAGCCCATAGATGGTTTCTCCTCGCTGTCAGCCAATCTCAAAACTTTCACTAAAGGACAAGTAATTTTCAATAATCTGATACATGCATTCCAAAATGAACTTCTAAAAACCGTTTCTGCAATCTCATTTAACTTTCTGTTCCTTCTGTTTTGTGGCAACTCTGCAAATTGTTGCCACTCATCTGAGGAGAACATTCTCTTTAAAGCTTGCTTCTGTCTCACAATACTCTGTACAGATAAGAAGTTTGTTGCGAACCGAGTTGCAGCTGTGCGAAGAAGCTCTGCACCTTCTGTGTATCTCCTCATCATACATAAAACAAATGCATGGTTGTAAATAAATTTTGTAATATCTTGGCAACACTCAGTTGCTGCCTTTATTTCATCCATCTCACCGATGTCCTCGAGGATGAGATCTAAACAATGGGCTGCACATGGTGTCCAGTAGAAAGTCCCATAAATATCAGCTAACTCCTTTCCGGCTGCTTTGTAGTTAGCTGCATTATCTGTAATCAATTGGACTACATTTTCTAGCCCAACCTCTTGTATAACCTTATCAAATTCCTCTCGTAGGATCTCTGCAGTGTGCCTCTCCTCTGACATATCTAGAGATCTCAAAAACATGAGTCCTTTAGGACAATATACAAGAAAGTTTAGCAATGTCCTTCCTCGCCTATCGGTCCATCCATCTGCCATGATAGTGCATCCTGTTTCCTTCCACGATTGTCTCAAAGTCGAACAGTATTGCTGCACTTCAATCACGGTCTGATCTAATATCTTCCCTCTCAACTTCTGATAAGAGGGCATCCTGTATCCTGGACCAATGTTAGCAATTGCATCTGCCATTGCTTGAAAATGAAAACTGTTTGCTGCATTAAATGGAATGCATGTATCATAAAACCATCTGCCCACTGCAAGGTCTGCTTGATCGTGCAGTTGTTCTGAAGCCATAGCAGCACGAATTCCTGGCTGAGCACCAGGTGTAGTGGAAGGAGGAAAGAACGAATGTATGCTAGAAGAAGAAGCTCTTCCTCTACTCCTTCCTGAACTTCCTCTTCTGCCACCTCCAAAGTCTTCAGATGCAACCCTCTTTCCTCTGCTAGGTGCTCGCGAACTGCTACTACCAATATCTGTTCTAGCATCTGAAGGCAAACTATCAGTGAATCCAACTCCAGTGGCAGTAGCATCATCAGCTTCTTCACACATCTGGAAATCATCCTTTTGTTGTCTCCTTTCCTGTATGCTCTCAATCATCTGCAAGCATTGCCATTTAATACCTTCTGGCACACTTCTAACTCTGCCTGTGCATGGAGCAACTTCTTTCCTGGTTCCTGCTAGGTGGTGTTTCAACCTTGAAATTCCACCACTAACCACCTTTTCACAAAATAAACATCTGATTTTTAACCTTGAACCCTCAACTGGTATACCCCACTGCCATGCCGGATCATCAGACTTTGAATGAGAGTCTCTACCACCCCTTCCTGCCATCTCAATGAGTACTTTAATTCAAACAAAAACCTGAAAATAAAAGCACTTCGTAAATCCCCCAATCTTCAAATAACACTCAAATCGAGTGTCTCCCACTTCATGAATGCAATAAAAATCGTATACACACACTTAATAACTTCATATTTTGTCATTCAAAAAAAAAAACCCGAAATAACACAAAAAACAATAAATATAAAGGAAAAAAAGGAAAAAAACATTAAAAATATACCTAAATCCGAGTTTGGAGGCTTGGACGGACATCGTAGGGCACGATTTTAGAGCTTTGAACACCAAGGAGGCGAAAACCGACTCTTAGGGAGCTTGAAGAACCCAAAAGGAGAGAGGAAACCCGCGAAAAATCGCGGGTTTCCCTCGGCCCGGGACCCTTTATAAGGGTCCCAGGGCGTATCGCCCGTATCGTACGATACGGGCGATACGCACCGTATCGTGCGATACGGGCCGTATCGCACGATACGGTGCGATACGCCCGCACATGCGATACGGGGGCCCGTATCGTATCGTGGTGGCCCACGATATGATACGTATCGCACCGTATCGTACGATACGGTGCGATACGGACAACACTGGTGAAAACAGAAGATTAGACAAGGGCGACTGAACCTGTCCATATTTCATTCATAGGCAGCTTGTGGACATTCTACGCGGTGTTTAAAATCAAACGCATTTAAACCGTCTTTTCATAGTCCTTTATTCGAGCTTGCATATATGGCAAGTAAAAGAAAGGGAGTTGACAACCCAATTGTGATGTTTGAACATGTTACTAATGAAAAAATAGAAAATTTTTAGATTACAACAACTAAGTTAGATGGCAGAAATTACTTGGAGTGGTCTAGATCTGTGGAACTAACTGTTATAGCTAGGGGGAGATGGACTCATCTAATGGGTCAAACACCAAACCCAGATACACATGATGCACAATATCCTGTTTGGAGAAGAGAAGACGCATTAATATCATCTTGGTTACTTTAGTAAATGATCCTATCTATTGCAAAGGCATTTATGTTTCTTGAATCGACTCATGAAATTTGGTGTGCAGTTTCAAAAGCTTATTCCAGAAAAAAGAATATGGCAAAGGAGTATGAAATTTTGGAAAATATCAGAAAATGTAGACAAAGAATTCATTCTATAAGTGAATACTATGCAGATCTTCGTGGACTTTGGGATGAAGTACTTTATTATACTAATATAAAGCGTTCTTCCAGTTACGAGAAGAAAAAGGTATTTGACCTACTATGGGGTATAAATCCAGAATTTGAGTCAATAAAACTGAATATATTGGGCAGAGACGAACTTCCTTCAATGGGGATTGTATACTCACTATTGATTAGAGAAAAGATCGCAGAAATCTTGAGAAGTACAACATTCCTGTCACAGACCAACATGCACTTCAAATAATGGGAGAAAATTCACATTATCATGGAAGTGCATGTTGGTCTGTGACAGGAATGTTGCTGTAAAATAGAAAATGACCAAAATATCCTTAGTACAAAAAATTACCAAAATGCCCCTAGTATTTCGGGCAATTACAATAATACCTAAAAACATCAGAAATTATAAAAGTAACACAAAGAACACTAGATAAACATATTCTACACCCCCCTCAAGTTGGGAGTGAGATCAGTGTTGTCCGTATTGCACCATATATCGTATCGTGGGGGGGCCCATATCGTAGGTGCGGGCGTATTGCACCGTATCGTGCGATACGGGCGATACGCCCTGGGACCCTTATAAAGGGTCCCTTTCCGAGAGAAACCCACAATTTTTTGCGGGTTTCCTCTCTCCTTTTGGGTTCCTCAAGCTCCCTAAGAGTCGATTTTTGCCTCATTGGTGTTCAAAGCTCTAAAATCGTGTCCTATGGTGTCCGTCCAAGCCTCCTAACTCGGATTTAGGTATATTTTGAATGTTTTTTCTATTTTTTTCTTTTATATTTGTTATTTTTTTTGTTATTTCATTTTTTTTTGAATGACAAAATATGAAGTTATTAAGTGTTTGTATACGATTTTTATTGCATTCATGAAGTGGGAGACACTCCATTTGAGTGTTATTTGAAGATTGGGGATTTACGAGCTGCTTTTATTTTCAGGTTTTTGTTTGAATTAAAGTACTCCATTGAGATGGCAGGAAGGGGTGATAGAGACTCCCATTATCGGTCTGATGATCCGGCATGGCAGTAGGGTATACTAGTTCAGGGTTCCAGGTTAAAAATCATATGTTTATTTTGTGAAAAGGTGGTTAGTGGTGGAATTTCAAGGTTGAAACACCACCTAGCAGGAACCAGGAAAGAAGTTGCACCATGCACAGGCAGAGTTAGAAGTGTGCCAGAAGGTATTAAATGGCAATGCTTGCAGATGATTGAGAGCATACAGGGAAGGAGACAACAAAAGGATGATTTTCAGATGTGTGAAAAAGCTGATGATGCTACTGCCACTGGAGTTGGATTCACTGATAGTTTGCCTTCAGATTCTAGAACAGATATTGGTAGTAGCAGTTCGCGAGCACCTAGCAGGGGAAAGAGGGTTGCAGCTGAAGACTTTGGAGGTGGCAGAAGAGGAAGTTTAGGAAGGAGTAGAGGAAGAGCTTCTCTTCTAGCATACATTCGTTCTTTCCTCCTTCCACTACACCTGGTGCTCAGCCAGGAATTCGTGCTGCTATGGCTTCAGAATAACTGCATGATCAAGCAGACCTTGTAGTTGACAGATGGTTTTATGATGCATGCATTCCATTTAATGCAGCAAAAAGTTTTCATTTTCAAGCAATGACAGATGCAATTGCTAACATTGGTCCAGGATACAGGATGCCCTCTTATCAGAAGTTGAGATGGAAGATATTAGATCAGACCATCATTGAAGTGCAGCAATATTGTTCGACTTTGAGACAATCGTGGAAGGAAACAGGATGCACTATCATGGTAGATGGATGGACCGATAGGCGAGGAAGGACATTGCTAAACTTTCTTGTATATTGTCCTAAAGGACTCATGTTTTTGAGATCTCTAGATATGTCAGAGGAGAGGCACACTACAGAGATCCTACGAGAGGAATTTGATAAGGTTATACAGGAGGTTGGGCTAGAAAATGTAGTCCAATTGATTACAGATAATGCAACTAACTACAAAGCAGCTGGGAATGAGTTAGCTGATATTTATGAGACTTTCTACTGGACACCATGTGCAGTCCATTGTTTAGATCTCATCCTCGAGGACATTGGTGAGATGGATGAAATAAAGGCAGCAACTGAGTGTTGCCAAGATATTACAAAATTCATTTACAACCATGCATTTGTTTTGTGTATGATTAGGAGATACATAGAAGGTGCAAAGCTTCTTTGCACAGCTGCAACTCGGTTCACAACAAACTTATTATCTGTACAGAGTATTGTGAGATAGATGCAAGCTTTAAAGAGAATGTTCTCCTCAGATGAGTGACAACAATTTGCAGAGTTGCCTCAAAATAGAAGGAACAGAAAGTTGAATGAGATTGCAGAAACGGTTTTTAGAAGTTCATTTTGGAATGCATGTATCATATTATTGAAAATTACTTGTCCTTTAGTGAAAGTTTTGAGATTGGCTGACAGCGAGGAGAAACCATGTATGGGCTACCTTTATGAAGCCATGGACAGGGCAAAAGAAGCAATCAGAAATAACTTTAATGAAAAAAAGAGAGATTATGTGCCCGTGTGGAAAATAATTCATAGTAGATGGAATAAACAATTGCATCATTCTATTCATGCAGCAACCTACTATCTAAACCCATCATTGAGGTACTCAGCAACCTTTAAAAGGGACGGTGAGGTTAATCGAGGAATCATTGAATGCATCGACAGATTAGTCCCTGATGAGAGCATAGCAGATGCGATACATTGAGAGATGGAGATATCTTGCTCTTCACTTGATGGGTTTGCCTGTTGCAATTCGCAACCGCAGTACGATGCGTCAAGGTAAATTGTTTATTTTCATATTTAAGTTTCATCTTACATTACTGTGGATTATGTCTATAATGTTTGTCTTTTTTTACAGATGTTTGGTGGAATAGGTTTGGAACTGATTGTCAAAACCTTAGAGATTTTGCAGTGAGAGTCTTAAGCCAAACTTGTAGTGCAATAGGTTGTGAAAGAAATTGGAGTGTTTTTGAACACATCCATACAAAGAAGCGCAACAGGTTGGAACACAAAAGACTAAATGATTTAGTTTATATTCGTTGTAACATGCGCCTTCGTGAAAGGTAATGTTGTATTACTTTCAAATTTTCAATTCAATATAGTTTAACTTTAGTCTTCAATTATTAATATTATTTACTAATTGTTTATCTTTGTTTGTCGTAGGCAATTAAAAAAGTAAATAGAGAAGAAAGTCACTTCGATCCAATAAGTTTGGATAATTTTGATATATTAGAAGATTGAGTTATGGAAGACACTGAAGAAAATGCCCTCCTAACTGAAGAAGACGTTGCTTGGATTAATTTAGAAGGAGCGCAACAACAATATCAAGGAGATGAAGAATTTGATTTTCAAGAAGAAGGTGTCGTTGATGATGATGATGAGGATCTGCAACGAGGAGAAGATGAAGATTATTTAGTTGATGATCCTGATTACAATTTGTAAAATGTAATTGTGTCTGTAATGTGTATTTCATTTTTTGAATTCAAAATATGTAAATTGAGATGCAATTGTTCAATGTGAATGCTCAATCGGTACTAAACTTACAGTATATGAATTTAAAGCAATTACCAGATTTTTCCTGTTTTTTTTTTTTATTTTTTTTCGGATTTTTACTATTTTTTATTAATTTTTAATTAATTTTTGCATTATTTTAATATTAAAGTACGATACGATACGATACGCCCATATCGTGGAGCCCAACGATACACTATACGATACGCGTCAGACAACACTATGTGAGATACTTCGAACTCCAAACTTACAAAAAAATCTTCATATGTGTCTGTAACATTCGTCATTTATTTTCATCATTGATTTGATCTTTAACAACTTCTTTGACTGAAACATCTTCAACTCAGCCTTCCTGGCTGATCGTCACAAGTAGCATCTCTGGCTGCAACATCAACTCAGCCTTCCTGGCTGTAACAACATAAACTTAGCCTTCCTAACTGTAACAACAACTCAGTCATCCTGGCTATAATAACATAAACTTAGCCTTCCTGGCTGTAACAACAACAACTCAGCTATCCTAGCTTTAACAACATCAACTTAGCCATCCTGGCTGTAACAACATCAACCCAGCCATCCTGACTGTAACATGATCAACTCAACCATCCTGGCTATAACAACAACTCAGTTATCCTGGCTATAACAACAACTCAGTCATCCTGACTGTAATATCAACTCAACCATCCTGGCTGTAACAACATCAACCTAGCTTTCCTGGTTGTAACAACATAAACTCAGCCTTCGTGATTGTAACAACAACAACTCAGCCATCCTAGCTTTAACAACATCAACTCAGCCATCATGGCTGTAACAACATCAACCCAGCCTTCCTGGCTGTAACAACATCAACCCAGCCTTCCTAGCTGTAACAATATCAACTCAGTCATCCTGGCTATAACAACAACTCAGCCATCCTGACTGTAACATCATCAACTCAGCGATCCTGGCTGTAACAACATAAACTCAGCTTTCCTGGCTGTAACAACATAAACTCAGCTTTCCTGACTGTAACATCAACTCAGCCATCCTGACTGTAACAAAATCAACTCAACCTTCTTGGCTGTAACAACATCAACTCAGCCTTCCTGGCTGTAACAACAACTCAACCTTCCTGGCTGTAACAACATCAACTCAGCCTTCCTGGCTGTAACAACATAATCAATTACTTTGGCTACAACACACATTTTAGCAGTCCTTATGACTGCAAACTTCATAAGAATCGACAGATTGGAGACATTCCATCCAACCTGCCCACAACTCTACTTCGGTGCCCACACATGACTACCTTTCTTTCTTCCTTAAACTTATCACTACGACAATCCGTACAATCTCACTTTTCTGCAATACATATTAATCTTCTATACTCTTTTCTTGAATTTTTCAGCTCTCTTAAACATTTCCTCAAACACTTGATGCACAAGTAAATATATCTTCTTGAGCATTTCATCACATTACTTATGAAAAACTTTTGAAACATGCCTGTTTTTAGATAAAGAACTTCTCCTTGCCAGCCTCTGTGCGTTCCCATAGAAGAATGAAAAAGAACCTGACCCAAATTATCATAGTAGTAAGAGTGTGCAGGTGTGGATCATATCGCACTCTTTGCTCCTCCATGGGCCCATGTTCATCATTTATCTGTCTGTATGAAATCCAGTAAAAACTTGAGACACTCCAAGCAAGTATTTCTCAAGCATCTTGTAAACACCTGCCTCTTTACCAAGTTAATCCAACTGTCATACTGAAGTAACTAAAGTATCGGTCATATTACAAGCGTCTCTCCATTTGTTGCTTTCATAGCAAGGCATATCGGTCATGAATGCTTCCACCAGAATTAACTAAAGTATCCACCTCAGCTTGTCAAAGTCTCTCTGAGCGTTCCCATTGTTGCCTGATTATAGTGTCTCAAAAAAATTCTTGAGGCATGTACGTCATAACCATTGTCTCCAAGTTCTTCAAAGCACTTTGTGGTTTTGTTTTAATCCTTTCACCAGTGGGTAAGATGGCCTTGCATAAGTTATGATTTTTTTTTCATTAGCATTTGAAACAGTAATGCTCTGTCTGGCACACCGTTGATCTAACTAAATTTGATGACATGGTCAACTCACAGTCCTCTTCAAATGTAAAATCATCCATATTGCAGTTGATGTTTATCTCAATCAACCATTGTAGTTGTTCCTTATACGATCTCTCAATCTCCTGCTTCAGCCACACTAGGTCATCTCTCGGATACTCTTGGAATGACTTGAGAGATTCTACTTGGGTATGCAACCTTTCGTTTTCATTTTTCAGGAGTTCAATCATGCTCTTGGCAGCCGACACATAATTGAGGAACTTGGTGTTCTACTCATTATTCTTGAGAATACGAATATTACCTTAATTTGCAATAAACGTGCAGCCGTATCTAATAAATGCAGCCACCAAAGTTCCTGTAAAGTCTTTATTCTTCTTCTCAGGCCTAACAAACTGCTCCACTTTCCCAGGCCTAACATCTTTTAATAATACGGCCATATGCAATAAATGTGCAGCCAAATCCAATAAATGCAGCCCTCAATAACTCCTATGCACCAGTCGTGCCATAATTTTCTTGCAGCAGGACTTGGCCAATCTGTGCCCAATTATAAATGCTGGCTTCTAAATGCCATGTGTTACTTCAGCAGAAAAGCTGAAAGAAAATCAGCCAGTTCACGAGGGGAAACGACTTCCCAAGATTTGATATCAATTTTATGCACGCATATCTTGGCCTTCTTGACAGCTATCTTCCACAAGGGTGACTGAACTACTCATATTCTTCAAATTAAAATTGCAGAATCAGTAACAAATGCTTCGCCATAGCCTGCATCGGCAGCAGCAAGTCCATGGTCTGAAAAAAAAAACAGTAATTCGTCTCAGCCTGTACCATCGGCGATTCGATTTCTGCACCATGAGCAATAAATGCAGGCATCTTTCTTGAACACTGCCAATTAAACTTCCCAAGCTCTTCATCTTCCTGTGGGGTCATCTTGGAATTCCAACCTCTCAGGCTGATAATAGTAGGACCCCTGCATTGCTTCTTCGTGTTGATCCACCCACTTTGTCTTCTTCATCAGTTACCAACGCATACATCCTTACAGGAAATAACTCTCGAGGGAATCCTCTTTGTTCCTTTGTCTTGTACAAATATAGTCCAGCCTGCTTGAAGAGATCTCTAAAGTATGAATCAGATCTCGTGATGCTCTTGTCCTCCTTATCAAACACAAACCCACTTTTTGCAATGTTCTCCTTCTGGACAAAGAAATTATCTGGCTTAAGACCAGCCTTCTCTGACTAAAGAATGAAACAAAGTCATCATCATCTCTGAAAGCCAGAGGCTCACGAAGCTCACTGTCCAAGTTATACCATACACCATCAATCTTCCAAACTGCAATCCAGTGTCGACTATTCTATAGACCAGCAAATCTTTTAACTGAACCGTTGAGCATGAAACCAATTAAAGTATCTAGAGGTTGGTCAAGGTTGATAGTAGATGCTCCATTCTGGTGATCATGCCATATGACCTTCTTCCCTTTCCCCTCAAGTGCTGGAAGAGATTGCTGAGCTCATGCAGGAGGCAGAACTGAAGATGTTGCTTCTCATGATATATTCCCTGCCCCTTGAATATGATTAAAGACTGCCAAAACAAAAAAAAAAAACATTCCATTGTGATGGCTGCTGCCTGCCCTTTTAACAAATATTTGCAAGATGATTTCTTCCCAAAACCTTAAATCAATGCTCTGAAACACTATTTCTTCGTTTCAACCGAAAAAAACAGCGGATTTACTCACCTCATTGGCTCTGATACCATGTTGAGTTTTTTGGAGTCGTGTAGAGGAAGATTAAATAGGAAATATCAATAATATTCAAAAGAAAACATAAGAGATCAAAGGAATGGGCGGACCTCCAATGGAGGCCGCCCCCCCTCTTTCTCTCTCTTTCTTACACACAACTACTTAACCCTAATACATCCACCAGCCCTTATATAAGGAGTTGTAAAACGGAAAATGACCAAAATATCTTTAGTACAGAAAATTATCAAAATACCCCTAGTATTTTAGGCAATTACAATAATACCTAAAAACATAAAAAATTATAAAACTAACACAAAGAACACTAGAGAAGCATATTCTTCAACATGGACGATTTCATTCTGAAGACAAAGAAAAACTTGTATGTTCTCATTGTGGCAAAAAAGCATTTCAGAGAAAACTGTTGGGAATTAAATGGCTGCAGAAAATCCAACTCCCACTACAGATGGAATTCAAGCAATTATTAAGAGGATAGAGGGCCTAGAAACGAAATTATCTAAACAATCCCAACCATCCACTTCTTAGGTTACTGTAGCTCAGGCAACTCATACCGTGAAGGGTAACAACTTCTCTCACTTTAATTCTAAAACTTGGATAATTGATTCAGGTGCTATAGATCACATGGTGGGTGAGTGACGTCATCATATTTTTTAAAATACAGACCCCTTATAAAACAGGAGCCGATTAAGTTGGCAGATGGTTCTTACACTTATATAATTGGACAGAGAAGTGTACCCACATGTTTTTCAGACTTAAAACCAGTCTATCATGTTCTCAGTTTTCCTATAAATCTACTCTCAGTCAGTTCATTAACTTAAACTATGAACTGTAGTGTGACCTCTGATTCTACTGGATGTGTATTTCAGGATATGAAGATGGGGAAAATCTTTGGTCGTGATAGACTACTAAGGGGTTTGTATATCCTGGAAGACAACTTGCAGCATACATCTTATAATGCTTTAGCTCCAGCAGTTTAGGATGCAGAAATTCGTCTTTGCCATTGTCGTCTTGGTCATTTACCTGTGTCAAAACTTCAATATGTTTTGCCTCACATTAGAGTCGAGTCAAATAAATCACGTTTTGAATGTAACGTATGTTAGCTTGGGAAACACCAAAGAGCCTCTTATCCGTTAAGTGACTCTAGGAGATCTCAACCTTTTGAGCTCCTTCATTCTGATATATGGGGTCCCAGTCCTGTTACTTCATTTTTTGGTCAGAAATACTTTGTTTCCTTTATTGATGATTGTACACATCTTACAATCATTTATTCAATGGAATCAAAATCTGAAGTGTCTGTTATCTTTCCATTTGTGCATAAATTTATTCTTACTCAATTCAATGCTTCTGTGAAAATTCTACGTTCTGATAATGGAGGAGAATACATTAGCATATAGTTACAAGAATATTTACACACATGGGATTATTCATCAAACTTTTTGGTCCTATACTCCTCAGTAAAATGGTATCGCTGAACGAAAAAATCGTCATATTCTGGAAGTAGGCAGGACTTTATTACTCCATAACAACAACAACAACAACAACAACAACAACTAAGCCTTTTCCCATACTAGACGGGGTCGGCTACATGGATTCTTTGTTTCCACAGATCCCTATCGTGTGCCATATTAGCAGTTAACTCCCAATAAGCTAGATCATTCTTTATTGTTTCTTTCCAACACTTTTGTGGTCGTCCTCTACCTCTTTTAATACTTTCCAAATTTAGTTTTTCTAACCTTCTTACAGGTTCTTCTTTTGATCTTCTTTCTATATGTCCAAACCATCTTAAACGATGTTCTCTCATTTTATCCTTTATTGGTGCCACTCCTAATTTGTTTCTAATAACCTCATTATGTATACGGTTATTACTCCATAATAATGTTCCTAAATTCTATTGGGGCGAAGCCGTCCTTACTGCAGTTCACTTGATTAATAGGATGCCTAGTAGTGTTCTCAAAGGTGAAAGTCCAATGAAATCCCTTGATAAGGAATCAAAACCTTTTCATATAATTCCTCGAATCTTTGGTTCATGTTTTGTTCATATTCATCTACCTAATCGGGATAAATTTGATCATAGATCTGTAAAGTGTATTTTTTTTGGATATTCAAATTCTCAAAAGGGATATAAATGCTATGATTCCCTTCTTAAGAAGATATATGTATCCATGGATGTCACCTTCACTGAGTCTACTCCATATTATTCTTCCTAGGGAGAGTCAATTACACCTTAGCATAATTCTCCATATGTCCTTCCTCTAATTCCTAGTGAGACAGAGAATGACGCAAATGATTATGAAGAAGAGGTAGATGAACCAAAGGAGACTTTCATTGTATAAGAGAGGATAAAGAAAGATTGTTTACTCTCAAGAAAAACAAGTTCAACATCAAATTACCAAAGATATTTCCCCTGACTCAGATCCTCAATTATAAGTGGCAAAAGACTTGGAAATTTCTATTGTTTTTCGCAAATATAAGTGTACTTATGCATGGTATCCTATTTCTGAATATGTCTCATATGCTAATACTTCTTAGAATTATCGGAACTTTATTATGAATGCTGAGAAACACAAAATTCCTACGAAGTTTGAAGAAGGAATCAAGTGTCCTTTATGAAAAGCTGCAATTGAAGAGGAACTACATGCTCCTTTGAAGAATAATACATGGACTATCACACAACTACCTCCTGACAGGAATATTGTAGGATGCAAGTGGGTATTCACTATTAAATATAAGGTAGATGAAACCATTGAAAGATATAAAGCAAGATTAGTTGCTAAAGGATATAGTCAGTCATATGGTATTGATTATACGGAAACATTCACACCTGTGGCTAAACTTACTTCAATACGAATAGTTATTAGTATGGCATCGAACTTGAGATGGGATCTATGACAACTAGATGTGAAAAATGCTTTCTTATAAAGAGATTTAAATGAAGAAGTCTACATAGAACTGCCTCTAAGAATGAATATCAAAACATCTGATAATAGAGTGTGCAAACTTAATAAAGCTGTGTATGGGTTGAATCAATCTCCGAGAGCTTGGTTTGAGAAATTCAGTAAGGCAGTTTGCAATTTGGGATACCGCATAAGTCTCAATGATCATACAATATTCTTCAAGAAAGGAACAAAATTATCTATTCTTGCTGTTTATGTTGATGATATCATTGTTACAGGGGATGATCTTGAAGAAATATCAAAGTTAAAATTGAATCTTTACAAATTATTTGACCTTAAAAATTTGGTTTGACTCCACTATTTTTTGGGCATAGAAGTGTTGTATTCCACCCAAGGTATCTTCCTAACTCAGCGAAAATATATAATGGATCTCCTTGAAGAAACACATATGCTAGAATGTAAACTAAGTGACACTCCTATGGAAGTAAATCAGAAATTGTTCATTGGTGATAGTGAAGAGTTCAGAGACATTCACAAATATCAGAAGTTAGTAGGCAAACTTATATACTTGACTATTACTCGTCTAGATATCATTTATGCAATTGACATTGTTAGCATATATATGCATTCTCCTACCAAGAATCATATGGATGCAGTGTATAGAATTCTTAGATATCTCAAATCAACATATGGTATGAGTCTACTTTATTCCAAAACTTCCAATCTTGTTGTTAAACTTTATTTCGATTCAGACTGGGCTGGATCTAAATATGACCGAAAATCAACTACGAGTTATGTTATATTACTTGGTGGGAATATTGTATCATGAAAAAGCAAAAAACAGACAGTTGTTGCCAGATCTACAGCTGAAGCAGAATATAGAGTGATTGCTTAAGCCATATGTAAGGAAAAATGAGTATCTTCATTTATAAGTGAACTTGGATTTACTCATATTCAACTTATTCCATTATATTGTGATAGCAGTGCAACAATTCAGATGGCTTCCAATGTTGTATATCATGAGAGATCCAACCATATAGAAATTGACTGTCACTTCATCAGAGAGAAGATATCAACAAAACAGAGAGCTGATTTCTTGACTAAAGCTACTACCAACAGACAACTCAAGGAAACATTATCCAAGTTGGGCATTCTCAATATCTTTCACCCAACTTAAGGGGGAGTGTTATAGATTGCTAAGTGTTGTCTTATGTTAGGTGTCATTTTGAGTTTTAGTACAGGTTATGTTCCTTTAATAGTACTTAAGAATAATTAAGGGTATTTTAGTCTTTCAAGTTAGACAATTTATAAAGAGGTAGATTAGGGTTAAACCTAATGATTAAGGAGGAAGGCTGGACGGCTGCCTGAGTGGGCCGATTTTGGTGATTTGAGGCTGATTGGAGGAATGCCTCCAATCTGCAAATATCTCTGAGTTTCTTCTTATTTCAATTAATAAAGTTATTCTCAATAATAACTGCCTCATAATATTTACCTTCTAATTTTTGTGGTACATTTTTGTAACAGAAAGTACTTGATGTACCTTTGAGTTTGCAAAGCTGCATTAATTCTGTGTATGACATCTATATCAATTCAGCCATTTTTTTTTAAAACACTGATAAAAATCATAAAATGGTCTTTCTTGAAGGAAGTGAGCAATTTAATAAAACAGGACATTTATTTTATATTTAGAAGCCAAAACCAAAAAGGAGAAACAAGTCTTTTCCCGCATTAAGTAGGGGTTGGCTACATGATTTCTTAATTATGAGCTCAATATGTGTCATATTAGCGTTTAACTCTAAAATATCTCCCTTTGACACTTTAGAGACCTACCTCTACAATCTAACGTGGTTCAAACATTTAGAGAGGCAGACACACGGAGCCCCAGTTAAAAGGTATGAGAAATTGGATGTGAACACATAAACTCTGAAGCCTTGTGGAAAATAAGAAGAGGATTAAGACTAATTCATTGGTAAAGGTCAAATATAAGTATAAGTAAACCACATGATTATCTGGAAAGATTACACATTAAAACTGACATTTCCTTGCAAAGAAATCAAATCCAGTACTTTCCCAGCTCGTAATTTCTGTACTCAGAAAACAATCAAATGAACTACACAATGGAAATGGTAAAGACTTGAAGGGAACTGGCAATGGTTGAACAGCTCCTCCAATATACTGGCAGAAATTACAAATGCACGTCAAATACTCGCAAATTCCTTTGTAGAAAAGCAGCTCATGTAGCATTAAGTTTAAACCAGTTGAAGGTAATCCTCAAGCATGTCGGTCTTATTATCATTCAACACCGATGTACTTCAATACAAAGCACATAAAATAAAACCACATCTAAATATTGTCAAAAGTTTTTGGATGGTTACATTCCAAAATGAATGACAGAAAGTTCTCTGATCCATCCTCGAGCATAAATAAATATCCTAGGTCAGGTTTTGTTTATGTGCACACCTTATGGTGCCATGCAGCAAGATCCATTAAAACGTATTCATAATAATCTTATTACAATTGAGTTGTTTGTATGCCCATACATGGATCTCGACATTTTCATTTTTGCTACAGATATTGATGGTCAACTACCCGATGCTCAACCAACAACATAGAGCATTTCTTATCTTAGAATTGCCTTATAACATTTACCTTTTAACTGTAGTATTTTCTTGTAACAGGGAGTACTTGATGTGCCTTTCAGTGTGGCAACCAGCATTAATTCTATTTATGACGTCTACAATTCTCCCATCTTTCTGAAACACTAATCCTAAGTACTTAAGTTAAAATGATCTCTCTTGAAGGAAGTGATCAGTTTAATAAAACAGGACATTTATTTTATACAGGACTAATTAATACAATAGCAGATCTATAAGCTCGATTACAATATCAATCATTAATGTCAAACCACCTTCCTAGGCAACGCCTAGTTATCATGACAAACTTATTAACTAGGATGGAGCTGTAGAGTCCATGTGAAGCTCCCTACTATTAGTCTATTTGAGCATTCTCTTGTAGTCACAGGTCCAACCGTCCAAATACTATTTATTTTCCTTCACCTGTCGACCATTCTTTTCTATGGGTTCCAATGTACATGAGGCTGTCCAAGTTGAACAATTGTTGTACGTCTCCTGCTGCTGTTTTTCTTCTTCCTTCAGTGTCAACTCACTCTCCCTCCCTGCTCTCTCTCTCTCTGGATCAACATGGAACTATTTGCAACAATATTTGTTGAGACATTGTTGTGAGGTTTGGTCATTGGTGTCTCGCTGGCTGTGGTGCTATAGGTTTTCTCTTTGTCTATGCAAATTTAGATTTAGGAACTGTCACATTTAGTACTATGAGATTCGTATACGATAAGTTGTCTAGCACTGAGGTGCTTGCATATATCTTTTGTGTTTGCACTGTGATTTCTCACTTCTTCATTTCAATTTTGTTATTTGCTGCCCTTGAGGAGTACATTAATAAATAGCCAACTCATCCTCACTGAACTGCAATTATTGCACTTGTCGATGATGAAAATATGCCATTTGGTACAAGTATTTTGTGATTAACATCATGTAACTTTTTATGGACCTCAACAACTTTGACTTTACCAATCAGAGTTTTTCATTCTCATGACTTTGGAAATTGGCGTTCAGTTGTTTCTTCATTTCCTTAGTTGACTGTTTCCCTCATGACACAGGAAAAACATTCAGAAGAATCTTATAATTTAGCATGTATACTCACACTTCCACCTTATCAAAGAAAAGGATATGGAAAGTTTCTCATTGCATTCTGTAAGTTGTCATTATTTTTATTTCCATTTATCATGTTGCTTGATCAAGTAAAAATGGATGATGCCATATGCTATAAGGTTTCAAGTTACTAGTTCACTTATTGATATATCATGAATTTGCTTTTCCCGATGCTAATTCTTGCAAAATCTGTAATTCCTCCACACATTGTAGATACTCCATTATTTTTACAAACATATCTTGATCAAATGTTGAGTTATATCATGATTTCTTGTTCCTGAAGTAGCTAGAGAAAACAGGTTGTTTTGGGTCTTGTACATTCTTTGATTGAAATTGAAACAGTGAAGAGGGTGTGAGTTGTGCCTTTTCAATCTAAATTGCAAGATGGTTTTATCTTGATATTGGATGGCCTGTCCCAAGCATGGATAAAGGTGGAGGGTTGTGTTAAGTAGCAGACAGCCAGCATTAAACTTTGTTGATTCTCAAGGAGTGCAATGTTTTCAGCATAAATGCAATGGATCCAATCGAAACTCCTAAGTTTAGCATTCTTGGGTGAGAATAGTACTAGGTGTAAATATTCGTCGATAGTCGAAGGTTGATGCTTGACGAATCGAATCCAACAAGTCGCCAAGAATCAAACGGAATCTAAGCATGGATGCCAAACTTCAAGTATATCAAATAAGAGAGCGGAAGCATACAAAACCAAGTCACAAGCTGTGCCAAGACAACATACTTTATTCATGGATTGAAGAGGTATTTATAGAGTTTTACACTTTATACATGGGATGAGAAAAGGAGCAACAAAGAGCAAGCAAATGCACTAGTGCTGGCCGGCCAGCACTAGCTGTTGGGCAGGGCTCCCAATGTTAAATGGCAAGGGTGGCCAGGGCCATGATGACCCTGGCCCTTGATTTAAATAGGGGTTGCACGGGCCATTATGGCCCGTGCCCTATTACACTAACACCCCCCCTCAAATTTACGGGGTATATACTGAAAGTTTGTCTAACAAGAATTGAAACCGAGTAGCTGAAAGGGACTTGGTGAAAAAATCTGCTAACTGTGAGATGTAACATAACATAGTGAAAGCTTCTTGTTCAGGCATTCTTCACGAACGAAGTGACAATCCATCTCGGTATGCTTTGTCCTCTCATGAAAAGTGTTGTTGGAAGCAATGTACATGGCGCTTTTGTTGTCACAATACATGATGGCAGGACGTTGCAAAGTAACTCCCATATCTGCTAGAATGGTTGTGATCCACGAGATCTCCATCGCAGCTGTAGCCATGGCTTAATATTCAGCTTCAGTGGATGAGAGTGACACTTTCTGTTGCTTTTTACACTTCTAAGAAATGAGAGATTCACCTAAAAAAACACAAAAACCAGTCGTAGAGTGTCTATCGTTGATATCTCCACCCCAATCAACATCTGTATATACAAACAAATCAAAAGAAGAGGAAGAAGTTAAGAGAACCCCCTTGTTAGCAGTATTTCTAACATATCTAACAATGCGTAAAACATCACTCATATGAACAGAAGTTGGTGCCTGCTGAAATTGACTTGGTGTGTGGACTGCATGAGAAATATCTGGTCTGGTAATAGTAAGATAGGTAAGAGCACCTATGAGCTGTCGATATGGGGTGGGATCAACTAGTTTCTCACCGTAAGTGGATCTTAACTTGGTGCCTAGAACTTCTGGTGTGTCAACGATTTTGGTATCTATAAGACAAGATCTTTCGATGATATCATTGACAAATTTTGTTTGAGAGATAAAGTATCCATAATTGTTTTTAGTTATTTAAATGCCTAAGAAGTAATTTAGAAGACCCAAATCTTTCATGTCAAATTCATGATGAAGATTAAGTTTAACTTCTGTAATTCCTACGATGATCATATCATCCACATACAAAAGTAAGATAACAACCCCTGATTCGGTTCTACATACAAATAAGGCAGTATCAGTACAACAAGTCGTAAAGTTATGCAAATGCATGAATTTTTTAAATTGATCAAACCAAGCTTTAGGTGCCTGTTTTAAACCATATAGAGCTTTTCGCAATTTAAGAGCATGACCAGGAGGAACATTGAAACCAGGAGGACTCATGTAAACTTCTTCATTCAAATAACCATTCAGAAAAGCATTCTTAATATCAAGTTGGTATATATCCCATTGCCTAATCGCACTAATGGTTATGAGAATTCTAATTGTGGTCATTCTAGCTATTGGGACAAAGGTTTCATCATAGTCAATTTCATATTCTTTGGCATAACCTTTAGCAACTAGTCTAGCTTTATATCTCTCGATGTGACCATTGCTATGAGTTTTGATTTTGTAGACCCAGCGACATCCAATAACTTTCTTATCCTTTGGTATGGGTGCTACTATCCATGTTTGAGCTTTGTCTAGGGCGTTGAGTTCATCTTTCATAGCATATTCCCATTCTGTATTACCTTTGGCTTAATGATAGAATCTGGGTTCTTTAACTTGAAGAAGAGTGGCAATCAAGTTTTTTCGTTGGAGTTCAAAAGATTCATAGGACACAAATCGCTGGGGAGGTCTTGAGACTCTAGGTTCTAAACCTTTATTATTAGGTTCTATACGGGTATCATTGGTTTCTCTAGTGCGTCTTGTATAATGTGAAGGAAAGGGTTCAACAATCAATTGAGTATCAACGTGTATGAGAAGTATCGCTATCTTCAACAGGGTTGTCTTGATGACCTACTGAGTCACAATCATTATCTTCTTCTAGATAAAAAAGTCTTGAGATATGGAAGATTCAGAATGTTCTAAGGGTTTAAACTTGTAGTAAGCATCATTCTAAAAAAAATTTACATCTTTAGAAACATATAATTTGTCTTCTATGGGATCAAAACACCTATAACCCTTCTTATCTATGCCATAACCAAGAAATACACATTCAATTGCTCTAGGTGACAGTTTATCATTTTTTTCTGTATACACAAAACACCTACATCCAAAAACTCTAAGTCGTTGATAGTATGGAGGGATATTATATAATTTTTCAAAAGGTGAAGTATTCTCAAGATTAAACGAAGGCATTCTATTTATAAGATATACTGCAGGAAGAGTGGCTTCAACCCATAAACATTTAGGAACACTACTAGCAATTAACGTAGTTCGACATGTCTCAATAATATGTATATATTTTCTTGCTGCTAAACCATTTTGTTGGGGTGTTTTAGTGCATGCCTTTTGATGACCAATTCCATTTAATTCAATAAATTTTTGGAATTCATTTGACATATATTCTCCTCCTAAATCCGATCTAAAGTTTTTAATGGTGGTCCCAAATTGATTTTGAATCATATTGCAAAAGACTACAAATTTTTCAAATACTTTGGATTTATGTTTTAAGAGATATATCCAAGTAAAACGAGTAAAGCCATTAACAAAAATAATATAGTATTGAACTCCTCCTTTAGAAACAACAGGCGCGAGGCCCCAAACATCCAAATGTATTAATTCAAAAGCTTTGTTTGGTACATAGTTTCTTTCTCCAAAGGGAAGATGATGCATTTTTCCAAGGATACAATTTTTACATTCAAATTTTTTCTCTCTAATTGTTTTCATTAAAGGAATATTACAAAAATTTTGAGAGTCAAAGTGTCCAAGTCTTTTATGCCAAAGAGTAGCATCTTGGGCTACATTACAAAACTAAGAGTTTGGCATAACAAGATAGTCCATTTTGTATAGTCCACTTTCTCTATGGCCTTGACCAATCACATTCCTCGATAGGTGATCCTGCACTACACAATGTTGGGATGAGAAAGTGACTATACAATTATTGTCACATATTTGAGCAACCGAAAGCAAGTTTAAATTAAGTTTTGGTATAGAACTTACGTTTTGAATCTTAAAATTTTTTTTTTCAAAGTTTTTATTTTCTTGATTTGAAGTTTTGTTTTGTCGGCCGTAAACACACGTTTTCCAATAGTTTTATGTGATTCAATCAAAGAGTTTTCACTATGTGTCATATGAAAAGATGCATCGGAATCTAAAAACCAAGACATACCTGGAGAAGTAGACAGGCATTCCTGGAAATGCTTGCCTTTTCCTTGAAAATTTCTTCTATGTATGCTTTGATGTTATTGGGCAAGACTCCTCCTCCTTCTACGGCTCCCACATTTTTACTCCTTTTTCGAAGTAGAGGACAAGTGGTTTTAATATACCCACTTTCCTTGCAATAATGGCAAATGGTGTCTTTGTTGGGCCACGGTCCCATGGGCTTCTTTGACATGCCTTCGTTGTTCTTTGCATGTGGAGGCTTGTAAGTCTTCAAGTTGACTCCCGGTTTTGATGCGGCAAGCACGACTTCTTTGGCTACATTCATATTCTTCAATCTTGTTTCCTCAATAACAAGATCGGCCAAAAAGTATTCCCCTTTAGGTCTAGGTTTTTTATGTATAAGGTTTGATCTAATATTTTCAAACTTGTCTCTTAACCCACGCATAAACAAAAAGAAATATTGGTTGTCTAAGAATTCTTAAAATTCATCTAGTTTGTGAAGATTTCTAACTTTATCAAAGCTTCTTAATTGAGTCCATAACTCCGAAAATTCATTGTGGTAGTCTCGAATGCATAGATTTTCTTGTTTAAGCATAATCATTCTTTCCATTAAATCGATTTGAAATACAAAATCATCTTGGGAATGAAGTTTCTTCAAGTATTCCCAAGTTTCAAAAGCGTTTTCAAAAGCACTAATTCTATTTCTAAGCTATTCATCCACATTTTGATAAATAATTCATGTAATTTTTGCATTCATTTTTCTTACGATTTCAAATCTTGCTTGTATTTTTCGTAGGCTTTGATAATTTCATCGTCATCCAAACCATCAATATTCAAAATTGGTTCTTTTATGGTTCCATCGATGTAGTCCCAAAAATCTTTTGACAAAAAATATTTTTTCATGATCCTAGCCCAACTTTGGTAACATTTTGGGTCTAGGATGCATCTAAACGCCTCATTTTTGCCTTCCATTTCGTGCAAAATCAAAAATTTTGAACTAACCTCAAGTTTGATATGATTCTTCAAAATTTACACACGTGACACGTTTCCCAATGCACTGAATTTCTTCATTTTGAGGCTTTGATACCATATAAATCTTCGTCGATAGTCGAAGGTTGATGCTTCACGAATCAAATCCAACAAGTCTCCAAGAATCAAAGGGAATCCAAGAATGGATGCCAAACTTCAAATATATCAAATAAGAGAGCGGAAGCATACAAAACCAAATCAAAAGTTGTGCCAAGACAACATACTTTATTCATGGATTGAAGAGGTATTTACAGAGTTTTACACTTTGTACATGGGATTTGAAAAGGAGCAACAAAGAGCAAGCAAATGCACTAGTGCTGGCCGGCCAGCACTAGCCGTTGGGCAGGGCTCCCAATGGTAAATGGCTAGGGTGGCTAGGGCCATGATGGCCCTGACCCTTGATTTAAACAGGGGCTGTACGGGCCTTAATGGCCCATGCCCCTATTACATTAACACTAGGATGGGTCACCTCCTAGTAAGTCCTCTTGTTGCACCCTCTAGCTGGACCCAGTGTGGGAAAAGGACAATATTATAAATATTTGTAAGTCGATATCTGATTCACACAAGATAAATATACATAATATCTAGGTGATGGGAGGAATGCAAAAATGAGGATTTGGAGAAGAATCAAATGATTGGATATTAAGATGATGCAATTATACGCAAAGCTAAAATTCAAGGTCACAACCGATTATGAACTATTGAGTCCCCATTTGGTGGTCCCTTATACCCATTTGCTATTTTATTTATTTGACCTACATGTGTGGTTGTGGTTATGACCATACAACAACAACAACAACAACTAAGCCTCTTCCCATACTAGACGGGTTTATGGTTGTGACCTTACCCATATCGTTGTGGTTATGACCATGAGCTTGCAAAATATTTTCAGCAACATATGCCATGTGTAGTCTTATTATGGTTGCATATTTGCGATTCACTCCCAATATCTGTACCTCCTTAGATCTTTCAATAGATTTCCTTTCTAACTAGAAAATTTGTGGTGCAGCCATATGAGACATGATGGGTATCATGCCCAATAAACCTCTATATCCAAAAGTAATATCATTTTTCATAGCTCTTGCATAAGAAACTCCTAAGACCAAATATCAGTTAATGATATCAATATCATTTACATATTGGAGAATTGTCAATATTCCCTCTAACACCTAAAGGCTAAAGTCTGCTTTCTTTTAAAAGACATGATGATTGTCCTCAACCTCTTTGTGCATGGTACTCACCCTTCTTTTGTCCTTGACGACTTCAAAAGAAAGTGATGATTTTTTCATTTAAAAGCACTACTAAGAAAGTCTTTCTAGTCGATAACTTGGAAAGTCGTTGTAGCATGCCCTACACTCTAGTAGGTGCTGCTTTCTTATACTTCTTTTTATCACTTTACCTTCTGTTTTTTTTCACTTCAAGGACGTACTGTCTTACAATTTTAGCCAATTTTACACTTATGTATATTTTTTATTGGGCTCTGCTTTGCTATGGTTGCAAAGGGCTTGACTTCATTTGCTCCTTATTATCACTCTTGCTACTGGCAATGCAATTCAACTGCATTCACTTTTCACGTTCAGGCTTCATTTTCCTTCATCAGTTTGTAAATGCAAGGTTCGAAATGTATTTAGCTGGTGATTGGTTTATGAGTGAGGACCATAACCTTGGGGTTCCGATGGACGTAGATCCTTGGTTTGTTGGTTACTCTGTTCATGAGTCTGCTGAGAGCAGGGATTGGTGCTTATCCAACTGTTTTGGTTGTTATCTAGTCTGGAGAGTGATGGGAAAGCCTTCAATATGTTGGAAAGAAGTCTAGATGATGCAGGCATGTTTTGGAAATGTTGCCCCTCAAAACGCTGTTAGCCCTATTGAGTGTCATTTAGTTGGGAGATGTTGGAGATCAAGTTGGAGATCAAAAGTCTTAGTTTTAAGTGTAAATTTATGTTCCGAGTAAGTTGTTTATGTCTCAGGTAGTTTGGATCCCAATGGATCAGTTTTTGATCCATTGGGAATCGGGTAGTATTAGTTTTTCATTAAAGGTATTTAGGACATTTAAGTTAGATTAATAGTATAAATAAGTGTGTTGTAATTAGGTTTAGGGTTAATTTTAGAGAAGTGGTAGGGAGACGGCAGCCAGGTTAGGGTGCCGACTTGCCCTAGTGCGTCTGCAAGTTTGTCATCATGAAATATTTTATTCAATGAAGATTATTTCTCATACTTTCTTCATGGTATCAGAGCTATACCATTGCAAGTTCGTTTAGCCGATGTGAAGAAAATATCTGGTATATTGTCCGCAGGTGAGTGGTGAATTTAAGTTTAAGTTTATGTTGGAGATGTCGATGCTTAGAGGGTGCCATCTTGACTATGGAAAAGATGTCTGATCATTGTGTGCAAGCTGATGTGATGAGTGTAATAGTGGAGAAAATTGACATTGTAAAACACGCATTTTGGTGGATAGCTTGGAGAGGAGTGAGAGATCTCCAAGCGATGACACACGAGGCATAAGTGTTGTTTATGACTTATCCGATATTGCAGTTCCTATTTTGAACGAGGGCTTGCCTTCAGTTTCAGAAGACGTTGATTATGACAGTGGTTTAAAAGATCATGAGTTATTTTCAAGTGAGATCCAATCTCGTCTTACAAAGTTACAGGTAATACGATGCTTCTGCGTTTTTGGAATAATAATCAGCAAGGGGTTTCATTGCTTGAATTTGTTAAGAATACTGGAAGTTTTTTATTTGAAATCTGAACGCACACTTAGGTTTAATCATATAGCAGACGGTAGATTCAAAATAAGAGACAGGTCGATAGGCAAAATAATCCATCGACTCCTTGTCATCTTGTTTTTTTATTGATAGTGTGTGGAATTATTTGGCAGCCAACTATTCTCTTGGATTTGTGTAAGAGTTCCTATACACATGGAGATGACTAAGATAGGAGACACTAGTGAACAAAATTCTGCAGACAAAAGTGAAGGATTCCAAATAACCAACGTGAAGTTAGATGGGAAAAATTATCTTCAGTGGGCCAGATCTATATAATTGGCAATAATGGCAAGGGGGCGATGAGACTATTTGACAGGTGGTATACCACAACCTCTGACGACTGGTCCTCTTTACTCAAGATGGTGTAAGAAAAATGCACTAGTCAGTGCTTGGCTTATCCAATCAATGTCACCGTCAATTGGTAGTACATTCATGTTCTTGAAAACTGCGAAGGATATTTGGTTAGTAGTTGAGGATGTTTATGCCTAGAGAAAAAACATAGCGAAGAAGTATGATCTCATTGAAAAAATCAGAAAATGCAGACAGAGAGGTAGATCTGTGAGTGAGTATTGTGCAGAACTCAGAGGCTTATGGGAAGAGCTACAACTTTATTCTAAGACAAAATGTCAAAGGTGTACTAAGAGCGCAATGAGGAGTTTGAAGAGAGGTAAGTATTTGATCTCTTATGGGGTATCTGTTGAGTATAAAGCTGTAAAGAATAACATTCTCAGTAGAGAGGAACTTTCATCCTTGAGTACTGTATACTCCCTCCTTCTTCGGGAAGAAGACAAAAAATATTTAGAGAAGAAAACCAAAATCAATTAAGAGACCTCGGCGTTTGTAGGAAGAAATACATATACTCCTCCATTCTCTCGGGGAAGGGGAGGTTGTGGCGGAGGCAGGGGAAGACCTGGACTTACATCTGAAGAAAAGAATAAATTGACCTGTTCTCATTACGGAAAACCATGACATACTAAGGAAACATGTTGGGAATTAGTCGGAAAACCTACTCATTTTCAGAACAGATCAAATAAAGCCTATTTCAGTAGTAATCAGAATAAAAAGCAAAAGACTGAAGACAATGCAACATCATTGGCTGATATGAAAAAAGAGATTGAATTGCTCAAGGCTCGTTTGATTGATTCATAATCGCCATCTACGTCCTCCCATATTGACTCACAAGCAACTATCGCATATCCATTCTCATTTCTGACTTAGGGTAATATAAGTACTTCTAGTTTAAGGATATGGGTTATTGATTATGGGGCTACAAATCATATGGTCAGTCGAAAAGATTTCTTTGATGACTATGAGTTGACCAAGTCAAAATTAAACATTACACTGGCAGATGGTTTTCATACACCAATAGTAGGAAAAGGAAGTATTATTACATCTTTTGGCACATTAAAAAATGTTTTACATGTTCCGAATATATCAGTAAACTTATTGTCTGTCTTTGGTATGACCCAGGATCTGAAATGTTGTATAATTTTTTATTCTACTAGATGTGTCTTTCAGGAACTGAGGACGGGGAGGATCTTTGGTCAGGGTAGTGTGAGGAGAGGCCTGTATTTTTGCGAGGACAATAAAAGAGCAACATTACAATCAACTGTCATTACAAGAATAAGGATGATATACCTCTTTGGCACCATAGATTAGGACATCTACCTCTATCTAAAATTAGGATACTTTTGCCTGAATTTTGTCATTGTAATAATTTGAATTTGAATTATGAAACCTGCTAGAAGGCTAACCATCATCGTACTTCTTTTCCGTTGAGTGAAGCAAAATCCTCTATTCTTTTTGAAATTGTGCATTCTAACATTTGGGCCCCCTGCTCTATTACCTCGTTACATGGATACAAGTACTTTATATCTTTCATAGATGACTGCACTAGATTCACTATGATTTATCTCATGAAAACTAAGGACGAAGTGAAGAATATTTTACCTATATACTGTTAGTTTGTGAGTACTCAGTTTCAACGTACAATTAAAGTTTTCCGCAGTGACAATGGTGGTGAGTTTATGTCTAAATCACTTCACTCATACTTTTCCGATCATGGAATATTACATCAGACCTCTTGTTCGTATTCCCCTCAACAGAACGGACTTTCAGAAAGGAAAAATAGACATATTTTAGAAGTGGCTAGAACACTTTTAATTGGGTGTAATGCTTCGATGGGGTGAAGCAGTTTTAACTGCAATTTTCCTTATAAACGTCCTCAATGGCAATATCCCATTTCATTCATTATGCCCTAACCAGAAACAATTTCATGTACTTCCTAAAATCTTTGGGTCTACATGCTTTGTTCATATTCACCATGGTATGAGAGATAAACTTGATGCGAGATATATCAAATGTATTTTTTTGGGATACTCCTCTACTTAGAAGGGTTATAAGTGTTATGATCCTCTCAGAAGAAGACTACATGTAACTTTGGATGTTACCTTTCATGAAGATACTCCATTCTATCACATGCATGAAGTTTCTCTGACAGAAATATCATCTACAAATGTTATACCTCTTCCTCGAGCTGAGAATCAATCAGAACATGAAAGGGAAGAGGAGAAAATGATAACTCCTTAAGAGAAGGAATGACAGATATATACCAAAGGGTAAGAAAGACCTTCTTCTCTCATCAATCAACCACTCTGAATCAATATCCTCTCTCAGAATCAGATTCAATTCCTTCTCAGATAATCTCTCATAACTTGGATAGTGAGGTGAGTGACCTACCAATTGCAATTCGAAAAGGAAAACGTGCGGTAGCCAAATATTCATTTTATAACTTGGTGTCATATTCCAACTATCCCAGAGAATATCAGTTATTTGTAATGAATGCAGAAACCATATATATTCTCAAAACATTTGAGAGGCAAAACAACTACCAGAATGGAAGAAAGCAATGGAAGAGGAAATTTGATTGATTTACCATCAGATAGGAAAACAATTGGCTGCAAATGGGTATTCTCTGTGAAATATAAGGCTGATGAAAATATAGAAAAATACAAAGCCAGATTAATAGCTAAAGGTTATAGTCAGTCTTACGACATAGATTACACTTAAACATTTGTTTCAGTGGCGAAGATGAATACCATTAGAATTATTTTAAGTGTAGCGGTTAATAAAGGATGAGAATTATGGCAATTGGATGTTAAGAATGCTTTCTTTTAGGGATATCTCATGGAAGACATTTATATGGACCTACCACCAGGATACTGCAGAGACAAAAGCAGGGTAAAGTATGTAAGTTAAAGAAATCTATTTATGGCTTAAAACAATCTTCAGGAGCATGGATTGAAAAATTCAGTGATGGTGTCACAAAATTAGGCTTCAAATAGTGTGCCAGTGATCATACTCTCTTTATCAAACAAGGTCTGAAAACTATAATGTTACTGGTGTACGTTAATGATATTATCATTACAGGTGACAATACAGAAGGCATAGTTGATCTGAAAAGGAGACTAAGTATATTGTTTAACTTGAAGGACTTGGGAAGACTACATTATTTCCTAGGGATAGAAGTGATTCATAAAAATAATTACTTATTTCTAAGTCAATGAAAATATATTATGGACTTATTTAAGGAAACTAAAATGGAAGAGTGCAGATTATGTTGTATTCTCATGGAAGTTCCTAAGGAAGAGATTGTTACATCTACAAAACCATATAAAGATGTTGGTAAATACCAGAGATTAGTGAGGAAGTTAATTTATATTACAATTACTCGACCTGACATAATTTTTGCAGTTGGGTATGTTAGTAGGTAGATGCATTGTCCATTTAAACAAAATGAGCACTGTGTTTCATATTATCAGATACTTAAAGTCCTCAATAACCTATGGGTTACTATATGCTCCACATTCGTCACTTAATATAAAAATCTATTCAGATGCTGATTGGGCAGGATCTAAAACTGATAGGAAGTCAACCTCAGGCTATATGGTATGCTTAGGAGTCTATGTAGTATCATGGAAAAGTAAGAAGCAATCTGTAGTGGCCAGGTCAAGTGCAAAGGCTCAGTATTATGCTATTGCTCTGGGAATGTGTGAAGGCCTATGAATTATATCACTTTTAGGAGAGATTGGTATCAAAGAAAATATTTCGATTGACTTCTTTACTGACAGTAAAGCTGCCCTCCAAATAGCCTTGAATCCAGTATTATATGAAAGGACTAAACACATAGAAATAGATTGTCACTTTATCAGAGAAAAGATTTCTTAAGGTATCTTAAACCTTGTTCATGTACGCTCAGAAGATCAGCTAGCAGACATCATGACTAAACCAGTTTCAGTCAATGGATTTAAGAAAGCTCTTGTGAAGATAGGAGTTACGAGTCTTCAACTTGAGGGGGCGTGTTGGAGATCAAGTTGAAGATCAAAAGTCTTAGTTTTAAGTTTAAATTTATGTTTATGTTATGTTCTTAGTAAGTTGTTTATGTCTCAGGTAGTTTGGATCCCAATGGATCAGTTTTTGATCCATTGGGAATCGGGTAGTATTAGTTTTTCATTAAGGGTATTTAGGACATTTAAGTTAGATTAGTAGTATAAATAAGTGTGCTGTAATTAGGTTTAGGGTTAATTTTAGAGCAGTGGCAGTGAGATGGCAGCCAGGTTAGGGCGCCGACCTGCCCTAGTGCGTCTGCAAGTTTGTCATCATGAAATATTTTATTCAATGAAAATTATTTCTCATACTTTCTTCAGGAGACACTTTCTTATTCTGAGCACAATTAACAGTGACAGAGTATTAATACAAGAAGCATCTCAAGCAGTTTGAGTTTCAGCAGCTGTATTCACTTCCGCAAGGCTGCAATAAGATTTTGGGTATTTCTTTGGGTAGCATGAAATCTACAAGGAATAAAGTCTACGAAGCAAAGTTTACAACTACAAAGCGTGGTTGACTTCAAGCAATCAATTTCATCAAGTTACTTCAATAAAATGGGAAGATGAAAATGAACAGAAATAGAGAAAATGCAGAAGATGAACAAAGAAAATGGGAAGAGGAATATGAATGGAAGTACAGAAAAATAAAAGAAAATGGGGAAGATGAAGAGGAAGAAGAAGAAAATACCCTCACTAGAGATGGTCGCCGAAGAGAATCATTGTCGGAGAGGAGAGTCACTGTAGAAAGTAAGATGACTTCCTTTGTTGTTTTTGTGGAGGGTTATGAACACAAGGAAAACCTATAAATGATAGGTTTCAAAAGCATTGCATGTGCTCTGACCCGCCCGTCGCATCCCCTTGGGTGGAACACTTTCACTGTTGGAAATAAGCAGCTGGAACACATGTTCTAGCGGCCCATTTTGGTTCAATGTTTGCATCATGTGATGCAGCGTTTTGCAGGACCCACAGATATGGTTCCATATCGCTTGTCACTACATGCAAGCCGGGCTATAACGAACAGGTCTGTCCAGTTTGACCTCTTGTCTAGTGGAAACCTAGAACCCTGGTCTTGTTTTTACACAAATTTCTGGCCAAATACTTGACCAAGAAGGTTGTTCTTGGTGCCATGATATCCCTATGCAAAAGCCATATCCTAGTCAGTTCCCATGGTCATTGCATCATTGAAAAGATTCAAAAAATTAAAAATTTAAATCTTACCTTAAAACTTTTGTAAAGCTCGTTGTTTTCATATATGGTTTCTGGTTGCCGGCCATCAACTTGAACACAAACTGATTATCCTCTCGAGGGCTCTTACCCATCTCATTTATTATCACTGAAACTGACCGAAACGCAAGGAAACTCCTTCCTTATCTGAGACTGCCTTAATCAATTACCATTTCCCTTTTCTTTTTTACTTGTTTTGGGTCTTGGGATTGACGTTAATCCAACCCAGCTTGCTACATTTGGAGTTCAATTGGGACGAGTCACGTGGTAGTGCTGAAAAGATGAAAGTCCAGGTTAAAAGATCCTAACAAGGTTTATGCTGGTTGTCAATTATCAATTAGAAATCCCTCCTTTTTTGTCTTCAATGCAGATCACGTAATTCAGACCAACTTATGTAGTCAAAGAGACGGCAAAGGCAGCATATTAATAGGGGCTCACTGGACCTCTGTCAACACACTTTGTCCATTAGATTAAAAATACTTCTTTAACTATTTAAAACATACATTTAACCAAAAGTTGTGTCACATGGATGTGGGTGCAGACATGTGCACAGTGCTGTACAGGACATGTTAATTTTGGAAAATCATGGGTGTGGAGGGATGACACTTATATCTTATATATTATTATATATGATGGACAATTTCTCATAAAACTATTGATGAATATCAAATAAATCAGAAATTGTTACTATGAGAATCAAATCATGAATTGAGGTTTACTCTTTCACTGGTTAACTCATTAATAAAGTAATAACCGGTCAATGTTCTTAAAGTGTTTGTGTGGAAAAGTTTTAAAGTCGATAGTAGTGATTTAGAATAAGAGGGAAGTATGAATGCCAAGTGTCAACGTATCTGGCATGAGTGCATCACCTTCGTAGAAGTGTCTATGTGACAGACTAAAGAATCTGATCCTCTCAGTGGTTTGATCTGTCTATTTAACTTACCAATTTTGCCTTAGTGCTTAGAGACCTTGTTGAAACACCCATAGCTTTGTGAAACCTCTTCAAACTCTTAAGAATCTACGCATACAGCTGTAATCAAATGCCATGACAATCGCCAAATAGATCACTGAGTATTTGTAAACATGCAAGCCAAGACCAGTATTAAATTTTGTTACTTTATTGAGAGCATGTATGCATAGTAGAAACTCAAGAATCAAACAAGCACCGGAGGCGCTGAGGAATTGACCCTGTTTACAACGAAGGTAGTGCCAGTAACCAGCTCTCCTCTCCTTTACAATAGGACAACCAGAAATGAAACATATAAAAATTAGAAAAAATTCACAGGCCAACCTACCCAACAAAAGTCAATCAGTTCCTGTGAAAGCCTAATCTTAGGCCATTCGACCAAAGAATTGCAAATTCTAACAACCAGTAGGATATTCTTAGCTTTGGTGGTTTTTTGACCATAGCATCTTGAAACTCTGTCAAGCTGATCTAAACCGAGAAAGGTTTATCTTGATCAAGTGTGATTTTCATGTAATTAGAATTTGGTATCAGGATTGGTGTGAATCACTTTTTAATGAAAAGTATTAACTATTCCCCATAGTTGTCTTTGCAGAATAGGTTCTGTATGGAGATAGTTGTGTGATTTTCATGTTCGTATGCTGCTTTAGTGTGAAACATATTTTCTTCACTGTATTTGTTCCGGGTCAGTATTGGTCTTCCAAACTACATTGGCTCATGCATGACAGTATTGACCAGATACACGAGTGTTTTTTTATCTAGAGTGCGCTCTTATTTCTTGTCTTAGATGTAAATCCATGTGCAACTTGGAAAGCGTGGCAGTAAAGAAAGCACATTATCTGTTTCTGAGAATGAAACTCCAGATAATTTGCCTTACTTATGCTGTTTAGGATCTTCTTACTTCTTAGAACTGTGAATCACTTTTGGTGTGAAACTGTTGTTTGTTTGTCAGCATATGAATTGTCCAAGAAAGAAGGTAAGGTTGGCACACCGGAGCGACCACTATCTGACCTTGGTAATCTAAGTTACCGTGGCTACTGGACAAGAGTTTTGCTCGACATCTTGAAAAAGCACAAGGGTAACATTTCCATTAAGGTACTAATATGCTACCTTTCTGGGCCTTAGTTTGTCATTTCGTTGACAATGTCTTTTAGCTTATGTCAGTGAATTGCTGCTTGGTTCTTTTACATTTATCGTAGGCTTTTCGTGCATATAAGTTTACTATTTAAGCTTGAATTGCAACATAGCTCTTGAATTGCAATGTGACAGCAGTATCCTATATATTGGTTGGAATGATTTTGATCTCACTTATAAAGTTTTCTTCAGTTTTATTCAAGTTCATTGTGTCGAAGCATTTCAATAAATACTGGGGGTTATAGATAAACACGGGTCTGGGTAGGTTTCCTGAATTTTATGGGTGTGAGTATGGACAAGGAGCTATTATCTTGTCCTGGGGGTCAAAAGAACCTCCAAGTTGAATGTCGAGTTTGGTATCTGCATAATGAATATCTGGTAGTTTGCGCAACCCCAGTTTGCTACAGGAAAAAAAGATTTGATATCGAATGGTAAATATTATAGAGCAGTAACTAGACCTGTTATGTGTTAGGGCTCTGAGTGTTGAGCGGTTAATGTTCATGGCAGTATAAAGATGTTATGAATGAGTGGTATTAGAAACAAATTGGGAGTGACACTAATAGATAAAACGAGGAAAAACATTTAAGATGGTTTGGACATGAAAGTATAAGAAACTATATTGTGAAAATGTTATAAGGGAAAGAGGAAGACCACAAAGGTGTTAAAAAGAAATAATAAAAAATGATCTAGTTTATGTTGAGTTAACTGCTAATGTGGCACATGATTGGCTCTATGAAAACAATTTATCCATGTAGCCAACTCCATCTAGTATGTGAAAAGGCGTAGTTATTGAAAAAGTTATCACCTTGTGTATGTTGCAAATCGTGAACAGTTTCGATGTTTATCAACCTTTGTCATGATATTGCTTTGTGTGGCAAGCAAAACTTATATGCTTGGCATTTGATCTTTCCCTTTAAAAACGTAGGAGATGAGAAGTTATTTTTCATCATTTCGATTCATTTAACTGACAATATGCAAAGAGTTGCCTTTACATATTAGAGGATTTCATGACCCTTTCCATTCATTTGTATACAGGAGCTCAGTGATATGACAGCAATAAAAAATGAAGACATATTGTCTACACTGCAGAATTTGGATCTTCTTCAGTACAGGAAAGGGCAGCACGTTATATGTGCTGACCCCAAAGTATTGGATCGTCATCTCAAGGCTGCAGGCCGTGGAGGTCTTGAGGTGGATGTTAGCAAGTTGATCTGGACACCTTACAAAGAGCAAGGCTGAATTACGAAACCCGTCTTTTCCTTCTCTTTATGTACAATATTGCATCCAATTGGATCCCAAGGATAGATGTTCATTCTCTTATATAAAAGATGTAGAAGATAGAATTCTCTCCAGATATGTCTAACTTTAATACCTTTTACTTGCGACATAATATTTTATGTTTTGCTTAGTCATTTTTACAAACAGAAAATTAGCGGGTTCAATGCTTGAATATCGTTCTTAAGACATCAATGTTGCGTTGTAAAGCATGTTTAGGGACAAGCTTGGTAGGGACATTGATTCTCTATATCCTTGAGACTATTTTTCTACACCATTTGTTAATGTATGACCAACGTAGCTCACCTCTAAGCCGTTCATGTATTTGAGGCGAGTTTTTGTTGTGTGTGTGTGAGAGAGAGAGAGAGAGTCGTATGACAATCCATCGTTAGATATTAAAAGATGAATGGTCGTGGCGTCAAAAGGTGACGTTCTTTTGGATAATTGAAAAAGTTTACTTCATTACAAGCTTTTGGAATTTAAAGTTACACAGAATAAATATTCAAACATAGTTGCTATTCATACATTTTTTTTCCAAAAATGTGTAGTTTCTCTTTCTTACCATGTTTCCTTCGCGTTAACAGTGCCAGCATCAATTTTACACCTGTTTTCTTTTTGCCTTTGCTTTTCGTATCCAACTTTCAGTTAGTGCTTGATGCCTTTTATCTGTGCATCAGTGACTTTTCTATTCTATTGTGATGATATTTAATCTATTCGTTTTTTTCATTTTCATTATGTTTCAATCTATTTTCAATTATATCCAATCTCCATACAACTAGTTTACTGATATTATCACAAGCATTCGAGAGTAATACCTAAAAAATCATATTTTGAAAACATCTGTTGCGGACGGTTCAGTTGAAGTAAATTTGGTCTCGGTAAAGTCGCATGGAGAGGGTGCGTTCTCGTTACAAAGCGAACACGTCCACAATGTGTCTTAAATAATAGATAACTGTTACATAGGTGCTATCCCTTCGAGAAGACGTCACGGACTGATTGCAGCGCTCTTCAAAGAGTTGTGTACCTCAAACGTGTCCACATCCGATAGGTATCACCCTATCAAGCTATATATTGAATAGTTTTGTTTTAATGGGTTTCTCATATTATCCTTTAACTTATATTGTTATTGCAAAATATCAACATGTGATGTTGAGGAGGATGAGTGGTAATATAAGTAAAGATTGTATACATAATGAGGTTATTAGAAACAAATTGATGGTAGTATCAATAGAGAATAAAATGAGAGAAAATCGTTTAATATGGTTTGGACATTAGAAAGACGACCCAAGGATGATCCCGTAAGAAGATACGAAAAATTACATTGTAAATACAATGTTAAAAGAGGAAGAGGACAACTATAAAAGTGTTTGAAAGAAACAATAAAAAATGATCTAGTTTATATTGAGTTAACTGCTAGCATGACACGTGATAGGGCTTAGTGGAAACAAAAAATTCATTATCTAACCCCATCTAGTATGAGAAAATGCTTAGTTGTTGTTATTGCAGGATGTCAAAGAAATCAAGCGAAAGCATTCATATGGTGGTGTAGATTCTTGATATATGATGAATGATGAAAGTATATATTCTCGATGAGTGATAAATGATAATACTAAGATTAATGATAGTAAACTAAATGATCTATTTATTGATTGGTTACTTGATGATACCTGTGCCAATATATTTGTTGATTATAGGGGTGTTGACTTGTTTATTCACTTATGTGTACCACTAGTGTTATGCAATTGGGATAGCATTAGCTATAATGGAGGCGAAGTGATCAAATTTTCTTATCTTATTGTCTTATGTTAAGAAGCAATGGTTGGGCCCCATAAAGAGAAGCTAATCTCAACATAGATGGACAAGGTGATGCATTATGACACTCATACAACTGATATATACGTGAATTTATTTGTTTGTGCATATATATATATATATATCATTAATTTATTTTGAATCCTTTAATACTTATAGTGTATTATTCGACAGGACCAAGAGTGCATGTGCAAGGTTAAAAGGGTTCACTGACAATTCTATTGAGTAATTTAATACAATATGAACTCAACTTCATTCATTAATCAAGTTGTGGGCTACAAAATTGAAGAAGTCATTTAAAGAATCATGAACTATCAACATGCATTACCTTAGTTGTATATAAGATATGATAAAGAGAAGAGTTTCCTCTCATGCACTTGATTTAATTGCCAAAGAGATGAATCATGTCGAAAGAATATGTGCTAATCCAATATCATGTTGGTATACACTGCAGCGGTCACATGAGTTGCCTTTTACTTACGAGATCAATGCTTTTTTAAAAGTGGTGAACACTTATAACTTTTTGTAATTTATCTCTTTTGGAAGATGCTTGACATGGAAGCTAAAAGGCCTACACATCTAAATACGAAGATGAAGAGCAGAGGAAAATAACTAAGATGAATGAAGTTGTTCAACAACTATTGCTAATTGGGAAAAATATAAGAAGTTGGTGGACTTGTCGTACGAGGACTTGAATATTCAGTATAATACCTTGGACAAGATGCCCCTTTGCAGTCCTAAAGACAAATCATCTAACACATCTACTAAAAGTGAGTGGTTTTATGGGAGCATGCCAAGAGTAGTGCTACTCAAGGAAAACCAAGGAGGAGTTGAGGATGTGAGTGTGGATGAGGATATACAATGCCTTAAGGACATGGCCTTTCCTCTACATGTAGTATTCACCCTATATCTGATGTTGCTAGATCCGTTGCTTCACATATTGAATCTCATCATGATAGAAAGACTACAAAAATACTAGATTTTGGATAGGCTAATAAAATGCAAATACTCTAGTTTATAATACTATATATTGATAGGTGAGTGAATATTCTTCAAAATAGTGTGTGCAACTACCACATCATCAAGGAGATTTTAGGGGAGAGTGAGACATGGTGGCATGAGGCTCATAGATTGTGTTTTAGGAAGGTCATACTTCATCAACTTATGTAATATTCAGTTTTGATAGAAGATGGAGATGTTGATACAGTTCTTTGTTGTATTACATATTGAGATGATGATCAATGTCTCTTTGAGCATTAAATGTCGATGTGAGACATGAGTTGAATCATAGCTACTATGTGGAATATTGTAGACAATGGTCGGCCACTTGTAAGAGAAGTGTAGGACATGTGCTCATGATGATTCTATATGATATTGCAACTTATATAGGAATAGAATAATGGGGATGATAATGTATATAATATCGATGATGATTAGCAATTTATGAATAAAGTTGTAAGTTCTTTTGTTTCAGTTGGAAAATTATTTTATTTATTTTCCTAGTTATAGAATTATTTATTCATTTATTTCAATTTCTTTGATAGGCATCAATGAGGCGGTGCTGACATTAAAAATAAAGAGACAATGTGGCTGCATCTCCTCCAATGAGGTATTTCAGCCATGTTGCATTTATTCTAAAAGTGATGTCGTGATTGCTTTGCTCCTCTTTCATGATATCCGTGTATCGACAACTATAGCCGAAATTTCAAGACGTAACAATGAATGCATGCTCAAAATGAGTGTTACAACAAACGACCATCTGAGACAAGTGGCCCTCATCAAGCATGATTTCTCATGGTTCATCATTTTTTCTGTCACCTAAAATCATTTTTATTTTGTTGTTCATAAAATTTGTGCTTTCATGCCACAATATATATATAGAGAGAGAAACAAGAGAGGGAGAGAGAGAAATAGATCAATTATATAAAAAGTGAATTAAATTAGTCACTTAGTTACAAATACATGTGCATCCACACAATAAGAAGGGCCCTAAACAAATGCATCTACTCTTCATCATCATCAAATTGTAGCTAATCATCAATTTGTATACTTTCTTACCTTATAAGTATGTGACTTTGTAGGTTTATATGTTACAATGGGCCTCAATAGATCAACTAAGATCTGCTGACAATGACTAAATTGATAAGTAACGCGGTTTTACATATGTGGTAACATTGAATACATTCGTAGAACTAGGCAAGTGATAGATGTCATTTGTGTACTTTTTCCTACAAAGACTCATGTGATATATGAAAATAAGAAAGCAGAAATTATATTGACATTATTGTAGTAATATTCATTATCGATGATAAAAAACAACCAACTCTTATTATGAAAGTATCAAATATACAACCAAATACACATCAATAACCACACACTTGAGCCTTTATTGGGCCGAATTTCCTATGATATATGGTAAGATGATCAACATGATGATTCTTATGAGTGATACTGCTCATCTACCTAGCCACACAAGACAACCAGTCAACCTACCCAAGCCTTTGCCTCACTCTGAAAGCCAAAAAGTACTCATAAATCTATGCCTACAACAAATAAAATATATTTTCATCACTTAATTATGAAATTATTGTTGCTATAAAAAAACAAATTATGAAAACTGGATTAGGTTCGACCCGGATCCCGCATGGGACCCGTTTGTAGAAGCTGTGCCATTTCTTGAGGGATAGAAGGACCGAGTGAGAGAGGGTCATTGAGAGTTGGTGGTGGGAGTGAAGACATGCCGGAAAACAAAAGTTTTCATCGGATTTTGTGAGGTATGTATTTCTTATGTATTATAGATTTTTTCGGCCATTAAGATTCAAAGGGAAAAGGTAAAGAGGCAGGAGGCAACCCTTGTGGATCATTTCCCAACTCTCATAAAGCTAGAAATCGCTAGAAACTGTTAGGTTTCCGATGAGATTTGGAGAAAGTGTCAAAACCTCTCATTTCTTTCCTTTTTCTGGTGACACCATCGGTGATCTGTGGCTGTTGCTAGGGGCAGATGGTCTATCGGCTAGTGACGGACCATTTGGTGGTGGCAGTCGGGAGAGAACTAGTTGAAAACCACCTATTGAGCGGTCAAAATGGTGGATGGTGGGGGTCAATGCATGCGCGTCGTGTCGACTGATAGGGACACCAAGCCATACACAAACGGAGTAAATAGCTTCTTTGTAGGTTGACTTTTCTTTTTCTTGTATTATTGTATGTTGGATTTTAATTGTATTTAAATGAATGAACTTGGACTTGTTATTTGATCTTTTGGGTTACACTACTATTAAATTGTCAACAGTTCACATGATTTGGCCTTGTGGCATGAACATGCCCTATGCCCATATTGGTCAAGCTCTTGTGGGTTGTTACAAAGGTGGTATTAGAGCGTAGGTAGAACTGAGGCATAACCCAAATTAATAGTATTAAGGGAAAAAATCATATATAATAAGTTTTCAACTTTCTTTTATAAGCTGAAAGAGACGAAAGTGATAACAATATATTTTGATTTTGGGTCATATGAGGCTTAGTATGAGTTTCAAATAATGCGATTTGAGTTAGTATGAGAAATTGAGATAGCTCCGATACAGTATGAGCAATAGACTGAAAGGGTGTCAATGCAAACAATTACTAGTAGCAGGCTAGTCACGTTGAAGGAACTTCAAGATTAAGAATGTATCCATTTTGATGGAGACTACAATAACCTGTTATTTTATTGCCTGTTACGACCTGTTCTCTTGTGCAGCATCATGCTTTTGTTCACCTCCGCATCGGGAAGTTCTTTGATACTTTTCATTAATTAAAAGAAAGTGTGCAATTCGTATTAGCAGCGTCTCGTTTGCACAAACAACTCATTTTTAGCACATGCCCAAGGTACATGTAGAGATGACAATATTAACGTTATCCACGTAACCCAGAGCCGAGCACAGTGGGGGAGTACTCAACCCTATCAAGTTTGGGTTTAGAATATGGGGACAAGGTGCTCAGACCCATGCTAGATCATGTATATATATATATATATATATATATATATATATATATATATATATATATATATATATATATATATATATATATATATGTATGTATGTATAGGGAGAGAGAGGGGGTAGTAGTAAATGCATAATATCGTTCAATGTATATCTTTGCATAAATATTTTCATCATTCAATATTTGAGATGATAAAACACTAAGCATTTATGGTATAAACAATTATATTTTAATGCAAGGAAAACAACATGCATTTACAAATACACATGTATATATATATAGAGAGAGAGTGAGAGAGTTCTAAATGCATAATGTCTTTTGATATATATAATTCGATATTTGAGATTAACTGTTTAAATTTAAATTAAAAACAATTAATATATATGTTAAATGCATTGTATAAAAGTCAATGATACTTTTTTGCTTTTTCAATTCAATTATCAACTCTTCATCTCAAAGAACAAACGTTAGAGGTTTTATGCAAGAAATGCCTGAGAGCATTATACATTTAGAACTACCTATATATATATATATATATATATAGAGAGAGAGAGAGAGAGAGAGAGAGTAGTGGTTCGCTATCAACTGAGCACCAATACTCCATCCTCCATTTCATATGGTTCTGTTACTTCAACAATTGGCTACTCCCTCCACCACTTTCCATTATTTTTAAAAAAATTTCAAAACATCCTTTATTGATCAAAACCATTAACAAAAATCACTTAATATCATAAAATTATTTAGATATAAATATATAGCCTTTTTTTTATGATTTTAACAATAAGAGAGATGACTTCAAGGAGCGGGTAGTTAGTGGATGGTGGTCGATGATTAGAGTAGACACGGTCGGTTCGGAACCAACCCGATCGTTTGAATTAGAACCAAACCAATCTCAAAACCGCTTAGACCCAGAACCGATGGTTCTAACTTGAGAACCATAACTAGGGACCTCCCAATTCAATTACAGTTCATGAATTTTAGAAACTAGCCCAAAATCGAAAGCAGAATGGGCAATTTCAAACCATCATTTATTAAATATATATTATTTTTGATATTTGCATTCACAATGCTCATGGCTTAACAATAAGATGTACTTTGTATGTGGTAGTAAGTAGAGAGTTCAACTCTTATGGTTTGTATTTTGTATTTTGAAACACTTACAGATTAGGTATATATAGGCTTTTGTGTTTCCAATCACAAGAATTGTCTTGGCCCAATGGTATAAGGCTATTATTTCTAATTAAGCAAGGAGGGTTTGAGTTGTGTGGGTTGCATTCACTTTTTATTAAAAAAAAAATAATAATTTGTTTTAGGGAGGTACTGAATTTGAAATTGGAACCTCCCCAAAATGAACGGGTCTAGAACTATAATCAGAACCGGCCACGAGTTGGTTTGGTTACGGTTCAAGTTTCGGCTAACCTGGAACTGTCGGTTCCGAGATATGTACATGTATCTCCACCCTCCCCATTTTTATCAAGATTGATACACACACCCTTTTGACTATTCTTACATCCCACTTTTCACATATTTTCTAAAATACCTATCATAAATTCTATTAATTACCAAGGTGTCCTTTTTTATATGAACTCTCTCCTTTTATGCGAACCACCATTGGTCATCGGAATCATCTATTATTTGATTTACCTTAGTTTGCAGCCAAACAACTCGATGAAATCAATTGGAAAGGAGGAAGAAGAAATAGAAAGAAAGAAGAGAGAGGAAAGAAAGGAAAAAGAAGAAATATGAGGCCGACTCAAAAAGAAATTTGATGAATTTTTGAAGTATGTCATTGATTTGGTTTAGTTTTTGTCTTTTTTTTGTTTTGATTGTTGTTTTGGCTGAAATCCCATTGGAAAAACCCATCAGGTTTTCGCTTTGAGATGCAACAAGGATGTGTATGGTGTGTGTCTCTCTCTTGTTTTGAGTAACTCTTATTTGGCAAACTGGTTTTTTTTAGGAGACATAACGCCGTATCATAATGAAAACTACCACACACAACAATGAGGAGAAATATTTTTTTTTAGACACAAATGTTGATGAAGCTGGGCATTCACATTATGAGGAGGATATAGATATCTCATATACTAAGATTGATATTATAGAGAGTGAGAATGAGAGATTTTCTCCCTAGCTTTGAAGGTCACATTGCTTATAAGATTTGATAGAAATAAGTAATTTCCAACTTTATACATTGAATATCAATATTTACTATTCAATTGACTATGCAAATGTAAATATGTATACAATATGAAATGTGATAATAGACCATATAAGGTATATTGTTGGCAGAGCATATTTAGTGAAGAGAATGGATATGAAGCCTGATAATTGGGTTAAGACTGTAGATAATAGTGAGTTGATTAGGCATGAAGGTTTATTGTATGAAGTTATAGATTGTGTTGTTGATGGTATTTATCAAGCATTGAAAGCCATTCACAAATAACTTTTATATGCTATAGGGTGAAATAACTATCACACTTCACAATATCCATGAGATACTTGGTCTTGCTATGTAGGGACAACTTATTGCTTTGATGTGAGAGATGATGATTAGAAGCAAGGAAGACATTTTGAGTATTATGTTAGGAATGAGTATCGATGAAGTTGTGCTAGCGATTAAGTCCAGAACCATTATGTTTAAGATGCTTTGAAGTAATGTTTTGAGAAGAGGAGTTACCAACGAAAACAAGACTTTATTCTATTTATTATATCAGATACATTGTACATTATATAAGGATAAGTCTAGAGGCATAGTGCCCATAACGATCATGTATTTATTAATAAATAATGTTTGAAGGGTTGCCAATTATACTTGAAGCGCGACAACATTAATATACTTATACAAACAACTAGAAAAAGTATCCCATATAGAGACAAACAACTTAGTATAACATACTTCTTTGCTCTAGGTAAGAATTTGTATAATTATTGTTTAATACAATACTTTTATATAGTCATTTTTCATAATTAAACAACTAAGTTATATGTTTTAATTGTAGACATGGATTTATGTGTATTTCCAAGCCTTTAGAGCTAGCATGCGACCAAAGTGACTGAAAGGGAAATCACGAGTAGGCCAACAGATGAAAAATATCTATAATAGGCAATCTACTATCAATAAACTATTAAGTACCGTAAGCAATTGGATTTGATGATAATTTATGAAATTATCACATATTAAACACAACCTATGATATTATACGTTTTTATCATCTATTTTATGTAATACACATTGATTCTCAGCCATATAGTTCTCCAAAGTAGTTGGATTGTAATGCATATAAGTTATCAAGATACCACGACTACATTTGACATTTAGATATTGTGAAACTGTATATTCTAGATCATGTAATTTAACAATTCAGCCACCACCAAGGCATCCTAGTTGTGCCGATAAGGCCTTCTATTACAAATAGACATGCAAAGCTCCATGCATATAGGAGAGTTAAACCATGTAACACTACTTGGGAGGCACAACACTCACACTATTTTGATTTTGAGTACTTTAGCATCGTAGACATAGAATGGTACATTCCTCAAACACGTTCATTTTGTTTGAAAAAACACATTTAGGAAATATAAATAACATCTAATAGTTGTCCTCAATATCACGTACAATATCATTTCCCAGTCCTCGCATTTGTATATACATCTCAATACATTCATGACATAGTCAATTCTAATTCTCGATACTTACAAGTTAATATCGTTGCAAAGATCAAAAGATAAGGGACATCGATAAGCCATCGATCTTGTGCATCTGCAAAAAAATAGGAATACAAGCTAAGTTCTATTGACTAGCACGTCTGAATGCTATATAGAGAGGAGTACAGTTGTTGCATTACATCGAGTAAGGATGACCAAACTTATATCTAGCATGAACATCCAATAATCATTAGGACATGACCTATTATTCTTATATGCAATGCAACAAATAACAACATCAATACCATCATTGTCCATTAAAACTCGTTAATATATGTTGCACCTACTTGCCATTTCCTTCAAGCACTATCTGTGAGTTCGTGCAACCACTCCTTCCTCATCCCCAAAGTACATCAATTACTCAGTACTCTCAATTTTCATCTCAAATAACACTTACTCAATCAATTACAAAGATGTTTATAAAGTATGATAGTTTTATATACCAATTTTAAGTCTAGCTGCCTCAAAATCTTTTTCTCAAAGAAAGAACCAATAATTAGGAAAATCAATATTTAAAAGAGAAACACAACTCCTTGAAGAGGAATGACCCACCCTAGGAGACGCCTCATACCCTTGACCACATGTATGCCCATGTCCATGCCTTCCTCTAAGAGAGGTATTATTGTTTGTATACTCTCAAGCTGACAAATCTTTCTTTGTAGATCTATTACATGGTTTCTCTTTAGAATGACAAATGAATGACTTCTGTAATGTGATGTTCTCATGACTCAATTGCTCATCCAATATCTTAACAAATCTCTCTCAATATGAATGATGTCATAACTTGTTTCAAACAATTTCTATCATAGAAGTTCCTGCATCCTCTCCTACAAGATTGATAATATACGACATATCCTCCTCTATGTGTAGCTTTCTCCAAAACGAATCAACTATTAATAGTTATATCGATTCACCATATTTAAGGAAAATATTGATCTTATGAGTACATGACAAAGCATATTAACATTGTAATATACAACATGTGATTGGATTTGAACCTTTTAAGGTTTACTATAATATCTTCTGCAACGTCAATGTAATGTATGATGATGGTTCATAATTTTTTAATAAATTTTTAAAATTTTTAATTTACAACTTTATCAACAAATGTATTTAATAAATCACCCTACTTATTCATAATGAATCAACCTATCTGTCCATGTTGAGACAATTCTCTCTTTATGTTGGTCCAATCACTGGCCTTTAACATTAGAGAGAAGAGCAAAACTTTGTTTCTACTTCAATTACATTACCTCTGATGCTTCCTTGTAACTACTCTTGAGTAGACAATATTCATAAAACTTACACCAAATGTACTTGGAGTCTCCTTATTCCATTACAATTTTAAAAAAAAATAAATGTCGCAATGTTTTTTGCTTATGCCATTTACATAAAAAGTAAGCCATATCCAAAAATATGATTTGAATGACATTCACCAACGCTAGTTTATGATCACTATAAATTACACATGAAAAGTAATTTTGAGTACATAACTCTCTCTCACTCTTCACTACCTAAACACAATTCTCTTCATTTTTTATACTCATAAATGCAAATGCTACAAAAAATTTAAGAGGTTGATGTGAACAAATAACATCAATGAAAGGCATCATATCCCTACATAATGCAAACTATATATGACTATTATACATTACATAAGAACCAATATTTAAAAAAAAAAAGTGAAACCAAAGTCTAATATCCATGAAAATGCATGTAATAGTTGAATTGAACAAGGATGTGACAATATAATGTCACTGACAATATTAGTGTCAGTGGGCGTCTAGGTCATGTAGTAATTGTTGTAGAGTACTTTGAGAACCCCTATCTTCCTTCATAGTTTTTATTCATGCATTATAAATATGCTTTATTGTACTAACATTTTTCTCATCAACTCATTTCAAATGCATCAAAATATACTTCAGTTTGCAACGATTTTACTTTGTCACACTATACTCAGATTCATTCAATCTCTTTCTAAATACATGTTCAAAATACAAGCCTAGGGAGTAGTTATGTGTCCCATTTACTACAATCAACCTCAAATAACTATCAATTGCACCCTCTCCTATTAGTAAAAATTGGTACTATACCTTCTTAGTATGGCTTTCACTCTCGTACGCTACCATAGTTTGGCATCACTAGTGAGGAACAAGGTAGCCACTGTTACCTTCTCCTCTTCGGGCACATATGATGCCTCAAATAACGTTCTAGATCCCATACAAAATTCTCGAGGGTCTTTCGGTCCCGTCCACCCTCAAATTGCTTCGGTTCAAGAAATTTTACCTTGTAGGTGTAAGCTGGAGTGCGAACTGAATCATTGGAGGTGGATGTAGGCTGAGCCTGACTTTCCCGAGAGCAACGAGGTTCTGTTCCCACGTTCTCAACATTGCATTGGCCTGCCTTCAACTCCAACAGCTGCTGTGCAAAGCTTTCACCCTGCAACTGCAGTGAAGCCATTTGCTGTAAAACCTGTGCCATGAACGCTTCCATGCCAGATTTACTGGTCGTGGCCTCTTCTTCCACGGCACCTACTCTGCTTCTACCCATCGAGTACCTGTATTATTACAAACGGACACTCGAACAACAATTACAAACACACTGATGGACTTTACAATCTTCCGAACTGAACTGTGTAGAAAAACTGTCAAATGCACAGGTGATTTTTCCACACTGTTACAGACACGATCTGAAGCAACCGAGACTTAATCTGTGACGAATGCGATGCTAGCACCATGCGCACGTGCCAAGCGCACGTACCACGCACACGCACCGTGCACCCGCACCCGCACGTTGGAGGAGCGCGCGCCCCAACACCTGTGGAGCAAGCCTTTGATACTTGAGTCATTGTATATACGTGATGCGTCTTGTATATAGACATGAGTCATGTTGTATTACTCGAGTCATATAGGGTATGGTTAAGTGAGTCGAGTCACTTAGTTAGGTAAGTGGGCTAGCCGAGTTTGGTTTAGCCTATTCTAGTGAGTATCACTAGAACATTCTAGTGTACATGGCTGTTGTAGTTCAACCATCTTCTATAAATAGGGGATGGGCAGGAGAGAGTGGGTTATAAAGAGAGGTTGTGAGTGATACGATCTCTAGAGTTAGGGAGTGGTGAGGAACTTGAGTGAGCAGTGGCTTGCACGAGTTTGTGAGGATCTCTTGAGAGGAGAGAGTCTCTTCAGTTGGATCACAGTGAACCACAACTGAACCAGTCCTTCATTAGAGTCGTGAACCTCCTTTGTCAGCAGCAACAGACGTGTCTTGAGTCGTAATCTGATTTGCATGTAACGAGGAATAATGTGTTCTTCATAAGAGCTGCGTAAAGATTCTGTCTGCACACCGATCATTTGCTTCCATGGTCGATTTGTCTCTGGAGTGAGGTAGGTTGATGAGAGGAGTGAAGACCTTCTGCATCAGACATCAAAGAACCGTAGCTAAGCACGTGAAGTTCACAAGCACAAATGTTGTTCTGTGCACAGGAGTGAGCGGAAAGTAGCGTCAGACGTTGCTTTGCTATCACAAGGTAAAAATTCGAGATTTTCGAAAATATTCTGTGACAAAATCGTATCAGAGCTTTGGCTCTTGGATTAGAACAAGTTTTGATCGGATTACATTTGGAAAAAGACCTCGGATCAAGACAAAACGTGCAAAAAAATTTCATCGGAAAATTTTTTCTGTACGTCGGCCAAGAGTGAGTGCCGATCTATTTTCTGCTTAGGTTTTGATAGAATTTTCTGTAGTAGATGTTCAATCACAACCAGATCTACCTGAGGTAGGTAGATCAAGTGAGGATCTGGTCAAAAATTCCAGATATGAAGTGTTTTGGATAAGAACACGCCGGAAAATCAGTTTCAAGCGGAAACTATTTTTTGCTACTTATAATTCAGAAATTCCAGGCTGAATTTGAGTTGGATCGACTGTTGATTATTGAGTGAATCATCTAAGAGTGACAGTAGTAGTAAGAGGGGTGGTAAGAACAAACATAAGAGAAAAGGGAAAAAGGGTTCGGGTAAGTCCCAGGGTAGTCATCAACGGGTTAAGTCCAGCCAACCAAAGGGTAGGAAAGGACAAGAGAATTCGGGTGGGAAGTCAGCTGGATCGTGTTTCATCTGCCAAGGTCCTCACCGAATGCAATTTTGCTCGAAGAAAGCGAAACTACCAGCCTTGTTAGCCGAAGAATTGAGTTCTAGCACATCAGTGGATGAAGCTACGACAGCTAGCTTTCAGTTGTTGAGTGCCACGAGGGTGTCCGAGGAGCCGCGCAAGACGCTTGTCTTCGTCACGGCGTACATAGGCACCAAGGTGGTGCGGGCACTAGCCGACACGGGCGCCTCACACTCGATTATTTCCACTACCACAGTGAGGAGCTTGGGGCTGAAGTTGATGCCGTCAAAACAACGGTTGAAGACCATGAATACACCAGCCAGCAAGGTGGCAGTCTTGGTTAAGGATTGCCGTGTCGAAGTAGGGTGTTGGACCGGAACCTTGACGTTCATAGTGAGTGCCATTGATGACTTCAGGGTGGTACTCAGATGCGATTTCTTCCGCGCATCTAAGATGATGGTAGCACCTCATGTGGGAGGTCTCTTATGCGTGGATCCGTATCAGCCAGGGTTTGTGCCACAGTGTGATCTCGGAAAGGCGCCTGTTGAGCCGACTTGTGGTGCCTTATACCTTTCAGCTATGCAGCTAAAGGATGGTTTGCGTAAAGGCTGTCCCACGGTTGTGGTAGTGTTACAAGAGGAAAGCCAACCTGAGGTAGGGGAGCACATACCCACCGAAGTACAGTGCGTGCTATACGACTACGTTGATGTGATGCCGCCTGAGTTACCGAAGTAGTTGCCACCGAGGTGCATAATAGATCATGCGATCGTACTGGAGCCCGATGCTAAGGCGCCCAGTCGGGCAACCTATCGCATGAGCCCTCCTAAGTTAGAGGAGTTTCGCAAGCAACTAGGGGAGTTGCTTGACGTCGGCATGGTGCAGCCATCTAAGTCTCCATTTGGCTCACCCGTGCTATTTCGAAAAAGGCCGATGGTTCCCTCCACATGTGTATTGATTATCGGGCCTTGAATAAGGTGACTTATCGCATGTAGGTGTAAGTCTTCGAAAAATCGGTCAAAAGGTTAGCTACTAATGGAATGGGATAACGATCCTTCACTGTCACCTTATTCAAGGCCCGATAATCAACACACATGCGGAGGGAACCATCGACCTTCTTCTGAAATAGCACGGGTGAGCCAAAAGGAGACTTAGATGGTTGCACCATGCCGGTGTCAAGCAACTCCCCTAGTTCCTTGCGAAGCTCCTCTAACTCAGGAGGGCTCATGCGATAAGCTGCCCGATTGGGCACCTTAGCACCGGGCTCTAGTACGATCACATGATTTGTTGCGTGCCTCGACGGCATGACATCAGCGTAGTCGTGTAGAACGCGCTGTACTTCGGTGGGTATGTGCTCTCCTACCTCAGGCTGGCTTTCCTCTCGTAACACTGCCACCACCATGGGACAGCCTTTACGCAAACCATCCTTTAGCTGCATAACGGAAAGGTATAAGGCACCACAAGTCGGCTCAACAGGCACCTTTCCGAGATCACACTGTGGCACAAACCCTGGCTGATATGGATCCATGCATAGGAGACCTCCCACATGAGGTGCTACCATCATCTTAGATGAGCGGAAGAAATCGCATCCGAGTACCACCCCGAAGTCATCAATGGTGCTCACTATAAATGTTAAGGTTCCGGTCCAACACCCTACTTGGACACGACAATCCTTAACCAAGTCGGCCACCTTGCTGGCTTGTGTATTCACCGTCTTCAACCGTTGTTTAGACGGCGTCAACTTCAGCCCCAAGCTCCTCACTATGGTAGTAGAAATAATCGAGTGTGAGGTGCCTGTGTCGGCTAGCGCCCGCACCACCTTGGTGCCTATGTGCGCTGTAACGAAGACAAGCGTCTTGTGCGGCTCCTCGAACACCCTCGCGACACTCAACAACTGAAAGCTAGCTGTCATAGCTTTATCCACTGACGTGCTAGAACTCGGTTCTTCGGCTAACAAGGCTGCTAGTTTCGCTTTCTTCGGGCAAAATTGCATTCGGTGAGGATCCTGGTAGATGAAACACGGTCCGGCGGACTTCCCACCCGAACTCCCTTGTCCTTTCCTACCCTCTGGTTGGCTGGACTTATCTTGTGATGACTGCCCCTGGGACTTACCCAAACCCTTTTTCCCTTTTCTCTTATGTTTGTTCTTACCGCTCTTCTTACCACTACTGTCACTCTTAGACGATTCACTCTTCGGATTCCTCTCTTCCTTTGAAGACCTCAGCTCCACAAAGGATTCTACTATAGCCATGGCATCCATGACATCGAGTGGATTCCTCCTATGCAACTCGACTTGCGCCCAAGGTTGTAAACCATCTTCGAAGTGAAAGAGCATATCTTGCTCAGTCATGTACTCTATTTCGAGCAAGAGGGAACTGAATTTCTTCACATACTCGTGAAGACTCCTGGTTTGCTTAAGTTGTTTCAACGACTCTCGCATACGTCGAAAGGTATTCGTCGGTGTGAATTGCTGAAAATTTTGACTTTTGAAATCCGTCCAATTTGTAGGCAGTCTCCTACCACCTTCTAGAGACGCTTTCACTCTCGTACGCCACCATAGTTTGGCGTCACTAGTGAGGAACAAGGTAGCCACTGTTACCTTCTCCTCTTCTGGCACATGTGATGCCTCCAAATAACGTTCTAGATCCCATACAAAATTTTCGAGGGTCTTTCGGTCCCGTCCACCCTCAAATTGCTTCGGTTCAGGAAATTTTACCTTGTAGGTGTAAGCTGGAGTGCGAACTGAATCATTGGAGGTGGATGTAGGCTGAGCCTGACTTTCCCGAGAGCAACGAGGTTATGTTCCCACGTTCTCCACATTGTGTTGGCCTGCCTTCAACTCCAACAGCTGTTGTGCAAAGCTTTCACCCAACAACTGAAGTGAAGCCATTTGCTGTAAAACCTGTGCCATGAACGCTTCCATGCCAGATTTACTGGTCGTGGCCTCTTCTTTCATGGCACCTACTCTGCTTCTACCCATCGAGTACCTGTATTATTACAAACGGACACTCGGACAACAATTACAAACACACTGACGGACTTTACAATCTTCCGAACTGAATTGTGCAGAAAAACTGTCAAATGAATAGGTGATTTTTCCACACTGTTACAGACACGATCTGAAGCAACCGAGACTTAATATGTACAAATTCAAAACTGCAAGATGCTAACTGAAATACAAAGAATACACGGACCAAATTTCGTGAATTCTCGACAAGAACAGCCCGCTCAAATAAACCGCTCAAAACCGTGAAAATCCATTTTTCGATTTTCTATTCTCTTTGTCTCTTAAACTCTGTAACAGCTTTCCCGCCAAGAAAACTCCCGAAACTTCTTCCCTCCGGCCACGAATCTCTGTAATCTGAACCTGTACTTACTTGATCCTTACTCGCAAACACTTTTGTTAGTCTGATCAAGCATTAAATAGTTCAGAATTAACTGAAATTCAGACTGCGTTTGCTGTTCTGAATCTGTTCAGATTCCGTCCAACTAATTCAAATTTTCCGGTGATAGTTTTGCTTTGATGTATCACTGTATTGACCAATTCTCACTTAAACACCCTAGTTTAAGTGTCGATCAACAATCAACAGTCGTTCCAACTCAAATTCAGCCTGGAATTTCTGAATTATAAGTCGCAAAAAACAGTTTCCGCCTGAAACTGATTTTCTAGCGTGTTCTTATCCAAAACACTTCAGATTTGGAATTTCCGACGAGATCCTCACTTGATCTGCCTACCTCAGGTAGATCTGGTTGTGATTGAACATCTACTACAGAAAATTCAATCAAAACCTAAGAAGAAAATAGATCGGCACTCACTCTTGGCCGATGTACAGAAAAAAAATTTTGGCAAAATTTTTCTGCATGCTTTGTCTTGATCTGAGGTCTTTTTCCAGATGTAATCCGATTAAAACCTGTTCTAATCCAAGAGCCAAAGCTCTGATACCATTTTGTCACAGAATGTTTCGAAAAATTCGAAACATACCTCTATGATAACAAAGCAACACGTCCTGCTACTTTTAGCACACAACTGCGTGCAGAACCGCTTCTGTTCGTGCGTGTTTTGCCTGTTCAGTCAATGTTATTCACTCACCCTGCGGAAACTCTCTACTTAAGGTGATGATCTAACTCACTCGAGAGTTAGATCAACTATGGAAGCCCACACTTGATGCAGAGACAGGATCTTTACTTGTTGAGGAAGTAAGAAGCTTTATTTCATTGACTGCACTTGAATTACAGACGCAGGACAACATACACCACCAGACCTGCTTCACAAAGGGAGGTTCACGGTCACTCTTGGATGGCTGATCTTGGTTCACACAAAACCAAATCGTGTGAGACTCTCTCTCCTTTTAAGAGCACACTCACACGTTCAGTTCAGCCCCTTGTTGAAACTGAACTACACGCCTAACTCTCCAGGTAAGACCCTATCACTAACACTCCACTTCATGTCTCACAACAGCACATCCGATCTCTATTTTTAGAGTTCAGCTGGCTACACTAACCCATACCTTACCAAGGGATATTCCAAGGAATATTCCCCTTTGGTTACCACTCTAGGTTAGGCACTAACCTTAGTTAGTTAGGCTAACCCATGTCTAGTCTAGTGACTCGACTCACCTAGACACTCTAGACAATACATGACCCAAGCACACTTGATATGCATGAGCCGAACACACTCGACTCACGCACACACGTACATACTACATACATGACTCATGACTCACAATACATGTATGTACAATGACACAACTCCATGTGCCGAAGAGATGCTCCACCAATGTCGGTGCGCGCGCTCCTCCTACGTGCGGCGCGGGTACATGGTGCATGGTGCGTGTGCAGGGCGCTAGCATCGCGTTCATCACAACTCTCTCCCGGCCAAGCATGACCTCGCCCTCGAGGTCGGGTGAGTGTGCGCCACTCCTTTGCTGCTCCCCCGACAAAGCACAACTCACTCGCTTGGTCCACTGCACTTCCGTTGCGACCTGCCTCCTACTTGCTCCCTACCTTTCTGCGCGTTTCCCCTCTAGAAAACCTCTCCAACATCTCTGGTGCTGCCCACCGAACTCTCGGCGGTACTGCCCCGCCTTGGCGAGGGTCCACTATGTCCTAGCGCTAGTCACTCGCCAGCCTCGGCCTGACCCCTGCGCTAGTCCTTTGTCACGATGCGCTGGCGCTAACGCTAGTGCCCCACCGCTAGAACCTGTCACTTGTGAAAAACCTCCCTGCCCGAGGGGGTTTTCCACTCCTTAACTAGCACCCCTGTCACTACCACGTCTGACTCTGGCTCCCAGCCCTTGTCCCCACTAGATGACCCCCACTTGTGAAACCCGGCCCTACCTCCGGCTTCTTACTGGTCATATGTACGGTAGCCTATCTCGACATCTCAAGTGCCATGCTCCACCACGTTCCTCCACCTAGAACGTCGTCTTGTCCCAGCGTCTCACCTCGCCCCTCCGAGGAACCCGGCGACAAGACCCCTCACGTCTCCTCACCTGAAATATGAACCGTACTCGACGCGTGCGTCATCAGTGCGCCTATCCCTCGGTACCATCCCCATGCATCCCCATGCGCCCCTAGGGATGTACGTCCTGTGCGTAGAGCCCATACTGTCCCTCGCACGTCTCATGTTGATACGGTAGTTGCCTCGAGAGCTTCGGCACTCTTGGGAACACATGACCCACACCCAAACTCTCAAGCACCTCTTCTCCCTACAACCACTCTTGGTGTTCCGACGCGTGCAACCCTTGCACCATTGGCAACTCCACTTCGGCACGGTTCTAACTCAAACACCATTCACCACGTTCCTCTCTTTTGGGTAACTCACCCAATTTTTGCTCACATGCCTTCGCCTCCCGGCAACCCACCTAGCTGCCCTAGGCCCTCTACGTCACCTTTGGGATGGCAACTCATGCCCCCGACGTGAGTCTCTTCGCCTCACAACACCTCGCACCTTTGCACTACATCTGCTTCCGCCACCTACTTGGCCTATCTCCGCCAAAGTTATAGCCTTTGGAACGGCCCCTACGTGCACTTCACTCACGAGGTTTGCAGCCCACTCACCTATCTTAGTCTCGCATGCATTCGAAGAAGCAGAAAAAGAGGCATTCGAACGGCGTGCCTGCTCATGCTCTAGCACTCGCTGCCCTTGAGCCGTGTGGTTTACTGTTTCCGAACTTCGATTAGGAGAAGGGAAAGAGATGCGTGCCTCATCACGCTTACTCACCACCTGCTATGAGTTAGGCCACAACTGAATCTTCAACTGTTCAAATGCAGCTCGTATCCCCTTCGCACTGGCCACCACTTCTTCTTGAAATTTTGTCAACCCATCGACCATCTACTGCATTATTTCCTCGGACGTGTATCCTGAAGATCCATCCTTCTCAGCCCTCTCTATCACACCCTTACCCATCGAGTATGTACCTGTATAATTACACACCACCCAGACAGCAAATAGAGACTAACTGACATAACTTACACAGACCCGAACTGAAATTGTGTAGAAAAACACACTTCTGCACAATTGAATTTTACACTCTGTTCAACCCAAATTCTGAAGCAACCAGAATCAGATATGAACAAAATAAAACTCGATTACTGACAACCGAATAACAGACTACATGTGGCTGAAATTTCGCTGGATATGGAGACCTGTAACCCGTTCGAAATCAACCGAGAACAGGCGCGAAAAGCCAGAATTGGTTTTTCTATACGGTTAAGCGGTTTTCTGCTGCAACTGTTTTCCCACCGTTTTCCGTTCGAAATTTCTGCTTCTCCGGCCACGATCTGCCTGAATTGAATCTGTTATCAACCTAAACTTCACTTACAAACTCATTTGTTAGTTAGTTAAGGCCAAAATTCCCTTAGAATCGTCTGATTTACAGTAATTGTTCAGGTTCTGCGTTTCTGATCAAATTCCGTCCGTGAAACTAAACTTTCAGATGATAGATCCGCCTTCGATCTATCGATTCTGTGAAGGCCTCACACCTTCACACTCTTGATCAGACGTTTATCAACACTTACCAGTTAATACACTCCAAATTCAGTTTGAATTGCTGAATCAATGGATGCGAAAAACAGTTTCCGCCTGAAACTCGTTTTTCCGACGTTGTTTGATGAAGAACACCTCCGATCTGGAATTTCCGACCAGATCTGGATCTGATCTACCTCCCTTAGGTAGATCTACACTTAATTGAACTTCTCCATGGACAATTCAATCAAACTTCCAAGCAAACAACAGATCGGCACAACTCTTGGCCGAATACAAAAAAATTTTCTGGCAGAAATCTTTCTGTACTTTCTGTCTATTTTCCGGTGTGTGTTTTCGGCTCTAATCCGATCAATAAAGCTTATAAACCACGAGCTTATGCTTTGATACCATTTGTCATAGAATATTTTCGAAAATCTCGAATTCTTATCTTATGATTGCAAAGCAACGGCCACACTACTTTCAGCTCACTCCTGTGCGCAGAACAGCATCTGTGCTTGTGAACTTCACGTGCTCAGTTGCGGTTCTTTGATGTTTGATGCGGAAGGTCTTCACTCCTCTCGTCAACCTACCTCACTCCAGAGACAGATCGGCCATGGAAGCAAACGATTGATGTGCAGACAGAATCTTTACACGGCTCATATGAAGAAGAACACGTTATTCCTCATTACATGCAAATTAGATTACAACGACTCAAGACACGTCTGTTGCTGCTGACAAAGGAGGTTAATGACTCTAATGAAGGACTGGTTCAGCTGTGGTTCACCGTGAACCAGCTGAAGAGACTCTCTCCTCTCAAGAGATCCTCACAAACTCGTGCAAGCCACTGCTCACTCAAGTTCCTCACCACTCCCTAACTCTAGAGACCGTATCACTCACAACCTCTCTTCATAACCCACTCTCTCCTGCCCGTCCCCTATTTATAGAAGATGGCTGGGTTACAACAGCCGTGTACACTAGAATGTTCTAGTGATACTCACTAGTTTAGGCTAAACTAAACTCGGCTAGCCCACTTACCTAACTAAGTGACTCGACTCACTTAACCATACCTTATATGACTCGAGTAACACAACATGACTCATGTCTACATACAAGACTCATCACATATGTACAATGACAGTATCAAAGGTATGCTCCACAGGTGCCGGGGCGCACGCTCCTCCAACGTGCTGGTGCGGGTGCACTGTGCGTGTGCATGGCACGTGCGCATGGCGCTAGCATCGCATTCGTCACAATTCTCCCCCTGTAAAGCCGGGACTCATCCTCGAGGCCTCATGATATGTACGCAGAAGGTGCTCATACTGCCATAACTGTCCTACAGGAGCCCAACTGTCGTCATCCTGTCCATGCCCTGTCCAACGCACAAGGTACTGCGTCTGACGTCGCGATCCTGCACCATCAACTCGATGCGCTAGCACTAACGACACTTTCGGTATGTCCTCACGCAAAAGTGGCGGTGGTCGACGCTCAAGTCTCTCTGGATCCACAAAATATGGCTTTAACTGCGAAACATGGAATGTTGGATGCAGCTTCAACCTGTGAGGCAATTCAAGCTTGTAGGCCACCTGTCCTATCTTCTGCACTACTCTGAATGGACCCTCGAATCTTGGCTTTAACCCCATGTGGCTGCTTTTGTAAACCTGCTTTCGGATGTACTCGGGTATCTGAAGCCATACAAAGTCACCTACTTTGTAATTCACTACCCGTCTATGACGATCTGCATATTTCACCATGCATGCCTGTGCACGGTTTAGGGCCATCCTCGCTTCCTCGTACAGTGCCTGCCTATCACGAACCTCTCATAAAGCAGCAGGACAACTACTCGTGCCATCCCCTTGTACTAGGTTTAATGGTCCTAAAGGCTGCCAACCCATCACCAACTCAAAAGGACTCCTCCCTGTGGCTGATCTACGATGAGTGTTGTAGCTATACTGCACAACATCCAGTAAAGAAACCCAATTCTTCTGGCTGGCTGTCACATAATGTCGGAGATATTCCTCCAGTAGTGAATTTAATCTCTCTGTCTGACCGTCAATCTGAGGATGCTGTGTTGATGAAAGAAGCAACTGAGTACCCATCATCCTGAAAATCTCACCCCAAAACCTACTCGTAAATCGAGCATCACGGTCAGATACTATCTCTTCCGAGCCCCGAAGTGTTTCACGACGTTCCTCAAGAACAACCGGGTTGTATGCTTGGCACTACACTCCCTCGGTACGGCCATAAACACTCCATATTTTGAAAATTGATCTACGAACACAAAAATCGTCTCGAATCCATCTACTCGTGGTAAACCCGAGATGAAATCCATAGATACGGCCTTCCAAGGTCTATCCAGAATCGGGAGCGGCTGCAAGACCCCCGCAGGTTGCCTGCGCTCCACCTTGTCCTGTTGACATACAGGACAATCCCGCACATAGTCACTAGCGTCACGCACCATACGTGGCCAATAGTAGCCGCGCGCCAACAAGGCGACCGTGCGCTCTACACCTGGATGCCCCGCATGTGCGATGTCATTCACCTCAAACAAAAGGGCTCATCTCAACCCATTCGTATCTGGAACGAGCAACTGTTTCGCTTTTGTCCACAAGACTCCCTTATGGCATGTGTATTTCTCTAGCTCACCAAGAGAAACCTGCTCCTTCAAGTACTTATAAGATGGATCACTCTCCCCAACATCCCTGATGCGTTGGATGAAGTTACCCTGGACTCGTGTAATGGCTCCAATCACGTCATGTGATAACTTCCTACTCAAGGCATCGGCCACTACATTTTCTTTCCCTAGTTTGTATGACCACTCAAAGTCATACTCTTCTAATAACTCCAACCATCTGGCCTGTTAAACCCTCCAAAGGTGTAAACAATGCACCACTGCTAGTAACTCGCGCTCATGGGTTGGATACCGTGACTTTGCGTCCTTCAACTTACGGCTTTCGAAGGCAATCGGAGTAACGTCCTGGGACAACACTCCTCCTAGCGCCCTCTCACTAGTGTCGGTGTGTACAATGAAAGTCTTTAAAAAATCGGGTAAGTGTAGAACCGGCGCCTCCGTGATCGCTGACTTGAGACTATCCAAAGCCTCCCCACACTTGGGTGTCCACTCCCACGAAGTACCCTTCCTCAGCAACTCTGTGAGTGGGGTAGTAATCTTGGAAAAATTCCTCACGAATTTTCGGTAATAGTTTTCCAATCCCAAAAAACTACGAATCTCACTCACGGATCTTGGTATCTCCCAATCTCTGATTGCACTCACTTTTCTAGGGTCCATTCGGATCTCGCCACCACCAATAATATGGCCTAGGAACGTGATACTCTGTCTGGCAAACTCACATTTCTCCCTCTTGACATACAAGGTGTGCTCCCTCAGCCTCTGGAACACCTAGGAGAGATGTCTCACATGCTCCTCGAGATCGTGACTGTATATAATAATGTCGTCCAAGTAGACAACCACAAACTCGTCCACAAACCCATGCAACACTTCATTCATAAGGCGGCAAAAGGTAGCCGGTGCGTTGGTTAACCCGAAAGGCATAACCAAAAACTCATACGCCCCATATCTCATCACCATGGCCGTTTTGGCCTCATCCCCAGCAGCCACTCTCACCTGCCAATACCCATAACGAAGGTCCAGTTTGGAGAACCACCGTGCTCCTCCCAACCGGTCAAATAGGTCAGCTACTAACGAAATGGGATAACGATCCTTCACTGTCACCTTATTCAAGGCCCAATAATCAACACACATGCGGAGGGAACCATCGGCCGCACCGACAATGGTGGAGCATCTCTTCGGCACATGGAGTTGTGTCATTGTACATACATGTATTATGAGTCATGAGTCATGTATGTAGTATGTATGTGTGTGCGTGAGTCGAGTGTGTTCGGCTCATGCATATCAAGTGTGCTTGGGTCATGTAATGTCTAGAGCGTCTAGGTGAGTCGGGTCACTAGACTAGACATGGGTTAGCCTAACTAAGTAAGGCTAGTGCCTAACCTAGAGTGGTAACAAAGGGGGAATATTCCTTGGAATATCCCTTGGTAAGGTACGGGTTAGTCCAGCCAGCCGAACTCTATAAGTAGAGATCGGATGGGCTGTTGTGAGACATGAAGTGGAGTGTTAGTGATAGGGTCTTACTTGGAGAGTTAGGCGTGTAGTTCAGTTTCAGCAAGGGGCTGAACTGAACGTGTGAGTGTGCTCTTGAAAACAACCAGTCCTTCCTTCCTTCTTCCTTCTTCCTTCTTCACATGGCATTGTCTTTGCAAATCAACCAGTCCTTCCACAATTGACATTGTGGGATACACATCCATTAAGTTGTGTCTCTTGAGCTCGATTTGAGCTCATGGTCGAAGTCCATGCACGAATAAAAGCAATTAGTTATTTAAGTGTGTATCTTGCATTCCCAATAATGAAGTACTGAATTTTCGAATTTTATTCTCTTAACGTACTCGTATGTTTTACTTGAAGTAAAGTCTCCTGTATTTGCCATTCTACATAAGATGACATGAATTGTCGTTAGAATTCTTTCTTTAAATCCGACCAATTAGACATCATCAGTTGTCGTTGTTCATTCATTGTTCTTTACTTGATGCATTACCAAAGTTTCACATCTCCTTCAAGATAAAGCATTGCTTGAATGAGTTAATCTTCTACTACCAACTTCATGGCTTTAAAATATGTATCAACATCATAAAGCCAGTTTTCCAACATGTTACTGTTCATGGCTCCAACGTATTTCTGAGGTTTGGGAGCCTTCGGTTGGTGAGACGAGCTTGCAGCTTGATATCTGGTCAAAGCGGATTGAAGGAGAGTTTGTAAGGCTTTGCCCGTTAGGATGACTTGTGGTAGTGTTGTATTGTTTGCACCATGATGATCTCTTCTTTTTTTATCAGGAACACGAGAAGGTGAGAGTGTTGTATTGTTTGTACCATGATGATCTCTTCCTTTCTTATCAAGAACACGAGAAGGTGAGAAGAGAAGAAAAGGAAAGACTTCGATGTTACCTTGGAATGATTGGGTGATAGATCTTGATTCCTCGCCTCTTTCTCCTTCGCTCTCTTCGAAGAACTCAACTCTTGAAAAGGACGAACTCCTTCAATGGAACAAGATATATATGGATATCCTCTTCTCCTTCAAATTTAAATTTCAAGTTCCCCCAAATCAGGGAAAGGTTATTGGCTTTTTCAAATTCCAACTCCACACTTTTTGGAAAGATTCCTCCAATTGAGGAAAGCCGGCTCCAATAGTTTGCCTATTTCAAATTTGAATTTGGGAGTTTGAATTCCCAATTTTTGCTTTATGGAAGGTTCTTGGACAGTGGGCTCTAATGACCCCGTCTTCCAAATTTGAAATTGTGGGAAGTTTCCTATCTTAGTGGGATTGGATGAGCTGCCAATTGCTTGCTTTCTTGTTTGAATTTCAGAATTCAAATGTCGGCAAGAACGTGAGCCCCCTCAATCCACCGTTCATGTGCTATTCCACCGCACTTGGTGGCTCACCACCACCTGCGTGTTCCAATTACACACAAGGAAAGGCCCCACCTTTTCCTCTTCCACCACGAACATAGTAAGCCATGGTCTCCTAGGATGCTTCCTCCCTTGAACAAGGCCACCGAATGGTAGTCGTGCTTCACCAATCGGAAAAGGGGATTGGCGAGTGGAACAATGACCAGAATTTCCACCGCCAAAGTGTTGGCCTTCCCGGTTCTCTGTCGGTTCTTCTTGTGGTGGGTGGCCGTAAAAGGGCCAACTCTAAGTGCTTGTTGATCATGGAAATTCTACACCCAAATTACAATTATGACGAGATCGGGATAGCAACAATCGGCTATCCGTTGGTAATGAAAATCATCGAATTTTCTTAACTGAGCGCAAGGAGTCTCACCTTATTAGGTGCTCCTTTTTTCGAGGTGTTGGGTCTTTCGTAATTCAATCAAGGACTGTCACCAAAACCGCTAAAAGTGGTGACACAACCGACAGTGATACCAAATTGTTGTTGTATTGGCGGTGACAACCGATGTTGGCTTTTTAAACCAACTAGCCTTGCTCCGATTCGTTTCTTGATATAACGCACATGGCTAAGTAGAAGGGTTTTATTGCATAAGAAAGAAAAGAGGAGTTCACACTCCTTGAAACCATTTGATTCTAAACCCTTCAAGGAAAACCACGTAGCCGACAAAGGTACCACTAGGCGATCGTCTTCCTCAGTTGGTTCGACTCTATCAATGAATGTTTTGATAATGAAGATATACTCTTTGGCATCCCAAACGTCACACCCGTTAACTCCTTTCTAAATTCTAAGTGTGTCTCAAAATGACTAAAGTGTTTTCTCTTTCCTATCCAATTTCTTCTAATATCACAAGGACCGGGACAAAACGATACAATGATTAATGTCCTTGATGGGGTGGGGCCACCTCGTCTCACTTGTTGATTCTAAATGGATCTAATGAATCCATTCATTAGATTCGTGTGGGTCGCCACCTATTTTTGTTGGGCCTAAGGAAAGTTATTTTGGGAGGATGGCACGTGTTGCGGTGCCTGTATGTGAGTGTACCTTGGCGTGATGCCGATACCTTGACACAGTCCACCCTACCGTCGGCATTTTGAAGTTTGGCCAGATCGATTGCTGAGGGCCCGTCCAGGAGGTTTTAACCGGGTCGGACGGGAAGGAGACCGTGTCGGGCTTTCGTTTTGTGGGGTTCGTCGCTGATTTAGTGAGGGAGTGGGGAGAAAGGTTAGCGGGCATCTCTCTCTCTCTCTCCGTGCTTTCGGTTTGCTGCCTTTCTCAGTTGGGACTCCAAGGGAAAAAAGCTAAGAGGTAAAGGAGGTAGTGAAAGGCCATTTTCTTCTTTCCGGTTAAAGAGACCCCAGTATTCTCTCTCTTTAAGTTTTTCCTTTGGCTTTGTCTCTATTTTGAGAGAGAGAGGGAGAGAGAGTTCTGCCTTTCCTTGGTATTTCGTGTGGGGTAGTGGAATGCCGTTTTCTTCTTTCCGATTATCTACCTATTGGGCGCTTCAGGTTTTCAGGATTGAGGTTTTCTTGGGTTTAGATGTTTTAGGGAGGAGAAAGAGATCGGTGATTGTCACCTAATGTGGATTCCTTCTCTTCTGGTTTGTTTCGCTTTAGGATTTGTCGGGGTCTGGTAGAAGGAGAGAGGCGGTGGAGAGAGGGATTGGTTTTAGTAGGGTGGATAGTTAAGGGCTTATGTGAGCTTGGCTGTACTGTGTATGTATGGATCTGCAAAGATTTTAGGATCTTCTTTTGAAGAATTTTGAGGGGTGCACCAATGGAAAGAAATCCGCATGTTCAGCTGTTTCTTTTCTTGATTCTTGTGATCTCTCGCCCCCTTACCGTGGTCTTCGCAAACGTCGAAGGTACGCACTCTTTATATTGCTTTCTCTAATTTTCGTTTCTTTATGTCGTTTGTCACGCATCTCCTTTTTCGGTTTTCTTGGTATAGATGAACTTATATGAACTTATGCGTTCCCATGCATAAGAAATCGATGCATGTTATTGTGGGAAAATCTTATTTGGTCCACGTAGGGTTTTGCTACTTAGATCGTAGTGACGGGTTTCATGATGGGATGATAAATACTTGAAAATGGTGATCTTTTGTTGGGCTCAGCGAGAGATAACTAATAGTTACGATTCAGTAACTAAGGTGGTATTATTGCCTTCCCTTTGTGCTTTGTTCTGGAAATGGATGGCATGATGATCCTTGTGATTCTGTGATGAGTGATGGTGGCTTCTAAGACGGAAATATAACAGCTAAGGGGTGACAAATGGAGAGCATCAAATAAATAATATTTCATGGTTAAAATGAGGAAATTTGGATTTTATCCAGAATTGAGCCATTTAAAAATAAAATTGTCTTTCTTAAGAAGCAATGCTTATACATTTGAACTTTGTATCATCTGTGTCCATAGTCTACAAGCTGAAAATCCATTGCTTTCAAGCCTTTCCTTTATGATTCAAGTTATCGGTTAATTACCTCATCGTCTCATTTGCTTGCAAAATGTCATATGCAACTAGCTATGCTTTTCTTTATGGGTTTATCCATAACTGGCGATGATCCCTCCACAATAGCAACGATGTTGTGGCGAGGAAGGAAATAGATAAAGAGATGTGATTAGTACTGTTGCTTGATAATTAATTTTAAGCAAGTAAATTGAATGCTAATGCGAAATATTTCATTTATATGAATGAATTTAGATAATATTATAGTAAACATATTTAACTCCGAAACTTGTCAAATGGATATGGGTGCAGGCGCATGGTGGAGGCTGGAGCAATTTAAAAAAATCTTAGACACAGGAATACAATGAGGTGTATATATAACTATTAAGTCTATACAATAATATTGTTAGGGCTCACAAAATTCGTCCGACGTGGACATAAGGCCCATGGTTGAATCCTATGAATCGTTGACAATTGGTGGTATAACCCAATAAAATCAAATAACAAGTCCAAGTTTATTTATTTATATACAATCAATATCCAACATGTAGTGGAACAACAACAAGAGCCGTATAATGTCAAGAGAAAAAATCTCAAAGTACAGATAACCTATTTAAGCCTACCATATCGCATTTAAAATTGAAATCCTATCCTCCAAATGCTCTAAACGTGTTAGTGCTTTCGTTGACTAGGTCTTGTAATATCAAATAAAATATGAGCACTACAACCATGGTGGTAGATAGATGTGATTTCTCCACAGTCACGACATATAAAAAACATTCATGTTACACGTCATATATTAAAATAAGAAATTTACATCACAATTTTAAATTAGTATCATAACAAATACACAAATTTAGTTTCAAATCATTAGCCACGTGGCCTTCGATGAAGCCTTTACCACATCAGTCCAAGGACTTTGATCACTGAATTGTTGGCTCGTAAGATTCAACCCTTATGGGACAAGGTATATGTATATCACTAATAGAGTCATACATTCACCCAATTAATCTTAACAATATGTATATACATCGATTTGGGACCACCTCTCAGGTCCCAGAGGTCCACGTGGGACCACCTCCCAAGCTTCATATCTCCACATCTATATCATATGTCAAATTTTAATATCAAAATTATATATCCATATCTAATATTAAATTTATTTTACTTTACATAACTCTCTACTCTTGTTGATTAGTCTATGTGTGTCTAACCTAGGTATACCATATTCGGCATGAACTACCCAATTCAAACTAAAAGTGGAATTAGCACAATTATTGAAGCAACCAACACAACTCATAACAACCAATATTATAAAAATCATATTGTACAATACATATATCAGTACCTAAACTGATATGATTCATGTACTTGTATTACAAAACTCATGTATCATACTGTATCATACAATATGGTGCGATACAAGTATTGTATCATAAGATACACCCTGTATCGTATCATATGCTCTAACTTTTAAAATCCATATTTTTTTAAAATAATGAGAGTTTAGGTGTGTTTAGACGCCCTCTAGGTCATCTTCTTTGTCTCTTTTTGCATGTCTATCCCTTCTTGAAGAGCAACTCTTTTCTCTCTAAAAATCTCATATGTCAAGACCAACTCTTTTCTCTCTAAAAATCTCATATGTATTCGACATCCATAAATAGTCATCAATTCTAAGTTGAAAATGAGGCTCAAGAGCGATTTATGCATGTGATTTAGTTTGTTTTCGATATTCTTTATAGAAAAATTTGATGTTTTTAAATTTTTTAATGATTTAAAATTTTAAAAATCACTTGTATTATACTAAAGATAAGAAGGAAGCAAAAAAGGCCGTTAGTGAAGCAAAAGCTAAGATTTGGGAGGACTTATATAAAAAACTCAACTCAAAAGAGGGTGAAAGAGACATTTTTAGGATAGCTAGGGCTAGAGATAAGAAAACTAAAGATCTTAATTATGTTAGATGCATAAAAGACGAGGATGAAAAAATTCTAATGGCAAATGATGATATAAAAAATGGATGGAAAAACTATTTTTATAATCTTTTTAATGAAAATAAAGATGTTAGTATTAGTTTAGGAGATTTAGCCAAGTCAGAAAAGTATATAAACCACAATTTCTACCGACGTATTCAAAAGAATGAAGTCAAAGAGGCTCTTAAACATATGAAGAGTGGTAAATCGGTAGGACCAGATAATATTCCTATAGAAGTTTGGAAAATACTAAGAGAAATAGGAACCACTTGGCTCACAAGACTATTTAATAAAATATGGAAAAACCAAAAGATGCCCGAGGAATAGAGAGCAAGTACACTTATACCCATATATAAGAACAAGGGAGACATTCAAAATTGTGTGAATTATCGAGGTATCAAGTTAATGAGTCATACTATGAAATTATGGGAAAGAATTATCGAATGTAGGTTAAGACAAGTATCAAGTACAACAGAGAACCAATTTGGATTTATGCCTGGTAGATCTACTATTGAAGTGATTCACCTTTTGAGACGTCTTATGGAACATTTTAGAGCAAAAAAGAAAGACCTTCACATGATATTTATTGATCTAGAAAAAGCTTATGATAGGGTACCGAGGGAGGTTCTTTGGAGAACTTTGGAAAAAAGAGGTATCCCATTGACATATATTAACCTTATAAGAGACATGTATGATGGTGCAAAAACATGTGTGAGGACTCATGAAGGAACGACAGACTTCTTTGAAGTTAATATTGGGTTACATCAAGGATCAACTTTAAGTCCATACTTATTTATAATGGTGATGGATGAGTTAACAAAACATATTCAAGATGAAGTACCTTGGTGTATGTTATTTGCAGATGACATTGTATTAGTGGAGGAGTCTAAGGAAAAAGTTAATAGAAAATTGGAACTATGGAGAGAAACATTAGAAAACAAAGGCCTCCGACTTAGTAGAACAAAGACAGAATATATGGAATGTAAGTTTGATCATTTGGCTACTTCAGAGGACATAGAAATTAAAATTGGCACACATTGCATTCCCCAAAAGGAAAGTTTTAAATACCTAGGGTCAATTTTTCAAAGTGATGGAAGAATTGATGGAGATGTTACACATAGAATTAATGCTGGTTGGTTAAAATGGAGAGGAGCATCAGGTATTCTTTGTGACAAGAAGATACCATTAAAATTAAAAGGTAAATATTATAGAGCAGCAGTTAGGCCTGCCATGTTTTATGGTTCTGAGTGTTGGGCAGTTAATCATCAACATGTACAAAAGATGTCTGTGACAGAAATGAAGATGTTGAGATGGATGAGTGGTCATACAAGAAAAGACCGTATACATAATGAGGTTATTAGAAACAAATTAGGAGTGGCACCAATAGAGGATAAAATGAGAGAACATCGTTTAAGATGGTTTGGACATATAGAAAGAAGATCAAAAGAAGAACCTGTAAGAAGGTTAGAAAACCTAAATTTGGAAAGTATTAAAAGAGGTAGAGGATGACCACAAAAGTGTTGGAAAGAAACAATAAAGAATGATCTAGCTTATTGGGAGTTAACTGCTAACATGGCACACGATAGAGATCTGTGGAAACAAAGAATCCATGTAGCAGACCCCGTCTAGTATGGGAAAAGGCTTAGTTGTTGTTGTACTTGTATTATACTGTGTCATATGATATAATACATGTGTACCGATGCCCCATGCGATATGAGGTTTGATACGATATTTATAACAGTGATAACAACTATGAGTTAGCACTACCCTATGTTATCAATAACGGTTATCAGGTTGTTAGCGATCAACCTTGATATAGCGGTACACTTTTATTTATGATTAAAAAATTATATATATATATAATGGATTCTCTAATTTCTAAGAAATATAAAGAAAGAGAACCACTTCTTTCATGAATATGAATCAAACTAAATAAACAAATTATACTTCTAACTTCTAAAAAACAAACAATAAATTTCATGTGACAATGCATATTGAATTGTTAACCTTAAATTAGAAAACAAAAATATAAATGTAATAAAGTTATTCTAAGCATTAAGCAAATAAAAAAAAGTTCACATGTACTGATTAGTAATCATGTTGCCACAAAGGAAAAGGTTAAGGTATATATGGAGAAGCACATATGCCGGTGTAGAAGGTACCCGTGAGGTGCTTCAAGTTCAAAGTGTAAATAAATCGAGATGAAAAGAATGGACACCCACAATTAAATAGTAGAATGTACTAGAAAGTCATGTTACAGAAAAGAAGCATGCAACGATAGGAATAGACATAGACACGTTGCATGTTACTACTTGCATTAGCTGCAACAATTATAATCTCATCAAGAAAATTATCAATTGAGATTAACTACAATGACAAATGGCAGGTCAGACTATCATTTTCAAGGTGAAATATAGATCAAATGCATGTAGAATGAACATAAAAACAATGTTATATCTCAAAAAAATGGTTTGCATGAGTAACCGTTTTGTAAGGATGAGAGGAGAATGCTGATGAGATAACTTTATCCGCAGATAATTTCTCTTCTAGTGAATTCAAATGGGCAGGTCAGTATATCATCCACTCTTATTAGAAGTGTAAATTCAAATGATACAACACAATACTTGCAAATACTACAAGAACAAGTACATTAGATGGAAGAATAAGTTATATAGCAATCCATGGAGAAGATTTACAAAGACAAGAGAAGCAATCAAATTCTTGAATATTAATGCATTACATGAAAGAATAAGTTATATAACATCTATCAAAATTCAATTACAATCACACTTAATTGTTAAATATATACTTAATTGTCATGTTCACTAATTTTCAGTGTTGTTTAATGCGTATCGTATTGTTTCATTGTATATCGTAATTTAATACTAAAAAATTAGTAAAAATCTAAAAAAATAAAAAAACAGGAAAAATATGAGAATTGCAAAGAATTCATATAATACAAAAATTTAGTACATATTCATTATTCACCGTTAACAATTGGAAAAGAATTACATATTTTTAAGCAAAAAATGAAATACATTTACATTTACATATTGCAATGAGGATCATTAACTAAATAATTCTTCTCCTTATCGAAGATCCTCTCCACCTTCTGCTTCAAAATCAACATCTTCATCTCCTTGATGATGTTGTTGTGTTCCTTCCAAATTAATCTATGGAATAGCTTTTTCGGTTAAGAGTGCATTTTCTTCATTATCTTCTATAATCCACTCCTCTAATATATCAAAATTATCCAAACTTATTGGATCAAATTGATTTTCTTCTCTATTTAACTTTTTTAATTCCTTGTAAGAAAAAATATAAGTAATTAGTAAATAACATTAACAATTGAAGTCAAACAAAATATTGAATTAAATCTTTAAATAGTTATTAATACAAGATTACTTTTGTTGTAGCCGAATGTTATAACAGATGAAAACTAAGTCATTGAGCCGCTTATGTTCTAACTTGTTGCACTTTTTTGTGTGGATGTGTTTAAAGATACTCCAATTCCTTTTACAACCCATTACACTATAGGTTTGACTCAGAACTCCTACTGTAAAATCTCTAAGGTTTGGACAATAATTTCAAAACCTATTCCACCAAACTTTTGTAGAAAAAAAATATCAAGAACTAAATCCACAATAAATATAAGATTTAAGAAACTTAAATACAAAGATAAACCGTTTACCTAGGTGCGTATTAGTGGGGTTGCGAATTGTTATTGGCAAACCCATCAAGTGAAGAGTATTATCATAGATCTCTATCTCTCGATGTATAACATCTACTCTATTCTCATTAGGGACTAATCTGTCTATATAATCAATGATGTCTTGATTAACCTTACCGTCCCTTATAAAGCTTGTTCAATACTTAAATGTTGAGTTTAGGTAATATGCTGCATGAATAGGCTTATACAATTGTTTGTTCCATTTATTATCTATAATGTTCCACATGGGCACATAATCACTTTTTCTTGCATTGAAATTACTTCTAATGGCTTCTTTTGTCCAATCCATGGCTTCATAAAGATAGCCGATAGATAGTTTCTCCTTGCTATCAGTTAATATCAAAACCTTCACTAAAAGACATGTAATCCTCAATAGTCTAACACATGCATTTCAACTATTTTTGAAATCTCATTTAACTTTTTGTTTTTTCTATTTTGAGGCAACTCTGCAAATTGCTGCCACCCATCTTAGGAGAATATTCTCTTTAAGGCTTGTTTTTGTCTCAAAATACTATGTACAAATAAGAAATTAATTACAAATCGAGTTATAGTTGTACGAAGGAGCTCTGCACCATCTGTATATCTCTTTATTATACGTAATACAAAGGCATAGTTGTAGATAAATTTGGTGATATCTTGACAACACTCAGTTATTTCTTTTATCTCATCCATCTCATCAATATCCTCAAGGATGATATCTAAACAATGGGCTGCACACGGTGTCCAATAGAAAGTCCCATAAGTATCCGCTAATTCCTTCTCAGTTGCTAATTCCTTCTCAGTTGCTTTATAGTTTAGGTCTTTTCCAGCTGCTTTATAGTTAGCTGCATTATCTGTAATGAATTGGACTACATTCTCTAGCCTAACCTCGGATATCATCTTATCAAACTCTTGCCTTAGGATCTCTGCCGCCTCTCCTCTAACATGTGTAGAGAGCTCAAAAACATAAGTCCTTTATAATAGTAGAAAAGAAAGTTTAACAAAGTCCATCCGTCTGTTATGCGTCCTATTTCCTTCAATGACTCTCTCAAAATTGAACAATATTTTTGCACTTCATCTAACAACTTTTCTCTCAATTTTTGATAAGAGGGCATATTGTATCCTAGACCAATATTAGCAATTGCATCTATCATTGCTTGAAAATGAAAACCATTTGCTGCATTAAATGAAATGTCATAAAGCCATCTGCCCATTGCAAGGTTTGGATGCACATGTAGTTGTTTTGAAGTCATAGCAACACGAATTTCAGGTTGAGTACCATGTGTAGTGCTGGGAAAAAAATGACTGTATACGAGAAGAAACTCTTCATCTACTCCTTCCTCTTCTACCACTTCTACTTACAAAATATTCAACTCTCTTTCTCTTGGTTGATGGTCGAGAACTACTACCACCAACCTCTGTTCTACCATGAGAAGGAATACTTGAAGATTTTATTCTAAATAAATCAATATTTTATTCATCAACACAATAAAAAACATCAAGAAAAGGAGAAAGGTGCAGGTCGACACCTATGGCTGCCGCACACTGCCTCATGTTTTCTCTCTTTTTACCTAAACCTAATTACAAGGCTGTTTTATACCACTAATCTAACTCAAAAGACTGAATTACCCCTAATTAGTGACTAATATAACTCAATTCCCAATGAGATCCAAACTATAATCGGCTGAACCTAATTACAATACAATTGAACCTAACTACAATACAAGACACAAACCTAAACGTTAAACTCAAAATGACTAAACTCAAACATGACTAAAATTAAAACCAACAAGAACAAGAACTTAAACTTCACAACTTGATTTCCATAACACGCCCCCTCAAGTTACTCTTGAAGTCTTTAATTCTCAACTGTGTAAGTGCTTTCTGAAGGTCATTGACTGAAACTGGTTTAGATATCTGCCAATTAATCTTCTGAGCGTACATGAACTAGGTTGAAGATACCTTGGGAAATTTTTTCTCTGATAAAGTAACAGTCAATTTCAATGTGTTTGGTTCTTTTATGAAAGACAGGATTCTGAGCTATTTGAAGGGCTGCTCTACTGTACGTAAAGAAAGTAATTGGAGTATTCTCTTTAAATCCAATTTCTTCTAAAAGTGATATAATCCATTGACCTTCACACATGCCTAGAGCAATAGCATGATATTCTGCCTCTGCACTTGACCTGGCTACCACATATTGTTTCTTGCTTTTCCAGGATATGATGTTGAATCTCAAACATACCACATAACCTGATGTTAACTTTCTATCAGTTATTGAGCCTGTCCAATCAGCATCTGAGTAAATCTTTATATCGAGTGTTGTGTGTGGAGTATATATCAAGCCGTAAGTTATTCAGGATTTCAAATATTTGATAATATGAAATACTGTACTCATATGATGTTTAGATGGGTTGTGCATCCACCTACTTGCATATCCAACTGCAAAACTGATGTCAGGTCTTGTGATAGTGACATATATCAATTTTTTCACTAATCTCTGGTATTTACCAACATCTTCATATGGTTCTGTTGACTTATAACTATCTTCCTTAGGTATCTCCATAGGAATAGAACATATTCGACAATCCTCATCTTGTTTCTTTCAATAAGTTTAGAATATATTTTCTTTGACTTAAGAATAAACAATTATCTTTATGAATCACTTCTATTCCCAGGAAGTAATGTAATCTCCCCAAATTCTTTAAGTTAAATAATATATATAGTCTTTTCTTTAGGTAGATTATGCCTTCAGTATCATCTCCAGTAATGATAATATCATCTACATATACCAATAACACAATAGTTTTTTTTATCTTATTTGATAAAAAACGTATGATCACTTACATATTGCTTAAAACCCAACTTTATGACACCATCACTGAATTTTTCAAACCATGCCCGTAGGGATTGTTTCAAACCATAGATTGATTTCTTTAACTTACATACATTGCTCTGCGTTTTTTTTTATCTTGTTTGATAAACAACGTATGATCACTGATCACTGAAACAAGCTTTATTGGATCTGTTTTGAAAATGAGTAGGTCTTCCAACTAATTCCCAGCATGTTTTCTTAGTATGTCGTGGTTTTCCACAATGAGAACATGTTAACTTTTATCATTCTTTTTAGAAGTAAGCTCAGATCTACCTCTGCCATGTCCATAACCTCCTCTTTCCCGAGAGAAGAAAGGGGTAGACATGTTTTTTCCTACAAATGCAGAAGTTTCTGATATACTGATTTTGGTTTCCTTTTCTAAATGTTTTCTATTTTCTTCTTGAAGAAAGAGAGAGTATACCCTCATAAAGGAGTGAATCTCCTTTTTGCTGAGAATATTATTCTTAACTGTCTCGTACTCTGAAGAAATCTCCCATAGAATACTTTGCGTTCTTCAAACTCTTCATTGCGCTCTTGTGTGCAACTCTAACATTTGGTCTTAGAATAGAGTTTTAATTCTTCCCATAAGCCTCTGAGTTCTGCATAGTACTCACTGACTCATCTTCCTTCCTACTTAGATTTTCTAATCTTTTCTATGAGATCATATTTCTTAGTAATGTTCTTCTACTGAGCATAAGCTTCTTGTACTCCTAGCCAGATATCTCTAGCAGTTTCTAAGAACATGAATGTACTACCAATGGAAGGTTTCATGGATTGAATCAACCAAGTACTCAATAGTGCCTTCTCTTTATGCTATCGAGAATAAAGGGGATCTGTAACGAGGAGTTGAGGTATATCACTGGTTAAGTAATCCCAACGCCCCCTAACCATAATTGCCAGTTCAATACAGCGAGCCCACTGGAGATAATTCTTGCCATCTAACTTTAGGTTTGTGATTTGAAATAATTCTTCTTTGTCTGAAGAACTGTGGTCATTTCCATCAACAATCTTTGTTCTTTCCATTTATGAGAAAAAACAAGAGTCTCTTGATGTCAATTTTTTTTCTGAATCACAAGTATAAATACTAATATTCAGCACCGTTAGATCAAACATACAACTCAAAAAAAGAGGTGATAGGGTTCTCGGTTCAGACACACACACATGTGCCGAGTGTATCCTTTATACAATCTAATTTCAAAGTAAAAAAAACTAATGTTCCAATTATTTCAAGACTGGCTGACTGCAATTTATCCCCAAGATGTGATACATGATTTTGCTCAATCCTTTTATGAAGTGAGATTCCCAATAACTATCAGGAATTGTTCGGATGTTGTCGCGGTTGTCTAACAAATCTGCACCAAGCAATGCACAGTTTACTGGCTCTAGATCTCCTCACTGTGACAATGAGCAACAAATATATGTATCTAGTTCACCTTTGTCTGAATTTCACCTACACAGTAATCTAATATGATAGAGAGAAAAACACGAAATCTGTCACCTAGAATAGTCCCTACTGCAACATCTTTACGTTGCCACTTACTCGTGACCTTCCTTGGCGAGAAATAGCTGTGATAGGCTCTGATACCATAGGCTCTGATACCATGAAGATTTTATGCTAAATAAATCAAGATTTTATTCATCAACAATAAAAAACATCAAGGAAAGGAGAAAGGTGCAGGTCAGCACCTATGGCTACTGCACACTTTCTCACGTTTTCTCTCTTTCCACCTAAACCTAATTACAAGGCTGTTTTATACCACTAATCTAACTCAAAAGACTGAATTACCCCTAATTAGTGACTAACATAACTCAATTCCCAATGGGATCCAAACTATAATCGGTTGAACCTAATTACAATACAATTGAACCTAACTACAATACAAGACACAAACCTAAACGTTAAACTCAAAATGACTAAACTCAAACATGACTAAAATTAAAACCAAAAAGAACAAGAACTTAAACTTAAACTTGATTTCCACAACAATACTATCACCAAATCCAATATCATCATCCTCTTCCTTAAACATATCTAAGTCATCATTTTGTTGTCTCCTCTCATGTATGCTTTCAATCATCTGCAAACATTGTCATTTAATGACTTCTGATAATTTTCTATGCTAAGTGATTTTTCAATCGTGAAATTCTACCACTAACCACCTTCTCACATAACAAACATTTGATCTTCAATCTGTTTTTCTCAACTGCTGTACCTCATTACCATGTCGGATCATTAGACTGAGATTTAGAGTCCCTAACACCCCTTCTTGTTTAATATGTTTTTCTCAACTGCTGTACCTCATTGCCATGTCGAATCATCAGACTGAGATTGAGAGTCCCTAACACACCTTCCTGCCATTTGAATTAGCACTTCAATTCAATAAAAAATCTGAAAATAAACACTTTAGAAATCCTCAATGTTCACGTAACACTCAAATAGAGTGTCTCCCACTTCATGAATGCAATAAAAATCGTATACACGCATTTCATAACTTTATATTTTGTCATTCAAAAAAAAAAAAAGACAAATAACACTAAAAAACAACAAATACAAAGAAATAAATTCTGAAAAATGCAAAAGTTATGCCACAATTCGAGTTGGAAGTCTTGCACGGATGCCTTAGAGTACTTTTTTTGAACCTTGAACTCTAAGGAGGGGGAGAGCCACCAAAACGAGCTTTGAGGAGCGTTGGGGAGCCGTGAACATAAGCCATAAACTTGCAAAAACATAGGTTTCTGTTCGGTTAGGGACCCTGACCGTATCGCACGATATGACACGATACTTCCACGATACGATATGAAAGCTTCTTAAAAGAACATCTCTTGGTACCCTACCATAAACTTCCTTATCCCCATATCCGTTCATACTGAAAATGGGGAGGCCCTGTGGATAATTTATTCACTACATTCGAGAGACAATATAACGGGACAAACTTCTTTCACTACACTCATCCATGATGTGGGAACCTCTACAATTGATTTACTATATTCGAGCGAAAATGTAGAGGCCCTTGCTTATTTTTCACCGTATTCGGGTTCTTCAGTACATCGCTAAGAGGGGACGCCCTCATAATTTGTATAATCCATGGTATAAAAATTTGATAAAGTTTTATGCTGGCTGTCGGAAGCCTAATGCAACCCTCCTCTTTTATCCGAGCTTGGGATCGTGATCCCTTCCTCTACATCGGTTTCTTCAAAATTAAATTCTTCTTCTTCATCTTTTATAAGCATTTTATCATTTCCTCTCTTTTGCCTTTTTTGTTGCTTTTGTGTCCCTGACCTTATATAAGCAACTCCTCCTCTTGATGTTTCAGGTGCTATATCGATATTTTATCATGTAAGTTAATCATCACCACCAACGAACTCATCAACTTTAGGATATTCATCGTGATATTCAATCGATGCAAAGATGATGGGGTCAAAATTTGCTTATTTAGCTTTTCTCTCTTCGTACATTTTTCTTAACTTTTCGTTATATTATACAAAATCTAAGTTATTAGGCTTTTGATGCAATAATCTATTTCGTTTCTTCGTATGAATCTAATATAAGAGAAAGAATTTAGGTAAGTCATTAACTAAATAAAAAACTATAATTTAATTACAATGTAAATAAAAGTGTAATTCTTATAATTTCAAAGGTACTCCATTTGCGTTTATATAGGGTGATACTATAAGTAAAACTCCAAACCCGTATAACAAAATTTTGCAATTCAGGGTATCCATAATCAAAGGTCATCCACCGTTCAACTATTACAAAAACCATGTATAAACAATAAATTAATCATATTCAAAAACCCTAAATCATATCTTAATAATAAAAGAAAGCAAAATTGCTTGAATTAATTACTCGGTGCATATGCTTTTCTCGAACTTATAACTAATTCCAATACAAAACCACTCGAGGCACTTCGATAACTCATAAGTTGTTTAGTGATTTTTTTTTGTACAAAACCACTCGAGGCACTTCGATAATTGCAAAATTTCTCGAACTTAAATTATGGTACTCAGGTAAAGAAAAGGCTCGAAACGGAGTTGGTATTATCATAAATAAAGATTTAAAGGAGAGTGTAGTAGACATTCAACGATATGGTGACCGAATCATGACGTTGAAATTAGTGTTAGGAGCAGAAGTTTTGAATATAGTTTGTGCTTACGTACCCCAAGTTGGACTAGAAGATAGTATAAAGACAATTTTTTGGGAAGAGTTAGATAAGGTGTTTCAAAAGATTCCACAAAGGGAGATGATTTGTTTAGGAGGAGATTTAAATGGACATGTCGGTAAAGAGGTATTAGGATATCAAGGGATTCATGGAAACTTTGGTTTTGAGGATTAAACTGACCCTTGATTGGGCCAGGAATCCTTTGATTGAAAAATATACAAATAAGCAGAAAGATTCTCCTCGGCTCGTTGACAACAATATCTACCACTTCTGCATATTTTCAGATAACGTGTTGGCTACATCAGTGGTTGTGAATTCTACTGGTTGTCACAGCTGCACAGCACTTGCTCAAATGTTGCACGATCCAAGGTTTCCTTAATATGACATCATACAGCCTTGATATTTGGCAAAAAGGCAACTAATTGACCACCTTGACAACAACTGCTTGCCACTTACCAAAATACGATGATCGATTTCAACGGGCAACAGTGGCAGTCGACTCGGTGAAGGCAGGTCCACCTACAGCAACGTGAAACACCACCAACTTACCTTGCTAAGATCAATATCACTTGTTGTGTACAACTCCACTTGCCGATCCCAGCTCCACCAAACCAGCTGATCTGCCAAAGCCAACCTCTGGACAAAAACGAGCCAAGCAAACTCCATAGCCAACATGTCAAATTCTGCCATTTATAGCTGCCAAACCCAGCAACCAGTTGCCAGAACCAGTGATACTTTCCAAAATCCGAATTTTTACAGCAATAACATGCCTTTTACGTTAAATTCAGCAAGGAAACTTGCCTTGCCCAATGCTACACCTAAGAGGCATCTTTTGGCCTATAAAAGGAGCCTCAAGGATGCTGTAAAGGCAGGAACCAACCAGAGCAAAGTATCAGTCCGAAAATTAATCCTCCAGTCACCACAAAGCATTAATCCGAGGGAACCAGAAAACAGGAACATTCAGTTCGAAAATTCAGAGAAATAGAGAGAGAGAGAGAGAAAGGAAGAGAAGAAGGAGAAGAAGGAAGTCCGGCCTGGTTCCGACGTCCGATGATCGTCCGGTGAAGTGCTCCTACGTCCCCTCTCACTCACACAGGTTGGAATTCTTGCACAAATTGGTTTTAATTCATGAGAATCTGAAAAGGCACAGATTCTGGAAATTTGTACATGAATTAAGGCCTTGAGCCCATGTTCTTCATTTATATCGATACAAACATGCATGATTCCTTCATGAACGAAATTAAAATCCATGTTTAGATGATTTGCATGATTTATTAGGACTGATACAGGTTGAACTTCGTTCTAGAATCACGTTAGGAACTTTCTGAAATTTTCTGTAAAACTGGTTTTTGAAACTGTCTATGCACACGCGTCTGATCACGGAATTTTTATAGACAAACGGATAAGCCAATTGCTTCGAAATTTTGCATGAATAATCTAGACATATAAGACGTTCTTAGATAAAATTTTGAGGAATTGTTATGAATTGTTGCCTAGCCAATTAGATCCGTGAAGTTTATACAAAATCCAGATTGCGTTTTACAGAAACAGAACGTTCAGTAACAGACCTCTGTTCTTTTGCCCATATCTCTGCAACCACTGAATGAAATTGGATTAAATTTGATTCTTTGGAAATCTAACATCCGTATCTTTCTAACACAATAAATTTTATCGAAATTGGATGACTGAGTGCTGAGATATTGCTGTTTTTCTGAGCTTCTGATTCACAGGAACAGGGCTGTTCTGAATTTTATAACAGTTTCTGATTCTGTATTTAATTCTCAGAAAATAAGGAACGAAATTATAAAATAAAAATATATTCTGATTCTACACACACGTGTCTCTATTCTGTAAAAGTTTTAGAATTTTTGGAGAATCAGAAGTATTTTTAAAAATTCAGAGAACAGGTCTTTGGAACTGAACAGATTCTGCAACTTTCAGAATTTGAAAATTTTCAGAAATCAAGAACTTAATCACAAATCTGAAACTTTGGAAAATCTGGTTTTTCCTTTCTCGAATTAACGGATTCAAACAAATTTCAAGTGTCTAAGCTGACCCTTGGGCGCCGGTTCAAGAAGGCCTAAGTCAAAAAGATCTCACTTGTCCACAATCGTTCTTAGAAGTCAGAAAATCAGAATTTGTTAGTTTTACCAAACTAACTGGCACGCTCGCGCAACCCGACGTAGTTCGAGGGTTTGATTTCGAATCCCAAACGATTTGAAATAAAATCACGTCTACAGATTTGGCACGCCCGGTGGGACTTGTGACTTTGAAATTTCGTTTGAATCTGTTATACTAACTAAATTTTTTGATTTGTGAAAAGTTTCCATCCATGGGGTGATTGTGCCAAAATACAAAGGATCGTGTGAGATATCCAATCGAGCTGTCCAAAACAGAATTGGCACGCCCGGTAGTACTTGAGACTTTGAAATTTTGTTTGAGTCCATTATACTAATTCAATTTTCAGGTTTGTGATAAGTTGGCTTAAACAGGTTGATCATGCCAAGCGTCAAAGGATCTTGCGAGATATCCAATTGAAATTTGTTGGAATCTGTTATGCTAACCAAGTTTCTAGATTTGTGGTAAGTTCTTGTATAGAGGTTGATCATGTCGAGCTCAGAAGGATCTTCCAAGATGTCAAGGCGGGGCTCATGCTATAAGAGCAAAATCTCAAAAAGGATTTCAAAAGACCCGCTAGCCTCCCTAAAAAGGGGAATGATGAAAGTAGAAGAAAGGATAGCTGCTTTAAAAGCCGAAGAAGAAGAAACTTGCTCCTCCTATGGTAAGAAACCTAGGAAATCAAGCCGTTCAAAGAAGACTTTGTCTGATTTTCAAAACCAGTTTTCCAAAATCACGGAAAGACTTTCTAAAGAAAAAATTGCTTATCTTACGAAGAAAGCAGCCGAAGCTAGAAGGAAACTTGAGGCCTTAGAGGCTAAGATGTGCCATGAAAACCTATCTTATGAATGTAGAGAGAAGATCCATACTCGAAAAACCAAACTAAGGCCGAAAATCGAGGAGGGATACGAGGGTGGAGATGAGGCGAGAGTTCGAATCAAATCTGCTAACCTTCCTAATTATCAAAACACCCCTTTGTTTATAGAAGAATAAAAAAGGTTTCTTAGTTCAAAAAATTTGGAAAATTTTCAAAAAAGATTTGAAAATCAAGAATTTGGAATTCAAGAAAGCAAAAGAGAAAAGAAAGTTTACATCCCTAAGCGCACAAGTGGACTGGGACACGAGAGTCACTTCGCACCCACCACCCAAAAATTTTCAAAACCGGTTGCTCCTTTGGATTCCATTCCCACGAGCACCACTTCATGCACGAGAGAGAACGAGTGTTGCACACCCGTAGGTTTGGCAGATCAAGTCCAAGACCTACCAAAGCAATGGGAGTTCGAAGCCCTACAGAAGCTACAACCCCCTCAGGACGCCTGCAGGGGAGCTTGCTCTCACCATGGAAAGGTAGACAAGCAGGAAGAAGGTATACCTGAAACTCCTCTCTCTCTAAACTCTCTATTGGATCCTCCTATTCATTGTGTAGGACCGGTAGATTACCAAGATATAAATCACCATCATGCACCCACAACCCCACAGAATGTGTTGAAGGATGCAGATTTGAAATGTACAGTGAATGTTCAGCACCAAAAAGAATTCCAAAATAAAAAAAATGAAATTTCAAATTTGGTAACCCCTAGGGCAGGTATCGATAGCCGAGGTACACCTCATCCTATCATCCACCTACTTGGGGAGCCCCAGCCGGCCAAGGTCGCCCCTCTCCTAGATGAGCTCAACTCACCCGACACTCATAAATCCATAGACCTCCAAGACATAACCAATGAAATTCAAGTGTACAACCATGTTATAGATGATACAATATTCCAGGGTCATCCTTTGTATACCAAATTTTCAAAACTTAAAAAGCCTTGGAATATGTTACTAAACATGGGATATATACCTTACCAGAGCCTAGGAGCTAAGAACCAAGGTAGATTGGAACCCATCATACCCATACCAAACAAAGGACAATATGGTTTAGGTTATAACCCATCCATATCAAGGGTGCCCTACAACTAGCTAAAACCGAAACCTATGGTTTAGACATCTTATTTGGAGTCTAACTCGTAGTGTTTTCTTTGCAGGTTTGATGGAAGATCCCTTTTTATTAGAAAAAGCCAAAAAAAAATTAGAAACTCCAAAAACCCAAAAAAATCAGAAAAAATAGAAAATTCTCAAAAAGAAAGTTCTCTTGATTTACCTTTTACTATTTGCTTTGAAAAATCCAAAAAAAAACAAAAAATTTTTGAAAACTCAAAAAAAATTATTTTCCAAAATTTAAAAAAAAAGAAGATTTAGAAATGCTTTCTTTTTTTATCTGTGATACTTCCCTAGAAAACAAGAACTTGACAGTGATCAAAGCAAGGAGGAAAGTCCCCTCATCCATGAGGATGGTTAAGCCTCCAAGCTTTCTAAATTCCATAAAATTGTTGATTTGGAAAATGCTTTAAAGTGTGTAAGTAGGAGTTTCCTAGAAATGCATTAGAGAGTTAACCTACCCAAAATACATCCAAGGATCATATCATGCATCGCCAATACTTAGGTTGTGCATATCTTTCATGCATCACATTGAAAAACAGTCATGTCGTATAGAGATCGGCCATGATACGTGAGTTCTCATGCCATTTCCTCCAAACTAGGGGCATTGAGATGTTATTCCTTAAATACATTTCATAGAAATTGAGAGTATTCATCATATCATAAAGCATGCATTATCATTGTATTATAGGAATGCATCTTGCATAACATAATGCATCCACAAGAAGCCCGTACTCCATTTGAAGATGACATCCCACAAGGATGGTCCCTATGTTGCAAAGGGGCATCATCAATATTGGTAAGTTGATGTTAAGGAAGGAAAATTAGTAGATTCTATAAATGCCCAATACTATATGTGAGGTCTACTTTAAATTCCATTTGAAAAGATTTTGAAAATAGAACTCTTTTGAATTTCTGGAAAGAAGGACCAAAGATGGATTATGTGACTCCAAATTAGGGAATTGATACTTTATGAAAAGTGGAGTTTCCAAAAATTATTTGGTAACATGTCAAAAATCTTTTACTTACCAAATGAGGCCTAATTCAAAATAGCAAGGTGCTTTTAAATGGTAGGTGCTATTAGGAAATAGGACAATCTTGGCTGAATTGATTATCTAAAGGGATGAGTTGTATTCCCCATTTCGCTTCTCTCCAAAAAAGAAAAATTGACAATATTCAAAAGAAAAAGAAAAAGAAAAAGAGAATACAAAAACTCCTCGAAAAAGAAGACTTCCCCGAATAGACCGAGGGAATACAAAAACTTCTTAAAAAGGAGTCTTCTCTTTGAAAGAAAAGGAAAAGGGAATGCAAAAACTCCTCCAAGAAGAAGTCTTCCCCGAATAGACAGAGGGAATACAAAAACTTCTTCAAAAGAGGTATTCTCTTCAAAAAGGAAAAAAAAAAGAGAAAGAAAAAGGAAAAGCCAAAGCTCAAAAGAGCAATTTTCCGTCTCTTTGCCTTAAACCCCGCGACACTTTAGAAGGGACCGCGGGTAATTCTTTTCCAAATCCCCATAGCTCATCCCGATGGAGAAAAGTTCACCTTGAAAGTCCTAGAGTAGGAATAGACCTATTTCATTTGAATTCATGTTGTTTGAGAATTAGAATTCGTTAGGTAAGAAAGGGAGCTTTGAAATGTTATTCAAAAACTTTCCATAAAACCTCTACTTATTAGTGGGTATTAAAACCCGAGTGAAGGGAAGTGTACGAAATTGTAAGTCCTTTTTTATAGAAACCAAAAAGGAGTTCTCTTTTTGAAAAAGGAATTTTGAAAATCTTCAACATCAAAAGAAACAGGGACCCTTGCTTGGGGCAACTGGCCATCATAGGCTTCTTCTCAAGTTCTCAAATCAAAGGTATGGGTCTCTAAACATCCATTTTATTCATTCACACACATGAATGCATTCATAAAGTGGTCGTTCATGCATGATTGCCCTAGGAAATAGATGTTATGGAATAAAGAATGATTCCATACTCTCAAGGCAAATCTGGGAAGAAAAGGAAATGGGTGTTTTCTTCTTTGCCATTATCCAAATAAATTTGGGATAATGCCAAAGAGGGGCATCTGTAAACACCCAAAATTTTCTTTTAAAATTTTTACTTTTTTTTGAGAAAGTAGCTATTTTTGGTAATTTTGGGTTTTCGAAGGAAGAAGGCACTAAACGAGTTGTTTCGGTACCAAAATTTTATGGAAGCTTTAAAATGATGAAAGAATACTTTCCTTTCTGAAAATTTCGAATTTTGACAAGATTGGATGAAAATGACAATTTTGCCCCCATTACGGAAAAAGCAGGATTTTGTTTCTTTAAAAGTTTTCTGTTGATAAATTTGTTTTAAATTTGCCGTTTGAAAAGAAACAGGCATTTATAAGACAATTTGACACCTGAAAAGGCAGGTGGGTGCCCAAAAAGAAGAGTGGGCATCAAAAAGGGAAAGTGAGCTTCCCACAAAGAAAAGCTCATATTTGAAAAGAAATCACTTCCAGAAGGGAAAGTTGGCCTCACCAAAGGAAAGGAAAGACGGAGGAAAGAACTATAGCTTCCGAGAACAAAGGTTTGGTATCGAACGGCTTTCGTAACGTGTCCATGTTATGCTTGGGTGTCGAGGTAATTAGTGTATTGATATGCATCAGTTTTGCATTGTCATATGTTACTATTATGTTACTTTTATGTTAAGAACAATGTTAATGTTTTTAACACTCATGAGGGAAATCTAGCGAGCATGATGGTTGGTTTTCAAAAACGTAACATGGGCTTACTTGAACGCTTTTGTAGTAAAGCATGTAACATGGATTTGCATAACTACTTTCACAGCAAATGTGCAGTTATATTCTCAAATTGCAAACAGAGGGAGCCACCTTTTGCAATGTTGCAGAGGCACAATAGTCATCAGGCCTGCTGGGTTTGTGAATCATGGCCTTCTTAAACAGACATGGATATCACGGCAGCAGATAGCTAAACCAGCTGCAGACAACAACATTGATACTTTCCTCCAACTTAGCTGATATGACATTAGAGGTTATTAAAGAATTTCATGTGAGGAATGTTATGAGAGATGTTCATCAAATGCAAACTGCGATTGTGTCTCTAAAGAAGCATAGAATCCCTCAACTAATGCTATTACACAGCGCGGCATTTGGACAGTTAGCTGCCGAATAACTACCAAAGAATCTCTATTGCCTTAGCATTAAACTGACCCTTGATTGGGCCAGGAATCCTTTGATTGAAAAACATGCAAATAAGCAGAAAGATTCTCCTCGGCTCGTTGACAACAATATCTACCACTTCTGCATATTTTCAGATAACGTGTTGGCTACATCAGTGGTTGTGAATTCTATTGGTTGTCACAGCTGCACAGCACTTGCTCAAATGTTGCACGATCCAAGGTTTCCTTAATATGACATCATACATCCTTGATATTTGGCAAAAAGGCAACTAATTGACCACCTTGACAGCAGCTGCTTGCCACTTACCAAAATACGATGATCGATTTCAGCGGGCAACAGTGGCAATCGACTCGGTGAAGGCAGGTCCACCTACAGCAACGTGAAACACCACCAACTTACCTTGCTAAGATCAATATCACTTGTTCTGTACAGCTCCACTTGCCGATCCCAGCTCCACCGAACAAGCTGATTTGCCAAAGCCAGCCTCTGGACAAAAACGAGCCAAGCAAACTCCATAGCCAACATGTCAAATTCTGCCATTTATAGTTGCCAAACCCAGCAACCAGTTGCCAGAACCAGCGATACTTTCCAAAATCCGAATTTTTACAGCAATAACATGCCTTTTACGTTAAATTCAGCAAGGAAACTTGCCTTGCCCAATGCTACACCTAAGAGGCATCTTTTGGCCTATAAAAGGAGCCTCAAGGATGCTGTAAAGGCAGGAACCAGCCAGAGCAAAGTATCAGTCCGAAAATTAATCCTCCATTCACCACAAAGCATCAATCCGGGGGAGCCAGAAAACAGGAACCGGCCCAAGCCAAGAACCAGTCCGAAAATCAATCCTCCAGTCACCACAAAGCATCAATCCGGGAGAACCATCAAACAGGAACATTCAGTCCGAAAATTCAGAGAAATAGAGAGAGAGAGAGAAAGGAAGAGGAAGAAGGGAGGCCGGACTGGTTCCGACGTCCGACGATCGCCCGACGAAGTTATTCTACGTTCCATCTCGATCATACAGGTTGGAATTCTTTCATAAACTAGTTTTAATTCATGCGAATCTGAAAAACCACAGATTCTGCAAATTTGTACATGAATCAAGGCTTTGAGCCCATGTTCTTCATTTATATCGATACAAACATGCATGATTCCTTCATGAACGACATTAAAATCCATGTTTAGATGATTTCCATGATTTATTAGGACTGATACAGGTTGAACTTCGTTTTAGAATCACGTTAGGAACTTTTTGAAATTTTCTGTAAAACTGGTTTCTGAAACTGTCTATGCACACGCGTCTGATCACGGAATTTTTATAGACAAACGGATAAGCCAATTGCTTCGAAATTTTGCATGAATGATCTAGACATATCAGACGTTCTTAGATAAAATTTTGAGGAATTGTTATGAACTGTTTTCTAGTCAATTAGATCCGTGAAGTTTATACAAAATCCAGATTGCGTTTTACAGAAACAGAACGTTCAGTAACAGACCTCTGTTCTTTTGCCCATATCTCTGCAACCACTGAATGAAATTGGATGAAATTTGATTCTTTGGAAACCTAACATCCGTATCTTTCTAACACAATAAATTTTATCGAAATTGGATGTTTGAGCGCTGAGATATTGCTGTTTTTCTGAGCTTCTGATTCACAGAAACAGGACTGTTCCGAATTTTGTAACAGTTTCTGATTCTGTATTTAATTCTCAGAAAATAAAGAATTAAATTATAAAATAAAAATATATTTTGATTCTACACACACGTGTCTCTATTGTGTAAAATTTGTAGAATTGTTGGAGAATCAGAAGTATTTTTAAAAATTCGAAGAACAGGTCTTTGGAACTGAACAGATTCTGCAACTTTCAGAATCTGAAAATTTTCAGAAATCAAGAACTTAGGCACAGATCTGAAACTTTGGAAAATCTGGTTTTTCCTTTCTCGAATTAACGGATTCATACAAGTTTCAAGCGTCTAGGCTGACCCTTGAGCGCCGGTTCAAGAAGGCCTAAGTCGAAAAGATCTCACTTGTCCACAATCGTTCTAAGAAGTCAGAAAAACATAATTTGTTAGTTTTAGCAAACTAACTGGCACGCTCGCGCAACCCGATGTAGTTCGAGGGTTTGATTTTGAATCCCAAAAGGTTTGAAATAAAATCACGTCTACAGAATTGGCACGCCCGGTAGGGAGATTTTAAATTTTGCTATGGCATTTGATCTCTTTATAGTCAATACAATCTTCAAAAAACGAGATGAACATTTAATTACTTATAAGAGTGGCTTATCACAAACACAAATTGATTACTTTATTTGTATAGAAAAAGATAGAGCGTGTTGTAAAGATTGTAAGGTAATTCCAGGAGAAACCTTAACCACCCAACATCGACTTTTAGTTATGGATTTACAAATAAAAAAATGGACAAACAAGAAAAGAGTGCATCGAGCTATTCAGACTAAATGGTGGAACCTCAAAGGCGAGAAAAAGATATATTTAAACAGAAAGTCCTTCAAGGAGATGTTTGGAATTATGTTGCACACCCTGTGATATGTGAAATAATATGGCTATACATATCAGGAAAGTTGCGAAAGATGTGTTAGGGGTATCTAAGGGAGGTGTACTGGAACAAAAAGAAGCTTGGTGGTGGAGTGAAGTAGTACAAAATAAAATCAAGGCAAAGAGGGCATGCTACAAATTACATTATGCTAAGAAAATTAGTGAAACTTTAGAAGCTTATAAGAAAGCAAAGAAGGAAGTGAAAAAGACCGCTAGTGAAGCAAAAGCTAAGATTTGGGAGGACTTATATAAAAAACTCAACTCAAAAGAGGGTGAAAGAGATATTTTTAGGATAACAAGGGTTAGAGATAAGAAAACTAAAGATCTTAATTATGTTAGATGCATAAAAGACGAGGATGAAAAAATTGTAGTGGCAAATGATGATATAAGAAATAGATGGAAAAACTATTTTTATAATCTTTTTAATGAAAATAAAGATATTAGTATTAGTTTAGGAGATTTAGCCAAGTTAGAAAAGTATATAAACCACAATTTCTACCGACGTATTCAAAAGAATGAAGTCAAAGAGGCTCTTAAACATATGAAGGGTGGTAAATCGGTAGGACTAGATAATATTCCTATAGAAGTTTGGAAAATACTAGGAGAAATAGGAATCACTTGCTCACAAGACAACAACAATAACAACAACTAAGCCTTTTCCCATACTAGACGGGGTCGGCTATATGGATTCTTTGTTTCCACATATCCCTATCATGTGCCATGTTGGCAGTTAACTCCCAATAAGCTAGATCATTCTTTATTGTTTCTTTCCAACACTTTTGTGGTCGTCCTCTACCTCTTTTAATACTTTCTAAATTTAGTTTTTCTAACCTTCTTATAGGTTCTTCTTTTGATCTTCTTTGTATATGTCCAAACTTGGCTCACAAGACTATTTAATGAAATATGGAAAAACTAAAAGATGCCTGAGGAATGGAGAGTAAGTACACTTATACCCATATATAAGAACAAGAGAGACATTCAAAATTGTGCGAATTATCGAGGTATCAAGTTAATGACTCATACTATGAAATTATGAGAAAGAATTATCGAACGTAGGTTAAGACAAGTATCAAGTACAACAAAGAACCAATTTGAATTCATGCCAGGTAGATCTACTGTTGAAGTGATTCACCTTTTGAAACGTCTTATGGAACATTTTAGAGCAAAAAAGAAAGACCTTCACATGATATTTATTGATCTAGAAAAACTTATGATTGGGTATCGAGGGAGGTTATTTGGAGTACTTCGGAAAAAAGAGGTATCCCATTGACATATATTAACCTTATAAGAGACATGTACGATCGTGCAAAAACATGTGTGAGGAGTCATGAAGTAATCACAAACTTCTTTGAAGTTAATATTGGGTTTGATTGATGAGTTAACAAAACATATTCAAGATGAAGTACCTTGGTGTATGTTATTTGAAGATGACATTGTGTTAGTGGAGGGGTCTAAGGAAAAAGTTTATAAAAAATTAAAACTATGGAGAGAAACATTAGAAAGCAAAGGCCTCCGACTTAGTAGAACAAAGATAGAGTATATGAAATATAAGTTTGATCATTTGGTTACTTCGGAGGTGTAGTCACGGAAAATCTTCGACTCCGGGTTCTTAGGCCTGGAGTGAATCTTTTCGCAATCTACGTTCGCTTTTAGGGCGTGCCAGCTAGCTTACTCAAACTAGCGAAGTAAATTTTGAAAATATCTGACCTTTGGGGCGACTATGGAAAAGTGGACTCTTTTCGTCACAGACCTTCTTGCACCGATGCGCAAGGGTCAGTCTGTACGCTTATGAAAACTTGATTTTGAACAAATACGACCTTTTTGAAAAGTATGAAAGTGTTTTGATCAATTGGCTTTTGTCAAATTGCAGATTTTATTCATGGGATCCACACCTTCCTATGTCTTTGGGTTTTAGCAAATTTTGGCGTGTAATTGTGTGCATCAAGTGCTCGATTTTGACAGATTCTACACGATTTTGCTTAGGATTGTTCGATGCAAGTATGCTCTCTATCTCGAGTGTGGCGTATATGCAATGCAACTCACACAACTTGAAGGGAAAACCCAGAATTTAAAGACATAGCAGAAGGGAAAATATGGCTATATCTTAGATGCGGAAAGAAAATATATAGCTATATCTTAAGAGCAGGAAGGCTCAATGTGAGTGATTGCTTTGAGTGTATAAATTGAAAGGCAACTTAACGCAACTTGAATTTAAAACCCAGCTGAAAGGGAAATACATATATAAATGAGAGCGGAAAGGCTCAATGTGAGTGAGTGCTTTGAGTGTATAAAATGAAAGACAACTCACACGACTTGAACCTTAAAACCCAGCTGAATATATATAAATAGAGTTATATCCTATGGGTTGTTAAGGCCCGTTTGTGTGCAAAGGTGTACAGATAAGAGCGGAAAGATTCGAGTGTACGTGTGTGTGTTTTGCATCAAGCACATATATTACATCCGGGGGGAGACAAGCTCCGTTATTACAACCCCATATGAATTTAATTGAACTTGAAGTAATGTAAAAGACCAGATTCGAACACTTACACGTCGTTTGCTTGGGATTTCTTTATCAATGAAATCCGACCTTGGGTACGGCTGTTGGATGGACCTCTCGCTGCGAATCGATCAGCTGCCTGGGGTGTTGATCCTAGTTTTTTGATCTTAGGCTAGGTCGACATATGGAGATGCTATGGGTTTGGGTAATACATGGATAGATCTAGGGCGAGATGTAAGGGATCTAGGCCAGGTCTAAATGGGTGGTCTTGGGTAAGAGTGAAGCCAAGGTCCTAAGGGGATATTCGGCCAGCTGATGCCCGATTTAGGTGATGTTTTATGGGTAGTTTTAGGCAAGGTCCTAAAGGAATGCTCGGCCAGTTAATGGCCGAGCCTAGTTGATGTCTTGTGGATGATCCTAGGCGAGATCCTAAGGAATGGTTCTAAGGGAATGCTCGGCGAAATGGTGGCCGAGCTGGGTGGGATTTAGTGGGTGGTTTTAGGTAGGGTTTAAGGCGAGATCCTAAGTTAATGGCTCGGCCAAATGGTGGCCGAGCTGGGTGGGATTTCATGGAGGATTTTGGATAGGTTTTAAAGCTAGGTTCTAAGGGAATGCTCGGCCAAATGGTGGCCGAGCTGGGTGGGATTTAGTGGATGCCTTAGGTCTGGTTCAAGCCAATACTCGGCCAGCTAGTGGCCGAGCTAGGTGAGTGTGGGTGGCTAAGGGAACCGAGTGCATTAGGCACTCGGTTTGGTTAGGCTTTTTAGGCTGAATGGTAAGGATCTAAGGGAAGGTTTAAGGCCAAGGCTTAGGGTGATTAGTGGGACAGATCTAGGGAAAGCTCGGCCAGATAGTGGCCGAGCTTGGGTGGTTTTGTGTGGGAACGCTTTCAGGTAGATTAGGATGGGTTTAAGCAAGGCTCGGCCAGCACTTTGGTCGAGCTTGGGTGGGTTCTAGAGGCTGTGTTTTGGGTAGTTTAGAGGATTAGGGAAAGAAGGGCTTAGGGTAGTGTTTAGGGACTAACCTTAGTATTGGTTCGACCAGCTCTTATTGGTTTCCACGCATCCAATCTTCACGCAATGGGAGAGCCATCCAAGCTGCCGGATATCACTTGTTGCAGAACTTGGCTTGCGTGAAATGTTTCTTGCCCACAACATCAGCCCACAATACTTCATGCCCACAATGAAAAGGCCAAGTCAAGCCACCATTCTTGACTTGCTTTTCTCTCTCTCTCTCTCTCCAACCACCAAGCTTTCACGTGAAAAAGAGAGATCTCATGAACCCACCCCCCCCCGCCCCGCCCTCATGTCCTTTTATAGGCAAGGGGATTGGTTCTGGAATCCGGATCCAATCCAAGTCTTATTTGGATCTGGATCTTGGGCCTGGATCTGGATATTTGGATCCAGATTTGATCCAAATTTTTCTCTTCTTCAGTCCTTCCTGGCGTTTGGAGCAGGACGTTTTGTGCGGGCCCTGAGTTCATAACGCTCTGTCTTATGCTGGGTTTTTCCCAATTTCGTCGTCCGAGTTCCTTTTCACCTTTCTAGACTCTGTTTCAACTTATTTTTCTTGTTTTTGATTTGGATTGCTCATGATTTCAGTGGTGCTTTTGGCTTGGCCTTCGATGCTTCAGACTTGAAGTCCACTTGTGGCCTGGGCTCCCCTTTTGTCTCTGAAATTTGCTTTTCATCGGGCTGGGCTTGATTTTTGAGCTTTTGAATCTCTTTTGAAGCTGCTTTGAGCTAGGCTTCACCTGTTCGTCTGGGCTTTTGCAGAAATGGGACCTTCGTCCACTTTTTAGAATTTCATGTTTTAAACGGGGTTGGAAAACGAAGGTTTGAAGTATTTGAGCTCCTGGGTTTTCGAAAATTCCAAACTTGGCTTTTTGAGTTGATTTTTGAACAGTGTTGGTTTTTGTAAAATCTTTGGATTTCGGGGTGTTTACAGGAGGACATAAAAATTAAAATTGTCACACATTACATCCCCCAAAAGGAAAGTTTTAAATACCTAGGGTCAGTTGTTCAGAGTGATGGAGGAATTGATGGAGATGTTACACATAGAATTAATGTTGGTTGGTTAAAATAGAGAGGAGCATAAGGTATTCTTTGTGATAAGAAGATACCATTAAAGTTAAAAGGTAAATATTATAGAGCAGCAATTAGGCCTGCCATGTTTTATGGTTCTGAGTGTTGGGCAATTAATCATCAACATGTACAAAAGTTGTGTGTGACAGAAATGAAGATGTTGAGATGGATGATGGTCATACAAGAAAAGACCGTATACATAACGAGGTTATTAGAAACAAATTAGGAGTGGCACCAATAGAGTATAAAATGAGAGAACATCGTTTAAGATGGTTTGGACATATAGAAAGAAGATCAAAAGAAGAACCTGTAAGAAGGTTAGAAAAACTAAATTTGGAAAGTATTAAAAGAGGTAGAGGACGACCACAAAAGTGTTGGAAAGAAACAATAAAGAATGATCTAGCTTATTGGGAGTTAACTGCTAACATGGCACACGATAGGGATCTGTGGAAACAAAGAATCCATGTAGTCGACCCCGTCTAGTATAGTTGTTGTTGTTGTAATAATGTATACAATTTATTTGCATCCTTCACTTCATAGGATGCATTAATGTACTTAAGAAACACTATACCTTGAGGACAATACACTAAAAAATTTATTAGTGTTCTCTGTTTTCTATTAGTCCATCCATCTGCCATAATAGAGCATTTATATGTATACGAATGCTTTCTGAATCCATTTGTAAACTCTCTTACTCGTCTCACTTCTTTCTTGAAGAATGTTTCCTTTACGTAATTGTATGATGGAGCCTTCATTCGAGGTTCAAAATGCCCTATATCACTAATCATTACTTGAAAGCTAGGGGATCTGACAACTTTAAAAGGGATTCTATCTTGATACATCCACTATATACTATGTTATGAATAGCGGTTAGCGGTTGACCCTGATATAGCGGTAGCGGGGATATAGCGGATTTAGCGGTACACTTTTATTTATGATTAAAAATTTATATATATATATATATAATAGGTTTTCTAACTTCTAAGAAATTTCAAGAAACATAACCAGTTCTTTAATAAATGAACGAGCAAAACACTCACTAATGAACAGGAAAAAGTAGTAAAGGAGGAATGCCACATACCTTTTAGCCCATATTATTTGTAGTATGCCTCATCTCCAGCCAAAGAGCATGAAAGTTCAGACATTAAAGCAGAAAAGAAAGGCAAAAGATCATAAACTCCTATAACAAACATGTTCGGACATTAATCCTTAACACTTTCATAAAGACAAGATGTGAGGCTTTTCAAGAAGCAAATGTTTACAGTTAAAGCCGGAGTTCTCAAAGAACACAGCATGCACAACGATCATCAACAACCTTTTATTAGTAGTATTTTCTAAGTAGCATAAATCAACGGCTGGAACCTATAAGGAGATATGTTTTTTAGAACTCAGTACTTTCTCGACTACGAATGGTAGTGTCACTAGCATCTGTATGTGTGTGTCCGTGTGGGTGCGTGTGATTGTTTTTATGAGTGTGTGTGTGCTCGTGAGATAGAGAGAAAAAAGCATAAACTTTTGCTCTATATTTTAAGGAACCCACTTTATTGTTGATCTTCTTTCTTGCATCTTTACTCGAAGAACGAAAGTTTTGCATTTAAGGAAATCACTACAAAATGTCACGTGTAGGATTTCTATGACTAATTTCAATGTAACACATTAAAAACTTTAACATGAACTAAGATCTAGAAAAGGAAAGAATATTTAAGGAAAAGTAGGAAAGTAATGGATGAAAAAAAATCATTCACGAAGTGCTAAAAAAGAATCAAACTCGACGACCACGAAATCGTTACACATACCCCAATTTGAAGAGCCGAATGACCGCCAAAGAGTCGAGTTCGCAGATCTCGAGCAACTCTTCTTCCGTGATGCGAAACGCGCATCGTATCCACGCGAATGAAGGGAGGAAGCGCTAGAAGGAAAGGGCGTGGTGGGGGTACACGTATCCATCACAGTGACTTCGAGCAAGAGACAGACGAAAGAACCTCGTCGAGAGATAAGAGAGAGGCGAACAAACAACACAGAGATTACATGTCAAGCATCATGCAGAGTGGACGTTTCTCTGGCTGCCACATCACCTTTGAGTGTTGTATGTGTGCGCGACGTTGCAGGTGAGCGACATACCGGCTAGAATCATTGCCAGAGGTTGGTTCATGCGGCGGCTGAAGGTAGTGTACCTAGCTGAAGGATGGATGGCATCGGTGGAAGAAGATTGGTTGAAGCCAACAACAGGCGGTAGCAGCGAGCGTGGTGGATATGTGGCACTGAGAGGCCCAGAGGGAGAGGCGGAAGACGGAGAGGGACGAACGAGGGTTTCTCGTTCGTCCCTTTAAATGCTTTGTGTCGGGTCAATCCAGATCGACCCGACCCAATCCGATCTGAAATGAGTGTCCGCTTACAGTGATATAGTGGACCGCTATAGCGCTGTTTGCGGCGCTAATTTAGTCTTGGCGGGTCGATCGCTATAACGTCTTCTATAACGTGCTATTGATAACATATACTATATATACTCGTTTTCTTTCTTTTTTCTTATATCAATTTTCTAATGTAGCTTGTCGTAGTGAGTCTGGCGATACGGGGGTCAGTATCGCAAATGCGAGTGTATCGCACCGTATCGTGTGATACGGGCCGTATCGCACGATACGGTGCGTATCGATACGGGCGATACGTCTTGGGACCCTTATAAAGGGTCCCGGGCCGACGAAAACCCGCGATTTTTCGCGGGTTTCCTCTCTCCTTTTGGGTTCATCAAGCTATCGTGGGTTTCCTCTCCTTTTGGGTTCATCAAGCTCCCTAAGAGTCGGTTTTCGCCTCCTTGGTGTTCAAAGCTCTAAAATCGTGCCCTACGGTGTCCGTGCAAGCCTCCAAACTCGGATTTAGGTATATTTTTAATGGTTTTTTTTTCATTTTTTTCTTTTATATTTGTTGTTCTTTTATGTTATTTCATTTTTTTTTATGACAAAATATGAAGTTATTAAGTGTGTGTATACACTTTTTATTGCATTCATGAAGTGGGAGTCACTCCATTTGAGTGTTATTTGAAGATTGGGGATTTACGAAGTTCTTTTATTTTCAGGTTTTTGTTTGAATTAAAGTACTCCATTGAGATGGCATGAAGGGGTGGTAGAGACTCCCATTATCGGTCTGATGATCCGGCATGGCAGTGGGGTATACCAGTTGAGGGTTCAAGGTTAAAAATTAGATGCTTATTTTATGAAAAGGTGGTTAGTGGTGGAATTTCAAGGTTGAAACACCACCTAGCAGGAACTAGGAAAGAATGAGTTAGAAGTGTGCCAGAAGGTATTAAATGGCAATGCTTGCAGATGATTGAGAGCATACAAGAAGGGAGACAACAAAAGGATGATTTCCAGATGTGTGAAGAAGCTGATGATGCTACTGCTACTGGAGTTGGATTCACTGATAGTTTGCCTTCAGATGCTAGAACAGAGATTGGTAGTAGCAGTTCGTGAGCACCTAGCAAGGGAAAAAGGGTTGCAGCTGAAGACTTTGGAGGTAGCAGAAGAGGAAGTTCAGGAAGGAGTAGATGAAGAACTTCTTCTACCATACATTCGTTCTTTCCTCCTTCCACTACACCTAATGCTCAACCTGGAATTCGTGCTGCTATGGCTTCAGACCAACTGCAGGATCAGGCAGACCTTGCAGTGGGAAGATGGTTTTATGATGCATGCATTCCATTTAATGTAGCAAACAGTTTTCATTTTCAAGCAATGGCAGATGCAATTGCTAATATTGGTCCAGGATACAAGATGTTCTCTTATCAGAAGTTGAGAGGGAAGATATTAGATCAGACCGTCATTGAAGTGCAACAATATTGTTCGACTTTGAGACAGTGGTGGAAGAAAACGGGATGCACTATCATGGCAGATGGATGGACCGATAGGTGAGGAAGGACATTGCTAAACTTTCTTCTATATTGTCCTAAAGGATTCATGCTTTTTAGATCTCTAGATATGTCAGAGGAGAGGCACACTGCAAAGATACTACGAGAAGAATTTGATAAGGTTATACTGGAGGTTGGGCTAGAAAATGTAGTCCAATTGATTACAGATAATGCAGCTAACTACAAAGCAATTGGGAAGGAGTTAGCTGATATTTATGGGACTTTCTACTGGACACCATGTGCAGCCCATTGTTTAGATCTCATCCTCGAGGACATTGGTGAGATGGATGAAATAAAGGCAACAACTGAGTGTTGCCAAGATATTACAAAATTCATTTACAACCATGTATTTGTTTTGTGTATGATGAGGAGATACACAGAAGGTGCAGAGCTTCTTCGCATAGCTGCAACTCGAATCGCAACAAACTTCTTATCTGTACAGAGTATTGTGAGACAGAAGCAAGTTTATGAGTGGCAACAATTTGCAGAGTTGCCTCAAAACAGAAGGAATAGAAAGTTGAATGAGATTGTAGAAACAGTTTTTAGAAGTTCATTTTGGAATGCATGTGTTAGATTATTAAAAATTACCTGTCCTGTAGTGAAAGTTTTGAAATTGGCTGACAGTGAGGAGAAACATCTATGGGCTACCTTTATGAAGCCATGGATAGGGCAAAAGAAGCGATCAGAAATAACTTTAATGGAAAAAAGAGAGATTATGTACCCGAGTGAAAAATAATTGATAGTAGATGGAATAAACAATTGCATTAGCCTATTCATGTAGCAGCCTATTATCTAAACCCATCATTAAGGTACTCAGCAACCTTCAAAAAGGACGGTGAGGTTAATCGAGGAATCATTGAATGCATCGACAGATTAGTCCCTGATGAGAGCATAGTAGATGCGATACATCGAGAGATGGAGATATATGATAATGCTCTTCACTTGATGGGTTTGCTTGTTGCAATTCGCAATCGCTCTATGATGCGTCTAGGTACATTATTTATTTTCATATTTAAGTTGCATCTTACATTACTGTGGATTATTATGTCTCTAATGTTTATATTTTTCTTACAGATGTTTGGTGGAATAGGTTTGGAAGTGATTGTCCAAACCTTAGAGATTTTGCAGTTAGAGTCTTAAGCCAAACCTGTAGTGCAAAAGGTTGTGAAAGAAATTTGAGTGTTTTTTAATACATCCATACAAAGAAGCGCAATAGGTTGGAACACAAAAGACTAAATGATTTGGTTTATATTCGTTGTAACATGTGCCTTCGTGAAAGGTAATGTTGTATTACTTTCAAATTTTCAATTCAATATAGTTTAACTTTAGTCTTAAATTGTTAATATTATTTACTAATTGTTTATCTTTGTTTGTCGTAGGCAATTAAAAAAAGTAAATAGAGAAGAAAAGTCACTTTGTTTCAATAAGTTTGGATAATTTTGATATATTAGAAGATTGGGTTATGGAAGACACTGAAGAAAATGCCCTCCTAAATGAAGAAGACGTTGTTTGGATTAATTTAGAAGGAGCGCAACAACAACATCAAGGAGACGAAGAATTTGATTTCCAAGAAGAAGGTATCGCTGATGATGATGATGAGGATCTGCAACAAGGAGAAGATGAAGATTATTTAGTTGATGATCCTGATTACAATTTGTAAAATGTAACTGTGTTTGTAATCTGTATTTCATTTTTTGGATTCAAAATATGTAAATTTGGATGCAATTGTTCAATGTTGAATGCTCATTCTATACTAAACTTACAGCATATGAATTTAAAGCAATTACCAGATTTTTCCTGATTTGTTTCAATTTTTTTCGGATTTTTACTATTTTTTATTATTTTTTAATTAATTTTTGCATTATTTTAATATTAAAGTACAATACGATACGATACGCCCGTATCGTGGAGCCGAGCGATACACGATACGATACGCGTCAGACAACACTGGGATAGAGCCTTCATTCCAGGTCCAAATTGCCCTATATCACTAATTATCGCTTAAGCTAAAGGATCTGACAACATTAAAGCGATTCTATTTTGATACATTCATCTGCTAATGGATATACATACTCGTTCTCTTTCTTCTATTTTTTATCGATTTTCTAATTTTGCTTGTGATAGTGAGTTAGGCGATGAACGTTATAGTGAATCCTAATTATCGCTTAAGCTAAAGGATCTGACAACATTAAAGGGATTTCATTTTGATACATTTACCAGTTAATGGATATACATACTCATTCTCTTTCTTCTTTCTTATATCGATTTTCTAATTTAGATTGTCCTAGTGAGTTAGGAGATGAACGTTGTAATGAATCCATGGGCTCCTTCGAAAGAGGTGGTCGTGAGCCGAATGATGATGAAGATGGTAAACACTGGGTGCCTCTCCTTATGTTATCTTCCATACTAGAACCTTTTCCTCTATATATAAATGAATTCTTTTTGGCCTTCTTCTTCGTTGGAAGATGCACATAACCGTAAATTACTTTTTTTATTTCTTCAGTTGCATTCTCGTAAGCTGCCACATTTCTGCTTATTCATATTAAATGATCCTTGTATCTTGTTATTCAACTTGGAGAAACATAGTCACATAACGTGCAAAATCAGTGTTGTCTGACGCGTATCGTATCGTGTATCGCTGGGCTCCACGATACGGGCGTATCGTACTTTAATATTAAAATAATGTAAAAATTAATTAAAAATTATAAAAAATAAAAAAAAAATCAGGAAAAATCTGATAATTGCTTTAAATTCATATAATGTAAGTTTAGTACAGATTGAGCATTCACCATTGAACAATTGCATCCAAATTTACATATTTTGAATCCAAAAAATAAAATACAGACATAGTTTAAAGTACACTACAGTTACATATAATGTTACATTTTACAAATTGTAATCAGGATCATCAACTAAATAATCTTCATCTTCTCCTTGTTGCAGATCCTCATCATCATCAGCCACGCCCACACCTTCTTCAAAATCAAATTCTTCATCTCCATAATGTTGTTGCGCTCCTTCCAAATTAATCCAGGCAACGTCTTCTTCTGTTAGGAGGGCATTTTCTTCAGTGTCTTCCATAACCCAATCTTCTAATATATCAAAATTATCCAAACTTATTGGATCGAACTGACTTTCTTCTCTATTTACTTTTTTTAATTGCCTACGACACAAACAAAGATAAACAATTAGTAAGTAATATTAACAATTGAAAACCGAAGTTAAATAATATTGAATTGAAAATTTGAAAGTAATACAACATTACCTTTCACGAAGGCACATGTTACAACGAATATAAACCAAATCATTAAGCCTTTTGTGTACGCGCTTTTTTGTATGGATGTGTTCAAAAACACTCCAATTTCTTTTACAACCTGTTGCACTACAGGTTTGGCTTAAGACTCTAACTGCAAAATCTCTAAGGTTTGGACAATCACTTCCAAACCTGTTCCACCAAACATCTGTAAAAAAAATATAAACATTAGAGACATAATAATCCACAGTAATGTAAGATGCAACTTAAATATGAAAATAAACAATGTACCTGGACGCATCCTAGAGCGGTTGCGAATTGCAACAGGCAAACCCATCAAGTGAAGAGCATTATCATATGTCTCATCTCTCGATGTATCGCATCTACTATGCTCTCATCAGGGACTAATTTGTCGATGCATTCAATGATTCCTCGATTAACCTCACCGTCCCTTTTGAAGGTTGCTGAGTACCTCAATGATGGGTTTAGATAGTAGGCTGCTGCATGAATAGGCTAATGCAATTGTTTATTCCATCTACTATCAATTATTTTCCACTCGGGTACATAATCTCTTTTTTTTCTATTAAAGTTATTTATGATCGCTTCTTTTGCCCTGTCCATGGCTTCATAAAGGTAGCCCATAGATGGTTTCTCCTCGCTGTCAGCCAATCTCAAAACTTTCACTAAAGGACAAGTAATTTTCAATAATCTGATACATGCATTCCAAAATGAACTTCTAAAAACCGTTTCTGCAATCTCATTTAACTTTCTGTTCCTTCTGTTTTGAGGCAACTCTGCAAATTGTTGCCATTCATCTGAGGAGAACATTCTCTTTAAAGCTTGCTTCTGTCTCATAATACTTTGTACATATAAGAAGTTTGTTGCGATTCGAGTTGCAGCTGTGCGAAGAAGCTCTGTACCTTCTGTGTATCTCCTCATCATACACAAAACAAATGCATGGTTGTAAATGAATTTTGTAATATCTTGGCAATACTCAGTTGCTGCCTTTATTTCATCCATCTCACCAATGTCCTCGAGGATGAGATCTAAACAATGGGCTGCACATGGTGTCCAGTAGAAAGTCCCATAAATATCAGCTAACTCCTTTCCAGCTGCTTTGTAGTTAGCTGCATTATCTGTAATCAATTGGACTACATTTTCTAGCCCAACCTCCTATATAACCTTATCAAATTCCTCTCGTAGGATCTCTGCAGTGTGCCTTTCCTTTGACATATCTAGAGATCTAAAAAACATGAGTCCTTTATGTTGGAAACGATGATGCGTAGCGGAGATTAAAATCACAAACATAAACGAAGAGGAAATATTGAGATCGGAGGAGGGGGCGGACCTCCAATGGAGGCTGCCCCCCTTCTTTCTCTCTCTTTCTTATTCACAGACTCTTAAACCCTAATACAACTTATCAACCCTTATATAAGGAGCTGTAAAATGTAAAATGATCAAAATACCCCTAGTACAGAAAATTACCAAAATGTCCATACAGTTTCGGGCGAGTACAATAATACATAGAAACATAAAACTAACACAAAGACACTAGATAAACATATTCTTCAACACCCCCCCTCAAGTTGAGAGTGAGATACTTCGAACTCCAAACTTGCCAAACAATCTTCATATCTGCTTGCAACGATCTTCATCTGTCTTTATCACTGGTTTAATCTTCAACAGCTTCTTTGGCTACAATATCTTCAACTCAGCATTCTTGGCTGATCATATGAAGCAACATCTCTGGCTGCAATGTAAATTTAGCCTTCCTGGCTAATCGTCTCAAGCATCATCTCTGGCTGCAACATCAACTCAACCTTCTTGGCTGTAACAATAACAAAGTAGCTATCCTGGCTGTAACAATATCAAAGCAGCCATCCTGGCTGTCATAATTATCAAAGCAGCCATCCTGGCTGTCACAATATCAAAGCAGCGATCCTGGTTGTCACAATAATCAAAGCAACCATCCTGACTGTCATATCAACAAAGCAGCCATCCTGGCTGTCACAACATCAAAGCAGCCATCCTGGCTGTCATAACAATAAAGCAGCCATCCTGGCTGTCACAATATCAACAAAGCAGCCATCCTGGCTGTCACAACAATAAATCAACTACTTTGGCTGCAACACACATTTTAGCAGCCCTCATGACTGCAAACTTCACAAGAATCGATAGATGGGAGACATTCCATCCAACCTGCCCACAACTCTACTTCGGTGCCCACACATGGCTACCTCTCTTTCTTTCTTCATGTTGTTTTTCAAATGGAGACAATCATCACGTACTAATCTCATCTTTACTCTTTTCCTGAATTTTCATCTCTCTTAGACATTTCTTCAACACTTTAGGACAATATAGAAGAAAGTTTAGCAATGTCCTTCCTCGCCTATCGGTCCATCCATCTGCCATGATAGTGCATCCTGTTTCCTTTCATGATTGTCTCAAAGTCGAATAGTATTGCTACACTTCAATCACGGTATGATCTAATATCTTCCCTCTCAACTTCTGATAAGAAGGCATCCTGTATCCTGGACCAATGTTAGCAATTGCATCTGTCATTGCTTGAAAATGAAAACTGTTTGCTGCATTAAATGGAATGCATGCATCATAAAATCATCTGCCCATTGCAAGGTCTGCTTGATCATGCAGTTGTTCTGAAGCCATTGCAGCACAAATTCCTGGCTGAGCACTAGGTGTAGTTGAAGGAGGAAAGAACGAATGTATGCTAGAAAAAGAAGCTCTTCCTTTACTCCTTCCTGAACTTCCTTTTCTGCCACCTCCAAAGTCTTCAGTTGCAACCTTCTTTCCTCTGCTAGGTGCTCGCGAACTGCTACTACTAATATCTGTTCTAGCATCTGAAGGCAAACTATCAGTGAATCCAACTCCAGTGGCAGTAGCATCATTAACTTCTTCACACATTTAGAAATCATCCTTTTGTTGTCTCCTTTCCTGTATGCTCTCAATCATCTGCAAGCATTGCCATTTAATACCTTCTGGCACACTTCTAACTCTGCCTGTGCATGAAGCAAATTCTTTCCTAAAAAACCAAATACCAATTGTACTATTAGTGTTGGTGCCACAACTATCATTCCCACTTGGATAACAAGCGGCTACACGCGATGATTCCATACTCACTATAAAAAATCAGAATAAATACTCAACTAGCAAGAAAAATGGACAGATTTAACACATGAAATAATATAACAATAATGAATTAGGACATTAAACATTAAGCACCAATCCATTTAAAAGAACATAATGGGTAGTTAAGCACCAGTGTGGTACTACATTCTCACAAAGCCAACCCAAACCAAAAAGCATAAATTCGAGAAAATATTTTTTGTTGACAGCCTCTAAAGCACAAGTCTGAGAAAATCTGAACCATTTAATGCATCACATTTGAACCACTCCACAAAGAGTAAAACAATCTTCAACTTCATGCTAAAAGAGATCTTATACAAAGCATTATACATCAATTTGTTTTTGAGAATCTCATTTTCCATTCATCCACACTCTTCCAAATGATTATTAAGATAATCATGTTGATCAATGATAACATCAATCGTGAGGCTTAAATCATTTAATAATAAAAATTATACAACATGATATTAATATAAGGCGCAATGCACTTGAGAATACGAAAGAGCCAATAGAAGAGAAAGAAATAGAAGAGAGAATCTACACGAGAGAGAAGGCGGTGGAAGGCAGAGGCAGAGAGAGAGAGAGAATGAGAGAGAGAGAAAATGAGAGAGAGCTTACATGCGGCCGAGGAAGACATCAGAAAGCATAGGTGATGGCCATCGGTGGAGGTTGCTCGTTGGTGGTGGTAGAGAGAGCATACGCGAGATGCGGGAGAGAGAGGCGAGACACAGATCACATTTAGGTTTAGCGTTCTATGTTTTTTGGTTCGAGATCGACCCGACCCAAATAGGTAACGTACACGAACATCTCCTTTCACAGATGCCACTATTTTAAACACACTACCGCGGTTTTTGTTTCGTTATAACTCTACGTTATAGCGCGCTATTGATAACTATATGATACAGTATGATAATGTGTTATTAGCCTATTTAATATTCTAAAAATCAAAACAATTCATAAAAAACTCTAACAAATAGAAAATTTTGAAATTAATCAACAAAAAGATAGCAAATTATTAGAAAACAAAACTCACAAACAACATTAGTGATTAAACACAATCGAATCAATAAGCTTCATAGTTTAGTTCAAAATCTTAAGCTTACAATACAAAATTTAAAATAGATACAAAGTTCATACTTCAAGTTTAAACTCATAGTTTAAGTTAAATGTGTCATTTCACCAAACATCGATCATAATCAAGAAATGCATGATAAGCATTATAGGCAGGGTCACCAACATTATCATCGTAGCCACCATCACCATTATCTCCCTCATCCACCTCGATAATTGGGTCCTCTAATCCAGCACCTTCCACATTGTCATCTCCAATCTATGCTTTTGCCTCTAATGCCCTTCGGTTTTCATCCTCTAACATGATAGGGGCTCGTCTTCTTCGAGTTAATTATCCCAAGGATGTCAATATTGGTTTTCATCCTCTAACATGATGGGGGCTTTTCTTCTAATTATTAAGGATATCAATATTTTCATAGCTTAGGGGGTTGCGTGGAACCTTCCTTCTTTTTTTTTCATCTCTTTGCATTTGTTTATAAAGAAAATAAAAGAAAGAGTACAATATTATTATTATTATTATCTATTTATAAAATCATTCAAATATATGAATCAATGTTATCCGTATCATGAGACTTCACGATATGATATACGGTATTATATCGTATAAGATATAATATCGTGTTGTATCGTGCGATACAAGTTATATTGCATGATACAACACGTATTACCTGTATTGTAAAATACAGGCGATATGCCCAAGGACCTTTTAATGGTCTCTTGCCGTACAGAACCCCACGTTTTTGTGTCTTCGAGCTACTTCAAGGTGACTTCCAACTAGGGTGAGACATCTCTAACGGTTTTCAAGCGTTTCCAACATCACCAACACTCTGGTAGTGGCAATACCAACCTGGTGGTTGTGATCTCGCGTTGGCCATGTCTCTGGTGATTGTGCAGGCCCGCTGCAGGCGGGTCTCATTAAGGATCTGGTTCTAATTGGCTCCAATCAGTCCCGACCTGACCCAAATTTTACATAGTGGTTAAGATGCCAAATATTTCCATCCTCTTTTAGCACAAGAAGTTTAATGAATATTTAATTCTGCTAGAGCCATCTTCTCAAAAGTTGTCAGAAGAAAAGTTTTCTTGCCACCACATAAAAAGGGTTTTACCAATTCCATTCATGTACAGCAAGTACATATCCTTTTTCTCTTGTATTTGAACTCGACCTTCATGGTTGCTATTCTACTCACATCTTTATACTGACTGAATCACGGTTGTGATTAGGTGATGCTTTGCATACACTCCGAGCAAATCTACAGGACCCCAACAATGTGTTGCAAAGCTGGGATCCAACCCTTGTGAACCCCTGTACATGGTTCCACGTTACATGCAACAATGATAATAGTGTCATAAGAGTGTAAGTGAACTTTCCATTTGCTTTATTACATACCTTATCTTTTCTGCTAGTTTATTGCTTATTCCCATTCACTGATAATCTGAGGGTATTGTTGTTCTAACTTTTCAATGTTAGGCTGAAAAGAAAAGCTATTTAAACAAATTCAAAGTATCAGGACCATTGGATTCATTCTTTTCGGGATGTTTTGCGTCTAGCATATACTTTATTTTCCTTATTTATATTTAAAAAGTTGCTTTAAGTACTTTATTAGAAAATGGTAGGAAAGGCTACTGTTTCTGTGTTTCTTTTTAACTTGCCTATGTACTTGACAAATTTTGAAGTACCAAATTTCTCGAAGATTTTCCTGCCCAATACCAGATTTTGAAATGAAAATTTTCATGTATCAGCTAGGAAAGTACCTTGAGTGGTAGCAGTGATTGTTGTTCCCTTCTATCTTACCACTCTTAACGATCTATGTTGCACAGAAACAGATATGGACAGAGAAATGGGGTACGGGAAACAACAAATCTTGAAAAATTAGGAAACAAGACTGCCATATATATATATATATGTATAGGTATATATTATACATCTCTGTGTGTCTAAAAAGAATAATAAATGGTAAAAAAAGGTTACGTACTAACATGCATGAAAATTTTTAAACTCGAGACCTTCCACTCAGTAAAGAGGAACCGTAACCAACCAAACAAGAGTGGTTGTGCAGTTAATAACAATATCCCAATAAAAAGCATTAATCATGTGAATGAACTGTCTCCACACATTTAAAGTGTCGGTCATTTTGAGATGGGCACAACCATTTCCGTGCAACATAAGTAACAATTGAAAGTGATATCTAGAGATACCTTGCAAGTGCCTGTCTTTTATCATTTAAACACTGATTTTTATGGTATCACTTTTTATTGAAGATATTGATAATTTGATAGTTCCACTTTCCATAGGAATAACTTGGGGAAAATGTTGGCCATACTTAATTTATTAGGTATTTTCTTGGTATGATGTTTATTCACCAACTACAATTGTACGGTTTCTCATTTGCTCATTTGAACTTTTACATAATCATTTGTTTCATGCAGCTTGTTATTGCCTTCTATTATAAAGCTGGATTGACTTATTGTGCTTATTGCAGTGATCTTGGAAATGCACAGTTATCTGGTCAGTTGGTGCCCCAACTTGGCCAGCTTATGAATCTGCAGTACTTGTAAGTGATTCTTTACCGTAGAACTCCTGGTTCCCAGTACTATGTGTTTTACAATCATTCAGAAAAGTATTCATATATTTCTCTTAGTTCTTTACAAATTCAATAGAATGTTATTAACTCTCTTGCTTTCTTGTTTTATATCTTCTATTTGGTTTGATAAGTTCAATCATTTAGTTTTGTCCATTTGGAATTCTACACTTCAAGCTACTCACTTAAGTATCTACATTTGCAGAGAGCTTTATAGTAATATTTTCACTGGTCCAATCCCTAGTGACCTTGGGAATCTTTCAAACCTGGTAAGCTTGGATCTTTATTCAAACAAATTTACTGGACCAATTCCTAGCACACTGGGGAAGCTTACAAAGCTAAGATTTCTGTGAGTATATCAATTTCTTTGGTCCATCCTCTTGACTTTGGAACTTTATTGATTCTCAGTTCTGCTCAGAGCATACTCCTTTTCGTATATTTTGCAATATTTGAGATCTATTTTGGTGGCGATGCGGGTTCAACCTCTTTACTATCTTTCTGTATAGATTATCTATGATAATCCAACATAGAAATCGATATTCCTGTAGTTTTTTTTTAACTACTGTAAGAAATGGGTTTTGTCATCCAAATAATGGTAGCCATTCAATAGTTAGTCAAAAGTGAGAGGTCCGGCATGGCAATTTGATCGACCTTACTGTATGGTAAGACTGGTGATTTAGTTTTGCCTTCCAAAATGTAAGAAATATTGGCAACTGTACTTTCATTAGGAAAAATTAAAGTGTTCTATTTTCTTCTTGAAAAAAGGGAAACAAAGTCACTCAAAAGGGCAAGAAAGAAAAGAAACAAAAATAATGAATAAAACATAGTATAATTAGTATTCAAATTGGCCAAAGCGTAGTGACTTGTCCATCTTAGACAATCAGCAAGTGAAAAGACATAGAAAGGCCACAAAACCAAAGCCAACTGCAACCTCTGTGCTCATTCTATTAAGTTTTTATGCATATGGTTACATGCTACAGTTACACTCCAAGTGTTAGGACACATGCAATTTTTTCTCTTCTGTGAGGTTGGCTACCATATAATGAAAAGCCAGCATCTTCACATATATGAACTACATTAGGTCCAATTCCAGGATTAATTTGGTAAGGAGAGAGATGAGAAGAGAGAAGCGAGCTTGGGGGGGGGGAGCTTAATAGTAAAAGCAAGCCAAATGCTTTTATTATTTTGGAACTGTGACAACGTTTGAGGTAATATCTTACAATATGACAACTAAAAAGAACTTTGACTTGTGGAAATTGTAAGCTGACATTTTACAAAAGCAACAAACACAGGCACACACACATATTGATGCTTATATATGTTATAACTACTGCATTTGGCATTTCATAAATATTTGGTTGGTTAATATTTATACTCAATCTCTGTAGCTAATGTTTGTCTTGCAAAATTTGTCGAAGGACAGTCGGCTTAATAATAACAGTCTATCAGACAACATCCCATACTCTTTGACCAATGTTAGTGCATTGCAAGTTCTGTAAGTATCAGTTCTTTATCTGTTTGTTCAGAATCAACTACTGCTGCTTCTTTTTTATCCATAATGCTTTTCTTGGAAGGAGAAGGGGTTAACTTTCATTGTTAGATTTGTGATTTCAGAATATATATCTTGATTTTGTTCGGAATTAGTTTTTCTTTTAATATTTCCATATATTTTCAAAGGAGGCAAAACGATTAATTATCATGGTTAAGTTTATGCAGTTCAAAATAACTTGATTGATGGATCTCATCAGAAATTGGTAGTTGCTGTTTTACGTAAAAAAAATCAAGACATAAAATATCATTTTCTTGAAGATTATGTTGTTCTAACTAGCTTATGCGCTGATATGCATAGGGATCTTTCAAACAACAATCTATCTGGTGAAGTACCGTCAAATGGGTCCTTCTCACTATTTACACCTATCAGGTATTATTTATTAATAACCATTCTTTCATGAAAGCACATGCCGCTAGACATTATTTCAACTGTTCCCTTTGGTAACCAGCTTTTAACTTTGCAGCTTCGCAAATAATGTTAACCTCTGTGGACTTGCTACACAGAAGCCATGTCCTGGAGCTCCTCCATTTCCACCGCCGCCTCCTTTTATTTCTCTGCCAGCTGGTGGCCGTCAGGGTTGACTTCTTGCATCCTTCTCTTCTTTCCTGACAGTTTTGGTTGACATTTCAAAATTTCAACATGTTCCATTGTGGTATGCAATCAGGGTTATAGATATCCTTATTGATATGGCAAAATACATAGCATATTGTTGATGATTTGTGAAACAATTCAACTTTTTATTACGAATAACAACTGTATCTTAATTGTATGATATGTATCGTGATATGCAATTGTGTATCATACTTGTATGTCAGAAGTTTTTTGGATTCAATATTTTACAAAGCACAACCATCATAACTGTATCATACATATCATGAAGTACAGAGGCATATTGAACCTGTACTTACAGAAGTTATTCCAGATGGTATAAAGTGTAATGTGTCATGCCGATGGGCCTTCGTGATACGGATTGCATGACATCACCCTGCCTGCAATCACCCTGTCCCCAGCGGTCTTCTGATAAAAAAGAAAAAGAAACCTGCAATAGCCCTTTCTGCCTTGTAGTGTTGTGGTTACACCATTTTGGGATGTATCCATGTTTATCATAAGTGCCATTGCATTGATGATTCAACTATTCTTTCATTTCTTGTATAAGGACATTATTCTTTTCATCTATGCTGCCCAAGCGCAAATGGAGATGGTATTCATCGTACCTTTTACTGACAGAAAAGGACACTCAAAGAGGTTTGCTGTCTCGGGTAAAACGGGGAGCTAGGGGTTCTATTTGGCTTCTATTCCATCATCCCATGGCATGGTATCCTCCATTTGCAGGAAGTTATCTTTGATTTCTTGCCAAATTATTAGCTTTCATCTGAAATTCTTTGACACTCCAACTTTGGGAACGTTTGCACCCACAGCTTTGTTTCGGTATTATATCTTTTAAGATGCTATCAATTATCACTTCCATTTCAAATTGATGTTAAACTTTGCTGTGATTGCCACTCCTTAGTTGGGGTGCTTATTCGGTTTCTTTGCAAGAGAGCAAGATGGTTAATTACTTCTTAACTTTCAGATACTCTTGAAAGTCTAATAGCTTGAGATCGTTATGCTATGTGGAGTTCATGCACGATTCATCCTAATTCCTGTTAGATTTGCATTTAAGCGTCTGGTTGTTTGGTTGATGAGATAAGTGTAAATAAAATTCTGATTCGAGTGGCTAATAGGAATTCTGACTGCTCCTAACAGCTTCATATTGAAATTGACTGACTGCTCAGGACATCATTTCTTATGTTCGCATGCTGTTTTCAATCATTCTGAAGTTTCAAGCATGTGTCACTGACATAGTTAACTGGTTCTGTTTATAATGATTCTGAATCCAGGCTGATGCGATTTTGGGAGTTCGTAACTATCTGCTGTGCATGAGTAACTGGATAATGGTCTTTGTTATTCTTAATGACTCTATGTGCATATTGAATGTCCTATTGCCAGGTAGTAGCGCATCTATCACTGGAGCAATTGCTGGAGGAGTTGCCGCAGGTGCTGCATTGTTGTTTGCTGCACCTGCAATTGGGTTTGCCTGGTGGCGCCGCCGTAAGCCCCAAGAAATGTTCTTTGATGTACCTGGTATTGCTTCTGTCCCGAAAAGGAAAAATAAGTTTCCCTCAGTCTCACCCTTCACACAGTTATCCTGATTAATCTGTTCTCACAAATTTCAGCTGAGGACCCTGAAGTTCATCTGGGACAGCTGAAGAGATTCTCGTTGCGGGAACTACAGGTTGCTACTGATGGATTTAGCAATAAGAACATTTTGGGACGTGGTGGATTTGGAAAGGTCTACAAGGGTCGTCTTGCAGATGGCTCATTAGTGGCTGTAAAGCGTTTGAAGGAAGAACGTACTCCAGGTGGAGAGCTTCAGTTCCAGACAGAGGTAGAGATGATTAGCATGGCTGTTCACAGAAACCTTCTTCGACTGAGAGGCTTTTGCATGACCCCAACTGAGCGCTTGCTTGTGTATCCTTACATGGCAAATGGAAGCGTTGCATCATGTTTAAGAGGTATTGGTTTAATTTGTAACCTTTTATCCTTCAATGACTGAGCTTCTTACAAGGTTTTTGTGTTTTGCTTTTGCGATTTTGTTCCCTCCTACAAAGGGGGAAGAATGTAAAAGGTTCTCTCATGTCTAAATTGACATTTTCAAAATGCGGGAAAAAATCTTAATTGCATAAGTTTCACTTTTATAGAGCGATCACCATCAACACCACCACTTGATTGGCCAACACGAAAGAGGATTGCTCTGGGATCTTCTAGAGGGCTGTCTTACTTGCATGACCACTGTAACCCAAAGATCATTCACCGTGATGTAAAAGCTGCCAACATTCTATTGGATGAAGAGTTTGAAGCAGTAGTTGGGGACTTTGGTCTAGCGAAACTCATGGATTATAAAGACACCCATGTGACAACAGCTGTCCGTGGTACAATCGGGCATATTGCTCCGGAATATCTTTCTACAGGAAAATCATCAGAAAAGACTGATGTGTTTGGCTATGGGATTATGCTGTTGGAGCTCATTACTGGTCAACGAGCTTTTGATCTTGCTCGTCTTGCCAATGATGATGATGTCATGCTATTGGACTGGGTTAGTACTAAACTCTTGAATTCATGATTTATAGAGTACATGTGAGTAAGTAGCTGCTTATATCTTCCCAATGTTCAGTTTTCAGCTTCTTTCCCTTACAGGGGCACGCTTGTGCTTCTGTCTCTGAGTTGTTTTTTTATTGTTTTGGGTCTTGTGTTTAGATCATTTACACTGTTGCTGGGTCTCGGTGAACCCCTCCTGCTGAATTGCTTAACCCATGTTCAGAACAAACCATTTCCATATGATGTCAAACATGTTGATTTTCTGAAAGTTCCCTAGCGGCATGGGTTTTTCGCAGGTAGCAGATATATAGTGCAGGGTTTGTGTTTGACCTTTATAAAGGTGGGCCACCTACTGGTCAAATTTCACTGAAGTAACCTCCGGTTGGAACACATTGATTTGTATTCCATCTATACATGGAATAGTTATCATTTACTTTTATTTTTTATTCCATCTATATGTGGAATCTTTGTGATAAGAACTGATGGAGATGTTACACATAGAATTAATACTGGTTGGTTAAAATGGAGAGGAGCCATCAGGTATTCTTTGTGATAAGAAGATACCATTAAAATTAAAAGGTAAATATTATAGAGCAGCAATTAGGCCTGTCATGTTTTATAGTTCTGAGTGTTGGGCAGTTAATCATCAACATGTACAAAAGATGTGTGTGACAGAAATGAAGATGTTGAGATGGATGAGTGGTCATACAAGAAAAGACCGTATACATAATGAGGTTATTAGAAACAAATTAGGAGTGGCACCAATAGAGTATAAAATGAGAGAACATCGTTTAAGATGGTTTGGACATATAGAAAGAAGATCAAAAGAAGAACCTGTAAGAAGGTTAGAAAAACTAAATTTGGAAAGTATTAAAAGAGGTAGAGGACGACCACAAAAGTGTTGGAAAGAAACAATAAAGAATGATCTAGCTTATTGGGAGTTAACTGCTAACATGGCACACGATAGGGATCTGTGGAAACAAAGAATCCATGTAGCCGACCCCGTCTAGTATGGAAAAAGGCTTAGTTGTTGTTGTATATGTGGAATCTTTATAATTTGTGCCTAGGTGTTGGCACCAACTATAATTGTTTATCTATGGTATCATAAATCGTAATAGTGATTGGACAGCTACATCTGTTGAAAAAGGCTTCGTTTTGGATTGGGCATCTATTCCTATGGTTCTGAAGCCATCTCAAATCTTCTATATTCTCTGAAGCAATCTGTGTGTGTGCATGCTCCCTACGTGTGTGTGCAAGTGCGACACATTCTTGCATGTGGGTGGGTATGGGTAGTGAGGGTGTATGAGTGCATGGGCATGGGTGCTCTCTAGCTTCTTTGCTTGCCTAAACTGACCATCTACTCTTAATGTGTTGATGAGCCATCCATGCCTTCATTTGTGGGAGCATTATCATGCGAACTCTGCTCTGAAAATATTGTAATGTTAAATCTTGGAGAATGCCAGCATCTTGAAAAGGTTGTTTGTCACTTCTTATATTTGCTTCTGCTCCGCGATTGCTGGTTTGTTTCAGGTGAAAGGACTCTTGAAAGAGAGGAGATTGGATCTGTTGGTTGATCCTGACCTTCAAAACAATTACATAGAGGCCGAGGTGGAGCAGCTGATCCAGGTAGCTTTGCTTTGTACACAAAGTTCTCCAATGGACAGACCTAAGATGTCAGAGGTTGTGAGGATGCTTGAAGGCGATGGGCTTGCAGAGAGGTGGGAGGAATGGCAGAAGGTGGAAGTGGGCAGAGCACAGGAGCTGGATTTCATTCAGCCCCGCAACTCAGAATGGATCATAGATTCCACATACAATCTTCACGCTGTTGAGTTATCTGGCCCAAGATGAGTTTCTCCCCTTCGTTCTCTCTCTACTAATCCATGAAAAGAATTTCACTACCACCTCCCCACGTCCAATATATTTACACAACATTGTATATATGAACCTTTCTGGCTTCCATTTGTATAATCTGTAATCCTGTGTGGGGCACAGCAAAAACGACATAATATAATCAAATTCACTCAGATCAAGCAGCATCCGATTTGTATCCCAAAAATGAGTCTTTCGTATGTCTGGTGCAGCATAGTGCATTCAAGCTGAGAACAATTTTATGTTATATATGTCATTATATTTAGGTTTGACAAAACGGTTGCCTAAGTATAGATAAAGTACCCTAATGGAGATCAATCTCAGCATAAAGCCATGTTTCCATATAGTTTTCATGAACGCTCTCATCTCTACCTCTAGTCGTCAAGAAAAAGTTTCAAATACCCTCTAAGTACGGTCTTATTGATGCGGTCGATAGGGCTGGTAAATGACCTGAGCCTCTCATTTGGCTTGGCTCAAATTGCCAAAAGCGTGTTCATCGTTAGACAAGCTCAATAGAGCTGTTGCGTTATGCTAAGGAACTGAATGGCAACAGGTCATGCATGGATCCGCTGCACTCGCGAAATCTCTTGAAAAAAATAAGCTAGCAACAACCTCTGGCTCGTAATTTATAAGCTCATCTTTTGTCTTGTTACACAAATTTGAGGTGCATAGATTATATATACCTCCCACTTTTTCTTTGGTGCAACTAGAATGGTGGTGCTAGATGCACAATTGAGGTATCGTACTTATGACCAACCTTGTGAGTCGGGGGTGAGCTATTGATCTTTGCACAATATTATCCCATCCTTTATATATATATATATGCATGGATCCGCTGCACTCGCGAAATCTCTTGAAAAAAAAAACCTATCAACAACCTCTGGCTCGTAATTTATAAGATCATCTTTTGTCTTGTTACACAAATTTGAGGTGCATAGATTATATATACCTCCCACTTTTTCTTTGGTGCAACTAGAATGGTGGTGCTAGATGCACAATTGAGGTATCGTACTTATGACCAACCTTGTGAGTCGGGGGTGAGCTATTGCTCTTTGCACAATATTATCCCGTCCTTTATTGCAAGCTTAATTTATATATATATATATATATATATATATATATATAAAGATAAAAACAAGCCTGAAATTCGATTGTCTCATTGCTGTTGTCCAGGGTTTTCTTTCCTCTTCAGCTTCCATGGGTTTCAAAAAATTCTATTTCCTCTTGGATTTCCCTCTTTGTTTGCCGCGTTTTGTTCTAAATCATAAAAAGCTCAATAGCCACCCGTCACTCGTTGGTCTCTCCCCCAACATAAATCAGTTGTGTCTCTCTTCCTAACGCGAATGCGAAGTACTTGGAATAGGACTTGACATCGGTTATACTCATACTATGCAACACAAGAAACATTTAAGAGTAAAAGCAAACAAAGGTCTTGTCTTATGGCTTTGCGGTTAACAAGTCTTTGTTTGCCTTCGTTTGTCGTGTTGTGTGGTATGTGTTAAACGGATGTCAAGTTCCATTCAAACACTTAGTATCCGAGAGAGGGGTTCAACTCGCATTCCCTATCGGAGATCGTTTGGACTACTTATCCGTTGTATAACTTGAGAAATTTGCTAAGGCTGATCCAGCTTGAGGGTTAGGTGTTGGTCACGTTGCGAGTTCCGTCAGCTCTTCTGATGGTTAGGGCGTGACAGATAACTCTCGCACTTGATTTGTATGGCATGTAGATTGAGAGTTTGATTCACAATGCTTGATTTGGATTTAATTTAGTTTAAAGTAGTTTGAATATTGTATTGTATTTGATTTTGTTTAGAGCATATTGTCCAAATTTGATTAGAGTTAGTTGGATTGAAGTTTGAATAATGTGTTTATAGATTTTAATTCATATTAGTTGATCCATATTAGTATAGTTGTATCACATTTGGGGTGTCTAATGACCTTTTTTTCCATTAGTGTCGTGTCTGTTGAAATAATACATTTTATTAACTAGAAACCATTTTGAGAGGCAGCACTTGATATACTTTTGATAGGAGATCACACTTGGGGGCACATGCCTCTTTCTCCTTTAATCACACGTTGCTTAACAAAACCTAAAAGAAAGAAATATTTATAATGAGGTCTTTAACTTGAAAGACCAATATACCTCTGTACTAAACACATTTAACAAAGAGATATTGAATAGCAGGAAATCAAAGTGGGAGGCCACGAGAGCACGAGAGCAAATCCTTATCTGAAGATCCGATGATTCTTCTCAACACTCTCCTTTAAGTTGGAAAAAAGATGTTCACAACACCCAACTTACTTAAATATGTCGCCAAGCTCTTTCTATGAATAGCTTTTGTGAGAAAATTTGCACTTTGATCTACAGACTTAACATACTTCAATTTGAATACTTGATTTGACATCTTTTCTCATATGAAGTGACAATTGATGTCAATATATTTAGTTTGTTCATGATAAACTAGATTTGAAGTAATTTCAATGATTATTTTGTTGTCATAATATAAAGGAATAGCAAACGTTGTAGTTTTCAATTCATGCAACAAAGACATTAACCACAATCCTTCCTTATCCATTGAGCAATTGCCCTATACTCAACTTCTGCACTAGATCATGCCACAACTGATTATTTCTTACTTTTCAAGAAACAATATTACTCCCAATTAATGTAATATACCCAGTAGCAAATTTTTTTGTCATAAAGAGATCCAACCTAGTTGGCATATGAATATACTTCAATATTAAGATGCTCAAAATTAGTATAAAAAAGACAAACCCCAAGAGTAGTTTTAGATACCTCAATTAGTATAAAAAAGACAAACCCCAAGAGTAGTTTTAGATACCTCTATATGTGTTTTTGTTGGTGCATGCATGAATCAGCTAACCAAACTAACAACATAAATAATGTCAAGACGAGTAATAGTCATGTAAATTAATTTTCCAACCAATCTTTGATACCTACCCACATCCCCTTACTTGTCATCATCTTCAAGATGTAGTTTCTAGTTTACTTCCATTAGAATATCACTCTTCTTGCAATATGTCACATTGATATCTTGTAGTAAATCCATAGTATACTTCATGTGAGTCAGAAATACACCTTTATTTGAGTATAAAACTTCAATTGTCAAGAAACAGTGTAGTTTGCCTAAGTCTTTTAAATCAAAGATTTGATGTAGCTGACTCTTGAGGTTGGTAATTTCTTCTAGATAATCTCCTGTAACATAATATCATCTACATGGACAATGAGAATGACTATTTTCTTGCCTTTCTTAGTGAATAAGGTATGATCATTTACACTTCTAGTATCCCAAACTACTCACAATTTCAGTGAATTTTTCAAACTAAGATCTAGGAGATTGCTTCAGTCCATAGATAGCTTTATGTAGCTTACATATCTTTCCCTTCAACTACTCCTTGGTATCGAATCCAAGAGGTAATTCCATATAAACCTCTTCGTCAAGATTTCTTTGCAAAAATGCATTCTTTATATCGAGTTGCCACATATCCCAACCTCTATGTGTTGTAAGACTTAAAATAACTCTGATTGAGATAAGTTTTACCATTGGAACAAATGTTTCATTATAGTCAATTTCATATGATTAACTATAGCTTTTAGCTATAAGCCTTGCTTTGTATGTTCGAGGCTTCCATAAGCTTTGAACTTGATAGTGTAAATCCATTTATAGCCCACCGATTTTCTGTCAAGAGGTAAATCAACAATGGTCAAACTATTGTTCTTTATTAGGGTATCCAACTCAACTTTCATAACATTCCTCCACTGAATGCACTGATTTGCTTCCTTAACATTTTTAGGCATAGGATGTAACTTGACATTCATAAAAAATTATGATAACTTTCAAAAGTAAATTCATAGAAAACATAGTGAGAGATGGGATAAAGAATACATGTTCTTTTACATTTTCGAAGATAAATAGGTAAACTAGAGTTAGACTCTTTCGTAGGCTATGAATCTGAAGTGGGAAAGAAATCTTTGATCATGTTAACTTGATCTTGAGGCATTATCAGATTGCTTTCTCCATGTCTGTACAACTTAATCTCTTTAAGTTCATTATCCTCATCACCATTTGATTCTATTTCAATGAGGCTTATTGAAAGAACATTCACAAGTTTACTCATTGAATTCATAAACTCTCCCTTAGAAGAATAATAAGGAGTAGACTCAAAGAAAGTAACATCTAAAGATACATAAGTTTTTCTATGGTCTAGATCATAATATCTACACCCCTTCTGAGAATTGAAATATTCAACAAATATACACTTGGTGACTCTAGGATTCAATTTATCTTTGGAGGTAACATAAAACAGTTTTGTGTTAGGTGTAAGATTTTTTCATGGAGATTCACCATTGAGTACCAAACTTGACATTGTATTTATTAAATAAACTGAGGTTAGAATTGCTTTATTCCAATAAAACTTAGGAGAACTACGCCCAATAAGTAAGGTATGGGCTACTTATAGGATATGTCTATTTTTTCTTTCAGCTATCCCGTTTTGCTGAGGACTATATGCACAAGTTGTTTGATGGATAGTCCCATTGATACAAAAATGATTCTGTAATTGACTCAAAATATACTCTCCTCCATTATCAGAAAGAATAATTTTTATTGAAGCATGAAACTGGGTTAAAATAAACTTATGAACAATGGGAAGATAGTTGAAATTTTAGCCTTTGATTTTATTAATTATACTTATAAAGAGAGTATAATAATCTATGAAAGAAATAAAGTATTTGTGACCGCAAAGAGAATTGACTGGACTAGGACCCCAAACATTAGAATGAATCAATTCAAAAGTCTATAACATTCTAGATTCACCACCAGGATAGGAGACCCATTGATATTTTGTCGGTTGACAAACATCATATTCTATGGGTATATTATTTGACTCAAGAGAAATACTAGGAATTACACGACAGATTTTGGACACACGTAAATGCCCCCAATGCTCATACCATAATTGGGTTTCTACTCCACTTGTAGTCATAGCTGAAGAAGTAGCAGGAGTTGAGTAGTCATTTAGTATATATAGCCCTCTTCTCAAGCTACCATGATAAAAGATCTTTCCTGTCTTTAAGTTATGAAAAACACAGCTAGAAGGAGAGAAAATGATTGAGTAATTAAAACTCTTCGTTAAAGAACTGTTAGATAACAAGTTTATAAGAAAACTTGGAACATAAAATACATAAGGTAAATGACTAATGAAGTTTGCACACTTCCCTTTCCTATCATGAATATCTAAGACCCATCTGCCAATTGGGCTCCTTGTTATGAAGGAGTCGATAATTAGTGAAATACGTTTTGTCTTCTACCATACGGTCTATTGCACCAAAGTCTAGTACCCATATTTGAGATGTAGAAAGAGGTTTATCCTATGCCATGTATGAACTTTGAACTATTGTTGCATAAGATATGGATGTGAAAGGATGGTCGCTGAATCTTGACTCTGGGTCTTGTATACGCTTTATCAATTCAGTAATAGTCTCTATATTGTTTGAGGGATTTTTCGATAAATGAGCATAGTTCCCTTTATTTTTAATAAAATCGAGCATACCAATTAAGTCCTAACATTGATCCTTTGTATGACAATTCTTGTCATAATGTTAACATTTCAACTTTTTCTCAACTTCTACTTCGAGTATTATGTCCTGCTTGCCTACTGTTGAGTTAAACTGATGTTTTTAAGAAAATACATTCTTCTCAGCATCTAGATTGGTCTCTTTTTCTAGTCCCGTTCTATCTTTCTCTCTAAGAAGTAGGGAGTACATTGTTCTAAGAGAAGATAGTTCTTCTCTTGCCAGAATATTAACTTTGACAACTTTATATTCTAGAGTCTCTCCATAGTAAATAAAAAACCTTTCATTTTTCAGATTCATCTTTTCTATCCTTAGAACAAGTTGAACATTTGATATTATTATAGAATTATACCTTATCCCAAAAGCCAAAAAGATTTACATAATGTTCACTAATGATTTTGGTGTCTTGTTCCAAATATTTTCTAAGATTTTATATTTTTTGGTAACATTTTTTCTCTAAGAGTAAGCTTAAGATACTGCTCTCCAAATATCACATGCTGAATGTAGGTACATAAGTGTTTTGCAGATTGAGGAGGCCATAGATTGCAGCAATCAAGAAGAGACCAATGCATCTTTCATTCTCCATTTGATATAATTAGGATCATGATCTTTCGAGTGTTGTTGTTGTCTAGTAAAATAATTCTATCTTCTTCTGGCGATAACGATTAAATCAATAGGTCGAGCCCATTTAAGAAAATTTTTGCCATCGAACTTAACATTGGTAATATGAAAGGTATCGGTTTTTTCGCATGTCTTGGTAAGATGACTCTACAACTTTACTTTTATCAACCATACTCCCCCTCTCTTGATTTTCGAACATGGAGAGAAATTATAGTCAAACAAAAATTAAATTGGCAACTCTACACAAAATCTCCTGCAATTACAGTGAATAGGGTATCTCAAACAAAAAATAGTATTGCAGACAACAAGTAAGCAAAGTCTAGACATTAGAAACAGTGGTGCATTTGTTTCAGAAAATACTAACAACAAACGAAATGCGAGATCTAATGAATGCAGAAATATGATACTCTCTTGGCCACGCAAAATCCTCTATTGATCTTTTGCCACAATACCAAGTGCTTAGATTCTTACTGCAATACACTTAACTTCTGCCGCAACACCACTGATCTTCTGGAATCGGTATCTTGTCGCAATACCAAGTCCTTGTTGTCATGTTTATGATCTCTGATGCAATATTCCATTGTTTTTTGTGATAATATGATATGAGAACTGCGCCTATTGCAATTTCATCATCAAGACCACCACAAAATTTGTCATTTTTGGTGTTTCTTGCTCTGTTTAAATAATATATTTTATAATGAGGTCTGTAACTTAAAAGATATCCCTATACTAAACATATTTAACAAGAAGACATTAAACAATAAGAAATCAAAGTGAGAGAGCACGAGAGCAAATCCATAGTTTGAAGATCCGATGATTCTTCTCAACAATGTCATTGTGTATAAGATGTTGGGTCTTTCTCACATTTTGGCCATTAGTTTTGTAAGGGTGTTGCTCCTAAAGGGTATTATGTCATAATTCATATTTGTTTTTTTGTTTTGCTCTTTTTTGATTTCAAGACATCAAGTGTGGAAGACAAGCTCGACTACTGTGTGAGTGAGTGTGTTTTAAGGTTAGTTCGACAAGCGATTGAGTAACGCCATCACTAGGCAGATTTCATCGCTTCCGTGTGTTTTCGAGTTTGCCAGAGTCTGTTTGGAGTAATATGACAACTGAGGTTAAGGTTGTGATCGATTTCTCCACGACTATAGTTGGGATTCCATACTTATGAGTTGAGACATTATGTATAGAAAATTTTTCATAATATGTACTTGTGCAATATGAAATGGATTTGTGCAATTTGAAGAGTACAAAGGAGTAGAATGTTTTCTGGTTCCAAAGTATATGACAGTATCTTTGTCATTGCTGCTTGCAAAGTAAAATAAACTTGAATATATCACAAAAACATGCAACCTACGGGTACCAAAGGTAAAAGTATGAAAAAAGGCGCATTTTCCAATGCTTTCATGGACCCGTCCAGAGTTCAAGAGAAATCGGTTGAACAAGAAACGTTATCACTTGTAGAAGACTATAATCTATTGCACGTGTGAGTACCGCATAAAGAAACCGATTTTCACTCATATAATGATAGTTTAGATATACAGGCTGTTATTGACAATATAATCAGTACTTATCATATAATTACTATGATATGAATAAATTCAGATCATGGCAGCTCGATTTAATTCTTGAATTATATGAATACTTACATGCTATTTGGTGCGCACATTTGGTACGTTTTATAAAAAAATACATCATTTGTCTTCACGTAGTGAGGATCACAGAGTTATTTGGATTCGACGGTTTTGATGAAATGCAAACATTTGAACAAGATTAAATGTGTTATTGAGGAACTGAAGGACAGTTCATCAAAATTCTTCATACAGCAGAAATTGAATTTGGTAAAGCAAATATAACAAAGCTGATAACTTTAAGGCATGGATGCCTGTGTGTGCATGTCTCTCCACATATATCTATCTATCTATCTATCTATTTCTGTTGTACACACACACGCACAATGTGTTGTGCATGTTTGTTGTGTTTTTATGTATGTATGCATGTACTATTTGTGTGTCTGGTCACCCATCTCAACCATGTTTTCAAAATGTCATGATAATATCCGCAACTTAAAGGTGGCTTATATTTATCACGAAAAAAAGTTGAGGTATTTTCATATTGCCTGCATGAAAACATCAGAATATGTTAAAAAAGATCATTAAAATTTTCATCTTAAACTTTAAGTTTATTGTTCCACAGCCTTAACATTACAAACACTTTTTTAATGCATTAATATGCTTTTTTCGTAAGAAAGTTCTAGGTTTTTATTTATTCTTACATTTAACTATTTTGAAGAATCTAAGAGTTATTGGCGAAATATATCTTTTCGTGAATATCCTGAAGGAAAACATCGTCAACAAATTGCCTAAGGACGGCACATTCGCACACACGTATGCATGTGCACATACACGTGTCTGTGTGTATGGATATATGAAGGTGTTGCTTGTGCGCAATGTTTGTAGTTATATTGTGCAATTATGGTCACTTTTGCATATTGCACCCACTGCGCATTGTGCATATGTGAACACCCTCTCTCTCTCTCTCTCTCTATATATATATATATATATATATATATATATATATATATATATATATATATATATATTGCGCGCGTGGGAAACGATGATTCGCTACATGCTTTCTCTTCACTCTCACCTGTCTTTTATAGAGAAAAAAATGGTCCGCCATGGATTACCTTCTAGATATAATCTAGCCGTCTTTGTTGTCTCATTTGAAGAAAGGAACCCTTCAAGTTTCCTTCTGGCTGCTCTCATTATACTAATTACTAAATGAAAGGCTATAGATGTAACTTGTACAAAATACTGGGCCATATATGATCATTCATTGTGTGAGTTTGAGCCTATAATTAGACTCTCAACGCATCGAATCATCAATAATTCTACTCCCCACCAACGGCAAAAGAGAGAAACGTTTACCTTGCAATATCCCCATGGCTCAGATGCTCTCTTCTTTTATTTTTACACTGCATTTAGCCGTCATATTCTCAATATCATCTCAAACTACATTTCATGCATCTGCTGTTGGTGTCACTGCTCCTGCTCCTGCTCCTGGTGCCAGCGGCAATGATACTGACTTCATTCGCCGATCGTGCAATTCTACGCGGTATCCGGAGATCTGTTTCAGCTCTCTGTCGGGCTATGCTGGTTCAGTGCAGCAGAGTCCTAGACAGCTTGCTAGAGTCGCCATATCTGTTAGTGTCTCTAAGGCTCAAGCGACATATTGCTATATAGGCAACCTCTCAATTCGAGCTGCAGCCATTCCGGATCCTCTCGCGAAGATGGCACTCGGTGACTGCAGCAGAACCTTTAAGGAAGCCATCAGCCTGATCGTTGAGTCTCAAGATGAGCTCAGCTACCTCTACATCAGCAACTTCCCTTGGCGGTTGAGCAACATCTTAACTTGGATGAGCGCGGCACTGACCAATGAACAGACATGTATCGATGGATTTGAGAATGTTACGAGCGTTTCTGGATCAGTACTCAAGGCTGTTGTTACAGACCAGGTTTCTGTTGCGAGTCAGATCACTAGTAATGCCTTGGCCGTCGTAAATGGCTTGCTTCCTGACACTCGTCGGTGACCGGGAAGTCAAGAACACCAGAAACGTAGTGGCTTGAACGAATTTTTGGGGTATATAGAGGAAGAAGATTGCTGTAGTGTTACATATATATGACCATTGTGTAATTTAGAAAAGCTTTATTGGTGCTGTTAATTAAGTAACTTGGGCTCTTTCTCTTGTTTTTTATATAAATCTTCTCAAATTTTAGCTTTTGTTTGACTAGTGGTCTTTTTCGCTTTTTTCTTTGCTTTCTTATAAGCCTCTTTGCTAAGTGTCTAAAGTTTCACTAGTTTTCTTAGATTTGTAACATGCTCTCTTTGCCTTGATTTTATTTCTGTTAAGAAAACTATATGATCTTAATTCTTAGATGCATTAAAGATGAGGATGAAAAAATTATAGTGGTAAATAATGATATAAGAAATAGATAAAAAACTATTTTTATAAGATTTTTAATGAAAATAAAGATGTTAGTATTAACATAAGAGAGTTAGCCAGATCAGAAAAGTATATAAATCACAATTTCTACTGACATATTTAAAAGAATGAAGTTAAAGAGGCTCTTAAACATATGAAGGGTGATAAATTGGTAGGACTAGACAATATTCCTATAAAAGTTTGGAAAATCCTAAGAAAAATCGGAATCACTTGACTTACAAGACTATTTAATGAAATATGAAGAAACCAAAAGATACTCACGGAATGGAGAGTGAGTACACTTATACTCATATATAAGAACAAGAGAGATATTTAGAATTGTGCGAATTATCAGAGTACAAGTTAATGAGCCATACTATGAAATTGTAGGAAAGAATTATTGAACGTAGGCTAAGACAAGTATCCAGTACAATAGAGAACCAATTTGGATTCATACTAGGTAGATCAACTGTTGAGGCGATTCACCTTTTGAGACGTCTTATGAAACATTTTAGAGGAAAAAAGAAAGACTTTCACATGATATTTATTGATCTAGAAAAAACTTACAATAGGGTACCGAGGGATGTTCTTTAGAGAATCTTAGAAAAAAGAGGTATCCCATTGACATACATAAACCTTATAAGAGACATGTTCGATGGTAAAAAAACATGTGTGAGGACCCATGAAGGAATGACAGACTTCTTTGAAGTTAATATTGGGTTACATCAAGGATAAAGGAAAGTTTTAAATAACTAGGGTCAATTTTTAAGAGTGATGGAAGAATTGATGGAAATGTTACACATAGAATTAATGTTGGTTGGTTAAAATGGAGAGGAGTATCATGTATTCTTTGTGATAAGAAGATACCATTAAAGTTAAAAGGTAAATATTATAGAGCATCAATTAGGCCTGTCATGCTTTATGGTTCGGAGTGTTGGGCAGTTAATCATCAACATGTACAAAAGATGTGTGTGACGGAAATGAAGATGTTTAGATGGATAAGTGGTCATACAAGAAAATACCATATACATAATGAGGTTATTAGAAACAAATTAGGAGTAACACCAATAGAGGATAAAATGAGAGAATATCGTTTAAGGTGGTTTGGTCATATAGAAAGAAAATCAAAAGAAGAACTTGTAAAAAGGTACGAAAAACTAAATTTTGAAAGTATTAAAAGAGGTAAAGGACAACCACAAATGTGTTGGAAAGAAACAATAAAGAATGATCTAGTTTATTGTGAGTTAACTACTAATATGGCAAATGATAGGACTCTGTGGAAACAAAGAATCCATGTTGGCGACCCCGTATAGTATGGGAAAAGGCTTAGTTGTTGTTGTTGTGCTGTTTCTCTTGTAGATTACTGTTTCATTTGTTCCCTACTTCTTTATTCTTCCTTCTGCTCTTCATAGTGAAAAAGCTATGAAATTCCTTAGTGAAATCACATGTTTTTGTCGCCACATAAACTCAAGAAGAGAACAAGAAATAATCGAGGACTGTGACATATAAAGTATATATATATATAGATATAGATGCTAGACTCCCATTAATGCTATGCTCTTCTTCATAATTTGGATCATCGAAAAAAGGAAAAAGTAAAAATATTTTTTTTAAAAACAAGAAGTACAAAATACATTAGATAGACCATCGTGATTGCCAAGAAAAGTAGTGAAACTCTAGCAACTCAATTCTCTCTCTCTCTCTCTATATATATATGTTTGTACAATTTGAATATTTTTCATGAGGTGAACAACAATTGGCTTTAAACATGAATCAAAGTAGTAAAAAATTTGCACAGAAAGAAAGTAATTTAGGTTCCATGTTGTCTGCTGCCTTGGAGTTTCCATGTTTGTTAGGAATGTTGGCTCTATTGGTGTATGATCATAGAAGACTAGATTATTATTGTTCATGTGATACCACCACTGCACTGCAGAAGTTTGTTTCTCGGGCACTCGGGTCTTTCTTATTCCTGCAACGGGGCCCGCCTAGTCTACAAAACAACCAAGCTTGGCTGGGGCCAAGCTGAGCCGTGTTGTACTTTTCTTTCTGTACATGTTGTGATAAGCTCAAGATGGAAGACCAGTCATGACTCTCTGAAAATGACTCTTAACTTCCCGAAGAATTCAAACTCTGATACATTCAACAATCAATAATTGCAGGCGGAGGGAAAGCAGAAATACAATTAATCAAAGTTGTTGTATAAGATGCATGCCGACCTTGACTTGACTATTTTATTTTCTTGAGCTGCACCAGTCAAGTGGAGAGATAATACTAATGCAAATTTTCTTCTTTCTTTCTTTCCTGGAGGATTGCAGAAGGAGATAATATTATACATATCTTAAAGTACTGTTTACAGAAGAGCTAAATACGAAAATTCGATATTCTTACGGACTCCAATTTTCCCTTCGTGGCAGCAAAAAGTCCAGTTATCTTTGTGGCTCATCTCATGAAGCAGTGGTAACCAAGATCTTTCATGTTTCTCTGAGCGACATCATGTGCAAGTTCACCAAGTGGTAGATCAACTCCTAGTTGCTTTAGTAAGCCTTCAATACATCCAGGTTCAAAATCCGGATAAACTGCGAACCACTTATGGGACCTAATTCCGACTGTTGTCGTTAAGTATATTTCGACTGTTAAAAACCGTTGAAACCGTAATTCTGACTTGCGACAGTCGGAAAACTAAAACCGAAATAGTTTTAGTCGGAATACGAATATTCCGACCGACTGTTTTAGTCAGGAAACTAACCCTCACCATAGATCGAATCACTAGTCATACACACACGCATGTGTATGTGCATGCATGTTAACATCTTTCTTGCTTTCTCTTCAAGCATCAATCTAATTTTCATTGTGTCCCAGTAAATAATATCATTTTGTTAATATCTAATTCTCATTTCGTTTTAGGCTAGCTATCGCCAATCAAGCAAAGGTTTGTGCATGGCAATATCTAATTTTCTTTTGGTTTATGCTTCCATCTCCATTCATCGGGGCTGCAAGATCCATGCAATTTTCAGCAAGGGTTTGTGCATGGCAATATCTAATTTTCATTTGGTTTATGCTTCCATCTCCATTCATCGGGGCTGCAAGATCCATGCAATTTTCACACACACAAACACACACAATGGGTTAATTAAATTAAGAGTTCGAGTTAACTGGAGCCCTCCGGGAGAATATCAAAACAGCATCCTCGTGAACTAGGTGCATCACATGCAAAGCAAGACTCAGAAATCTATGGATTAATTAGTGGAATCTGGGTGTCATACCTCTTTTATGGATGGAGGAAGCCATTTCGGGTGGGGTGGACTCCAGGTTTGAATGGTGCGAGCTTTAAAATTTTTCAAACATTTCTCAAATTTCAGAACAAAAGTATCAATTTTCAGAATTTCGGATGGAGCGCCACCCGCCACAATGTGCATCTGCCACTGCAGAAGGTGTGAAGAAAGTCGAATGTGTATGACATGCTACTTTTTCTGGGTTAATCTACGACCCATTAAAATAGTGGTGGTAATTTGACATGTTTGTTGTCTCCATCGTCGTTGCTGTTCATAATTTATTCATCATGCATGCAGAGAAACCTTTTTAAAGTATTGGAATAACCCGATGTAGAATTCCAAGGCCAGACTGTTCCCAAGCCGCCGGGGCTTTGGCTTGTGCCAGAGGCCCTCTTGAATACGTTAATTTTCAAGCCAAATCCCCTCTTGAATACGTTATTTTCTAGTTATTCCATAGTTCTTTTTCAATTAACAATTTCCTATTTGTTGAAAAGAACTACTTCTACCATTACTTTTCATATTGTTATAGGTTAATAGAAGACTTTTGGCAAGCACTTGAAAGAAGGACTAACCATTTTACGCTAAGCACATTGACATCTCCTTGGCACATGCAGGATTCAACTCTTGTAGGGTGAAAACTCAAAGCAAAATCCAAAGTCCACTACATGATGTAAGAAGATTTTCAAATAAATCAGTTAGACACTACTCACTTATAGTGTGTGGCTATTAAATGGTCACATAGTCTATGGTACGTGAAAAGAAGTCGGTTAACAAGACTGACTTATGTGTATGGTTGAAATTAGGACACGTTTCTCACATTGAAAATGAGGAGGCCTCAAGTTTTGTAAAAAGCCTAAAGGTCTGATGGTTGAAATTAGGACACGTTTCTTACATCGAAATTGAGGATTCCTCAAGTTTTGTAAAAATAGGGAAATAAGCTAATTGTGAGATATATTCGCTCCAATTATTGTTTCTTTCCACCACCTTATCATGTTTATTCATAAATTTTCTCAAACTCTTTTGTAATTCTAAGACACAAAATTAAGAATTGTAAAAACTCGACATACTATTACACTGATTTGTCTAGGACTTGACTGTACTAGTGCAAGAGGAGTCAATGGTTTTCATCGTATCCTATAGAATTCACTGATACCCTTTGCACTATATCTTTTGATATGCGAAGTAGTGAATAAGCCTAAAGGTTAGCAAACTCGTATCTTGAAGACGTGTATATCATCATCTTTCTTGTAGAAGCCCCTACAAAGAGTTTGATAGCTTTAAAAGTGAACATCTCTAGAAGCCTCAGACTCCAACATTCTTTAGCCTTGTTCTCTCTTCTGGAGAATATATCTTCCCCGGGAAGGATGACATCTAACTTTCTTAAGTTGGAATTGTTTGAAGGGATCAACTTTCTTCACTAGCAAAATAAAATGCATTTTCTCCTCATCACTTCAAAGGTGGCATATATTCTCAATACACTAAGATTAGAGGAGAAGGAGGATGAAACCATCCACCAAACATGTGAAAGGCATAAGTGAGATAATGATGACTATATCTATATGAGTTACACTCTCAATAATATATCTTATCCTTTGTCAACACCTATCTAACTACAACTAGTAGAAAAGAACTATGGATGAGCAGGATGTGAGGCACATGGTTGAAGGCTCGACAAGTAAGAAATTTCAACCTTTTTGTTTTAACAACTATAAGATGATAGACACAAGGTACATTATGAAACAATTTGATGAACTAGAACAAATCTTAAATAGTTTTAAGCAATATAATATGAACATGGTTAATGCCACATTATAGCAAACTTCCTTCTTGGAAAATTTTTAAAAACTCTCTTGTTCATATAGATTGGATGCTTCAAAGCTTGTCTACTATTCTAATTCGGATAAGTGAAACCTACTACTTGCTAAGTAAATATTCAAATAGCGAGATACCTTTATTAAAATATAAGATGTAGTATGATATCAATTTCAAACTTCTTTAAAATTGGTGAGAGATGGTAAGAGAATTTTCAAATAAGTTAGTTAGACACTAATGACTTATGTGGGTGTATTAAATGATCACATATGCCATGGTACGTGAAAGGAAGTCAATTTACGAAACTGACTTGTGTGTGACTGAAATTAGGCTATGCTTTTCATATCAAAATCGAGGATATCTTGAGTTTCATGTAGAGCCTAAAGACTTATTTTTCACTGGCTTGTCTTCTCTATAAATAGGGCAAAAGACAGATTGAAAGACATTATTTGCTTATCCTTCCTTCCCTCTGCTTTGCCTGTTTTATTCAAATTAATTTCTTAAATCCTTTGTAATTCTTAGCAACGCAACTAAAAATTATAGAAACCCATCACATTAGTAGGCAAAGCAGGTTAAAGGGTCTTTGACATATTTTCGAGGAATTTTTCGGTGTCATTTGCACTTGGTCTTTTGATACCATGGCAACAAACAAGCATAAAGGTTGCAAAACCTGTCTTGAAGACATCTGCATATTATCATCTTTCATACATAAGCCTCTACAGAAAACTTGACAATTCCAATCTTGAGAAGCCAACATCTCCAGAAGCCTCATACTCCAGCACAAGGATCAAGGGTTTTAGCCTTGGAGTATCCTCCAGGGTTGTTTCTTTAGATTACATACCAAAAAAACGGCATAATGATATCAATATGAAAGTGGAAAGCCAACAAACTAATTTCTAAGCAATTTACCAAGTGTTTGATCATGCACGAGTGCCTAATCAACTCCACGAACACAATGGTCCAAGCCTAAGTGATTTTACACAAACTGGACTCATCAACGACCTCCATGACTAGCCACTTTACTAGCTGGGCACCATCTTATTACAGGACATGATTCTGAGGAGAAGTTAGAATTGCTCTCACAATGATGATAGATTTGGAAATATTTGGGATAAAATCACTTATAGGAACGAATTTAGATAGTATCCTCAAATATCGAGGACCCTGAGCCTATATGCCTTGACTAACACTCGAAGTCGAAATTGTACATGTATTACTTGTTTTTCCCTCAAGAGTCAACCTTGATGTCTCACAACTTGAAATAAACTAAGTGTTCACGAGGCACAAGAACCTCATCGTAATACGAGGCGCCAAGGATTAGTTTAGTTGCAAGTTGCGATTTTAAACATAATGCCAAAAACTTTGGGGATTTTGCTCACAAGTTTTGGCACCAATTCTGCAGTCTTAGACAATGAACATAAGCTAATCTCAAGTAACAGAATGCCTGTGAACTTGGGCAGTCATTACTTCAGTCACATTTGAGTGACCGCTGGTAAATGAGCCGAATGAACCGAGAGAAACTTGTTTGTTGCTCAGCTCATTTTCTTTGCGAACAAGCCAAGCTAACCCGCTGACTGAACAACCTTTTTCCGAACAAGTTCACGAATGGCTCATCATCCTTTTTTTTTTCCGTTGCAAAGGGAGGCTGGCGCCTAACACACATACAGGTGCACACATACATGAAAACGCCCTGCCTTTGAGCTAATACTCTTTTTGAGACTCATCATCTTTATGAGTGGAGCCGAACTGATCTGAGAGAGAGACTTCCACAAACACCCTCTACAAATGGCCCCTCATTTACCTTAAGTCTTTCTTAAAGTTAAACATCACCATAAGGACATGGCATGGTTAAAATTTTAAACATGCCACTTATATCAAACCCAACATGAACGAGTCAAGGGTGGGCCGAACCAAGCCAAACTACACACGGCTCGGTTCATTTACCAGCCCTTTACTTTATTGAAAGTCACAGGTTTCAACTTTCTCATGACTTCTACTAAGGGTCGAGCAGAGGTGGGACATGTTCAAACTGTTAAGGACATTTAATTATTTATTTGAATGCAGATGGGATTCTTGAACACCCTGAGAGATGGTCATCAGATCATGCCTGTGATCATCAACCACCGCAAAATAGATGTCAAAAATCACGACATCAGTTAGAGGTCACGGGTTAATCCAGTTATTCCAGATTGTGATTCCTTTTATAATGGCACAGTATGTTGTTTTCTTCCAGAAAAGAAAGCCAAATCAGTGGATGATGTGATTTTATCTACTAGCTGATTTGCAATCATAGGGGCCATATATTCTATCATCAATAAAATAATACCCCTTGTTGATCGCCAGGTTGCGCTTGCAACTAATCGATGTTCAGAACAGATTATTCTCTTTGAGATTGTGTTGGATGGAAAAAAGGAGCATGACCAATGAGTTGTCCAAGCCTATCACTCACGAGCTTTGAATTAGTGAAGGTGAAAAATGATCCATGTCAACACTGAAAGAGACCATTGGGTATACTCGATCCGATGGAGTGTATACACTTTGTAACCCCAATATGCAGGGTGTTGTCCCATCAAGCATGCCAAAGAATGCATTGCTGCCAAGAGCCAAGAGTGACATAGCACTTCAATTGATAATTCTGTAAGCCCGCTAGAATGGAGTATGATGTGGGGTCATGCTAGAGAACTCTAATACTCGTTCAGGCATCAGGTGACAGATCGGATCTCTAAGAATCTTACTGTGCATATCCTAGTTGTTTAGGGTCATGCAAAGGAGAGAAGAACTATATGTACTCATGTCAGGAAAGCAAGAGAAACAAGAAAGCATGAAATGTAAATGTATTGTTCTTTAAGTCCTCGTTATATCTCTATTTATAGACTTCCATTGAGGCGACAAAGGATGAACCAATCTTTTTTCTAATAATTTTTCATTTCTTTGTTATTGCTTTTCTTTTATGGCCATATCAGGTACAACATTCCAACTGACCCATAACCCCTTTGTACTTCAAGATATGTAAGCATGATGGGCCCAAATTACTCTCTTTACTAGTTAAGGTCTCTCGAGAGTCAATGAGGTGTCCCTCTCTCTTCGAGGCCCCTAAAGATTTGTCATCTAGCCTTCTACATTTTTTTTTGTGTCAACAACATGATATGACTTTTCAAGAGTTAATTACTAATATGACAAGATTGAACTCTATAACATCAAAGATTCCATGTAGCCTATGATACCTAGTGTGGGAAAGACTTTGTTGTTGTTGTTCTCTAATTAACTTTGTTCTTATGGTTAAAGTGAATCCAAAGTTTAGTTGTTTACATGCCAATCTTGATGTGCTATTGTGATAGACTTACCCAAACAATCCCCTTAATGAATCCACATTAGACCTTTTCAATATCACACATTGTATTGGATTGGAGGAGACTTGAAGTGTGATATAATATTACAACATGAAAGCATAGAGGGGGAGCACTTATTCTTTATATCTTCCAAAGGATCTCGAAATATGCATGTAGTAGAGAATATAGCCACATACACTAAATTAAGTTTTGAGAGAAGAAGATGAATACCATATGGAAAGATGAAACTAAAGGTTCACACTAGAATCTTGAATTTGGCAGCCCCAAGTATTGAACTCATTGTAGGTTATCGAGTGGCCACTTTTGGCCTCCGATAACATATACTTGCAAAATAAAAAAAAGTTAAGATCCTCTGTCTTGATTTCATAAGATGTATTTTCATAAAGCAAAAGCCGTTTGCAAAACACATCGATTTACTTTATTGAAACATAGGAGAAAAACCCGAAGCCGGGTGAAAGAGAAAACCTAGAATGAAAATGAAAGAGGAAAATATAAAGAATGTGTGTACATAAGAGAGAAAGTATATCTTTCTCCGGTAAAGATTTAACAAACCAAGATTTACCCTTTTTTCTTAGTCTTCTAGATGAAAACCTTTCTACCTTGAGCTCTAAGGTTATTTGTCATGTGCTTATGGGGTTCTCCTCCAATAGCTTTTGCATATCATAGCTCGGGATTCTTCACTCATGACCTTCATCTTTTGAGTCAAGTGCTCCTATTGGAAAGAATGGTAGGATTACATGCATAAATAACCAATATATGATAATCATAAATATGCCCAAATCAAGAACAACCGTAGATCTAAAAAACCTATACACAAACCATACGGAAAACAAGCAAAGCAAAACAAAAAATAGTGAGAAGACATCTATGTGAGTCTCCCTTACAAACTTGCCTTAGAGAAATCAATGCACTGCTATTGATTATGTACGAGTACCTACACTTTTCTCTTAAGATAAAATGCATACACGACAAAAGCACATAGCTTACTCAAGTCATCCTCGACCACACTTCTGTTGTCTTGGCTGGAGAATGGCAGGGGAGCAGTCACCGTTGAAGGAAAACATAAAGAGCAAGGGCGGGAGGAGGGAGAGTGTAATGCCATTAAGTGGATTAGGGAAGCCCTAATCTCACTTTATAGAAAATGTAATGGATCATGAATTTCAGATCCATCCAAATGACACACCTCTTCGTTTTGTAACCATTTTCCATAGATTCGTTTAGCAGTCAGATGATTCAATATTATAAACAGAAGAAGAAAAAGCAAAAGTAGATGCTTTATTAACATTAAAATTTATACAAGAATTAGTGATTGATTCGACGTGAATTTTAAATAGATCCTCTACATCACATAAATAACGCTTCCTAAAAAATACCCAATACTAAGTCGTGTAATTACAACTTCTTATATTTACAATCTAACCTTAATCCCTCCATATACCTAACTCCCTAAAGAGTCAACCTTTCCAAAAAAAACTTCAAATCCATTAATTACCCTTTGACCTTAACTTCAGTAGTCAAATAATCCTTTAAAGTCATAGTTTCTAGTAAGATAAATATCTATCGGTCAACTCAAACATGCACATTAGCCCCAATGTTTACAATCCGGTACTGTGACTCATAAATATAAAGAATATGGAGTTTAAGAGAAAGATACGAGTCACTAGATATAGGCACAACAGTCACCATGTTGACCATAGCTCCTTCAGTGGTCATAGGTTTCTTGGTTTATTTCGAAGGACAATTCCTAATTTAATGTCCAACTTGATCACAATAATAGGCATAACAATGAACTTATCAAACCATGATATAAAAACTTATCAAGAAGCTTCATCTCAGTTTTCTTCAAACCATGACATAAAAACTCAAACTCATGTGCTTGCTCCATTACAAATTTCCCCTTAACTATTTGATACTTAAGAATTCGGCCATAGAATACTTTTCAAAACTAAGGTCTTTGGTATTGTATTTTTTATCCAAGACAACCCACAAATCCTTCATTGTCATAGAAGGAGAAGAACTATAAATGTCAAAAAGTACATTCGATAATGTTGATGAGATACAATAGCGGCACAAAATGTCTTTCTCTTTCCACTCATCATTTTTATCTGAACTTCTAGGGTCAATATCATCAAGCATGAGTCAATTCAACTCGATAAAAATATATAACCCTAACATGGTGAACCAGATTTTCATATACTGCAACCAACTTTAAAGTATGAACCGACAAACTTTTTCAGCATCAATGTCGAATCAACCTTTGGTCGAATGGTAGCAGATGAAGACATGTTTACTATATATATTGATTTCTCTAAGATTGTTGGAAAGAATGGTAGGATTACATGCATAAATAACCAATATGCAACAATCATAAACATATCCAAATCAAGAGAAGTTATAGATCCAAAGAAAGCGATACACAAACTGTAAGAAAACAAGCAAAGCAAAATGAAAAACAATGAGAAGATTTATCTGTGTGAGTCACCCTTATGAACTTTGCTTAGAGAAATCAATGCTGCGCTATTGAGTACATACGTGTACCTATTATTTTCTCGTAGGATAAAATACACACACAACAAGAGCATATACCTTACTCGAGTCATCATCGACTGCGCCTCAATCACCTTGGCCGGAGAATGGTAGGGGAGCAAGGAAGCAAGAAGTAGATAAACTAAAGATAATTCTCAAACCCAAGCCCAAGCTTAGCCCGATGCACATATGTGTGGTCTAGCATGTCCTCCCCAAACTCTTTAAACTAAGGTTCATGATCTACCAACAATATAAAAGGACAAATAGGTTTGTTTTCCTTTTTAAGACAACTTTTGTCTCATAATCTTTACATGCACAAATCTCTCATATGTGACTTTTACACTTTAGGACTTATATATATATATATAAGGTGCATCAATTAAATATTGAGAGATACCAACAATGAACTAAATGTTATTAATGCATGTGAATTTAATTAATCCAACATTTATTCTAACACCTCCTTCATCTTATGAGTAGAGTGCCTATTTTAAAACCTAAATGGATGAAAAAGTACCTAAACTTGGGGAACAATGCTTAGCTTAGAAGAGAATTCACTCTTGCGTGAACATAGTGATGTTAATTCCGGTAGCTTGGTAGAGACATCTTTCAGTATATATGGAAAAGGTTGTACAGATTATTCAAGAGCTCAATTTTGTAACTGAGTAAAAGGATGTTACTGTAAGTTTGTTATTGTATGATTTATAAGATTCTGTTCACTACAGAGGTCATATGGATTCAGATTAAGTTGATTCCACCAGAGACACTTTTCTTGAATTTAGCAGAAACGGAGCTGCAATTACAGATAGAAGCTGCATCACAGATACCCCAAAAGAAGTAATGGACTTTGCAGCAACCAAGACAGAAGGTGCAGGACAGCTACCACACCACCGTGGGCTTGTGTGGTGCTCATCGGCGTCTGAGAGACACTGCGAGGGCGATCAGGTTAGTAGCACTTCTAGGACACGTGTTTCAGCGACCATACATCAGCTGAGCCCTGTAAGTTTCAGGGTTCTGGTATTATTGGAAAATGTAGGCTGAAAAGCACTACAAAATACAGGGAGCTTGCCTCCGCCTTGATGATTATCAAAATAACCAGCCATGAACATTCAAAGTTCAACCTTCTCAATGATGATCGAAGTTTAGTATGGTGAACCCTAGAACTAACCTTTCTCTTTCTTATTTTTCTTTGAAATGACGAAGTTTAAGTTTAATTTTGTTCACTTAGACACATTTTCGTTTTCTTCTAATCAGGAGGGAAACGAATTTTATGATGGGCAAAGCTTGAAGAATGAGTGGAGTTGGTGAGTGTGATGACACGATACTCAAGACCCATCGCAGCCACCCAAATGGAAGCCGAGATCGACGCATTATCTAGTCAAGATCCATTGCAGATCGACGCATTAGCCCATGAGGCCCCTCCCTAGATGGGATTATTAGATCACCTGAAATCCAGTTGCTGAAGCTATTCATGAGGCCCAATTCATGAGAAAGGAAATCCAAAATATCTATATAATATTTCGAAAACATATAACTAACTCACAGTAGTTTAGCCCAAGTCAGTTTCTGGGGTCCTCCACTTATAACCCATCACTGCAGGAGATCATGATGAAGTTAAACTCTAAAAGCAATCTTCTTCTCACTCAGTAGCCCCAAGGCTGCCTCTATATCTTCAAATGGACAAGGAACTAATTACATTCTTCAATCCTCGAAGAGTGCATATATATATATATATATATATATATATATATATATATATATATATATATATATATATATATATATATATATATATATATATATATATATATATATATATATATATAGAGAGAGAGAGAGAGAGAGAGAGAGAGAGAGAGAGAGAGAGACTAATCCATGCGTACAACTCATTCATTCAACCGTTCAATCATTATCATCAAGATTAACGATTGACATCTTTTAAAAACACACCAAGTGCATTAAATGCATCCTACAAAAGTATAATACATTTTACCTTTTAAATTCAAAGACTGAGACCCCTAAAAGAATGTTTGGGTACAAATGGGCTGGGTATGCATATCTACTACATTGCCCATATATATATATTGTGTGTATACAAGCGCATCTATATGCAGGCTCTCTCAACCTGCTTAGGTGTGGGCCTTAAACCAGGTAGAGTAATTTCTGGGATAGACGCCTAATACCCACTAAAAACTACCAATTTTGATAGTGGAGGGTCTGGGTCAAAATGCATCCTCATAAAGATAGAGACGAATACGAGAAGTCTCGTTTTGGGGCATGTTTGTACTGGTGTTTCCATGCAACCTTGAGAAAGAAGAACAAAACCCAGCTAACATAAAAGTTTAGGGAACCGATGATTTCAACCTTATGTTTTGGTTCAGGGACTTGGCGTCAAAGTTTTTCAGAGTTCCGTCCCATGACGCAAACAGACCTTGATCTCCATAACAAATTTAACAATAAATCTGAAGAAACTAGATAAAAGATACCCGTAAGTTTGTAAAGAAACAAAAAGGGACCATCACTTATAAACGTAATGAACGTAATCATTGTGTTACAAAAGCTTTCCTCTTCTGCATCGAGTGAGCAAAACAATGGAAAAATGAGCAGACACCACATCCTGAAACTGTTTGTTGCATACATGCTCAACACTGACGGTACTGAACAGAGGACATCTTACCCATGAAGGGCACCCACACTTCACAAGAGTAAGGGATGGAGCCCAGTAACAGTCTGAGACAGACCCCACATGCAGAGTTCCCAGTGAATCCATGTTCCGTGTTCAATGATCAAAAGAAGACAAGAAACAGCACAACAAGCACGAGAAAGCCTCGGCAAAACACCTATTATTTATTTAGGTCCCTTTTGAGTCACCATCTGTTTACAGGATTCGACATGAGCCCTTGAAATGTAACTAGAGATATCATCGCAGCAAGAGAACTCACCTCAAGCAAGAGCTTTCAACTTTTGGGCATTATCTCTCAATTTGTGGAAGATGATGTAATAAACTAGTGAACGCAAAAAGGAGTAGAAAACATTAAAGCATGGTAGTAGATGTGAAGAACACCCCAAACATTTGATACACCTTTAGTTCCCTAAAACAGAGTTTTGACATTGAAAGCCATGCACAACCATTCTGACTCAATGAATACCAACATGCAAAGCTCTTTACTTTGCTTGCGGAAGCCAACGACCCAGAAGAGAATCATAGTTACGTTTTTCCTGTTTCTGATGCACCATTTTTGGGGCATTCCACTCATCATTGCTTTCAATACAATACATAAAGTCTAAAACAACAAAGAAAATTTCCAAACATGGGCCCAAAGAAAAGGAAAGATCATGTCCTAGGCTCCACTGAAGGCAGAGAGCCCTCTAACCATTCACTTGTATTCCAAAATCATATTGTTCTCAGGAGCTAGGCCAATGCAAGCCCTCAATATGTTCTCCAACATAGCCCTTTGCTTGGACAGCGCGTTCACCACTGGTGTGCCTGGAGGAACCTGTTTAACACCAAACAATCTATCAGAGATGAACTTCCCAAGTACACCACCACCACATATTATGTTTACATGAATCAGTTATTATGTTATCATAGTATCAACAAGTACCGGGAAAATGTTTCCACAGGTGAAATTTTACAAAGTCAGGGTCCCAAACTACTAAACTCCACTAAATCCAGCTCGGTACATCTCTCAATTCTATCAGCTTATTATGGACATTAAAAATATATGGTTCCGCTTCATCCCACACAAAGAAAATAAAAATATAATGAAAATTCTCTCAGCCACAAAAATAATAATGTGAAACCTCAATGGATGGAAAAATCCCTTCATGTAAGAAGTATAAATTTTCCCATGGGTCAGAAGCTGACAAGATAACTCACCAATGGTGCCTTGGTCAAGTAGCTCAGAATGGTTGCCACCGGATGGAACGGGTGGAACTTATCCTGCGAGAGATCAAACGTACAAGGTATGAGAAAACAAGTTCAATCTCCTAGAAGGAAACGCATCCCATCAATGACAATCTCATAATAATCCACTTACCTCCCCTTCGGCCTTAAGTTGGATTCTGGAGCTTAGCTCAGCAAGCAAGACCAGGTCCAGGATGATGGGTGCAGCCAACAAGGAGTCCTCACAAGTGTTGTGCAGAACAATTGTTTGCCTTCCACCCATGAATATCTCAGAGGTGTACTCATCCATCGCTCTCTTGCTATCACCCACATATGGCACATACTGAAAAGCAACAGTATATCAGCGAGAAACTGAAACTGCATGCACCACACAAATCAATGTCTGACCATAGCATAGATACACACTACACACATATACGATGATGACATACTCAATATCAAGACTTATGCACCACAGTGTATTGCAATGAACCAAATACCATTAGACATCAAACTATGAACAAAGCATTGACTTCAGATATCGTTAGACAAGACGACAACATTCCTAGGAGGATGGAGAACCAAATTTTCACACTAAGGACAACGTGTTTAGTGGTGAACCTTGATGACAATGACATGATCAGGATGCTCTCCTGGCTCATAAAGGATGCCATTGCTGGATACCATGTCATCCACCACATTGCTCTTAGAGATCTCTTTTGACCTGAAAGTCTGGGGCGCGGAGAGGTTCATGCCGTCATTGTTACCCAAATGGTTGTAGCTCACGATGGATGTCGGCTGCAAGTTGTACGATAAATAGCCAGGAGTCAGAATATTTCGTTCCTAAATTACAAATATATGCATATAAAATTAGTGTTTTGAGACATTTGTTTCCCTTTCCCTTTCTAGTGATCGACAAACATTTAGATTAGTGGTGGATTAGGCAACCAGGCAACATGCACAATATCACAAGCATATAGATCAACAAAATGAAAGCCAGCTCAAGCGAAGGCCTCATGTGGATGTCACACATTACTGCAGATTCCCCTTTGTTCCCATCTGCCACGAGTGTAGCAGCAGCACATGACTCAAACTGGTGGATCACAGGGACCCCAACTTGGATGGACTCTGTGAGCATCCGCCAGTATATAAAGGCATTAAAACGTAAATTAAGGAAATTCCACATTGGATGGTGACAGCTCAAGTATTCATGAATGATTTGGTTCTCTCAAAAAAACATGAAAAAAGGCATTACTCCCTCCTATAATGTTGAAATGTTATACAGATTACGAACTAAAGAGAAGGAAATGACAGAAAATGAATGGCAGAGGACAAAAGAGATGCAGTCTGGACCTTGATACCCGCACCCACTAGGAAATCAACCAGCACAGACTTTATCTTGGTTTGACCACTCTTGAAATCATCACCACCAATCAAACTATTCCTCTTGACGGCCAAATCAATCAAACCTAGATTAAAATAAAAGGATGGAGAAGCCAACATCAGCGGAGCTACTTTCGGATCCATAGAGACGGCTAAAAAAATCACATAAATACATATTTATGCTTTGTTTGATAAAATCAGCTTCGTCTTGAATTTCCAACCTGGCACAAAGGTATTTTGAGGGCTCCCATTAATGAAGGGAACATTTTCCATGACGCATGCAATTGCATACAGGGTTGACGGGGAGATTTCATGCTCATTCTTTTCAAGAGAAGAGAAAAGATTCTCCATGGTGTCATTCAATCCAACTATCACATCACTGTACCTCTCTGTATTCGCTGTCCACAAAACCACTACCTTATCCACCTTGGTCTTCTCCTTGAAATCCCTAAAAAGATGATGAAACACTAAATTAGCAACGACCGTAAGAATAGTCCCCCAATAAAGCAACATAGATCAACAACAAAAAATCCATTTAAAGACCATATAAATTCAGAAACTTCAGAATCTGACCATGATGTAGAACTGTGATTACCTAATGTCCTTGATGATCTGGTCAACCTGTTCCTTCTTAGTTCCCTTAATCACATTGTTTGCACGCGAACCCTGGTTCGCAGCAATGAAATCTGGATCATAGATCCCAGGAAGAGGAACCATGGATTCCATATATGGCCTTAATTGTTTCTGCAGATCAATGTCAAGGACCTTTGCCCTAGCCATGGCATCTGCCAAGTTCATGTTGTTTATATCCCATCCTCCAAATACAATATCATCAGGATTTACCTATGCATGCATCACATTCATCATCAGTGATCAATAAAGGTCCTAACCCAGAATCAACAACTCAAGAAACCAACTTAAAGGCAGCGATTACCATAGGGAGAAGGCTCTTAAATGGAGCATAAATCTCTTCACCATTGTATGATCCCACCCGGATGGTTGATGCCTGTGTTAGTGATCCAAAATAATTTGCTCTCTGTATTTTGTCCTTGGTTGCCCATGAGATCCCTCTGCATGATGGTCATCCATTCCATAATCAAGAAAATAGTTCCTATATGTACGTATATGCATAACACACAGATACATGCATATGCATAGATGGAGAATAACCAGGGAAACTCACTCTCTGTTAGCTATGACGCCGGCTGTGAGGGTAGCACCATTGTTTCCGCCCCAACCAACGAGCATCACACTGTAGGAAACAAGAAAACCAGATTAAAAGCCAAACATTATAAAGAATGAAAGAGTACCGGTGATATTCTAGGGAATTGTCCTCTTTTAGTTGATTCGTTATATAAACATCAAACCGTCACCAACCAAAAAGAAATTCCAACTAATCACATTTTGAAAAGATTCGTTTCTTTCCTCCTTGCACAACATCACATCCATCAGTTTTTCAAAAAAATGAACACGAAACATGCATGAGGGGGCAAAGAGAATGAGAATCGCTCTGGCGGTCCCCAGAGAAAGAGATGATTACCCGAGCTTAGGGAGGAGAATGGAGGTTTTGAATTCGTATTTCACGACCTTCGGCCTTACCACCCACTCGTATTTTCCTCCCCTGTTCTCATGCGCTAATTCCGTCGTCTCGTAGCTATAAACAGACTCAATCCCCTCCTCCGTGTACCTCACGTTCGGACTCTCCACACGAAAACTCTCGACAAACATCTTTCCTTCTCTCAAACACACGCCCACAATCAGGAAGAAATCCCCACAATACAATCGTTTAAAAGTCTCTCTCTCTCTAGTGACAAATAACACAGGATACCGATCTTTATTTCTCTCTAAGAAATGCAAGACCCTCTGCTTTCTCCCTATACAAGAAAAAGCAAGGTAGCGAACGGTCAAAGGAGAGCTCGCTCTCTCCCTCTAATGGCGGTAGGGGATACCAGGCGCGGCCTGGAACAGTGAATTTATAAGGAAAAGGGGGAAGGGGACGATACACGTGGCGAGATATGGTTGGTTACAGCCTCACACGTTAGTTTTCGGTGTTGCTTACGGGATCAGCCATGCAGAAGAGAGAGATTCCCCGCGCCACTTGACTGCAAAGGAGGACTCACACTTGCCGGATGGTTCCGCCCTCCGCTGCACGTGTCGAGGCGGGACCCACGAAAGATGGACGGTTCGTCAGGGCCCCAAGAAGGTCCGGGAGGAGCCACCAGAAAGGGAAGTGGGGCAGTCTCGCAACGCTTTTTGGCTCGTTCATTTTCGTCCTCCGTTGGGGCGGAGCCGTCGAGGCAAGGTGGTGCCACCACACATGTGCCGGACCTAAATCCGCTGGCTAACACGTGTGGAACCGGTTCGCACTCCATTGAACCGGCCGGTACTTGTGCCATCGTCTCCGTCTGGTTCTCTCCAGTTTGGTGTATCGTTCACAAGTTTCGGAGCGAACTCGGGTTCTGCTAAGCCTGTCCCAAATTATTCGAAAGAGCTAACAAGCCGAGCGAGAGTGGGATTTTGAGTCGATGAACGAGACATGAGAAACCCCTGTTAGAGCCCAAGGTTGACCCGCCACTAGATTGCAAATCGACTTGACCACGCAAAACAAAGCAAAACTGTGCGAATAGACTTCACCGTGCTGAATCGCCTGAATTGGACCCGATAGGAAAATTTAATAATAATAATAATTAAGAAAAAATGATTTATAAAGACAGGAAAAAACAAAAAGATTAAACCATAGAACGTTTTATGGGGGCAGTTTCTAATCTGATATATAAATGGAAATCCAAGGTAATTCTAAGCTGTTTTGTAGCATATGATGTTTGTTGTAGAAAATAACTTTTCAACGAAGAGGCCTTCATAGTTGTTTGTAACTATAGTTTTATATTTGATTCATGATATTATACTAATGTTTGAATTTCTATGACCCACCTTCTTTTTGAATTGTTATTAAATTTCTATGCGCTTTTAACGACATAGATTCTCTATACTTAATTGAGCATAGAGATTAGTATAATATCGTTAAATTGAATATCATACGAATAGAATTGAAACATTATTTTTAACGACATGCGAATAGAATTGAGCCCAACAATTAACCTAATTTCTATGACCCACCTTCTTTTTGAATTGTTGAAGTTTTCCATTTAAATTGAATGTTTTGCGTTACCAACAAGGTCTGTATTTGATGCATTGAATTGAAACATGGACAGAAAGCGATGCTTCATTCAGTCAGATTCTCTCTCTCAGTTTCTTTTGATGCCTGCGGTGGCTTTTTGCACTCTGTGAGGGTGCATAAATGGTTTGGTTTGATATGGGAAAGTAGAAGAGAGCGCTTTTAACAAAAGAAGAAGGTGAAGAGGGAAGCCATGAACGTCTTCAATAATTACTAGAGAGAAAACCAGAAAAAGCAAGAAAATAATTCCATTAGGTGAGTTCACGCATTTTGTGCTCCCTTTGTCCCCTGCATCCGTTTCAGGCTGCATCGTCATTCCTCCCAATTGAGCAAAGGACGTTAACCAACTTACTGACACACTTTCGGCAAAATGGGCTGTATTAGAGAATTCTCGGCCACTGTGTGCGTAGGCATGAAACTCGGTTACGTCAGCCTAGTCGGGTCGGATCAGGTAAGGTTGAGTCAGGTCGGTTTGAATCATATTTGTCCAAAAGCATCTTTCAATGCATATGGCTTTCTGGATGTAGATGCTGATATATGGACAAATTAATATTATATGAATCATATGACGAAGTATCACATGAGTGGACATATAGGAACCCAAAATTTTCAATTATTCATGCTACGATCCTAAGTCTCCCTCCAGAATTTGGCTTATGTTCTTCATATAGCACTCAGATCGAATGACTTATGTCGATACTTCCATTCCACATATTTCAATTCAGGAACAAAGCCATTTCTTTTGTACGATTTTCTTGTAAAGATAAACGATTTGAACATCGATTATATTGAAATCACCCAACTCATTGGGTTAATATAGTTTTCCAGCATGCACCTACATAAAACTCTCTATACTTAACGAACCAAGTTTCTACGAGCTGAGCCTGACTAGCATACGCGTTTCTATGCGCTTAACTGAATGAACTTACTTAAACAAGCTGAGCGAACCTAGTTAGGTTAATTGTTCATCTTCAGCTCACAACCCCTTGTAAGTCAGCTTAACTGAATGGACTTAGTTTGGATCAAGATTCAAGCATGATCAAGCTCATGAAAAGAACTGAGATCCAGAAACAGCTCGGTTCGCCTATACATTGTCCAAATATGACTACAAAGTTTTGATATTTTCCTACCTAGCCTAGAGGAAATACAATAAAAGCCTCACAACCCCTAGGTGCTAGAGAGAGAGAGATTGAAGCTCAAACACCCTTACGTGCTAGCAAATCCAAATAAATCTTAACCATCTATATTTACTTATGGATGATTGAGATTTTAAATTTAAAACCCAAAAGTACTCATGTGGATAAAGTATACCTACAAAAAGTATGTGTACTTTTTACTTTATAGATTCAAATCTAAATCATCTATCACTAAAGATGGATGGTTGAGATTTCTTTGAATTTACTATCGCTTAAGAGTATTAGCATATACTAGTTTATCTCTCTATTTTATATAGATAGATAGATAGATAAATAGATACATGACACACATAAGTGGTGGGGTTTCTGGTACAGACATCCAATAACATGAACTTGTTTTACTCAAATTTATAACCAAACTGGGTCCAATAGATGATGAAATTTAGATCAATGATTCAGTATTTTATTTCAAATGAATCTAATCAGATAATACAGAGCCGATTTCACCATTTACATGTCAAATGCAGCACGTTTACTTCTTTCGGCGGGCTTAAGTATTAAAGTTGTCTTCTCAACCTTACAATGAAGAGTCCTATCAAGTCCAACCCAGTTTCACTAGGTTGTTATCCTGTAATAGTAAGACTTCAAGGGTGAGGGTACCCAATTAAATTGATTGGCTGTGCATCACCGGGTTCCCTCAAACAGTGTATATGACGTCTTCTAGTATCCATGCAAAACCTTCAATAATTTGCATGCTCCACTCTCTAGAGACTTCTTTGTCTAAAAAGGAAAATTCAGGACAGAGAAAAAAGATAAGAGCTGATGATTCAAATATGTATTGCATTTACTGCATTTGCCGGATTAGCTCACCCGGCAGGGCTCTTGACTCATGACATGCCGGTCTTGGTTTCGATCCCTGGGCATGCATACCTGGCTTCGCGCCTGCCGGTCTTAACAAAAAGAAAAGAACTTGTATACAAATACAGCTACTACATCAAGGCAGCCCCTCTTAACAGCATATCTTGGGGCCATGAATGCGTTGAAAAGAAAGCAAGGCTCACTATATTTTCAAATTGTGCACAGTGAATAAATTACTAAACAAGTCCTCTTATAAAAGATAAATGTGGGATCAGGACCAGGATTTTGTTGAATCATATAATGGTCTTAACAGTTTCAACTTTCACGGTTGTGGGTTTAAGAAGGCTACCCAAGAAAATAAGATTGAGGATGATATTTGGAATATTAGTTAACATGACAACTAAGGTGATTAATGTTGACATTTTACACGTTTAAGAGATAGAGTAGGTTAGAGAAAAGCCAAATACATTGAAAGCATGCTTTAAATTACATAATTCATGTAAAGAAAAGGACATAATGATCCGAAGGCTGTTATGGAGGAAAATAGTTTGTCAATTATTTAAAGAATTAACAAATGTATAAAGAGGCTTTAGGGTATATATAGAGATGTCAAAATGGGCCGGCCCAGCTCTAAAAAAATATAGGACTGGGCTAGAGATTTTTGGTCCATATTTGACGCAGGGCCAATGACTCCCACGTCAGCCTACACGACCACTGACAAATTTGCTTGAAATCCAAATCCAATCATGACATTTCAATCATTAAAGTGCTATATACACATGCAATAAAAAACTATATATACATATATGTATATACATATATATGTACTATATATACATATGAGTGATTGTACTTGGACTACCCTATGATTGGCTGGTAGATGGATTCTAGAGTAATCCGACATATTTCAAAGAGTAAGGACAAAGTCATTAACCTTAAGGAGTACAAACTTGAGGAACATCAAGTGTATATGTGAAATAATACCTTTGTTGATACCTTAGGATTAAAATAGGAGGCACACTTGATTTCAAGCATGGTCTATTTAAAGTGAATGTTAATGAAAATCTTCTATTGTTTATATTGATTATGCCTTTATTTTTATTGTCAATGAATGACATAACAAGTTAGGGCATATAAGTTTGAATAAGTTAAAAGAAATTAACCAACTTTAACTTATTGCTGGGGTTTTAGGAAAACACTTTTAGTAAGTGTGAAACCTATATTTAAGAAAAAATTATAAGGAAGCTCTTTCCTAAGAAAATAATTAGGGCAACAAGCTTATTGAAAATCTTTCATATAAATATATTATTTGTATAGACCTTTTAAGATAAGGTCTCATCTTTGGAAGGTTTATTTTATAACCTTCATTGATGGCTATGTGATATATGGATATTTATATCTCCTATCATATAAACCCGAGGCACTAGACGCGTTTAAAGAATATAAGTGAGAAGTTAAAAATCAATTAGGTTGTACAATAAAAGTCTTAAGGTTCGACCGAGGTGGTGATTACACTTTTATAAAATTCTTAAAATATTGTAAAGACTTTAATATTTCAAAATAGAATATCATACTCAAGACACCTTAACAAAATAATGTAGTTGAACGATATAACAAAACCCTATTAAATATGATGGGATCACTTTCCTACTAAAATATTTTAGGGAGAAGCCGTATCCACAATCATGTACATATTAAATAGAGTACCCTGTGGAGTTATATTTTTTACACCATATGGATGTGGTTTGATAGAAAAGCATACTTGAATCACTTACAAAAGCAGAGATTTATTGCATATGTAAAGATTTTAAATCAGTCTAGAGATAAGCTATGCAATGGGTTATTAAGTTTTGTTTTCATTAGGTATCCAAAAGGTTCCAAGAGATATATATTTTATAACAAGGACTATGATTTAATAGAGAGTAGATATGTTGAATTCTTAAAGGATTCTAAGAATGACATTCTTGTAGATGATGGTGAACGCACTGATAATCTAGTGGATCTTGATTTATCATCATTTGAATATATAGATAGTGATCCAAATGACCTAGTTCATATTGAAATTTTAAGTGGATAGTAAAGAAGTGTAGTCACTTCATCATGCTTAAAGGATTATCATACTTACCTTATAAAAGAAATGTATTATTCATAAGATAATAACTTTGACTTATCAGTAAGCTACTAGTTCATCCAAATCATCAAATTGTGAAAAAACAATGGATGAAGAAATTAAATCCATTAAGAATATGAAAATTGACATATTTGATAGAACAATCAACATATTTAAGACAAAGTTGGTTGCAAAGGGTTTTTCAAAAAAAGAGATAGATTGTATAAATACATATTCCCAGTTGCAAAATGTGTATCCATAAAGATTTTCTAACTCCACATTCTATGGTTTAGATTTACATCAACTAGATATAAAATTCATTTTTCTAAATGGTGATTTACTTCCTACGGGTGGTGAAAGCGTTGGTAGCACCGCTCAAAGACCCTATCAAGGAAAGGTTAGTTTCTCACTCAGGCGGATGAAATCATTTATATGTAACAACTATAAGGATATATTATTCAAGGCTAGGAGCATAAAGTATATAGGTAGAAAAAATCCCTGTATAACCTTAAACAATCACCTCATCAATGGTGTTTGACTTTACAAAATTCCATATTCGAACATGAGTTTATGACTAATGAACTTGATGATTGTGTATATGTCAGAAATAATGGAAACTACTTTATCATTCTATCAATATATGCATATGATATATTATTATCTATTAATGACAATAAAATTATTATCAAAACAAGTCATAGTTGGACTCTAAGTTTCAAATGAAGGATATGAAAGATGTAGCCTATATCTTAGGAATAAAGACTACTTGTGATAGAGAATCTAAACTTCTTGGTTTAAGTTAAGAGAGAGATATTTATTATATCCTCAAGAAATTTAGAATAAGTGATTACAAACTAGCAAACATACCCATTGCTAAAGGGGTCAAATTGAGTGAGGTTGATTGTCTTAGTGATGGGCAAGAAACGCCTAATATGCCTTATGCATAAGTTGTGGATAGCTTTATGTATGCTATGATATGTAGAAAACTTCATATCACTTTGTTGTTGGTCTTATAAGTAGATATCAAAGTAATCCTAGTTGGTAACATTAAATTTATGTAAAAAGGATATTGAGATACCTAAAGGGAATAAGAGATTTAAAGTTATATTTTCAAGTAGATAAGATACTATATTGACTTTGCTTGTAGTAAAGATGTTATCAAGTCAACCTCCTGTCAAATATTCTTATATATAGGTAAGGTTGTTTTGTAGGTGTAAATACCAAAAAAAAATTCAAAAGATTTGATCTTTTTAGAATTTCTGCCTATTACAAGAAAAATTACAATTGTGGGTCTTTTAAGATTTTTCAAATAAAATATCCTAAATGAACCCATTTTCATGCCAAAATTTTGTAGGAGCCTTAAAATAAAGATACTTTGCATCTCTCTCAAAAAAATCCAATTTTGACAAAAAAAATGATTGCTTTACTCCCAAGGCCAAATTGGTGAAAGTTTGTAGTTTCAAATACTTGCTTACAAAGAAAGGATGATTTCAAACAATTTTATTTAAAGAAACGAATGAAAATGGGACATTAGGTACCAAACCCACAAAATATTTGTAAAATGATAATTTCAAAGAAGTCCAAAACCTTTGAAATTCTAAAACAAAATAAATCTAAAACAAAACTTCAAAAACTCGCTAGATTGAGGATAGTCCTACATGAGGACCTTACACCCATCCAAGGGTTAAAGTAGTCTGAGACCCTACACCCAAGGGTTAAAGCGGTTCGAGACCTTATACCCATCAAAGGGTTAAAGCAGTTCAAGACCCTACATCCATCAAATGGTTAAAGTGGTGTAAATGGTTAAAGACTAACTCACGAAATGAAAGCATGTCATCCATGCAAACAACACTATAGATGGGACTCAATTATGCTCTAAAAAGAATATTTGAAGATTTCATTAAAATTTGATGTTTTCAAATATATCTCAAAATAAATGGTTTTAAAGAATAAAAAAAAAATTATTTGAAACTATAAAATGAAATCTTACCTAAATCAAGCGAAGTAGAATCTTGAGAGGCTAGGATGAAAGTAGAAGATGTTCTCCAATACCTACAGTGGATCAAATCAAATCAAGTCAGAATGGGTTGCACTTGAGGCAAGCCCAACTCAAGTAAAAAATGGGCACATGACCAAGCGCAATTCAACTCAAGATGGCACATGACCAAGCCCAAACAAAATCAAATAAAGTTCTAGACAAGCCACGAAGCTATCCCATGGCCTAAGACAAGCTCAAGCCCAAAAAGGGCAACATCAAAGAAGCTCAATTAAACCTCAATCCAAGTAGCCAAGGGCTAAACCAAGACCAACCCATAAGTTGTACCTAACCAGCCAAGAAGTTGCACCAAGACACGTCGAAGCCAAGGTCGAGTCAAGGTTGGCACCCAAAGAGGTTGGAGATAGCATTCAACCAAGAAATATCAAAGTCAAGTGCTAAGGGGCTAAGTCAAGGGTTACACTCATGGACCGGAATGGCTAAGGGCTAGGTTGAAGAATGACTAAGAACCATGCCAAAGTCTAATCAAGGTCGGCACCAAGAGAGTTAAGGGTGGACTCAACCAAGATGCCAAAATACATCAAAGCGAAGATCAAGTCAAGATTTTTATATTCAACCAAAGACATGTTGAAGTCAAGGTTGGTTCATGGGCTGTTCCTAGCCACAAACCACACCAAAAGGTGGGTTTCACTTGGCACAAACCACAAAGGACAACACCTAGCCTTGAATCACATCAAGTGGGGGACTGTGCCTAGACCACACCTAGACCACACCAAGGCCGAACCATGGCTTGGGCGGGCTACATCAATGGTTCATTTTGACCAAGAGGGGACCACCCATGTGCTCCCATATGAACCCATATAACTAATACCCTCCACTTGAATTGGATCAAACTTAGGTCAAGCAAATCCATGCCAAATTCATGGAAACCCCTAGAGGATGCTAAGGGAATATTCCTCCTCTAGAGGGTTCCTATAAAGGCTATAAATACAACCCTTGGGGGGTTGGTTTGAAAGAGGAAAAATCAAGTTGATTAATCAAGAGAAGTTTTAGTAAATTGAGAGAGAGAGAGAGAGAGAGGAGGAAATCGCCCCAAGGAGGTGCCCAAGGTGGCCGGCCAAGCCCATTGCCTTCCAAGCCTTCAAAGTCGCCGGATCAAGGTCCTTTCTTCTTTCCTTCTTTAATTCCATTTGATTCAAATTGCAATTAAGGAGCAATTGTCTCCAAAGCATTATAATATTTGAGGAGAATTGCTGCAAATTTACATACAAGGCAACTAGTAAGATCTTCCATCACTTCTTTGATTTTTTAGTTGCATCTACCTCTACACATTATACTTTATACTCTCTCATCTCTTCTATGCTTAAGAGATATATTAATTTCTCTTGATTATTGCAGTTCTTTTCTAATAAAATTAGAAGCCATAAGAGGGGTATTAGCACCCAAGTTTTACATGCAATGATATGAGTATATAAATCACTCTTATGGTGGATTAAAGATCAATAAGATTGTGTAAGGTTGGGCATTGGGCTATAATCGCATATGTTTTTTAAGAGAGCTTTCCTCCTCAAGAGAGATCATCCCAGGAATTCATATGTAGATGAGTTCCTCCCCAAACGAACACAAGTCCTCAACCAAAATTTCTTTGGATGATTACTAACACATTAAAGATCAATCAGATGCATTCGTTAGCCTCTTAAACTTAAAACTCTATTTTTAGCATTTTGCATCTATCTAATCATTGGATTTTCCAACCCTGATCTATGAACAAAAAACTTTGAAAATCGGTCCACACTTAATTCACACACTTCAACACCCCATAAAATATTTAAGAATTTTAGGCCTGGGTAAGGTCGTAAATAAAATTGTTGAAAATCAAACTCAAACTATGACAAAACCTCATTGTAGTACACATCCTATGATAGAGCTTGAGTAAAACTCTCTTAACTTTGTCTAGTGATCTAAAAATTATAAAAATAGTTCCGTTGGAAAGCTTGTTTCCATATATTTCTAATTTAAAAATTTCATAAAATTCTAGGGTCTACGTGCAAAGGTACATGCATTTTTTTAAGCCTTTATATCTCTATCACAGAGTCTGTCTCGAGTTCTAAGGCTGAGAACTTCCCAAATTTTATTATACTCGTTCTTAAAACCAAAAATTAGAATAAATTTATTCTAATAAACTTCACATTTGAGCTTTCCCTAGGTGAATTTTTAGAGATTTTTGGATCCTTCAAAAATACTAAAAAATGATAAACATTTGTTGCTGGAAACACGATCGATTCTGTTTTTCAGAACTAAGGTTGATTTATCAAAGGGGACGATCAAACAGTTTTGTAAGACATTTTTCCAAGTGTTTGGGTTGACCCTTGAGCATTGGTTCAAGAAGGCCTACGTCAAAAAGAACTCACTTGTCCACAATCGCCAAATAAGTTAGAAAATCAATTTTGCAAGTTTTAGAAAACTTGATGGCACGCTCGCTCTTTGTTTTGTAAATCAGATTTCAAGTCAATCCATAGATGAAAAAATTTATTTACTTCAACATTAGGCTTACAAGAAACCGGGTTGTGCAATATTGCATAAAGAACACGCTCAGTATATTGCTTGTTGTATGGTTGTAACAAGTGTCACTTGGATAAAACACCTTTCACCTGATTTGGATATAGCTAACGAGTAGGTTGTCATTTATTGTTACTAGAGTACAAGTGGAGCTAATAGCTCTAGAAGTGAATATATAATCACGAAATACCACTATGTTCATGATATGCTTAGACAAAATGAAATATTTGTATCTTATATGCCAATAAAAGACATGTTGGTTGATTATTTTACTAAAGGAGTCTAAAGATCTCTTTACTAAGCATGTTACATGCATGGGTTTGAAATATGCTTGAAGTCTTAATGTGGAAACACACAATGTAATTGTTATGCAGGAAAACCATATTGATTACAAAATACTGCATAACAGGTATAACATATAATTAGTTACAATTCTATTGCAATTGGAAAAGTGATACAATTTGATAATCTACAAAATAGTGGGAGAAAACCAATGTATCATCGTTCGACTTATGTGGTCAAGCTGAAGATGTAAGTTACTCTACACACCTAAGTGGCTACACAAGGCCTCTATTAGCATTCCCATGAAATAAGGAAAGAAAGGTTCCCTTTCTTGATTTTGTGAGATTTGTTCAAAACAAATGATTTACAAAACCATTTTTCATTAACAAAAATAAATAAAGGATTTAATGGAGCCATTTTTCCCAAATCGGAAATAGAAAACCCAAAATGGTAAGTTACAAAAAGGAAAACAAAACAAAATGGACATATATATACGAGTTGACTCGTGTGAGATATATATCATAAAAATGTTATTTTCTCCTAACTGTATACAAATTTCAGGTTTTATAGAACTCTCAATTCACAATAACCTTCTTAAAAGAAAGAACAAATTAAAGATAGGCTTATTAGAATTTACCTCCGAGTGCATGTAGGCCCGTGTCGGTTCTTTTCACAAAAAGCCTTCTTATCTCATCGGACATGGGTCAACCTTTGTAATAACAATTTACTTTTCTAATTCAAATTAGAAATTACTGAACACTTGGAGAAAAGTGAGCAACAAAAAGGTTCCTATTTCTATTGGTTTTGGGTCTTAATTGGATTTAGATTCTAAATTGAATACGTCTCTAATTGGGGTTTTGATTTCTAAATCAGATATGGATCTTAAATGGGTAAAGGTTCGAATTGGGTGGATCTAATATGGTTTATGGACCTAATGGGATTATGGATATAATGGAGATGATTAGATCTAATAGAGTTGATTGAATCTAATGTGGTTTGGATAATGCTAACTGATATGGGTAATGAAAACACTATGTTATAAAATCTAGATATGCTGAAACAAACTATATGCTTATGCTGAAACTTATCTATATAATATGCTAAAATTTTTGCCAAGAGTATGTGCCTAAGATGCAAATGATTATGATGGAAATTTACTAGAGCAAAAGATAATGAAAGGCCTTGAAAGTTGGCGACTTTACCTTTTGCTCCTCTCTCACGTTTTTGAGCACCTTTAAAATTCTACGGCTTTGCCTACATGGTGAAGAAGTTGGACGATATTTTTGATGTGCTTGCTTTGCATGACACACACTAGAAGAAGTCAATACCTCTTCTTAAAATTGATTGCAGCTGATCTTTCTTGTTCTCCTTGTGAATGGTTTGGACACTTGGAGCTAGGTGCCTCTTTCCTTGGTGGTGGATCTCTCATGGCAGCATTCACACACACACACCAAGAGCAAGAAGAAGAAAAGGAAAGAGAGAAATGGGATGACGTTACTTACTAGATATTTGGAAGTATTTAGTTTCATTTTCTTGGTGGAGAAATCAAACTTTCATTAAATGCATCCTATGTGAATGTTCTTGAGTAACTATTTCCTCAATACATGTATATCAATGAGGTTGCATATATTTTGAACCACCATCCTTGAAAGTCCAAAAAGCTCTCTCCGCCAAGTCTCTAAGGCTTGAGCATTACTAAAGAGTTCTCTCAATGAATCGAGCAACTCAAGTTTTGTAGAGACATGCAAGAGTTGGGGTAAAGTTGAAACAAGTTAACATAATTTGAAAATACCCTACGTAATTATTATAAAGTACTTTGAATGCACCCCACTGAAAAAGGTACTTTGAATGCAACATCAGATATCATGAGCTTTTCTATACAATGTATCAACATTACAAATTTTTGTGATGCCTTTTGAGTTGATTAATGCACTTGTGATATTCATGAATGTAATGAATAGAGTATTCAATATTTACCTGTGTGCTTAGTATTAATGCAGCTACAAGAATACCAATTGTATGCCAAGTTGTCAAAATGTGAAATTTGGTTGTGGTTAGTGACGTTTTTAGATCACATCAATTCTAATTATAAATAAATGAATGATGTTATGCCATCATTAAATTATCAATGATCCATATAATTTGGTCACGTGGCATGGATGAGCCTTATGTTCCTGATGCATGAGTCCATTGGAGGGTTACAAAGGTTAAGGAATACTGTTTGGAAGATAATAGATAATTATATCATATATCCAAAACGTATTGGAAAAGTAATTAAGATGTGAGGCACCTCTTTATTCTTGCAAATCTTAAGATTACATTTAAAGAGTTCTTGAAAACCATGAACTAGAAACAACCACAACATATTTATGAATGTGTACACAAAATTAGATCTTCAACAACATCTAGTTGATACCATGACCAAAAAGGTACTCTAATAAAATACCAACTTTTAAAGCAATTAAACAACAATTAATTTAGATTACACTTCAAAGTAGTCCAACCATCAACTATGAGCATCTCCATTAAATGTGTGTGGATACCCCACAATTTCAAAGAAATATCTACACGGGCCATTAACAAAAAGTGTTGGTATAGAGTTCTTATAGATAGCATGGTTTTTTGAGTAGTCAACACCAAAAAGATTGAATTTAATACCCTAAAAAGAATGTTAAGATAGAACTATTATTCTAGTTGCTAGAAATGCTAACCTTTAGGTTTATTTGTCACAACTGGCATCAAATACCAAATGCAATGGATCACGACAAACTCCTTTAGGATACAATGAACACTCTTAGTTTGTCTTGCATGAACACAACTGAGTCTTGTATAAACTAACAAAGTAAAAATGATTATGTTGCAAATATAATTAGTTCTATAATAAGACTTATAAACTCTTGAAAACTAAGTAGGAAATGACTCACTATTTGTGAAAAGTTGGATGAATCTTGTTTGTAACATAAAAATATATAGACATAGAAAAAATTTAACTCATGATAGGCTACTAATGAGCATAACTAATACTCAAGAAGATAGCTCTTAATGCAATAATGTAACTACTAAATGCATATAAGTTATAACTACTATCAAGTGCTACTTATGAGCATAATTATCACTCAAGTAGCTCTTAATGTCACAATATGGTTGCTAAATGCTTATGAGATATAACCACTATATATGCTACTAATGAGCATAACTATGACTCAAGTAAGTAGCTCTTAATGCTACAACATGACAGCAACCATAAGCTTCACCAGACATTTTTGGGTACAATTCTTACTATTTTTAAAATATATTTGAAAAATCATTACTTTAAAAATCTTATAGTTTCAATAAAGTTATCTCACGATTTAAACCTTTACCTAGCAAAAGATGGGTTTCACTCATCCGAATTAAATAGTAAAAAGGTTTTAAACTATCCAATATAATTGAATAAGTGTGTGTGTCTTACGTATAAGATTATAATAACAATATATATCATATTTTAATTGACACATTTTTATAGGCCTTGTGTCTAGTATCCTTTCTCGTGAGTGCTTTAAGAGTTTAAGCCCAAACTCTCAAAAGTGACCCTATTTAATGTATTCTTTTGCTTTATGAGACAAAATACCTTTTCCTTAGGATATTTATTTAGTTGGTACTTGCAGTCAGTCTAATGGTGTACTACAATTCATTTAACTCAAGACTTGATGTTATTGAAGTGCGAGTCAAGGTTCCACAATTGTAATCTTATAAATTAGGCTTAGACCTATCCTAATTGATATCTTTCACATCAAATCTCTTGTAAGACTTTTCATGAAAGGGTCCAAAAGATTTAATTATGATATTATATAAATAATGAAAATTACTCACTCTTTATGAGATCTTTAACATAACTATGTCTTAGGCTAATATGTCTAAATTTTTCATTATATATTTGATAATAAACATTTGATAATGTACTTTGGCTATCACAATTCATTGATATGGGCGGCATAAACTTTTGTCATATTAGAATCTTATGAAGCATATTTCTTAGACATCCTGCTTCTTTACCCTCCGAAGCTAAACCTATGAACTAATAGTCATGGTGGAATCAACTATGCATGTTTATTTCTTTGAATCTCAAGAAATGATACCCTACTGATTGTAAAAATCCAACTACTTGTAGAGGTATGATCTTCTGAGTAATTAACACAACTAGCATCTGAATATCCTTCAAAAATTAAAAGACTTTCACTATTGTAGGCGGCATCAAGGTGCCTACCTGCTCATTCAAGTATTTTAACACTATTCGATGACATGCTATATTATTTACTCTGGGTAATTGGAGAATGACTCGGCTATTTTCCAATCGTGATACGCACATTTGATGAAGTCATAAGTACATCCGTGTCATTACGGGATCGCACTCAAACCAGTCAGGGCACATTGTTCTGAGCGTAATACATTTTGCATAAATGACAATACGCTAGTGTAGTAAATCATCGAACTGAACATATTTCCAGTCAAGGAGGCAAGGCTACCAGATGGCACTTCGTAGAGAAGGCGTGCGAAGGCAAGGAAGCTTCTTTAGTACTCATTTTCTATGTAACGGGATTGAGATAGCTCCTCCACTATTGTGCTTGCTAGTTATCCTGAATTCCTAGGGACTTATTCATTTTTCAATCCCCATACGTTTTCCATGTCTGTAGTATTCTCCATAAGAATCTCTCTAACCGAGCACTATCGCTTCCGTGACACCATCCCTGCAACCACGTATTACATTGCCATCCTCCATATAAACAAATCCATAACGGCCTTTTCCGTGTTATGGAGAATTTACCACGCTTTGAGAGATCATCTTCAAAGCTCGTTTTCATTCATCCTTAACTCCATTTCCTCCACGGTTGAAGCCAAATCAGAAATTTCCGGATGCCATTGCTAAGGTAAAGTCCTTAGCGTTTAAACTTCCTACAAGGACTCTAACTATTTTAGAACAGTAACTTTATCTGTCGATTTGATCCGTGATCCATTCAAACCCATTCGGGTTGATTCATATATATGAGCTTGATCATCTAACCCAAGGGATTTACGGGAGAAGTTGAAAAATATCATTTAAGATGAAGGAAGCGACGCTTTCTAGATGTGCTTCTCTAAGGTGAAGAGCTGCAAGACAACTCCTCCTGAATATCTCTTAGCAATTCTAGGTTACAAGCGTCGTGATTTTTGTTGAGAATTAACTACAACTTTTTATGTTGTTTGTGTGGTATATGTGTTATTTGATTGTTCTGAGTTTGAACTTGTGCATATCATATGCTTGGAAGTCTTGGAATGTGTAATCAATTGAAGGGAACCTAAGTTCCAATTTGTTCTCGGATGATTGATATTTGAGCCCGAATGTGAAACTTCAATAGTGTGAAATCAGTAACCGGGTATGAAAGTTTGGCCAAACTTGTGAATACAATAACTATTGATCTTCTGGTGATATAATAAAATCCAACTGAATGAAATTCGTACCAGCTTTAGGTAGAATGATAAAACTGCATCGAGCAGACTTGATAGCCCTAGGCTTGTCGAATGCGTCTGAATCACGTTTATCATATCAAAGCTCTCCGTCAGGTCGCAGTAGGGACCCGCTAGCCAAACACAGCCGAATGTGATAACCCTAATCATTTCAGTAACATGTTGAAGAAGTCAAGTTCAGTAGGTTTTAATCTTTTCTTAGCCTTTACTTTACTACATCAAAACTGTGATAATGTATCCTAATTTCAACATATAAAATGTTCGAAAATCCCAGTCAGTTTTGACCCTTGTGAAGCTTTCATAGGAATGTGACAACCTATATATTCGGTGAAATGTTCGTCGTCGATTTAGCACTCACGATTGAATTTACGTCGATATGAACGGGCTTGATTCGAATAACAACAAACCTATACGACGATTATTTTCAAAGCATACTCAAGTAAATATATATCAAATCGAGTTCTGAACCTGATCATTTTTCGTCGAGATTAGGAATCTTAGACCATGTTTCATAACCCGTCGAACTTTAGAGTCCTGGACACTTATGACTATTTCAGAGTTCATATTGGGTAATTCGATTCTTTTTATTTTGAACTCTATTTAAGATAAAATAAGCAGTTAATAATGCTTCACCCCAATAATCATTTGATAAACTAGAATATGATAAATAGAATTTATCATTTCTTATAACAATATTTTTTCTTTCTAGCACATGATTTTGTTATGAAGAATAATGAGTCATAGTTCGATGTATGATTCACATAAACTCAAAATAACTAGGATTATAGTATTTCTCTCCCCTATCAGTTCTCAAACACTTAATAAAAGTTATGATAAATAGAATTTATCATTTCTTATAACAGTATTTTTCCTTTCTACCACATGATTTTGTTACGAAGAATAATGAGTCGTAGTTGGATGTATGATTCACATAAACTCAAAATAACTAGGATTATAGTATTTCTCTCCCCTATCAGTTCTCAAACACTTAATAAAAGTTTCATGTTGAAGTTTCACTTGACTTTGAAAATTTTATACTTTTCCAAAATTTTATCTTTTATAAACATCAAATATATATTACAAAATCTAGTCCAACCATGCAAATCACAAACATCTGAATGAATTAAATCCAAAATTTTGAAACTTCTTTCCAATTATTGAAAATGGAAGTCTGGTGATATGGTTACGCATTGACTTATCAATTTTTACAATCGAATTTGATTTGGCCATGTTAGGTAACTTTCTAAAATTCACATGCCTTAAACAAAAATATCACAAATTAGATAAGTCAATAATATAAATATAAATAGAATCCTTGTTATTGAGATTCAACTTAAATATATACTTACATAGATAACCCTTTCTAAGAAACATGTCTCTCTTAGACAAAATACACTTATCTCACTTAAATACACTTTAAATCATATTTTTCCATGCATCCGGTACAATGAGAACTTCATTAAGAATAAGAACTTTACCCAAAATAAATTCGACTTCAACCCTCTCTTTGCTTTTCACTTGAGCCATAAAACATTGTTCATGTACAAAATCGGTTTGTATTTTTTTACTAAAGTTTTGAAAAGACTTTATTTTGCACACATGACGAGTAACACTCAGAGTCTACCTACCAAGATATAATATCTTTTATCATATTTACTTCTGATATGATGGCAACAAGGTTGTCCTTATAAGAATTAGGACTCCTATCTTTATTTAATTTTTTTAAGTATCGATATTTGCAATTGTAATGGTCGGGCTTTCTACAATGATAACATTGACCTTTTTTTCTTACGCATAAAACCTATCCAACCTAATGATGATGGATGTTATCTATCAAAGGGAAATAGCCATCTTGACCAATTAAACTTAAAGATTGTTGGTGTTAAACTCTTGTAGATGTCATTGTTTTCTCAGTAGTCGACACTTAAGAGATTGAATTTAACACCTTGAAAAAGAAGGTTAGGATAACACTATTCTTTGAGACATGATAAACGTTAACTATTTGGTTTATTTTTCACCTATAGTATAAAACAACTGAATGTAATAGACTATGACAAACACCTTCAAGATACAATGAAGACTCCCAATTCATCTTGTACGAATGCAACCGAGTCTTAACAAACCAACAAAACAAAGATGATGATGTTACAAATGTAATTAGTACTATAATATAGCTTGTAATCTCTCTTGAAAAACGAAGTAGGAAATGACTCACCTTATGAGAAAAAGTTGGATGAATCTTGTTTATAATGTTATTATATGTAACTTATGATATGCTCAAGAAGGTGTCTCTTAACACTATAAGATAATTGTTAAATGCATATAAAGTTACAATCATTATCAATGCTAGTAATAATCACAATTACCGTTGAACTAAATGACTCCTAATGTCACAAGATGGTTGCTAAATACTCTACCTCCATGTACCGAATGACCTAAATCCTAACCTTTACAAAAACATTATGGGTATTGCTATTCATACACCCATTTTTACTAAACATACACTCCATGTGATTTTTCTAAAAATATCCTTCGTAGGTTTTCTTTCTCTTCTTCACTCCCATTTTCTTCACCATCGAATCTGCATCCATCTTCTTGAACTCTTCATCATTGAAGATTCTTCATTATGATTTCATTGTGTCTATTAGGATTGTGCTCATATCCATTGCGATTTCATCGTGCTTGAAAAGTAATTGCATCGGTCTTCAAAATCAACATTTCATTTCTTCTTCATCATACTCTCATTCTTTCTTCAAGGATCACACTCGGATCGGTATTGAAGGGATTGTGCTCACATTCATTGTTAATCATCCATGATTTTTCGATTTAAAATCGAGATTAGTAAATATTTTTATTTATAAAAACTGGGTATTTTTTGCTTTACCAGCGAGCTCAAGCGTTAGTGGCCGGGAATGAGACGTGAATAAGATGCAACACCATGTGGTCAACCACGACCGAGGTGCATATGATGGTTTTGAGCTCACGTGCATGAAGTGCATTTCTCAACCACCATGAATGTGCCCAGATTGCATTTCTCTGCCTCCATGAACACATTTTGGGCATGTTATGTTTTGTGCCCTGGCAAGCTTCAACCGCAACCTTATGCTCTAGTGAATGTGCTGAGCTTGCATCTCTTATTATGTTGTTTATATTATACACTTAGTTTCTTATTGCACGCTTTCTTACATATTTAAATTAACCTCATGTTTCTAATTTTGTAGTAGGAATGCCTTAGAGAGATGATGATGTACCCTATAGAGGAGGAAAAGTAAAAGGTCACATTATTACAACATCATCAAGAAGGTGAAATATCTTTGGGTTAGCATATAGTAGATAACCACAACAACAACATAAATAGGGGCATGTTGAGTCATCACATGTGGATCATCAAATAATACATCCACAATTTCAGATGGATTATCTAGTAGCTTCTTAGATATGGTTGAAACAAATATTGTGTTCAAATATATAGAAACTAGTGACATATCATACAAAATACAATGCTTTGGTTGAGTGACCATTTCTGCGAGAAATCATTGTACCAAGTAGTTGGTAGGATATTGTGTAGCGTTTTAGATTATTCGATTAAGGAGGTTGTTCTAGACCTTGGATCAGTCATTGCTCATTATTTTTATTGTGAAATGGCAACCCGACACTAGCAACTTCCATACACTCTCCATGATGTCCATGAGATTTTAGGTCTTTCGATAGGGCAGTTGTCTTATAACCTTTATAATGTGATGAAGGCGATAAATAAGATAGATATTATGGCTTAACTGATAGACATAGATTATGATGAAGTGAAATTACAGATGAAGCCTAGAGGTATAAAGTTCAAGATGCTTCAAGTACGTGCCTAGAGAAGGGGGATTACGTCTGAGCAAAAGGCATTGTTATTATTATTTTATCATATAGGGTATACAATGTACTAAGATAAGTCAAGGGTTAGGGTCCCATTTTCTATGATTTAGTTGTTGGCTTTCGCATTAAGAGGCTCAACGAGTATGCTTGGGATCTAGCAACATTGACCTACTTATATAAACAATTAGAGAAGGCTTCCTGTACACAACACTTTATTGCATGCATTGGTTTCTCTATTATGTTATTAGAATTTTGCAATAAATCGATGCCAACCTACTTATTTGTTTCAATGATAGAATAATGTTTTTTATATATTGCTCAAGCAACCAAGAATAGGGTTCTTTGAGATCTAAGTATCAATTGTTATTAGCCAACTTATTGAATTAAAAGCAATAGTTAATTTTCCACCTTTCCAAGAAGCATTAGATTCCCTAGGAGTTAAATGTTATTTTCATTTTCAAAGTAGTCATTAAGTGTTTTAGGCAGCTCCTACGCAACAATAGTTAGTTAGCAATTTTAAATTAATTAGGACATATTTTTTAATGTTTTGAAAATTTCAGCATTTAGTTTTAGTACTCACCTTAGAGGGTTGTTCTAAGCTATATAAACCCATCCATATAAATGAAAGCGAAAGTGATGATTTCCTATAGAATTCTATATTTCAAATCTCTCTCTTATCCTTAACTAGTGGTAAGTGAGTCCGTCTTTATCACCTTAGTGAGTCATATCTATTGTGTGGCAAACTGTGTGCGCGTGGGTGAGAGTTGGTGAGTCATATCTAACTCATGGGTTCTGATGTATGTCTGTGGGACTTGGTTCCACAAGCAAATGTAAGAGCTTTAATAGTTGCTCGCACATAGTTCTCAACTCTCTCTAATCAACTCAACTCACATCTTCTCAACTCGGTCTTTTTCACATCACCCATTATAGCATATAGGCTAGTAAAACTAAATTGTGATTGCCATCATTTGCCAATAATACAACGTTCAACATGGTGGCTATGACTCAACCCATGTCAAGCATCAACATCCAGCAGTTGGATGCATCAGAGAACAACACCAATGCCTCCCTCCTCTATAAAGATTATAGAATATTGTAAGCACCCTAAATAGATTTTTCTGAAAACACTCCCAAATTTCGAAGGCTGACTTATTTTAAAAACCTTTTGCTTTCGACGGTTGGAGCCCGCCTCAAACTGGGATTGAGTTCGCAAAAGTTAGGCCGTGGGACAAGGAAGTGGACCACGTCGAGTCAAGGCGCTTCTTCATCAGAGATCAAGTCAAGTGGATAGCCTCGCCAACCTAAGCTTAGTTGAACTTGACTAAGTCCTATACTTGATTCACTTGAGCTAAACATGAAGCATGACTTAGTCTGAATCAAATGCCTTAATTCGACCAAGTTGGAGTTATCTTAGTCATGTCCACTCTACCTCCTTTGGCTAAACAACAATTGAAAACCCTACCTAGCCTTGATCAAATGGGACGAGCTAACATGGGATGAGCCAACATGGAATGAGTCAACATGGGACGAGCCACCTCAAGATTGAAGACAGTCGGTTGCATAGGGAGGCGCCTAGGCCAATCGGCTAGGTCAAGATGGTGCGCATGGTTAAACCAAAAACCAGTCCACATGGGGCTGGTCCAGCAAGGGATAAAGGGGACCACATGTGGAGCACCTTGGGCTGGGTTTGGATCTTGGATCACTCGACCCAAAGAAAGGCCTAGAAGGGACCCCCTTGGCCTATAAATATAGGCCATGGGGGGGGGGGGGGAGCGTGAAATCATCTTGGAGTTGGAATGTGGCTGCACCTTGGAGCTTTGGGCCATAGGAGTGTTGCACCTTGGGAGTCTCGTGAGCTGCTAGGGAAGGCTTTAGAGAGGGAAAGAGAGTGTAGGAATTAGGCAAAGTGTTGCAAATCAAGTTAGAGTTTCAGTGAGAAAACAAGAGTGAAAAGAGGAGAAGGTGAGGGCCGTGCACCACCATTAGGGGTCGATCCTTGGAAAAATCGTGTAAGTATTCTTCTCCTTTATTCATATTTATCTCTTCTTCATATTCAATTCAAAAGGGGTTGTATTAATGGAGCTTTGTTTGTCCCCATGATGTAATAAGTAGATGTGCTGAAATTTCCATTCTTTGCTTATGCACTCTAATTGTTTGCGTTCTTGATTCTACCTCTCTATATGTTATAAATACTCTATATCTTCTAATCTCCTCTATGCATAAGCTACTATATATATTTCCATTCTTTTCTCTTCAGCAATTTACTTTGGGACGTTGTGTTGTAATTTAATTCGGGTGAGTTTGCATCACGTATGTTGTAAAAATCAGAAAAATCTGATTTCAGCATTCCCGTATATGTTGATTGCTTTATTTTTCATTGTCAAACCGCTAATTTGATCACTCTGAAATTTGGCACACTGTATCTACATATAAATCCTACTTATAATAAAATTTTCAAGAATTTTAGAACCGTGCAACCACGTATTAAAAGTTATGTAAGATCAGGAAAATTTCAGAAACTTTCTGTCAACCCTGTTTTCCTGCAATAGAGCCTGGGTAATCATCTTATAAATCTGTCTCTAGTTGTCCAAATTCGGTGAATCTTGATTCATTGGAAAGCTGACATTCACAGATTTCTAACAAGACTAAGTTCACTAAAATTGTAGCTATAAGCACTGAGATACAGACTGATCTTTGGGTCTATATATTTCTATGACAAAATAGTTCTGAGTATCTGAGCAAAGGCATTTTGTCGATTTAATTCTGCATCATCCTAGTCCAAAATTTCAAAACAAAAAGTGTCTTAGAATCTTCACATTCCAGGATGTGTCTTATAAAATTTTCATGAATTTTGGAGGTCTCTAGGTCACTCAAAAAAAAATAAACAAGCTTTGAAAACATAATCAGTTTCTGTTTTTTAGAACTTGTTGATTTTCAAACTTGAAACCAAAGTGCACGAATTTGTTCTTGTCAATATAGTGTAATAAGGATTCAGATACTCATCTAATAAGTCAACCAACTTGCTCTATTTTTCTATATTATGCTGAGTCAATAGTTGATAGACAATATTATGTATCTTAATTCTTTATTCCTCATCTTCACACTGAAATGTGAAAGGATTTTCTATTTCCATGTCAAGCTTCTTTTAGAATGCATCAATTAAAGAAAGTTATAGAGTCTCACTACTCTTAAAAAGAATACTAATCGCATGAGCATACGATAATCTATGTGACCACTACAGTGTACACTTATATGAATGGGGATCAGTACTTGCTATTTGCACATGACTCATCCTTTTGACAATAATATCAAGTTCATGTCATGATACTCTTTTCTTCAAATTTCTTATCATCTCTTATATACAATCAATATATGCATACTAACAGTTCGTGATTCCTAAAAAAAATTCTTTGGTTTCATAACATACATCTATATCAATAAATGGAGTTGGATCCATATCATATCGAACCATCCAGTAGAGCTTTTGAGAAACCCTTTTAATCATGCATATACACTCAAGCCTATCGACTTACATAATGTGGAAACAAGCTCAGGGAATCCTTTGATCAAGGTGAGTTTGGCTTTAGAAAGAACAATGAGATTGATAAAGATGAGTGCTACTATGTCTAATAAGAATCGATCATAGTTAGTCGAGTTGCTTAGACAATACAAGGATTGCTCCACATGAGAAGATCATGAAATGCCTAGGTTACCTAGAGATGAAACCGCACACATAACTAGCAAGAAGATTCAAGCCTGAGATGCTTCTAGTTATCAAGCAAGAGATATAAACATCTTTTGGAACCCCAACTTATCATAACAACCAGGTATGCTGATTAATTATCAAATATTGTTCTTGTCATTAAGAAAAATGAAAAACTATGTGTGCATTGATTATTGAGACTAAACCTAACCACTATAATGGATCAATATGTCATGTTAATAGCATACATGTTGATCATTGCAGCAACTACCCATGTGATTTTACCCATTATAGATGGTGCCTCAAGGTATAACCAAACTAAGATAAATCTTGAGGACATGCACAACGAGAGTTATTAGGGATTTATGAGTGGGTAGTAATATTGTTTGGTCTTAAGAATATGATCCCAATTGCATTTATAAATGCAAGATCATGATAACTATATGTGGATGATCTTTTGGTAAAATCTAAAACCCGATGCACACACATAGAATCTTTGCAAAAGGTTTTTAAAAGACTTAAGCTTTATAAAGTGAAATTAAACCCTCAAAAATGTGTTTTTGGAGTAGAATTGGGAAAACTTTTAGGGTTCATGGTTTTCCAAAGGGGCCTCTAAGTGTCGAGCCATCATATACATGCCTCCACCCTCCAACTTGACCCAAATCCGAAGCCTCTAAGGTCGACTCTAAGCGATTAGTAGATTCATCTCTAACTTAGCAACAAGATGTGAACCTTTCAATAGGCTTTTAAGAAAAGGGGTTACATTTGATTGGGATTTTGATTGCCAGAAAGTATTTGAAAGATTAAAAACTTATTTGATAAATCCTCTAATTTTAAAACCTCCAAAGCTAGGAAAACCTTTATTGCTTTATATTTCCATTCATAAGAATGCATTGGGTGCTTTACTTGCTCAATACGAGGATGATAGCCTTAAGGAGTATGTTATTTACTATATTTCAAAAACTCTATTGGCATATGAAAGAAATTATCAAGCTATGGAAAAAACGTGTTTAGCCCTGGTATGGGCTTTCCAAAAGTTTAGACATTATTTTCTAGATCATGAAATTTGGATAGTGTCTAAACTTGACCCTATCAAGCACCTTTTTGAAAAGCCTATCCTAATGGGTAGGCTAGGTAAATAACAACTCCTCTTAATGGAGTATGATATAAAATTTCATCACCAAAACTCCATTAAGGGGCAAGCCCTAGCCGATCATGTGGGTGAGTTACCTCTTTAAGATACATATCTCATACTTGATGAAATGCCCGAGGAAGGTATCTTGACAAATGAATTAGAAAACCATATTTTATCAAATTGTTGTAATGAAGATCAAGTATGAAAAATATACTTTGATGGAGCCAAGAATCAACAAGGGGCAGGCATGGGAATCATTCTCACATCCCCCGAGAAGAGAGAGATCCCAATGGCATTCCGACTAGATTCTTCTTGTTCAAATAATGTGATTGAATATGAGGCACTTATAAAAGGCCTAAAAATTTTGAAAAATCTAAGGGCATCATGTATTGAAGTCTTTGGAGATTTTATGCTTGTTGTAAACCACCTTTCAAAAATTTGGCAAGTCAAAAAATGAAAAACTCATCCCATACCATGAATTGGCCATCCAGTTGTTTGATTCTTTGAAATCATGCATACTCACTCACATAGGTAGAGAGGACAACACCATAACATATGCCCTCTCCGCTTTAGGATCATCTCTAAGTATCGATCCCACTATAGGTACTCGATCCCTAGAGATCCTACATTTACCCACTCCATCAACCCATGATTTAGAGATTTACCAAAATGACCAAAATCAAAATGAAAAACATTTGTGAGAGCAAGCTTCTTTGCAGGCGTCCTAAGGTTTCTCTAGCTTGACTACCGTTTCATGGTGAAAGGAGGACCGAGTAGAAAGTTTTGAGAGAAATGAGTTTCAGATATACCTTTTTCGAGCTTGACTACCGTTTAATGGTGAGAGCAAGCTTCTTTACAAGCGTCCTAAGGTTGCTCTAGCTCATGCATGGCTTCAAGCTCCTGTTGCTTTTCGAGGTCTTGGATTTCATCATTCAAGCTTATGTGTGTGCAATACTCATTCTCCTTTGTATGTAAAATGATGCTCATGAGAGTGGAACCCATCGGAACAACCAATTTTGAAAAATTTGAAGTGATTGGTGTGAAGTGACTCTCGTGCCTCACTCCACTTGTGTGCTTAGGGATGTAGACCTTTTTTCCAACTTTCAGAATTTTAACTTTTTGATTTTCAAATGTTTTTTATTTTTGAAAAATATTCAATTTTTTTTTGTTTTTTTGAAATAAAGAACTTTTTTGGCTTTTCTATAAACAAAAGGGTGTTTAGATAATTAGCAAGGTTAGATGACTTGATCTTAACACTTGCTTCATCTTCAGCCTCATATCCTTCATCGGATTTTGGCCTTGGTTTGGTTTTCAGGTATGACTCTTCTCCCTATATACCCGAGATGATTTTTCATGGGAAGGATGTATCTTGACCTCTATGGCCTCAATTTCTCTTTTAAGTTGTATTGCTCTCTAACTCAAAAAGGCAATTTCTTCTTTTCGGGTTTTAAAAGATTTTTTTATAGTTTTGGAAAATCGACTTTGAAAGTTCGATGAGGCTTTATTTGACATATTTTCAAAGGAATCACCCAAACTTTACATTATTGAATCGCTAGAATTTGAACTCAAAACAATGGTTTTGAAAAAGAGAGAAGTTTAAAATCACGATTTGAAATTAGTTTTGTTTTTTAAAGAACAAAATGAATTAAATAATTTTCAAAGATTCACGTCCCATTCGGCGTGCCAAATCTATAGACGTGAATTTTTATTTTGAAGTCTCTGTGAAGATTCAAAACGAAATTCTCAAACTACGTCGTATGCACGAGCACGACAGTTAGTTTACTCAAATTAACAAAGATTGATTTCTGACTTCCATGTAACGATTGTGGACAAGCGAACTCTTTTCGATATAGGCCTTCTTGAACCGATGCTAAAGGGTCAGCTTAGACGTTTTGAAAATCATTTGAGATCCGGTAGGTTTTTAAAACCAAACTTTCAATTTCAAAGGTTTGACAAAATCGTGATTTTAACTTTTAAACTTAGGGAAATTTATTCACCGTATACAACTCCCTCATGCACCTCAACACGCACATAAAATTATCCTCTTCCTCTGTACTCATGAATGCAAATAATATATAAATGTTCTTATTTATTGACGTAAATCCTATAACTTCAAAGAAAAATATTTTATATATTCAAAAGAAACAAAAAATTCTTCTCTGTATATATGTAAATATGAATAAATATAACAAAAAATAACTCATACATGTTTGTCTTTTATGTGTAATCAAACTCCAACACCTTTGAGAATATAAGTAACAACTAAATTGGCTGAAGATGTTTAAACATAATATCGTTAACAATGTCCATATCTGATATCCTCCTATGCCAATTATGATACTCGTAACTATCTAATAAATGCAATAGTTGTTACAAAACAGTTTGATCACCCATATCCTCTTTTTGAATTTTCATCATCGTATTGTAAATGTTCCTTACCATACTAACATTTGTATGATGAAAATGCTTCAATTATGACATAATATGCTTCAACCTACAATTTCTTTTACTCGTCTCTTTTATTATACTATACTCACCACTATTCAATCTACCTATAAATGCATGTCCTTCCAAACACAAAGCTAGAGGGTAATTATGCGTACCATTAACTACCTCCAATCTCCACAAACTATCAGTTTCACTCTCTTATAAGTAAGAAAAACATTTCACCTTCTTTGTACCAGTCTAATAACAACTTTTAATATCAATTTTTTTCTTACTTTGCTTCTCGTAATTGTTGTGCTTCCTCACAACATTTCTTATCTACCGTATTATATCATCCCGACTACAAAATACTATATTTGTGATAAACACAATGCATAATCAAGTCAATCATCCTCATAGTCAAAAAATACATCATCGCATGTATCATCACCCAACCAACCAACAAATGAGCCATTAATCCATTTTTATCATTCTCGGTGTCATCATGTGTAGTATATCTAGAGTCTACTATACCGCAATGAATACTATTACTTAATTTCTTTGACATTCTATATATTAAAATAATATAGTTAATATACCAAAATACAAAGTAACGCACTTTGTGTGTATCTAAAAATCTTATAGTGACGTACCTAAGGCACAAACAATTAGAAGGGAATCGTGCATTGAGTGTCTTTCAATACCATATAAATGTGCCTTAGGGGCATCCTTTGGAGAAGCCTAATATGCCTGAAGCATGACGACTTGTAAAGAGGTGGCATGCCATTATCTAAAGACTCACACTTTTGGGACATGCCTTTTCCCGATTGTTGATATTCACATCGTCGAGAATTTGATACAAACTTGATTTTTTTATCCATTTTCATTTGATTGATTGCTAGATTGATAGAAGGCTTTCAACAATATCTATATTATAGTTGGGAGAATTGAATAAGGTTGTAAATAAATCAAAATTGATGAAAATATAGTGAAAATGATGATGATAGATTTCGTATCACGATAGAAAAAGATACGCGTGAAGCACACGAAGGAAGAGGAAAATACTATCGAAGATGGAGCAGAACTATCGAAGCGACTTTGGAAGTTGTGAAGAAGTGATGGTGGACAACTTCGGCGGTGGTGAAGAAGTGATGGTGGAGCTAGTAGCATGAGGGGTCATGTGTTCACATGTGTGAGACGAGAGAGAAACAAAATGGAGGTATTTTTGTATTTTTTAAAAAGGGTTTGGTATTTTGAAAACGTGATATGCACACACCCCTTTTTACCGATTCTCCCAAAATACTCCTGGTCATTTTTAGTAATTATGAAAATGCCCCTCAACAAAAAAAACAAGATCTTCTCTCTCCTCTTTTGTGAAACTCCTTCTGGTTCATTTTTGTTCATTCTTTGCTTCCTGACTCATCCCAACCACCTATTACTCGATCTACAACCATTTTCAACAAAAAAAATTGAAATTCATTGAAAAATGAAAAAAAGAATTGAAAGGAAGAAAAAAAAGAAAGAAAAATGAAAAAAAAGATGAAGAAAATGGTTGATTTAAAGGAGATTCGTCGATTTATCGATTTATATTATTGATTTAATTTAGTTTTTTTATTTTTTAATTATTTTGATTGATTTTTAACTATATCTTAATCAAAATTGAAAATAAAGAATTAGGACATCCTGACAAAAGAAATGCGCCTGAGGCGCATCTTTCTCAATGAAAGAGATGGACTCGGGTGCATTTCTCTCGTTGAGAGAGACCCGGCTCAGGCGCCTCTCCCATCATGGAAGTATTCGGAAAATTGGTGTCTGGTGGTACTATGGAGCCCGATAAGTACACGTTTATGTTTGTTTTGAAGGCGTGTACCATGATCAGTGATAGACGGATCGGTGGTTCGCTTCACCATGGAATTCTGAGAAGAGGCTTCTTTTTCGATGTGTTCATAGCAACCACATTGGTGGCTATGTATTGCAGATTCGGCATGGTCAGGGTTGCGCGACAAGTTTGATAGGATGTCCGACAGAGATGTTGTCTGGAATGCGATTATATCATGTTATGCTCAGGATGCCGACTCTACAAAAGCCTTGCTTTGTTTAGGAGGATGGAGAGTGAGGGTGCTGAGCTTAAATATGTGAGCTTGTTAAACTTTTTTTCAGCCATTTGCCATACTTCATCTTTAACGTTGTGTAGGTCCTTGCATGCTTTTGCAATTAGGAGAGAATGCCCACCGCTGGTATTTAATGGTTTGATTGAATACATATTCAAAATCTGGAGGATTAGAAATTGGTCATTGGGTCTTCGATCAAATGCAGAAGTAGGGTGGGAGAAGGGAGGAGAGAAATGTTGGGATGAAATGAGAAAAAAATATTTATATGGAGAATAATTTTGGTATTATACAAATTGAGGGTGTGATAGTAAAAGGGGTGTTGTGCGCTTTTGAAAATCAAAATCAAGAAGAAGATGAAGAAGTAGCGATCAATCATCCACGAAACATCCATAACAAGAATCTAGTTCATTGTGACTACGAGATCATCCAAAGGTGATCCTAGAAGACATCTACCATAATCTGCTTTTCATAGTCATGTCCCAAAAAAAATACAGGCAGGCAAATTCTCGCAGTTACCATCCCCTGATCCGTAAGCTACATCGGTTAGCTGAATCAGAACTGGTCGTTGTGAATCTTGAATCGTCCAAAGATGGAAGATCTTCAAAGGCAGCTGCCATCTTCTGATCATATTCATCAACATAATCGTCACGCAGATTTTCACATCCGCTTTTTACCACGCTTAGAACCTCTTCTAGGCTTCCAAAATAAAGGTCAAAATCAACAGATCCACCACCACTCGATAATATTACTTTGAAACAGAAGAGTGACCGCGCAGGCGAGTCTTGTCTCTTCATCGTCATGGTCCCAAAAGGAAATACAGGGAAGGCAAATTCTCGCTTGTGGTTCCCATCCCCTGATCCATAAATAGGTCGTTATGAATCTTGAACCATCCATAGATTGAAGATCTTCAAAGACAACTGCCAGCTCATATTCATCAACATAATCATCACAAAAAGAATTGCTGGCAGGCACATTTTCGCACCCACTTTATACTACCCCCTGGTTCGTCTGTAGAACCTCTTTCATGCTTCTAAAATAAAGATACACATTCTCCACCACTACCACCAGCAGCATGAAACAGGAGTGATTGCGCTTAGGCAAGAGTCTTGATCTTCTTTTCTTTTGATTCTTCTTCTTACCTTCCTTGGCCTAACTTTGGTATCTATAGATGGCATGGTGTAGAGAATTCTCGTTCTTCGGCCATGTGATGGGGATGGGTTGTTCGTTGTGGAAATTATCATGAGAATGAAGCTAGATGAGGCACGCTTCAACCACCACATAATCGTGCACTTATCGATGCTATTGTATTTGGCAATTTTCTAGGTAGTGCTAGTAATCTGTTTTGAAGCATGCTATGCGATTCATTTAAGGCCTAATATTTAAAGAAGTGCAGTTATGTCGTGGGTTCACAAGGAACTAGCACAAATATATCCTAGCTTGCTCATGGTTCCTCGACATCCTCAGAGAGGAAAGCAGATTGCTGAAGTGACATAAGCAATACAATACAATCCTTGACACTTCTTTTGTCTTTTCATGGAGAGACTCCATAATTCCGAAAAGTCATTATGACAATCTCTAATGCTCAAGTTGCCTTACTTAAATATTATCATTTTTTTTCCATCAAATCAATTTGAAAAATAATGTCATCTTGATAATGAATTTTCTTTAAATACTCTAATGTTTCAAATGTATTTTTCAAAGATATTAATTTTATTGCAAAGTTTTTTATCTACATTTTAACAAATAATCTAACTAATTTTTGCATTCATTTTTTCATATTTTAAAATTTTGTTTGTAATTTTCTTGGACCTTTATGATATGATCTTCATCAAGCCCGTCGATTTCTAATTTTGGCTCTTGAACAGTATCATCAACGTAATACCAATAATCTTTTGATAAAAAATATATTTTCATTATTATTGCCTAACTTTGATAGCAATTTGGATCAAGCAATCAACGAAACACTTCATTTTTCCTTTAATTTCTTATAAAGACAAGTTTTTGAAGATTACCTCAACCTTGAAATATCAAAGACAAGAAAACAAAACTTGCTTCAAGTTGGACATGCTTTCCAATGCAATTGTATCCAATGATATTCTTCTAAGTAAACTCTGATACCATGTAAGAATAACTTTTCAACTTGCTTGAAGAGTCTTCGCCAAATCACAAATCAAGAATCGCCAAGAGATCAATATGCCAAATACACCAAACACTTGGTGTTCAAAAATACAAACGGAGTCAAACAAAGAACCAATGAATCAAACCAATTATCCAAAGTGTTGCCAAACATGTTTATTAAGGAATGAATGAGTTCTCTTTATAGAGCAAGGGTGAGTGAATGCAAGAGAGGTGAAATACCAGGGGATTCCCCAACAATTACTTGAACTAGTCATTGGGGGCTAGTAATTGGCCCGTAACGGCTAGTTTGGGGCCACTACATGTAACTGGCCCTAGACCTAGTGGTTGGGCCAGTTAGACCAAAACGAGTTGGTATTCTTTTTTCTTCTTTTTTTGTTCTTGATTTCTTATTGTTGTTCTTTTCTTGTTATTAATTTTATTTTTTGTTGTTTTGTTATTGATTCTTCTTTTCTTATTTCTTCTATGAATCCATTCCTTCTTAAGTTGCAAAGAAGGTGAAATTGGATGAAAAAAGAGAGAGAAATAGTGGAACTGAGTGTGAAAGGAGAGAAAAAGTGATGAAAGGTAATTTTCGTATTTTTTAAAAAAAGGAGTGTGCATATAGTAATACCCATATAAAAAGACAATAACGTGAAAATAAGAGATTGAGAAAAGACCGACAGTTTCTATTCATAAACCATTGGTTATAAGTTGATTAAGACTTACGCAACTAGTTACCAGTGTCTCAAATAACTGATGGGCATACACTATTGCAATGTGATTTATGTGGACTTGGAATACAGCTCCATCTCCAAGCAGTGCAACGCCAGCAGTTCCTCCTTCAGCAACGCCACCAAACGGTGGAGGAAACAAAACCACTGATAGCCCTGTTCCTTCTCCACATCAATCCGGAGCCAATATTCTTATAATTTCATCTGTGTTTTCCTTCTTAGCCGTGACAATTGTCAGAATTTCCTACCATTAGGGGCATTGATCTCTTACCCCATTACTAAATTTCAGCAATGTTATAGCAAACGATGAGAGATTAGGTTAGCTCGTGGATCAATATTCACTTCTTTCCATTTTTATTTCTTTAAACGCACTGTTTTGTTCATATTCAATGTCTTTTGGTACTTACTACCACCCTCAGCCTTTTAGTATTTGGTGGCCGTGTGGCGTAATTCAGCGTTTAATAACCATGGATATAAGTCAAATAATGTGCAAAAATAAGAAAAAAACAACATTAGGGTATTTTGATGTAGGCTTTATTTCTTCTTCTTCTTGTGTGTGTGTTTTTCCGCATGAGGTTTGGGGACCTTTAGCACTCATCTCGGCAAACACCATTGATACCAGGCTTGCTGCTAATTTTTCGTGACTTCTAGTTTATAGAGTAAATGTGTTCCTTTCAGTCAGTTATGCGCAGACTTCCTAACAGATACGAATGCCCCCGGATACTGAAGAACCTCGCTTATTTTGAGAAGAATGCAACATCTCTTAGTTATGATTTTTTTTTTTAAATTCCCGACTAGACAAAACGTCAATAGAATGTATGCTCTTAAAATTCTATACAACAAGCTATTTGTCAAACGTAAACTCAAGTGTATGTTAAAATCAACTAAATGATATCATTCGGCCCTCCTCTTCCTCTAACAAGAGGCTTTAGCATTTGACCAGGGGTTGCCAAATATCAGCAAAGGTACGACTAAGAGAGATTCCAAATGGATTAGATCAGTTGATTGGATCCCAAGATGAGTGCCTGCAGATACAGAACACAGGTACTCAAGTGAGATACTTCCACCTCATGTACTTTCAATTAAGATGAAGATCTATGGCCACGACGGGGTTGTTTCTAAGAGAAGCATTCCTTCTAGAATATAAAGCCTGCTTTCTGAATTTACTCGAAGCAAATAAACTGAGGAAACAAGTCTCAAGTCTTTGAGTGGAAACGCTCAGAAAGAATTAGGAAAAAGAGTAACAGACATAGGACACCAATTACCTTGTTTTACACAACTTAAACATTGGTTTGCCAAGCCATGAGAGCGATTAGAAAATACTCAAATTCATGTAATGAAAAGCAGATTCAGAGACATTAAAAAGAACAGATATGAAGCAAGGCTTCACAGACTACACTAATTGTGACAAAAAACTGCCCAAGTGTGCACCCAGGCATCGAAGTCCTGACTAGCATTGAGAGTCAACCTACCCAGTGCTTTATGCACCTTTTGGGCAAAGTCATTGTACTTGGGCTATTATTATAATCGTTCAGTCTTTATTGAGTGCAGCATCAGGAAAAGGTAAGCATTGAATGAAGAAAGTGATGCTATAATGACCAAATGATACTCCCGAAAGCATTTTAAATCTGGTAGACGACCTCATATATTTAGACCGCATGGAAAATATGCCTTGGATCATTTAAAAGTCATCTACTAACGTTGAAAATAACTAGCCACAAAGTGGCTAATCAGGATCCTTTCAGAAGAAACTCTACACAAGCTCTCTTAGTTTTATCATGTATCGCATTTTTCTGCAAAGTATTCATCTTAAGAGGGAGCTTTCAACGAAGTGAAATACTTCTCAGTATTCTTCCTCCTCTTCATAATCAAGGTATAGAATACACTCCTCCTAGGAATCAATTCGCATTAAATAGCAAAACAAAACAAGTGGAGCCCACATCAAAAGGAAATTCACTGAATTTCCTCATTGGAAGACCTCCCAAAATATCATGAAATGATTTATTAACTATTAGCGTGCAGTTATGTTCAGCATCAATCAACATAAACATAGAAAGCACGTAGCTATTTGGTTTTGAGGTAAACCTAAAAAAAATTGAAAGAGAACTCTAAAAGATGACCTTAGTCCTTTGGAGCAAATGCAAGCATTGCCCGACAGATTGGAGATCATATAGTTGACACCACCTAGTGCCAGGAAATGGTTGGTTTTGTTTTCTGTTATGATATTCTGATTATCTCCCTAAACTTGCTACTTTCTTTGACTGTAAAACAATAAGAAAAAATTGGTTATCAACATAAACATAGAAAGTACGTAGCTATTTGGTTTTGAGGTAAACCTAAAAAAATTTGAAAGAGAACTCTAAAAGATGACCTTAGTCCTTTGGAGCAACTGCAAGCATTGACCGACAGATTGGAGATCATATAGTTGACACCACCTAGTGCCAGGAAATGGTTGGTTTTGGTTTCTGTAATGATATTCTGATTATCTCCCTAAACTTGCTACTTTCTTTGACTGTAAACCAATAAGAAAAAATTGGTTTCACTAAGATAACTACAAGAAATCAAAGATAAATCTTCATGCTTAAATAAAAACACTTTAGAAAGTAGGAGAGCAAGGCATCTAAAGTATTGAAAGGAAACAAGAAAACATGATCTTGCCCTTTTGGATTTAATGGTTACCATGGCACAAGATCAAGCTCAACGGAATCTAAGAACCCATGTAGCCTCCCCACTTAGTGTAGGAAAATGGCTGGTTTGGTAATCAAAAGAGCTTGCTATATGAATGTGCTATATTCTACCAGATACTAAAGCCAAATAAAGGACAACCCTATAACGCAGCTGCCAGTTTCGAGTCATATGTTTCATCCCTTACTACCTTCGATTAATTTTGACAATAGCAGAAAATAAAATCAGTCTCTCTTCCTTTGTTTCCGTAGCAAATAAACCTTCATTTCATCGATGGATTTCACTATCGAATCAGCGATGAATCACCATCCAGTTCACTTCCATATTGCTGTCGAATCTGTTGATATCCTGAAACCATCAAAGGGCCATTTCCTCACCATGCTGTCAATCTCTCTTCAAGAGAAAGGAAACTTTTCAATATGCAGTTACAACGTCAACCTGATGTTATGAGAGGGATCCAACGTTCTTTTTTGCTGAAATCCTTCTCGTGCAACAGCTAACACAAAACAGACATGCTAGAACGGCTAGGAGTAAAGAAAAATTGTTATTTAACCACTTGACCTTTTTTAAGAATTACGCATTTTAACCATTTAAGAGAAAAGGCAAACAATAGTAATACAATAATTAAATTATGGTCAAGCTGGGTAAATTTCCTGATCAACGAAAACTAAGTGATGCAGCCTTATGGATGTTCCTCTCTGCATGCATACACCAAGAGATGGTCAGCAGGTGGCTGTCAAAGAACCGGCTAGAAAACAGCAAGATAGACATCAAGGAACCAAGATTCTCCAATTATAGCAGGTATACTGGTGCACAAGATTGCAGCTTATTCTACTCTTCTAGTTATGCATGTCACAGAGAGATTCTTACAAAGTGGTAATATAGATTAAGAACAATCTAAGTTCTTAAAGAACAATAGAAAATATTCTCAAACATCGATCTGAAAGCACTAACATTTTTCTTTTCTTTGACAAGAAAAATGTTTGATATTAACTTAGACAGTTGGACAACAAAGAACACATGACAAACAAAGAATCTCTTTTATGCAGTGAGTTCAATGAAGACAAATTATTGTGCACCGCCAACTCTAATAATTGCGGTGCCCTTCCACTAGTTTTTATAAGGCATTATCAGTTTTAGCCTCATACATTAGCTTCATTGATGGTTTTGACCCCAAACCTGCATCTCAAATTGATTTCAAATCCAAAGTTGCTCTTTCTAGAAGTATTAGTTACAAAAATAATACAAGCAAAAAATAAAAGACAAGCACCTGGCTCTGCCGTTGTGTTTCAGATGGCCCTATTACATCTTCGCGATAAAATTGAAGAACATATGTTCGACAAAGCATTAAACCACACACATTAGTCCTTGAAGGTTCTCATGAGGGTTTAAAAGAAGGACAACCGATCAAAGCCAAAGGAATCCAGGTTGGCCAGATGGATTCTTTTCCACCATTCATCTATTTTGAGTCATACAGCTAGGTCATATGTCCACCCTTTCCCCTCAAAAGAGCGTTGTCCTGATTCTGTCTCTGTTATTTCAAAAGGCTCTTCCTTCGGGATATTTGAATGTTTATCAGAAATAATGAAAAAAATTCTCCAAACAAGCAAAAGGTTAAACGTTGAGGAAAACATGATATTTATGAATTATGAAACAAAAAATGAAAAAGCATCCGGTATTCATCCCTCTCAGAGAAGAAAACAAACTAAACCACAATAATATAGAAACTTTAATGAGACTAAACAAGGAGATCAAACTGTGAGCTGCTTTGAGTATTAGAGAGAACACAAACTTCCACGTCAGCCCTCAGTAAAACAAATTCCACAAATCAAAAGTACTACGACCAAAAAGGTATTCAGTTGATCGCAAAGGTGAATAAATGAGCAATTCAAAAGACACTACACATTAGATCTCGATCTCGGAGAAAACGCAACCCGCAGGTGTTAGCAAGACGAAATAAAACAGTGCAAATTCATAATGTGGAAACATGCCAATAAGTACCGGTAGTCGCAACAATGCATACTCAGACCCTTCGGTTTAAGATGATCTTCAACCCAATTCCACCTCATTCATTTTGAGACCAAGAGGATCTCGGGCTTCTTTGGCTTTGTCGGCGTATTGACGTTAGAATTCGAGCTTACGATGGCCGCAAGCCTGGAGCTTCGGTCAAGTTGAATCAGACTCCGGGTGGCCAGGATCGCCTGCGGGAACAGATCGTGCATCGAGCGGGCGTACAGACAGCGGACAGCCACAGAGGCGGCATCTCGCACCTCCTGCGGATTCAACGGAGCAAGAAGGCAGTGACCTAATATTCTCAAGATGGGCTGCAGTAGCTCCCACGGAAGAGGAATCCTCGCGCCCTTCTCGCATGAAACAGAGACCCTAGAATTCCCGATCATGATCGTAAGAACCCTAGCTTCCGCGATCACGCCGTTGCAGGAAGACTCATCCTGGATGCTCATCTTCCCTAATTCATCCTCCACGGGGCCGGAATCCGAGCACTCCGAATCAACTCGATTGCCACCACCACAGGCCGATCCATCGTCTGAGAACGAGATTAATCCGGTCACAGCGTCCTCCCGATCAAATTCGCACATGCAGGGGCAGCTCTGACCAGCCCAACCGACAACGTACTCACAGAATTCGACCTTGGAAGAGGCCGGCATTAAGGAGATCTTCCGGTAATAGGAATCAAGGGCGATCGCGACGATCCCGGCTCGTTTCGTAGACTTGACGGCGTTCTGCGGTTCCAGCGGGGGACAGAGGACGCCGACCACGGGTGGCGGGGGCGGGGGCACACCGAGTTTCGGGTTTGCCATTGGGGGAGGGACGCGAGGGGCGTGGTAGAGGCTGGGGTAGACCAGATCAGGGACGGAGACGGTTAGGGGCTTTCCAGCGCGGGACTTCGCCTCGGCGGCATAGAGGGAGAGTAGGACGGCCTCGAATCCAACCAGGGGCTCGCCAGACGAGGCAGCACCGGAGACGGACACAGAGCGCGAGAGGTAGGTGCCGGCGAGGAGGGGGATGTAGCGGAGGACAACGAGAAGGAGATCGGGATCGGACGTCTGGAAGGTTTCATAAAGCCATTGGCAGAGAGGGTTGTCCCCGGCGCCGGAGAGGGGGCGAGAGAGGGCGGAAGAGAGCGCGGAAGAGACCTCCGGGCTCTCAAGAAGGGCCTTGGCGGGGCATTCGGAGTCGGACAAAGCGTCGACGGCAGTACAGGAGCCGATTATGGCAGAAAGGGCTTGGATGCGAGAGCGAGCGCGGGCGATGCCTTCCCACCACGCCGGAGCCGCATTTGCGTTCGTGGACGCGGACGCCGAAGCGCTCGCGCCGTCGTCCTCCGACCGAGCCGATCCGCCTCCTCCACCTGCTGTCATCGACGGTTGGTTCTCCATCTCTCTCTCTCTCTCTCTCAGGCTCCCTTTCCGGGAACGAGTCGTACGGGGCTGGCCAATAAGAGGGAGAATGAGGGGGGGGGGGGGGGGGGGGGGCATCTTCATCGAGGGATGTCGATGGGTCGGGTTTATGTTTATACCCGACTCGAAGTGAAACCCATCAGCAGGTTTTGTTTTGTGGTAGTAGGCTTAGTCACGTAGACATAGGCCGGGTCTAGGAAACCCGAACCAATTTGTTGATGTGTTGTTGACTGGGTGAAACTGAACGCTAGGGGTGTTCGCGATCTGGTTTGGCTCGGTTTTATCCCGAACCCTGAACCAAATCAATACAAATCGGTTCTTAGTTTTTGAAGAACCGAACCAAACCACCAATTCTGTATAAGAAATAATCAATATGAAGCAATACCATGTTTGAATTATGTTATTTATAAACTTAGAAAGTTATACTATATGATAATACAAAAATATGTATAAGAATACCGCAATAGTAGGTGAGAAGGGAGGCGGGTTTGAGAAAGAAACTTGAAATATGTTTAGGTTTTAAAAAATGGAAAGGACCTAGTGTCCAGATTTTATCAGGATTTATATGTGTGGTTTCAAACATTAAACTGTTCGGCCAAACCGAACCAAGGGGCATCTGTAAGCCGGTGATTGAACCTCTTTCGACTCTAATTGTATTTGGACAGGCTATATAACTATGAATTTGGGGCTCTTTCCTTAAATGATGGATCTCAACCAATTTTTCCTTATTAACAAGATGGGTTGGACAAGACCCTTATCTCTCTCTCACTCTCTTTATATATATATATATATATATATATATATATATATATATATATATATATATATATATATATATAAGCTTGGTATATGCTAACAATATTACATATTAACAAATTAAAACAAATCTCAACCAAGTAATTTGAAAAATGAATGGTTGATATTTGAATTTTAAAAAGAAAAAGTATACTTGTATTTTTATAAGTATAATTAAATAAAAAAAAATTGTTTTTTAAATTTAAATCCCAATCATCCATCTTTCAAAATGGATGGTTGAGATTTATTTGAATTTGTTAGCATGTAATGTTGTTAGTACATAATATGCAAAAAATATATAGAGAGAGAGAGAATATGGTATGTGTTAGGATATCCAAACAATTTCATTCATCTTATGTAGATGGATAGTTGAATTTTAGATTCAATAAGCAAAAGTTGTACATTTGAATAAAGTATACTTACAAAAGTACACATATATTTCTTACTTTTTAAATTTAAATTTTAATAATCTATGGTTAAACATAGATGATTAAGATTTAATTAAATATGGTAGCACCTAACTTAACACAAGGTAAAGAAGAAGAATCAACAACTTCCAAGAGAGGACAAAAACCAGTTGCTCAATCAATGCAGAAATGTAGAGGGAGAGCAACTCTTAAGTATCTTCTCTATTCTTATCCTTGAGCAGTACAAAAGAAAAGTGTTTCGTGAGCTAATGTGGAGTACTAATTTTTCTGTTCATCTAAGTCGCGCCATTTGCGGGCTTCTTCAGATGGGTCGCAGGTTGAGACATTAATGTTGTCCCTTCTCTCTAGCGTCACCCTTTGCAGCAAGAATCCACTCTCACCTAGGAGTATTGAAATGGCCAACCTTTGCCGGTGAAATTGCTATAGTGCTGAGCTGAAGCATGGCCCAATCGGTCTTTGAATTATGACGGGGACACAAACTTCAGTGAAATGGTCTCTTCCGGCTGCCCAACTTTGAATCTGTGATATCTCGGCTTAGACTTTGCCGGAGGAAGTCGACCAGAGTTTTGGACAATTATTTTCTTCTTCTCGAGCTTTCTCATAAAGGGCTGGGAAACTCCTTCCTTTAGCTGCTGGTTACTCTTATCTTGCTTGTTAGAATGACAATGAGTCCAGATTGTGGTCTCATGAACTGCACAAGCTCATGATCGGCTTATCCATGCATATTGATTATCACAACAACAAAGACCCAGACTAAAATTCCCCTGGCCTGTTTGAAATCTGTTGAGAGTACTCCACCTCGAATAGAAATGGGTTGCTTTTACCCCACTTAAATCTACAGTTGCGTGCACACTTTACGGTTTGTTTATCACCGGAAGTTATAGACAAGACTGGAAGCTTTCTACGGAAACCCAAGGGATTCGTTGAAAGTGGTGACTTGAGACCAGTTCACGATTGACCGGTTAGAGAAACAATAGTGAAAATAAAGGAAGTTAAAGCTCAAAACATTGTATAAGAAAGGGAACAAGCAAAATTGATAGGGCCTTCTTTTGAAGCGCCTCTATATCTCTATACAAGGGGAGAACGAGGAGGTCACCGGAGAAAGAAATGCATCAATCAAGGAACCAATAAATCCAACCATTCAATTTGTTTACTTTTTGCTTTGTCCCCCACTTTAGATTCACTTTTCTTGTTAGCCTCCTCTTTTGGAACATCTTCTCTTTGAAAGAACAACTTTTTATTAAATTTTTTATTTTTTATTCCTTCACTTTTTTTCTTTCTATTTTTTGTCTCAGTACCTATTGACTGGGTAGGGTTTACATGCTCAAAACCTCATGAATTGTGTACCACTATTTTTTGGAAGAACAATCTAGGTGTTTCCTATCATCATCCTTGATGACTTTAAGGTGGAGGACATGAGGTGATGAAAGCTTAGCAAGGAAGGATTCAAGTTTCCTGAGGTCGAGTTACAAACGATCCCTATAGTCACCTTGGATATTAGGTGGTTAACTATTGCCTTAATTAGCTTAGGCATTCTTAATTGAGGAAAGGATTAGAGGATCTAATCTACTTATGCTCAGGGGGCAACTCGAGCAAGTCCCATGCTAATATATTCCCCTACATGAGAAAAGAGGAGTGGCGTATAATTGCCCCAACTAGAAAAATGAGTAGGACTATATTTTACATTATCCTTTACTTGAGATCGATTTTAGGACTTGAGAAAGCCTTTGACATGATTAAAGACTATCAAGCTAGACCTATGGCGCTTATACCCTGAGTCTCCAAAAGCCTTTGAAACTATTACTTATTCGCAACATAAGTTTGTGTTGTCTATAAAGCTGACCCATTGGATTGAGTCTAAGCAACCATGAAAAGTAATATTTGATGGGTTGAAAGGTGTTAAGGGTGTAGGATTGAAGTATGCATAATCTCCCCAACTTGAAGTATATAGTGACTCATAAGTGGTTTTGAGTCAACTCACACACGAATGTCAATGTACTAGCTCCAACCTTGTACCCTTGTGTTAGAGAGACTTAGAGTTAATCTACTCATTCAAGATGATCAGGTGATTGCACATTACGAGGGATAACAACAAGATAGCCAACAGCTTGGCTTAGTCTGCCTTAGAGTTCAAACTTGTCAATTGGGTTGAGAGTCTTATTTCTGCCACAACAACAAAAAAGAATATAGCTATTATCGACAAATTGAGTTAGTTTGATACTTGAACAATCCATCAAAGAAAGTCGACATCAAGATCAAGTCGATAGGATGGACCACAAATGGTTGAGGTCCTTGAAGGCATTTATACAGCACATCTATTTGGGACAAAAATGAAATGGCTCATCTCATGCATACTTGTGGCCTACAATGCATTAAGACTATGTAGACCATGCAAAGGAAAACAAGGCATGTCAACACTATGATTCCATCGGAAGGGCCTCTACCAAAGAAATCTTAGCCTTGGCATTTTTGAGAATGGGATCATGGATCTCATTAGCAAGATTCACCTACAATCTTTGAAATATCATTCTTTCATAATAGTGACAACCTTTACAAAGTGCATAGAAGCTCAAACAATGAAAGCAGCCATGCAACCCAACACAATTAGGTTCATTAGCAACCAAATAATCTTTTGGTTTAGCTTCCCTCAAACAATTATAACAAATCAAGGGACGATTTTTATAGGGGAGAAGATAGTGGGTTTCGAGCCATTTTGCATTAAATGGGTACATTTGACATTGTACTATGCTCATGAAAATAGTCAAGTTGAACAACGAATAAGATAATTAGCGATATAGTTAAGAAGCCTCTTGAGAACAACCCTTGCACATGATATGGAACCTTGTTAGATGACTTGTGGGTTCACAAAAACTTGAACATCGTAATGATAGGTTTGAGACCATTTTGTTTGACATATAACTAGGACATAGTATTTCCTATGAAAATTAACGTGCGAGTGGCCAAGCAACACCATCTTCAGCCTACCAAGTATCTATAGTCCATGTTCATGAAATTGGATTCAATAGATGAAGATCGCCTAATGGCTCTCGCTAACATATTAGTGAACAACCATAAGTTTGCTCAATCTTACAATAAACACGTTAAACCTGAGTGAATCTAGAAATTTGATCTAGTATGGAAACCCTTCCTCCCAATTGGGACAAAGGACCTTGAGCTTCAAAAATAGTCTCCAAATTAGGAAGGTCCATATCTAGTGATAGAAGTGGTGCTCATGGAAGCCTATGGACGAGGGAGTAGAGAGATAGGAGCAAACCAAAAACACAAATAGAAAATACTTCAAAGAAATATTATTGTTTGACTTAGAAAGGCAATTCAAACAAATGAATAAAAAGCATGATAAACTTCGCCCATGTAAGGGATCACCAGTCTGGATGAAGGAGGAGGATTGCATTAGGCTTCTGAAAACCAACATAAAACTTTGTCAGACATATCTACCATGGATTCTACAAATTATGAGTATAGAACCCAAACACAATGAAAAGTAAGCAAGGACCTATACATCTTCGCCCTAATATAGTAAATCAATTGTAGAGATGATCCCACATTATAGATAGGTGTGAGTAAAGAAGTTAGTTTTACTACACTGTCACTTGAATGTAGTGAACAAGTTACAACGAGGGTTTTCGTATTTTCAGAATGAACGGATGTGGGCATAAAGAAGCTAGTCCTAGATAATAATATTTATATTGGTACTTTGAATATTGGAACATTGACTAACAAGTTAATGGAGGTGGTAGATACTATTATTTGAAAAAAGATTCTTATTCAATGTTTACAAGATACAAAGTGGGTTGGAGAAAAGCAAAGAAGACTGCGAATATAAGTTTTAAATTATGGTACTAAAGAAAGGAAAAAGCTCTAAATAAAGTTGGTATTATTATAAATAAAGATTTAAAGGATAGTGTAGTACACATACAACAATATAGTGACTGAATTATGATGGTAAAATTAGTATTACCAGTAGATACTTTGAACATAGTTTGTGCTTATACACCTCAAGTAGGATTAGAAGATAGTATAAAGAAGACTTTTATGAGGAGTTAGATAAGGTAATTCAAAGAATTTCAAAAAGAGAGATAATTTGTTTAGGAGGAGGCTTAAATAGACATGTTGGTAAAGATGCATTAAGATATCAAGATATTCATGGAAACTATAGTTTTGGGGATATAAATAAGGAGGGTAGGAAGATTTAAAATTTTGTTATGGCTTTTGATCTCTTTATATACCTCATCATTTTCAAAAAATGAGATGAACATTTAATTACTTATAAGAGTGGCTTATCACAAACATAAATTGATTATTTTTGTTAAAAAAAAGATAGATCGTGTTGTAAAGATTGCAAGATAATTCAAAGAGAAAACTGAACTACTCAACATCAACTTTTGGTAATGGATTTACAAGTAAAAAAGTAGACAAAGAATAATAGAGCGCATAGAGTTATTCAAACTAGATGATGAAACGTCAAATGTAAGAATGAGTATATATTTAAACAAAAACTTCTTAAAGGAGATAGCTTGAAATTATGTAGGTACACCTTCTAATATATGAAACAATATGACTATACATATTAGGAAAGTGACAAAAGATGTGTTAGGCAAATTTAAGGGAGGCGTATCTTAACAAAAAGAAGCTTTGTGATCGAGTAAAGAGGTGTAAGATAAAACCAAAGCAAAGAAGGCATGTTACAAATTGTATTATACCGAGAAGACTAGTGAAACTTGGGAGGCTTATAAGAAAGCAAAGAAAGAAGCGAAAAAGGCCATTAGTGAAGAAAAAATCAAAATTTGGGAGGATTTATATAAAAAGCTAAACTCGAAAGAGATATTTTTAGGATAGCTAAGGCTGTAGATAAGAAAACTAAGGATCTTACTTTTGTTAGATGCATCAAAGATGTGGATGAGAAGGTTCTAGTGGTGAATGATGATATAAAAAATAGATAGAAAAATTATTTCTATAAGCTTTTTAATGAAAATACAGATAATATTATTAGCTTAGAAGAATAGGGCAAATCAGAAAAGTATATAAACCACAATTTTTATCAGCGTATTCAAAAGAATAAAGTCAAAGAGGTTCTTAAATACATGAAGGTTGGTAAATCCTTAGGACCAGGAAATATTCCTATAGAAGTATGAAAAATTCTAGGAGAGATGGGGCTCACTTGGCTCACAAGATTATTTAATGGCACATGGAGAACCCAAAAGATGTTCGAGGAATGAAGAGCGAGTACACTTATACCCATATAATAAGAACAAGGAAGATATTCATAATTTTTTAATTATCGAGATATCAAGTTAATGAGCCACACTATGAAATTATGTGAAAGAATTATCGAACATAGATTATGACAAGTATTGAGTAAAACAGAGAACCAAATCGGATTCATGCTCAGTAGATCTACTATTGAACTGATTCATATATTGAGATGTCTTATGGAACATTTTAGAGCAAAAAGAAGAATCTTCACATGATATTTATTGATCTAGAAAAAACTTATGATAGGATAACAAGAGATATTCTTTGGATTACCTTAAAAAAAAGAGGTATCTCATTGACATACATAAATCTTATATGAGACATGTATGATGATACAAAAACATGTGTGATGACTCATGAAGGAATGACTGACTCCTATGAAGTTAATATTAGGTTACATTAGAGATCAACTTTAAGTCCATATTTATTTATATTGGTCATTGATGAGTTAACAAAATGAAGTATCTTGGTGTATGTTATTTGCAGATGACATCGTGTTAGTAGGTGAGTGTAAGAAAAAAGTTAATAGGAAATTGGAACTATGGAGAGAAACATTAGAAAGTAAAGGCTTTCGACTTAGTAGAACAAAGACAAAATATATGGAATGTAAGTTTGATCGTTAGGGTACTTCAAAAGAAATAGAAATTAAGATTGTCACAGATTGCAACCCTCAAAAGTTTTAAATACTTAGGATCATTTTTTTAGAGCAATAGAAAAATTGATGGATATGTTACGCATAGAATAAATGTTGGTTTGTTAAAATGGAGAGGGACATAAGATACTCTATGTGATAAGAAGATATCATTAAAGTTGAAAGTTAAATATTATAGAGCAGTAATTAAACCTATTATGTTTTATGGTTCTGAGTGTTGGGCAGATAATCATCAACATATATAAAAGATGTCTGTATTAGAAATGAAGAGGTTGAGATGGATGAGAGGTCACACAAGAAAAACTATATACATAATGAGGATATTAGAAACAAATTAGGAATAGCACCAATAACAGATAAAATGAGAGAAAATCATTTAAGATAGTTTAGACATATAGAAAGACGACCAAAGGATGCTCCCATAAAAGACCCAAAGTAAAGTCGTTTCACTGTGTTAAGCTTTAGAAACTTCACTTTGTATGAAAAGCTAGATTATGAAAATGCTAAAAGAGGAATAAGACGTTTGTGTTGGAAAGAAACAATAAATAATAATCTAGTTTATATTGAGTTAATTGCTAGCATAACACATGATAGTGGTATGTAGAAACAAAGAATCCGTGTAGTTGACCCATATAGTATGGGAAAAGGCTTAGTTGTTGTTATTGTTGTTGTAATAAAAAGCATGATAGTGGAAGTTGATCTACTAGCCTAAGTTAGACATATCCTTAAAAAGGGTTAAAAGGCAAGAGCATGCCTTTGTGTGAAGAATAACCAATGAACTTTACTCCACATCTTCTTCAAGTGCTTCCTCCTATAAAAGCAAAAGTTCTTCACTAAGGATCGTCTTACTCACTATCAATTTCTAGTAAACTTCCTTAGATGCTTTGACCTTTCTATTTTAAGCATTTCTCTTAATCAAACCACATCTTCAGCCAACTTTTTGGAAATATATACCCACGTCTCACTTAAAACTAAAAGGCAAAACCAAAAACTCCTTGTTTTCTTGGGGACACATTTAAATATTTGGTCTCAAGGGTCTTCGTCTCCTTTTATGCTCTCTAACACAAGCTTGCGTCCTCTTGAATGTGATTAGTTAGAGAGTTCAACGATGAAATGTGCATTATGATCTCTTGGTGGCATCGGAAAGACGATCTATCATTTCATTGGCAGCTTTCAACCTCTCTTGATTGGTTGAGAAATGAGCAAGCTCCTTAACTATAATCTTCACCAAGTATTGATAGGTTTTGTCAAGCCATTGTGGAAGACGGTTGTCCCGAGCAAAGTCTTTTAATGTACCATGAGGATTATGCCTATAGGTTTACATTGTTTGAGAGAACTCCTTTGAAGATGCTCTAATCGTCAAAAGGTTGGGCATTCTTCGTCATGACAATTTTGCCACCCTCAATTTGAAGCTACAAGCTCTTTTGTAGAAGCTAAAACAGTCCTTTTACCCGTTGATGGTAGAAGATATGTGCCACTTTTTTTCATAGTAGCAACCACAACCAATGACAAACTCTTACACTATCCCCCCAAGAGGTGTCAGTGCCACTTCAAGTGTTGGCCCCTCAAAAAGTGGGTCTGCACTCATTTCTAGTGTTGCCCCCTAATGAAGTAGACTTGCACCTTATAGTACAATCATTACACTTAAGGTAACTCTAGAGAAACTTTGTCAAGTGAAATCTAAGTCCCTTAGTTCTCAAAAGAGAGATTCATACCCAACCTTAGGGAATCTAGCTTCTTGAGTATCCTCTGTCTCAAGCCTCAAAATATCTCAGTTGGTAAGAGCGTGCTAAGAGATTCTTGTGATAACAGTCTTAGGTATCCCTATGCTCTCTCACTGACCCGAAACCTCAAGAGCATCTCAAACCTCCATCAAAGGTTGATGAAGGGTCAACACTAGGAGATGCTCCACCTACAAGAAAAATATATCCATCAAAACAAGGAGTGCAAAATTTTGTCATAATAGAATAAGTCATACTAACCTTGTTTCTTGGATGATGTAGCAAGAGACCACCTCATTCTTTGAAGTGGTGCACTCTCCCTAGAAGCACATTGGCATATATAAGCCTTGAGAACCCTTGTATTAGCTTGAATTGACCGGCTATGCATTGAGGATTATATGAATCTGCCCTCGCATCGCCTTTTGTTTTCATTAGATTTCCACTAAGGAAAACTCGAGTACAGAAAAACCATAGTTAGTCCCAGCACATTATAGAGGTTGAACTGCCTAGTTTCCCTAGTATATACCTCGTGGTGAGGTGATCATGCCTCAACAAAAAGAATTCAACGTTGTTGATGTCTTCCTAATGAAGTAATGCTCCAAGCAACATGGTGACCCTTAGCCTTGTCCGAAAAAGGATTCTCCTAGAAAGGGCTCGTGTTGTCAAGTTCATCTAGGTGGCTCAAGAAAACTACTTTGTTGAATTTTAAAAACATAAATATATCCAGTATTATAGGAGCTACCAAAGTTCAAAGACAGTATTGAGCTGATCTCCACTAACAAGACACTCAAGGAACATGTGAATACTTTGCCTATCGGCGAAGAGCGAAAATTGAAAGAGTGGTTGGGAGCAATTAATTCAATTTTTGGACAACCCTAAAATCTACAAAACCAAAAAAGAAGAAAAGTAGCATTAAGATCACTTCCCCTATTTTCAGTTGTGAACATCGATAAATTCTTTATAGGATAATGACTGGGAGTGATAATTGAAGTAGCAACAGGACTAGAACCGGTCCCATCTCGGTCCAGTTCCGGTTCTTGGTTCTTGATAAACAGGAATCGGCGGTTTGGAACTGCCGCTTCCGGGTAATGTCGTTGTCACGGTTCGTGTCCGTATCATTGTGTTGCGGAACCGGCGCTTTGCTTTCTTGTTGTTGTCTTGGCGCGCACCGTTGAAGAAGGGAGGGAAATTTGAGGAAGAGCGTATCCAATGGCACCCGTCGCCAGGGAACGCACTGTCCCCTCCGGCGCCGCTTCCGATCTCAGCAACATAGTGGCGGAGATATCCTCCTCCGTCTCCGGCAGCGTGGACGCTCTAACGCGCAGCAATGACAGACGCGACTCTCTTGAAGCGACCGTAGAGACACTGGATACTCTACTCTCTCAGATCTCTCTGGGGTTTATTTCTAACGGCTTCGACGCCGTCGATGCCTTCTCTTTCAATGTTCGGTGCGGAGATCGCCGGATCTACGTCCGATTCACCGACATCTCTGTTCTTGCGGACTTTCTTTTCGAGGAATTGGAGCGCGTAATGCAAAATCTTCCTTCGTTCGTCGGGTCAGCGGCCCTGATTTCGCTTTTAAGGTGTTGCGTGAAGATCATCACCCTTTTAGGGTTTGATAACGGCCTGGCGCTCGAGAAATCTCGAGTCCTCCTCTCCATGATCTCCAAATTGCGGTGCCCGGAGAGAGCGTCGATGCTTCTCTTCGGCCAGAAGGACGTTGTATACATGAAGGAGTCGATGTCGCGTGAATATCTTGTTTCTTCCGGGGTTGTGATGCTTTCTTGTTTTGAGGTTTGCAATGCGCGGGTCGATGCGTCTGTGGTTGGGCTGAATCTTCTTTGCCCCATGCTTGAGGTAAGGTTTCTTTCCATGTTTTGTTTAGATAAGTGAAAACTGTTCGGTTTCATTGAGAAATACCAGAGGTCTGCGACACTTATGTTATCAGATGGTTTTGGCGGAGAGTAGTCCATTCGAAGTTGGTGCTTTGTCAACTGTTGGAAGTTTATACTTTAGCGTGACTTTGGGGAGTCATTCCTACCAAGCATTTTGCGATTTGAAACCGAAACTTCTTAAGCACTTCCTGAGATTAATATCTAGGCTTATATTATTTCCAAGTTTGCTAGATTTATGCCTCAAGTTAACAGGTGGTACTAATGAAGGGGTTTCTTTACTGTATCTATCACTTATTGCCACTGCATTTTACTATTGTTGATTCTTTAGCTTTCTATCTTAAGTATGTCTTTCAAGGCAGCTTCTTTGAAATCTATGGCAATATACGTGGGGGGCGTCAGGGTTACCTTTCTATTGATCGTACTTTTGAGCGTATCTAGTGCGATTGATAACGTTTGGGTTTGGCACGATTTGAGAGTTGCGAATGTTATTGCATGTCACTATGTGAATATTCTGTTCAAGTACAATGATTGTGGCTCAATTATGTTTATGAATATCATAAAGGGTTTGAAAGTGATCTTTCTCAGTTCAGTGAAGTCGATCATGTTCATAAGGTGAAAGTAATCACATACTCTTGGTCGCACCCATTTTCGATTATAAAAGGGTTTCTGATGGTAACCGCTGGATACAGATGACTAATATTATATATATGTATGTATGTGTGTGCATCGTCTAGAAGGATTTCTCTTAGCCCCCCCCCTCCTTTTGTTTGGATAGGCAAACTTGTATTAGGTGTGAAAATCAACATTTTCCCTTCATAAGCTACTCAAATAATTCCTATACTTAAGAAAGTCTGTTTGCTAGCGAAGCAGCTGCAGTTACCTTCCAGGAAGGGTTTCGTATGTGGAGTTCCATCATCAAATTTCATGGGAATGGGTCTTCCAGTTAATGGACACTTTGTCATCAAAATCTTCAAGAGCTCCTTTTGCATTGTCACCTAGCCATATCACTTGTTTTTTTTCTTTCTTTTCTATACATGCACTTAATAGTTAATAGCATGTTATATCCCATTCTCCAGTTAGTGGATGCTATGTTAACTTGATATATTTCATGCACTTATTGAACAGGTCTTCCTCGATGAGCTTTTGAATAATCGGGATTTCAAGAAGTACTTGATGGCAGCTGAGTCTGTTTCTGCTGTGGATGAGAAGTTACTTGTAGAACAGTTTGCATATAGTGATGCTAGAAATGTACTGGAATTAGTTTCTGCTCATTTTCTTCTTTCCTTTTGTGATGAATCAGCTTTTATGAAGTTTACCAACAGATTGTTTTGGTCATGTAGTATGTGTACTGAGTCATCTGAAATAAGCTTGAGTGCCTCTATGTTGTTACTTGGTACGGTACTTAATTTTGCTCCTCCAAACCTACTTGGAGCACATGTAATTTTGTTGGTTTCTGAATCTATAGGCATTCACATGAAGATGCTCAGAAAGAGAGAGGATATTGACATTCTTTTGAATTCATGGTTTACAGCTTTTGAGGTATCTGTCTTCCTCTATGTGAAGCACTTCTCTCTCTTAGACGTTAAAACTCAGAATTTCAAAGTTGAAAGCATATTTGATTTCTGGGAAATAAAGTCACAGGCATTTGGATTCAGCAGTTTTGGATCTTGCGTTCAGCCTGTTACTTGTGGCAGAATTCATTTGAAGACACTGAAATTTGAAGACTCATATGGTCCAAGTTTACATAAGGATTTTCTTAGATCTGACCTAATGAGTGCATCCATATCTTATCTTGAGGATATCAAACACATGTTTGATCCTTCATGTAGCAAAGAGATGTATGCCATACTAAAGCGCATCATATTCAAATGTCTATCTGAATCAAGTAAAGACAATTGTTTATATAGAATTGAGGAAAAACCTTGTGAAATAGCATCCTATTTAGCTGCTTTACTAAAGTTGATGGGATGTTCATTGCTCCAAATAGTACGGTATGTAAGAGGATGTGGCAACCCTTGGGGTTTAAAGACCTTGAAAGATTATGCTGTCTGTAAGGAATATGATTTCATCATTGGCATTATTAGTTCATTCAAGCATGGGAGACCAGAAGTTGGAAACGTTGTTTCTGATGCTACGGGAAGGAATCGACAAGAACACAAGAATACAAAACAAATGATCTTTCAGTTTTCTCAGCTCCTTTTATTATGTTACAATAGAGGACCAGAATTCTTATGGAAGGGTTGCATTTTTATGTTAATGGTTTTGATGAATTTGCTTGTATTTGAAGAGGGAAATCTTGATACATTGAAATCTATACTTGAACAACCACCAGGGTACTGTTTTCCTCGACCTTGCAAGACTGAAATCCATGAGGTGAACAATGGAAACAATAGTTTTTTTGTTCTTACCAGGTAGTTAATTCCATTGGGATAAAGTACTTATTTTGGTGGTCATTGGATTTTCAACTACGTTGCAGGGTGTGGTCCATAGGTCAAGTCTCGCGGTTGCTTCAAACATTATGAGAATGAAGGTTAGTGCCAAAGAGTATCATAAAATGTAGTTTGGTGCAGAGATTTTATAAATATAGAGTACAACTATTTTGCAGCTTCAGACATTGAGGAAGTCAAGTCTATCATACGTATCTAAGCTGGGAAAGATTAAGGTGTGTTCTCATTTCTGGAAAACTTGTTTATATTAGAAAAATATGTACGGGAACGTGACTCATATCTGTTTTCCAGGATACAAGATTTGGACGGCCAACGGTATCTGCTGTGTCATGCAGAAAGATATCTAAGGTGCAGTTCACAAATGCATTTGAATAACTGTTAGCTTGAAGATATCTATATTGTGGCTTGCTTAGACAATTACCTGTCATATGTTATTCCAAATTCAAACTAATCAGCTGTGCAATTATCTTATGGGTGTTTGAATTTGCAGGACGTAGCATGCACAGGGTCTAGTCGAGTAGTTGCATCAAGCATAAGAAGGATTAAGAAGCAGGTCGCTGACAAGTCTGAAAATTCACATTTGATTGAGAGGTAGTCACATATGTTTACCTCTTGTTACTTTAATTACATAAATTGTTTGTACATGTTTCTCTGTGTTTTCCTTTCAGTATCTTTGTTTATCACACAGACACATATATATATATATATATATATATATATATATATATATATATATATATATATATATGTGTGTGTGTGTGTGTGTGTGTGTATATGGAGGGAGAGAGAGAGAGATGATCCAGGCAACAGGATATCACCAAAATGGGCATCTCACTTTCCCCTCTGTTAGTCTTGAATTAGGGGCAGTCCCTGATTTTACCTGCACTTGCAGTCCGCGACTCTGTATCCATGCTTTTATTGCCAAAGCAAGCAGGCTATTGTCCTGGATACCCATTCTGGTGCCTCTTTCCTCTTTTCCTCTTCTGTGCATGTGGGAACTCCAATTTTTACCTTCATGTTATGCTCCGTGACAGGAGTTTCTCTCTCTCTCTCTCTCTCTCACACACACACACACACACATGCACTTAAAGCCCAACCAAACTCGGGAGATATTGACATGAGTAACTACAGCCAAGTAGAAGATGCTGGTATTACTTGCAACGGGAAAGCCTTCTTGGAGTCCGTCTTGCATTCGGATAAACGTGGAGAGAAACCTGGTGATTATGAAGAACTGGCGAACTTTATTGTCTGCAAAAAGGGGAAGGACTATTCGACCTGGTTGAAATCAAGAGGGACTTTCAGGGCCTGGAGATATGAAAAGGTAGCTCTACAACGTAAGCAGAGGAACAGAAACTTAATGGCATTGTTATCATCTGGGCTCGACGAAGAAACTGTCCATGCTATGGGTTGATTCCCTCGTGCTTATTATTATGTACAGTGTGGGTGTAACTTGCGGACTTCAGCTTCCCCCATTTAGATAGGATGTACTATATGGATGAATTGTAGCATTCTGTGAGAGAGATTTGGAGAGACAAGGTCAAATCAAAGGAAATAATTCTCAAGGGGTTATTTTGTATTTAAGGCAGGCCTCCTGTCAAATGATGGATCCTTGCAAGAACTCAAGTCTGTTGTTTCGGTTCAAATTATCAAAGCAGATGGAATGCGACGTCGGTGTGACACTTGTAAGTGATTTGCTTCCATGCTAGAGGTGGAATTTCGTGTTTGAATCATGTTAAACGGGTAAACTCCGAACATGACCTGATCTTTTGTGCATCTTCTCATAGACTCTACCTTCGCCTGACTGACTTGAGATTAACTTCTTAGTATTATGGTTCACTGCTACATAGGCTGGTGCGTCTTCCTGTTAAGTGAATTGTGAGTGGTATGTGAACATATTAAACCATAGTCCTGCATTCATCGTTGAATTATCCAGATGACATCTATTCAGAATCGTAACAGTGAGCCTAGTGGGTCGTGAAAAAAAAAAGAATTCAGTTACTTAAACATATTTTCTTTTAGGTTTTGATGAGTTTGAAGTTTTACCAACCTTAACTCTTAGTAATGCCTCGCCAGAATCTTGTAATGCCTTGTCTTGTTCATCCCCCAACTTCTTGTTGGATAATTTTCAAAATAATAGAAATATTCAACCATATTTCGAAGAATTGCATCTCTAGGCAAATAATGTACATATCGAAAAGGCATTGTCACATATAACGAGAAATATGATCTCTTTAAATAAAAGCCTCTTTATCATCATAAATAGATGAGTGCACCCAAGATTTGGTTATCAGATAAAAGTTTTGTGATATATAATTATGTAGAGGGTGAAGGATATATTAAGTAAAATGAAGCATCGGTTATATTTCTAAGTTTCGTCATTTGCAAATAAATTTAGGTTCATCTATGTTATTCTTTTATTTGTAGAAAGAATAACGAACAATTATTATTCTGTTAACATTATTGATGTCTTGGGCTTGGTTATGTTTGTGTAATGCAAGTGGGTTTCAATGTAATATGTTGAAAATTCATTAATAGCTGCTTGTATCTTGAAAGTTGAATCCGGCTATGGTGAACCAAGTCCAAAGAAAAGTGTGGAATATCGTAGGCCTTGAAGTCACTGTTCAATATCTTTTGCTTGTTTGTTGTTTGTTTTCTACGTGAAGATTTTATTGAATCAAGATTGACAGAATCATTTGACTTCACATGGGCAATGGATTGATTCGGCTCGAAAGACATAATCATTCACTCTCACAAAACTCAAAATCGGCTCTTAGGCTTGAAAATTCACCATTCAATGTCACATAGAGAGAGTTTGCATTTGAAAAATCTTTGGTTTAAAGTTGACATGAATGGCTACCTTCCTGGACACAACGTGCCATTTTGTGACATTATGGGTGGGTGGAAGACCATGATTGTGGGTATATTGGGTACAGTTCAGATTTGCATTGGGCTGGTTTGACAAAAATGGATCCAACAAAAAAAGTGCTTTGGGTACGTAATTTGGGTCTATACCTAATCCCATTTGGTCCATACTGAATTAAGTTTGTCTCAATTTTGGATCCAGACTGAGTCCATCTAACCCAAAATCATATTCTTGATATTCTAATCAAGTTGGATCTGATTGGATCCAAATACATTGAACCCAATGTATATCTATTATGAGTCAGGTTTATTTGGTTTTTGGTGCATGTCAGATCTAGAGTTGAATCCATCAGTCATGCTTGGATCGAGTTGGTTGTATGGATTTGACTCAATTAATCTATAATGGATCTAGATCTCTTATTTGGATCAGATTGTGCTTCTTAAGACCCGCTTATGATGTTTGGTTGATTATGGAACCATTCAAAGTATTGGTTTCGTCATTGAATAAGCTTTAATATGGTAGCATATTTACGCATGTTTAATGTTAAAAATTTATAGAATTTCAATGGATCTTTTGGATATAAGCATATATAAGTCTGATCTTACACGTGGGTGAATGTATACCATCATATGAGCACGTGTAAATGGTATCTTGATACGCCTTATCAAAGGTTTGAATGATCTTCATATGGATATGTACAAGTTCTATTTATATATGCATGTGTGCTGATATGATTTAATATGTATATTTATTATGAGACATGCTTTTCTTAGGATGTAGGAACATATAAATATAATAACATTTCACATAAAATGGGTGTCTAATTGGGCACCTGATTATGCATTGGATGGTTGATGTATATCCTAATATGTTTATGATCAATCTTTGCACATTTTGCTAGTACATGTCCAGTTCGGAACAGGCCCTGTGGTATGAACTAAAACTGAACCGGCCATGGAACCGCCAGTAACCGGAACCAGCCCCGAAACTGGGGACCCTCTGGTTTGGTTATGTTCCTGATTTTTAGAAACTGGCTCAGAACCAGAATTGGAACCGGCGGTTTCAAACTGCCTACATTTAATATTTATATAATTTTTAAGAAATTTTATGTCAAGAACAACCTCTTGGCGCAACGGCAAGATGCTACATTTATTCGATCTATTTGGAGAGTTTGACTTAGAGTACATGTTTTGTCCTTTGTACTCTAAGATAGGAAAGTCAAGAAATAGTTAAATGCATTTTCCAAACCAAAGTTATCACTAAGTACTCCTTGGTTCAGCGACAAGTCTCTCCCATCACTATCTCTACTGGAGAGTTTGATTCACATAAGGTTCTACCCTCTTTTTTCAAATTTCCCCCCCAAATGGTCATGGGGCAGTTCCAATATCAGAACCAGCCCCTGACCGGTTTGGTTACGACTCTTAGTTCCGGAAAAACCGGGACTGATGGTTTGGAACTGCCGGTTTCAGGTAACCAGAACCGGGCATGTCTAATTGGCATGATGTTCCAAGTGTGTAGATACTCGAAGAAACAATAATCGTAGTTGGGACATATAATGTTCAATTTTAGAATGAAGATAACATGTAAATTGGATAAGCTACTCGGTATACCATATTTATATGAGTCATTGGGTCTTAGCTCATGAGGGCATATAATTTCTTATAATTAAAAAAATTATTAAGTATTGTTAATTCCATCATGATTACAATTTAGTTTGCAATTTGCTTCTTGACATCCGATATAGGGCCCAATATTATTGAATTATTAACGAAGAAAAGTCACTTACAAATGCATGAAAGTAATATAACTTATAAATCTATTTCATGATATTTGAAGTAATCAGTAATATCGATGAATTTTGTGTAGTGAAATTTAGACTTCCAGATGTGAGACATATATAACAAAATTGATAAATATATAGTAATTGAACAACCTTGATGAAATGTTTGATAAGGGAATTGGGATAGTAAGACCACCTATGAATCACCAATAATGAAAACTCAACACACTTGATAACCTCAAGTTTTGAGTTTAATGTGCAAAAGTACACCATTAGAGTGAAGTACCTACTAATTAAATGTCCCAAAGTACAAGGTACTTAGACTAATAAGGACATGAAATGGAAATGTTTGCTTTAATTTGCTTTTAATTGACCTATAACACATATGCGCTAGAGCATTTGTTATGGGGCAATCCTCATAAAGTCTGCCTATACAAGGGTGAGCTGAGGCTACCTCATAGACTTTAGCACTCAAACAATTGAAGCACTATTGAAATCTTACTGTAAGTTATTCATTAGTTCATATGAATTGAATGACTCAAAGTTGATCTCGCATTCTTTTCGGATTAGTGAAAACCATGACTTACTTATGTAAAGGTTCAAGTTGCGAGACACCTCTACTGAAAGATAAGTTTTCATAATCATAAGCATCAACAACAACAACAACTAAGCCTTTTCTCATGCTAGACGGGGTCGGCTACGTGGATTCTATGTTTCCACAGATCCCTATCGTGTGCTATGTTAGCAGTTAACTCACAATAAGCTAGATCATTCTTTATTGTTTCTTTCCAACACTTTTGTGGCTGTCCTCTACCTCTTTTAATACTTTCCAAATTTAGTTTTTCATACCTTCTTAGAGGTTCTTCTTTTGATCTTCTTTCTATATGTTCAAACCATCTTAAATGATATTCTCTCATTTTATCCTCTATTGGTGTTACCCCTAATTTGTTTCTAATAACCTCATTATGTATACGGTCTTTTCTTGTATGACCATCATCCATCTCAACATCTTCATTTCTGTCATAGACATCTTTTGTACATGTTGATGATTAACTGCCCAACACTCATAATCATAAAACATGGCAGGCCTAATTGCTGCTCTATAATATTTACCTTTTAACTTTAATGGTATCTTCTTATCACAAAGAAAACCTTATGCTCCTCTCCATTTTAACCAACTAGCATTAATTTTATGCGTAACATCTCCATCAATTCTTCCATCACTTTGAAAAATTGACCCTAGGTATTCAAAACTTTCCTTTTGGGGGATGCAATGTGTGCCAATTTTAATTTTTATGTCCTCTGAAGTAACTAAATGATCAAACTTACATTCTATATATTTTGTCTTTGTTCTACTAAGTCGGAGGCCTTTGCTTTCTAATGTTTGTTTCCATAGTTCCAATTTTTTATTAACTGATAATTCTTTCCCATAATTTCATAGTATGGCTCATTAACTTGATACGTCGATAATTCGTACAATTATTAATATCTCCCTTGTTCTTATATATGGGTATAAGTGTATTCGCTCTCCATTCCTCGGGCATCTTTTGGTTTCTCCACATTTCATTAAATAGAGCCAAGTGATTCCTATTTCTCCTAATATTTTCCAAACTTCTATAGGAATATTGTCTGGTCCTACCGATTTACCACTCTTAATATGTTTAAGAGCCTCTTCGACTTCATTCTTTTGAATACATCGGTAAAAATTATGGTTTATATACTTTTCTGATTTTGCTGACTCTCCTAAGCTAATACTAACATCTTTATTTTCATTAAAAAGCTGATAAAAATAGTTTTTTCATCTATTTCTTATATCATCATTTGCCACTAGAATTTTTTCATCCTCGTCCTTGATGCATCTAACATAATTAAAATCTTTAGTTTTCTTATCTCTAGCCCTAGCTATCCTAAAAATATCTCTTTCACCCTCTTTTGAGTTGAGTTTTTTTATATAAATCCACCCAAATTTTAGTTTTTGCTTCACTGACTGTCTTTTTCACTTCCTTCTTTGCTTTCTTATAAGCCTCTAAAGTTTAACTAGTTTTCTTAGCATAATGTAATTTGTAACATGCCCTTTTTGCCTTGATTTTATTTTGCACTACTTCACTCCACCAAGCTTCTTTTTGTGCCGATACACCTCCCTTTCGATACACCTAACACATCTTTCGCCACTTCCCTAATATGTACAGTCATATTGTTCCACATATCACAGAGTGTACCAACATAATTCCAAGCATCTCCTTGAAGGACTTTCTCTTTAAATATACCTTGTTTCTCGCTTTTGAGGTTCCACCATTTAGTCCGAATAGCTCGATTCACTATTTTCTTCTTTGTCCATTTTTTTAGTCCGAATAGCTCGGTGCACACTATTTCATAATCATAAGCATTTTGATTATTCTGGAAATGAGGCACGAAAGACAATTGTTAGGTAATTTTCAAAATAATGGAAACATCAAACCATTTTGAAATAGCTTATCTTTTCATAAATGATATGCTTATTAATATACACATATAACGAAAATTAGTGTGCACGGATATTGAAAAGGTATTGTCACACATAACAAGGAGTCTCATGACTCTTTAAACAAGTCTTTCACCACTATAAATAGATTGATCTAGCCAATATTTGTCTAATAAGAGGTCATACGATATGTAATGTTGTACAAGACGAAGCATGTATTATGTGAAATAAAGTATCAATTATGTTGTTGAAGTTCCGTCATTTGTAGATAAGTTTAAGTTCATCTATATTACTCTTATATTCATAGAAAACATAATGAATTATTATTTTGTTTAGATTATCGATGTCTTAGGCTTGGCTATGTTTGTGTAACACAAGTCAAGTGGTCTTCATTGTGTTTTACATGAAATTCGTCAACAACTGCTTGCTTCCGAAAAGTTGAATCCGCCGGTAGTGAATTAAGCCTAAAAAAGTGTGAAATCTTGAAGATACTGTACAATATTTTTTTGCTTGTTCATTGTCTGTTTTTTATATGTAGATTTTATTGAATCAAGATTGATAGAATGATTCAACTTCAACAACATCAGTAAGGGGTTGATTCGACTCCAAAGGTATTGGCATTCACTCTCTCGCAAATCCGGCTCCAAATCTTCTTATTCAGAAAAGAAAGGAGTCGATGATTCCAAACTAAGCCCATTTGTTTGATTTACATTACAGCACTTAAAAAAAACAACCGTAGAAGCCAAAACATAAACATTTTTAAGCAACAACTAAGCCTTTTCCCATACATAAACATTTTTAATCAAACAAAAATTAATTCAAAACTAAAGCAACAAATAGCGTATAACACATCCACTTATATTGAGCATGGGCACACTTCTAAATGACTAGCCATGGATGCTAAGTGAGTAGCCATGGATGCTGAGTGATAAAGAAGCCTCAATGGGTCATCGAAAGTTTCAGCAGCTTCTGTTTTGTCCACTTCTTCACGATGAGTCTTGGAAGCAATCTCAAATACTGGACGTTCCTTGATTAAGCATGATTGGTGTGCCTTGAGCCATGAATTGGACTTTGTCTTTTCTGAAAGGTCATCCATGATTACTTGCAGAATCTCAAATCTACTGGAGAACTGCTGTCATTTTCTCTTAGTTTCTCCTGTTTGAATATCTACTAAAGATGCCCAGGAATATGGAAAAAACGAATATCTGTGTGTAATACATTTCATAAATAAAAAGCTCTCTTTTTTAGTGAAGAGGCTGAAAGACAAAAAAAAGAAAGATGTGTGCTGCTGCTACTCTCCATCGAGCTTTTTGCACTTCCAGCTTCCACTCTGACCGCTAGGATCAGGTACGGTTAGGTCAAGTTGATAAGAAAATTGGACCCCTGGCTTAATGAAAATGGGTTAGGTCTTACCTAAGAGCAAACCCTCACCGGCACAAATTTCACTTTTTGCGATCAATAATGGAACAATTCCAACACACCGGAATTTATCGAAAAATAATTCTGACGGTCTAACCATCAAAAATAGAAAAACAATTAGCAAAATCAATCTCTACACACTTTGTCCATGATTGTATTCTTATTTTCGACAGTTGTCAAACCATTGAAAATGGTTGGATAATTTTTTAATAGTTTTAAGTCTCAATTTTGGAGTTTTAAAACTGTTTGAAATAGTATAAACATTTTCAGCGGTTCATAATATATACTTTCAGCAGTTAGAATTCGTCAAAAATCTTTTCTCCTAATAGATGACCCCATATCCTAGCCTTACATGGTCACTCCCTCTCTTTTTATCAAACACCCAATCTCTGCAGAGCAGTCTCTCCTTGGCAGGCCTTTCTCCGGATCCCTAATCCCCTTCTCTTCTCACAATATCATCTCTATTTTCCGGCGAATCGGTTTATTTTTCAACGAGTTAGCGATCACAAGGTACAGTTTTGATAGGATAGATCTGATAGAGAAACGGTGACACACTGGCATCCCTCTGTGGTATGAAGTTTTGAACCTCTGCGGTATGCAATTTTGAAGTCAAGTTCATGGACAAAAATGATAGACCTATTTATTACCTGTTCCAGATAAACTGATGTGAGGCATGGTTTATGAAATTTAACAAACTGCAAGACTCCCCACGTTCTGTCAAATGATAAATTATTCATCTATAATTTTCCAAGTATCGTTTGCGGGTGGCAATTTTGTGTTTTGGATTGTGTCATGTTTGTATGATGTTATATCGTGTACATGTCAAAACACAAGTCAATCCACAAACCAGTTCTATTTCATGTGACCTGAATGAACGTGAGCATGGACTTTTAGGTCGGGCCAGGTTGAGGGGCTTCTCTAGCGAATGTGATTTACAATCTTCTAACAGGCACAACTTATTAACATGTAAATCAATCCAAATTACTGTTTCCAAAGGTCAATTCACTAATAAAGTATTAATCAATCGGTATTGATTATGTGTCTTAATACCAAGCAAAAAAGTACTTAAGATAGAGATATATGAGGCGTACACGGAGAAGTATTGAGTGCCATGTGTCGCACCGACACAAGCAATCTGTTGGTGGAAGTGTCCATGTGACATAGTATAACGAAGGTCAAATCGGATTCAAGTGATTTGAATCAGATCATGAACGACGTCTCTTTCATCTCAACCTTTAGTTTACTGCTGAATCGTTTGTGATTTCACGAATGCAGCAACTCTTCCCTCGTATTCTTTATTCAACATGCATCCCTAGAGTTGTGCCACATAGCTCCGACCGCTAGCCATCGTGCGTCGCAGTTCTCACTGTGATCCCTATCGATAAGGTCCGACTCTAACAGGTCATCAAGGTCTAAGTAATCACAATTTGGACATTGTACAAAAGGAAAATGGGCCGCGTCTAACCTAAGCACTTCAGATAAAATTTGTGGAAGAAAATATCGCATCTGTTTAGTTATTTGTGTCAGACCACTAATAAGAATAATGCATGAAACTGAGCACGGTTTATCAAGTTTTTCAAAATGCGAGCCCTAAGGTCTGTAAAAGATCCAGAAAACTTTAAACTTAGAATTCTTCATATATATATATATATATATATATATATATATATATATATATATATATATATATATATATATATATATATATATATATATATATATATATATATATATATATATATAATGTGTTCATGGTACCGGTGGCAATCTTGTGGGATTTTCGAATCAGTCATTAATGGAGAGTAATGATTTAGCGTCAACAGTGGGATTGTGGTATAATTTCAATAAACAGGTCAATTCAAATTTGAGAGAGACTTGTTATCTCTCATTTATTTGATGTGCAAGAGACAGAATATTTGTTTAACTCAAATATATTCATACAAAATAATTATATAATGTAGAACTAATTCTGGGGTCACTCAAGCAGCTGGAATACTGTTAGGATGGCCCTGAATCAAACCACAGCTGAAAGGCTATGCCATCCATGACCGTTTTACCGACTGAGGGCTATCAGCAAACAGCTAGAACTTTTTCTTACCAGGCGCTTACCAAGCTTCCAGCCCTTTCCGGAGGACCTACCGGCCGGAAAAGGACATTCGGTAGAAAGACCCACAAATCCAATATCACATCTTAAATATATAGAAACTGTCATAAACCGAATGTCAGACAGAACAGCAGGCTAAAGTCCCAAACTCCCTTGGTGATGAGGTTGACCTCAAACAGATCGATCCACAAAGAGTTCGAAGCAATTAGAAATCAGCAGCCATTCTTTTTGAAGGTAAGGAATACACTAATATGCTTCCGGTCATAATTCAGGCAGCATTAAGAGGACACTAAAACGATACACATAAATCTGCTACCTGAAGGTCTATTGGCACTTTCCAGAAATGCGTATATGCCAGAGCAGATTAGCGGTTGCATAATCTCTTCCAATCCTTTTCCATTCATTGCTCAGATTCAAACTGTCATCCAATGCAAGGAAGATGGTGATGTCCACATCCCTTCCAGGCACGGGTTTCACTAACTTTTAAATTTATTCATCGCTTTTGGTATCAAAAAATCGAGTTACTACATGATACAACGAAAAGTATTTACATGTTACAATGAAAAGTATTTGGCTTCCTTGCTCTAGCGCAGTCGTCATAGACATTGATGGATTTATGTAATTCTTAGTTGAGCTGCTAAGAATTATAGCAGATTTTCTTAAAATTAATGGAAAAACAAGAATAAGTTAGTGGAGAACTGAATGACAGCATCAGATCTTATATTTTCAATAAAAGTATACTCAAGGATTTGAACTTGAATCATCCAATTCATATTAACAAGTGTACACAACTTATGTATAACATCATGACACCTAGCCATGTCCATAATTTAGTCAACACTTTTTAAGTAACTATCTATCTTGGTATCCTTTTCATTAGTTTTTTAAGAGTCCAAGATCAAGGCCCCATAGACTTTATCAGAAGTGTCTCTATAAGAGCACTATATCAAGGTCTATTTAGAACAAAACTTATATTGGTTTTATCATTTTTATGGGACTAAGTACCATTTACCTTGTGATGCTTAATTAGGAGGAACTTGTAATCACACTCATAATGTACTTTGACTCAAAGGACTCAAACTTAAAGTTGTTCAAGTATGAGTTATGTTTCCATTATTGGTAATTTTATGAATGGATTTGAGACCTATCCTAATTGATACTTTAACCACCAAATCTCTTATAAGATATTTCGTTAAAGGTTTCATAAGATTCAATTGTGATCTTATATAAACAACTGAAATAACTCCATTCATGGTCAGATTCCTCACATAGCTATGCCTCAAAGAACCATATCTCAATTTTTCATTATAAACTTGCCAATATGCCTTTGAGAGAATTTCTTAACTCACAATTAATTGATATTGGCACCATGGGTTTAGGTCATATTAGTATCTCATGAAGGAGGTTTCTTAGCCATTATGCTTCCCTATGCAATTAATGCAATAAACTCAGCAGTATAGTAGAGTCAATAATACATACTTGTTTCTTTGAAGCACAAGAAACAATAACCGTACTAATTATAAGGATCCAACCACTTGTGTAAGCATGGTCTTCACAATAACTAACCCAACTAGAATTTGAATATCCTTCCAACATTAAGGTATAATTTATTATTCCTTTAAGTATTTAAATACTCATTGAACATGATTATTACTTGGATTACTTTTATATTGGTTCAACCAGCCCACTGCATATGCAATATCAGGTCAAATACATGTCATTACATACAATAAGCATCAAATTACCTTGGCATACTCTATTTGTTTTAATTGGATATTTTCATTTTGGTATAAGTCTAATATTGTATTTAAAAAGAGTATAAACAGTGGAACAATCAAAAGCATCAAACTATTTTAATTATTTTTTTATATAATGTGACTGAGAAAGTTGATTTCATATATCATTATGATGCAGAACTTATTGTACCCGATTTTTAAATATATATTAATCCTGATCCATTCTTCAAGTTAGATTCATATGAGTAGACATGGTCGGTTTTGAGTGAACCATAATTGGAAGTTCCAAACCACCAGTTCCGGTTTGCCTAAAACCAGGAACTGGAACCGAGACCGAGACGGGCCGGTTCCAGTTCCGGCACGGTTTCAATTTTGCAAAGCTGGAACCAGAAATGAACATGGTCCTCCGGTTTTGGATCAGATTCGGTTTCGGTTAGGACCGCCAGCCATATCTACGTATACGTATCTTAATCCATACTGAATGCTGGGGCACAAGTTAGGTCCATAATCTTTGATGATTACTTGATCCATATCACAACCAAGTCTGTTATAGAAGGCCGCATGACCACCGTCTTGGAGCGCACAGTGGAAAAACATGGTTTTTACCACAGTTGCGATTATTTCTTCATGATTTTATCGTTTGTTTTGGCTTTCTTACAACAGTTTCATTGCAGGCCGTAGTTCTTGTCATATTCTTTTTTCCAAGCAATGAAGCGACTTTATGATGATTTTTTTACTTTAAGTTAGGCCCGGTTTTTTAGCGGTGGTGGTTCTTAGGTCACCCATTGCAAGATCAGAGGCTTATCCCGTATTCCAGTCCATTTCCAACCTGTTTTTGATGAGTTGTATCCTGCTTTGCGGGGACATTCCAGTGTGTACAGTGGAGTGGCAGGCACAAGCTCTGTTCCGTGTCCCACCAACCCGCCATTTCGACGTAATGCAGTCCATTATGACACAAAATATATTAATAGGAGGAGCCTTATATTCATTAAGTATTCACAGAAAGATCACACATGCTCCCCGCTAGGAAAAGTAATCTTAAGAAAATGTTCCCTCTTCGTTTCTTCATGGTGAGAAATCTGGTGGCTTCAGAAGAATACCATTCGGTGAAATTATAGCCTTGGGTATGCTAACTAGTTCGCCACCCAAAGTATTTTCTAGCTCTCGTGAAGCCCATGGGCACCCGGGGCTATTCGCCCTACCCTGAATACTTTGTGGATCCGTCGCCGAGTTGTCCATATAGAGGTGTCGCAACTAATACCGAAGATGGGATATGAGATGAACAACTAATTCGCTTGCGGGTGGCCTATAATTTAGTAGAACAGTCGGAATAATTCTTTTTCCGATTGTTATTGTGTTTGAATTATTCGAGCTGTTGCCGGACTAATTCGGACCATCGCAACAGTGAGAATAAAGTATCTTCCATTTCCTATTCTAGCTGTCAAATTCTCATTGTTTTTCTCTAATTTCGACTGTGGCAACAGTCGCAAATAAGCAGTTCTGATTCTTTGAGACAGTGGAATTATACAAGGAGCAACAGTCTAAACTAGTTGTGATTGTAGATGTGGTTATGGAGTTCAGCTAATACTATAACAAACTTTGATGTATTTTCCAAAGAAGTGGGCTTCCTTATTCAACCAGGTGAACGAGCAGAGCTTATACGCAGCACAGACAGCTATCAGCTAGCTAGGTTAGATCCATTTTGCTTAATAATTTCTTCCTTTCTGGATAAGAACCTTAAAGATCGTTGACCTCTACCAATTGCAAGATCCATTCGAATTGGTAGGCTAGCGTGTATTTGTGATTCTCTTATTCCAGGTTTGGTCACAAACTTTTCCCTAATACAAACCATATGATGAGAACTGGTTCTATCAGAACGCAGAATCGGCCTCTGAGAATGTGTTGCCGGAACGTCAACCGGTGGATTTGGATGCCAGTAAATCTATTTCCATCAATCCAATTCAATGACAAATTCAATTATATACCGACTTTGGATGCTGAACAAATATTGAGCTCGAATATGATTGTGTATCAGCTTCAATATAAATTTGGCCAGCTAGAAAACCCCAACTACAAAAAATACTTGTGGCATATGATATCAAACATGTACAACTGGAAGAAAGTGGGCCTCCAACCACTTGAAGCCTAACAAAAGTTAAGGTTGTGGACTGTGGTAATTATGAAACCCGTAGTGGGTCCCGTCGCCACCACGAGATGAAGAGAAGGTTGCGATGGGACGTGGGGTGCACCAGGTATCTGCGTTCATTTCATGTCGAGGAAAACATGGAAGGGAGGAAAGGGGAGAAGAGGGACAAGCACACACAGCCAACGAGGAAGAGTAAGGAAGAGCTGTATATATCAATTTCCGCATGGTGCGTGGTGCCCTTCACCTGCCCTCCACAAACAAATATTTTATTGCATTTTATTAGGCAATCACATCTCTCTCTTTCACTCATATATATGTATATATATGTACATATATATGCATATATATGTATGTGTATATATATATATATATGTATATATATGTATGTAGATAGATATTATATCTTCGAGTATATCGCACTCTACTCATCATTAAGTGCGTTTATGCAGTAGATATAATCTTTATGTCATATATTCAAAGACACATAATTGATATCTATTTATCTAATCTGTCATCAGGATTCAACTTTAACAAATTTCTCCCACCCTCCGTGCATATCAATTGGGGTTTTTTCATTATATGTATGTCTAGAAAATCACTACATTAAGTGCGTCTGTGCATGCAGATCTAACTCCATGTCTAATCTGATAGAATTTATATGCTCAATATTGGAGATTTCAGAAAGTATAGTTAACCTATAATCAACATCAATCAATACATATAATAGTCAAGAAATACTATTAAATAAAATTAACATAAATAATCATAGTGACCTGACAAACAAGCCTAATAAGGGCATGGTTGGAGATAGAGGATTCAAATTAACAGGCCCGACGTGGAAAAAATGCCAAAATTAAGAGAACTTTCATTGCCGGCGTATATCATGAAACTATTGAAAAGAATTATCATGAAAAAAGGTACCTTCTCTCTGTTTACTTTTATCGTCTGTGGTAATAATTCTCTACCTTTTAGTCAGTATCGTGATAGGAAACTTATTGACTACCAAAACGGACTGCAACTTGGGGTCTCTACCCAAACAGGGATTTTAGGTAATCCAACCTGTCATAGATTACGTAAAAAATAATCAGGACCCAACCCATCATGAATTTAGTAAGTGATCCAAATCTGATTACTTAATTTTATTGTAATTGATTGAATAATTCATTAATGCTAATCCACAAAATTAGTCCAAACATAAAATTCTTCGCATTAGTTGACCTAATTGGTTTGAAAAACAGACACTAAGTTTTTGCTGCCCTTTAAAATGTTATTTGAATATAATGGTTGTTTGATATCACAAAAAGTTATATATCAAGAGACAGATTGATATGTATTTATATATTACATATAATCACAAAACTTTTGCAAACTGTGTGCCATTTTCTGGAAATTTACTTTTGAACTGCTGTTAACAGTGGGAAAAGAGTGTACGTATAATCAAGAATCTTCCAATGTCAAAAGGTGTGATTTCTTTTCTTTAGTCAATTTCTATAATCTGCAGAAGATTCAATCTGTTAAAAGGTTCTTTAATTTAAAGGGTTTTTTTGTTTATAATTTTAAATAGTTAATGCCATGCTATCTTGTCATTCTTAAAGTGGAGTAACTGGTACCAGCTAGCTCTAGCTCCAAGATAGCTGGTACCACCACCTTCGAGAGCCAGATCTAACGGTTGGAAGCAGCTAGCTCAACCTACTACTTCTTCTGCGTTTCCCTTAATGTGGTTTCATCACGGGGCAAACTCTTAAAGAACATCTTCTCAACTGTACCTGTACATATCCAGTTTAAGAAAACCTGCCATTAAAATCATATAAGCGTTAGTTGACCTTGGTTTAATGCTCCATGACCATCTCCCCTGGAATTCATTTAGTTAGTGATGCTGTTGGAGTTACTCGGTCATGTAACTTATCAGTTTTCTTGTGGCCCCTTGCTTTTACATTGAAGAAAAAACAAATCAGCTATAAGGACCATGTAACCATCTTAATAATTAGACACTAAAAGCTTTCTTATCAAAAGTTAAACTCCTTTCAATACTTCTGTCCTCGGGAAAGTGAAGATGGTGAGCTCACAACATTTACGAGTTTGATGAGTTTATAAATCCAATCCCTCCACAACTTCTGATACCAGCAAATGATCGACACTCCGGTAGCATTTCCACATGGAGAGCATGAGTAACACCTCCAAGTTGCAACAGAAAGCTCGCCGACGCCGTCCTCGAGAGTCTGGTTGCTATCTAGGCGTCCGGCGACGGCCATGGGGACGCTATGCTGCAGAGATCCGGAATCCAAACACTAAAGAGAGGCACTGGCTTGGTACTTTTGACACAGCTGAAGACGCCGCAATTGCCTACGATCTGACGTCCATCTCATTCAGTGGCCTGGGCAGAGCTCGAACCAACTTCGCCTATCCGATTATCGCTCCTCCACCTGCACTGCTGCTGGATACCGAGGACGGCAGTAGCAGCCAGACTCCTGCGGATGAAGACCGGTTGTTCGTTGTTGGTGAAGACAACGATGATGACTCTTGGACTATAGCCACAATTTTGCAGAGTTTTCAACCGGGTCATGATAAGTTTCCTCCTACTCTACTTGATCATCTAGGATCTTGCTCCCTCAGTGACTGAGTGAATAATGAACTTATGAACAAGATGAACATGTTTGGTTGTGCTTATAACTTCCTTCTATGATGTACCAATATCTTCCATGTTCTATCTCTTTCCTTTAACAATTTGATCCCGGAGAAAACTATCATCATGCGTTTTTAACGGAAACAACGCGACACACTTACCTTTCTACCATGCTCGCACTATGCATGTCTTCAACTTAAACCATGTTATCAAGAATCTGGTTTCTTATTATAAAGAGCTAGAGAATCTGTTACAGAATACGAGTTCTCTTTCTTTTTCGAGGGAGAGATACCTAGGTTTGAAGTAGCTAGTTTAGAAACAGTCGATCTTTTATCTCGTTTTCTGCTAAGAGCAGTCTGGGAAACACGAACCCCGAGTCGTTGAATGTCACATCTCAAGTTTATGGACTCCACCTCGTCAACCTCACGCAGACCTGGTACCACGAGCTGAGGTCTGAGTTGGTTAAATCTTCAAATTTGGACAAGTTTTTTATCACACAAACCTCATAACTAGCCAAATAAATTGTATGCTGTTCGTTATATACATGGAATATCAACATCAACTATGCAATTTTACATAGATTACATAGTATTTCTACCTTTCTAGAACGGGACTAATATTTACTCTAGTCCCACTTAAGAACTATTAGCGCTGGAAGCCAATCTCGACAACCAATTCAAGCTCTAGCTCATCATCTAAAATGGTTGGGGCAAGAACACTAACTTGTACTTCATACATGGTATACCTTTCCCAATACAGTCATGCACTGGAGCACCAAATGCATGACCACATTTATCAAAACCAGTAAACATAATTTATAATTCAATAAATAAACATCATAGGTACGCACATCACGTCCACATTAACTCACACTTACATAGTTATCTTATTTATTTTCGATAATCAAGCTCATGATCACAAAAGAGAAGAGGAGTTGCTCAGCCCTCTCAACACCAATGCACGTTACCTGCGTGGTCATACTTGACTTCCATGCATTTCCTGCATCCAAGGTCCAAACTCTATAATCAACCAAAGCTGAAATGCTTAAGAGGTCATGCAATTCGGGTGCAAGGACAGTATAAAATGTAGAATTTTAAAATTTTCTTCCATATTTGTTGTCTACAGTATGTTGTGGATGTCCTATGGAACGATAAGACGTGATGGGGGGGATGTTGAGACAATACCTACATCTCGTTGTTGGTGACATATGATATGGTAGTAACCTCTTTTATGATTGCTACAAGAGTGTATATAGAATGGGATGGATTAGATGCTCAACGATGACAAAGACTATTTTTTTATGCAATTAGGCTTTTTAGTCATTGTTTATGCATGTGTATGTATTTGTAACTAAACAAATAATTTAATTCGCTTTTTATAGACATGCTTCTCTCTCTATATATATACATATACATACATATACACATAGGACTGACATGAAAGAGCAATTGAAATGGAAAATATTGGGCTCATGGAAGAAAAAATTTGAACAAATATTAAACATGAAGGAGCTAGTGATTTTTATGAGCACAAAATTACACTCTTAGCACTATACAGGTAAATGCTCAAATATGACAACTGGACATCCTTGAAAAACACCTGTTACTTTTTTTTTTGCAATCTCGGTTTTTTGTAACATCGGATGCAACAGATTATTAGAACTTATTTTCAAGTGACAAAAGAGCGAATGTCGAGCCTCTCATCCAAGACATCGAGCCAATGATCACAAAGTCGCACTCATCAGTGTTGGGCATCGATACAATGCTAATGAATCGTATTGAGACCCACCCAAAAAGCAGCAACTCCGAAAGAATACCTCGTCCAACCGCATATCCCTCAATTTAACTAGCTTATCACCTTTATAATTACCATATTTGGATAACAGTAGCAAATTGTGTGAAAGAACAATGCCACATTCTTTCCGGTGTGAAATGAATAAAAAGAGGCAAGAGTCGATTTATGTGTGAAACAAAAGAATAAAGCCTATACATATACGAAACTGAAAAGATGTTTTTCAATCATTAATTACAACTCAAGTAATTTTATAATTGAAGCAAAACAAGAAAGTCATTTTATAACTAAAACAAAATAAGAAATTAAACATTATCATCGTAATTCTACATAGCTGTTAATAAGAGTATAGAGTGGTAAATCTCAATTGGTAACCCTTTCATGTTTACGTTACTACTAAGATGAAAAGATAGGCCCTGTCCGGGATCAATCCACGAAAAGATAGGCCCTGTCCGGGATCCATCCACCATATGCATTTGCAGAAAATACAACACAAGCTAAGTAGTACCATGTGTCTCACACACGTGACTTGTCATCATTTGGTACTAATAAAAGGAATATTTTTGACCCCATCCTAGAGAGTAACCTATATTTAGTATCAAACAATAAACAAACAACAACTAAGCCTTTTCCTCAGATGGGGTAGGCTACATGTATAAAGAGAAAGTTGAAAACCAATTAGTAAAGACAATTAAAATTTTAGGATCTTACCAAAGTGGTGAATATGCCTCTATAAAATTCTTAAAATATTGTAAAGACTTTGGTATCACAAAATAAAATACCATACCCAAAACACCCCAATAAAATGGTGTAATTGAAAGATATAGCATGAACTTATTGGATATAACTAAGTCCATGTTAATAGATATTTATCTTTTTAGGGTATTTTGGAGAGTAGTGACTACAACCGTATATATATTAAATAGAGTAACATATAAGGTTGTATTCTCTATATCATATGAGATGTGATTTGGTAAAAAAATAAGACCTCAGTTATCTCAATAGGAAGGGATCTATCACATATTTTAAGATCTTTGATTAGTCTAAAGGTAAGTTAGATAATAGGTCATTGAGATGTGTTTTTATTTGATACCCTAAAGGTTCCAAGGGATATAAATTTTATCACAAAAACCATGGTTTAATAGAAAATATAAATGTTGAATTCTTAAAAGATACTAAAAATGACATCCTTGAAAATGATGATGAAAATACTAATGATCTGAATTCATCATCTTAACCCATAGATACTAATCCAAATAACCTTATTGAACAAACTAAAACTTTAAGTAAACATAAAAGATCTAGGGTCACACCATCCTACTTAAGGATTATCACACTTATCTTGTTGAGAAAATATTTATATAAATTTAGATGAGTTGACTAATAACTTGACTTATCAATAAGGTATTAATTCATTTGACTCAACATACCGAGAAAAAGCAATGTATGAAAAAATTGAATCTACTAAGAAAAATCAAGTGTAGGAATTGGCAAATTTGTCAAAAGGAAAGAAAACCATAGGTTATAAATGAGTTCTTAAAAAAAAATATAAGATGATAGAATAATCGAAAAATTTAAGGTGAGGTTGGTTGTAAAAGGAGAATAGATTATATAGAGAATATTCCTCTATTACAGAATTTATATCTATTATAATTATTCTATCTATTTGTGTATTTTATGATTTTGATTTATATCATCTCATCAATGGATTTTATGATTAGATGAAATCATTTATATGTAGTAACCAAAAGGGTATGTTATTGAAGACCAAACATATAAAGTATATAAGTTGAAGAAATCCCCATATGACCTTAAACAATCATCTCGTTAATGATATTTAACTTTTCAAAATGTTATTTTAGAACTTAGGTTTATAACTAATGAACTTGACCATTATGTATATATTTAAAACAGTGAGAGATTCTTTGTCATCTTATAATTATATGTAGATGACATATTGTTGACTTAGAATGATAATGAGATGATTGTCAAAACCAAGATATGGGAGAGACATCCTATATTCTAGATATAAAGATTTCTCATGATAGAGAATCTAAACTTTTATGTTTAAGTCAAGAGAGATATATTGATTATATCTTCAAGAAATTTAGAATAGGTGATTACAAACCTGCAAATACACTCGTTGCTAAAGGGGTGAAACTAAGCAAGGTTAATTGTGCCAATGAGGGAGAAAACAAGCATAATGTTCCTTACGCATAAGTTGTGTGAAGCTTGATGTATGTCATGTTGTGTACAAGACCAGATATGAGCTTTGTTGTTGATCTTGTGAGTAGGTATCAAAGTAATCTTAGTTTACAATATTGGATGGTTGTCAAAAAGATTTTGATATATCTTAAAAGAACAAAATATTTGAAACTCTGCTTTCACATAGATGACCTAAAAGTTATAGGATACTTAGATGTTGACTTTGTTGAGTACAAAGATAACAACAAGTCAACCTCTAGTCAAATATTTTTATTTGAAGGTGTTGTTTCTGGGAATTGCAATAAATAAGATTGTGTAACATTGCATACACAAGAAGTTGAGTATGTTGTTTGCAATATAACTGCAACAAGTGCTATTTGGATAAGACACTTCATATAGTTGACATTTATTATGATAATAGTACAACAATTACTCTTATTAAGAGTGGAGTTGATAGCTCTAGAAGCAAGCATATAATTGTGAAATACAATTATGTTCATGATATACTTGAGAGAAATGAGATATCTATGACAACAAATGATATGTTGGTTGACCTTTTGACAAAAGCTGTTACAAAAAAAACTTTTTGCAAAGTATGTTATATATATAGGCTTGAGATATGCCTAGACACTTCGTTAGTTATGAAGGAAAAATATCTTGATTACAAAGAGACGATAAGAAGCAAAATGATTTTTAAAATGATTTTTGAATGAAGACTAACCATTCACTAAGCTAAAATTTTGAAATGGGCATAACTAAAGACATGCCCACTTTACTAAGGACATACTCCTTTTGTTCAAAAATACGTGAAGTACCCCATCATCCCACGACATTCTCCAACTCTCTTCCTGTAAAAATTTGATCCAGTCCTTCCTCCATCACTTTCTTCTATCCAACCACCATTTGCACCTCTCCTTCTCTCTCCATTGTCCTTCAGTGGTCTTCGTTAACACCTCCAGGGTAAGGGCTTTTCCCACTTTTCCCACCCTCTTCATGACAAAGAGACGATCCAGGAAGGACAATGGAGAGGGAAGGAGAGGTGTAAATGATGGTTTGATAGAAGAAAGTGATGGAGGAAGGATTGGATAAAATTTTGATAGGAAGAGGGTTGGAGATACTAAGGAGGAATCTCTTACGAGAAATAGACACCCCGAGGCAACATCTTTGTGCATAATATGTGATGTTTATATTGGTGAATTTGTGTAGATGTCAAATGGCTTTAAGTGACGATTCAAAAGCAATTACATTTATTGATTGTGAGGGAGATTAAATGAACAATTCATCAATGTTTAAAACTAATATGGTATTTTCAAACTAATAGGAGTTGCTTGACTATGTAAGAGAACTTTGGAAGCACTATAACATTGTGCTTATAATTCTTCTTTTGAAGCAGAAAAATAGAAGATCACAATATGTTTGGATGTGAAAGAAGTGGTGTGTACAAAAGTAAGAAATGTATGGATGTAGAGAGCAATCAATTTATCGGTAGAAAAAAGATAAATGCCCATTTTTTGAAGCAAAAAAATAGAAGATCACAATATGTTTGGATGCGAAGTAGGCTGACTAATGTTGAATATGAAGCAATCAAGGATATGACAAAAAGCTATTATAAATCGAAACATATAATGTCCCATATAGTGTAGCTGGATGACTCAAAATTGTCCATAGTCATACATATCTATAATACAAGGATTAAATTACACAAAGAAGAGATGAGTGGTTGATCAATTTTACAACTATTATATCAAGCCAACATTCACTGATATTGTTCATGATATCTTAAGCTACCTGAAACTAATTATGTTGGTTGGTTTTGCTCATCCTTCATTACTTAAGTTGCTACGTGCATTTTTGAAAGTCATTGAGTTTGATTGGATCTACAAAACTAACATGTATAAGATGTCTTTTCTTGGAGGTTGTTGGATTTTCATTAACCAATAAGAATTTTTCTATAACATTTGCTTTTATTAGTATAGGAAAAGAAAATAATTATGTGTGAGTGTTGAGATGTGTTAGGGAGTTATTTTCTCCAAACAAACTCCCAATTGTAATATGTATTGGTTGTGAGATAGTATCAATGATTGCAATTGAGAATGTTTTTATCGAGGCAACACATCTTTAATACAGACATCACATTGCAAAAAACATTTAAAGATATATTATTCATGTGATGGGAAAGAAAGAAATCACACTATATTCAAAAATTTATTGCATTGACAAATGATCATATGTATAATGAGCAATTGGCTATCCTAGATTCAAAGTGGAAGAATTTTCTTGCTATACTTATGTATGCTAAGGAACAATAGTTGAATCCATACAAGGTGAAGATAGTGTCTGCATAGACTGATCAATATCATCATTATGGTACATACTACTAACAATTATGCTCATTATTGTTAGTACATATAACAATTGTTTATATTCATTACATTTGCACCACAATGTGAATATATTAATCGTGGCAAAGCTAGTCAACCAATCCTTGATGTTGAATCATCAGACAATGGGGCCACAAGACAGGCTGTTCAACTTTCTGGCCAGACCACCACCCAATAGCATGTTGCCCCCAGAAGCAGAACTTCGTATTTCTTCCAGAGAATCTCCTAATTATTCTAGAGCAACTAGAAAGAGGTTATTTACTAAAGTCTCCTTTTGGGGGAGAAGGATGGATTGTTAGTGTGGATGACCTAATGATTTTCCACAAAGTGGTGATGAAACATGCAACAAGGGAGCCCCCACTAACACAACTACCCAATACAATTGCCATCAATCAATCTATTTTGGAAAAATCTTGACATATATTTAAAGCCCGTCGATATACTTGAGGATATGAGATTGAAATAAGTTAGGCAGTTGAATTCAATGAACTGGTTCAAAAGTTGAAAGCTCATCCAATTTTCGCAAGATGAAGGTACATAGTTGTAGCATTAGAGTGAAATACATATGATGAAATCCACCATTTTAAATTGATAGATCTCATGAGTCATTATTTATATACAAGATAGAATTAAAAGAGAAGAAACACAAATCATCTATTCTCAACACCACCCATCATTTGCTCATCAAACATCACTAAACTATGAACTCGCTAGCAACACCTGTCAAGCATATCGATGACATGGTAAGGAATGTAATACACATTTTAAGCATTGCACCACATGTACCGCTATATCACATAAGGCATAAGATGCTACAAACAATAATTGAGAATAATAATAGTATCTAACTCACTCAAACATAATTTGAAACAAATTAAGTATAAATCATTTACCAAGAATACCTGCATTAAGATCGATACTTCTTGGTACCTATTTGTACGAGGATGAATTTGGTTGTACTTATAGATTGATTTTTCAATAAAAAACCAATGTGTTTGACCAATATACTAATCAATGTAGGAGTCCTTGAACTGATGTGGATACACAACTCTAATACCAAAATGTTGTGGCCGAAAGAAATGTGAGGTTTGTCTCTGTCATGTAGTATCTCCTAGATCATAGTATACTTTATAAACATGTAGCTTCTTAGGTGTATGTGCAAATACATCTTCAGTTGGCACATAAGAAATCATCTGTTAGTGGCTGAAATATCAAAGTACTCGATTAGGTAGATACGACTCTATAATATCTAAGCATCTAATACAATCATGGTATCACAAGAGCTTACATATGTTATTTAAGTAGTTCCTATGAGCGTATAACTGCTACTAAATATGTATTGCATAAACCATGGAATTAATATTTAATATAAATGATGATTATAAAAGTACTTTGTCAAATAAGTAATTAGTGTGGTAATATATGATTTTCATGAAAAAACACCTGATCTACCGTCATCAAATCTAATTACTGGTGGTAAGAAGCAAGTCATTTAGTAGGAGAACACCTATTACTAATATTTTCGATCCATTTCCTTGATTATACCTGTCCATCGACCCATTCAAACTACATACTTACTCTAAATGTTGGAAAATGTTCATAGATCTTTGCCTACAAGAGAAATAAATACATCAATATGTTACTTACAAGACAAACAAACTACATTAACTTATAAATTGTGATAAACAATGATCTAAAGCAGAGTAGTATGACCATTGAGTTGTTGTATCTCACTGCGAGATGCTTCACCCAATTGCCAGAATAGATAAACTAATATTGATGCATCCTAGGTGTATCTACTAAGGCTCCAAACATCATGAACTAATAGATGTACAATAGTAACTAATACTCTATCTCTAGACTTGTCTTGATATATGGTATATCTAATTTGATACAACAAAAATAGTATGACCATATTTTCTAATGATAATTATTTCTGATATTTTTGGTCTTAAATTAGACTAAATTTAATAAATGCAAACTTAATCCTGATCAATAAGTAAGTCGAGACAATCATATACAATGTCTTCTTTACTCGCTATATGATTTTGTTGCCAATGAAACAAGCTCCCTACCCAAAGAAAGACCAAGAATCTTATGTACAATGCATGTTTTTGGTTACCAACGTTCAATAAATGCGCTTATCAAGACAAGATCTTTTACCTCATAAAGCAATTCTCCTTCCTCCCATGATTCACTTGGCTTCATAATATCATACCAACTACCACGTTCCACCTTTGATTGAGAAGAGAACTTTCATTCACTAAAAACACTACAATGCATGTGTGTTGTCATTGTTTTAAGCAAACTCTATGTATAAATAGTAAAACAATATTGAAATCGTCAAAAATAGTATTAGAAACAAATATTTCAACTACAATTTAACTTTACTATCAATTACCTAATCTTACCATATTTTGTAAGCAATGTGACCAACAAAACTAGGAGTCTGAAAGTTCATTATCATCACTATCTGCATCATCATCACTTTGTGTGATCAATGTCTATATCTTGATGATAATATTAAAGCCTATCTTTAGCATCATGTTGTGCATAGAGTGTCTCTTTAGTATCTAGCTAAGCCTGAGCCTCTTCCTCTTTTCCTCTTTATCGTCTTTGTTGTCGTCTCCTATATGATACCATATTATGTCATATCGATAATGCAATAATATTACAACCTTCTACTCATTGACTACACACCATTTTTTCTTATATTAAGACAAGAAGCTATATCAAAATATAACACAGTCTATCTAAGAAAATAAGAGAGAGCATCTCTCATGAAAGGGAGACAAACAATGTGAGTATCTCCCATATAAGGAGAGGTGCATGGAACAATCATCTTTGTTTGAATAAGGATGAGTATTCCTTGTAATTATTTCAAAAAATACAAAAAAAAGAGAAAGTTCAGAGAGGAAGGGCACAAGACACACTAGGCAAGAGAGAGGGTCTCCATGCTAGTGAGGTGAGAGGAGGCAAGGGAGAACATAAAGAGAATCTCTCTGCAATTCGCCAGTGAGGTGAGAGGGGAATGCGAGAGAGTTCAATGAACCACAAGTAGGTGAAGAGGGGTAAAAGGGAAAATAGGATGTGTTCATTTAGTAGAAATTTTTGAAATTTGTATGCCCTTCCTGACCTTAACTTAAAAATTGCTCCACCTAAGTTTGAGACACATTATAGGGAAGGCTGAAAAGAGTTTTTGTCCTCTCCCGTTACTAATCTCCTTTTTCTCCTCCCAATGATCCATCTACATGTTGTCAGCTTCTCCTTTCCTCTCAATGACCTTTTTCAATATCCCTCTCTTTGGAGATCTCTTTTAATCTCATTTACTCACTTAATCATTTGACCTCCCTAAATCTTACTCTCTTCTACCACTCTTTGTTGAAACTTTCTTGAATAATTTTTTTATCTCTATCGACATCTCTCAATCTCTTTTGGGTTTCATTCTCTATTATTCTCAACCTCGATCTCGATCGGAAGATAAATCATACAAAAAAATAGATAGAAAATTGAGTTCTAGAGGGTTGTTCATGATGAATGTTTCAAGTGAGGGAAGAAATTGGCGACCAACAATGAGACGTGCCTAAAACACATTTTATTTAAAGAACAACTGTACTCCTAACACTCCACTATTTGAGATGTGCTTAAGGCACACTATCTTTAAATGCTAGACACACCTTGGGAGCATCATTGTTTAAAGTATGACACATGGTGGATGCATCTTTTTTTCGAGAAAATGATGTGCTTAAGGAGAGAATGAAAGATGGAGAAACATGAATAGAGGTAAGTTTGGAAAAAAATGATGAAAGGGTATATGTTTAGTAAAAAAGTGTGTATGAATAGTAATACTCTTTTCTAAAGATATGCTTTTTACATGATAGCAAGTATTATTAAACATATACCCATTTAATAGTCATACACCCTTCCATTCTTTACCAAAAAATTTCCTTCACACAAGAACTAAAGGATCTACTTTCCTCTTCCTTGTCGTTTTTTCTCCCATCCTCTCTCTCATTTCTTGCTCATGCTCACTGATTGCATTGTATTCTTCACAACTTGTTGGTTGCCTTGTCGATGGTATCGGAGGATAAAAAAGACTTGGCGCATCACCTATGTTCAAAACAAGATCAAAATCTGGTATTCTTCCTCCTCTTCTTCAATCATCCCAAAATGGTCTGTAAGGAGAGATCATCGGGAAGAGACGTGACTCCTCCTTGGAGGGGTCACGCCAAAGCTACATTCCCTTTTTCCTCATGCCATGTTGTGGATGCCCCATCTTAACTAAAGGATGCGCAGTTGGGATGCATCGTTTTGCTTTGTTGGATGGAGTCAAGCCATGTTTCTTTTTATAACACATGGATTTGTTATACATGTAACGTACACATATAATGAAATACATAGGTTAAGAGTGATCTTTGCAAGACTATTTCAAATCGAGTTCAAAATTCAGACCTAAACCCAACATAACATGAATAGTTACGGGTTCAGGTATTGAGTTTGGAACCAAACGAGTCAATCGGTCCAAGTACATTGCCGTTCGGGTTTAGACGGTCCAGACTGTAGAATCGTGTTATTTCATGAAAATTCAGGGTAAATATGCCATGTAAGGCCTTGGATCCTGAAGACGTAAGTCACGTCAGTCGCCAAGAATAGACCCTCTTCAGTTTTGATCGCAAAACTCGAAGATGTCGACGGTGCCCATCCCTCATATCGTACCTTCGCCTGCGGAAGATTGCGAACAACTCAGGGCTGCTTTTGCAGGTGCAAGATTCTCTTCCTTGATGCTTTTTCACATTCCATTTCCAGGAATCGATGGATAAATGCCATCTGTTTGAACAATAGAACGTCTTTGAAGTTTGAAGATTTGAGCTCAAATTTCTCTTCCTTGTCCCACTCGTTTGGCTTCTAATATGCGAAATAAAGGTCGCCATGGTCATCAGTTCTTTGCCTACATCATGTAGCTGATCATGACCACGAATCATAAAAGGCCAGATTTATTTATTTCTACAGTGACTATAACCGCTTCCCCTAAAACAATTCATGTAGATCACTTTGTTTGCCTCTCTTTATCTCTATTGGCGGCTTTCCAAAGATTAGTGGTCGCCATATTTTCTTCGCTGGAAATCTATTCGAGTGTGGGATGAATTTTACAAATCTATCTAGTCCCACACAAATTTGTCCGTATTGTTCTACAGTACTCGGTTAATTAGACAATTTCTTAGTTAAAGGACCTAGCAAGGCAATATCTAATCCTGAACTTTACAAATCGTGCTTGCTATTTTATCGTGTGGGAACTTTATACAGGAAGAGTAATTTGACCTCATTGGCTTCCTTAGAGGAAAGAGGTTCCATTGCTTTTGGATATCATAGAGAATTCGGAGCGTTGGAGGTTTTCATATTTATACGCAACCTAGGTGTACGCAGACCCATCCTGGGCGCACGACAAAGACTTCAACTTTGCTCCACCCTGGAGACCGTTGCCAGGTGTCATACAGGACACTATTAAAGCTTAGAGTAAGAGAAGAGCAACAACCTTGAAACATGAGATTTTGCATAGTTCTGCAGAAAAGGTAATTGGTGCGGTGGACTTACTACAAAGCCCTTTCCATCAGAAAGGGAAAGGGATAAAGCCTATTCACAAGTATGCTCTAGAGGTCACATGTTGCTTTTCCATCAGTTAATAGGTTGATTACCACATTGATACAATATCTGGAAATTTGATCTATGAAGATTTGGTTGCAGCTATGCGCATTATGCAAATTTTACGATGAAAAGTGCATGCACTAGGCTGGGATAATGAGCGAATCCTGCTCTCTGGACAAATGGCACAACAAGCTCAAATATTAGATGGACTAACACAACGACCACTAAGCCTATTCCCCATACTGGATGGGCTTGCTACAACGAGTTTGTTTCCATAGAGCTCGATCCTAGGCCATGGTAACAGTTAACTCAACAAAAGCTAGATCATTATTTATTGTTTTCTTTTAAGAATTTCGTGATCTTTCTTCTCCCTTTCTTGACATTCTCACCATCTAGTTTCTCATAGCTTATCGGATCTTCTTTCAGTTGCCTTTCCACGTGTCCAAACCATCTTAAATAATTTTTCTTTATTTTATCATCGGCGTCACTCTCAATTTATTTTTGATAACCTCATTAACATCTTTATTTTTGCCACAAATATCTTTTACACATATTAATAATGATTAACTTTCATATTATATATATAGTAACCAAATGATCAAACTTACATTCCATATATTCTTTCTTTGTTCTACTAAGTCGAAAGCCTTTATCTTTAATGTTTTTGTCTATAGTCCCAATCTCTTATTAACTTTCCTTTAGACTCATCCACTGACACAATGTCATCTATGAATATCATACGCCAAGGTACTTAGCTTGTTAATAACCAAGATAAATAAATACGGACTTAAAGTTGACCCTTGATACAATAACAACAACTAAGCTATGTTGCATGGATACGAGTATGGTACCGGTACATGGTACACAATTTTTTTAAAGCCTAAGGTACGAGTATGCTACTATTAAGAAACATAATAAAAAATAAATTTACATAAATAAATATATACATAATTATAGAATATAGAGCATTCTACATTTTAAAGCACCGGCGCTTGGTAGATAAATATCAAATTCAATAAGCAATTTACAAGAGAATGCCTAAGATCTTGATCTTAAATTTATATTAAAGCATTTGCATGCAACAACATAAGGGCAACTTCTCGTGACATCTACAATATATGAAAACAAGAAAGTTTCATTCAATAATATTTTCAATCAACTGTATACATATGACTTTCCCTTTAAGGAGATGCTTGGAATTATGTTGGTACTTGGTATACCTTGTGATATGTGGAATAATATGGCTATGCATATTAGGAAAGTGGGGAAAGATGTGTTAGGTGAATCTAAGGGAGGTATACCGGCACAAAAAGAAGCTTGGTGGTGGAGTGAAGTAGTGCAAAATAAAATCAAGGCAAAGAGGATACGGTACAAATTATATTATGCGAAGAAAACTAGTGAAACTTTAGAGACTTATAAGAAAGCAAAGAAGGAAGTGAAAAAACCGTCAGTGAAGCAAAAGCTAAAATTTGGGAGGATTTATATAAAAAACTCAACTCAAAAGAGGGTGAAAGAGATATTTTTAAGATAACTAGAGTTAGAGATAAAAAAACTAAAGATCTTAATTATGTTAGATGCATCAAAGACGAGGATGAAAAAAACAAATGATGATATAAGAAATAGATGGAAAAACTATTTTTATAAGATTTTTAATGAAAATAAAGATGTTAGTATTAGGTTAGGAGAGTTAGCCAAATCAGAAAAGTATATAAACCATAATTTTTATCGATGTATTCAAAAGAATAAAGTCAAAGAGGCTTTTAAACACATGAAGGGTGGTAAATCGGTAGGACCAAACAATATTCCTATAGAAGTTTGGAAAATCCTATGAGAAATAGGAATCAATTGGCTCACAAGACTATTTAATGAAATATGGAGAAACTAAAAGATGCCTAAGGAATGGAGAGCGAGTACACTTATACCCATATATAAGAACAAGGGAGACTTTCAGAATTGTGCGAATTATCGGGGTATCAAGTTAATGAGCCATACTATGAAATTGTGGGAAAGAATTATCGAACGTGGGTTAAGACAAGTATCGAGTACAATAGAGAACCAATTTGAATTCATGCTAGATAGATCTATTGAAGTGATTAACCTTTTGAGACGTTTTATAGAACATTTTAGAGAAAAAAAGAATGACCTTCGCATGATATTTATTGATCTAGAAAAAGCTTACGATAGGGTACAAGAGAGGTTCTTTGAAGAACCTTAGAAAAAAGATGTATCTCATTGACATATATAAACCTTATAAGAGACATGTATGATGGTGGAAAAATATGTGTGAGGACTCATGAAGGAATGACAGACTTGACAAACTTCTTTGAAGTTAATATTGGGTTACATCAAGGATCAAGTTTAAGTCCGTACTTATTTATAATGGTGATTGATGAGGTAATAAAACATATTCAAGATGAAGTACCTTGGTGTATGTTATTTGGAGATGACATTGTATTAGTGGAAGAGTCTAAGGAAAAAGTTAATAGAAAATTGGAACTATGGAGAGAAACATTAGAAAGTAAAGGCTTCTGACTTAGAAGAACAAAGACAGAATATATGGAATGTAAGTTTGATCATTTGGTTACTTCAGAGGACATATAAATTAAAATTGACACACATTGCATCCCCCGAAAGGAAAGTTTTAAATACCTAGGGTCAATTTTTCAGAGTGATAGGAGAATTGATGGGGATGTTATGCATAAAATTAATGTTGGTTGGTTAAGATGAGAGGAGCATCAAATATTCTTTGTGATAAGAAGATACCATTAAAGTTAAAAGGTAAATATTATAGAGCAGCAATTAGACCTGCCATGTTTTATGGTTTTGAGTGTTGGGCAGTTAATCATCAACATGTATAAAAGATGTTTGTGACAAAAATGAAGATGTTGAGATGGATGAGAGGTCATACAAGAAAAGATCGTATAAATAATGAGGTTATTAGAAATAAATTATGTGTGGCACCAATAGAGAAAAAAAATGAGAGAATATTGTTTAAGGTGGTTTGGACATATAGCAAGAAGATCAAAAGAAGAACCTGCAAGAATATATGAAAAACTAGATTTTGAAAGTATTAAAAGTGGTATAGGATGACCACTAAAGTGTTGGAAAGAAACAATAAAGAATGATCTAGCTTATTGTGAGTTAACTACTAACATGGCACATGATAGGGCTCTTTGGAAACAAAGAATCCATGTAGTCGACCCCGTCTAGTATGGAAAAAGGCTTAGATGTTGTTGTTGTTTATTATCGTGTATATATATGACTTTCATATCAAAATTCAGATTCTAAACACAATATCTTTGAATATAAATACATTAAGCTTCAAACTCTAATAGTCTCAATCTAAATATTTTCTTCTCTATCATTTGTTAAAAGGATTGCTTTCATATTTGATTCATCAAGAGACAATGATGCAACTTCAAGAATTTCTACTCTCTTAAATGGATCCCAATCATCTCCACCAATATCTCACATTTTGTCTTACCTTACACGTAATCCTTACTCTTCTTTAAAGAAGACGAAGGTTTGTATAAACAAAAACCAAATCTTCACTTTTTTGAGGCTTTAACTTATTTCTTTTGTAAGAATTGATGAAGAAATATGTGCTCCAATTTCTTTCACAACATGAAGACGAGCATGGTTGTAAAAGAAGTTTTAAAGCGATCATTTGAAGCTTGAAAATTGATGATCCATGAATAACCCACCATTCCTTTAGGGATACACTCCATCTATTTTCCAAGCAATCTAATTGTCCAATCTGTTCCTCATTGCTTGAGAATTTGACAAATTCTTTCATCACTTCTAGCCTTTCTTATAGATCTTGAAATAATCTTTGAAGACATTTATTCCTTCATAAATTTCATTATCTTTGTGCTAGAGAATTCTATTAGGAACTTCTTCAAGCCATTGCCTTATATAATATCTAGAAATTAGAATACAAAAATATCAAGTAACAACATAATAATCAAACAACAAGAAAGTTATTTAAATCTTAAAACTTAAAAGAGTTACCTCAGATTTTGAGAATGCGCCAAACAATGACATCATCAGAAACATCCGTTATCCAATAACGCTCGTTATAAGGAACTTCATTATTTATAGAGTTCTTAGGATGACAAATATTTTCCAAAAGGTTTAATGTATGCACTGCATATGGCTTCCAAAAAATATTAGGATAAACTGATTAAATAATCATCCCAGTTGCTCTACAAATCGATGCATTATCTATTATAACTTTCACAATATTTTGAGATCTAATCTCATTAATAACTTTCATAATATCATTCACAATAAAGTTCTAATTTTTTACCTCACCAAATCAATCAATAGACCTTAAAAGCATGGGCCCTACATTCGAAATAGCTATAAAGTTAATCAAAGGTCTTCTTTATACAACAATCCATCCATCTGTAACTATGCTCACTCCCTTTCTGACAAGTGTTTTTGATATGTTAAAGCAATCTCATTAAATGAGCTTTCTCTCTCTGCAATAGCGTAGTCATAATAGCATTGTAACTAGGTGAAACAAAACTTGAAATTGAGGTGTTAACATATTTAAAAGCATTAACATAGTAAGGGTTTCTAGCTACATTAAAGGTAAACCTCCACAGTAAAATAACCTTGCTATTTCACATGTCAAATGATTCCTTGTTTTGTTAAATTCTTTTGATAATTGGCTTTCACCGCTTCTTTTTCTCTTAGTTCCATTAAATGATTCATATGTAGGTGGATTCAATCTTGTAGTTCAAGTAGGTAAGAGAACTTGCACTTGTCTTACTTTTTCATTTGTTTTTCTCTCAATTTATCTCATCTTTGAAAGATATTTTACTAATAAGTAACAATATAACAAATAACTATATCATTTTCTTTTTCCTTTAATAAATGACACTTCACTCTAAAATAAGACCCTTTGTAACTTAAACCACAATAGTTACAACACCAACTTGTATTTCCACCTCCTGTCTTTTTATCTTATAACAAGGATACATATGCCCAAAGCGGAAAACTTTTTTCAATTATTCCAAATACAAATTTAATAGTGATAGAAGCAAATGAAGCAAAAGCTAAATTATTAAATGAAGATAACAACAAACAGACCTTGCACGAATAACATCTCATGAAGAGACAAATGCTAAATTTTAATGTAAAAAGCTAAAAGTACTGTTATACTTTTCGTATTTAGCATATAATGCACCATCTACATTAATGTTTTTTAAATTCAAATCTCTACCAACCAATTGAACAATGGAGATGTCCATATGCTCTTATATATATGTGTGTGTATGTGTATGCATGAATCAAAACCAAGCATACATAGAATTAATGCTTGGAGTGTATTTTTCCCAATTTGTAGCTCTACATTAAGTTATTAACAATGTAGTTATTAACATGTCTAACTAAAATCACAAAAATGGATACATTAAGGAGGATGATTTTTATCTTTTCATGGCAAACTCTAAATCCTTCACCTGGCTAGAGATTGCATGGGTATGTCACTCGCATTCGCTGGTCATCCGCTGTCGTCTACGGCTCCCAGTCACCTGTGATGAGTACGTGAGACAGAGCACTGAGAGTAGAGAGAGATGCTAGGGAATAGAGATTAGGGTTTGTTTTTTTGTTTTATAGATGAGATTCGGATCGGGCAACCCATACTTGGGGTCAACCTGATCTATTAAGTACCTGATATGGGTACTTGACGTACCCATATTGGGTATTGGTACACCGTTTGTAGTATCGGTACATATCAAATATACCGATATGCGTACCCATACCTGTTACTTACCAAATACGAGTATGTCGCCCATAACGGTGTACCCATGCAATATAACAACTAAGCCTTTTCCCATATTAGATGGGGTCGGCTACATGGATTCTTTGTTTTCATAGAGCTTGATCTTATGCCACGTTAATAGATAACTTAACATAAGCTATATCATTACTTTTGTGGTCTTCTTCCTCTTTAATATTTTTATAATCTAGTTTCTCGTACCTTCTTATCCGAGATTGTTTTGGTCATCTTTCTACATGTCCAAACTGCCTTAATTGGTTTTCTCTCATTTTTGTCATCTATTGGTGCCACTCCAAATTTGTTTCTAATAACCTTATTATGTATACGGTCTTTTTGTGTATGACTACTCATCCATCTCAACATCTTCATTTATGCTACATTCATCTTTGTACATATTGATAATTAACTGCCTAATACTCAAATTCATAAAGCATAGCAGGTCTAATTGCTATTGTATAATATTTTCCTTTTACCTTTAATGATATCTTCTTGTCACATAAAATTAGTGTTATGCGTATCGCCTTGTATCATATGATACGGGTTGTATCATATCATATCGTATCGTGAGAAATCATGATATGATACAAGGGTTGTATCATAATATGTATCGTCCCGTATCATGCGATACGAGGGCATATCACACATATCGTATGTTACGTATGATACACTCTAATTGATGGTTGAACATTCATACTTTCCATCCTCTTTAAGGGCTGAATGCATACAGCTTGCGATAAATCCAACGGTTGTTACAAACATATCTAAACAATATCAATAATGTGACCAACATCATAGTTTTGGATGGATTAACTCAAAATACACTAAGATTCAAATTATGTCTCAGTGATCAAAGAAGCACAACACCCATAGAAGGAGACCACCAAAATATTAACCTTAAAAGTTAGTGATACATTATCCAAGTGTTGCAATTTATCATTTATGCCATACATTACATATTCACACACATTACATTGAATGCCATTTGCAATATGACACTACCCTAAATCAGTATATGATATGCCATTTGCAATATGGCACTACCCCAAATCAGTATATGATACATATTGTAACTTGAAATGTCATGATACGATACAGGCCTTTGTATCGCCCAACCGAAGTTATCGTGCCCTATCTTATGATACGGCAAAAAACAAAAAATTTTTTACAATTTTTTTTGCGGGTTTCTGGACTCTTCACTTCTCTCCAAAGCATCCTCTGGTATACTCATTTGGGATTGCAAATTGCATGCGTGTAAAATGTAAATTTGGGTTAGTTTATAAGAATTTTATTGAATAAGAATAATTTATGAACAAATAACAATTGTGACAAAATCATTTCCCTTTGTATTGCCAACTTTTAGGTATATTTCTGTTACCAATTTCTAATTTCATGAAATCGCAAACAATGAAGAACAATTTGATTGCCTCAGTTCATTGAGTGGGCATTTCAGAGCTTCACTATTTTAGGGTTCACCTTACACGACTTCCATTGAGTTGAACATGATCAGCGTGTCTGAGGTTTAGCTCAGCCTGTGAAGTGAGCATGTCATCATAGTTACACATCAAAAATTCCTATTTCGATGAAGCAACTCAGAAGTAATCACATGACCTGATTTTGACCCACAACATCCATCCATCATCCTTCTGTTTCAAACCACTTTAAGCATTAGTTAAAAAGCTAGTCTCCAATAAGAGAAAAAGAGGATATCATGAAGTAACAATATCACATCACTGGGGTGTCATAGACTCAATAATCAAAGAAATGGAGCTCATCATTTTGCTCATATATGAAAATGAGCAAATGTGCCAACTACATGTACAAAGATAACAATTTGTTAATTTTGATATATTAGAGGAGTGGATTATGGAAGATAACAAAGAAAATACACTCCTAACCGAAGAAAACATTGCATGGATTAATTTGGAAGGAGAGTAACAACATCATCAAGGAGATGAAGATTTTGATTTTGAAGGAGAAGGTGGTGAAGATCTTCAGTAAGGACAAGATGAAGGTTATTTAGTTGATGATCCTGATTACAATATGTAAATGTAAATATATTTCATTTTTTGCTTCAAAATATGTAATTTTTTTTTCAATTTCTCAATGGTGAATAATCAATATGTACTAAACTTTGCATTATATGAATTCTTTGCAATTATCATGTTTTTTCTAATTTTTCTAATTTTTTCTAATTTTTCTGATTTTTTTAGATATTTACTAATTTTTTAATATTAAAGTACGATACGCTACGCCCGTATCATGGACCAAAACGATACACTTCCCCAAATTGAAAATGGCCTTCCTAACATAGGATATTCAACACATATTACCTACAATTGTAGCGATTTTTTTAAAGTTATAATACACATTGCATCTTTGGGTGTTACACAACACAACCTTATATAGGTTGAGATGTGCAACATTAATCAACTAATACTAAAGGCTAACAAACTCTCTCTACCTTCCATGAAAATTAGAAAAATTCAAAGTTGCAACACAATTTTTCCTATTTTTTTGATTTTTAAAATGTTTTCAAATTTACAATACGATATAATACCATACACTTGTCTCATGTAGAAAAACAATACTCATGTAGAAAAACGATACATGTTACGATACATTACAAACAACACTTCATAAAATACCTAATGCACCTCTTCATTTTAACTTACGTGCATTAATTCTATGTGTAATATCTCTATCAATTTTTCCATTACTATGAAAAACTGGCTTTAGGTAATTAGTTCTCTATTGTACTCAATATTTATCTAAACCTATGATCAATAATTCTTTCCCATAATTTCATAATATGACTCATCAACTTAATATCTTGATAATTCACACAATTCTAAATGTTTCTCTTGTTGTTGTATATGGGTATAGTTATACTCTTTCTCCGTTTCTTAGGCATCTTTTGATTTTTTCATATTTCATTAAATAATCTTTTAAGCCAAGTTATACCCGCCTCTTCTATTATTTTTCATACTTCCTAAGAATATTGTTTGGTCCTACAGACTTACCAATCTTTATAAGTTTAAGAGCCTCTTCGCCTTCATTCTTTTGAATATGTTGATAGAAATTGAGGTTTATATATTTTTGGTTTAAAAGGTGACCTTTAATGTAAGCTAATATTAACTTCAAAGAAATTTATTGTTCCTTCATAAGTCCTCGTACATGTTTATACACTATCATATATTATCTCTTACAAGATTAATATAGATTAATAGAATACCTCTTTTTCTAAGGGTTCTTCAAAGAATATCCTTTAGGACCCTATCATAAGCTTTTTCTAAATCTAAAGGTTCTTCTTTTTTACTCTAAGACGTTCTATAAGACGTCTCAATAAGTAAATAACCACCTATTAGATGGACTTAAAATACTAAAGCAAGTGAAGGTTCTAAACAAGTTTAGTCTATGGTGGGGCAGATCTTGATGGATAGTTAAGGCTGCATATATTTAGGATTCACGGACAGGCTGGTCTTAAATTTTTCATTGAACATTCTTTAATGGGGAGGTTCCATCTTTGCAGATATGTTTGTGCTGACCATGGTGAAGGTTTTAAGTTACGTATTTCTTGAAAGGATGGGTGCTTCCATGTATGTGTCAGCTTGGTGCATATGGTGTGCATGTGGGTTTTTTTCTGGTTCATGAAGGAGTGACATCCAACCTTTTAAATCCATAAATCCCCACAAAGGGATAGACTGTACCTTGAGCATGCTGGACAATTCTGGATTTGTTAGTTGTTTGCACATGCACGTTTTCAAGATCTTATCATAGTATGAGGTACCAACTCCATGTTGGTCTGATTTATGAGGTAAGAGTTGAGAAGAGTTCTTCAATCCTGTGTGCATACATGCTCTCCATTTATGGTAATATGTGCACACAATCTGTTGAATTACCTTGCTTTGTTCTCTAAGGCAGTGTAAAATACAAGGTATTCTGTTGTTACTGAGTCTTAACATGCTGCATCCTTCCTCTTGAGAATCATGGCTTGCATTTTTGAGTATGCACGGGTGTACCTGGGAAGCATCTTAACCTACTTATTGTGCTTTGACAAAAATGTCCATCGAAATCAAGATTTTATTTTTTGTTTCGAGAGATTCTTCATATTGTGAAATCTCTTGAATTACTATTTGTTTATGTAGGTTGGGGAACTAATGAGAAGCTGATCATATCCATTCTGGGTCATCGAAATGCAACCCATATTAAATTAATCAAGTCTACCTATTTTGAACTTTACAAAGAAAGTCTCCTGAAGGACTTGGAGGAGGAGCTTTCTAGCGATTTCAAGGTACTTCCTCGTACTTTATTCTTTTCCTTTATCTGATGCTCTATGGGATATTAGCTTTCAGGCTTTATCTGTTAAATTATGTCAAATCTGTTGGACAGTAGATCAAAGTGTAATGACATTGAAACTTGTTGATAAATCAGAGGGCTGTTTATTTGTGGACTTTGGACCCAGCTGAACGTGATGCATTCCTTGCCAATGAAGCCATTAGGAGATGGAATCCTAAAGATGTCGTCCTGATAGAAATAGCATGTTCTAGGTCTCCAAAGGAACTTGCACTGGTCAGAGAAGCATATCATGCTCGTTTCAAGAGATCAATTGAAGAGGATGTCGCACCTCATACATCTAGTGGCCTGCGGAAGGTATCTGCATGTTTAAAAGTCTAATGTCATAGCATATTTAATTAATCGTGGTATCACTTTTCTTTTTGCCTGCAAAGAAAGACTGTTTTCCCTTTTTATATTTCCCGATAAAATGGATTTCATATTTGTTTAACAGCACGCAACTTTGTTTTCTGTAACTTTCTGATGCTAAGTGTCTATACTCATCTTTGTTGTATAAATGTCAAATTCCATTTTATTTTCATCCAATGAATCAAGGTTTATGTTCTATGAACGTATGCACAGCAGTGATTTGAAAATCAAATGCTGTTTGTGATAGTGGGTGTTTGTCATATCAATGGTTGTGGGTGTTTCTCTTGCCTAGAGCTTTTAGTGTCTTTTTGAATATATGGTGATAGGTGGTACTGAAAATTACATCTTCATTTCCGTGTCCTGCTTAAGTGGGATACAATGAACTCCATCTGGTGTATTAATTTCAGGATATGGGATCTGCGCAAGCATAACCATCTCACTTTCAATCTCTTACTCTAATCTTTTCTGTCCACTTAGTTTGTTCGGTGCTTTTCTTCCACATTATGGTGACATTGAACTCCATGTGGTCTATCATTGATATATGGTTTTGAAACAAGGAGTGAGGAGTGGTCAACTTTCTCTTTGAAGATTTAAGCTTGTTAAATAAAATATGAGGTGGACATATTAGAGGTCGTCCTTGCCCCGCAATGAGATGAAGGCATTGCACAGTCCACACCTAACTTTTCAATTTGTTTCCCTGCTACTTCCCTTGTTGGATGAATTTCATGCACTTTGAATAAACTTTGTGCAATTCATTCATGTCAGCTATTGGTGGGTCTCATTAGTTCATACCGCTATGGAGGGTTTGAGGTCAACATGGATCTTGCAAAGCGAGAAGCGCAGATACTGCACGACAAGATCAAGGACAACTCTATTAACCACGAGGAGGTCATCAGGATACTGACTACACGCAGCAAACCACAGCTTAATGCGACATTAAACCATTACAAAGATACTTTTGGGAACCATATCAACAAGGTAGAGATCTCTCCTGCTACTTTTATTGTTTGGCAGTATAGTGTGTCACAACAAAACAGTCAAATGCACATTTTCTCCAGGATCTGAAGGCTGATCCTAGCGATGAATATCTATCTGCACTTAGAGTTGCCATAAAGTGTCTGACAGTCCCAGAGAAACACTTCGAGAAAGTGCTTCGAGTGGCAACCAAAGGACTTGGGACAGATGAAGGAGCATTGACCAGGGTGGTAGTGACACGGGCTAATATAGACATGAACCAGATCAAGGAGGAATACTTCAAGAAAAATAACGTTGGATTGGTTGAAGCTATTGCAGATGATACCTCCTTTGACTACAAGGGCTTCCTTCTCACTTTGATAGGCCATGGAAATGCTTGATGTCTTCTCAACTTTGTGTTGTTTTCAGGTATGATACAAACCGCTTCATCCTGAGTTGCTCATTTTTTGTTATGTGAAAGTTTGTTGTGCTACATGAATTCTAAATCATCAAACTGGATTTTCTTCTGCCTGGGATATTTCCTTATTAAGTTTCGGTGAGTGGTGGATACACCTATCGTCTGGCAGTTCATATCCAAACTACTGAAGACAATCAAGAAAATCTACTAAAATAGATCCTATAAGAAAATTGAAGTCCAGTCAGCTTTCACATTGATTCAAGTTTGTTTAACTGTCCAACTTAACAAGTCATATAACACCGGGACTTGTTTCTGTGAATTGGCATGCGCTCTGTGCGTGAGTGTGTGTGAATATGTAGCTCGAAGATCACCTGAGCCGGCTACTTGGAGGCTTGTGCATGAAAAAAAACTGAGAAAACCTAACGATTGGGCTATCAATGACCAAAGCGCATGATAATGCTCAAGGTTAGAAACTTGGAGTTTTCTATAGTGGCATCAAACACAGGGCATCCACATGGGTTCAACAACTGCACACAGCTAATAATCGAATTAGTTATTTTTGCAAGAATTCAAGTTTGGCGAGCTATTTATAGTTGCTCATGTTTTTCCTCTTGCAAGGATGTAATGTCTCAAGAATTGTTCTAAATATATTATAGAAAATAAACAATTTTTGTCTAAGCCTTAATGTTAAAAAAAAGTCTTATCTTACCAGGGAACAAACAAAATTGAGCACTGGGGTAAGAAGAGAAACAAGCACACCTCAGCCAATTGTGCTGTTATAATCTTCATATTGGAGAACCTTTTCGGTATACCATAATCTTCATTTCATGTACATGTGGAAAAGAAAATCTGCGATGAAATATGATCCATTCTTATTGGAGAACGGATGACAGTAGTAAGTAGCATGTTGACATCGAGGGAATGGGCATAAGGCATACTTTGTATGGAAAAACTGTAAAACTGAATATGATACAGTGATTTTACCACATGCACTATAAGGGTCATATACTTGTATGTTACAGTGTAATAGACTGTGGTTTGGTATGTACCTGTTCGTGCTTAGGAAGCACGCTAGAACCTGGAAAAGAACCCGCTTGGTTACCCTGTTTTGTGAAACTTAGACAGAAGATTAGCAGGCATACCAAGGGGTGCCGACCTTTGCCAACAGTGTCATTATAATGCTTAGGCAATCTTGTGGGTCCCTGAGAGTCTTCGTATAGCTATCCCAATTTATTCCTTGGCATTCAAAGAATGGCTATGCATGATATATGGGCTTTGAAAATATGGACCCTACCTGAGTAATAGGAATTCATGATAAAAAATAAGCTAACAAAAGACAGTAAAGAAAAAAATACTATAATTTCAAAGAGATCTTATGAGTTATGAAAGGAGACTAAAGAAATGTAAGTCTGAACTAAGGAAGATAATATGCAAAAAAGAAAAGTAAACTATTGAATAAAAAGGACTGAAACGATCACTTCATCAATCAATTGATGCCTTCCATCCTCCTCATGCTTCCCTTTTATAGTCATATTAGGCCCTTCCACAGGAGGCCCTTCAAATTCTGCCAATTTCTTTTGATGATGTTTCTATGTATGGGCTTTAACCTTATTTATTTCCACTACTTGTTCCTTAGTTATCGATATTATGAACAGGATCCCACATTGCCACCTTCTGATCATCATGAATATTTTGGTTTTGACGAGTTTCTTGGGTTTCTGCTTGGAGTCTTTCAGTGATGTATCTAATTTTTGACATTAATACTTTGTCCCCTATGACTAGTGCCCCAATTGATTGAGGGGACAAGATTTACCACACTATTTTTAAGCCGAAAGTATTGGCCCGATTTCCCAATACTATTGCTTGAGAAGACCAAGTTACCGTTAAGACACTCAATAGCTATTCTATAAATAGGACCAAAATTCTCATTTCTCTTCGTAAACCACTCTCTTTGAGATTGTGTATTGCCTCCAATGACTATATCCAACCCTTGCAATCATCGGTCATGGATTCTGTTACTCTCATTTTCTACATTGTGTTGCGTCCTATTCCATTCAAGGATGGCCTAAAAAATTTCCACATCCACTTGACAGTGCCCATCACTAGGGAGAAGTTCATGCTTTCCCAATGCCCTAACTTCATCCAATCCTGGTTGTCCACCAACAAACTTCTCCAAGAATGGCTTAACCGAGTGAGGGAGCAAAAGTTCCAACTTTGGTTTGAATGAGCTATCTATGATCTCATTATGCTTTTTGCTTTGGCCATCCATTTTGATGGAAAATAACTACTCCTTTTCGGCCTTTTGAATCTTGAAGTATAATCGATTCTAGTTCCCATTTGCCATTATGCTTCCAATAGTGCTTAATGTGATCGTGCTCACTGGCTTGCCGACCACTGGTGCTGAAATGCCATCACTATTTGAATGAAGTTTCATGTTCCCAAGCTTAGCCTTCAGTTCTCTTGGGATGAACTTATCTAAAAGTATCCAGGAACTAGACCAATATTTGATGTGGTTTTGCAGATCCATTGCTTGTATTCTTAGAACTAAAGTGAAACGAGGATTCTATTTCTCAATAATAATCTCTAGGACTAACCTATCACTACCTTTGTTTTTCCTAGCCATGGTATATTATTCAACAAATCTTATCCTTAAGCTACTTTCGTACAAAGGATCTTCTCATCTGATAGGTGATTTGTTGTGGTTCCTCCAATTCTAGATCCATTTATACTTTTCGGCATGGGTTATTGGGCATGTCTAACCTGTTGGTGGAATCCGCTTTCTCAAAGAGCTTTGTACCATATTCTTATCCGAGCAATTGCTGCTAAAGCTGTTTTAGAAGCTCTCCTCGACCTAGTTTCAGGACAATTAGGAACTTTCTCTTTGTTTCGGAAAGGTAATGTTAGCAACAGTAGTGCATTTGATCGACAATCTCCATCTTACGTATATGACAAAAATCTTTCTCATGGAGTTGCTGTATGGAGCGATCCTATTGTCAAGATTTATAGATGAGGCAAGAACTTCTCTTTGTTGGGCAGATATCTTGAGCGGTTGTAATGTCGAGGCTACGTTCTTGCTTCCTTCACATTATCCTTGGCTTGATGAGACATTGAAGTTTGACGTTGGTGTACATTTGTAGTTTGCATATCCTTCTACGTTCTCTCAAGTTTTATAAGTCTAAATTTACTGAATATAGAATGGATGTAGCCACTACAAAAATGGTTTCAACCAACCACGGCAAGGCATCTGTTCCGTAGAGTTCGAGAACTCGAGGGGGCTCATTTTGTCATTGTCTTAGAAGTAGCCAACTTGGACAGTTGGAACTCTCTATATCCGTCTGTTTAAGATTGCGGAAAACTTTGCTGGGGCTGCTGTGGAGCTCAGTGCGTTGCCGCCACAAGCCTTGTTGTTAGACATGGCTGGTTTGTTTACCGATTCCAAGCAGAACCAAACCAGGTCAGGAACTAGATGGAGCCAAAAGCGGACCACTTGGCCTAGTTCCAGTTTAGCAGTTCCAAACTAACAGTTCCATTTAAAAAAAAAATTAATTGTATTTTTTTGTTCTGAGCAATTTAGGACAAACCAAAACCAGAACCATAATGGACGATTCAATTCCAATTCTAGGTTCCAAGAAAACCTGAACCGGTGATTTAGAGCTACCGATTCTGGTTTACCTGGAACCTGCCATATCTACTTGCAGTGAAACAGGTTCAGCACAATTCTAGCTCACACCATAAGTGAATATCTAAGGCTCCAACTTGATAACACTAAAGGTATGCATGCATCAAACAACATGCACACCATATACATTGAAAGACATAATATGAGTATAATAACTAACTAAATAATTTCAAGTGAACATGCATATAAACATGATCATTAACATGTATAACCATGATCAACATATCATAAACAAGTCACAATCAGAGTTCATATGTAGTATGTACCCAGTCAGTCACACCCATCTACCATAAACCCACGCATGCAATTCACTTGGAGAAAATGTTTGTGCTTTTAGACCTACTATGCATAGACGCAGCCATAATGTGGCTCGAAAATATTAGTGTATGCTTCATAACCATAGCCAACATACACTCCACACTTCCTCTTTAGAAACACATACAATCACATGCACGATACAAATCATGCAACTAAAATCAACTATCTTCATCATCTCCATAGGCATTCTAGATCAATGAACTATTCATTCTGACATCGTTGTAAGAATCTAGAAGCATAAAGCAGATAAATTATAATCAATAACATGCGAAATCACCAATAGCCTTATCATATCAAGACAAGTTCATTTGCCTACCTCAAACAATACCTAGATACATCTTGAGAGGAAAAAATCCACAAAATAAGGTGTTCATATCTTCTTCATTTTGATCCTTAAATAAGAATAAAAGCATCATTAAGATACGGTCTATTGAATCACAATCCTAACTTTCAAAACACCCGAGAATCAAAGTACAACTGACTCCAAAATATTTGGAAAATGCTTATCTGGTCTCATTGAGTACTCTTAATTTTTGTAATTCATGTTATAAAATCTGACGAAGTTTTACGCATAAAATCTGATGAAGTTTTATGTTGGCTGTCGGAAGCCTAACACAACCCTCCTCCTTTATCCAGGCTTGGGATCAACAATGCAAGGGTGATCCCTTAAATGGGCGGAGTTACAAATTATATTATGCTAAGAAAACTAGTGAAACTTTAGAGGCTTATAACAAAGCAAAGAAGGAAGCGAAAAAGCCCGTGAGTGAAGCAAAAGCTAAAATTTGGGAGGATTTATATAAAAAACTCAACTCAAAAGAGGGTGAAAGAGATATTTTTAGGATAGTTAGGGTTAGAGATAAGAAAACTAAAGATCTTAATTATGTTAGATGCATCAAGGACGAGGATGAAAAAATTCTAGTGGCAAATGATGATATAAGAAATAGATGGAAAAACTATTTTTATAAGCTTTTTAATGAAAATAAAGATATTAGTATTAGCTTAGGAGAGTTAGCCAAATCAGAAAAGTATATAAACCACAATTTCTACCGACGTATTCAAAAGAATGAAGTCAAAGAGTTTCTTAAACATATGAAGGGTGGTAAATAGGTAGGACTAGATAATATTCCTATAGAAGTTTGGAAAATCCTATGAGAAACCGAAATCAGTTGGCTCACAAGACTATTTAATGAAATATGAAAAAACCAAAAGATGCCCGAGAAATGGAGAGCAAGTACACTTATACCCATATATAAGAATAAGGGAGACATTCAAAATTGTGCGAATTATCGAGGTATCAAGTTAATGAGTCATACTATGAAATTGTGGGAAAAAATTATCGAACGTAGGTTAAGACAAGTATCAAGTACAACAGAGAACCAATTTGGATTCATGTCAGGCAGATCTATTGTTAAAACAATTCACTTTTTGAGACGTCTTATGAAACATTTTAGAGCAAAAAAGAAAGACCTTCACATGATATTTATTGATCTAGAAAAAGTTTATGATAGGGTACCGAGGGAGGTTCTTTGGAGAACTTTGGTAAAAAGAGGTATCCCATTGACATACATTAACCTTATTAGAGACATATATGATGGTGCAAAAACATGTGTGAGGACTCACGAAGGAATGACAGACTTCTTTGAAGTTAATATTGAGTTACATCAAGGATCAACTTTAAGTACATATTTATTTATAATGGTGATTGATGAGTTAACAAAACATAATCAAGATGAAGTACCTTGGTGTATGTTATTTGCATATGACATTGTATTAGTGGAGGAGTCTAAGGAGAAAGTTAATAGAAAATTAGAACTATGGAGAGAAACATTAGAAAGCAAAGGCTTTCGACTTAGTAGAATAAAGACATAATATAAGGAATGTAAGTTTGATCATTTGGTTATCTCATATGACATATAAATTAAAATTGACACACATTGCATCCCCCAAAAGGAAAGTTTTAAATACCTAGGGTCAATTTTTCAGAGTGATGGAAGAATTGATGGAGATGTTACGCATAGAATTAATGCTGGTTGGTTAAAATGGAGAGGAGCATCAGGTATTCTTTGTGATAAGAAGATACCATTAAAGTTAAAAGGTAAATATTATAGAGCAGCAATTAGGCCTGCCATGTTTTATGGTTTTGAGTGATGTTTGTGACAGAAATGAAGATGTTGAGATGGATGAGTGGTCATACAAGAAAAGACCATATACATAATGAGGTTATTAGAAACAAATTAGGAGCGGCACCAATAGAGGATAAAATGAGAGAATATCGTTTAAGATGATTTAGACATATAGAAAGAAGATCAAAAGAAGAACCTGTAAGAAGGTATGAAAAACTAAATTTGGAAAGTATTAAAAGAGCTAGAGGACGTCCACAAAAGTGTTGGAAAGAAACAATAAAAAATGATATAGCTTATTGTGAGTTAACTGCAAACATGACATACGATAGAGATCTGTGGAAACAAAGAATCCATGTAGCCGACCCCGTCTAGTATGGGAAAAGGCTTAGTTGTTGTTGGTCTCATTGAGTACTCTTAGTCCATCTTTATCAATTAAACCTGGCTTAATTTAATCATGAACTAAGCATGAAAACATCATAAACTATAGTTTACTCAGCTATGAGGCCGGTGGTTCAAATCAGGCTTGAATTAAAGTCTACACAACTCCAAATGTGAAAACAACAAAAGGTCCTTAGGCCAATGTGAAACTGAGTCAAAACCAATAAAACTTTGAAACTACACAATGTGAAACTGAGTCAAAACCAATAAAACTTTGAAACTACACAATGTGAAACTGAGTCAAAACCAATAAAACTTTGAAACTACACCATGTGAAACTAAAACAAAACATACAATTTCCAATAGCATAAATGAACCAAACTATCATAAAGTCTAATGAAACTAAGGAACTGAAAATTCATGGCTTGAGCTATTTCTCAATGAATGTGGATGTTGCATCATCGACCTAATCGATCAATGGGCAGCGTCACCTGCCATGTAAGCATGTTCTTGAGTCCAAAGATAAATTATATGATGATAGCTCTAAATTCAACATATCTTCACAAATCAACATACTTATCAAATCCTCCATAAAACCAAGGTACTTCAAATAACTTTTATAAAAATGTCTTAAGCCCAATCAAAACAACAATAAAATCAATACTTAGAAAAAAATCAATGAAATATCCGAGGCTTCTTGCCTCCTTTGTAGCCCCCTCAGAAGAAAAAAACTACACATAGTAAATTACCAACGATAATCGCAAAGTCGTCACCAAAATCCAAATTCTAATAAATTTCAATATTATAATAATTCTAACCCCAAAAATCCTCCTCCCATGTTTAATACTACTTTGTCACGTCTAGGGCCCTTAGGCCTTGCCAAGGTCAACCTCCGACTGAGCCGTCCAACATGGCACACGAGCCCAAGGAGAGAGCTGATAACAACTTTCAAATATAAACTAAATCTTTATCCATATTCAACTTACTAAATCTAAGTAAATTGGATATCAAACCTCTGCATACTACAAAATCACAAAGTATAACAATTTACATAATTTATAAATTAGCATAATCTTATCTAATTAAAGAACTTGTGTCACTTTACTGCAAACTTGGTTGTCGTCTCCAAATCCAGTTGCTAGCCTATCTAACCAATTCCTCACTACCCACACGACAGTTGATGCCAGGCATTGGCATGGCAATTATGATAATTTCAGCTATATGACATATTAGCAAGTACTTATGATAACCTTGAGTGTTAGCTCCTTAGTAGGGTCAACTAATTCCCACTCATGGGTGATGAGTTCCATTTTTAGGGGTACATGTGTGTTCATGTGTTGGGCTTCAACCCCCTTTTGTAACAGAAAAAAGTACTTATGCCTTAATTATGAACTCATTGCAATAAAATTCTTATAAGTTCAAAATATTATCAATATCTTATGCCTGGATTCCATAATGCAGTTGGAATGTGTTTCCTTACAAAAAAATTTGCATGAGACCCCAAGAGACTCTTTCAAGGTATAATCACCCTCTTCTTGATAGGGTTACATGTAGGGAAGCCAAGGAGGCGACAATGAACAATTATAGGAAGCACTAAGGTGAAAATAATGTCCCTTCACTAGATATGGCTAACTTGCTTTTATAATTAGGCACATACTTATGAACCACTATTACAAGAGTTGCAAAAACTGGTGAGTAAACTATAAGATATTTTTTGCCAATCTAATATGACCAGACAAGACCAATGTAGAAACTAGGCCATCCTCACGTATAAGAGGAGGTGAGTGCCAAAAGTACACAACAGAAGTGCACACAACACTCCTAGTTGTAGCCTTTCTTCTCCATAGTTAATAAAAATTCTCAAACATTGAAGTGCACACAACCCTTAACCTTAAAATGCATCAAAAGTACAGAATATTTTGTTCAATTTGCCTTCTGTTCCTTCTTTCGTAGTTGTAGCCTTTCTTCTCCATAGTTAATAAAAATTCTCTTGTTTTTTTTGTGAGTTTGGTATTTCTGCATTAAGTTGCATACCCAGAGCTATCAACCCATATAAAAATCTGTCTTGATTCTTAAACATATGGAAAACCCATCTCATCTACTTATTAACGGATCAAGAATCACCCGTATTGGAGTTCAGATGACTGAGATGCAAAGGAAATAATCCAAGGAAAGGCCATAGTTTAGGCAATTTAGTATCATGTGGTCAATGACCACATATAAGATATTAATTTGATAAAAACATATACTACACTTGATCTTAGCCAAAAGGCAAAGAAAGATATACTTTGTTCAAACCCTTACGACCCGTGTTATAGTCACCATGGATCCTCTGCTCCCCCTAGCTTCTCAATTCAGTATTGAAACTTTGCTTTCTCAAAAGGTTTTCCTCCCATTTCGGTTTGGTTTCAACACTGGAACCATGAACAGAACCAACCATTATTTCTCCTATTAGAATCAAACCAAAACCAAACTGTTCGACATCTAGAAACGAACCAATCCACGGGTTTGGTTCGGATCATTGAACACGTCGAAGGGAAGTGGTTGCTCTGTAGCTTTAGATAGATACCATTATAAAATAGTGCTTTTTGCAAATAAGTAGTTGCCAATAAAGAATGCAAATATGCTCTATTCTGACAACTAAATTCCAATTTAGTAGCATTTTTAATTCTATCATATCACCAAACCCAGAAAGTTCTTTACAGCGCGAACACCAAGGGCAGCTGCAGTCTACAGTCTGAATGTGACCAAAATTCTACTTCTTTAGGGGCGCAATTGAGCTGAAATGCTCATAAAAGCTACTGGAAAGTCGATTCAACAACTTGAACTCGACCCAGTCGTGGTGAGTTCTAGTGATTTGGACGTACACATGGACAAGTCAAGTTCAAGATGCTCGGGAAACTATTCAAACTTTATATACATGGTTTAGTCCCTTAGTGATGGGAGGAGATATGAAGGGAGGAGAGCACTATAAAAGAAAAGAAAGGCACAGAAGCAAACCGTAGCTTTCTCATCCTTTTGGGTAAGATTGAGGTGCAGTCTGGTGCAGTCTCTTGTTCAAGAGCACTGTAAGATGTGTTCTTTTTTGGCAATTAAAATCGTTCTTATCCTTTTGGTGGGGCTGTTAATCAATAGCCTCAAATTCGAGCTCATTCACGAGTTCAGTCGAACTTGTTCATGAGCTCAAAAAGGTAACGGATCAAATAATCTAAGCTTGGGTACAACAACAACAAAGCCTTTTACCATACTAGACGGGGTTGGCTACATGGATTCTTTGTTTCCACATAGCTTTATCATGTGTCATGTTAACAGTTAACTCACAATAAGCTAGACCATTCTTTATTGTTTCTTTAACGAACCTAGCCAAGCTTCTCCATATTCACGTTCTACACAGCTTGACTCAACCATACTCTTACTCTTGCTCATTTTTCTCACTTTCGTTTGGAAGAGATTCCCTTTTGTTTTAGAGGATAAATATTCTATATTTGGATGAGGAGCTCCTGGTTAAGGAACCTTCAAATTGAAGGTCCGAGTTCCATACCCGCGGATCGGTCTGGTACGCACTCTTGTGCGCAGCAATATGCATTGGTACTATTTATTTAGTATGTGAGGAGGTTCTACTAATTCTAGTGCACCACAAGATATGATTGTTAGGAAGATAATAGTTCATGAGTAACATAGGTATAGCTGAAAGCAAATGAGAATATGAAAATGATTGGGTCATGTATAGTGGTGGATCTACATTGAGCCGTGCTCCACCCGAAATTTCGAAAATCAACTTAAAAGTCGATAGCCCATGGTGGGATCCATATGGGTTATAATGCATGATAGTTCGCCTCACACGGAACCATTCAAGAGGCTATTCGCTCCTCCACAAAAGAGTTTCTAGATCCACCACTAGTCACATATTTAGAAGGTGCCTCATTAAACCAAACACTGACACAGACACATAATGCCGCTTCATATTTGTTGTATAAAACATAATCCATGTGTTAATAGGTAGTTACGTTTCTTAATGACAGCCAAAAACTATTTATGGAATCTGTGCATCCAAGCATAAATCGAAAGCTGAGAGAACAAAGCCACATGAAACTCCCACACTAAATGAGGTAGAAGTTATACTTCAACTCCATGAGGGACTCGTGCTGGTCAAAAACCATTTATTTTCCCTTCAATAATGAAGTTTTCATACTGATCTTCAATCAAATGCATTTGATGATTTTTCTTCTTTTTCTCTCCTCTTTTTTGCTTTAAATTTGTTCTGCATTGGCAAGGCCCAAAGTGGCCACCCTCCCTCTTACTCTTTGGGAGAGGGTGTTTGATAATAAGGCCGGGGATTAACTTAAACTACATTTTTAGTTCCCGTCGTAATCAAATGCAGGCCTCAAAGCACAACAAAAGGTGGGGCTTTTATCTCATTATGAAGTCCGTCTGCGACCCACTCCTGAAATTAGAGTTTGTTCTGTAGTCTCGGCCTCGCAATCAAACACTTCCTTGGAGAGTGACAAGCTATTGTGGGTCAATTCGTTTGGTGAAGGCAGTCGTTTGGATTCATGTGTTGACCAACAAGGGTGGTCGGATTCAAGCATTACCAAATCCGGATTTATACATACTTGGCAAACTGTCCGCATGACTGGGTCTCCTGAACCCCTTTATATTCCTCATGTAAATAATAGACTCGATCCATTAATTCAATTTGGAAGGTTGGAAGAGGATATTGTTTGATGAATTCAAGTTGGGAAGAAGACACGAACCAAAAGCTGAACAACCCAAATCCAAACCCAAAGGGATCTCTTACACAGCGTGTTACACGTTGGCGTTTGATGTATCGTGTCTGAAATGACACCTACTATGTTACCAAATTTCCTAAACAGGATAGGTTGGATACTTTGATCAGACATTGGACTCGAACGAAAAATATACCCGACAAATTACGGTAACGGGGTTCTGAAATTTTGACACTGACCGTGGTCGCCCACTGTGGCACGAATAGGAGCGAAACCACAAACCTATTTTGAGAGAGACCACATGGAAACATTGCTGTCTCGACGCGGTCGTCGGCATGGTTCGTCACCATCTTCTCCCCAGAACAATTGACGATTGCATGGTCTACTTTGACGACGAAAAAGAACGCATTAGACGAAGTTGTGGTAGGTGGCATTCAACGTCTGCCATCTCTCTCTCTCTCTCTTGAAGGAGCGAAGATCGTGACGAGATTCTTGGGGGTCAAACTTACAATAGTAAGATTGTTTATGAAATGGATTCGATTTCTATCTAGAGCAGAGCATTCAGAGCAATTGAGTCGGCGGAACTCTCGGTTTCTTGGTGGTGGTTCCGTCTGCAAATCTGCGACGATCTAGGGGTGTTGTTTCAGTCGATCTCAAGCCGGTTGGATGGAAATCGCGTTTTATGTTTGAAAGTTCTGGAATGAAAGCTTCTTGCTTGCTTCTGAAGAGCTCTATGGATTCCTCTCACCGTCTCTTTATTTGGAATGGTAATCGTATCGAGTTTTCGAACCTTTTCTTGATGTGATTTTCAATTCCAATTTATCGTCATTCATTACAAATTTATAGTCCTTTGATCTCTTTCTCTCTGGAAGGCATTCTGGTCCACGTTTGTTTACTCTGAACATCGCATCGCTCTTCCGAATTCGTTACTTGGTGTGATGTTAATTCCAGTTCGCATCGCTCTTTCGAATTCGTTACTTGGTGTGATGTTAATTCCAGTTCGCATCGCTCTTTCGAATTCGTTACTTGGTGTGATGTTAATTCCAGTCCGTCTATCTCTCTCTGGAGGTTCTCCCATCGACGTTTTCTGCTGAAGAACGGGAATCAAGTCGTTTTCCGGAATGCTTTTCTTGGTGTGATATTAATTCCAGTTATTTCCCTAAGATTGCATTGTAATAGCAATAGTTGTAGGCAGTTTCTGACCTTTTCGCTCTTTCTTTGTGGTTTGATATTTATCAGGGTCGTTGCTGAGTCTCCGAACATAAGTTTTTTGATGTCTCAGATTTTCACCGTCGAAGATCGCAGTCACATGTTTCGGCAAAGTCAGTGGTAGAAGGTTGGGGCAGTGAATGAGAGATTGTTTGTGCGATTAATGAAGAGGAGATGCCAAAATTGTGAAAGCGCACCCACTCTCTCTCTCTCTCTCTTTGTGTGCGGATTTTGTTCAACTGGGTGAGAGACAGATAGGCCGGCGTGTTTCCCGGAATCTTTAGTTCGAAATTTTAGGATTCCCTGGGGCTCACATCTTCATAAAACCAGGAACTCAGACGGACCCCAGGTGTAGTTTTCTCTACAATCTGACCAATCATATTAGACCTCTCTCTCTCTCTCTCTCTCTCTCGTTATTGACTATCGTTCTTCTTGTTCCAGGGGAATTAACGAGCACCATCTTCAGCAAAAAGGAAAATTTTGTAAGTGTAAGCTGGCCCTGCTTTCCTCTTGATGGGTTGTGCAAGTTCGAAGAGCGTTCGTCGCCAAGGCAGCCCCGATGGCTCGGCCAGCCCTCTCCCTCGTAGCCGCTCCCTTCCAATTCCTCACTCTTCTCTAACGAAGGCTGACCGATATGACCACGGCGTCTCTCTCAATTCCACCACTCTCGGCTCCCTCAAACTTGACCCTCTCCACGAGAAGAGCTACCTCGATCAGTCAAGGGAAGAGGAAGAAGTAGAAGAAGCCATGGCGAAGGAGGCGGAGGAGGAGCCAATGAGGACGAGGAAGGTCTTCGCAGCAACAAAGGTGACCCCGACTGCGACCCCACCGGGCGAGCCAGAGACGATGAACGTCTGGGAAATCATGGAGGGCCTCGAGGAGCACTCGCCTCTCTATCTCCCGCGCTACCACAACTGCGCCATCGGCCGGTCTTTCTCCTTCCATGCTGTCCTCTCCAAGACTGCGCCTCCCGCCGGTCGGAGTCCCGCATCTCCCAGCCCAGTTTGGTTCCAGGTGGACGACTCCGACCCGTACGTCCTTGCTGATTTCGACCCGGATATCATCGATAATTTCCGCAAGGCCCTCAATGCGCTTTCTCCAAGTGAAAACTCCGTAGTTTTAGCCATCGAATCGGTTGGGAAGCAGAACAAATCGGATGTCACAGAAAAGCACGAGTCGGAGACGAACCCGGTACATAACAATGGGATGACGAAGAAGGCAGCATCGAAGGTCGTCCCGCTGAACGCGTGCCCTCCGTTTGGTGAGGATCGGGTGGTTCTGTATGTAACGAGTCTCCGCGGGATACGCAAGACATACGAGGACTGTTGTGCGACGCGGCTGATATTCAAAGGATTCGGTCTCCTTGTGGACGAACGGGACGTGTCCATGCATTCCGCATTCAAGGACGAGCTCCGAGACATCCTTGGTGAATCGGGTGCGTTTCCGCTACCAAGGGTCTTCATCCGTGGTCAGTACATTGGTGGCGCCGATGAGGTCAGGCAGATGCACGACGCCGGCGAGCTCGGTGCGCTACTGGAGGGATTGCCGGCAGAGGAGGCGGTCGGGTCAGCTTGCGACGGGTGCGGTGATGTCCGGTTCGTGCCTTGCGAGACATGTCATGGCAGTTGCAAGGTCTATGAGGAAGATGATGGTGGCTTCATAAGATGCTCGGACTGCAATGAAAATGGTATCGTTAGGTGCTCATTTTGTTGTTGATTCTCTTTCAGGTGGTCATTTTTGGTTTTACTCAAGACTGCCTCCCCTTCTCAAAACAGAAGGAAAAAAGAAAAGAAAAAAAGAAGATTGCATTGGAGTGTATGTTAAATGTGTATACATGAGAAACATAAGAGTTTTTGATACAAGATAAGTGTTGATTGATACATGAAATATAAAAGAATGATTCAAGCGAATGAGAGCACTAGCTCCGTTAAATTTCAGGTGGATGAAGGACTTCTTTGTCTAATGCTCCTCTTCTCTTCTATATCATTGTTCAATTGCAATTTCTCACGGATTTGAGTAGGGTTCACTTGAAAGCATGACTGAGCCATTTTTCTACTAACATAATTCACATGAGCCCTTATTGCAGCTGATGCTATCGATTCCCCTGATATATATCTTTCATACCAACTATATTAAGAAGTGTTTTTCCCGTACTTGCTGCCATGAAAACCGAATCACAAGCTTTTGATAAAACAAGAGTAGTTCTCATAAGACCTGTAATATGAATACCTTTATGCTTTGCAGAAACGTAAAGTGCCATTCTAAGATTGATTCATAGTACCATGATCAAAGTTAAACCACACTTCCAACATCTCTTCTAAATGGACGTCCATTTGGCTAGAGTTTTTATGCTTGATGGGCTCTAAAGGGAATACTGCTACTTTGAATTGCCTACCAATTAAGCATCGGAGATGATATCGAGAGGTCAAGCAGATCTCAGTTGTAGCTTGTTGTATTGGTAAAACTGTTATAGTGAAGTTTATTCTCTCGTTGTATTGGTAATCCTTTGCCACTGACCAGTGTGCCCATGAAGATGGCTTCCATCATGAGTTTAGCAGAGCTCTGGCACAGCATATTAGAATAATATATAGTACCTTGAAGGACTTAAGTTCAAAACTCCATAATTGCGAACGTCTTTTACCATTTATTTTGCTTTTACATACACACACATATTTTGCCGTTCCCACGTTTCCTAATTTTTAAGGGTTTTCTGTTTCTCATGTTCGTTTCTGTATTCATTTCCTTGCAACAGTCTCCACCATTACTGTCTGGGGTCAGGTTTAGACCCACTTATTTAAGACAGAAATGTAGTGCATTGACCCTTATCTTTCGCGTAAATTAGTGATTGGGTTGGTGAATTTGGCCTTCTTGGAGGCTTTTCACAAGGTTGACATTCAAAGAAGTCCCTGCCGAAGACATTACTGAAGTTCACCTCATAAAACAATCTTTCTGAAGCAATCTTATTCAGTTGGCTACCCTCAAAGAAGAAGAAAAATAACTTGGAACCTCCTTAAGTTGAATCGATTAGATGAAGAAAGTAGAACTGAAAACAATTAGTTATGCTAAAACAACACGGGGCTGACCAAAAGAGTTATACTAAAACAATTAGTTGGCGCAGCAACACCTCTCCCTGTAGCTGCCACTGCACGTGTGCTCATTCCATACACATGGCACCTCTCATTCACATATATAATAATTGCTCCAACTTTATTTATTCTATCAGTGAGGTCAATTTCTCAAGTCGAAAACCTTGGCAGCTGCAATGGAAGAGACACCTTGGATTCATCAAAGCCTCTTCTTGCCTTGACCCGAACAGCTTTTCTTAGAAACATATCCTTTCCTTTTGATAGAATGGGGAAGACGAAGCTAGATGCATGCCCCGGGTATCAAACTCATTACCTTCAGCATGTAAATCACTCCTCTAATCAGCTGAGCTATTGTTTTATGTACGAAATATATATCCTTCTGCTGTCATGGGTTGTAACTACTGAGTGCGCCATTGTTACAGCTCCTCTTGGAGTTTTCGTGAAGTATCTCTCTTGCAGCACACTCAAACGACTAAATATAGGACTTACATGCATAAGTCTGCATGGAAATCTTTAACAGTGTCATAAGCCAATGCAATATCACACCATCTCTAAGTGAAAAACCTCATTATGAGGCTAATACGTATAAACATAACAGGCCAACTCTGGGTGATCTGTGCGAATGAAGCTGATGTTGAAGAGGAATGTGCATCGGTTCCTTAGAACCTACTATCTGCTTGTAACCTTTGCTATATTAAGCTAATGTTGCTGCATCTGTAGCCTTTACTTTATTAATTAATGAAGTTAGTTAATTAACATGGTATGAATTATCGCCACCTTTACAACAGAACTGCGTTGCTAGTGGGACGAGGGTTTTTTTCACGACGTTGTGAGGGCCAAATGTTGTTGACTCTTAGGTGACCAGAAGTAAGAGTCGTATGTGACAGGTACAGTAGACTTGACTAATTTCTGTGGACAACAACCAGATGCCTCTTGTGTTTAAAGGAATTTTAGGAATTCGGATATGATAAATACTAGCAAACACGTGGAAGCCTTACCTCAAAATTTCAAAGGATAATGAGGTGATAAACTGGAATCTTTTTAAGTTACAAATGTTAAACTTGATCGAAAAAATTATCTGGAATGGTGTAGATCCATAGAACTTGCTGTATTAGCATGAGGTCAATGGGAATATCTGACAGGAGTTTAGTCAAGACATGATGATAGCAGTCTTCTCTACTTTGATGTTCACTTGCTTTTGCAGTCATGGATCCGTTAACAGGAAGAACTTTGATATATTTAGGTTCAACAACTGATATTTGAAGGACTGTATATGAAACTTACTCTAGGAGAAAGAATGTTGTAAAAGAACATGAAGTCTTAGAGAAAATCATAAAATACAAATAGTGAACTCGTACTGTCAATGGATATTATGCAGAATTACATGACTTGTGGGGATGAATTATAATTTTGCACTCATATCAAATGTCATGCATGTTCTAAAAAAAGAAACAAAGAAACTAAAAAATGTAAGGTATTTGATTTATTATAGTGTCACCTCTAAGTATGAAGCTATTAAGGTCAATCTTATGAGAAGAGAAGAATTACGCTCCTTAGGCACAATTTACTCCTTACTTTTAAGAGAATAAGATAGAAAGGGACTCGAAAAAAATGATCCGACAAATACTGATAGAATTACTTTCGTTGAAAAAATTCATTCCAGTCTAATCATGGGAGAGGAGGATACAATACTCATAGTAGGGGTCATAAATGCCTCTCTTATGAAGAAAAGAAAAAGTGAAATGTTCTCATTGTTGTAAGAATTGCCGCACGAAGGACCAATGTTGGGATTTGATCGGTAAACTCGATTTTGTCAAGAAGCACTATAATAATATATTAGAAACTTCATAAGAGGTATAAATATTGGGACTATTATAGATTTGCTGTAACACATAGAGGGTTTGTAATCACAACTTGGTGATCAACCCTCTACCTTAGAATCTCAAGCAATGATGACTCAAACTTCATACATGGTGAAGGATAATTCTCTATCTTCTATATCATAATAAATTGTAGATTCAAGAGCAATTGAACATATGATTGGAAACCGAACTTGTCTATCCAATCATCAACCTCTTCATACGAAGGGTTCAATTAGATTGGCAAATGGATCCCAATACATTTATGATGGGAAAGAAAAGATCACAAACTTTAGTGTTTTATTTATTCTCCTTATTTCATGTTCCAAATTTTCCTATAAATTTGTTATCTATAAGCTCTCTAACTAAGGATCTCAATTGCTTAATTACATTTTCTCTTTCTGGTTGTCTTTTAGGATATGAAGATGGAGAGAATATTTGGTCATGATAATCTTCAAACAAGGGGCTATACATTATTGAAGATTTATTGACAAAACCTTCTACATGCACACTTTGAGCTATGACTACAACTGAAGCCGAATTCAAATTGTGGTATGATCGTTTGGTATATTTGCCGTGTCAAAGATCATAATTTTGATTCCCAACATTTCTCCTCAGTTCAATACTATAGTACTTTAATACGATGCTTGCCAAAAAGCAAAACATCATCATGTCTCTTTTTCTAGTAGTGAATCTAAAATGTCTCGTCTTTTGAATTAATTTATTCTTATGTTTGGGGTCCTAATCTAGTCACCTTTCTTAGTGGTCAAGTATTTTGTCTCCTTCATAGATGATTGCACTCACTTTACTATAATTTATTAATCAAATAAAAAAATGAAGTTTTTGTAATCTTTTAATTGTTTATAAATTTATTGAAGCCCAATTTTATTCATCGATAATAATTTTGTGTTTCGATAATGGTGGAGAGTATATGTCAGGTAGGCTACAAAACTATCTTCCTAAACATAGGATTATGCACCAAACATCATGCACAAATACCCCTAAGCAAAATGGCGTAAAAGAAAGTAAGAATAGGTACATTCTTTAAGTAGCCCATACTCTAGTCATTGAATATAATGTTCTTAAGCATCTTTAGGTGAAGCAATACTAAAATTAGTATATCTCATTAATAGGTTGCTAAGTGTGGTTATCTGTAGTAAGTCTCCATGAAAGATCCTTAATCCTGACTCTAAATTGTTTCATATTCCACCTCGTGTCTTTGACTGTATCTGCTATATTCATGTCTACTCTAATGCCCAAGATAAGCTACCTCCTCATCTACTAAGTGTATGTTTATTGAATATTCCAATTCCTAGAAGGGGTATAATTGCTATGATCTTGTACATCAAAAAACTTACGTGTCTCTAGATGTTACTTTTTTAATTCACTCCTTATTATTCTTTTAATATGTGTATATATATGTATATGATATATGTATGTATATATATATATATATATATATATATAAACACATATATATACATATGTATGTGTATGTACATATACAAACATATACACATATATGTATATGTATATATACATATATAGATATATACAAGTATGATATATATATATATATATATATATATATATATATATATATATATATATATATATATAAACATATACACATTTATGTATACATATATATATATACATACATATATAAAAGTATGATATATATGTATATATTTATATTTGGTTTTTCAGTTTATTTGATTTTCAAACCTTAAAAACCGAACTGATAAACCGATTTTTTATAATAATGTAAACAGAACCTGAACCAGCTTTTAGTAAAACCTAACTGAAATAGAAACTTTAGTTTGGTTTGGTTCAATTATTCGGTTATATCTGAATAATGCTCACCCCTAGTGTATGTCGTCAGAAATCCATCAGAAACTTTATTGGGTATTAGGTCTTTCGATTGACCATGAAACCGCTAGAATCGGTCAGAAATGGCACTTAATTCAATCCCATAATTTTCGTGGTTCCCTGCGGCATGATTCGGTCTTGGTCAGGTCCGGTTGGGTAGGATTTGGGTACTTTTGCAATTCATGAGCGGTTCGGTCTCTGATTCGAGCCCGGTTTAAAGTGCTGGACTAGTGGTCGAATGGGCTACAAGTCCATATTAATTATATGAATATTTAGTGGCCAAATTAAGTAAATTGGATTTGAGAATTGTTGGATTTAAGAATTGTTATCAGAACCTGGTTTTAGTATTTTCACGATTGGCTGGTTGTTTACTTGCCGATCTTTACTCTAGTTGAAGCATCAAATTCTTGCATGTTTTGTGATTAGATCAAGGTGATTTGAGGTGAAAATTGTGGATCTACATTCCTTTGGTTTGGTACTTAAAGCTTCCTCGACGTAGGTGAATCAATTTGTGTTGATATCATAAGGCTATTGTTTGTTTTGTTTATTCTTGTTCATTCATGTTATAATTTATGCTTTTAGTTCTTAAATGATGGTAGAACTGTTAATTGAATGAGGTTGCTTATGAACTAATATTGGTAAGATTTATATGTGTGATAACATATGTGCTAACAAAACATGTGGAGAGTATTGGTTATCATCATGAAAGAAAAGATATGACCAGTTCTGGGTAAATGGGACCGGCAGCTCCAAACTGCTGGTTGTGATTTTCTGAAACCAGGAACTAAAATCGAACTAGGTTTGGGCTGGTTCCGGTACCGGTTCAGAACTTATTGCAGTTTTGGTTCTGGTTTAGATCCTAAACTGTTTAAAACTGAAAAATACAACAACCACTACTAAGCATTTTCCCATATATGGGTCAACTATATGAATTCTTTATTTTTATGATACATTAGTAGTTAACTCAACATAAGTTAGATCATTCTTTATTGTTTCTTTCCAATACTTTTATAGTCTTCTTCTTCCTCTTTTGGCACTCTCACAATCTAGTTTCTCATACCTTTTTAATGAATCTTTATTCGATCATCTTTGTATGTGTTCAAACAATCTTAAATGATTTTTTCTAATTTTATCATTTATTGGTCACTCTCCAGTTGTTTTTAATAACCACATTATGTATAAAGTCTTTCCTTGTGACCACTCATCTATCTTAGTATCTTCATTTCTGTCACAGACATTTTATACATATTGATGATTAGCTGCCCAACACTCAGAACTATACAGTATAGTGGTCTAATTCTTGTTGTATAATGTTTATCTTTTAACTTTAATGGCATCTTCTTGTTACATAGAATGCTTGCACATCTCTATGTTAACTAACTTGCATTAATTATATATTTAGCATCTCCATCAATTTTTTCATCACTATAAAAAATTAACCCTATGTATTTAAAACTTTTCTTTTGAGGAATGCAATGTTTGTGAGTCTTAATTTCTATGTCATCTTAAGTAACTAACGATCAAACTTAAATTTCATATATTTTGTCTTCTATTAAGTCATAAGCTTTTACTTTCGAATATTTCTTTTCGTAGTTTCAATTTTTTATTAACTTTTCCTTAGCCTCATCCACTAACATAATTTCCTTTTCAAATAACATACATCAAGGTAATATTTTGTTAACTTGTCAATAACGATTATGAACAAATATGAACTTAAAGTTGATCATGATATAATCCAATATTAATTTCAAAGAATTTTGTTGTTCCTTCATGGGTCCTCACACATATTTGTGTATCATCGTATATGTCTCTTATAAAATTTATGTATATCAATGAGATACTATTCTTTTTCAAGTTCTTTTTAAAGAATATCTCTTGACACCTTATCGTAAGCTTCTTTTAGGTCAATAAATATCATGTGAAAGTTTCTTCTTTTTTGCTCCATAATATTTCATAAGATGTCTAAATAGGTGAATCTTTTCAATAGTAGATCTCTCTGGCATGAATCCAATTTAGTTCTTTGTTTTACTTGATACTTGTCTCGACCTATGTTCAATAGTTCTTTCTCGTAATTTTACAGTATTGCTTATCAATTTGATATAATTCGTATAATTCCGATTGTCTTCCTTGTTCTTTTATATTGGTATAATTGTATTTGTTCTTTATTCCTGAGATATCTTTCTAGATTTTTTTATATTTAATTAAATGGTCTTCTAAGCGAAGTCATACCTTTCAAGATTTCTCTTACTTCTATAAGAATATTATGGTCTTACAAATTTACTAACCTTGTTATATTTAAAAGTCTTTTTTACTTCATTCATTTGAATACATTGGCATAAATTACAGTTTGTGCACTTTTTAAATTTGGTTAGCTCTCATAAGTTAATACTATCACCTATATTTTTATTGAAAAGCTTATAAAAATCAAATTTTCATCTTTTTCATATCATCACCTGCTACTAGAATATTCTCATTCTAATCTTTGGTGGATCTAATAAAGTAAGATCCTTAGTTTTCTTATTTCTAGCCTTAGTTATCCTAAAAAGTATCTTTTTCACCTTCTTTTGAGTTGAGTTTTTTTATAAATCATCTAAAATTTTGGCTTTTGCTTCACAGACGACCTTTTTCTCTTCTTTCATTACTTTTTATAAGCCTCTCAAGTTTTACTAGTTTTGTCGGTATAATACATTTTATAACATGTAATCTTTGACTTAATTATATCTTCTACCACTTTGCTCCAACACCAAACTTTTTTTGTCAATACTCTTGCCTTAGATTCAACTAACACATCTTTTGTCACTTTTCTAATATGCATAACCATATTATTCCACATATCAGTAGCTACATAATTTCAAGCATCTATTTGATTTTTTTATTTAAATATATCTTCTTTCTAATTTTTTGAGGTTACACCATTTTTTGAAAATTGTATTGTCTATAAGGAGATCATATGCTATAGCAAACTTAAAATTTTATTACCTTCCTCATTTAAATCTTCAAAACCTTTTATAAAACCTTGATATCCTAATGTCTATTTACATATTCCATTTATATCGTCTCCCAAATAAATCATCTTTCTTTGTGCAATTCTTTGAATTACATTTTTAACCCCTTTCAAAATGCATTCTTTATGATATCTTCTAGTTCTACTTGGGATGCATAAGCACAAACAATGTTCGAAGCCTTTAATACTAATTAAACTATCATAATTCGGTCATCGTGCCATTGTATGTTGACTACACAATCCTTTAAACTTTTATTTATAATTATACAAAGTCTATTTTGAGCCTTTTCCTTTCTTCATAATTCAATCACCTTACCATTGTATGTCGACTACACAATCCTTTTAACTTTTATTTACAATTATACAAAGTCTATTTTTGAGCCTTTTCCATAATTTAAAACCTATCTTTTTAATTTTTTTTCTCTCACCCACTTTATTTATTTTAAACATAGAATGTGAATCTTTCTCTAAGTTATAGTATCTACCACTTCCATTAGCTTGTCTATCAATGTTACAAGTATCAATCCAAATCTTATTATCGAAAACTAGCTTACTTACCTCCAACATTCATTCAAGTTGAAAACGTAGACACTCTTTTGGCAATTATTTCACTATATTGAGGCGGAAATGTAGTAGGACTAACTTCATTACCCACATATGAGAACACTATATTCAATTGATTCACTATATTCGAGTGAAGATGCAAATATCCTTTCTTACTTTTCACTATATCCCATTTGATAAGAAGGGATACAACAACAACAACTAAGCCTTTTCCCATACTAGACGGGGTCGGCTACATGGATTCTTTGTTTTCACAAATCCCTATCGTGTGCCATGGTAGCAGTTAACTCCCAATAAGCTAGATCATTCTTTATTGTTTCTTTTCAACACTTTTGTGGTCATCCTCTACCTCTTTTAATACTTTCAAAATTTAGTTTTTCTAACCTTCTTATAGGTTCTTCTTTTGATCTTCTTTCTATATGTCCAAATCATCTTAAACGATGTTCTCTCATTTTATCCTCTATTGGTGTCACTCCTAATTTGTTTCCAATAACCTTATTATGTATACGATCTTTTCTTGTATGACCACTCATCCATCTCAACAACTTCATTTCTGTCACTGCTTTATAATATTTACCTTTTAATTTTAATGGTATATTCTTATCACAAAGAATACCTGATGCTCCTCTCCATTTTAACCAACCAGTATTAATTTTATGTGTAACATCTCCATCAATTCTTCCATCACTCTGAAAAATTGACCCTAGGTATTTAAAACTTTTCTTTTGGGGAATGCACTGTGTGCCAATTTTAATTTCTATGTCCTCTGAAGTAACCAAATGATCAAACTTACATTCCGTATATTTTGTCTTTGTTCTACTAAGTTAGAGGCCTTTGCTTTCTAATCTTTCTCTCCATAGTTCTAATTTTCTATTAACTTTTTCCTTAGACTCCTCCACTAATACAATGTCATATGCAAATAACATACACCAAGGTACTTCATCTTGAATATGCTTTGTTAACTCATCCATCACCATTATAAATAAGTATGGACTTAAAGTTGATCCTTTATGTAACCCAATATTAACTTCAAAGAAGTCTATCATTCCTTCATGAGTCCTCACACAAGTTTTTGCACCATCATACATGTCTCTTATAAGGTTAATATATGTCAATGGGATACATCTTTTTTCCAAAGTTCTCCAAAGAACCTCCCTCGGTATCCTATCATAAGCTTTTTCTAGATTAATAAATATCATGTGAAGGTCTTTCGTTTTTGCTCTAAAATGTTCCATAAGACGTCTCAAAAGGTGAATCGCTTCAATAGTAGATCTACCTGGCATGAATCCAAATTGGTTCTCTGTTGTGTTTGATACTTGTCTTAACCTACGTTCGATAATTCTTTCCCATAATTTCATAGTATGACTCATTAACTTGATACCTCGATAATTCGCACAATTTTGAATGTCTCCCTTGTACTTATATATGGGTATAAGTGTACTTGCTCTCTATTCCTTGGGCATCTTTTGGTTTTTTCATATTTCATTAAATAGTCTTCTGAGCCAAGTGATTCCTATTTCCCCTAGTATTTTCCAAACTTCTATAGGAATATTATCTGTTCCTATCGATTTACCACCCTTCATATATTTAAGAGCCTCTTTGACTTCATTCTTTTGAATACGTCAGTAGAGATTGCGGTTTATATACTTTTCTAACTTCGCTAAATCTCCTAAACTAATATTAACATCTTTATTTTCATTAAAAAGATTATAAAAATATTTTTTCATCTATTTCTTATATCATCATTTGCCACTAGAAGTTTTTCATCCTCGTCTTTTATGCATCTAACATAATTAAGATCTTTAGTTTTCTTATTTCTAGCCCTAGCTATCCTAAAAATATCTCTTTTGCCCTCTTTTGAGTTGAGTTTTTTATATAAGTCCTCTCAAATCTTAGCTTTTGTTTCACTAACGGCCTTTTTTGCTTCATTCTTTACTTTTTTATAAGCTTCTAAAGTTTCACTAGTTTTCTTAGCATAATGTAATTTGTAACATGCCCTCTTTGCCTTGATTTTATTTTGTACTACTTCACTCCACCACCAAGCTTCTTTTTGTGTCGGTACACCTCCCTTAGATACCCCTAACACATCTTTCGCCACTTTCCTAATATGTATAGCTATATTGTTCCACATATCACAGAGTGTGCCAACATAATTCCAAACATCTCCTTGAAGGACTTTCTGTTTAAATATATCTTCTTTCTCGCTTTTGAGGTTCCACCATTTAGTCCGAATAGCTCGATGCACTCTTTTCTTCTTTGTCTATTTTTTTATTTATAAATCCATAACTAAAAGTCGATGTTGCATGGTTAAGCTTTTTCTTGGAATTACCTTACAATCTTTATAACACGCTCTATCTTTTTTTCTACAAATAAAGTAATCAATTTGTGTTTGTGATAAGCCCCTCTTATAAGTAATTAAATGTTCATCTCGTTTTTTGAAGATTGTATTGACTATAAAGAGATCAAATGCCATAGCAAAATTTAAAATCTCCCTACCTTCCTCGTTTATATCCCCAAAACCAAAGTTTCCATGAATCCCTTGATATCCTAATGCCTCTTTACCGACATATCCATTTAAATCTCCTCCTAAACAAATCAACTTCCTTTGTGGAATCTTTTGAAACACCTTATCTAACTCTTCCCAAAAAGCTGTCTTTATACTATCTTCTAGTTCTATTTGGGGTGCGTAAGCACAAACTATATTCAAAACCTCTGCTCCTAACACTAATTTCAACGTCATGATACGGTCACCATATCATTGTATGTCTACTACACTCTCCTTAAAATCTTTATTTATGATAATACCAACTCCATTTCGAGCCTTTTCTTTACCTAAGTACCATAATTTAAAACCTGTATCCTCTATCTCCTTTGCTTTTTCTCCAACCCATTTTGTCTCTTGTAAACATAGAATATGAATCTTTCTCCGAATCATAGTATCTACCACCTCCATTAGCTTACCCGGTAATGTTTCAATATTCCAAGAACCAATACGAATCTTATTATCTAGGACTAGCTTCCTTACCCCCCGCATCTGTCCATAATCAAAATGCGGAGACCCTCTCTGAAAATTCTTCACTACATTCGGGCGGCAATGTAGCGGGACTAACTTCTTTACCTACACCCGTCCATGATGTGGGAACCCTCTCTGCAATTGATTCACTATATTCGGGCGAAAATGTAGTGGCCCTTGCTTACTTCTTACTGCATTCGGGCTCAGCAGCACGTCTCTAGGTGGGGACGCCCCAAAGCAATGCTCATAATTTTTGTAATCCATGTTATAAAAATCCGACGAAGTTTTACGCTGGCTGTCGGAAGCCTAACACAACCCTCCTCCTTTATCCAGGCTTGGGACCGGCAATGTAAGGGTGATCCCTTACATGAGGGATGACCCAACAAAATGCTCATAATGTTTAGAATCTATGAATGTTTTCTATTTTGATTTGATATGATTTTGCTGAATATTTTTTTTCTTTAATACTTTATATAAAAAGGTCATTGCTACACATGGATATGTACTTTATGGTGCAATTGGTTGGACATGTGCTGAACATGTAACAAGTCATATGCTGAATATGTAACAATTCCCCTAGTCGTTACCCAAGGTGAATGGTCATGAATCACTCCTTTTGGTATTTGTTTTCTATCTTCTTCACACACACATATATTTATATATATATATATATAGAGAGAGAGAGAGAGAGAGTAATTGGATCTTGCACACACCGACACCTAGCACTTATGTATGTTCATTACTTTTGTGTGTTATGAGCATAATATAAATACATTTCAAACTTTTCCAAAGCTCCTAATTTTAAATTGTTACTGATGCAATCTAAAAATAATGGATGGACAAGTGTTAGTATGAGCAGGATCTAGTTTTTATATATATATATATATATATATACATACATATATATACATATATATACATACATATATATACATATATATACATACATATATATATACATATATATACATACATATATATACATATATATACATACATATATATACATATATATACATACATATATATACATATATATATATATATATATATATAATATATATATATATATATACATATATATATATATATATATATATATATATATATATATATATATATATATATATATATATATATATATATATATATATGAGCATTCAATATATGCTCATCCATTACTTAGTAACAGAAGTATAATTTGAAAACGATTAAGTGTTTAAAGAAAAAATGAAAGACAATATTATTACACTCTTGTCCTAAAAAAACAGTAGTCAAACATAAGTCAATATCAATTATAGAAAGAATCCAATCACTATATAAATGCCATTTTTCTGTTTCTTAATCTTTTGAGATTTTCCATTTCCCATGCCGTGTTTGTGATTCCATACACACTCTCTCTCTATATATACAACAATATAAATAAACCCCCTATTTAGCTTTTCCCACTACAACCTTAAGGCAAAGGTACCTTTCTCGATATATTTTGAAAGACACCTCTCCTTTTGCTTCTTATTCCGCTTGCATTCTCTTCTCATGCGTAAAACTGTTGCTTCTGGTACCATATTAGGCCAGCAGCTCAACATGAAGTTGGTGGAACGTTAATGGAGTTTTTAAGTTTTGTAAAACCTTCGCTAAAGCTTGATTATGAGAAATTAGAATTTTTTCAGTTAAGTAACCAAGTTTTGAGAAGGTATACGTTTTCTGCCCGGACCCTGAACTGATGCCAACTAACCTCAGGGCCTTTTCTCTGCTCAAGGCAGCATCCCAAGAGGGTGGGGTTTGTGTTCTCCGTCAATCTCTCTCTCGTTTACAAGAGAAGACAGAAACCTCAAACACCATTCATACGCGCATGCATAGCTGAGAATCAAAATGAAAAAGTGTGCCAGTCAAGAGTCTTATCATTGAGCTAACTCAAGAACCTTATCATTGAGCTAATTCTTTGGGAACACATGCACGTGTACCGTCGAGAAAGGAATTCATTAATTGGACTTTAATTTTTATGATCATAATTTCAAGTTTTTTTCACATCAAATACCCTACATCCACCTAATTTAAATAAAATAGTTTGACATTAAAAAGATTGTAGATCATAATAATTAGACTTAAGAGCTTTACAATTGAATCACCTTTGTTTTTTCTCATAGCTTGTACAAAAACCTAAATTCCAGTATCATGAAGTCATAATTGTTTGAAACAATATCTGTGGTTTTTAGTACTTAAACTTCTAAACACTACAAATTAATCAAACCATTTCTAAAACAGATAAATTAAGATAAATTAAATAACGGAAATATACTCCCCAAATTGCATTTCCTCTTTCATTTACAACGTGGAACTCCCAAGGCATTTGACCCACACAATTCACGTGTTATCTCCACTTGGAGTCACCCGTTAACAAATGCCATCTTCGTATTAAAGATGCTAACCGAACTCCTCATCTTAAATGCCGTTCTGTACGCAACCCGTTTTGCTCTCTCTCTTTCTCTCTCTCCCACTCTGTGTGAAAAGGCTGCATATAAATACCGAGGTAGCGATTCCACCAATATTTTCCTTATCAGGGGTTTCCGAGATGACGGTGGAATCCGTCACAGTCCCGGAGAAAGAGGCCTCAGTAAGCATGGGAACCGCGGGCGGTTTTCCGGCCACAACACGTGGAATCAGAAAACCCATTTCCACCTCCAAAGCCGGCAATCCAATCGGGATCTCTGCTCTCCGGCGGACAGATAGCAGCTCGGACGATGATCTAAAGTTTCATGGGGGAGGAAAAGAGCGCAGTAGAAGCAAGATAATGCATAGCCAGGTTTTGAGGATCAGAGAGGAGGATCTTCGCCTTGGCGAGAGCGAGAAGATAGAGTTCGTTCAGGTGAGCTCTCGCATGGGCGTTGTGTTGTATACGCGACCAGTCTCGCCGTCTCGTCTCGGGGCAGAAAGCCTTCGCTCGCCTGAACGATGAAATCCATCGGTCATTCATTGGCAGTCGGAAGGACGGCCCTTGGGGCGTCTTCTTGTGATCCATCGACTTTTCTGGCCGTCCGATCTCTAGTTGATGATCGCAACCTTCCAATCTCATGACCCTTTTACGTTTCATCCTATTCGTGCTTGATTACGCTCTTTTGAGACATTGCCTCCCTCTTCTTCTTGTAAATAAATATCTGTGCAGCATTTCCGATCTTTTCTTGCAGTTTCTTTTTATAGTTTTGTTGAATGTCATGCATATTTCCGGCATAAGTAGCAATTATGTATACATACATAATTATATAAATAAATAAAAATAATATCTATCTATCTATCTATCTATCTATATATATATATGTAAAGAGAGAGAGAGAGAGAGGTGGTAGAGAGTCATAGGTTCCAACATCGCTGGTTAAAATAGTTGGAAGGTGGGAAGGGAATACACTTATATATATTCTTGATAATAATTTTGGTTTGAGCTTTTTTTATCTCAGAGAGAGATAGAGAATCTTCCTGTAAAACTTGTTTTCAATAAATAATCAACCTGCATGAACGCTCAGCAATTGGGAGTTTTTGAAGGTTTCAGATTCATTCTCATTGTATTTATTTAGAGAGAAATTTCTGTTTCGTCTAGGAATATTGTGCAAGACTCACTCTCAGGCAACTACACAATGAAGTGCCTGTTTGTGTACGCATAGGAGAGCGCAGAAGAATCGGTCTCCAATAGAAGGGAAATTAAGAAGAGTTGCAACTTATAGGACTTGATGGGCGCCATTTCAAAACCTTCTTCGTGTCATCATTCTTTTTAATTTTGGTTTGGTTGAAAAGGTTCCAATAGGTTATTTTTATCGGGGACCTAGAATAATCTACTCTGTCATAGCACGCCAGTTATATTGAACCTTTTTATCTTTCACTTGAAAGTTTTTCTGAGTGGACCTTCTTTATTATTACTAGAGCCGTGGCTCCTTGTGTAATCACGGGAATAAGTTGGGAAATTAGCCAAAAGATAGAGTTCAGTATGACGGTGGCGGATTTAGAAATTCTTTTAGGGTGAGGTGAACAGCTCATGAACGATAGCTCACGGATTCGACCATGGCCTATAGATTTTGAAGTTCCGGTACTGGTGACACCTCGGCTCAATATAGATACACCACTGCATGTATGCGTAACATGCTTTCACTTTCATGTGCAGCATGAAATATCTCGAAGTAGGTTTTATTAAAGCAATACGTACCATTCAACACTGTTGCATCCTGAGGCGTTGAGGTTGGGAACAGCATGAATATCACGCAGTGTCTTCACCATTTGCACGAGCTTTCAAAATGATAAATGCGCTATTTCACTCTTTGTTGGCGGGTCTCTTCGTATGTGTTGTCCGGAAAGAGGAGGACTCAATGATTACTCGTTCGCCGAAACCAGAAGTGAAGATTTTGGTGGATAGGGATCCCATAAAAACTTCATTCGAGGAATGGGCCAGACCCGGCCATTTCTCAAGGACAATAGCTAAGGGCCCTGATACTACCACTTGGATCTGGAACCTACATGCTGATGCTCACGATTTCGATAGCCATGGCAATGATTTGGAGGAGATCTCCCGAAAAGTATTTAGTGCTCATTTCGGTCAACTATCCATCATCTTTCTTTGGCTGAGTGGCATGTATTTCCATGGAGCCCGTTTTTCCAATTATGAAGCATGGCTGAGCGACCCTACTCACATCGCACCCAGTGCCCAGGTGGTTTGGCCAATAGTGGGTCAAGAAATATTGAATGGCGATGTAGGCGGGGGTTTCCGAGGAATACAAATAACCTCTGGATTTTTTCAGATTTGGCGAGCATCGGGGATAACTAGTGAATTACAACTTTATTGTACTGCAATTGGAGCATTAGTCTTTGCAGCGTTAATGCTTTTTGCTGGTTGGTTCCATTATCACAAAGCTGCTCCAAAATTGGCTTGGTTCCAAGATGTAGAATCCATGTTGAACCACCACTTAGCGGGCTTACTAGGACTTGGGTCTCTTTCTTGGGCAGGGCATCAAGTACATGTATCTTTACCGATTAACCAATTTCTGAATGCTGGGGTGGATCCTAAAGAAATACCACTTCCTCATGAATTTATCTTAAATCGGGATCTTTTAGCTCAACTTTATCCTAGTTTTGCAGAGGGAGCAACCCCTTTTTTCACCCTGAATTGGTCAAAATACGCGGAATTTCTGACTTTTCGTGGAGGATTAGATCCAGTAACAGGAGGTCTATGGCTAACCGATATTGCACACCATCATTTGGCTATTGCAATTCTTTTCCTGATAGCTGGTCACATGTATAAGACCAACTGGGGTATTGGTCATGGTATAAAAGATATTTTAGAGGCCCATAAGGGTCCATTTACAGGCCAGGGTCATAAAGGTCTATATGAGATCCTAACAACGTCATGGTATGCTCAATTAGTCCTTAACTTAGCTATGTTAGGTTCTTTAATCATTATTATAGTCCACCATATGTACTCTATGCCCCTATCCATACCTAGCCGGTGATTATAGTACACCTTTCATTGTTCAGACATCATATGTGGATCGATGAGTTTCTCATAGTTGGTACTACTGCACATACAACCATTTTTATGGTGAGAGACTATGAACCAACTATTTGATAGAATGATCTATTAGATCGTGTCCTTAGGCACCGCGATGCAATCATATCACATCTTAACTGGGCATGTATATTTCTAGGCTTTCACAGTTTTGGCTTGTATATTCATAATGATACCATGAGCGCTTTGGGGCGTCCCCAAGATATGTTTTCAGATACCGCTATACAATTACAACCTATCTTTGCTCAATGGATACAAAACACCCATGCTTTAGCACCAGGCACAACAGCTCCTGGTGCAACAACAGGCACCAGCTTGACTTGGGGGGTGGTGATTTAGTAGCAGTAGGCGGCAAGGTAGCTTTGTTACCTATTCCACTGGGAACCGCAGATTTTTTGGTACATCACATTCATGCATTTACGATCCATGTGACTGTATTGATACTACTGAAAGGTGTTCTATTTGCCCGCAGTTCTCGTTTGATACCTGATAAAGCAAATCTTGGTTTTCGTTTCCCTTGTGACGGACCTGGAAGAGGGGGAACATGCCAAGTATCCGCCTGGGATCATGTCTTCCTAGGTCTATTCTGGATGTACAATGCGATTTCGGTAGTAATATTCCATTTCAGCTGGAAAATGCAGTCAGATGTTTGGGGTAGTATAAGTGATCAAGGGGTGGTAACTCATATCACGGGAGGAAACTTTGCACAGAGCTCCATTACAATTAATGGGTGGCTACGAGACTTTTTATGGGCACAGTCCTCTCAAGTAATCCAGTCTTATGGCTCTTCATTATCCGCCTATGGTCTTTTTTTCTTAGGTGCTCATTTTGTCTGGGCCTTCAGTTTAATGTTTCTATTTAGCGGTCGTGGTTATTGGCAAGAACTCATTGAATCCATCGTCTGGGCTCATAACAAATTAAAAGTTGCTCCTGCTACTCAGCCTAGAGCCTTGAGCATTATACAAGGACGTGCTGTAGGAGTAACCCATTACCTTCTGGGTGGAATTGCCACAACATGGGCATTCTTCTTAGCAAGAATTATTTCAGTAGGATAATGGCTAGGAGGATTTGAAAGGCATTATGGCATTAAGATTTCCAAGGTTTAGCCAAGGCTTAGCTCAGGACCCCACTACTCGTCGTATTTGGTTTGGTATTGCTACCGCACATGACTTCGAGAGTCATGATGATATCACCGAGGAACGTCTTTATCAGAATATTTTTGCTTCTCACTTCGGGCAATTAGCAATAATCTTTCTGTGGACTTCCGGCAATCTGTTTCATGTGGCTTGGCAAGGAAATTTTGAATCATGGGTACAGGACCCCTTACATGTAAGACCGATTGCTCATGCTATTTGGGATCCTCATTTTGGTCAACCGGCTGTAGAAGCTTTTACTAGAGGGGGTGCTCTTGGCCCAGTGAATATTGCTTATTCCGGTGTTTATCAATGGTGGTATACAATTGGCTTGCGCACCAACGAAGATCTTTATACTGGAGCTCTTTTTCTATTATTTATTTCTGCCATATCCTTAATAGCGGGCTGGTTACATCTACAACCCAAATGGAAGCCAAGCGTTTCGTGGTTCAAAAATGCTGAATCTCGTCTTAATCATCATTTGTCAGGGCTTTTCGGAGTAAGCTCCTTGGCTTGGGCAGGACATTTAGTTCATGTCGCTATTCCCGGATCAAGGGGTGAATCCGTCAGATGGAATAATTTCTTAGATGTATTACCATATCCACAAGGATTGGGGCCACTTTTTACAGGTCAGTGGAATCTTTATGCGCAAAACCCCGATTCCAGTAGTCATTTATTCGGTACCTCCCAAGGAGCGGGAACTGCCATTCTAACCCTTCTCGGGGGATTCCATCCGCAAACTCAAAGTTTATGGCTGACCGATATTGCCCATCACCATTTAGCTATTGCATTTATTTTTCTCATTGCTGGTCATATGTATAGAACTAACTTCGGGATTGGGCACAGTATAAAAGATCTTCTAGAGGCGCATATTCCTCCGGGGGGTCGATTGGGACGCGGGCATAAAGGTCTTTATGACACAATCAATAATTCAATTCATTTTCAATTAGGTCTTGCTCTAGCCTCCTTGGGGGTTATTACTTCCTTGGTAGCTCAACACATGTACTCTTTACCTGCTTATGCATTCATAGCACAAGACTTTACTACTCAAGCTGCGCTATATACTCATCACCAATATATTGCAGGGTTCATCATGACAGGAGCCTTTGCTCATGGAGCTATATTCTTCATCAGGGATTACAATCCGCAGCAGAATGAGGATAATGTATTGGCAAGAATGTTAGACCATAAAGAAGCTATCATATCTCATTTAAGTTGGGCTAGCTTGTTCCTGGGGTTCCATACCTTGGGGCTCTATGTTCATAATGACGTCATGCTTGCTTTTGGTACTCCAGAAAAGCAAATCTTGATCGAACCTATATTTGCCCAATGGATACAGTCCGCTCATGGTAAGACTTCATATGGGTTCGATGTACTCTTATCTTCAACGAATGGCCCAGCATTTAATGCTGGTCAAAGCTTATGGTTACCTGGCTGGTTGAGTGCTATTAATGAAAATCGTAATTCCCTATTCTTAACAATAGGGCCGGGGGACTTCTTGGTACATCATGCTATTGCTCTAGGTTTGCATACAACTACATTGATCTTAGTAAAAGGTGCTTTAGATGCACGTGGTTCCAAGTTAATGCCAGATAAAAAGGATTTCGGGTATAGTTTCCCCTGTGATGGTCCAGGACGAGGTGGTACTTGTGATATTTCGGCTTGGGACGCATTTTATTTGGCAGTTTTCTGGATGTTAAATACCATTGGATGGGTTACCTTCTATTGGCATTGGAAGCATATAACATTATGGCAGGGTAATGTTTCACAATTTAATGAATCTTCTACTTATTTGATGGGATGGTTAAGAGATTATCTATGGTTAAACTCTTCACAACTTATCAACGGATATAATCCTTTTGGTATGAATAGTTTATCCGTCTGGGCGTGGATGTTCTTATTTGGGCATCTTGTTTGGGCTACTGGATTCATGTTCTTAATTTCCTGGCGTGGATATTGGCAGGAATTGATTGAAACTTTAGCATGGGCTCATGAACGTACACCTTTGGCTAATTTGATTCGCTGGAGGGATAAACCGGTGGCTCTTTCCATTGTACAAGCAAGATTGGTGGGCTTAGCTCACTTTTCCGTAGGTTATATATTTACCTACGCAGCTTTCTTGATTGCTTCTACATCGGGCAAATTTGGTTAAGTTGATTATTTATTCTATCCGAAATATCATTTTCATTTCTTTCTATGGAGAGGGGGGCCGCCTTGTTATATTTCTACATCTAGGATCCGACTTGTATCATTGATACTAATAGGAAATGAACCATTATGGCAAGGAAAAGTTTGATTCAGAAGGAGAAGAAGAGGCAAAAATTGGAACAAAAATATCATTTGATTCGCCGATCCTCAAAAAAAGAAATAAGCAAAGTTCCGTCGTTAAGTGATAAATGGGAAATTCATGGAATGAAAATAAGGAAGAATAAATTAAAGAAGAGAGAAGAAGATCAACCTTGTAATGGAGCCCTCCTTGGCATCGAATGTGGAAGAACTTAGAAGGATCGGCTCCTCCTTCTTCCTCTCTTCTCTCTACCTCTCTCTCTTTCTTTCCCTCTCTCTCTCTCTCTTGCTGCAGCTCTCCTTCTCTCTCTTAGGCTCTTTCCCACTTTCCTTTAATGCTGGAAACCAGCCCCCAAGGTGCCTATTTATAAGCCTCAAGGGTGGAAGGCCTAGAGCCTTCCACAGTTTGGGTTTGGATGGGCTTTTAGAGCCCCATTCTTGATCTGGTTCCTTGCTAGACCCAAAGCTTCACGTGGGCTTATGGTGGTCCCCCTTGGCCAAGGTAAGTCCAGACCCATGTGGTGAGGGTTGGGTCAGCCAAGTGGGCTTGGTCAAGCATGGCAGTCGGTTGCAATCAGCTGGCCTTGGTGTAGCCGGCTAGGTCCGATCCTTGGCCCTCTTTTGGTGCCATACTTGATGAAGTCGTGGCTTGGCTTGGTCCATGTCTTTGGTCCTCCTTTAGTCCATGAAGTGGTCTTCTTGAGCCCTTACATGTCTTCGTTTAAGTCTCACACATCGACTTGTTCAACTTGATTATAAATCGAGTCTTTGCCCTTATCTTAGGCTCTTGATTTGGCCTAGCCCATCTGGGTTTCAACTTCCTTTGCCCATTGAGACTTGATCCTTCGCCTTGGTCCACCTTTAATGAATGAGCTCGGTCCTTGCATTCTTGTTTATGTTTTGATATTAGATTGGGATGCTTCGTTCGATCTTGTTTTGGCCTTGAGATCGTGCCTTCTTTCAGGATCTTCAGCGGGGTTCATCCTTATCCTCTTTTGAATCAACCCTTATTTCATTTTAAAACTTGATTTCAAAACTTCAAGCTTAAAACTTCTAATTTCAAAATCTTTGTTTTTGGTATTTTATGAAATTCGCAGGTTGTATTCAAATAAGGAATTTTAAAGCAAGCCTATTATTTTGAAAACTCTAAAACCTGCTTGAATATGCTTTTGCAAAATATTTTGGGTTGTTTACACCTAGGATCTTGGTTTGTACATACTATTTATATTATTTTAAAGTGTGCCACAACTGCAAACATGTGGAAGTGAGCTTCGATGTGCTTGTTACCTTTTTCTTTTCTACTATTACAAATTCTTGGATTGTCTTTGGGGGTAGCTATATCTAAAGAATATGTCCCTATTGTTGAATTAATTTTACCCAACCACTCCAATTTTTGCTCCTAGCTACTAAGTCACTTTTCCAAGGTATCTATATATTCCTCAACGAATTTGCCTACGAATATTAATTCAGCATTGCCCCTCGATCTTGATGGATCCTAAAGTGCTGACTATATTTGAATTTTGCAAATTTCAGCAAGTTCATTCTTCCGAGTCACCTAGATGAACTTTGATAGTGGGAGTCCTCTCTAGGTTGAATCCTTCTACCGACGACATCGTAGATTTGAACATTATCACGATTTCTTGATGCGATTCTCTATCAAGAAAATGTTGACAATACAAGTTCTTTCCACTAAGGCATTGTAGCATTTCTACAACCAAGATGGCAGGGGTACCCCATTTTGTCTTTGATGGGTCTGAATATAACCAAGGAACCATGCATAAGTTCGATAAGTGGTGGATCATGATCATCTTTGATAAGGAGCTGGAATAATTTATATGGCTCTTAACAACTGCAAAAATTGTTAATGCAACAAAGGTTGGTCCAAGTTCATTAGGTGCATCTCCTTCTTCCTTTCTAGAACATTCTCTTAAACATTAAACAAGCATCTGTCATTTGTAGGACATGACAACAACCTTGATAATGTATTTTTGCACCAAGCTTGGTTTCATTCTTACTACCACCCTCTTCTTTATTATGTAAGACCACTATTTAGGTGCATGAAGAGGACAACAAAAATGATGTGTTTAATATGCGTGCATCATCTGAGGAACTAAGTTAATCCCTTGCTATTATAGCATACTCTTGTGCTCCTTGACATGGGAATATTTTCATGCTTGTAGAGATTTCTTCTGATGTGGACCCTTCTAAGGTCCATCAACCTTTGGTGAAAGTCAGAGATGCTCCTTAGGTCAGGGTCAGTGAGAGTCAAGGTCTAGAGTTGTCTAAGACTGTCCTAAATACAATCACTTAATATGTTCCTAAAGACAAAAAGACTTCAAGGCTTGAGATAAGAGAGACTAGGGAGACTAGATTGACCGAGGCCTAGTATAAAATGCAATCGATGGGACTCCCTTCTTTTTGAGAATTAAGGGAGTTTGATTTCACTCAAGGTGGTTCCCTAAGAATTGTCTTTGGTGGAATCCCTTGTGTTGGAAGTTGAGGTCTACCTCTGGCCATCAACATTTGAAGTGACGCCAAGATCTCCCAACAACTGAGTTTGTCATTGTCTATGATTTCTTTTATGGAAGAAAGTGCAGTTGCGCCCTCAAATATCTTGAGGAAGAAGGAAATCGTTTCGAGACTACTATGACTTTTGTTAAGGGGGTTGTATTTCAACCTTTTGAAAGGTGGCAAATAGCAACCTACTACCACTAAGAAGAACATGAGGGTGAAGCCTTGGCATAATCCACAGGAGTCACTACAGTAGCCAACTAACCTCGATAAGTTTACTACATATTGATTAGTTTGGGTGAAGAAGAAGGTGTTGCTCGAGACACCATAAGAGAAACAACTTTTGGAAGTCAAGTCCCTCTCACTTCACCAATAAGGAGTGCTTTTATAAACTATATTAAGAGCATCTTTAAAAGCAGTTCCTTAATGAAGTAAACCATCATTGCTACAATAGTGGATGCATCGGAATCCTTGGTTGGGAGCAACAATCTTCCACCACTGGCATGACACACTTGCCAAGACTTGGTGAAGATCATCATTTAGATGAATCAAGGCCAAAGAATACTCAAAAGAAGTTGGATTTTACTACCACTATGAGATCAAAATGCACTATGCATGGCTAAACTCTCCAACTAATGGGGTTCGAGAGGGCATAGGCCTATGTCAAAGAGAGCATAAAGAGATGAAGACCTTCAGAACAAAATATTTTAATATGTTGTAGGAACATTGTAGATTTTCAATAGGTTGTTTTCATTAACCGAGTCCAATTCTATCAATATGAATTGTAGGTACTTGGTAGGCTGAAGATTGTGTTACTTGGCTACCCTTAATGACTTGACGTTGATTTCCATGGGCAAGGGTTCAGTCTCCAACTATGGTTGTATACGTTTTATATTATACTAAAATGTGACGATTGTAATATATAACAAATAATCAATGTGAAGCAGCACCATATCCAAATTATATTATCATATATAAACTTAGAAAGTAACAAAAATCATATATATAAGAATACTGAATCAGGAAGAGAGGAGGTGACGGTGGCTGTTAGCAAGGAACTTGAAAGATTTTGCTGTTTGGCAAAGAGAACCACATAGGATTATTGAGAAATCAGATGATTCAGATCTAGAGTCCAGATTTTGCAAGGATTTACACGTATACCAGGTTATATATATATAAGAAGGTTCAGTTTGGTTCTGTTCCAACCTTCAAATCACGAATCAAACCACAAGAGTTTTTTCCAGTTAGAACTGAATGTACCAAACCGTTTAACATTTGGAACCTGAACCAAACCAAACCGTCAGTTTGGTTTGGGTCTGAGTGGTTTGGTTCAGTTTAACAGGTTCCTTGAACAATCCTACTTAATGGTCCCAAACTGGAACCTCCTTCAGTCAATTGGATTGTCACTCTTGCAGGAATACGAACCGTTAGAATACACCATCTCATCATCTCTCTACTAGAGATGTCAAAATGTGCCTGGCCTGAGGAGTGGGCCAGAGAATTCCGGCCCATATTTGAAGCATGGCCAAATTGCCTGGCTCTTATGGCCCTGGGACTAAAGCAGGCCAGGCCGGGTTGGCCCGCAGGGCGATGGACCTGTTGGGTATTAGATCGGGTCTATAAGATCCAATTCAAGTCTTCTTCAAATCCAAATCCAACTACAACGTTTTAGGCTTCAACAAGCCAAATACACATACTACATATATACACATACATATAATAAATATATATACATATAATGGAAAAAATTGCACATAAATATACATGTAATTGAAATATATATGTAGTATATATAGTACATATATACATGTAATAAAAAATATACATATATATATGTAATATAGTATATATATACATGTAAATATGTAATTGAAAAAAGGCCAAAACTTTAGAGACCCATATAAAATGTGTCCCGGCCCGGCCCGGCCCATATTGACATCTCTACTCTGTATGGAATACAAGGCGCTTTTGCGATTTGATCCCTCATTGCACAATAAAAGGATCTGTCTCTGGCAGGATTCCAATTCAAGATAACTAAGAACTCAGTTTTTTCACCGTCGTAGATAACTGAGAATTCAGAGGTCCGATGACTTCTCTTTTGATCAAAGCAAGTAGTTTCGCATATCATATGAGTGCAAGAACCGGCAATAAACAACACGAATAGACATAGTATTTTGGTGGCATGATGCCCGACACAAAATTCATGAATACGTAATATTCAGATCTGAGCAAGACCCAAATAATTGGCGGCACGGACGAATACCTCTTTAAATATCCAAATCAACTAAATCGTGTCTCATTCATTTTATCTTATATTAGAATCACAAAAACAATTTCCTAGAAAGATATTATTATGAATCCAATCTTTCAATGATTGTCATAATCTACCCCAACATTTTCATTTTTGCCATTAATATCTTATACATATGTTAGCTAGTGACTGACCAACATCAGTTGGCCATTAATATCTCAATTAACTGGAATCTACTTACCACATAATTCAAACATCTTTGTTTAACCATCTTTGCTAAGTTTACATGTAACTGAGTAATCATCTCATTTTATTGGACCATTAACTATTAGTATTTAGAATTTTCTTTCTTGAGAAGATGCATGCACCAAATTTAATATTTGTGTCGATTATGTTGGTCAATGGTGCATCATATTCTCTTCTATTTGATTAGTAGGAAGCACTTATTTTTAGGTTCTTTCCACATTTGAAGGTTTATATAAACTTCCATTTATCTCATTCAGCAACATTGTCCTTTGCAAACAAATGCACCATGAACTTCATCTTAGACGTGCTTTATTAGTTCATTCATAATCAATGTAAAGAAATGCGGGTTTATTGTAATACCTCCATATTTATATTAAAGATCATTGACAGTCTTGAAGAGGTTGTTCTATTATCATAGATGATATCAAATAAGTTTGCAACTTAAATGACGTCTGTGGCTCTTGAATGTTTTAGAATACTACGGAAATATCATCTAACCCCAAAAATTTATGTGATTTCATAAATTTGAGAGTCTTTCATCCTTACTTCTGTTAAACGTGTTGATCCAATACATGATTAGTTGATGTTTCTAAGTTGGTATGCTCTCCTACAATAATTTGAATGCCTTATACCCTTGTTCAAAACCTTATAAAAACAATTCTTGTGTCTCAATATCTTTGTTTGCTTCTAATACGTATCCTCTTCATCTTGAGTAGCCCCTTTATTCCATAGTCTTTAGTTTTAGCTGCCTCAAAAAAAATATTTTTCACTCTTTTTGTCACAACACGGATTGTAGGTCCCCCCGAGCGGTCAATGCCCCTTTAACCCGTACGACGACGAGAGGGAAGAGGAAAGTTTATGGTCAATACTTATTGAAATAGTTAAATGACAAACTTTGATCTTAATAAATAATGGGATCGATTTAATAGTCAAATTATAAATTCTTTTAATAAGAAAAGTCAAACAAACTATTGAGTCCTATCATATCGCAGGCGAAAGTCAAGTCATGTCTTCAAAGTACTCCAACCATCTCACCATCTTTGCTAACTAAGTCCTATAATATTTAACAAAAATATGAGCACCACGACGGTGCTCATAGGTAGATATGATCTCTCTATAGCTATTATATCTTAAACGAAGTTCAGCATTACAATAGCGCAGGTTGAGCATAGCGAAGGATATGGAGGCTACATTTATTATCACAATAAGAAATCTATATAATAATTTAAAACCAAAAATCATCATTTCAAATATGCATGCATACGGAAGTACTCAACAATAATACAAATTTAATTTCAATCTCAAGACCTCTATCATGTTCAACCACAGTCACGCTATAGGAGTCCCCTTGAACCCTCTCATGTCTGTCCATGTGGCCTCCGATGACACCCTCAGCACATCGGGCACAAGACCTTAGAGACTGAATCACTGACTCATTAGGTCCAACCCCTCGGGTCTATGAGACAAGGTATCCAGATACCACACTAGTAGAGTCATACATTCACCCAATTAATCTCAACAATATCACACATACATCAATCTGAGGCTACCTCCCAAATCCATGAGATCTACCTAGGGCTACCTCGTAGGCTTCATATCTCCACATCGACATCACATGTCCAATTATTATGTCAAATTTACATATCTATTATCAAATCTATGTTATTTTACATGAACTCTCTACTCTTATTGACTAGTTTCATGTGTCCCCAACCTTCATATGTTATATAACCCGTAACCAATGAAGTAGTCAATACAACTCAACACATTTATGAGCTAAAATACCTTATATGACCATCTACGATATAACAATGTCCCATATCGCCATGAAAAGTAGATCCACACTCAATAATGTTTCACTCGCCTAGAACAATAACCTATGGGCTAACACGAACAGATACGTTCATCTACTATCCAACAACATCCCATATCGTCATGAAAGGTAGATTCATACCTATTAATGGTTTATTTGCATACAAGCGCACTCATGCTATGCATTCGTATACTCAATAAAGCATTTTTAATTTCATTTAATAAACCAACAAATATATAATCATTTTAAAATATTAACAAATATTTTATAGTCTCATACGCCATTAAAAAGTAATTAAAACTATCTCTAGCATGTATTTGGAGAGAGAACACATCCACCTACCTTAACCTTCTATGAGGATCTAAAATACTCAATGTTTATCCTCTTAATCACCTTAATTTAGTACATAAATCATAATAAAAACATAGTATTAGTACTCTACTTTCAATTTTGGACCTTACGGTAAAAACCACATCAAAATCGGACATCAAATAGCCCCAAATATCTTATAGTTATGTCTAGATCCGATTAAACAATTTAAATCTATTCTATTTACTAAAACTATAAAACAGATCCGAACTCACCTTCTATAGACCCAATCCAAACTTGAAGCCGTGACTTTCTCATGGACATAGTTACTTCAACACTATTGTATCTGACTCAATATGACACGACACGGTTAGGACGGGCATGATACATCCCTAACCCGTTGCCGACCACGACCGTTTTCAACCCAAAATCTATGGTTTCGGCATTTCTTCTAAAGAACCAAGGCCCCTAACAGATCCCTCTTCCACAGGTGATCATTTCTCCTCAAAGAGTTGTTGTCGATCGGTTTCGGTGATTCTTCATTCGTCGGAGCCAAGGAGACAACCCACAAGAGTCGTCTCCTGCATCCGCTCTCTTCTCCCCCCTTGAGATGTGTGCTAGTGCTGATTTATTGGTCGAAAAACCAAAATAAATGTAAGGAACCCTCACCTCAAGAAATTTGGCAGTTTTCAACTTTTCTCGACATATTTTTGCTTCCTCCTCCAACTGTCAACGACGAACACCTCCCTCTCTCTCTCATGGTCTGAGGAAGGGAATCTTTGTCGCCTTCCTTAGGTGCCTGCGAGGCCGCCACAATACCTGATTCGTGGCTGCTCAGCAAGATGGTTGCCTCCATGTGGGTCCCTGGTTTGGGTCAGGCCCAATGAGACCCGATCCGACCCAGCTATTACACTTTTAAGCTAAGAAAGAAACCTAGCATAATAATAACGGAGGTACAAAGTGACCCAATCGCTATCTAAATGTCACGCCCCAGCGCTGGAATCACCCAAGGTGCGGAACGCGTGATCGGCGCTAGGTTGCGCACAACCTAGCAAGCCTTTCACCAAGGTTGCAGAGGTTCAGCGGAAGCTTAAAGCCTAATGATTGGGGAGGGTTGTTTGGAGGCAGCAAGGATAATTGAGAATAAATAAGAAAGCAGATTGTATTGATAGCAAATAACGGTGCGTGGCCCGCGACACGCTTACAACTCAGATGCGGGACTCTTCCCCCAAATGGGAGTTTATTAATAGAGTTGCTAGGGTGGTTCCCACGTAGGGGCCCTGGTTACACAACCATAGTTCAGTCCGCGGTCGAAGGGTCACATTCTCCCCCACCTAAGCTCTTGACGACCTCAGCAAGTTTCTTGGTGATGCGTTTGCAACTCTGAAGCTCTTGGCGCGCTTGTCCGCCTCTCGACCCATTGTACCTTCATCTTCTGCTGCTCCTGTTGTCCTCCAGGGCGCAGGTGCCCGTAGTAGCTACGGCCTGCACGTTCCATGTCTGCATGATAAGCCTTAGGTTTGCTCGCATGGAAGGCAGTTAGCAATCTATCATGGACGGGCTCCAGTCGGAACGCCCGATCCCCTACCCTCAAGATGACTGGTTGAGGACCGTCATCCTTCTGGACCGTCGCAGTGCGTTGCCTCGTGACGAGACCATCGCACCACTTCGAATTCGTCCACTTCTTCATTCGCATCGCTGCCTTCTCATGGAGCGGTTGGGCAAAATCACGCCGCTCCTGTTGATCAGTGCAGAAGTTGTGTACGTTTGGCAGTGTCTTGGAGTCTTGTACAGTCATCCTCTATCGTGCCTCCAACTGCCCTCTGGGTCCTTCGCTCCTATGCAACTTACCTTGCATCCCCTGTCTTGTCTTGCCAGCAACAGACTTGCGTCGTCGTCTCTTAGGACCAGAACCTTTCCTTGCTTGCTTATTGCCTTGCCTGCCAGTCTTCCCGTGCTGACGGCCTACCCCTTTCCCGTGAGGTAGGTTCCTTGGACATGCGGTGAGCCGAACGTCTCCGCACTCCTTCAGTCTTGCGGCACCAGTCTTCGAAGACACCCTACCGCCAGGCATCTTCTGTTCAGCACCTTGCAGCGCCACTCCGCGTGTGGCATTCCCCTGCTTCTGACCTTCTTCGAGCCGAAGCGCTGACACCTTCCAAACTTGACCATCATCCGAAGCCGATGCACGAACAACACAAGGTTGATCGCAATCCATGAAGACCACTACATTCGAGGCTGGTCGTATCTCTGCATGGCTAACCCTAAAGAACTCCATGCCAAGTATCACCCGATACTCATCCAACGGTGCCATTGTGAAGTTGGTTACCCCGCGCCAACTCCCTACTCGAGTCGCAATAGCAACTGCCTCCCCCAGAATGGGTTTGGACAGTGAATTCACAGCTTTCATGTTGCTACTGCTTCCCACTACCCTTAGGCCCAAACGTTTAGCTTCTTCCGGGCACATAAAGTTGTGAGTTGCGCCAGTGTCCACCATTCCCACTGTGTCTCTACCATTGACGGTAACCGGTATGTACATGAGAGCCTTGTCCGTGGGCTTGCGTGACGTTGATCCCCCATCTATGGCGTTGAATAGTCTCATTGCACCAACCCTCATAGTATCTTCCTTTGGGTCGCCATCCGAACCATCTGTCCTTTGCACGGCGTTAGCGGCACGCGCAAAGTCATTCTTCTTGTGTTCGCACTCATATGAGAAATGTTGGCCACCACAATACCAACATTCCTTCTTGAAAGATCCTTTGGCCTTACCCTTCTTCGTATGGTCTTTGTTCCCTTGTTCTCTTGGTGTGGAAGACTCGGCTGGGGTATCTTTTGAAGTGTCCTGCCGATTCCCGTTCTTCCAACCATTTTACCTATCAGTGTCATGCCTGTCTTTCTTCGGACTAGTTGGCCGACGATTGTCAAGTAGACGTTTCGCCGCCGTTATAGCTTTAGAAAGGGTCTGTGGGTTGATCCTGTTCAGCTCTTGCTCAGCCCACAGCTGTAACCCATTTAAGAACTTGAATAAACGATCTTCCGGGCTCATCGTCCGGATGCTCAACATAAGGGTTTGGTATTCCTTGATGTAATCTTGCAACGATCCGTTGTGCCTTAAGCCATCAAGCTTCCTTTTCGCGACTACCTCAGTATTGCGTGGGAGAAAGTGTTCTCGTAGAGCCTGCTTGAATAGATCCCAAGTATGGATGTGAGTGAGTCCTGCCTCAGCATCCTCCTGCATGCGACGCCACCACAGCATGGCATCGTCTTCTAGAAACATAGCCACTAGCGCTAGTTTTTCTTCTTCGTCCTCAAGCTAACCAGCCTTGAGGTACAGGTCCATTTGGTAAAGGAAATTCTCTAATACCTGTGCATCACGGCCCCCAGCAAAGGTCTTCGGTTCTCTAACCTTGATGCGACGTGGTCGGTCTACTCCACCACCATGTCCATGCCCGTTTGCCAACCTGCGCTCGACACCATCTAATCGAGCCAGCATCTCCAACTGAGATCGTTTCGAAGCCTGTCTCTCCGGAAGTTGTGCAGATGCACTCTCCTCGAGTCTCTACAGTTGGGTCTTAACGTCTGCCTCCATCTCTTGGATGCGCTGCTCCAAGCGCTCCACGCGGTCACTCGTCACGTCGCAGGTATACTCGCAAGCATCCGTGCGCCGTTCCACGTCTCTCACTACGGTGCTCATCTCGCCCGTCAACCGGTCGAAGCCTTCCGCAGCACGCGCAACTGCAGCATCCAAACAACCTACCAACTTTTCGAGTTTGGTAAGTCTAGCATCCACGTCAGGTAAGATACCTGACGCAGACTCGGTAGGGTCGGCCACTGGTACAGCCTTTACCTTCCCCTTTCTACGAATGGGGTCGACGGCCATCTCAGTGTCAGTGGCCATGAGTCAACGTGAGGCTTTCGTTGACGAAGGGGTTACCTATTTGCTATCAATACAGAGGGGGTGTGTCCCGCACCCACTCGCAATCCTCCAAACAAGAACCGCTCGGATGCCAAAGTTGTCACGCCCCGACGCTGGAATCACCCAAGGCGCGGAACGCGTGACCGGCGCTAGGCTGCGCACAACCTAGCAAGCCTTTCACCAAGGTTACAGAGGTTCAGCGGAAGCTTAAAGCCTGATGATTGGGGAGGGTCGTTTGGAGGTAGCAAGGATACTTGAGAATAAATAAGAAAGCAGATTGTATTGATAGCAAATAACGGTGCGTGGCCCGCGACACGCTTACAACTCAGATGCGGGACTCTTCCCCCAAATGGGAGTTTATTAATAGAGTTGCCAGGGTGGTTCCCACGTAGGGGCCCTGGTTACACAACCATGGTTCAGTTCGCGGTCGAAGGGTCACATAAAGGCTTCACCTGAAACGGAGTAGAGGCAAGGCGGGGTGGCCGCCCACCTGAAATTTGAAGTACCAATAAAAGAACTAGAGCTCCGGAGTTGGGTTGATGGTTATAATACATAGTTCGCCCCCACCTTAAACAGTTTCATGGGCTATTTGCCCCACCCGATGCCAATTTCTGGATCGGCCACGGAGCAAATTTGTTCATCACTACGTGATATTTATAAATTTACACATCGTATAAATTGTTTTTGGCAATAGTATAACTTATTATATGGCAGCATATTGTATGGTATGTGCAATACAAATGCAATACCTTCGGTATTGTGATATTATGTTGGATCAAATCGTAACCTCTATTAATGCCACATTATGTATTGGTTCACATCACAGTATACTACCAACACTTGCAACCTTGGTTCGGACAAAGGGGTGGAAAATGTCCAGTTTGGGTCGGGTTACTTAAGGTCCAGCTCCAAAGTAGGTTCACCATGCGAACCCAGGTGGATTTCAGGTAAACCGAATTGCAGCCCCATAGTTGGATTCGAAACCATATTTAGCATCAGCTTACATGCCAATCTAATTATTCTTTCGTTTTAGATGATAGATGCTGTTGAGGGATTCAGAAGTCAAGCATGTAAATTGGGTCAGGTGGAGTCAGATAAGAACATGCAATGCGAAAGCTACGGCTTAAAATATTAGTGCTGAGCAGAGGACGATCACATGGGATGGGAAGTCGCTTTGGACTCCCATCCCCATCCCTGAAACCTGCCTCATCATCTGTTGACTGATGTTACTAGGATAAACCTCTGAATAACCCACCAGTAACTCTCTATTCCCCACGGACTTTTATCATAACAAAAATACAATAGAATAAAATAAGTTATTTTCTGAGACGAGTTTTTGAACATAAATCTTTTTTCTTGTTTTGTTGCATCGAGAAAGAAGAGAAGCAATCCTATTTTTATAAGAAACTTTTATTAAAATTAGTTTGAACATCCTTCCTGTATACAATTTTGCAATTAGTAACACTGTACTGATAGATAGTTCTGGTTTGACGCATCACACTTCTCGCATATCCATTTTACCTCATGGTAAGTGAGACTGTTGTAAATAATTCTTCTTTATAGGTGTTAGGAAGGACCACTGCTATCAACATGGTCTATATCGGTTGAAAACCAACTTGGAACTCATTTCTTTCTGTGTTTTCACTTGTCTGCTTCTATTTTTGTTGCGATTGGATCCCATTGGAGCTATTAATTTTTGAATCCTTTTACAAACTTAATTCGGTTAAGAAAATGGTTTTAACAATATTTAACTGCATGTGAACAACAGGAGGATGAGGTACTTTCTCTTCTTTTGGAATCTATGGCGCCTTTGAATTAAATACAAGAAGTCGGTGAGCGACACACATGGCCATGTGATCCTCTGCAGACTCCCAAGAAGAGAAATCAATGATCCTATTGTATGTGCGTATGTGTGCGCGTGAGTGTGTATCTATATGTGTGTATGAGCTCTTGTTTATTTTGTTCATTCTAAAAGAGTGAATGTACATAAGAAAACAGCAAACATTTTATGATGATTTTTTGTTATGAAGGGAAGCGGAGGATCGAGAAACTTTTCAAATAACACTAGTTATTCATAAATTTACTGAGAATACTGTTTCTTCTTCTTTCGAGCCAACACAGAGCCTTAGTAGCTAGTGCTCCTCTTCGTGGTGAGTATTTTACCCGTGTGAACGTTTACAACCCCGTAACTGCTCTGGCGTCTCCTTCCGGCATCAGTCAGGCAGCAAACAACAGTCAGTTCTGACTGATCTATCACATCACCCCCCTGGTCTATGGACTCCATGGCCCAACAGTATGACAAAAATGAGAGAATCGCTGGAGATATCATCTCCTCTAACGTGGAAGATATCAAGGATAGTCTCGAATAAAGCAACCGTAGTCTCCTCGAGGGATTGCCGGGATCTCAGTTAGCCCCTCTCCACCTTGAAAATGCCTATTCATTACTTTTGGAGGTATAAGAGTACTTTAAATAAGACTTAAACCTTTTCAAAAACAATATCTAAAACAAACATAATGAGTTGAGAAGATCCAATCACTATATATATATATATATATATATATATATATATATATATATATTCAATGGCGAAAAGCACCCCAAGTGCGACCAGTCATAGTGAAGAATAAATTATAGTTTATTATGAAGTGGAAGACATTAAAGAAGGTATTAATATGGACTGGAAGACTGTATTACAATGTATAATGACTCGTCCGTTCGCAACAACAGTGTGGAATTACATAAAAGCAATGCTGGATCAGCCAGAGTGTTACGGATGTAGGTTTTGGAGCCTGGTGGATATCGCTTTATCAAGCCATTCGGGGCGGTCATGGATGGAAAAACTCGTTTGTGATACACTCCGCTCCGGTGGTTTGAACGGAACCACTACTCACAGTTCTTGATATTTTGAGATCTGAATCAAACCATAGCATGATCAGAATCAAATCAACGGTTCTTGTTCGTTTCAGTTCTAAATCGCGGTCATTGTTGCAACATAAGGTCAACAATTGAATGGTCAATGACTAAGTAATAAATATTAAACTAATAAAAACCTAATCTTTGCCATAAGGCGGAACTATTTGCCCTTCAGTCTTTCTCCGATTTTACACTCTCTCTCTCTCTCCCTACCTCTGTTTCTCTATTCGATTCGATACGAGATTAAAATCCCAATTCATTTCTATCTGCCACAGGTCGTACTTGAAGGTAAACACTACACACAGAGTAACATCATATGGGGCGTGTTTTGACGGGATGCATTATTGGTAACATGGCATGATGATGATGATGCTATACGCTTCTGCTGATGAGATTTGAAAACCCAATGAATCTTCACATGATGATGAAGGTATGCATGTAGGATAAGAGGGACTAAATCCTGAGGTTAAATACTTGATTCGGTTATAACATCGTAATTATGAACCAAAACCCTAATCGGTTTTCTTGTTAGAATTGAATCGAACCAAACTGTTTAGCCTCTTGAACCGAACTAAACCTGTGGTTCGATTTGGATTCGGTTTGGTTCTCATTGTTCAGTTATAACACTACAACCATGAACCAAACCCCTAATCAGTTTTCTTGTTAGAATTGAATCAAACCAAACCGTTTGGCATCTTGAACCGAACTAAACCTGTGGTTCGATTTGGTTTGGTTCAAGCGGATCCTTAAACACCTCTACTTCGGATCCATGCGAAAATCTTTCAAGGCATCTCATATAGTAAGTATTCTCGCATCCAAATTGTTGGGTAAATTCCATATAGAATCTTTGCCTTTATCGCGATTACTTTGAATTCAATACAATCTAACAAGAATCTCTCACCTTGTGCACTTGTATACTTGGTGCATTCTCTTTGGAATGGTCTGTACATTTCATTTGATATAATAAAATGCTCAATTTCTCGTGAAACAGAAAAGGTTAACACAGCAACCAGAGCGTTAGCTCAACGGCAGGGCGCTCTTAGCACCATTGCTGTTGGTGTAGAGTTCGACACGGAGAGGATGTATGTGTGGGTGTGTTCATTTATCATATGGTCAAGGACTAATTTAGTAAACTTATCTACATTCACGTGTAGCTAGAATACATTTTTAGTGGTGGTAGGAATTTTAGTAAACTTTTGGGAACTTTGATAAGGGAGGGTTGTTGGGGCTCACTCAAAACCAAACCTTCCCTTAAACAAGTCAGAAATGAAACGAAGAAGAACAGAGGAATCCCCCGTTTCAGTTTCAACTTCACTTAAAGGAGAACTGAGCCTGAACCCGAACCGAAACTAGCAGTTAGAAGACATTTTTTATTAAATGTTTAAATGTTAATATATTTTTTATCTTTTTAAAAATAAAACTGAAACCAGAACCAGGATATACATTGAACCCAAACCAGACCCAGAACCAATGAAACCTGAACCGGAAGGGGAGGAGGGGTTTCAGTTTGGGTTCTAGGTTTTGGTCCTAGTTGTTGGAAATACTGGATTTACATTGAAATATGTATTTTGCGCTTTCTTTCTTGAAGTTGCTGGTCGCAAACGATGCTTTATATCGGATGATTCTTTACAATTATGAGGACCATGGAAAGGGAAAAACGCCATCGTTCAATGTTCAGATTCCCAAAAACAGTTGGTTGACTACAGTTCTGTCATTTGAATTTTTTTGTTGGCTCTTTAATTATCATTTATGTGAGTTGGAGTCTCTTACTTTTGCTTATTTAAAGGGTTTGTTTCCCTTCTCTGGGAACCTCAAGCTGCACACTGAAACGCATCATCCTCTTTCAGAGGGTGGGACAGACGGGGACCTCCCTGAGCGGGTTCTTTAGTCTAGTCCTAGCCAACTAGAGAGGTTGTTGCTTGCTTGGGGCAGCGACGGCCATGGCCGCCTGGGCTAAGTATGTTGCAGTCATGGTCTTGATGCTCTTGCCCATGTGGATGACAGAAGTTAAGGTTTGTTTAGTCCAGAATCCTTTTCTTTTTTTCACTCGAAAATATAAAGACTCTTCTTTGATTCTCATTTTCCTCCGTCAATGTGCATTTTCTGTTTTTCCATAAATATTCAAATGTTTCTATTTTTTTATATGTGAAGGGGGTTGGAGATATCAAACATGCAGCTGAGTTGCAGAGCTTAGGTGGAGGGTTGGAGAACAGTCTGAGAAGCTATCGTAAGTGTTTGAAGCTTTTCTTGCTTTTTATCTTCGCTTTAATGGTGGTCTGTAAATTAAGTGGTCATTTACTCGCATTTTCTGTGCAAATTGCAACTGTAAGATAGTATTAGAGGTTTTCTGATTTGCAGTAATACCTTTGCAGTTGATATTGTTGAACCACAGCGTTATGAAGGTGACCCATAGAGATTTTTCTATACGGTTCTGTTTTTATTTCTTCCGGATATATTTGTTTCTTGTACCGATATGCAGAACTTGTATTCTGCAAGGGAACTTGTCTTCCGTTATTTGCTGCTTTGCTTAAATGTCTGTCTAGTTCTCAATTCTAAGTTCCTAAGAGTATCGGAAGGGGCAAAAGTTTAATAGTTTCAAGCATTCAGCCAAGCCAAGGTGAAGAAAAAAATCAAAGCAACTGGACGAAGAATGATTGATAAAAGATTACCCAGCATTATAACAATAAATGTAGCATGAGATATTATTAAACAATGTAACATTATGGGCATGGTCTTGCGCATGTTCATGTGCATGTGCAGAACAGCATTGGATGCTCTGCGCAGTACAGTGGAGATTCTCCCAACCTTGGATACATATTTAATTTTGATTGAATCTTATTTAGCTAGCTGGAAGACAACAAACACTATTTGAGTCCTGTTTGGATAGACCCGAATTTCATGACATAAATTATAAAAGGGATACTTGAAAACAAGATTTAGATTATTTTTCTGGAGTGTAAAATATAAATTAGAACAAGTATAAAGAAGAAGAAACCTCCCAGAAAACTCAGTCCAAGCAATACATGGAAGATTGAAAACCAGGTTTTCCCTTTATGAGAAAAAGGAGAAAAACAAGAAGACAAGTTCCTGGATTTTCATTAAAGCTGCAGCCTCTTTCTGATAAGCTCACTAAGGGCCATGTAATTTATCTCGTTCGATCAGTAATTGATAATCTTTGTGGGAAAACTTTGCAGAGTGTCCGAGCAAATGTCAATACAGATGCAGCCAAACTCAGTACAAGAAACCATGCTTATTTTTCTGTAACAAGTGCTGCAACAAGTGTTTGTGTGTACCACCAGGATTCTATGGCAACAAGCAAGCCTGCCCTTGCTACAACAATTGGAAGACCAAGAGAGGAACACCAAAGTGTCCTTGATCTCTCTTAACCTTGCTCTGCCTACCTTATGTTGCTTTCGCTCTTCGCCTGCTAATAATTAGTGTTTGGGTCATACAATTTAGCACACATTCTGAGCTTCATTCATTGGATTTGCTCTAATGGGAAGTCATGCTTGTGTATTAGTTCCATCTTACAACTAATACTACTACCTCTCTCTCTCTCTCTCTCTCGATGTGTATGTGGTTCTTTATACTTGCGGGCGACAAAACTGCAGGGGAGTTGAGTTTGAAGCCAACAGGTGTGTGCTGGGGTGTCTGCCTAAACCCCGCTTGTCTATCAAAACAGAGTAACCAGATTTTGGATGTAAATAAATTGACAAGAAGCTAATGTTGAACAAGGATTCTTCTTGAACGAGAGGAAAATGAACGATATTAGCAGAGACATGAGCAAAATTATACTCGTGTTGAAAATTTTCAAACTTGAAACCTCCTGCATTTGTAGAGAACCCTTGACAGATACGACCCAGCTTAGTATATCAGTTTCATGCCTATGTTGTGAACTTGTTCTCGTAAAGTGAAAGGTGGCTGCTAACTGTTTCATGGGAACAACAAAAACAACCTACTATATGCTGCCGATTACACTGGGAGGCTGAGGCCTTGCACACACATGCATGCCCTAGGAATGGAACTCACCACACGTCATGGAGGTTGGAGAGCCCCGCCTGTTGAGCTAAAGCTCTGCTTGCTGCAATGCTTAATCATTTGACATCTTCTCATGTCATGCTAATTGTGATTAGTGATGGTATTCTTTGAAATGAGACTTTTCATCTCCTTAACATAAAGAAATGAACAAATCGTGCAGGACAAAGAGTTGTGCATCACTCGCAAGACTGGGGGGCTCTTGCAATTAACTATTGCCCTTGTTATATTGGGCCTGTGATATCAAGCACAAAAGAAAGGCTGACCTTGTATGGGGAATGACAATCATGTTATGTTCCTAGGGTTAACACTAAGAAATTTTGGCCCGTGAATTGGACAAAGTGATAAAGGTCGATAGAAAATGTTAACGCACATATTGACAAAATTAGTTGGTGCCTATATGACCCATATAGGCAAAAGCAAGGATAACCTTCATTTGTCGGCAAATGGGAAATAGAGCAAATAACTACCTGAGTGAAAATTACTTCGAAAGCGATAGTTACAGATTCAAATGAGGGAGTCGTTGGAAGACATGGGGAGAAAAAAAATCCACCAAAGGGATGTCTTTGATGGGATAGATTAACGTAGATGCCCATAGTCATGGCTAATGGCAGGAAAATCAATTGCCTATAGTGAAGGATTTATAGGTTGAAGAATGATGAGAATACTTCCACCTCCAAGATACAAAGCTGATTAAACATTGTCAAAGCGCTACCGTCGAGAAAAAGCGGATTGATTTTGAGGAAATCTTCTCACGGTTGTTAAAATGTCATCCATTAAGTTGTTCTTGGTTTAGGCAGTAAGTCTTGATTTAGAGGTTGAGTATGGATGGATTGAAAACTGCTTTCCCCTTCCATGGTGATTTGGAGGAGGAGATTTGTGGAGCAACTGAGGTTTTGTGATGAAGGGTAAAGAAAATTATGCTGCAAGTTGAAGAAAAGTTGTGTGGCTTGAAACAAGCCGAGACAATGGTACAAGAAGTTTGAGTCTGTTATGATTCATACAGGGATTCAAGAAGACTACTTTTTGATCATTGTGTGTTTGTGCAAGAAATTTTTTTGATAATGATTTTTATTATTTTATTACTTTATGTTGATGATATGTTAATTGTTGGTCATAATGCGTCTATAATTGATAGGTTAAAAAATTAACTTAGTAAGTCTTTTGCAATGAAAGACTTAGGGACAAATAAGGCATATTCTTGGCATCTGAGATTACTCGTGATAGAGTGGCCAAGAAGTTGTGGTTATCTAGGAGAAGTACATTGAGAAAGTGCTTTCAACGGTTTCACTTATGGATAAAGCTAAAGTTGTAAGTACACCTCTTAACACTTTAAGCTTAGCACTAGACAAGCTCCTTCTAGTGATGAAGAGAAACAAGACATGCAACGTGTTCCTTATGCATCTGCAAGAGGGAAGTTTGATGTATGCAATGGTTTGCACAAGCACCCGATATAGCTCATGTAGTTGGTGTGGTTAGTCATTTCTTTTCAATCTAGTAGAGAGCATTGGAAAAGCTGTGAAGTGGATATTGAGATATCTCCTAAGGGCACTTCTAGTTTGAAACTCTATTTTGGAATTGGGAAACCTATTCTTTGTGGGTTATATGATTCAGGACTCTGGTAGGGGATATTGATTCTAGAAAGTCTACTTTTGGCTATTTGATTACCTTTGCAGGGGAGTCGTGGCTTGGCAATCCTAGGTTGCAAAAGCGTGTGTTGCTATTGTCTACCATCGAGGCCGAGTTCATTGCTATTATTACCGAGGCTTGTAAGAGTTGCTTTGATGAAGAATTTTGTGCATGAACTTGGTTTTAAAGTTTAAGCATATTGATGAGTTATCACTAGATGAAGAAAATTGTGGACTCAAAGTTGTTAGACCTATGAAAGATTCACACAAATAATAATGGCTCAAACATATTAACAAAGACTTTACCATGAAAAAAATTTGAAGCTTTTGCATGATTGTTGGTTTGTAAAGTACCTCCACTTAAGTCTGAGGAGGAGTTTGCAGGGTTCCTCCTTATGTGGAGGAGGTGGACCCACCTCATTAATGAAGTGGGAGAGAGAAAGAGAAAAAGGTAGGGACAAAGCTCCAATGGCATGGTGTGTAATTTCACAATATTTCATGGCTATTGTCATTTATTTAAGGTGATGACAGCTTATAATTTCTCTAATGTGAGTGCCCTCTTTACTTTCAAGTGAATAATGTTTATTTTATTCACGAATTTTGTTTTAGGGAGCTATACAACACACAAAAATCTATTTTTCTCTTTCTTCTTAGAACAATCGAACTAAAGGAGTTTCTTCTGTTTTTTTGACCATTCAGTAATTTTCAACAAGCAGACAACCATATTTGTACAATTATTAAGAATGGTTTGATATTTATTTTAGTCTCTTTTGAGTTGTTCATTGTTTCTTTCTCAAATTTATTTGGTTTCTTAATTATGGGTTGATTGTTTTATATTTCTCAACATATTTCTATTTTTCATAGTAAGGGTGTTGATATTATTGTATCTAGAGATTTTTTATTGTATTCATCTATTTTACATAATGAAAACATTTTCTAAGCTAAGCCACATAGTTTTTATCTTTCGAATTTAGGGTTTTTTCTATTTAAATTGTATGTTTCATATGATGTAATTTTCTACACATACATATTTGGAGATCGTTTATATTTTTTGTTTGGAATTATTTATCAAATTTTACTATAGAAAAAGAGTTTTTAGACTTTCGTAGGTTAAGTTTTGACTTCTTTTCTCATTAATTTCAATATGACTAGGTCACTCCTAATAATGGGTTGCATTGGCACCCTTTGAGTCTCTTGCCAAGGCCTCTCTCAGAACCATCTAAGTTTCTCGTGTTGGCTCTAAACCTTTGAACCTCAATGACTTATACTCAAAATATCTTGAGCTATTACTTTCATCTCTTTCATCATATAATATAATATTCAAAATTTAATACGTTACAAAATTTTTCAAGTACCATTGCTTTAGGTTATCCATCATATCTATATAGACTTTGATCCACCCTTTGTAATGATCCATAAAGCTCGATCGACGTGAACGTAGGTACATGTCACATGGTCAAATTCTCTAAACCGCTGACAATTTAATGGTAGCGTAACCCAACAAAATCAAATAATAAATCTAAGTTTATTTTATTTATATAATTAAAATCTAATTTTATTTATATAATTAACATCTAACAAGTAGTGGTACAATATAAAGAAATGTCAACCTATAAATAACCTATCCAATCCTGCTATATTGTATTGAAAGTCAAAGTCTTATCCTTAAAGTACTCTAATATCTTAATTCATCTACCAACTAGGTCCTATAATTTTAAATAAAATATTAGAACAACAACTGTACTCGTAAGTAGATGTGATCTCTCTACGGAAAAAGCATGAAAAAACATGTAGGATTAAAACCACATACCCTGATCCATTTCAAACATGCATGCATAATCATGCACTCAACAATAATGTAAATTTATTTTTAATATCTAGACCTTTACTGTGTCCAACCACCAACCATCTCCTAGGAGTCCCCCAAACCCTTCTCCTATCTGGACACGTGGCCTCTGACAACACCCTTAGCGTGTTGGGTCAAAGATCCTAACGACCTCATCAAGTTCAACCCCTCGAGTTTATGGGATAAAATATCCAAATACCAACACTAGTAGAGTCATGCATCCACCCAATTAATCTCAATAATATCCACACAAATCAATTTGATGTCACCTCTCAAATCTACAACATTCACTAGGGCCATCTCATAGGTTTCATCCCTCCACTTTTATATCATGTGTCTAATTACTATGTCAAAATTGCATATCAATATCTACTATCAAATTTGTTTGATTTTACATAAATTCTCTACTCTTATTAACTAGTTTCGCGTGTTTCCAACCTAGATATATCATATAACCCGACATGATATACTTAATACAACTATAAGTAAAACTAGCATAACCAACAAAGTAGCTAACACAGTTCAAAACATTTATGAGTTAGCACTAATCGATGCAACCATTTACGATTCAATGATATCTCATACCATCATGGAAAGTAAATCTATACCCAATAATATTCTACTCGCACACAATGACAACCTATAAGTTAGCACTAACAAGCATTACCATTTACAATATGTCTCATACCGCATGAAAGATAGATCTACACCCACTAATGGTTTACTCGCACACAAGCACACTCATGCAATGTATCCATGTACTCAATAAAATATTTCAAATTTTATTTAATAAATCAACACTTATATAATCATTTCAAAGCATTAACAATCATTTCATAATATCATGCATCATCTAAAAACAAGTAAAACTATCTTTAATATGCATTTGAGAAGGGAAAACATCCACCTGCCTAAACTTATATACGATCCAAATGTCGTAATGTCAATACCTCTTAATTACCTTGATTTAGTTTCCAAATCACGACAAAATATAGCATTAATATTCTACATTCAATTTTGGATCCAGCAGTTTAAATTATGTCAAATTCAAACCTCAAACGGCTCCAAATACCTCAAAGGCCCAATCTGGATCCCTATAGTTCTTTATTGTATGATTAAAAGATTAGGATTTATTCTATTAAATGAAACTGAATTTTGATACAATACTAACGACCCAAATCGGTGTCTTTATAAATGACACTGGTATGTGTCTGGCCTAGTGTCATAGTCAGTCGACACGACACAACCGTGTTGACCCTCGCCAACCATTGTTTCAACCGTCCAAATTGGCGATTTTTGACCGACTCTTTTCTAGCCACTACCACCAAACTATCCTCCATTGGCCGGGAGGCCATTTCCCCTAGCGGTAGCCACCCACTACTCACGATTTCGTTAGAAAATAGAAGGGAAATGGGCAGTTTTGCTCATTTCACAAAATCTCACCGGAAACTATGAGAGTTGGGGAATGACCCACAAGGGTTGCCTCCTGTCTCTACTCCTCTCTCCCCTCTAAGACACTGCCTATTTCGGTTAATTGGCCAGGAAAACCAAAATTGAGAATAAAAAATAGGTAGCTTACCTTGTGAAAATCCTATAGAATCCCTCCCCTTTTCCAATGTGTCTTCATTCCCACCAGTGACTCTCAATCACTCTCTCTCCCTATATCTCACTTTAGATTGAGCAGTGGGAGGGCGATATTCATCTCCCTCCATGCAGCCAGGCGATGGCAATGAAGGTCTCTTCATGGCCATCATCTAAAGAGGATGCAAACGAGTCCCATGCAGGACCAGAATCGGGTCAGACCTAGTCTAATCTAGATCTCACATTCTATCCCCTTATAAAAATTCTTCCCCTTATAAAAATTCTAGCCTTAGAATTTCAAATTATACCTAAAAAAGATTGGGATGCTTCTCTCACAACTCTTCCTCCATCTTCCAAGTGACTTCTTTTGGGGAATGGTTGCTACATTGAACTTTGACTAGCCTTAACACGAGTCGATGAAGGACTCGTTCCTTCCAATCGACTACAACAATCAAATACTTTTGGTAGGTCAAGCCTTCCTATACTTGCAATGGTTTTGGTTCGAGTACATGAGAAGGATTAACTTGAAAGAAATTGTGTGCACCAATCAATGTCATTGGTAATTGGATATAGTTCCACATATTGAATGGTGGGAGGGCGCCCTCCATGCAGCTAGGCGATGTCGACGAAGGTCTCTTCATGGCCTTCATAGGCTGCAAACAGGTCCCATGCAGAACCCGGGTCAAGTCGAGTCAGGTCCGATCAAACCTGGTTCGATCCAGATTTCATAAGATTATAAGGAGAAAGGGGGTTTGTAGAGAAGGGGATGAATTTCAGACTTCAAAATGAAAAACCAAGGTTGTTGTCCAAGTATCCTTTATGGTTTAAGTTGTATTTCTTTCCATTTCAATCATAGTCCTAAAAGAATAGATATTGTTCTACTTCAAATCTGTGTTAGTAATATTTGATCATTATATTTAGTCTTTGGAATCATATAACCTACCTTTTAAACGGAGATCACTACCAAGGAGGCTTGGGGAATCCGCAGTCACTTGATCCTTGAACAATGTATTACGGTCCTGTGAGATTGGCAAAATCTCATTGTTAATGCAAGTTAGCAATTACGCCGAAGGTCATGAAACTCCAAATCAATCATGTTCCCTGGCATGTAGCTCGGTTGCTCAATCTCTGCATGTGCCTTAAAAGAGGATTTTCTTGTCAACATCCTGTTTGACACCATAAAAGGTAAATGAATTTGGCTTCTCTCTACACTGAAACGAAACTTTACTCTCGTAAGTGGAGAGACATTGGCTCAAGCTGAAAAAATTGCTACAAACGGCTAAGAACAACACTCTCCCTTACTGAAAGCTGTGATGGGATCCCCACAGTCCCATGAGAAGTTGGTCCAAATGGAGGAAGCATTCCTAGATTCCTTAATGTGGAAACAGAACCTTCTCCAACCTCATGGTTCAATTTGAAGCGGCTTTATCAGAAGCAGTTAGAATTTTGTTACTTCACTGCAAGGATATCTTGCAGCAAATGATGCAAAATGAGATAAATATTCTTCTTGAGAGGGATCTTTGAAACGAACACCAGAGGCATGACATTAATTCAGCCGCTGCTCAGCGTGGTGTAGGAACATGTCAGCCACCAGCCAAATTGGCTGGGGAACAAGCATCGTCTTAGTCTCCAATATGGGCGTGTCTGCATAACAAGTTGTACTAAAGTTACCAGCGGCCGTTGATTCCTCCAGCATTGGCCGGTAGTCCAAATCCCGCATTTCGGCTGCTAGGTGTCATGAACCAAAGCATGAAACACGAGAAAAACTTATCCTGCGAAATGAACGAGGCACCTTCATGGTGACTATCAAAATGAGCCATACAACATTGAGATATGCATGCCAAGTAGAAGCGGCAAACAAACCAACCTATAATAGTCAAACAAAGAGCAGCAAGGCCATTCAACCCGGATGCACTTGCTAACACAACGTGTACTCACTTTGGTGTGGCAATAACAACAATGCCAGTCGATGGCCCGGCCTATCAGAAACTGCATTCGGAGTAGGCCAATATAGTGTATCCTCTTCCACGGGGATTAAGACCCCCAATTTTGTTTTGTTGCCTTCTCGGGGAGGACAACAAATCCATACTTGAATATTTGGGTTTAAGGTCGAGCACTTGGTTATAATGGCTTCTAAAAACTTGAGCTTCTCCCATCATTATTGACAGGAATAACGTTTATTTGGTATTCACCGTTACCACCAAGTTCCATTCAAACATGGGCGGAGATGGAAAGATAACGTCAATTTCTTGCTGTTCGGTGAAATCATAGTGGCTTACCTTACAAAACAAGATCTTAATGAACATATGATGAAATTCATGACATGATTCAGGCAGGTGAAAACGTAAGTACAATCACAAATTACTGCTATTGCCATTGACAATGTTCTCCCAGAATTATGAGGATTGTTGGTGACCAAAAACTATATCAAAACTGCCATCTGTGAGAGCAATACCTCGAAGAAACCACTACACTACAGACGAAACCCATGGCTTAGCCAAAGAATGCAAAAGTCGTGTCTTTTTATATAGGTCGATAACATCGAAGGCAAAGATGATTTGGTAATTGAAGTAATAGCCTTCAAACTTTTAGGACACCCTTATCTGTCTCCTGCTTCAAGGACGGCTAAGGGCGTGAAAAGTAAAGAGTTTTATCCCTTTCATGTAAGCAAGACAAAGGTTCTCTTTGATTATTTACTGAAGGTTGACCAAAATCAAATTGCCCGAAGGTTATAAGATTTGAAAGCCAGCAAACTCCAGGTAAGGAAATACTATGCAAATGGCACAATGCAACGTCCTTAGCAGTAACGATTGCATCGTATTCTGCAACCTATTGCAAACAGCGCTTAAGGAAGGTTGATTGAGGTTTAAGGACTGCGGCTCATGCTAATGCCAATATTTTCTCTGTTGAAGGAAGCATTTCATCATTCAAATTGCTGAAGTTGATGGAAGCCTGAAGATCAACATTCTTCCATTGAATATCATTATTTTCTTTAGCTATGTTTCCTATATTTGATTTGTGATTCCACTCTAGTTTCTTTCTAGAAGAAGCATGTGGACTACATTGGCAAAAATTAGGGTATAAGCCGTTAGGTGAGAAGAATGATACGCACCTCTTGTTTCCTCGTTATTCTAGAATCTATCGATCTGTTTCCCTATAGATGTGTCTTTGATTTATTCAATGATTTTGATGTTCATTGCATGATTTATGAGAAATGATAGGTCACACTCAGTTACCATCTGGATATTTTCTTATAAATGATTTAGGCAATGACATAAGTAGGGAGATGTATCGATATGTGTAAGCCTAACACATCTAGAAAAACATATTCAAAAAATTGAAAAAATCAAGAAAAATCTCAAAGAATAAAAACCAACATAATCAAAACAAATATGGAGATTGCACAAAATCAACATAATTGATACAGACATGCACGTTGCATAAAAAAATAATATATCATGTTCTTAACAATAAGTTAACAATGTAAAGAACTAATATAACTAATAATAATTGAATAACGCATGAATAACAAAGCAATACTGTTAACTAACTTGTGGTCAAGGACAATAAGCTAACTATTATCAAATTAGACACACAATTCAAGTATATAAAACCAGAAGCTGATGTAATACATCATACAACTTATAATGTTTAAACTATTTCATTACTAAAGAAGGAAAAGTTCACAATTTCAAGCATTAAAATATAATCATCAACTAAATAATCTTCTTCTACTCCTTGATTATCATCACCATCACTAAGGTTAATATCATCATCACCATAATTGTACTGAGATGGTTATACAACTTCCAAATTGAATCAGTGGACATCCTCTTTGAGGAGTACATTTGTTTATTTTCTTAAACCCACTCCTTTAAGACATCAATCATCTCAAGAATGATTGGATCAAACTGAACTTAGTATGTTCTTGAGGATAATCTTTTTATTGTTTGTTTCTTCGTCCTCTTATAATCCTTTCATTACTCTCTTCTCCTTGCTTGTTGCAACCACAAAACTACTAGCCTCACATTTCATACTAGAAACGTTACTATCATCATCGTCTTTCTCCTTCTACATCCCTGCCTCTCTAATTTCTCTTGCCTCATCTCAACTATGCGCTTTACTAGTTGCTAACACTGCTTCTTAATATCTTTAGGCACTTCCTTAGTGTTGTTCGACAGATTGCAGTGTTACCAACAAGTAGTACTTTAGAAGGGATATACAACCATTAAGAACTTTACCATGAAAATTACACATAAATTTCAGTATACTCTCGATTGAAGAATATCATTGCCATAACAGATGGTTAGAATGTCTCCGACTCCGATGGTGCCAACTTCTTTCCTTCCAAAATTGAATCCAAATGCTTAAAATGAGAAACAACAATAGTAAATACATGATATAAAACAAAAGTGTGAATAAATAAAGAAAACAACAATTTGTACGTCAAATACAACGAATTATCAAAGGAGACATGAAAAGGGCACCATTTTAAGTCCGAAAAAGCTTCAAATGATAAAGCTCTCTTACTGTAAACACCCCAAAATCCCACGATTTTTCTCAAATATACCTGGTTTTGCAAAAGCAGCCCCAAAGGGCTATTTTGAGTCTAGAAACTCAGGAGCTTTCCAGACAACCCTGTACATACTTTGAACCTCTATATATATTTTAAAACTTTATACATATAGTTTTAAAACCTTAAAAAGGTGTTTTGAAACAGCAAAAGCAGCCTAGCCTGACGAAAGCAGGACCGAAAAAGCAAAGGAGAGCCTGGACCCGGAGCATACTTCAAGCCCAGCACATCAACTCTCGTATCAAAATCATCCCCAAATTCTCGGACATCCAAGCCCCAGATATCAGAAATTTGCTCGAATGAACTCCTGAAGGTGAGAAGAAGAGCGGGCGACAATGTTGGCGAAGACCCAACGCAAGACGGAGTACTGATGTAGTCAGGCCCCGCACAAACCGTCCGTTTCGAAACGCCATGAAGAATAAAAAATCAGATTTGGGATGGATCTGGACCATATATATCCAAATCCAAACCCAACATGTATTTGGATTTGGATCCCAAGATCCAAATCCAATATCTACATCCATGGCCCACATCACCTTCTCATAAATGGAGGTGAGGGGCCCACAACATTTCACGTGAAAAGCTTGGGTAGAGAGAGAAAGGGGGTGATAAAGTATGAGTGAGAAAGTTGGTAGGCTTGACTTTTGGTCAAGGATGGGTTAACCTTGTGGGTTTAGCCTAGAGTGTGGGTTTAAGTTTGTATGCACCTACACCTGACCTGGGGCTACACCAACTTGGACGTGGCTGCAACTGGATCAAGGGACCGGTGCCAAGGGAGGTTCCTAAAACCTAGCCCTAAGCTAGCTCACCTCACTTAGCCATCTCCCCTAAACCTAACCCAAACCTAGCCATCCTCACCCAAAACTGCCCCCAACCTCACCTAGCCGACCTCACCTAGCTAAACCACCTAGACCCTAACCAACTAAGTCTAAACCCACCTTAGTGCACCTAATTAAACCCCTAACCACTATGTTCCAGCCCACCTAACTGACCTACCCTAAACCCATAACCAGCCCCCCCTAACCGACCTACCCCAAACCATGTCCCATGCCCACCTTATTATAAATATCTAGCCCATGCCCCCCCCAACCGACCCAGCCCATTCCTACCCTATAAATACCCCCCCTTCCTTGCGGGTTCGCGACTCTCTCTTCCACTCTCCTCCACTCTCACCCCCCCACTTCCTCCAAGCTCCACCACCTTCCATCCACCTGCCATTCCACCGCCACTCCATCACCCGGTTACCACCTCTCCACTTCAACCGACTCCACCATCTTCCATCTTCGGCAAGGAGCTCTACCCTTCGGCTGCCACTCTTCTTCCACTACCAGCCGACCACCACTTCCACTAGGATCTATCGAGCTTCCCATGGAAATGGGAGGGATAGCACACACGGGGGTGTTCCATGTCCTGGACATTCACCCCTATTATAACCTGTTGCTGGGAAGGCCTTGGATACACAGCTTCTACGTTGTGCCATCCACCTTCCACAGGTGTATCAAAATCCCTTTCAGGGACAAAGTCATAGTAATCCTAGGTGAGAGTCACCCTTAGCTTCAAGGGGTTATAAATTCCCCTTGCTTGTCAAGTTCCCAGACCCACGAGGTAAAACTGGGACAGACCATGCTCGAGCTACCAAGGCTCATATTGAAAAACCTTAAGAAGGTCGTATATGTGAAGGGTTCACCCAAGGCTGGCCTCCTCAAAGTTCTGACCATTCTAGGAAAACCCAAAAATTTCTTATTTCCAAAACCCCGGACAAAAAGCCCTATGTGCACAACATAGACGACACAACAAGTTCCAGGACCACGATTTATATCAAACATTCTCCAAAAACAAAAAATTGTAGAACATGCTGTTAAACATGGACTATTTGCCATACAAGAGTCTAGGGGCACAAAATCAGGGTCTCCTAGAACCTATACTGCCTAGGGCCAACCCAAGCCGATATGAGATTGGCTATACTCCCAAAATGCCACCAGAACCACCCCCTGTGACCACCTGGGTCAAGGGTGCCCTGGAACCTATCTTAGAAGAGACCTACGATTTAGACCTCTTATTCAGAGTCTAACTTGTAGTGTTTTCCCTTTGTAGGTATGATGGAAGATCCCTTTATCAAAAATACAAAAATATTTGAAAAACTCAAAATCAAAAAAATGGAAAAATTACAAAAGCCAAAAACATTTGAAAATGAAAAACTCGAAAAAAGAGTAGTTTGTATAGTTCCCAAAGTTCTCGTTTTCCAAAAGAACAAAAAAATCGAAAATTTGCAAAATTCCAAAAAGATTTTGTACATAGCTGCTCCTGGTAAGGATTTGGAAAAAGCGAAAGATTTCGAAAGACACGTTGTCTGCATAACTAGACCAAAATTTTCGGAGTCGATAGAAATTCCAAATGAAATCAGGTCTTTTAAAAATCCATGCATCAAATTCCCTAGGATCTATAAGCCTCGAGAATGATCAAAGCCCAGAGGTGGATCCCCTTGAGGAAGATCCCACTTCTCAGCTCCTAGAATTTCACAAAATTCTCGATTTTAAAAAGCCTTCAAATTCAGTAGGAGGAGATTTCATAGAGATAAACCTAGGGAGTGATTCAAAGCCCAAACTCATTAAGGTAGGCGCATGTTCGCATGAGCATGAAAGATCATCATTCATAGCATTTCTAAAAACCTACTTAGATGTGTTTGCATGGACGTATGAAGACATGCCGGGCATAGACCCCAGTATTGTCGAACATCGTCTTCCCTTAGATGCGGATGTGAAACCCATAAAGCAAAAGCTTAGGAAAATACATCAGAATGTACATGCTCAAGTTAAAGAGGGTTTAGAAGATCTGTTAAAAGCCGAATTTATAAAACCCATTGCGTATTCTGATTGGTTGTCCAATATCGTTGTTGTTCAAAAAACCAATGGGAAGATTCGAATATGCATCGATTTTAGAAACCTGAATAAAGTCACTCCAAAGGATAATTATCCTTTACCAAACATAGATTTGATAGTCGATAGTACTGTAAATCACGAAATGTTTTCATTTATAGATGGCTATTCGGGGTATAATCAAATCAAATTAAGCTCACGAGATCAGGGTAAGACCACTTTCACAACCCCATGGGGCATATACTGCTATACAGTCATGCCCTTTGGTTTGAAAAATATCAGTGCCACATACTAGAGAGCCTTGACCACGATCTTTCATGATCAGATTCATGAGCTCGTAGAGGTATATGTGGATGATCTCTTGGCAAAATCCAAAACTCGATGCACTCATATCGAATGCTTACAAAAGATTTTCGAAAGGCTTAGACTTTACAAAGTAAAGCTAAACCCTCAAAAGTGTGTGTTCGGAGTAGAATCCGGAAAGCTCTTAGGCTTTATGGTGAGCCAAAGGGGCATAGAAGTCGACCTGTCTAAGTGTCGAGCCATCATAGACATGGCTTCACCCTCCAATCTCATGCAGGTTCGTAGCCTCCAAGGTCGATTACAATCCATTCGCCGGTTAATCTCAAACCTTACGACTAAATGCGAACCCTTCAACAAATTGTTGAGAAAGGGCACGAAATTTTCATGGGATGACGACTGCCAACGGTCATTTGAAAGACTAAAGTCATACTTAACTAATCCCCCTATTTTAAATCCTCTAAAGCAATGAAAACCTCTTCTGCTTTATATTTTCGTGCATGCGAATGCCTTGGGAGCTTTGTTAGCTCAATATGAGGATGACACCCACAAGGAGTATGCCATCTATTATATTTCAAAAACTCTCTTGGCTTATGAAAGGAATTATCAAGCCATGGAGAAGACGTGCTTGGCCCTAGTTTGGGCCTGCCAGAAATTTTGACACTATTTCCTAGATCATGAGATCTGGATAGTGTCCAAGCTTAATCCAATCAAGCATTTGTTCGAAAAACCCATTCTCACTGGTAGATTGGGCAAATGACAACTCCTTCTAATAGAGTATGACCTGAAATACCATTATCAGATCTCCGTTAAGGGGCAAACCCTAGCTGACTACGTGGTTGAGTTCTCCCTAGAGGATGAATATCCCACACTTGATGAAATGCCTGATGAAGGCATATTACAAAACCAATTGAAAACCACATTTTGGCAAACTCTTTCAAAAATCAAATGTGGAAAATGCACTTCGATGGGGCATCAAACCAACGAGGGGCTGGTGCCGGGGTCATCCTCATATCCCCTAAAAAGGATGAGATCCCCATAGTAATTCACCTAGATTTCGAATGTTCCAACAACATAGCTGAGTATGATGCACTCATACAAGGCTTAAGGATTTCGAAAACTCTAGGGACATCATGCATCGAGGTCTTTGGAGATTCACTCATCGTTATAAACCAAGTTTTGAAAATTTGGCAAGTATGAAATGAAAAACTGCTTCTATATCATGAGCTGGCCACTCGATTGGTTGAGTCATTCCAATCGTGCACACTCACACACGTAGGAAGAGAGGATAATGGCGTTGCCGACGCCCTCTCATCCTTGGGTTCAACCCTAAAGGTCGATCCCACTTTGGGAACCTGATCCTTAGAAATATGGCATGCGCCCACTCCATCTACACACGATTTGGAAATTTGCCAAAACAATTCAAATTCTGTTGAAAAACCTTGGTTTTATGACATCAAATGTTTTCTAGAAAATGGGGGATTCACTGAGGATGCCACATCCAAAGATAAAGCATTCATTCAGAAAATTTCTACCTGATACACAATTTTGGGTGGGGTTTTGTATAAAAAAAGTTTTACCAACATCTTACTAAGATGTGTCGACCTAGAGGAGGCTAGGACTGTTATGCATGAATTCCACGATGGAGAATGTGGAGGTCATGTCAATGTCAACATGATGGTAATGAAAATACTTAGAGCGGGTTATTTTTGGTCCACCCTGAGAAAAGATTGCCACGATCATGTTAGGAAGTGTCATCCATGTTAAGTGCATGGACACGCCATTCATATCCCATCATCTTCATTGCATTCCGTGGTCAGCACCCTGGCCATTTACCATATGGGCATTTGATATTGTAGGCCCAATATTTCCAAAGGCATCGAATGGACATAGGTTCATTTTAGCAGCCATTGAGTACTTCTCCAAGTGGGTTGAAGCCACCTCCTTGACCAATGTACAGGGGCAACATGTGGTGGCCTTCATTAGGAGGAATATCTTGGCTCGATTTAGGGTTCCAAGAGACCTTGTGTTCAATAATGGCACCCCATTCAAAAACGAGCGGATGGTCAAGTTGTGCAACACCTATGGCATAACTCACCACTTCTTCTCGCCCTACTACCCTCAAGGCAACAGCCAAGCCGAAGCCACGAATAAGACTGTTATTAGCATAATTGAGAAGACTTTAGAAAAGGATAGGACGTGGCATGAGAAGCTGGATGAAGCCTTATGGGCTTATAGGACTTCCGTCCGGACTCCCACGAATGCCACGCCATTTGAGTTGGTCTATAGCACAAACGCCATTCTTCCCATTCATACACGACTGCATTCATTCCATACATCCATTGCACTCGACCTCCCCCTAGAGACGCTTCAGCATGCTAGGATGGCCGAACTAGATTTGTTAGATGAGAGGCGACTCCTTGCCATGGATCATGCTCATGCATACCGGCAAAGGATAGCCCGATACTATGACAAACATATGAGACCTCACCACTTTGGAGTGGGAGATCTGGTTTTGAAAATCATCCACTATCGTGGCCCACATCCACTTGAAAAGTGGCGCCCCAAGTGGGATGGACCCTATGTTGTGCGTGCAACCACCATGAACAACTCATATTGGTTGATCGATGTAGAAGGTTGGAATTTAGCAGATCCTATCAATACTCAATACTTAAAGAAGTATTATGTGTAGGGTTTGGGTTAAATTCTCATTTTTCGAAAATTCTTAGGGTTAGCTGCTTTGAAACCTCGAAAATAAGGTTCAAAGGCGAATTGTGTGACCCTGAGTGAGAGAATTTGCGCTTGTGAAAGAGTGGAGTTTCCTAATACATGGTTACATTTCAAAATCCTTCTTCTTACAAAGAAAGGCCTAGTTCAATATAGCAAGATACTTGCAAGTAGTACGTGCTATTTCTAGATAGGCTGATCTGAGATGGATCGAGTATGACCTTGGGATAAGTCCTCCCCTCTTCTCTTCTCCTTCCAAAAGGAAAATATGGCAAAAAACAAAGTGAAATCCCCGCCAAATTCTCTTTCCCAAAGAAAGAAACATGGATCAAAAAGAAAAATTCGATTCTCTTATGAAAAAGAGGGATTAAAGAAAAAATACTCCCGAAGGAAGACCCTCTATGAAAAAAAGAAAAAAAGGCCAAAATGCTCAAAAAGAGCAGTTTTCTGCCTTCTATGCCTAAAACCATGGGACACTTCAAAAGGGACCGTGGTATCTTTTTTCCATCTCTGGCTTATCCCAAGTAAAACATGGTTCATTTCAAGGAATCCTAAAGTAAAAATAGGATTTACTTACTTGAATTTCATTTTGTTTGAGAATTCGACGTTTCGAGTAAGGCTTAAGAATTTTGGAATATAGCTTGTTTTCTTATAAAACCTCCGCTAGATTAGCGAGTGTCAAGACTCAAGCAAAGGCAAATGCGAAGAGCTCGAGATCCTTAGGATTGAGGCTAAAAGCAGTTTTCCTTTTTTGTAAATAGATTTTGAAATCGAACATCGAGCAACATAGGGCCCGCTCACTTGGAGCAATAGGTCTTCGTAAGTCTCAAAGAGTTCAACCATGCCATATGGTCTCTGGGAGGTCACCCTACTTGGAATCTCATCCATGTCCTACATGTGCATATCCACGAATGAACACTTGCATAACATGATCCCGTTTAGGACCAGAAACCATAAAAAGCCCCTTTGGCGTGATATCTCCTCCTACCAGGTTTAAAACAAAGATTTTTGCTGAAAAATTGGGACGATCCCATATTTTCGTAGATAGATCTAGGGAAACATTGAAAGGGGTGTTGTCATCTTTGCCATTATCTTTGGATAATGCCAAAGAGGGGCATTTGTAAGCACCCCAAAATCCCACGATTTTTCTCAAATATACCTGGTTTTGCAAAAGCAGCCCCAAAGGGTTATTTTGAGTCTAGAAACCCAAGAGCCTTCCAGACAACCTTGTACATACTTTGAACCTGTATATATGTTTTAAAACTCTATACATATAGTTTTAAAACTTTATACATATAGTTTTAAAACCTTAAAAAGGTGTTTTGAAACCCCAAAAGCAACCTGGCCTGACGAAAGTTGGACTGAAAAGGCAAAGGAGAGCCCAGACCCGGAGCATACTTCAAGCCCGGCACATCAACTAATGTATCAAAATCATCCCCAAATTCTCAAACATCCAAACCCCAGATATCAGAAATTTGCTCGAAATGAACTCCTAAAGGTGAGAAGAAGAGCGGGCGACAATGTTGGCGAAGACCCAATGCAAGACGGAGTACTGATACAGTCAGGCCCCGCACAAACCGTCCGTTTCGAAACGCCATGAAGAATAAAAAATCAGATTTGGGATGGATCTGGACCATATATATCCAGATCCAAACCCAACATGTATTTGGATTTGGATTTGGATCCCAAGATCCAAATCCAATATCTATATCCATGGCCCACATCACATTCTCATAAATGGAGGTGAGGGGCCCACAACATTTCACGTGAAAAGCTTGGGTAGAGAGAGAAAGGGGGTGATAAAGTATGAGTGAGAAAGTTTGTAGACTTGACTTTTGGTCAAGGATGGGTTAACCTTGTGGGTTTAGCCTAGAGTGTGGGTTTAAGCTTGTATGCACCTACACCTGACCTGTGGCTGCACCAACTTGAACGTGGCTACAACTGGATTAAGGCACCGGTGCCAAGGGAGGTTCCTAAAACCTAGCCCTAAGCTAGTTCACCTCACCCAGCCATCTCCCCTAAAACCTAACCCAAACCTAGCCATCCTCACCCAAAACCGCCCCCAACCTCACCTAGCTAGACCACCTAGACCCTAACCAACTAAGTCTAAACCCACCTTAGTGCACCTAATTAAACCCCTAACCACTATGTCCCAACCCACCTAACCGACCTACCCTAAACCCATAACCAGCCCCCCCTAACCGACCTACCCCAAACCATGTCCCATGCCCACCTTATTACAAATATCTAGCCCATGCCCCCCCCAACCGACCCAGCCCATTCCTAGCCTATAAATACCCCCCTTCCTTGCTAGTTCGCGACTCTCTCTTCCACTCTCCTCCACTCTCACCCCCCCCACTTCCTCCAAGCTCCACCACCTTCCATCTTCGGCAAGGAGCTCCACCCTTCAGCTGCCACTCTTCTTCCACTACCAGCCGACTACCACTTCCATCCACCAGCACCACCTCAATGCACGATTAGTACCCCATCTCAACCCCATCAACCCTTCACCCCCTTCTTCCCAGCCAAGTCCCACACCAACCTAGCTCGTCCATCCCTTCTCCCATACACTCGGCCGACCTACACCATACCCCACTACCTTCCCTCAACACCACCCACCTTAGCTCCTAGCTGAACACCTCCCTTAGTCACCCACTTCCCAACCTGCCTTCGTCACTCCCCAACATCATCTTCCATCCATTCAGCTAGCACCTTCCATTCGGCCAGCACCCCTACCTGCCGATCCTTCCACTCGGCCAGCATCAAGATGCCACTCGGCCAGCATCCCTACCTGCCGCCAACATACACCCAAAGAGCTCCCCTTCGGCTGTCCAAGGCAACTCACGAGGCCAAAGCCAAGCAAGTGGAATACGGACCAGCTACACGTAAGTGCCTAACTCGGTCCATTATATGAACTTGCTTACATTTAATTGAATTTGATACGGGGTTGTAATAATGGAGCGTTGTCTCCCCCCGATTGTAATAATATGGTTTTGACACACCAACACATACGTGCACTTGAGCCTTTTCGCTCTTAGCTGCACACTCTTTTTGCATACACACAGGCCATGACAACCCCTAAGATATAGTTATATTTATATATATTCGGTTGCGTGGGTTTTTCCATTACAAGTCGTGGGTGTTGTCTTTCAATTCTACACTCACACATATTGAGCTTTCGTTCTTACTCCCAAGACCCTAGTAAGGGCCATATTGCAATCTTATTTGGGTGTTTCATTCAAGTCGTGTGCGTAGTATTTCAATTCTACACTCACACACATTGCGCTTTCGCTCTTACTCCCAAGACCCTAGTAAGGGCCATATTGTAATTTTATTTGGGTTTTACATTGCAAGTCGTGTGAGTTGTCTTTACATATATACACAACACCCACGCACACGTTGGCGACCTTCGGGCCCATATATATTATAAGTATTTCCCTTCCGCTATGTCTTTAAGATTTGGGTTTTAAGGTTCAGTTGTGTGAGTAGTCTTTCCATATATATGCGACACACACTTACACAATTGAGCCTTTCTGCTCTTAAGATATAGCCATATTTTCCTTTTGCAATTTCCCTTTTGCAATTTACATTACGCCATTTCCCTTAAGCATTGTCTTTCAATTCGGGTTTTCCCTTGGAGTTGCGTGAGTTTGCATTGCATATTCGCCATACCACGAGTTAGGACGCATATTGCATCAAAGTAAACCCCACACTCTCGTGCAAAAATCGCCCAACTTAGGTCACTTGCGTACACACCTAGTTGGCCCTAAAAAGCATAAAAGTGAAAGACAGAGGCATGTGCAAATCCCACGTGAAATAAAACTTGCAATCATACAAACAAAGCCCAAACACTTCGGGTATTTTCAAAGAGGTTAGTTGATTAAAAAACGACTTTGCCAAGCGTACAGACTGACCCTTGCGCATCGGTGCAAGAAGATCTACGATGAAAAGAGCTCACTTGCTCACAGTCTCCCCGAAAGAGTCAGATTTTCGAAAACTTACTTCGCTAGCTTGAGTAAGCTAGCTGGCACGCCCTTATTATAAAAACGACTTAGACACACGAAAAGGTTCACTTCGGGCCTAAGAACCATAAGCGAGAATTTTCCGTGTCTACAAAAAGCCAGCACAACCTTCCTCTATACATACGTACATAAAAGGAAAAGGGAGAAACAAGGGTCCTAAGAGGACTTGGTACACAACATAATCATATTTTATTTCAAAATTGTGTCTATGAAAATGGCACCATTTTTAGCTTTTTCTCTACTTTTAAATTGGTTATACCTCCTTTGATTTTTTAATTATTATCGCAAAGAGGAAGTTTTCTTTGATGAAAATTCCCGAAATGGGTGTCATTTGTAATCCATTTATACTACAGGTTCCCTCTGAAGCTTCAAACTAAGAAGCCATACTATGAATGTTCAGGATAGAGAATTATTCGTGGAATTCTTTCAATGATCTCCTCTGATCGAATATATGCCTTCTAAAGATGAGTATCCTGAGTTTCTGTTAAGATGCTTTCTCTTCTTGCTTTTGTTGTTTCTTGCCATGTGCATGATGGACTGGATGTGCATAAACTCCTTGAAGCCATGTTTCCCATCATCTTTTAATGGAAAATATTGTTGATTTTGTTATATTAGTGAATTTCAAGTTGAATTAAAAATTATAGTGTTAGGATCACTTTTCCAATGATTCCTACAGTTCATATGTATGCTCCAGCAGAAGACAAGAAATGATAGTTCAAATAGATTATTTTTCACCATCTTTCAATGATGAGTTTTCTGATTTCAGATATTACTTTTTTCCTGCAATCATTCTATTGAGTTCTTATTTCTAGTACCCAAGCAGTGGCTGTGACTACTACCCAAAGAACAACAACAACAACAACAACAACAACAACAACTAAGCCTTTTCCCATACTAGACGGGGTCGACTACATGGATTTTTTGTTTCCACATAGCCCTATCATGTGTCATCTTAGCAATTAACTCACAATAAGCTAGACCATTCTTTATTGTTTCTTTCCAACACTTTTGTGGTCGTTTTCTACCTTTCTTAATACTTTCAAAATCTAGTTTTCATACCTTCTTAAACGTTCTTCTTTTATCTTCTTTCTATATGTCCAAACCATCTTAAATGATATTCTCACATTTTATCCTCTATTGGTGCCACTCCTAATTTGTTTCTAATAACCTCATTATGTATACGATCTTTCTTGTATGACCACTCATCTATCTTAACATCTTCATTTCTGTCACAGACATCTTTTGTACATGTTGATGATTAACTGCCAAACACTCAGAACCATAAAACATGACAGATCTAATTGCTACTCTATAATATTTACCTTTTAACTTTAATGGTATTTTCTTATCACAAAGAATAACCGATGCTCCTCTCCATTTTAATCAACCAACATTAATTCTATGCATAACATCTCCATCAATTCTTCCATCACTCTTAAAAATTGACCCGAGGTATTTAAAACTTTCCTTATGGGGATGCAATAATGTGTGCCAATTTTAATTTCTATGTCCTCTAAAGTAACCAAATAATCAAACTTACATTCCATATATTATGGCTTTGTTCTACTAAGTCAGGGGCCTTTGCTTTCTAATGTTTCTCTCCATAGTTCCAATTTTCTATTAACTTTTTCCTTAGACTCCTCCACTAACACAATGCCATATACAAATAACATACACTAAGGTACTTCATCTTGAATATGTTTTGTTAACTCATGAATCACCATTATAAGTAAGTATGGACTTAAAGTTGATCCTTGATATAACCCAATATTAACTTCAAAGAAGTATGTGATTCCTTAATGAGTCCTCACACATATTTTTGCACCATCGTACATGTCTCTTATAAGGTAATGTATGCCAATGGGATACTTTTTTTTCGAAGGTTCTCCGAAGAAGCTCCCTCGGTACCTTATCGTAAGATTTTTCTAGATCAATAAATATCATGTGAAAGTCTTTCTTTTTTGCTCTAAAATGTTCCATAAGACGTCTGAAAAGGTGAATCGCTTCAACAGTAGATCTGCCTGGCATGAATCCAAATTGGTTCTCCGTTGTACTAGATACTTGTCTTAACCTACATTCGATAATTCTTTCCCACAATTTCAGAGTATGGCTCGTTAACTTGATACCTCGATAATTCGCACAATTATGAATGTCTCCCTTGTTCTTATATATGGGTATAAGTGTACTCGCTCTCCATTCCTCGGGCATCTTTTGATTTCTCCATATTTCATTAAATTGGTTTCTCCTATTTCATATTTCATTATATATGGGTATATGGGCATCTACTGCCCAAAGAAACATTAAATATTTTATGGTGGTTACTACCAAAAGAAAATAAATTCTTTTTATGGTGGTTAAGCAATGTTTAGATCTAGCAAGGCAGTTCGGTAAGTACGTTGATTGCAGAACTTTTGATTATAATGTATCAAAAAGCTTGCAAAATTTTAATGTTTTTTGGAATAAATATTTCCTTATTGCTCTTACATTATCTTTGCAAGACTTCGTAAACACAATCTCTCGTCTTTTTCCACCTGTTGATGGTGTTCATGCTGCCTCTTTTGAAGAAATGACAACAGCCATGCCTGCTGCAGATCTCTCTGCAATGTGTGGTCTCCACCTGCACATTGACACCATGAGAATGGAGTTTGCTTTTAGTTGAGTGATTTTCCTTTTTATTTAATATTCGGAACTGCAAGGCCACTTAAGCGGCACCTAGCCACTTGGGATTGGGTATGGAACTATACTTTGGGAAATAGTGAAAGTTTGCTGTTTCTGTAACTATGTTACAAAAATCCTGATATACAATGTCAGGATAGATGATGTACTTTATTCTGTAAGCCGTCCATATATGAGTTCGTCGTTCTTGCAGTCTTGAGACTCCAGTCTTCACTTGTAACTGATATAATATATAAACGTTGTTTTTTTGGGAAGTTCCTTTAAATGAAGGAGGACCGTTCAGTAAAGCAATTAGAATTCCCTTTCCATTTTTTAATTAGATGCTTATGAGGGTCCAGGATTTAACTCATTAATGTTTGAGGGATGGATGTAATTCAAATGAACAGATTTGCAAAACTATATTTGGTTATGCAAATTTAGAGTGTGGAGGTGATTGCTTGGAATGCATCAGGAGAGAGGAAATTATCATTATATTGCCATGATGTCAATCGTAAGTACATGGGGTTCTTCCATCTGTGGTAAGGCAAAACATAGCCTTTCCAAACTACTGCATGTTCAATAGGATCCGATCCACAGAATGAACAGATTTGGAATAAAAATCCAACAGAGTTAAAATTGTTGGTATTTAAATCTCTATAAAATGTTTTCTTTCTATTTATAAAATAAGGGTGAATATATGGTGACCACATTCGTATTATTGAAGTTTCCCGTTTTATCATGAGGTAGACACGATCTTGTCAAACTGAAGGCGTCATTCCCATTCAGCTGAGAAGACCGGTTCTGGGTCTCCACCTTCTCTTCCAAGCTCTTCCTTCTTGAGCAGCACCTTAATTGGATTTCTCAACACTGGGCAGTGCAGCCTATCATGCTGTCCTCGGTTAATTACTAACGTGGTAGAAAACTAACTGAATACCAAAATGGGCTACAAGATGGGGTCTCTACCCAAAGGGCTCATAGGCACTCCAACCTATCACAGATTGCCCTCAATTAATGGGAACCCAATCCATTCTGAGCTTAGCATTTGATCCAAAATTTATTACTTAGAATGTAACTGGACTTATAATTAATTAATGCTAACCCACAAATTATAATTAACTTTATTCAACATTCACTCGAATCTGGTTTCAGGTACCCTTCATTCTTGGTGTTTGGGAGGTCAAGGTTTAGGGAAGAGCATTTTATTGTGAGCTTGTCTTTGTTAAAAATCAAGTGATTCATCGTTTCCCCAATTTGCTGTATATTTGGTAGTCACGTAGCTTGATCACCAGTCACATCTGACCCCTGTTCTGTGGAAAATTAAAATGATCCCCTGTTTCAGTATGTTTGATTCTGTCCACTCTTTGCGACTGTGTTCTGCTAATAATCCTACCATGATCTGCAACCGGTGCCTCACCAAGTTGAATGATACTTTTCAGGAAATAACTTCTATTACCGTGTGGTGTCACGAGATACTCTTTTTCAACAACCTATGTTGCATGGATACGGGTACGGTACCGGTACCACACAATTATATAGAGCATTCGGAGCATTCTAGTGTTTGAAAAAGTAAACAAATGTTACGACGAGATACAACCTTATCATAGCATGGCTGACAACGACATGCGTTATGGTACCCTACTCACAACACTGTTCTAGACACAAGCCAAAAGGTCATGTACTTAGCAAGGGGTACTTACCATCAGGTATTAATTACATAACCAGTTATATGCATTGAAATCCAACAGCTCAGATACCAACTTAAACCATCAATTATATGGATATGGATCCAACAACTCAAATAACAAAGTGAAAGCATCATACCATTTTGCCAACACATCTTACCCATCATGCCGGTAGTTAGCAAACCAAGGTACTTGGTGATCAGAAATAGATGAGAAACGCCCGTCTGATCCAAAAGCTTGTCTTGCATCCACATCACGAAGCGATACAAAAACCAATTCACATCAAATACTTGGAAAAGAACAAGGAAGATACTCACATTCGACAGAAAATAGAGTGATCACATTGAATACCACTCACCGGGACCTTCCTATGTCACAACGCAGACGGAATCCTTTCCTCTGACGCCAATTGAAGTTACAGAAGCAGCCTTCACGGCCTTGAACGCATACTCTGATTCAAAGGAACACAATCAAATAGAAATCCCAATTTACTTAACCAGGTATCTTGCTGATCCTCTTGTATCAAACACTTATTCACAACACTTTGCGATCCGTACAAAAAAGGAAAAGAAAAATCCCCTTTGACCCACAGCAGACCATCCACAAATAAGTTCATCATGTAGGTATATCTGAACAAGGAAACGTGAGCACTACGAAAGAAAGGATCGAGGTTCACGCACCAACTTGGTAAAAACAACCCTCAGGAGAGAAGATTGTGATGTGGCGATCGTAACCCGCCCATGTTTTGCGGCTCATTTTCTTGTAGCGATTATTCGATCATCTGGAGGTAGGGTTTCTCTGAATCATGCTTAAGAGAGAGAGAGAGAGAGAGAGAGAGAGAGAGAGAGAGAGAGAGAGAGAGAGAGAGAGAGAGAGAGAGTGACAAGCCTTGGCTGGCAAGACACGAGGAAGCGATTTTCTCGTTAACGAATGGTATATGATTTTCCCATTAATGAAATATGTAGGAACATATTGGTACGCCATTCATGGTATGGGTACGTACCCATACGCGTATTCATACCTGATACGTACCGGATATAGGTATGACACCAAGAATGACATACCCGTGCAACATAGACAACAACCAAGCATTTTCCACGCTAGGTGGGAAAAGGTTCTCCTTTTAACCACACAAATTTAAATCAAGCAGGAATACCTTCATTCAATATGATCATCATATCATGGTCAACATCTTTAATTATTATGATCATCAACATCAACATCAACAATAGCAACACGATCTTCTTCTTCTTATATTTCTTTATTGGTGATCTTATTTGTATTGGTTTTATTGCCGTAACGATAGGCATAGATGGACTAGGAGGTACAAAGCACATTGTGGGATAACAGATATAGAAGTGAAGGACTGACTTGAAAGGGACGGCAAGTTGTGTGTGTAAGAGAGAGAGAGAGCTCTATTCGTATCATGCCCCAAGCCGACTCCGTCGGACGACCATTCGACATGGTTCTTCACTCAGTGTGCGAGGTGATATAAGTATAAGGTCAATATTATTCAAATAACTAAACGACAAATCTTTTACTAATAAAAATTAAAAGATTTCACATTTATCACTGAATAGTGAGGTACACCAAACAACCAATTCCGAGATTCTCCAATTCACAATTCAGATCAAAGTTCAATTTAATAATAAAAATACAATAACTCAATACTAACTTCTATTCTATGGAGTTGCTAACATCACTCATCTTGAAATTGCCTCCACATGTCACCCAATAAGATCTGCTTTTTAACATAACTTATAAAAAATGATAGATGGATGTGATCTCTCCATAAAAAACAATCACTAAAGGTATGCATGTTTTAAATCATAGATATACAACTGTACAAATATATTTCACAATTCATATTGGTATCATCTTCATAAATATGCATGTATAATCCATCATTCATCAATAATGCAATTTTAATTCCAATATCAAGACAATTATCGTGTCTAACCACCAAGCAAGATGTAGCAGTCCACAAACTATCTTCTTCTCTAGTCCGCGTGGCCTTCAACAACACCCTTAGCACGTTGGGTCCATGATCATAATGGTTGTTTCACTAACTAGTCAAGTCCAATCCCTCGGATCTACATGGCAATAATATTGAGATACCGTACACGTAGGGTCCTTCATTCATACAATTAAGCTCGAAATCCAAATCTCACATATACACCGACTGGGAGCTACCTCCCAAGTCCAATACATCCACTTAAGGTTACCTCCTAGGCTTCATCTGTCCATATCGCTTAGTATATGATACTTAATTTACATATTTAGATCATATATCCAAATCAAATATCAAACTTATTTTATTTTAAAACTCACTACTTTCACAAGTTTACCATACTAGCCCCACATGTCTCCAACACAAATATACAATACAACACAACACAAGTTGCTAAATGCAAACTACAATTGTGACTAGTATGACCAATAAAGTGGCCAACAACTCACATCACTTTGTATGTGAGCTACCACTATCTAGTACAACCATCTACCATTCAACAATATTCCATAACATTGTGGAGGTTAGATACATACCAAGTAATGTTTTACTCGCATACAAGCCCACTCATGTAGTGCATCAATGAAAGTAATAAAGCAATTCCAAACCAACGAGTAAGAAACCATATATAATTATTTCAAAGCATTAACAAACAATTCACAATCAATAGCAAAATTTAAAAGAAAGTAAAATTATCTTTAGCATACAACGAAAGAGAGAACACATCCGCCTATCAAAATATCCCAACCAAGTGCAATACCTAAGAGGCTACTCCTTTTTAAATCACCTCCCTTTCCTCCTAAACAAACATAAAACCATTATTAGAATATAAGTGATCCTATAAGAAAATCATCGGTTCAACTCATACACAAATTGGAGTTTAAATGACTCATATACAAGCAAAATACCCCAATCGTATCTTAGATCCAATTTTTTTCTTATCTAAAATCACTTAATTTGTTCCCTAAATGTCAATAAACTATTAGAGTACTAAACTATATTTAATTACGAAACCAAGTTAAGACAACAAACTTAAGCCAGCAAAATTACAAAAACTTCATAAAATGTTAAACAAAATAAATAAACTCATACATCTACTCATTAAATCATGTTCATAAGACATTAAACTTAAGCCAACAGAATTCCTCTATCCTCCTTTCATGTCCTGTGCTTCTATAAGTAGGTGCAATCTATGCCATAGGTAACAAATACATGAAGTTATAACAAATCAATGAATAGAAAGATTAATCAAATGTTACTTCTATTTTACCATATATTTCAACATATATTGGAAAGAATAGTTGATTGTAGAAATCTCACATATTCCAATGCATGAGTGCAATACGTCACACATAATAGTCATATAAGGTTGTGACCCCATTATAAATACAAAGCCAATCTAAATATTTTAAAAAGTTGAAAATATCAATTCATATGATATCGACAGTCTTCCAAATTCCATCAAATATTGAATATAGTGAACAAGTCCCAGAAATGTTAACCAAATTATATTCATAAAACATGTAATTTAAGCAAATAAAATTCCTTTCATACTCTCATATCATGTCAGCAATCACTTGTAGGTATGACAAGACAAAACCATAAATATATTTCAAAATATTGTGATCAATAAAATTTTCATTTTCTGATAAAATTATGGCTATACAACTCTTCTTTCTTTCAAACGTCGGGCATAAAAACATTAAAACTTATTAGTCAAGTGACATGAATTGTAACTCAAAAATTACCTTAACCTAAAACAAAATGTCCATTCTATAAGCAAGTCCTGAGTTAAAAGCAATTATCTTGTCACAACTGTTAAGATCATGTTCATCACATTATCTTAAACTAAAGTTCTAAAAAATATAATTCAAAATAAGTTCATTCAAAATTAATATTAAGTAAAACAATTATACGCATATACCAACATAATTGTTTCAAGCAACCTAACATAGCACCAACAGTCCATAATATTGGCCTGACCTCATAGTATATACTTAGTTCTTCAGTTACTTCCACATTACAATAACTTGACACGTGCACGTTATAACCTAGTGGGCCTCGAAGATCCTCCAAGAAACATCACCACTGCCTTACTTCATAGAGGACGACCAAGACAAAAATATTGTCTTCACTATCCAAATCACTTATAATACTAAATATACACCAATATTGATTTTCTGCAATTACACCATTGTAAATATTGACACTTTTATATAATTATATGTATAAAATATTTATATTATTTTTTCAAAAATGAAACTCTGAAATTGAACCATACAAAATCACTTTTATGAAATATGACTATAATCTTAAAAGTGTTAGTTATCCTATAAAGTTAGCTAAAAAATTCTCAATATTAAATAAAAAAATCAAATTTAAAGCTTTGTTTTCCAACTCTATCAATTACCATATCACTATCTCAATGAGTTTATTCCAAACTTAATCATTCTAGTTCCATCCTCACTGTCTCAATTCGAGCGTTCATCATCATCCAAAAGTCAATATTCAAATTTTCATTTGCTTTTCTAACTCTAACATGATTAATCGAACTCTACATTTAAACATTTTGATTAAAAACTGCTTATCTTAATTTCAACATAATTATTTTGGCTCCACATGGTTCCAAAATCGTGTTATCATCTACGCTTCATTCGTCATTTGCACTTCAAGTTACCTAAGGGATCAACTAGGCTATAACAATTGTATTCATCATAATCATTCTAATGCCAAAATATCATCAACCTAAACTCTAATACTACTCTTGTCATGCCCTGAGTTGGCTCTCGACTTGAAGTGTGAGGTGATGAAAAGTCTAAGATCAATATTATTCAAATAACTAAATGACAAACTTTTTACAATTAAAATCCAAATATTTCATATTTATCAATGAATAGTAAAGTCCACCAAACAATCAATTCAACGATTCTCCAATTCACCGTCTAGATCCGAAGACCAATTCAATAATTAAAATACAACAACTCAATACTACCTTATGTGGAGATGCTAACATCACTCAAATTAAAATTGTCTCCACATGTCACTTAACAAGGTATCATTTTCAATATAGTCCGTAAAAAATTTAATAATAGGATATGAGCACCAACAACAAATGCTCCTATGTAGGTGAATGTGATCTCATAGAAAACAAGTACATTAAAGACATACATTTTTTAAATCATATATAATGTAAATACAAAAATCTATTTCACATGTTAAATGAGTAGCATCATCGTAAACATGCATAGATGATTAATCATTCATCAACAATAAAATTTAGTTTCAATACCAAGACCACTATCGTGTCCAACCACCAGTCATATTGTAATAGTTCCTTGAATCCTCCTATGGTCCGGTCATGTGGCCTTTCACGACACCATTAGTATGTCGAGGATCATGACAATCGTCTCACTGACTCATTAGGTCAAATCCCTTGGGTCTATAGGACAACGATATTTGGAAACCACATAAGTAGCACCATGCATTCACACATTTAAGATTGAAATCCAAATCTCACTTATACATCGACCGAGGCCACCTCCCAAGTCCAATAAGTCTATTTAGAACCACTTCCTAGGCTTCGTCCGTCCATATCGATCAGTTTCTCATGTTTAATGTTTTGGTCACATACAACCCACTCATACAGTGCATCAATACAAGTAATAAAGAAATTCCAAACCACTCAGTAAGAAATCACATGCATAATTATTTCAAAGCATTAACAAGAAGTTGATTATGTATCATTTGAAAGCAAGAAAAACTATCTTTAGCATGCATCCAAAGAGTAAACATATACACCTATCTAAACCTCAGTCAAATGCAATACCTAAGAGGCCATTCCTTTTTAAATCACCCCTCTTTGCACCTCAACAAACATTAAATCACATGTACCATAAAAAAACAATCGGTTCAATTCACATGCAAATCATAGTCTAAACGACTTCTATACAAACAAAATGCTCTGATAAGATCATAGATAAAGATTTTAGATCTAATTTTTTCTTATATAAAATCACTTGATTTGTTTCCGAAATCTCAATAAAGCTATTATATCAATAAACTATATTTTATTATGAAACCAATGTTTCAAAGTGCATCGAAAACAAACAATAGACGACTATAGAATGGCTCCAAAACACAATTTGGGTAAGTTTATATTCTATCAAGATCCAATTCAGGAATCCGAATCTGGTCACTTTGAGTCCAATCTAAAAGATCCATTAAATATAAAACCGACCCAAAACCGTGTCAATTGTAAGATATAGTCTTCCACGCACAGTCGTGTTCCGACTAAATCAACACGACAAAGGCAGGTCGGACACGACACCGCCGTTTTCCTCTATTTTTTCCATGAAAACTGATTTTTTGTTCTTCAAAACAACCACCACCATAAACCGGTCCTTGTGGACCAGTTGTCTCTTTTAGCCATCACTCTTCAGTGGTAGTTTTGCCAAAAAGAGGGCAAAACGCTAAAGAACCGCCGAAAAATATGAATTTTCCAGCGGTTTTCGTGCTAATCAACATCCAAGGAAGGACCTAATGGGCCCATCTCTCGATTCTCTTTGGATCAAGCCTATGAATGCCTAATTTGATGGCGATTTCGGTGAAAACTCGAATTGAAAAGAAAATGGAACCTCAATACCTCAAAAATCTAGCATGTTTTGCCTTCTGTGCATTTTCCAATGCTTCCAACCACCTCTAGTTTCTGGCAACTAGGTTTTCTCTCTCGCTCTATGACTGGACCCGATCCGATCCAATCAGGTCCCACATGGGACTCGACGTGGTGGAGTAGCAGATGGGAGCCACAAGCTCCGTCTACTGTAAAGATCAGCGGTGGCCATTAGCTGAAAGGAAGGCGGCAACCGCCTTCCTACCAACATAAAACAGAGAGAGAGAGGGAGAGAGAAAGAGAGAAAGAAAGAAGAGAGCCACGGTGAGGAAGAGAGAGAAAGAAGAGAGGAACATTGAGGAAGAGAGGGAGAAGGATGACGAAAAAGGGGAAAACGGTGAGATTCGCATGTATGAAAATCACTTAAATTTTGTTTAATAAGTTAAAATTGTTGAAAACCATTTGACATTCGTTATACTAGAGGAACCAGCCAAAACCGTTAGTTTTGGCGACCGAATCGGTGGCTGGCGGGTGAATGGAGGTGAACCAGTACGCAGTGTTGTGTCGGTTCCTGTTGTGTCGTGTCAGATTTAGATGACATCGAATAGGACACCGAAAGATCCGAGTTCAGGTTTACAGTGAACCGAGTTCCATTTTAAAAATAGATTTGGATCTAGACTATTTTATTGGGTGAAAACATGACTATATAGATCTAGATTGGGTTTTTAGGGTTTTCGGACCCACTTGAGATATGATTTTGATGTGGTTTGAACCGTTGGGATTTAGCGCTATTATATTTGGATCTGCATAGAGGTAGGTAGACATATTCTCTTTTCAATTATATTCTAGAGGTAGTTTTAATTGCTTTCAAATGATGCATGAGATCATAAAAAGTTTACTAATGCTTTCAAATGGGTATATATGTATTGGTTTGTGAAATAGTCTTTAAAATGCTTTGATGACTATATAGATGCATGACATGAGTGTACTTGTGTTTGAGTAAACTATATAATAGGTATGAATCTATCTTTCACGACGGTATAGAAAGTCGATGGATTATAGATGGACGTATATGTTAGTGCTAACTCGTTGGTTGTCATTGTAGGCGAGTAAAATACTATCGGTATGGATCTACTTTTCACGACACTATATGACGTTAGTGAATTGTATCTAGATGGATGTATCAGATAGTCCTAACTCATAGATGTGTTAAGTTGTATTGGCTACTTCGTTGGTTAAGCTAGTTTGCACTTACAATTGTCGTGAGCAACTCATGTAAATTATGACATGCCTAAGTTGGGGATAAGTGAAACTAGTCAATGAGAGTAGAGTTTATATACAATAGAATGAATTTAATAGTTGATTTTAATATATAATTTTGATATGAATATATTATTTTGACATAACCGGATATATGTGAATGTGAATGTGGTTATGTGGACCTTGTGAGATGACCTAGGGGATGTTATTGTGGATATGAGATGTGGTTCTTGAGATATTGTTGTGATTTATATCGTTGATTGCATGACTCTACTAGTGGGGTATCCAGATACTTTTGCCTTGCAGGTCCGAGATGCTAGACTTGGTGGGTCCTTGTGAGACACTAGGATCCTGGGCCCGACACATTGAGGGCGTTGTCAGAGGTCATGTGACTGGACAGGAGTATGGTGCAGACAACTCCTATAGCGTGATAGTGTGGTGCTAAAGTTTTATTTTAAATATTTTTAGGGTATAGCTAGCAGAGACGAAGAGCACGTGAGATGTTGAAGCAGGATTATGTCTTCCGCTCCTAAATAGTAGAAATTGATAGGCTCCTTGTAGTTTTGAATTTCTTTTCATTATACCATTGCCTTTTGGATCTTAAATTGTATATTAATAAATGCATAATGCACTTTTGATGTGTCTTTTGTATGGGTTATGCCACCTTCATATCTGTTAACGGTTCATAGGTATCAATCACGTGTCAATCACGTGGCATAGACCGACCCTATGTAATGTTGGTTGACACTTATGGCACATTACACTCTCTCTCTTGGCCAACAAGAGCAACCCACCTCTGCTGCATGCAACTTGGCCACCGAATTCCGGCCAATCCAATCTGGGTATTACAGTTCGGGAGCTGTGTGTGTTGCTTAAGACCTCTTCACCTTCTGTTTCTAACCTTGTTACCCTCTCTTGACCATTCAAATGTGCAGTTTATCTTGGTAAGCAGATGATGGTTTCTTCTTTTCCATTAAGAGTTTAGCACGGTAAGCAGATGGATAACATTACTTGGTTGACTTTTTAAGTATTCAAATTTTTTTTAGTACACGTGGCTACAGAAAGAAAGAGAAGGGAGCAAGAGCGTATATTTTGGCTGCACTCGAGAATTGGGGAACAACTATTACTACTACCTTGAGGGTTTCATACCTTGACGATCATTGGAGTAAATGGTCGATTTATGAATAATTACATCTTTCTTCCCTTCAGAAATAATCTCCTTACGTAGAGTAATGTAACTCTTTTTATCTGTTTTGCCTTTAGGTGTTGGTTCCCAGTAGGGAGAAAAAGTTCTAATTTTAGGCTGAGACAGAAGAAAATGCTTTCTTTCCCGGCAAGTAATTACGAGAAGCTACAGAAGATGAAGCACATGACTCGGCAGGAAAACAACATATCTTGTATATCGCATTTTATTGGTTTCTATATTATATGTGAAGGTGAAAAGGAAGAAATCGGGAAACTGTCTCTAGTGTTATCTTTCATTTGATATCAGGTTATCTGCGGTGGATTTTCAAGGGGTACAATCCATTTACAGTGAGGTTTGTATTTCAATGAATTTATGAGTTTTCCCTTCTTCGTTAATTTATTGTGTATGTTTATTCTGGCCTAATGTATGACTATCGGAAATCTCATTCATCATCCCGTGAAATGAGACGTTTCAGCTTTTTCCGGCGCAAATGAGATTCTAATACGTGAACGCTAATCCCATTTTCGCTTGAAAGTAAGATTCTATCTTATGCCAAATCGTGTAAAAACAAATTTAATCAGATGCCCTCTTTCTTTTTGAAAAGAAAATGCTGATGTCGCAATCATAATTATTTATAACCACTACTGGAAAATAGGCTTATTCGAAACTGTCAGCGGAATCAATTCCGACTATCTCACAATATAGTATGGAATCCAGTTTTCCAATTGCCAGAATAAACCAATATAAGTCATAATCGATTGACAAATTAATGTAGTATTTGTTTTTTTATACATTTCTAATTGTTAGATTCATTTTTTATTGTTATGTATTACGATTGTCCAGGTATTAGGAATGATTGTATAATTGTATTCCAAAATTTCAATTAAAAAGTGAAAATAGGATGCGGTTGAGTGGTTATTCTGTATGTTTTAAACAATCGGATACACATATGAACAGTCGAAATAAAACATATTTGTAAAGTTGTGCGGTTTATTGCTTCTGCAGGCAACAGTCGGAATATAGTTTATTCCAACTGATAACTTATTTCAGCTGTTCACGGAATTATTTCGATTGTTGAAACATTAACAAAAAATTATGTCAACTTCTTGTAATCCGGCAATAGAATTTGGACTGTGTTCTGGTTATTCTAACTATTTGACCAGTTGTAATAAGTTGTACCAGCTGTTATTAACAGTCGGAATTTACTCAACAACACTTGGAATTGGTGCTAATAATCGTATAGGTATCTACATATATACATATATACATACATACATATATATTATATATACATACATACATATATATATATATACATATACATATATATACATATATATAAATACATATACATATACACACACACATATACACACACACACATATATATATACACACACACACACATATATATATATATACACACACACACACACACACACACACACACACACACACATATATATATATATGAACCAGTGGAGCAAGAACCAAAACCAGCGCCTCCAGTCCTGTATCCAGGTTTTGGTGGATCTAGGCCCGAACATGTCTAACAAGATCGCCGACAAAGAGGTTAAATTACCAAAAGTGTAGACACAGAGAAAAGTCTGTAACTCAGCAACTTAAGATGATTACAAATGGACTGATCGATGTGCAGCTCTCCTGCTAAGTAAACATGGGGACGAACCTATCGTGAGGATCTAAGGAGTTGTCATTTTAAATATTTACATGATGAGGTAATTAATAGGAAAGTGACTCCACAGTTATCATTGTTAACTTAAGATATGTAAGTGCCAGTCAACAATTAAAAATAAGTCATTATCACTAATCATGACTTACGCTAACTTATTTTTCCTATTGGCAAAGAAACGTATCGTCATTTCCTTAAAATTTAAATAAAAACTGAATCAAGATCATCTTTAGGTACTAGATTTAAGGGGCTGCAGACGTGGTGGCAAAGTCTAGAGAAACCTTCATACCATTCAACTTCATAAGTATTTGCAATCAGTTATCTCTGTAAGTTGATATGAAGTTAATTGAATCGGGTGTTTATGGAACCGCCAAAACTGAAACAAACTGATGGTTTGGTTTGGTTCTAGATGTCCAAAGGTTTGGTTCATGGTTCGAGTGTAAGAACCGAACCATGAGAACCAAACCAAATGATTATACCGCCAAAACTGAAACAAACTGATGGTTTGGTTTGGTTCTAGATGTCCAGCGGTTTGGTTCATGGTTCGAGTGTAAGAACCGAACCATGAGAACCAAAAAAAATGATAGATTATATATATATATATTAATACATATAAAAAGTTTATATACATGGGGATATAAATCTTTATAAATATTATACATATGAGATTACCTTATATATATATATATAATGTTGATATATATATATATATATATATATATATATATATATATATATATATATATATATATATATATATATATACTTGTATGGATATAAATCTTGACAAGTTTATAAGACCATATATATGAGTTTTATAGCCTCATATACATATACAATGTGGGTAATAGATCCAAATAATCTGATGGTACAATACATTGTATTTAGCAAAACCCTTAAATAAGTAGAATTGTGGTTCAAATCCAAACCAAACTAGAACCAGTTGTTTGGCTTTGTTCGGTTCTCTAAAAGTTGAGAACCGAGACTAGTGGTTTGGTTCGAGGTTGAGGCTAGAACTGAACCAGAACACCCCTTGTTGGATCCAATGAGGTAGTAGTAGGTTTGAGCTAGATATGAATTGACAATGTGAACGGACCTCGGGTAAACGGCTGGTGTCCTGCATTGTTTTGTCATCTAACAAAGCTACAGAAAGTGCCGGCTGCGCCTGCTGATCACTGAAATCTTCCTTGATTGGTGGTAAAAGGAGTGGAAACCTTGACTTTTCTAATGGAAATGTGAAGAATTGTTACAGACTGATCAGCACAATGTTGACATGGATCTGGGTCCGAATGCACATAATGAAGTAATTAAGTTGGAAATGGGTCCTTTTAGCACGTTAAAGATCCCATATATACAGATGCAGGTCATACTTATGTTTGATATCAGTTGTTGATGAATGATGACCATAGCTAGACGGAGATTTATCCTGCTCCGAATTGAATCCAAGGTCTATTGGGTCTGGGATTGATTGGATCACTTTTCTACGGGAAGAGCGACCCCCTCATCGAAACCAAATTTCAGAAAAGCATCAATGAAGATGATGATTGACATGCATTAAACTCAATAGATTTTCCTTTCTGATTGAATTGTTATGATTCGCACGTTGGCTATCTCCTAATGATAATATGAATCCGGTAACGGGTTACATGATATGATAATATTATCAGGCTTTTCTTCTAGGTTTTTTCTCAATTTGATTGGACTTATCATTTAGATATGATAGGTGGCCAGCTTCATCGTGTCAGCTCCATGACATCACAGTTTATCCTTTAGAAAATAACGTTGATGCATCCTGGACTCAATTTTTGGTCCTTAATTAGTGGCAGCCAAGGAAACATTCTTCTTTCACTTTACATATGCACTATCATGGCAGATGGATGGACCGATAGGCAAGAAAGGACATTGCTAAACTTTCTTGTATATTATCCTAAAGGACTCATGTTTTTGAGATCTCTAGATATGTGAGAGGAGAGGCACACTGCAGAGACCATACGACAGGAATTTGATAAGGTTATACAGGAGATTGGGCTAGAAAATGTAGTCCAATTGATTACAGATAATGTAGCTAACTATAAAGCAGCTGGGAAGGAGTTAGCTGATATTTATGAGACTTTCTACTAGACACCATGTGCAACCCATTGTTTAGATATCATCCTCGAGGACATTAGTGAGATGAATGAAATAAAGGCAACAACTGAGTGTTGTCAAGATATTACAAAATTCATTTACAACCATGCATTTGTTTTGTGTATGATGAGGAGATATACAAAAAGTGCAGAGCTTCTTCGCATAACTGCAACTCGGTTCACAACAAACTTCTTATCTGTACAGAGTATTGTGAGACAGAAGCAAGCTTTGAAGAGAATGTTCTCGTTAGATGAGTGGCAATAATTTGCAGAGTTGCCTCAAAACAGAAGAAATAGAAAGTTGAATGAGATTGTAGAAACAGTTTTTAGAAGTTCATTTTGGAATGCATGTGTCAGATTATTAAAAATTACTTGTCCTTTAGTGAAAGTTTTGAGATTGGCTGACAGCGAGGAGAAATCATCTATGAGCTACCTTTATGAAGCCATGGATAGGGCAAAAGAAGTCATCAGAAATAACTTTAATGCTGAAAAGAGAGATTATGTGCCCGTGTGAAAAATAATTGATAGTAGATGGAATAAACAATTGCATCAGCCTATTCATGCAACAACCTACTATCTAAACCCATCATTCAGGTACTCTCAACCTTCAAAAGGGACGGTGAAGTTAATCGAGGAATCATTGAATGTATCGACAGATTAGTCCCTGATGAGAGCATAGCAGATGCGATACATCGAGAGATGGAGGTATATGATAATGCTCTTCACTTGATGGGTTTGCATGTTGCAATTCGCAACCGCACTATGATGCATTTAGGTAAATTGTTTATTTTCAATTTTAAGTTTTATCTTATATTACTGTGGATTATGTCTCTAATGTTTGTCTTTTTCTACAGATGTTTGGTGGAACAGGTTTGGAACTGATTGTCCAAACCTTAGAGATTTTGCAGTGAGAGTCTTAAGCCAAGGACCTTCTTGTCGAAATCGTTCAATTGATCTCAACTAGAATGCATGAGAGCTTTTCTAATTATGTTGTCATCTAAAGTGATGATGCAATTTGAATGACAACTCCATAAGCATGCTGGAATAGGATATAACATAGGGTGTACAAGAGAACTCTAATTCTCCTTTTTAAGGAAGATGGATAAGACTTTAGGTGATGGAGTAGATTCTTGGGAATTCGACTGTGCATATCCCGTTGGGATCATATATATGTACAAAAGAATATTTGGTATTTTTTGGTATGTGTCAAGAACACAAAGTTACAACTATTTCCAAGAAGCAAGAAAAATAGAAAAGAATTGTGGTTGTATTGATTCCCCTACATCTTTGTTATAATCACTATTTATGGACCTTTATCGAGGCAGCAAAGAATGAGTATATCTTTCTTGGACATGACTTCCAATAACTTTTATTTTCTTGTTATTACTTCCTTTCACCACTATATGAGGTGAGACCTACCAACTACACCCACTACTCCTCTGTACTTCAAAATCTATCAATATCATGGGCCCAATCTTCTTGTTTTATCCTTTAAGGTCTCTCGAGGTTTTAGTCATGCGTTTCCTTTTCTCTTTGAAGCCTCCAAGTATCTACCACATAACCCTCTATTTTTTAATATCGACACATGTTGTCTTATAACTTCATATCTACGGTCATAGAGGGCATGAGTCATACTTATACCAATTACATGATGAAAAGGTTGTCAGCATCATTCCGAGGATTTTGTTTCCTAGAGATCATTTTGGATTTATAGAGGTTGAACTCCCTTTTGCTTCTTTCCTTCACCTTTCTATTCTCTTGTGGAAACTTTTGATCGTCTTTCTGCTTACATGGCTTTCGATTCAATCTACTTTCTCCTACTAAAGTATCAATGGTCAACCTCATCGATTTTTATCTTGGTGGCTTACCACTAGCCTTTGATGACTTCATGATGTTCCACTACCTTAACTTTATTCTCTCTTGGCCTTCCACTAACCAACTATATATTGATTGGGTAGACTCGATCCAAGAGCAGGATATTCATGACCTTATCCTACTCTCTTACTTAGACATTCAGTTTGATGACCATCTCCTATATTCCTTTTTCGTTTTTTGGGTTTCTCGATACAATCATTTCCAATTACCTTTTGCAATGATCTCCCCAAGTCCTAGATGTTTAGGCGATCACAGGTCTTTGCCGATTGATGGTGTTGATCTTGTCTCTTTAATTGATCGAGATTTTGGTACCCCAAACCCGCCCTACACAGGATGATTTCACCCATAGATATTTAGATATTGGCACTATAACAGATGAGGAATACTATGATTTCTTGTTCTTATTTTTTTTGTTATTTTGTTGCTTATTTTGGTCCCGAGTTGGGTACAATTGGTCCTAGTCTTTTGATATTCATGTCATCACTAGTCTTCCTTGTGATGGCCCTAAGCTTCATTCTCTTGGTTCTGTTCTCTTTCTTTTCGAAGAACCTGTCTTACAAAGAGATTTTTGAAGCCAATATTCACCACACAAGATAAGTGATTATCAATGAGTACCCCAACTTTCTTTTATACTAGTAGTGCAAATCCATTATCTACCCAGGTGGTGTAGGGATTATCAAAGTACTTTGTGTCATTATAGAGGCACTAATTTTTAGCTACTCCTTAGATTTTTATTCTTTTACTTGAGTACCTTCTTTTGGTAAATATGTACTTTTATTTCTCAACTTGTCAATAAGAAGTCTCCAAACAAGACCTCCAACCCATGGAGGTTTTTGAAGTGTTGGATATATCTATATTTTTCCTGATTACATACTCTTAATAACTTGGGTCGCCTCGCTAACCTAAAACAATGGGAATTCTTTCTAGGCGAAGTTTTGTTGAGACTTCTCTCGTAAACCATAATGCTATAGATTTATCTCGGTAAGCTACTCTTCTTAGAACTCGACAACAATAATGATTTGAGTCCATTGAGTCATGGTGATTTTGTGACTCAACACTGTGGAAAAAATGTGCAACCTTGATCGTATAACTCTAGTAGAATGGCAATTTCTCTGTTTTGGAATTTACTAAATAGAGTAGGAGCATTGTTTTCCTCTACCAATTGAACAATGATGGAAACATATTACCCTTAGTGCCTCACTTTTCAGTTCAAGCTCGTTCAAAGGATTCTTGATGCCATTTACCCGATCGAGGTACTAGCAGGTGGCATGGCTATCTTGACTTCCACAATAGCTAAAGTGGCCAAAGCCAACCTATAGTCGGTTGAGAGATTTCTTTATAGTGACTTCTTGCCCAATCTATGAGCCACTATTGAGTATGAGGAGGGTGGTCATCGGCCATATATGTTATCTTCGACAAAGAGCTAGAGAATATCGTATAAAACTTCTCGAGTTCGATAGTTGCTAAACCAAGTACCAAGTTCTTACCAACTGATCTGAGCATACCACTGCAAAAGCATTCATGTTATGGTGTTCCCCATCTTCTTGCCATGTAAGGCCTCCTTGTTCCTTTGACTTGTGCTAGTACCTAACTTATGTTACTCTTTTTTGTCGATTCTCATCCTGGAACCTAATAATGAGGATGGTGAGGACGATATTCTACTATTCTATAAATGTCGCAAGAAGGTAAGCTTTCTCTTTGTATAATATACATTCAATCTACTTCGGTTTATTCTTTCTCTTAAGCATCAACCTTGGGTAGGTGGTTGTTATTGAGGAGAATTCTAGCAAATCCTCGAGTTCGAGCAAAAATATCCCTTTTAAGTTCTTCATTCAAACAATAACAACCTCCACGAAGCTAGAATCCTCTTGGGAGGAAACCTAGACTCACTACAAAAGCCCCATTATTTTTATTCCTAATATAAAGAACTAAAGAAAGCTCTTGTGTTGGTCCCAATATATGTAATGTAGTCCTTATCAGAGCCATTCAATAACTTGCTATCACTATTAGTTATTTCACGTGTCTAAAATAAATAAAGTAATGGGTACTATACAAAGCACGATAAATGCTACCGTAGTAATCATTATGATGGAGATGATGTTGTATTATGTAGGAAGTTACATCCCAACCTCTTCCCGTAGGGATCACTATTGACATCGAGTTCATTCAAAATGTGCTCAACAAGGGTCTCAAAGTGGGGATGAACCTTTGAGATATATTTTCCTCTTCTCTTCATAAGTTAGCCAATAAGCTAGATGTCCCACTTCAGGCTCAATAGGTTTGCTTAGACAAGCAAAAAACCATTAGCTGTCAATTAAAGTCTCTACAAATTGTTAGTGCTTAGCAAACATCTGATCGAAATTGGACTACATCGTCTAAATGCAAGCCGAGGTAAGGGTGTATCGGAGAAAGTTCCAACTTCACACCTATATGAAGGCATAGACCAGCACAAAGAAGATGGTAAGCGAATAGGCATCCTCGGGTGTTACTTCTTTACTTTATCGCAAGAAATTGCCTCAATGATGGTGCAACTTACATCTCTCAATAAATGCTTGGCCTTATGCTACTAGGACTTGATGGCGGCTATGAAGAGGAACTATGGAGACTACGAGTTCTCGAAGGATTGACATGAGGTTATTGAGATGGTTGATCTAAGCTTGGTACTGAATTAGTTCTCCAATCATGGAGTTTGGCTCTTGTCTCTCTTCTGTAATCAAGGATATTAAATGATTTGAAGGTGGATAGAGCCAAACCGTTCTTTATGAAGTTGTTCTCTCTTGGTATGTATGGCAACAAGTTAGAACTGTGACAATGGTAGTCACCCATTAATTAACTAAAAATGACCTAAGAGTCGCCAAAGACTTCTATCCCTTTTGCACCAATGACCAATACCAGGCCTAAACTATAGGTTAGAGGTGTAAAGACTTCTTTGTCTTTTCCTTTAAGAAGCCGAAGAGCATTGCAAACATACAATGGCTCTTGAGTTGATTATTTTTCATTTTCGACCAAATCAAATTCTTTATTTGCCTTCTGCATCATATCCTCTATGCAGTAGATCATAGCCTAGAACTAAGTCACCTTTAATCCCTCTTGCTTGTTGAATGATATAGGAGTATTCAAGATGTATTATACATTCATTGCTTGATTTGCCAACTGGACCAAAGTAAGGCATAAATAACTTCTCAACACTTCCTTGATGCCTAACTGCAAACAATTTTGTGTCAAAGCCATGTATTGAGCATCGATGAGCTGCATCTAGTAATGAGTGACTAGATTATGAAATTTCTCAAAGTATTTGACAGTTTCTCTAGCTTTTTGTCAAAGGTTCATCATCTGTATGAGTTGGTTGTGGATAGATCTTATTGTAGCATTTAAGAAATACTTTTTGCATCTCCTCCATGTTTGAATCAACCCAACTTTCAATGATGTATACCGTATATATACTTGAATTGTTAGAGATGACATAAAGAGTTTGAGTTTATGTAACTCATTATCACCCAACTCTACGCACTCAAGAGTAAAGTAAGCTAAATGCTCACCAAGGTATTTAACATCTTGCCTCGAGAAGGTCATGAATTTCACCTTGAATCCCTTCATGATAGGATCAAGCTTGTCAATTCATTAAAGATACAACTTGCGATTAACCTCAACATTTAGTACCTAGAGCTCGATTCCAAATGTGTTTCAAACCAAATCGATGACTTCATCATGATTCAAAGCCACATACTCAAACTCTATAGGCTAATTTGACACATGTTGACTAATAGTGGGTATTGTTAGTTGTTCAACGACAATGATATTGGATACACTAGTGGTTGGTGCACCTTGTCTTGGTACACAAGTTGTTGAGGTGGAATCTATGGACCATATTCCATGGGTTATAAAGGTGGAGGGAATCCCATTCCCATATGATTCGTCATGAAATTGGGTAGAAGTGGGAACACCACATACTAATTGGGACCTAGACTCCTATCGGAGTTACATAGGGATGTCTCGTTTCAAAAGTGGCAAGGAAGCACATAGTCAATATTGAGTATGCTGTTTCAACCATCATATTAGGTGACCTCTGAGTGATATTGACTTGACCATATTGCAAATTGGGTCATCAAGCCACAGAGGGCTTAAAAATGGTATGACTTCCTCTATACATACCAAAATTCAGTAATCTCTAAGGTAGAACTTGATTGGCGTATGCTTCAACAACCTGCTTCTTCTTCTCAGCCAACGTTCTTGATCTCTAATAGTGGCTAGCTGGTTTGCAATCATAGTGAGCATAAATTCTGCCATATGGCAAAATAATACCCCATGGAGATCACTAAATTGTCATTGCGACTAATTGACAATTGATAGCTTTAATCATTTGAAAGTCACTTCCTTGTATGATTCGATGATCGGAGTGAACAATCTATTCTCCTCTTGAGATTCATCACATAAAAGAAAGGTGCTTGACCCGACGAATCATCTAGGCTTGGCACTCATGAGCTCTAGGTTGGTGAAGGTGAAGCATGATCCATATCTGCACTAGATGAGGCCATTAGATATACTCGATCTTATCGAGTATGCATAAATTGCGTGACCGAACAGGAAGCATGTAAGTCCCACTGGATGTGCCAAATAGAGTGTTGTCATTTAAAGCGATGATGCAATTCAAATGGCAACTTTGTAAGCCAACCGGAATAGAATGTGATGCAATTTGTGTTAGAGAACTCTATCTTTCATTCTCAAGGGATGGATAAGGCTTCAAATGATGGAGTGGGTCTTCAAGAATCTAATTGTGTATTCCTACTATTGTTGAAATCACACGTACAAAGGAGCACTCGATGTACTCGGGTATGCATTGAGAACACTAAGTTACAACTACTCCTAGAACTACTACAACTACAACTACAACGAAACCTTTTCCCATACTAGATGGGGTCGGCTACATGGATTCTTTGTTTCCACATAGCCCTATCATGTGCCATGTTAGTAGTTAACTCACAATAAGCTAGATCATTCTTTATTGCTTCTTTTCAATACTTTTGTTGTCGTTCTCTACCTTTTTTAATACTTTCAAAATCTAGTTTTCATACCTTCTTAAAGGTTCTTCTTTTATCTTCTTTCTATATGTCCAAACCATCTTAAACAATATTATCTCATTTTATCCTCTATTGGTGTCACTCCTAATTTGTTTCTAATAACTTCATTATGTATACGGCCTTTTTTTGTATGACACTCATCCATCTTAACATCTTCATTTCTGTCACAAACATCTTTTGTACATGTTGATGATTAACTGCCCAACACTCAGAACCATAAAATATGACAGGTCTAATTGTTGCTCTATAGTATTTACCTTTTAACTTTAATGGTATCTTCTTATCACAAAGAATACCTAATGCTCCTCTCCATTTTAACCAACCAACATTAATTCTATGTATAACATCTCCATCAATTCTTCCATCACTCAGAAAAATTGACCCTAGGTATTTAAAACTTTATTTTGGGGGATGCAATATGTGCCAATTTTAATTTTTATGTCCTCTGAAGTAACCAAATGATCAAACTTATATTCCATATATTCTGTGTTTGTTCTACTAAGTCAGAAGCCTTTACTTTCTAATGTTTCTCTCCATAGTTCCAATTTTCTATTAATTTTTTCCTTGGACTCCTCAACTAACACAATGTCATTTGCAAATAACATACACTAAGGTACTTTATCTTGAATATGTTTTGTTAACTCATCAATCACCATTATAAATAAGTATGGACTTAAAATTGATCCTTGATGTAACCCAATATTAACTTCAAAGAAGTCTGTCATTCCTTCATGAGTCCTTACACATGTTTTTGCACCATTGTACATGTCTCTTATAAGGTTTATGTATATTAATGGGATACTTCTTTTTTCCAAGGTTCTCCAAAGAATCTCCCTCGGTACCCTATCGTGTAAGCTTTTTCTAGATCAATAAATATCATGTGAAGGTCTTTCTCTTTTGCTCTAAAGAGTTTCATAAGATATCTCAAAAGGTGAATTGCTTCAACAGTAGTTCTGCCTAGCATTAATCCAAATTGATTCTCTGTTGTACTCGATACTTGTCTTAACCTTCATTCGATAATTCTTTCCCATAATTTTATAGTATGGCTCATTAACTTGATACCCTCATAATTCACACAATTTTGAATGTCTCATTTGTTCTTATATATGGGTATAAGTGTACTCACTCTCCATTCCTCGAACATCTTTTGGTTTCTCCATATTTCATTAAATAGTCTTGTGAGCTAAGTGATTCTTGTTTCTCTTAGGATTTTCCAAACTTCTATAGGAATATTGTCTGGTCCTACCGATTTACCACCCTTTATATGTTTAAGAGCCTCTTTGACTTCATTCTTTTGAATATGTCAGTAGAAATTGTGGTTTATATTCTTTTCTGATTTGTCTAACTCTCCTAAGCTAATACTGACATCTTCATTTTTATTAAAAAACTTATAAAAAAAAATTCCATCTATTTCTTATATCATCATTTGCCACTAGAATTTTCTCATCCTCATCTTTGATACATCTAACAGAATTAAGATCCTTAGTTTTCTTATCTCTAGCCCTATCTATCCTAAAAATATCTCTTTCACCCTCTTTTAAGTTGTTTTTTTATATAAATCCTTATAAATTTTAGCTTTAGCTTCATTGACGGCCTTTCTCGCTTCCTTCTTTACTTTCTTATAAGCCTCTAAACTTTTACTAGTTTTCTTAACATAATGTAATTTGTAATATACCCTCTTTGCCTTGATTTTATTTTGCACTACTTCACTCGACCACCAAACTTCTTTTTGTGCTGGTACAACTTCCTTAGATTCACTTAACACAATTACTCCTAGAAAAACAAGAAAAAGAAGAAAAGTGAGAATTGTGATTGTATTGATTCCCCTATGTTTTCGTTACGATTGTTATTTATAGACCTTCATTCAAGTAACAAAGCATGAGTATGTCTTTCTTCCACATGACTTCAACTTTCATTTCCATGTTACTTTCTTTTCACCACCATATCAGGTGAGACGTGCCAACTGTTCCCACTGCTCCATATTTCGAAATCCATTGACATTATGGGCCCGAAAATATTGTTATGTTAGCTGGGTACCTCAAGGTTTGTGCATTGTGTCCCCTTTTCTCTTTGAGGCTTCGGAGTATCTACCACCTAACCCTCTCTATATTTTTGGCATCAAGTCAAAGATGAGCCATTATATATATATATAGTTATGGAATAAAATAAATTTAAATTTTCATTGGGATCCGGAGAACTTCAATGTTGTAAGAATAATAGAATACTACTTTGAAGAGATACGTATGGACTGTATTATGTGTGGAATAAAATAAATTTAAATTTTCATTGGGATCCGGAAAACTTCAATGTTGTAAGAATAATAGAATACTACTTTGAAGAGATACGTATGGACTGTATACTTCTCATAGAATCTCGGTGACCTAATTAATTTCAAGAAGTGGCAGTAACAGTCCCCAATGGCCAAATTTTTTAGCAAAAAAACATTGTGAACAATCGTCGGTCGCAAACAAAATCGAGACAGCTGCCACGGAAAGATATGTTTTAATATCTCGCTTTGAAAATCCTCCTTTATTTAACACACACACACACACACACACACATATATATATATATATATATATATGATGAGATATATTATATATAGTTATAAATCACTTGCATTTATTTGCAGAACTCCTAACTAAAATGGATATGTACGACACTCCGTGTGGTTATTTCTTGTACCGGAAGAAAACCACCTGGTTTAAAGGTCGGTCACTGCAATATAGTGAATGCCTTTATAAAAGTGATCATACTGTAGCCTGACAAAAATAGTGGTCTCCTTTGATCCATTCAAGAAGGAGAAAAAGAACATGAGGAATTCAACAGAGTCCACACTTGAGCATTGAGATAGGTCCAACTTAACTCTATAACGAAAGAACGGGGATTCGAAGGTGAGTCTCTCTCTTTCTTTCTGTGACGCTCACACACACAGAGAAATGATTGAGTGCATGGTCTCTCTCTCTGTCTAAGAAATGATTAATTATATGGTGTCTCTCTCTCTCAAGAAATGATTGATTACAATGATCAGCGTGTAAAGCAAATGACAGTGCAGTAAGTTGACTTGTTGCTTGTCTTAGTGGTGGGTGGTCCAAAAGTGATCCCCCGGATGCCCCACGAATATTTTACACGACAAATTGTTTCTCATTGGAGGCGATGGTGGTTGTGTTCTTCGCTACAAAGAACAGGAGAAGAATAATGTCATTCAATTGCTTTTCTTTAGAGAATAAGTCAAGACGAGCGTAGGCGAGTTAACACCCTAATGGGCTTTTCTTTAGAGAAAAAGTAATTATTTATTATATAACAAATAAATTCAACCATTTCAGGTAACTACGGTACAATGATACACCAGTTTTTCTAATTTTGATCATTGATCACAAGTTCCAAACAGATAACATCTCTCTTTTGTTAATTTGCTGATGGAATTCTGGTGATTAAAATAATATCTTTTCTGCCGTCACTTTCAGTCTCATATAGTATTCCTTCTTTGGTTCTTTGTGGTGGTCCAATATATCTATATGGACTCTCTCTCTCCACACACACATACACACACACACACACATATATATATATATATATATATATATATATATATATATATATATATATATATATATATATAATCTTTATGAAACTAGACTCAAGGCAATATAGAAAATACAACCTTTACCAAAACGACCTTTAGAACAGCACAAAACCTAGTATGAAACTTAGGCAAAACTAAGTTAATACAACGCAAAAGAAATAATGCACAATACAAGACATAAGTTATCACATATAACAAGAACAAAACCTCAATACTCATAAGAAATGAACCAAAACACTAATTCAAAAGTAAACTAAACCTAGAAAACACAGATACTAGGTGAATCATAAAAAGGGCTAATGTGCCTAAATTATCATGACAATAGAAAGAACCAATACGAAGAGAAGATGATCAAGGAGCTCGTTTAACTGTGTAGTATCTATCATACACAATGAATGGATCATATATAACAAACATGTGATGAGAAATTTTTAGCAAACACTAAAAGATTAACAGGAACATTGCATGAAGTTAAGGATTCTAATTCAAAAGATAATAACAACCATGATACATGTGCACAATGACGATCTATAAAAGAACATTGAAGTTAAGAGAAAACCGCCGAGCATATATGTAAAATAATTGACATGATTTCAAATATGAAAACCGAAATGCAACCTAGAGAGGTAGAGAGAAAGTTGAATGCTTCACATACGAGTTATGAACAAAAATTAAAATCAAAGTATCACAACGCCGTGCATAACTGGAGACAAATTAAGATCAGAAAAGAATTCACGAATTAATGACTAAAATGCAGTTTATAATTAAACATAAATTAAAATAAAAAGACAACAATGGCCAAATATTGGATTAGAGCAAAATCATATAATAGATTTGAAAAACACGACACCTTTGAAATCACGGAACATATGTGATCACAGAATACATATAAGTATCAATGAGTAAATACAATGACAAAACAAAATCGTAGATGATGGTACAGCAGTTAATCCCAGAATATGAGAGAAGGTGATGATACAACGGGGCTATAAGTTTCTTCAATTGGATAGGGTCAGGGGAGTACTCGATCAACATAATTTATATCCGATGCACTTCGTTCTTGAAAGCAAAATATTCTAGTAGAGTTTCAATTCATGGTGCTCTATGTCTTGATAATATAATTCGCCTCATCAACAAGGTGAATTTTGAAAGTAGATTAAAATGCAGGGCAGAATTAAAATAAAAAGACATATATGAATCATAGAATAAATTAAAATAAAGATAGATTAAGATCAGAAAAGAATTCACATAGTAATGACAAATTCAGGGCAGAATTAAAGACAAATTAAAATAAAAAGACACGACAATAGCCAAATATTATATTAGAATAAAATCATAGAATAGATTTGAAAAACACAACACCTTTGAAATCACGGAACATATATGAATCACAGAACACATATGAATAGCAATGAGTAAATACTATAACAAAACAAAATCGTAGACTAGATTTATAAAAGTTAGCACCATCTCAATCGTAGATTATATATAATCAAAATGGATGATTTTGTTCAAAATCAACTTTGAAATTACAAGATCAACAACCAATATCGAATATCAACTAGATCTATGCAAAAGATAAAGAAAAAATAACGTATTCATGCAGACAACCAAAAAAGAGAAGAAAAACTTTCAATGAAACACAAGAAAATATGCACAAAGCTAAAGGAGAGAATAATCAAACAGATTGAGATGAAGGGGCCTTTGATTGTTGTTGTCAGTTCATGGGCAGCCTTCTTCTCACAAGAAATTCATCGTCCATTAGAGAAATCTTTCAATAGACCCACTTCTCTAGAGAAGTATGCTGATTTCTTGAGGTTCCCTTTGCGGAAATCCCAATAGACATACGGTAACTAATCCAAAACTATGGGAGAAGATGATAGCAAAACGGGGTTATAAGTTTCTTCAATTGGATCGGGTCAGGAGAATGCTCGATCCACAAAATTTATATCTGATAAACTTCCTTCCCAAAAGCAAAATCTTCCAGTAGAGTCACAAATTCATTTCTTGATAATATAATTCCTTGGGACTCACATCAAGGTGAGTCTTTAAGAAACAAATCGAGGTTTCCAAGAAAGATCAACAAGATCCAAAAGATTCAGCATCTTCATTCATTAATAGCAAATCCCTTCTTTCAAGATTTGTTTAGATCCGGAATCATATAAATGAATTTGTTTGTAAAGAATCATTAAGAAGTTAGATAAAGAACTAAATACCAGGTATTTTTCTTTGAAAATGACAATAATATCATTAGATTGAAATTGTTAAGATAAAAAAGAAAAGTTGTCTTTAAATGAGAAAATCTACATGATTTGCAGGTCAGGTTGCAAAATTTAAAAGTTATATCCATTCATCCAACTTCAATGCGTATTTTAGGTACTTAAACTGAAATTAAGTAGAAAGTGATAATTTCTAAAGAATAAGTAAATTTTAAAAGTGGGTTTCTAGCACCCATAGTGTTAGCTCAATGGCAGGGCTCTCTAGTGTCATTGCTACTAGTGGAGCGTGTGTTTTACAGTGAATTTCTGAAGATTAAATAGTTACTTCTCAGTGTTTTACTAAAATTACACATAGAATCTCATACTTCTCACTGGAAGCCTAAAATTATGCACTAGTGAACATATTAAGAACTGGAAGAAAATTTAAAAAGACAAATAGCTTCATAGTTCTAATGTGGTACAATTAAAATCTATGAGTTCAAATTGTAACTTTAGCTTATTACATGAGAAATCGCCGGCAGTAAATATGAAGAGGATCATCAGAGATCGCTCCTAAATAATTAATCTTTCAAATTGGATGGTTTATTTTGATTACACCGGGGCCTATAAAAGTCGCCTCTTCTTGATCATGCTGCCCCCTGAGTTGCAACGAACTCAATGAAACTAGTCACATTACAAGTTGAAATAATTATGACTGTTCACTTAAACAAACAATTGGTATCAACATATATCCACAAGGCACTGCCTCTCGATGCTTGTTCTAGTGATGTACTAATACTTGGGGACACAAAAACGTGTTTGCTTGAAGATAAGCAACTATTTTTCTACATTATGCTTGTTTTAGTGATGTACTAATACTTCTAGTTCAAGTTTTCACAGACACACACACACACACACACACACACACACACATATATATATATATATATAACCATAGAGTTCATTGCTTTTCATGATCAAAGCTTTGAAAAGGATAGAGTGGTTGTGATCTCGGTGTGTGTGTGTGTGTTCGTCTCTCTCTCTCTCTCTCACACACACACTCACTCGCAAAGTTGAATTAGGTTTCACTTAGTCAAAGTTGAACTTTTTTTATTGGTAGTTGACAAATTTGATATAATTTGATAATGCCACTACTAAGACTGTAGCGAGCTCGACAGTGTCAAACTAGGGGGCCCTTGTTACTTCAAGGGATTGTCATTTAGAATAAGGAATGCTCACCCTTAAGGAACGCATGTAACTTGAGTAGAACCTGTTTTTTCCATCAAGAAAGCTTCATGGTATAACATCTGAATCGAAGTCATGTCAATCAAGACAGCAAAATAGACGTCAGAGGAGATATGTTGAGGCCTGAGTAAAACGAAATATGTGAAATTTACTATATTCGTGAAGATGCCATACCAAGCAATACGCAAAGAAGATGCGATTTTTGACAAAAAAGTCAAAAATAATTTGTTCTTTTCTACAAACCATGAATCAAAGCGAGCTAAACCACCAAGCATGCTAGCACCCGACAACAGAGAGAGAGAGAAAGAGAGAGGTAGGGTTTCTCCTCCCTCTTGTAAACCCCAAGGGAGACCATTTCTTAACAAAATAAGAAATGTGGGTTAAAATTGTAACTAAGGTTGATCGAGACAGAGAGAGAGAGAGGTAGGGTTTCTCCTCCCTCTGTAAACCCAAGGGAGACCGTTTCTTAACAAAAAAAGAAATGTGGGTTAAAATTGTAACTAAGGTTGGAGGCTGAGACAGCAAGCTTAACAAGAGACACACATGTGTGGTCTTATTTCATCATCTTGTCCTAGATATTTTATTCTCTCTCTCTCTCTGTGGGCGACTCCGGCGCCGGAGAAATACTTCATGGTGGGCAAAAGTCCGTGATCATGGATCAATCAAACAGGAAAGATTCCTGCGAGCAAACTGAGGTTAAGATGGTTTCTGCCAACGGTGACTCCAAGACGCCGGAAACCGGTGGCCCGACGAAGAAACCGATGGCCACCATCTACCGGGAATGCCTCAAGAACCATGCGGCCAGCATCGGGGGGCACGCAGTCGATGGTTGCTGTGAGTTTATGCCCGACTCTGACGACCACCTGAAATGTGCCGCCTGTGGCTGCCACCGTAATTTCCACCGCCGGGAGACCAAAGGCGACCGCCTCCAGAGACCTTTCTCGTTCTGTGGATGCTGCAACGCCCTACAACCGCCACCTCCACCAGCTGCGGTGCCCATCACCGCAGAGTCTGAACCAGTGAAGTCGGCGTCGCCGCCAGCCCGAGTCTCGTCGCCGTATAATTCTGCGCCACAGATGCTCCTGGCGCTGAGTGGCGGGGCGCCGGTGCCCGAAGCAGTGCCGGAGATGCCGCCTTCCGCTGCTGGAGGATCGAGGAAGCGGAGGATGCGCACCAAGTTTAGTAAGGAGCAGAAGGGGAGGATGCGGGCTTTCGCTGACAGAATCGGATGGAAATTGCAGGCGGGGAACGAGGGTCTAGTGCAACGGTTCTGTGAAGAGATCGGAATCAAGAGATCCGTTCTCAAGGTGTGGATACACAACAACAAGAGCAATTTTGCTAAGAAGGATCAAGCGAACACCACTAATATCTAAACTCCTCTCTCTCTCTCTCTCTCTCTCTCTCCCCCTCTCCCTGCGGATCAATAAACGGAAGAAAGGAGGAAAACAACAATCAAAACATAGATCATTCTATTTTTTCTTCTTGCTTTATTGCTATCAATATCTACCTAATCATGTCTCTTTGTGTCTGTGTTTTAGAGCAGCGAGTATGAACAGTTATACAAATTCAATTCATTGTTTGTTATCGTCCATCTCTTTTAACATTTCGAGCGAACAGTCAGAATGATGGATAAGCTCTGTCTACGCTGTATATAGAAGTGTGTAATTATGTGATTCTTTTGTGGGACTTCTTGTTGCTGGGAACTTTGACGTCGATGCAGTGGAACGGAATGGAATTCTTTTGTGCCCATTGAAGGTGATGAAGAGGGCTTTTCAATGTACATTGGTCAGACTGGGTTTGGTTTGTTTGCTCTTTGCTGGGCTTTATTTGTCATTGCTGTGATTGTCAAGAGAGAGGAGTGTTTTTCTTTTATGGATGGCGTCTTACGAAACTTGTGAACCTTATTGCCAATGTACGTTATGTTCTTTCGTTAGAAAGAGAGGCCTAAGCCAAACACACATGCACCCTTTGGGAATCAGGACTCCCCACCACCTGCAGCAAGGTCCTCTGTGTGTGCTCTATGACAGTTGAGCTACCACCCGGGGTCGCAAATTATGTTACTTGAAGAACATGCTTCTGTCTCTAATTGGGAAATTAACTTTTTGTGTTTCCCACAGCCGGTCGAGTGGGGGCAATGAGGCTGAGCATGTCTTGGGGGTTCCTTTCTTTGGGGTTTAATTGCCTTGCTTCATCATCTTAGGCCTTTTGGGAGGAATTACGGGAATTGACTAAATTGAAAGCGGCCCACCTCTAACAGTGTGCCGCTGGCGGGCCTTGCATGTAAAATGTGGTCGTATGATTGGCTTTTCAAGAGGGAGAACTGAAACTGTAGTTCTAGTTTTAGTTACGGAGTCTCATAATCAAAGAGACACTTCTTTGATCCATCAAAGATCAGGTCCAATGAAAAAGAGACTCATGCCTTGTCTAAGAGTGAAGAGACCTTTGGAGGAGTTGTTTCTGGATTAAATAAATGAAATACTTGGAAGAAAAAAGCAACTCACTTGCTGCGCATTGAAAATTACCAAGATTGACTCGAGTGTTAATTTGGCAATTAATGTTGTGTTGACAGGTCGTTAATATTGCTTTAAACAGGCCAGCCCGAGTTATTAGCTTGTGTTTGATGATTAGTTGACAGCAGGCTTTGTTGTGTGTTCTTAAGATAAGTACAGGTATTGCTTTATTATGGTGACTAATCAACTATCTTTTCTGTCGTGCCGTGTCTTTTTCTGCTTGTGGGAGGGAAGGATTAGGAGGGAATTATTGATTGCAGGTTACCAAAGCCAGCCTTGTTTGTGGTTCTTTCGTTCGGTTGTGTGTGATCTTGGGTTCCATTTGCAGCAGGCGTATCGCTCTAAGATTATTCAGTCATTATTGGTCGGCTGCCTGCGGCCTAACCAACCATCCCCCCCATCTCTCTCTCTCTCTCTCTCTCTCTCTCTCTCTCTCTCTCTCTCTCTCTCTCTCTCTCTCTCTCTCTCTCTCATGTCGACACGGTTTATTATTTTATGAACCAGAACTAAAGTTACTTTTAATTTTCACCGTGTGTGATTTTAGAGCTTCACTGCATGGTATGATTTGCAATTGCAAACCATAATTACGCTCGTATGTTTTGGACGTGAACCTCCTTGACCCAAGATTGAATTGCTCCTCAAGTTTTAGATCAAAGAGACATGCCCTAGCGCAACTTCATTATGCCCTTAAGTCACTTCAATGTTATCTTGTTTATTCCTTTTTAGAAAATATCTTTCACTAATCTCTTGCTATCTCCACCACTACCATATATATATACTTCTCACTTCCTTCTAAGAAAGCTATAAGAATAACGGTCAGAAATATCAGTAATCTACGTATTACTACAATATTGCCAAAGAGACCTAATATAAAGTTGAAAAAGATCTCATCTAACGTGGATTCACAAACTCAACAGAAAATAAACAGGCAATTAAAATCCAGCTTTCAATGTGCTCCTCCTCAATCGCACAAAGAAACCGCAGCACATCCTTTTCTTTTCTCTCTCTCTCAGTTGCCTCCCACGCAATGGAACACACGCCTCTCTAAGGCCCTTTTTCACATTCTCTCTTAATCGGCTGCTTCAAGAGACGCTTAGGGCTTCGGCCCTTTGCTTGTGCGTTAAAGAGAAGATGACCCAAATCGGGTCTCTCTCATGCTCACACTTACCACTTATGTGCGTTATCCAAGTGGGCCTTGGCTGGAACTTGAAAGGGCGATCACTTGCAAGTTGCAACTCCTACAAATAAATGCGTATTCTTTTCCAGCTTAAAACTTGCATTGAAACTTTTTTAGGTGTCGGAAAATTCTCAAAGCAATATAAGGTATGGGTAATTCGTCTTGATTACCAGCAAAAAAGAGTAGCAAAAGTCGATGTTCAGGGGTGACGGTTTAAATCGTCACAAAAACATACGGCGGCAAAAGAAAATACCACTGGTAGGGTCTCCACCAGGAAAAGTCAGTCCAGCCAGAAAATAATTTTCTGGAAGAATCAGATGACGCTGAAAATACCTCGCACAAAGAAAACCATCACTTATTAGGCAATGGTTTCGTGCCGCTGTAAATGCTAACCGTCGATAGATTTGTGTGAGAGCCGCTGTTAAAGTTCCAATTATAGACTTAATTTAGTAGTTTTTCCGATGGGTTCACAGTCAACCTATTATATTTGAATCGTTTATCCAGTGCACATGAAATAATTTTAATATAAGTATGAATATTGATTATAAAATTAATCTTCTTCTGATACAAAACAAGGAGAGAAGTGTAAACACCCCAAAATGTGAATGTTTTAACAAACTCCAGAATTTCGAAAACCAGCTCCCAACCTTTTGAACAAATTTTGAAGTTTAAACCCTTTTCAAAAAATCTTTCAAAATAAAGGTTTTTGAACCCAAGCCAAAAACCCAAGGTTTGCAAAGCAGCTCAAACAAACAGGTGAAACCCGATCCAAAATCCAGCTCAAGATCGAGTTAAAAAGTGAAGGAGAGGCTCAGCCCGTCCGAATAAAAACGAGGCAGAGAATCAAAACTGACATCCATGTCAAAATCAAAATTCAGCTCCATAATACAAAAGAAGAAGCCAAGACCCCGATGAAGTCGTCAGAGATCAAGCTCCAGGCTTGTAAAAACGAAAATCAGAAGTTCATTGGAAAATCCAAGATTTGACCTCATCAAGTGAAAACTCAAACGGGACCAGACATATCAAAACCAAACGACAAGAAGTCCTTAAAGTGAGAAATTGGCTGGACAAAAGGATTGGAAAAAACCCAGCCTAAAACGGGTCGCCGAGGAACCGGAGCCCGCTTAGAAACCGTCCGTTTCGTGCACCAAAGAATGACTTAAAAAGAAAATTTTTGGATTGGATCTGGATAAGCTCACGTTTGGCCATTTGAAGCTTGGGAAAAGGAGGAGAGAGAAGGAGTGGATGCTTAAAGTCAACAAAAGGGGCTTGACTAAGCAACAAAGCTTGACCTAGGCTAAGGTGGTTGCACCAACATGAAGGCTTGACCAAAGGTGGTTGCAACCAAGACCTTGACTAAGGCTAGGATGGCTCGAGTTTGACCAAACATGGCTTCAACCAAGGAGCCAAGCATCCACGTGAAGATGCAAGGTCAACAAGCCAAGATGTAAGCCTTGACTGAACCCGCCTTGACTGAACCCACCTTGAACCTACCTTGACCCTTGTAGGCCGAACCCACCTTGCTAAGCCTCTAACCAAACCCTTGAAGACCTTGACTTGCTGGCTTGACTTGGTTAAACCGACCTACACCCGGCTGAACATTGAACCTTTGGGCGGCAACCTGCCCCTGGCCGAACCCTTGGCGTGACTTGACTAAAACCACACCAAACCTTGACTTGCTGCCCCTTTGACTTGGGCTAAACCGACCCTTTAACCCACTTCGGCCTTGAACCCTCGGCTGCACCTCAAAACCGATTTGGCCGACCTGCTTTGAACATGACCGAACCTAGCCAAACCCTTAAACCAAAACCCTTTTGACCCACCTTGAACCGCCACCCTAAACCAGCCCCTAGCCGAACTGAACACCTTGACCCACTTGTTGCACCACGACTTTGGGCTTCAACCAAGTGCCGAACTGTGCTGCAACCTTGGCTAACTTACCTTTGACCGAGCCCAGCAAGAACCCAGTTGAACCCTTGGGCTGAATCACTGGGGTGACCCAGCTACACCCCTTGGCTGCATCACCTTGGTTGCACCACTTGAACCTACCTGGGCTGCATCACTTGGACCGGCTGCACCTACCAAGCTACAACCAAGCACCGAATATTTGGGGATGAGACTAAACCAAGGTCAGCCGAACTGGTTTGATTGGGGCGAAACAATAACAAAAGAGGGTGGACTTGACCTAGCCGAATCCCGAGCTCAAGTTAGGGAAAAAGTGTAAGTCTTTCAAACTGCTTTTTCCTTTAAATTCAATTCGTAACCGGGTTGTATTAATGGAGCGAAGTCTCTCCCCGAGTTGTAATATTTGTGCATGAACACGATCGCCTTTCCGCTCTTATCTGGTGGACGAACACGATCGCACACACAAGTACTTGAGCCTTTTCGCTCTTATCTGGTGGATGAACACGATCGCACCCACGAGCACTTGAGCCTTTTCGCTCTTTACACTCACATGCACTTGAGCCTTTTCGCTCTTTACACTCACATGCACTTGAGCCTTTTCGCTCTTTACACTCACATGCACTTGAGCCTTTCTACTCTCTGCCCCAATATACAATTATAAAAATTCTATACTTTGAAACCCCATCTTTTCTTAAGCAAGCATACTTACTTTAAATTCGTGTGAGTTTACTTTTGTGAAAGTAGAGTTGCACTTAAATTCGTGTGAGTTTACTTTTGTGAAATTAGAGTTGCACTTAAATTCGTGTGAGTTTACTTTTGTGAAAGTACAGTTGCACTTAAATTCGCTTGAGTTTACTTGTGAAAGTCGAGTAATTGCACCCACGAACACTCGAGCCTTTCCGCTCTTAAATTGAACACGAGTACACTCACGAGCACTCGAGCCTTTTCACTCTTTACACTCACGCGCACTCGAGCCTTTCCGCTCTTAAGCTAAATATATATATTTCAATTCGCATGAATTTACTTCGTGAAGTCATGTGAGTTGCACTTAAATTCGGGTGAATTTACTTTCAAGTTGCGTGAGTTGCATTTAAATTCGGGTGAATTTACTTTCAAGCAGAGTGAGTTACAATTTCAATTTGGGTGAGTTCACGTCATTGCTCTCGAAAACCCAAAAAGGATTTCTAGCATCCCTGCATTCTCTCGTCGCTTTCAAAGCCCTCGAACAAATCGCTCAAACCATGCTGAAATTAGGCCACACCTTCTACACACACATCAGGCCTAAACAAGATAAAACTTGCAAGAAAAGTAGGGACGTCCAACCCCATAATAAAATTTGCAAAGAGTGCACGAACCAAATTCGTCAAAACACTTATCGTGCGAAGTAAATACTTGTTTGAAAAATTGAAGTTTCTAAGCACTTAAACTGACCCTTGAGCATCGGTTCAAGAAGGTTTAAAGCGAAATGAGTTCGCTTGCCTACAATCGCCAAAATCAGAAAATCATTTCAAAAACTTTCGCTAGTTTGAGTAAGCTAGTTGACACGCTCGCAAAAGCGTAGCCACGAAAAAGTTCACTTCGAGTTCCATAAACTTGGGAGTGAAAATTTTCATGTTTACAAGAAGTTACCACGATCAAACTGCAACATCCCTTAATATGGAATATTAAGACTCTTCTCTGCACTCTTCCCTCCTCATGGATGGCAATGCCTCAGCCGCCCCACCTTGCTTATGGCTTTTGCTTTTCCAACATTGGTTGCAGCAATATCATCCAAATCAGTATACATTTCTATGACCTGAAACAACAAATGATTTTCATTAGGCTTTGAATTTTGGGTTCAAAAATGTCCAACGGCTACAACACCCTCTAATCCTTCACTTGAAAACCATTGCATCAATAATGGAAGAGGAAATGTCATACATCTTTCTTACCAATGAATATCTTTCTTACCAATGAATGGTTGAACAACACCTAGATCCTTAATGGTTTTATGGAAAGAAGAAAAAATAGTATTGAAAAGTCTCCTTTTGGCAAGTGTTTGAACTTTTCCACTCCTCAAAAGCGATGGCACCGTATCATTTGCTACGTAGAGGAGACAGTTACAGCTTTCCAGGAGGTGTTTAAAGGCAACATGAGTCTAAGACAAACTCCTAACTCATACAAGGGAAAGAGTTGGAGTCAGGCATTGGTACCCAACCTTGACAAGTTTGATGGTTTATTATTAGACCCAAGTTATATTAGGCATAGCCAATGATCCGACCACAAAAAATGTAAGATTTTGGTGTTAATTGCTACATTTGCAATACTGCCAAGACAAGCCAAACTTATTCAACAGACAAGAAAACGGCATGGTGCATAGAAGTAAGCTTGGTGACAGATCTTAAGATACATATATCAAGTAGATTAAGCTACAGATCTTCAAAGTAGGGGTTCATAAGCTATCTTTTGGTACATGGTTCCCTTCTAGATCTGCCTAGAACTAAAGGGAAGACGGCGAGTGATTGAGATGAAGAGAAATGCAAAGATAAAGGGTAGCTGCATCTTGGGGAAATATAAGACAAGGCAAAGAAAGCAAAACATATGGATCCATGACTTGGCAAATTCAAGATCATTCATTTAGCTTCAAGAGAACCTTGGTGACATTATCGACAGTCACTAGGCCTGTTTTGAAGCTTGTTCGCATGTCCAAATTGAGGCCTAATTGCTTATGACATGCCATGAAGATCAAGGATGCATATGAGATCCCTGTTGAAGCTCTTCGAGAGTCAACAATCGTAAAGCCGAGGTGACCATTCTCAGCAACCTTTCACATAAACGGCTGGATTGACCATCCAACCATTATTTGTGGTGGTAGTTACGAAAATGGCCTGTAACATTCAATCGGTTACGGATGAGCCTAACCAGGGAATCTGAGAGGGTGGAGCAGGGAGCAACGCACACTGAAATTGATATACAGGCAGTCGGAGGCCAGCTGAAGGAAAAGACCCATGCAGTCGGAGGCCAACCGAAGGGAAAAACCCAAACAGTCGTAGGCTAGCCAAAAGCGGGAGCGGAAGAGAGGCGGAGCACCTCCTCCCCCACGGAACCCTCTCTCTCTCCTCCCTTTTATACATGCCGTGGAAACCGCCCACCGGTTTTGAAAAACCGTGAGTGGAAACCGGCAATGGACTAAAAAGTCTATTTTACCCTTGTCCAGTTTCTGAAATTACAACTTACTATAGGGTCAAATTACAAAAATATCCAAATATTTTTGAGTAAAAAGACAGTTTTACCCGTAAATGGGTGAAAAGACTAAGTTTCCCTCTAGTCATTTTTAAAAATTAGAAAATACCTAGACAATGAATTAACTTCCTGCCCGATAACAAATTCACAATTCTACCACTATGTTAAAAGACAAGATTGACTCTATCTTTTTAAAAATTTACAAACTCAGACTAAGGGATAAAATTATGAATTTATCTCCGATCATTGATGAATTTTTCAAAAAAACCAAACACCAATTTTACTGTTCTGTCCCTAGTCTTTTTAGAAAATTACAAAACTGGACAAATAGATAAAATTATTGCTTTACCCTTGGTATTTTGGGAAATTATTGGAGGCAGGAATTTTTGAGAAAAAATACAGATTTGTTCTCAATTTTGATTCTATAATAGAATAAGGTTATTCAAACTCAAAATGGTGCTTAAAACTTGTATAAAACTAGTTTTATGTAAAATGAGTTATTTACAGTTCAATAACACGATAGAAAGAACAATCATATTAACATACATGAAGGGTGTTCTGATTAGGATCTTTGAAGAGTATGAGACTGCAAAAGAGTTGTTTGACTCTATAACAACTAAATATGACACTAAAGCTAAACTACATGTTTAATTACTACTTCAAAAATATAACTCCTATAAAATGAAAGAATGAGATAATGTAGTGGAACATGTGAATCATATGCTGGTAATGGTAAGAGATTTAGCTGTAGCTAAATCAGTCATCCCAGAAACAATGTAGATATCTATCATACTAAACATTCTTCCTTCATAATAGAACATGGTTCCTACAACCCTTAGACTAGGGCATGAAATAACCTTTTGGAATTGCCCCTAAAACTAACAATTGAACAAGAACGTATGAACAAAAACAGAAAAGAGAAATTGCAAGTAGTGTAAGATGAGATAGGGTCCAACTCCAAACCCAACCAAAGAAGAAATAAACCAAACAAAAAGTTTGACAAAAATAACAAAAAGAGCGGTCAATCTTTTAAGAAACTGTAGGAAACCGTTTCTCTGGTCAAGTATTCAATTATGAAAAAATTGAATACTATAAGAGAGATTATTGTAATAAGAAGAATGATGGAAACAACTAACAATGCGGACAATCAGAGAAATATGACATAATTTGCATGATATCAAAATGTCTATATATAGACTTCCCAGTGACTAGTTGGTGGATTGACTTAGGAACGATAAAACACATATCAAAGATCAAGGAAGGAGCAATGGATCTAAAGGAATATAAACAAGAAAACATCAGGTATACAAGGGAAATAATATTTTCTCAAATGTTCTAAGAATTGGGTCCTTTAAAATTTTTGTACAAGGCACACCAGTTGTATTAACTGATATATTGATCGTGTTATATATAAGTCACAATCTGGTTTCGGTACCTGCCTTAGTGAAGAAAGGTTTTGAGGTCAGGTTTATTCTTGAAAAGTGAGGTGAAACATGAGAGAGTGTTTTTCTTCAGAAAATTTGATGTAGAATATGGATTGTTCAAATTGAAAGTTCTTCTACTTATATTAATTACGCCCTTAATGTTAATGTGAATATATGGTATAAACACTTAAGGCATATAAGTTTGAAAAAGTTGAGAAAATTATTCAAGTTTAACTTACTGTCAAAATTTGAGGAAAACACTTTTAACAAGTGTAAAGCTTGTATACAAGGAAAAACGACAAGAAAAGTTTTTTCAAAGAGATAAGGGCAAGAACCTTGTTGAAAGTCATTCACACTGATTTATGTGAACCCTTATAAGTTCAGTCACATCGAGGAAAGGTTTATTTGTAGATATACATATATTTGAGACACTTGAAATATTTAAAGAATATAAGTAGGAAGTTGAAAATCAACTAAGGCATACAATCAAAGTCTTACGATCAGATAATGATAGTGAATACACCTTTATATAATTTTAGAATTCTGTAAAGACTTTGGTATTTCAAAGCAAAATATAATACCCAAGATACATCAACAAAATGGTATAGCTGAAAGATATAACAAGAGCTTACTAAACATGACAAGGTCAGTATTAATAGATGTCTTTCTACCAAAAATATTTTAGGGAGAAGCAATAAGTACAACAGTATACATACTCAATAGAGTACCATGTAAGGCTTTATTGACTACACCATATGAGATATGGTTTTGAAGAAAATTCAACGTAGGTCATCTCAGGAGGGAAGATCTATTGCTAATGTAAAGATCCTTAATCAGTCTAGAGATAAGCTAAACAACAGGTCCTTGAGAAGTATATTCATCAGATATCCTAAAGGCTTAAAGGGATATCAATTTTATCATACAGACCATAGATTTATAAAGAGTAGAGGTGTTGAATTCTTAGAAGATGGTAAGAATAATATCTTAGAAAATAATGATGAGTATGTTGAAAATCTAGTAGACCTAGATCAATTATTATGTGAACTCATATAAGATCTTCTTGAATCAACCGAAACTTCAAGTAGACATAAAAGGCCTAGGGCCAAACCAACCTATATAAAGGATTATCACACTTATCTTACAGAAGAAGTGTGTAATTCGATAGATTTAGATGACTTATCAGTAGTAGACTGGGAGAAAGTTATGGATGAAGAAGTAGAATCCATTGGGAAAACTAAGTCTGAGAATTGACTAATTTTTCAAAAGGAAGAAAAGTCATACGTTGTAATGGGTTCTGAAAAAGAAATATAAGATGATGGTTCAATCAACAAGCTTAAAACGAAGGTGGTTGCAAAGGGTTTTTCGCAAATGAGGGGATAGATTATGTTGAGACATTTTTCTCTATTGTGAAATTTGTATCCATCAGAATAATCTTGGAGATATTTGTATATTATGATTTAGATTTACATCAGTTAGATGTAAATACTATTTTTCTAAACGGAGACTTAGATGAAATCATATATATGCAACAACTAGAAGGATACATGGTTGAAGGCCAAAAAGATAAAGTATATAGGTTGAGAAAATCCATATATGGCCTGAAATAGTCACCACGCCAATGGTATTTGTCTTTTCCAAATGCCATTATTGAATTTGAGTTTGTGGCTAATGAGCTTCATCACTGTGTATATGTTTGGAACATTGGAAGCAAGTCATGGTTAAACTCAAGGTTCGAAATGAAAGATATGGGGGAAGCATCCTATATACTGGGTGTAAAGATTTCTCGACATAGAGAATCTAAACTTTTATGCCTTAGTCAAGAGAGATATATTGATTATATCCTCAAAAAGTTTAAAATGGATGAATGCAAGAATGCTTCTACACCTGTTGCGAAAGGGGTCAAATTGATGAAGGTTCATTGTCCCCAGTAAAAGAGACGATAAGCCTAACGTTCCTTGTGCACAAGCTGTGGGTAACTTGATGTATGCTATGCTATGTATAAAACCTTATATCAGCTTTGTTGTTGTCTTATGAGTAAATATCAAAGTAATCCTAGATGAAAACATTGGATAGTCATGAAAAGAATTTTAAGATATCTCGAAGGAATAAAAGACTTGAAATTGCTTTTCAAGCAGATAAACTAAGAGTGGTAGGATACTGAGATGCTAATTTTGTTGGGAGCAAAGATGCCAACAAATCAACGTCGGGTCAAATATTCTTATTTAAAGGTGGATTTGTTTCTCGGGTATATAAGAAACAGAGTTGTATAGCGTTACATACAAAGGAAGCTGAGTATGTGGCTTGCTGTATGACTGCAACAAGTATCATCTAGATAAGCTGCTTCTTACGAGATTTGAAGCTAAAAATAGTCGATGAGCTAGTTGTCATTTATTGTGACAACAATGCAGCAATTACTCTAATCAAGAGTGGAGCTGACAACTCTAAAAATAAGCACATAATGGTGAAGTACCACTATGTTCATGATATAGTTAGGAGAAAGGAAATATCCATCTCATACATGCCAACTCATGATATGTTGGCAGACCCCTTGACTAAAGGCATAACAGAGGATATTTTCTCAGAACATGTTACAAACATGAGTTTGAGGTACGTTTGATTGTTGTGTAGGTAAAAATCCACACAACGGGTAATGATTGCAATAACAATCATGAAATGACATTACTAGGAAAACTCCATAAAAGTGGGAGGAAAACTAGTATGTAAGACCATTTGGCTCGAATGGCTAAGTGGGAGATGTAAAGTCGATGTGGCCATTCTCAACAACCTTTCATAGAAATGGTTGGATTGGTCATCCAACCGTTATCTATGGTAAAGCCCAGCCAGGGAATCCGAGAGGGTGGAGCAGGCGCTACTCTATAAATACAGAGCAACGCATAGTGAAATTGATATACATAAATACAATAAACACAACAAAAACAGAAACCCTCTCAGGCAAAACCGGCTGCGAGGAAACCTCAAAAACAAACATACGTGTTATTTCTGTCCTTCTTCCCATATCACCGGAGCTGTGCAACAACAAAGAAGGCTACTGGAACGCTGTAGAGAACATAAGGAAAGCTCACTCGAACTCGACAACAACTCCTACAAACGTCTTGCCTATAAATAAGCCATCAATTTATATTGTATAATACTTGGGCTTGAATACTATCAATTAGAGGTACTCGTGCCTACTGTCATGTGGTTTAATTGCTCTCTCTCTCTCTCTCTCTCTCTCTCTCTCGCGCGCGCGCGCGCTAAGGTTTGGGAGATGAAACCTGAAGTTTTCGGTCTTCATACAATAAATTGTTTTCTCTCGAGAGACGTATATATACAGGTAAACCCCGTACGTGAATTTACATTGTGCTAAATTTGACTCTTAGCAATTTCAAGTAGAGAAGCAGTTCGTTTTGCTCGTGTTCTTCATCGTTTGGGCTTGACTCGGTTCATGATCAGTAAGCAGCTTCTGAATACTCGGGGTTCACAATCGGCTCATCTTGCTAGCCTTACGTGACGGTATCATCTTGTTCTTTAGACTCTTAGAGAAATTAACTTTATGCAGATCTTTCCTTTACTTCGTTTATTTGTTATTGCCAAATCTTTGAATTTCAATTACAGATTCTTGAGGAACTCAGATCGCTAAAGATCAAAAAGTTAGGTCAACGTGGGCTTTGTTGTGAGATTTGACTGATGCAAGTGCCAACTCCCACTGAACGGAAAGGCAACCCTCCTCCTTTTCACCAAATAAAACATGCTTGGTAGCCAATTTCTTCCCATTTTTAGATCCAATTGGAACCATTACACGTCAACTCACAGCAGAAACTTTTCAAATGATTATCAAACAAGTTGGTCTACTGTTATGTATGGTGGAAAGAACACTAACATCAACCTAACTTCGCTATTTGGAAGCATATAGATGGAGTTCATGTCAGATGGATACTGATACACCTGGTAGGAACCGGTTAAGCTTGGGCTAAGGGCCTGATAGCCTCGCGAAAGTCTAGCTGGATTGGCGTTTGTTGTGCCAGAATGACAGAATTACAGAACCTATGTTCAAAGAAAATAATTGTTCCAAAGAAACGAGATTTCATACAAGATGACAATAGAAATAGTAACGTCATGCAACTTTTCATGTGGGTTCATGTTGCTTTAGTTCCGCTGATAAAAGGTTCCTTACTGTTGATCGAAGACACAAATGACCCCGAAGGAAGGTAACCTTTTCCCTTAACGCAAGGCATCTTTAGAAAATCCCTCAGTGCCTGGAAGAAAGGTAGCTTTGCATTTACAAAAGAGTACCAGCAAATCTTTACGAGAAGGTAGAGAAAGGGCGGGAGTTGTCACATTTTTATTTACAAAACTTCCAGAATGAAAAAGAGTACAAAGGTCCAGGCCCGGATCCTCCATCAATTAATGGATTCCTACCTTCCCTGATTTGATTAAATTGGCTGCTGCTACTAACGTTGCCCAATTTGGGGCAATAACAGGGTCCCTGTAGACCAGAGTATAGAAGGAGTACGTTTGTCGTTTAGCCGCAGTACAATGATACTACGCAAGTGTTTGATTAGAATAAAGGTCACCACAAAATTTTTGACTAGTTGAGGGCACAAAGCTGTTCTACTGATCTTTTGGGATAAAGAAATGGTTTGATTTTCAAACATGATTAGACAAAAAAAAAAGAAAAAAGGCCAGCACCACTATTCCTAAGAATCTGTGAGTTCTACCTCATGTAATAAGGATTTTCACATAAGGTCTATTTGGACGTTGTTTCGGAAAGGAAGGGGAGATTAAAACAAAAGAAAGACGCGTTCGCGACGATGCCGAGAAAAGAAAAAACCTGTTTCATTCCTGCAGGTAAAGAGATAGAGTTCATATGTCTCAAATCTGAGAGCTACCCATTTCATAGAAACTCGCAAGGATTGATGGGTCGATCTTGTTTTCTCTTTTCTCTGTTGCTGTTGTTATTGTTAGTGCTCTCTGTTTCTTCTGGTAAAGCCTGATCTTTCCTTTCTTTTTCTTCCACTGAATTACCTTTGTTTCACTCTCTCCCAACCCTCTTCAACCACCACACCCTGTGGTTGGTTTGTGACCATATATTCATTTTTGTTTGCTTGTTCAGGATATGGAAGAAAACAGATGAGTTCTGTAACGGGTTCATCCATTATAAGAAAGGTAGGTTCTCAACTGCTCTGTCATCTATTCTAGTTGTTTGTATGAACAACTAAGAAAACACCAACTTTATCTTTTCGGGATGAACTTCTACGATCCTTTTCCTGATATAGAAGTGACTTAATTTTGAGCAACTTACTTGCACGTTGCATGGTAAGACTCCATCTTGCTTTATTTCCGTGTTATTAAAATGGACCATTTGGGCTGCGGGAAACTTGTAATTTGTCATTTGTTGAGTCAAATTTGGTTGAGTCATCAAGTATCATTCGTGTATCTTCGCTTGCAGATGAAATATTAACACGCTTAATTGTTGCCTTGGAAAGATGAGGGTATCAAATGCTTTGAATGGTGAGTGTATCAATCAAATTTGGCTCTGTTTCATCTTCTTGGTCACTTACAGTTAGTTGATTGGACGGTGAAAACTCCTTCAAGTTTCAACTCTTCTTGTTAAAGCCAAATAGAATTAGCCTGAAGCGTCCACATTGGAATCTAATTGATGTTTCAGGATTTGATAATTTTCATCTTTCACAAAATATGATTTTTTTGAATATTTAAATATGACAATCAGGCCTAATCGGTTTGTCTAATTTCTCTTAATCGTTTTGAAAAGATAATGAGCTTCACGTGACATCATTGATTCGGACTTTTGCAGGCAATTGATATGCCAGAAAAAGTGGAAGTGAGTTTCCACGGTGCAGCATATCACCAGAGGAGGAGAGAGATGAATGCCATGGTTGAAGATTATGCTGATCCAGGGGCCAACACCAACCCTAGAAACGGTGTCTAGATGGCTTCCCCACCTCCCGCAACTTGACACTAATTCGACGTGGAGTGAAGAAAAACAATATTTCTATTTGCTTTGCTCATATCTTGATTTCGTGACCTCGTTCATGATGTGCACAGTGAATTGGCTTCTTCCAGGTTCAAATCCGTAGTGAACACAGATGTTTGTAGTATGGATTCAACCTACTGCGATCTGGGTGATCTTCATTTTAATGCTTCCAAATCCACCATAACGTTGATAACTTTCAAGATGGCCTTACGAAAACGTTGGTAATTCTCCATAATGGTGATTAACTTTCAAGCTAATCTTTGTTGTAATGCTTAGATACGAGAGATTTGCGTTAATGTCTCACCAATGAACATGCTTTGTTTTTTAAATGCAGATATATTTCTTTTCTGGTTCATGCGTATACTTATAAACCTTTTTGCTGCTGAGATAGTAGACCACTTTCCTTTCAACCTAGTGAACGAAGATAGTGTTACTTGGTTTATAATAAGATAGAACAAGATGCTGACGAATGAAGAGCCGAACAAGGAGCCGTCAAGTAATGAAGAGGAAGCTAGTGAATCATGCTCTATGATTATGGTTTTCATTTGAAGGTTTCCTTGGAGATGTTTTCAAAAGAAGGGGAGAAGACTGCAATATGTTCTATCATTTTGTTTTTTTTCAATTAACTTTTATACTCATTCTCCTTTTGCACTTATTCGATTTGGGTTTTCCTTGTAACCGATTTTGAGAGATTATTATCCCTTAATATCCATAGTTTCTTTTGTAAAGATAAACGATCAGATTCATGAAAAATATTTTGCTTTGTAAAACAAAAAAGATGTGCATCTTGCAAAATGTGGAACCCTCTTTCCGGATTTTATGAGTGCTAGTAATGAATGTCAGATCAAGTGGTCATCCATTACATTTGTAACTTATATCTCCCACTTGGTCACTTGTCAAATAATGATTCATTGGTTTTACCTCCCACTATTTTGGGGATTTTCATGTTGTACCATTTTCTAGTCGTAAGTGAATTACAACTTATACTTGTTATGCAGTTTTCATAATCAATATGTTTTTGTGCATAACTATTGATACAATGTATTTCCACACTAAGAGATTTTAAGAATATATAAAACCCATGTGTTGCTTTATAAAAAGGTCTTCAAAAATGCCTTTAGTCAAAGGGTCAGCCAACATATCAATAGTTAACATATAAGATATAAATATCTCATTCTTTTTAAACATATCATGAACATAGTGGTATTTAACCATTATATGCTTACTTCTAGAGCTATTAGTTCCACTCTTAATAAGAGTTATTGCTGCACTGTTATTACAATAAATGATAATTGACTTATTAGTTATGTTCAACTTCAAACTACATATGAAGTGGCTTATCCAAACGACGCTCGTTGTAGTTATACTGCAATCAACATACTCAGCTTTTTGTGTATGCAATGCTATACAACCCTATTTCATTTAAGTCACAGAAATAACACTACCTCCAAATAAAAATGTTTGATCGAAGGTTGACTTGCTGTCATGTTTGCTCCCAGCAAAGTCAACATACCCTTTTGGTGGTTGTATATAAATGATTTCGTCTAAATCATAAGTTAGAAAAGTAATTTTTACGTCTAGTTGATATAAAACCAAATCATAATATGCAGAAATATTAGAATAATCCTAATGAATGCAAATTTTAAAAGAAAATGTCAATACATAATTTATCCCCTCTTTTGTGAAACCCCTTTGCAACCAATATCGCCTTAAATTTGTCATTCTTATTATCCTCTAAAAAATCAACATCCTTCATCTCTATTAAACCATGACCCTTGTAATAAAATCTATAGCTCTTAGAATATTAAGGTATCCAATAAAAACACATTTGAAGGACCTATTGTCTAGCTTATTTTAGATTGATCAAGGATATTTACATTGACAATAGATTCACACTTCCTGAGGTAACTTGGGTTTAACTTTCTTCCGAACCACATCTCATATGGTGTAAAGAATACAACTTTACAATGTACTCTATTTAATATGTACATATATAGTCATTGCTCCTTCTCAAAATACCCTAGTACGAGAAGTATCTATTAACATGAACCTACTAATTTTTAATAAGGTCATGTTATATACTTTTGTTACACCATTTTGCTGAGGTATCATGGGTATGATATTATGTTTGTAGATACTAGAGTCTTTACAATATTCAAGAAATTTCATAGAGGTATATTAATCACCTTTGTTAGATCTTAAGACTTTGATTATATGCCCTAATTGGTTTTCAATTTTCTACTTATATTCTTTAAATATTTTAAGTACCTCAGATTTTTGTGATAAGAGATATAAATATGCATATCTCGAATAATCATCGATAAAAGTTATAAAATAAATCTTTTCACAATATGATTTTACCCTAAAGGATCAACATATATCAGTGTGAATAAATTTTAATAGGGTTGCTCTTCTAATTGCTTCTTTAGCAAATGATTTCTAATCAATTTTTCTTTTATACATGCTTCACAATTATTAAAAGTGTTTTTTTGAAAATCAGGCAATAAGTTAAAGTTGACTAGTTTTTTCAGCTTATTCAAACTTATATATCCTAGTCATTTATATCATACATTCACATCAATAGAAAACGCACATTCAATATAAGCAAAAAAGGATGCTTTATTTTCATTAATATTCAATTTAAACAACTCATGTTCAGAATAAAAAATACCAAAAAGTGCTATCCAACCATGTTTTCCCACAACTTTCTTAGGGATAAATTTGACTTCAAACCCTTTCTTTACTAGGAAAGGTATAAACATTAAATTGTGCTTAATAGATTGTACAATTAATACATCAATAAGTACAACAAGAGTGCCTCCTATAACGATCATAGATAATCCAACCCCTAGAATATCAGCAAAAAAAATATTTTTCATATACACCTAATGTTTCTCAGACTTAAAAGTCTATATCTCCCTCCTTATTCTTTGAAATGTGTTGAGTAACTCTAGAATTCATCTACCCACCAATTATAAGGCAGTCCATGTATAAATATTCAGAAATCATGTAGATAATATCTTGTTTTTCTTTAGGTTGTGTTGCTAAGAGTTACACTCATTTTTCTTTAAGTTCTAGTAATTCTTTTTCAAGAGCCCTATCTTTCCACAATTGAAGCACTTTATACGAGAAATGTATCACTACGATTTATTAAAATTTTGACTATTTTTTATCAAATTTGTTAAATTTCTTATTTGGTTTCTTTTTATTCTAGTTAGTGTTAGAAGTAGACCGTAAGTCATTCTTTGCTAAGAGTACTTTATCCTTTTTATTTTTGTTATGTGCTCTTACTCTATAAAATGTTTCAAAAGAAAAAAGTTAGGTCCCAACCTAAGAGTTATGTTATCATGTTCCATGAGGGAGGAAGACTATTTAGGATTATTGATATATGCATAGGGTAGTTTCATGCCTAAATTTAATCACATGTTGTTTGTTTATATTTTCTTCCTTAAAATTTGTAGACCCTCTATTTGTCAATTTATCTTTTTCAAAATGATGACTAAAGTTTGTATTTGAATTGGCAAAAACTGAAAAACTTAATGGCATAAACTTCCAAATATGAAAGCGTAGAATTCCTTTGGCCTTGAAATTAGAGAGTATGAATAATATCCTAAGAGAGACAATAATCCCTCCTACAGAAGAAACAACTAATGAGGACAGTAAAAAATATCTAATCTTCCTCAAGGATGACACTTTAGCAAGAACCATTATGTTAACTTATATAGAAGATGACTTATTTAGGGTATTTGAGGAGTGTAAAGCAGCAAAAGAATTGTTCGATTCTATAACAATAAAAATAATACAACTACAAAACTACATATATATTTACTCTTTAGAAATATAATTCACATAAAGTGAAAGAAGGAGATAATGTGGTTGAACATGTTAACCAAATGTTAGTTATGGGTAGGGATTTTATAGTAGCTAACTCTAAACAATACTAATTAGCTTGACACCTAATTGCAATAACATTAAACAACATCTACTGTCATGCAAATACTTACAAGCACCCGACTATAATACTAGAAACATTTCAGGTACTAAACACAAAATAGGAATTCTAACAACAATATAGGGGTAATAGAATAATTTTCCTATCTATCAGGTTACTGTAAAGGACAAATTGCTAATTCTATCTCCTATTGACTATTTTGTAAATTTCATAAAAACTTAGGGACATAACAGTAAAGTCACCCATTTCTATAATTTCTAGAAAATAGCTAAGGGTAAATTTATGACTTTGTTCTAAAGAGGAGAATGTAATTTCTATAAGATACTAAGGGCGGAACAATAAAACAACCCCAATGGTCTTCCCATAAATTTACAAATAAATATCTGAACAAAATAATAATTTGGGCATAATACCTGCTCTTTAATTTCTTATGAATTGCAGGAGTAGAACTATAATTGCAGCCTAATGCCCGAGGTGGTTTCACAGACCTCGAGGCTATTTCAAAAAAATGTGGTTGGTTTCAAAAAACTATGAGCGATTTTGAGATAACCGTTGATAGTTTCGACAGAAACCAATGGCAAGGCGATTTTCGGTCCCTGGTTTGAGAGAAGGCCAAGGTGGTTTCTCATAAATAGTGGCTAGAGGGCATTTCCATAATTCACCTTATAGGTGAATAAGGTGAATTTACTAACTCTAGTTCTTTCTCGGGTTATGTTAAGAGAGGATACCATAGTGAGAGAGATGACAAAAACACAAAAGAAAGAAGAGAGAGAGAGAGCATAGTGTGTTTTCTACTTTGTTAGAGAGCAAACTATCTTCAACCTCTTTCTAGACAACAACTCCTATTGCCGAACTAGAGAACTATCTGGTTCAACGACTTCCTGTTTTTCCCGCTTTTTGTTTTTCTTTGTTATCTCTTCTTCTTTGGTTAGTGACTATTATGAAAAAGGTATCTCACAAGGAGAAGAACTCATGACTTTCCTTGATTTAGATAAGCCCTTCGTTATTCTCTTCCTCTCATTTTTTTACAAACAAACATAAAACCAAAACCTTTATGTTTCTATTTTTGTTCATATTTTTTTTGGAAAAAACTGATTCTCTATGTCTTCTTTCCCTTACTTCTCTATTTTGGAACAGAATCGCATACCTTGTTATAACATAGCAGTGATGACGGATGTTGTGAAGCAATCGTGAGGTTCTGATACTAATGACGAATGAAGAGTCAAGTGATGAAGTATAAGATGGTGAATCATGGTCTATGATTCTAGTTTTTCACAAGAAGGGGAGAAGACTACAATATGTTCTATTATTTTGGCTTTTTAAATTAACTTTATACTCATTCCACTTTTGTGCTTATTAGATCTAGGTTTTTCTTGCAACCGATTCTAAGAGATTATTATCCATTAATAACCATCATTTATTTTGTAATAATAAACATTCAGATTTATTAAAAACATTTTTCTTTATAAAACAGAAAAGACGTGCATCTCGTGAAATTCACATAATGGATGTCAGAGCAAGTGGCAATCAGTTACATTTGTAACTTACATATGATGCATCTCTATGGTGAAGCCAAGCTTGCTAACTTGGTGGATTTCGAATGTCTCCTTATGATGAAAATTGAAACATAGTCATGTGAGTGTAATTGCATATAGATAATCAAGATGATGCATCTCCATGATCAATGCTAACTTGAGGAGCAATGAACATACACATCCATTAAAGATTTATGAAAACTTTTCTATCTACATGAAGAACTTTAGTTTTTGAAATTCTTCATAGTTTTGTACTGATGTATTTGAAATCATTCATTTTAGTTGTGGAATTGAGAACCTTAACATAGCTTGAAGACAAGCTCAATGAAGGGTAGTGGAGATGACTCACAATCTTTATCTCTTCATTCACAATCTTTATCTCTTCATAAGAAGATTGAAAGCACAAACCATGGTCCAACATAAGCATAAGTCAATGTGGACGAAGGTCGTGGACTATGTTTATGTGTGTTGTCATACCTAGTATGTGTATGTATATATATATAGTTTTTTAGGTTTGTAAACATGAAAATTTTCATTTCTGGTTCTTGAGACCGGAAATGAATCTTTTCGTATCTACGTCATTTCTAAGGGCGTGCCAGCTATCTTACTCAAGCTAGCGAAGATTTTTGAAAGTATTCTGACTTCTTTTGGCAATTGTGGGAAAGCGAGATCTTTTCGTTTAAATCTTCTTGAACCGATGCTCAAGCGTCAATTTAAACGCTTAAAATTTCATTTTTACAAAACTTTGCAAGATTAGTGTTTGAAAAACTCGATGTATGCCTAGTTTGCAAGTTTTATTACGACTTTGGACGAACCTAAGTTTTTTGAGTTTTTAGTTATTTAGGTCGGTTATGTGTGTGCGTAAGTGGCCTATTTTCAACGTGATTTGTGCGTAGATTCGGGGCATTTTTAAAAGCTAACGAATGCAAAGATGCACAAATATTTTCGGGTTTTTGAGATGATGATGTGAGCTAGACTCGAATTGAAAGCAACTCACACAACTTAATGTAAATACCCGAAATTGAAGTGCAACTCACGCAGCTTAATGTAAATACCCGAAATGTAAAGCAACTCACACGACTTAATGTAAATCCACACAAAGGGAAATGCAACTCGACGTGAAGTAAACTCACACAACTTGAAAATATATAAGTATGTTATATCCTATGAGCAACAAAGGCTCAAAATGTGTGTGAGAGTGGAGAGCTTTAAGGCTCGAGTGCTTTTATGTGTAAGTGTGAAATTTAAATGACAACTCACACGACTTTCACTAAAGTAAATACCCAAATGGAAATATATGCTTTAGCTTAAGAGCGGAATGGCTCAATGTATATGTAAGTGTGAAATTTAAATGACAAACTCACACGACTTGAATGTAACTACCCAAATTGAATCGCAACTCACATAGCTTTCACTAAAGTAAATACCCAAAGAGAAATATATACTTTAGCTTAAGAGCGAAAAGGCTCAATGTGTGTGCAATTAAGAGTGGAAAGGCTCAAGTGCACGTGGGTGTCCCTTGTGTACGATTAAGAGCGATAAGGCTCAAGTGTATGTGTGTGTCTTGTGTATTAAGCACAAATATTATATTTCAGGAGGAGACTATGCTCCATTATTATAATCCCGTATCAAATTGAATTTAATCTCATATGAGTAAGGTAAAAACCGAATTTAAACACTTACACGTGGTCGGCTTTTCCTTTCAAGTTGCCTGGGTCCATTCTCCTTGGCAGCCAATAGATAGGTCTCCTTAGGTGGGTCTAGACGTGAGAGTTTAGGCTCGGGTTTGCTTGGGGGCAGCTAAGTGTTTATGGTTTGGGATGAGGCTGGGTTTGGCCAAGGTGTGGGTTAGCTAAGTGGGTATGGTCCTAGCTAGGTCTAGGTTGGGTTGGGGTGTTGATGTGGATGGGGTTAGGTCAAGGCAAAAGGGTGCGGGACGGTTGGGGCAGTAGGTTTAGTCGGCACTAGAGTGTTGGCTAGGTTAGGGCACCTCACAAGGTGCAGGCCGGGGCAGGTGTTGGGTGTGTTGTGGCGCGGGACTGGTGTGGCAGACGCTAGGGTGTGGCAGGTAGAGGGTGCGGGTGGTAGGCTATGGCAGGGGTGTTCGGTTGGGAGTGTGCAGGTTGGGGCAGCCGGGGTGTGTAACGGTAGATGGGTGCCGGTGACAAGGTGTGGGTGGCAGGGTGCGGCAGGTGAGAGTGGAGTGTGTCTAGGGCATTCGGCTGGGAGCATGGGAAGGTAGCAGGGTGGGTCGTGGGACGATGACAGGCGGGAGCTGGGTGCTGGCGCTGCTAAGGTGCAGGCCAGGGGATTGTGAGGCGAGGTGTAGATGGAATCAGTAAGTAGGTGCGATGGCACTGCAAAAGGTGCAGGTCAGGGACTAGGTGCCGGTATGGCAGGCGGAGGGTGTGGTGCTGGTGCGCAGTGGGGCAACAAGATGGCGCGTGGGATGGTGAGGCAGTTGGGTAGATGGGCACGTAGGATATAAACCGAGTGCTGGCTGCACTCGATTAGAATTAGGTTAGGTCGGTGGAGAGGTTTCAAGGGAATAAGCTAGGTGCAACCAGCACCTAGCTAGGTTCGGTTCGGGGTAGGCTTAGCCGTGGGTTAGGTGGGTAGGTTTAGGGTGAGGATGGTCCAACTAGGGTGCGGTTAGGATTAGGTTTAGGTGAGATTTAAGGGAGTCAGTTTGGTGAAAATCTAGGTCGGTTTAGGTGAAAGGGGCTGAGTATAGGCTAGTTTTGGGTTAGGTTTAGTGGGGTCGGAAGTGGACTAGGTTAGGGTTAGGCTGAGAGACCTACCTCTTGGAGCCGGTCCACCATGTGTAGCCCATCCTTGATCCACGCCATTTGCATGTTGGTGCAGCCCTTTGGTTTTGTCTAAGTCCATACAAGGCTTGAACCCACATTCTTGATCAAGCCCACATGGCTAGCCCACTTGAAAATATCAAGCCCACCATTTTTCTCTCATACTTTATACACTCTCTCTCCCCAAGCCTCTACTTGAAGTTTACGTTAACTTTTTATGCCCCCCCTTGCTTCTATTTATAGGCAAGGGGATGAGTCTTGGGTTAGGATCTTGGATTTGGTTTTTATGATCCAAATCCAGTCTAAATACTATTTGGGTTTGGATCTGGATATTTATGTTCAGATCCAATCCAAATTTTTGTTTCTTCAGTCCTTCTTGGCGTTTCGAGTCGGGCGATTTTTGCGGGCCCTGGCTTTATTAGTGCTCCGTCTTGGGATGAGTTTTTTCCAACCTTTTCGTCTGATCTCCTTCTCACCTTCTAGACTTTGTTTAGTCTGAATTTTGGAATTTCAAGCTTGGGCTTGGATTTCTGATGATTTTGTTTGGTGCTTTGGCTTTGCTTTTTATGTTTCAGGGCTGAAGTCTGCTTCTGGCCTGGGTTCTTCTTTTGCTTTTTGATCCTGCTTTCATCAGGCCGGGCTGACTTCTAGGCTTTTGGACCTATTTTTGGAGCTGCTTTTTTATCAAGCTCCACCTGATTGATTTGGTTGTTTACAAAATTGGGACTTGGCCCGAGTTTAAGAAAACTATATTTCGAAAGGGGTTTTGGTAAAAAGTTTAAAGGTTTTGAACTCCTAGGTTTTTGAAAGCTCAAAATTGGTTTTGAAATGATTTTACAAACAAGTGGTTGTTTTGGAAAATCATTTGTTATTTGGATAATGGCAAAGAAGACAACACTCCTTTTTGCTTTCTCCTTGGATTCGTCTTCGAGAATATGGGATCGTCCCAGCTTTGAGAAAAACTTTTGCTTTGTGCCCGATAAGAGGAGATTTTTGCCAAAGGGGACTTTACCTAATGCGGTTCTGGTCCTAAATGGGATCATACATTTGATGTTCATGCGTGCACATGTGAGTGAATGACATGGAATGATATGCTAGGAAGTATGATTTTCTAGAGACTTAATTTTTGAATGGTCGAACTTGGGAGTCTTATGAAGACCTGCTGCGCCAAGTGAGTTGGTCTTACGTTGCTCGATGTTCTAGGTTTTCTCAATTTACTTTTGAGAGAGGAAAACTCTTTTAGCTTCAATCCTAAGGATTTTCAGCTTCTCGTGTTTCCCTTTACTTGAGTCTTAACACTCGCTAATCTAGCAAAGGTTTTATAAGAAAATCAAGCAGCATTTCAAAATTTCTACGCCTTACCCAACAACGTCTAATTCTCAAACAAAATGAGATTCAAGTAAGCAGATCCTATTTTTACTTTATGACTCCTTGAAATGAATCTTTCTTCACTTCGAATAAGTCGCAGGGATGGGGAAAGAGTTACCACGGTCCCTTTTGGAGCGTCCTGTGGTTTGATGGAAAGAGACGGAAAACTGCTCTTTTGAGCTTTTGGCCACTTTTCTTTTTTTCAATAGAAGGTCTCCCTTTGGGAGTATTTTTTCTTTGTTCCCTCTTTTTCATGGAAGAAACGATTTTTTTCTTTTCAACTCAGCTTTCCTTTGGAAAATGACTTTTGTAGGGATTTTTCTTTTTGCTTTTTGCCAAATTTTCCTTTTAGGGAAGAGAAGAGAAGAGGGGAAGGACTTATCCCAATGATCTACTCGATTCATCCCAGATCAGCCTATTTAGAAATAGCACGTACTACTTGCAAGTATTTCGCTATTTTGAACTAGGCCTTCCTTTGTAAGATGAAGATTTTTGAAATGTAACCCGTATGTTTTTGAAAACTCCGCTTTTTCACAAGCATCGAATCTCTCATTCAAGGTCACACGATCTACTTTGATCATCACTCACGAAGTTTTAAAAGAAGATTTCCTCAAAACATTTTTACAAAGGGAATTTGGCTTATACCTTACACATGGTATTTTTTCAAATATTTGGCATTCATAGGGTCTGCTAAATTCCTACCCTCAACATCGATTAACCAGTATGCATTGTTCGTGGTGGTTCCACGTACAACATAAGGACCATCTCACTTGGGCTGCCACTTTGCAAGTGGATGCGGGTCACGATGGTGGATGATCTTCAATACAAGGTCTCCCACTTTGAAGTGGCGAGACTTCATATGCTTTTCGTAATGTCGGGCTATCCTTTGACGGTATGCATGTGCATGATCCATAGCAAGGAGCCTTCTTTCATCTAATAAATCAAGCTCGGCCATTCTAGCATGCTGAAGCGTCTATAGGAGGAGGTCGAGTGCAAGTGATGTATGGAATGAATGCAATTTGGTATGAATAGAGAGAATGACGTTTGTGCCATAGACCAACTCAAATGACGTGGCATTTGTGGGAGTTCGGATGGAAGTCCTATAAGCCCATAAGGTTTCATCCAACTTCTCATGCCATGTCCTACCCTTCTCTAAGGTTTTCTCAATAATGCTTATGAGAGTCTTGTTGGTGGCTTCAGCTTGGCCGTTGCCTTGAGGGTAGTAGGGTGATGAGAAGTGATGAGTTATGCCATCCGTGTTACATAACTTTACCATCCTCTCGTTCTTGAAGGGGGTGCCATTATTAGACACTAGGTCTCTTGGAACTCCAAATAGAGCTAAGATATTTTTCCTAACGAATGCCACTACATGTTGCCCCTAGACATTAGTCAGGGAGGTAGCTTCAACCCATTTAGAAAAATACTCGGTGGCTGCTATAATAAACCTATGGTCGTTTGATGCATTTGGAAAAATTGGTCCTATGACGTCAAACGCCCACATGGTGAATGACCATGGGCTGACCACGGAATGCAAGGTTGATGATGGGATATGAATGGCGTGTCTATGCACTTGACATGGTGACACTTCCTAACATGATCATGACAATCTTGCTTTAGAGTGGACCAAAAGTAACCGACTCTAAATATTTTTATTGCCATCATGTTTGCATTTACATGCCCTCCACATTCTCGAACGTGGAAGTCATGCATTATAATCCTAGCCTCCTCAAGGTCTACACACCTCAATAAGATGCTAGTAAAACTCTTTTTGTAAAGAATCCCTCCCAAAATCATGTATCGGGTTGAAATCTTTCGGATAAAAGCTTTATCTTTAGACAAAGCGAGTTCTGAAAATCCTCCATTTTCTAGGAAATCTTTAGTGTCTTAAAATTAGGGTTTTTCAGTAGAGTTTTGGTTGGTTTAACAAATCTCCAAATCGTGAATGGATGGAGTGGGTGAGTGCCATATTTCTAAGGATCGAGTTTCCAAAGTGGGATCGACCCTTAGGGCTGAGCCTAAGGATGAGAGGGCATTTGCTATGCCATTGTCCTCTCTTCCTACATGTGTGAGTGTACATGATTTTAACGAATCGACCAGTTTGGTGGCCAATTCGTGGTATGGAAGCAATTTTTCATTTTTGACTTGCCAAATTTTCAACACTTAGTTTATAACAAGTAAAGAGTCTCCAAAGACTTTGATGCATGATGCCCCTAGAGTTTTTGAAATCTTCAAGCCTTGTATGAGTGCTTCATACTCGGTTGTATTGTTAGAACATTCGAAATCTAGGTGAATAGCAATGGGGATTTCTCCCTTTTCGGGGGATATGAGGATGACTCTCGCACCAGCCCCTCTTTGGTTTCTTGCCCCATCGAAGTGCATTTTCTATCCTTGGTTTTCATTTAAACAGTTTGCTAAAATATGGTTTTGAAATTGGTTTAGAAAGATGCCCTCGTCGGGCATTTCATCAAGTATGGGATATGAATAAGGGGAAATCGACCACATAGTCAGCTAGGGCTTGTCCCTTAATGGAGGTTTGATGGTGGAATTTTAGGTCATACTCCATTAAGAGGAGCTGCCATTTATCCAGCCTACCCGTGAGGATAGGTTTTTCAAACAAATGCTTGATTGGATCAAGCCTAGACACTATCCAGATCTCATGATCTATGAAGTAATGTCGAAATTTCTGGCAGGCCCATACCAAGGCCAAGCATGTTTTCTCCATGGCTTGATAATTTCTTTCATAAGACAATAGAGTTTTCGAAATATAGTAAATAGCATACTCTTTATGGGTATCATCCTCATATTGAGCTAATAAAGCATCCAAGGCATTTGTATGCACAGAAATGTAAAGTAAAAGTGGTTTTCCTTGCTTTGGAGGGTTTAAAACGGGAGGATTAACCAAATACATTTTTAACCTTTCGAAAGCTTTTTGGCAATCGTCGTCCCATATAAATTTCACCCCTTTTCTCAAAAGCTTGTTGAAAGGTTCACATCTTGTTGTGAGGTTTGAAATAAACCTTCTAATCGATTGGAGGCGACCTTGGAGGCTTCGGATTTGAGTTAAATTGGAGGGTGGAGACATGTCTATGATGGCTCGACACTTAGAGGGGTCGACTTCAATGACCCTTTGGCTTACCAAAAAACCTAAAAGCTTGCCGGATTCTACTCCGAAGACGCACTTTTGAGGGTTTAGTTTCACTTTATAAAGCCTCAGTCTTTCGAAAACTTTTTGCAAAGATTCGATGTGTGTGCATCGGGTTTTTTATTTTACCAAGAGATCACCCACATACACTTCTAAGAGCTTATGAATTTGATCGTGAAAGATCGCAGTCATGGCTCTTTGGTATGTGGCACCGGCGTTTTTCAAGCCAAAGAGTATGATTGTGTAACAGTATGTGCCCCAAGGTGTGGTAAAAGCAGTTTTAGACTGATCTCTTGGGGCTAACTTGATTTGATTATAACCCGAGTAGCCATCCATAAAGGAAAATATTTCATGATTTGCGGTGCTATCGTCTATCAAATCAATGTTTGGCAAAGGGAAGTTATCCTTTGGAGTGGCTTTGTTCAGATTTCTAAAATCGATGCAAATTCGAATTTTCTCATTGGACTTTCGAACTACAACAATGTTTGAAAGCCAATCAGAATACACAATGGGTTTTATAAAACCAGCTTTAAGTACATCTTCTAAACCCTCTTTCACTTGAGAGTGTACGTTCTGATGGATCTTTCTAAGCTTTTGTTTTATGGGTTTTGAATCTGAATCTAGGGGAAGACAATGCTCTACGATTTTTGTCTTCGTATGTCCATGCAAAAATGTCAATGTAGGCTTTCAGGAATGCAATGAATGATGCTTTTTCATGCTCATGCAGACATGTACCTATCTTAACATATTTTGGTTTTGCTTCACTCCCTAGGTCGACTTCTATGAAATCCCCTCCTACAAAATTCGAAGGTTTTTCTAAATCGAGAATTTTGTGAAAGTCGGGAAGTTCGGAGGTTTGATCCTCCTCCGTGCTTTAATCATTCTCGAGAATTATAAATTCTAGGGAATTTGGAGTTAATGCATGCTTTTTACAAACACCTGGTTTTGGTTTTGGAATTTCTGCAGGTTTTGAAGATTTTGGTCCTTTTATGAAGACAATTTTTTCTTCAAATTCCTTGGCTTTTTCCAAATTTCTACCAGGAGCTGGTATGTACAAGATTGTTTTGGTTTTTTTGCCATTTTTCAATGTTTTTGGGTTTTTACAAATTTGCAATTTTTTTGGCTTTTTGTTTAAAGAGGGGTCTTCCATCACACCTACAAAGAAAACGCCACAAATTAGTCTCTAAACAAGAGATCTAAGTCGTTGGTCTCGGTTTTAGCAAGCTCTAAGGCACCCTTGACCCTAGTGGTTCTGGGGGTATGGTGGGAATATAGCCTATCCCATACCTATTTGGATTTGGGTTTGTGAAGACAGGCTCTAGACGCCTATTGTTTTTGTTTCCTAAACTCTGGTAGGGCATGTAGCCCAAGTTGAGCAGCATGTTCCAAGGTTTTCTTATTTTAGAAAACTCTTTGTACAAAGGATGACCTTGGAACTTGTTGTCATCCATGGCATGCTCGAAGGGTTTTCGTTTTAGGGTTTTTGGAAATATAGGGAGTATTTGCCTAGGATAGTAATGACTTTTGGTGGGCCAGCTTTGGGCTGCCCCTTGACGTACACGACCGTCCTAGGGTTTTGGGGGACGAATTCGTATGATTCGTCCATGGATTTGACGGGGTTGGTCCCATAGGCCTTTCCACTTGACAAGCAAGGGAAGTTTTGAACTCCCCTTACCTGTGAATGGCTTTCACCTAGGATTACCACGATTTGATTCTCGTGGGAGATTTTCACACACCTATGGAAGGTGGATGACACAGCACAAAGGCTGTGTATCCATGGTCTTCCCAGAAGTAGGTTATAGTGGGGTGTATGTCTAAGACATGGAACACCCCTGCGTGGGTTATTCTCCCAATTTCCATGGGTAACCCTATGGTTCCCAAAGGTTTTGATGCATTCCCATCGTATCTAGTGATAACGATGGGGCTTGAGTTTACAGAAGTCAAGGTGGCTCCAATTTGACATGCCACGTGTAGCGAAAGGATGTTGAGACCTCCTCCCTCATCAACCAAGCACCTGTCTAGAGGATGGTGATTCAATACCACCTCGATATGCAGGGCTTGATTGTGGATTTCATATGATCTTTCAATTTTGTCTTCCGAAAACACAATTGGCGTTTTTGCACATATGGGTGCAACTAGGAATGACAAGGACTCAGGTATTATACTCGAGTTAACCTTGGCTCTCTCTAAGATTTTTTTCTAAAACTAGTCTATGCTTAGGTGAGGTTTGTATCAACTCTAGGATGAACATGTTTATCGGGATCTTAGAAAGATGATTTTCAAAATCATATGAGGTTAAAACGTTTTTACCTTTGTCCGTGATTTGCAAAACCTTAGGAATACATGCTTTTGAAGGGCCAGGAACACTGACCACTTTTTTAGCAGTTTTTTCTGAGGGTTGATAGATCCTCCCAGACCTAGTCACCTCCCCCACACTTTGCCTAAGGCTCGCTCCTATGTTGGCTCTATTTGTGTGCTTTGGAGAACCCGAAATTTCTAAGACGGCTCTAGCCGGGGGCGGGACTCTAAGCGCTCCCTAGATCACTACTTGGCGGCTTTCTTGTATATGATGAGAGAAAGTGGTGTGTGACAAGTAGTGAAGCCAGAATATGATGCATGCACAAAACCTTTCGAGGTTGCGAAAGCACATACCTCTTTTTCCTTCCTATTGGTACTTGCGTGATTAGGGAAGGGTTCTTTGAGCACAGCTTGGGCAGGCTCAGGTTCTTCAGTGACCTAGAGCCAGCCCTACTCTATCAAGTTTTCAATTTTATTTAAAAGAAAAAAGCATTTGTTCGTATCATGGCCTTTGAGTCGATGATACTTGCAATACCTGTTCTAAAACCTCCCTTTTGGCGGGGTCCCCTTTGGAATTTCCAAGAGTATCACCAAGCCTTGGGCGAGTAGGAGGTCTAGAACCTCCGACACAGGTTGCCCCAATAGGGTATACTCCCGTTTTTCAAAGTTTTTTTGAAATTTTTCATTTTTTTCATTTTTTTGTTGTTCAAGCTTTTTTGAAGTGCTCGCTGGGCATGACTCCACTCGGACATTTGCAATCTTTTGGGGTTTCACCTCTTTGTCCGTCATGGGTGGCCCGTAAGTTCTGGGTTTTTCAAATCTTATTTTGGGAAGTATTTTTCCCTTCCACAAGTCATCATAGACTCCCTTTTTCAGGTTGGTTTCAAACAAGGAAGCCTTCTTTATTAACTTGTGAAAGATAGATATTTCATGCAATGAAAGAAGGGTTTTGATCTCCATTTTAAAATTTTCGAGGATGAGCATGACTACGCATCCTTCGGAGATGGGCTCTTTTATTTGCCCAAGGAGGGACCTCCATCTAACGATGAATGCATGTACATCCTCGTTCGAAGCTTTTTCGTATCCCTCAAGGTGTTCAAAGTGGGCATTACTTCCACGTTGTGCGAAAATCTTTGCATGAAGTTGTTTGTTAACTCTTCAAAAGTAGCAAACTGGCTTAAGTCGTAGGAAACAAGTCATTTTGAAGCAGTCCCCTTAAGGGAAAGGGGAAACCAATAAATCCATTTGGCAGAGTCCCTTTTCTTCTTATAGGCTCTGCGTGAAAAGAGTTGCAAGTGGGATCTAGGATCCCCCATGCTATCATACCGATGGAAATTCGGTATGTCGTCATCGTTGTCTGTTTCATAATCTGAAGGAAGGAAGTCAGACAGGGCATACGATTTCTTTTTCTTGTTTTGCCCCTTCAACAGTTGTTGAAGGGCTTTGCGATCCTTCAGTGTGAAGGAATCGTGGTATTGGTCCCCCTCCATTGCAGAGGTTTTCTTGGGTTTGCTTGTCTTGGTAATTCTTTTCTTGGCTTTGGCGGGTTCGCTATGTGATGAACAAGAGTCGGCCATCTCAGCATCTTAGCTAAGGGCGTCGATTCTTGCATCTATTTTAGCCTCAAATTCCCTGCGCAAGTTCTCTAACTCTTCTTTCTTACACTTGAGTTGAGATTTTGAAATCCTTTTGGAAAGGAAACTTAACGAGCGCGAGGCTTGGCTAGTCACTTCGTTAGAGCCTGAACTAGACATGACTCAACAAAAGTTTGAAATCCTACAAATGCAAATAGGCGAAAATTTTAAACACTTTTGGAAAATTTTCGCAGAGTTTTGCTTGTTTTATCAAAGTTTTAAGACCCGAGTCCCACCGCGCGTGGTAAATCTGTAAACATGAAAATTTTCACTCCTGGTTCTTGAGACCAGAAATGAACCTTTTTGTATCTATGTCGTTTCTAAGGGCATGCCAGCTAGCTTGCTCAAGCTAGCGAAGATTTTTGAAAGTATTCTGACTTCTTTTGGCAATTGTGGGAAAGCGGGATCTTTTCGTTTAAACCTTCTTGAACCGATGCTCAAGGGTCAGTTTAAACGCTTAAAACTTCGTTTTACAAAACTTTGCAAGATCAGTGTTTGAAAAACTCGATGTATGCCTATCTTGCAAGTTTTATTACTACTTTGGACGAACCTAAGTCTTTTGAGTTTTTAGCTATTTAGGTCGGATATGTGTGTGCGCAAGTGGCCTATTTTCAACGTGGTTTGTGCGTAGATTCAGGGCGCTTTTAAAAGCTAATGAATGCAAAGATGCACAAATAATTTCGGGTTTTTGAAATGATGATGTGAGCTAGGCTTAAATTGAAACCAACTCACACAACTTAATGTAAATACCCGAAATTGAAGTGCAACTCACGCAGCCTAATGTAAATACCCGAAATGTAAAGCAACTCACACGACTTAATGTAAATCCACACAAAGGGAAATGCAACTCGACGTGAAGTAAACTCACACAACTTGAAAATATATAAGTATGTTATATCCTATGAGCAACAAAGGCTCAAAATGTGTGTGAGAGTGGAGAGCGGAAAGGCTCGAGTGCTTTTGTGTGTAAGTGTAAAATTTAAATTACAACTCACACGACTTTCACTAAAGTAAATACCCAAATGGAAATATATACTTTAGCTTAAGAGCGGAATGGCTCAATGTATATGTAAGTGTGAAATTTAAATGACAAACTCACACGACTTGAATGTAACTACCCAAATTGAATCGCAACTCACACAGCTTTCACTAAAGTAAATACCCAAAGGGAAATATATATTTTAGATTAAGAGCGAAAAGGCTCAATGTGTGTGCAATCGTGTGCAATTAAGAGCGGAAAGGCTCAAGTGCACGTGGGTGTCCCTTGTATACGATTAAGAGCGATAAGGCTCAAGTGTATGTGTGTGTCTTGTGTATCAAGCACAAATATTACATTTCGGGGGGAGACTGCGCTCTATTATTACAACCCCATATCGAATTGAATTTAATCTCAAATGAGTAAGGTAAAAACCGAATTTAAACACTTACACGTGGTCAACTTTTCCTCTCAAGTTGCTTGGATCCGTCCTCCTTGGCAGCCAATAGATAGGTCTCCCTAGGTGGGTCTAGATGTGAGAGTTTAGGCTTGGGTTTGCTTGGGGGCAGCCAAGTGTTTATGGTTTGGGATGAGGCTGGGTTCGGCCAAGGTGTGGGTTAGCTAATTGATTATGGTCCTAGCTAGGTCTAGGTTGGGCTGGGGTGTTGATGTGGATGGTGTTAGGTCAAGGCAAAAGGGTGCGGGAGGGTTGGGGCAATAGGTTTAGTCAGCACTAGAGTGTTGGCTAGGTTAGGGCACCGCACAAGGTGCAGGTCAGGATAGGTGCTAGGTGTGTTGTGTCGTGGGACTGGTGTGGCAGACGCTAGGGTGTGGCAAGTAGAGGGTGCGGGTGGCAGGCTGTGGCAGGGGGGTTCGGCTGGGAGTGTGCAGGTTGGGGCAGCCGGGGTGTGTAACGACAGACGGGTGCCGGTGACAAGGTGCGGGTGGCAGGGTGCGGCAGGTGAGAGTGGGGTGTGGCTAGGGCGTTCGGCTGGGAGCGTGGGAAGGTAACAGGCTGGGTCGTGGGACGATGGCAGGCGGGAGTTGGGTGCTAGTGCTATTGAGGTGTAGGTCGGGGGATTGTGAGGCGAGGTGTAGATCGAGTCGACAGGTAGGTGCTATGGCGATGCACAAGGTGCAGGTCAGGGACAGGGTGCCGGTATGGCAGGCGGAGGGTGCGGTGCTGGTGCGCAGTGGGGCAGCAAGATGGTGCGTGGGATGGTGAGGCGGTTGGGTAGATGGGCACGTAGGATATAAACCGAGTGTTGGCTGCACTCGGTTAGAATTAGGTTAGGTCGGTGGAGAGGTTTCAAGGGAATAAGCTAGGTGCAGCCAGCACCTAGCTAGGTCCGGTTCGGGGTAGGCTTAGCCGTGGGTTAGGTGGATAGGTTTAGGGTGAGGATGATCCAACTAGGGTGCGGTTAGGGTTAGGTTTAGGTGGGATTTAAGGGAGTCGGTTTGGTGAAAGTCTAGGTCGGTTTAGGTGAAAGGGGCTGAGTATAGGCTAGGTTTGGGTTAGGTTTAGTGGGTTCGGTTGGGTGAAGTGGGCTAAGTTAGGGTTAGGTTGAGAGACCTACCTCTTCGAGCCGGTCCACCATGTGTAGCCCATCCTTGATCCATGCCATTTGCATGTTGGTGCAGCCCTTTGGTTGAGTCTAAGTCCATACAAGGCTTGAACCCACACTCTTGATCAAGCCCACATGGCTAGCCCACTTGAAAATATCAAGCCCACCATTTTTCTCTCTCATACTTTATGCACTCTCTCTCCCCAAGCCTCTACTTGAAGTTCACGTGAACTTTTTATGCCCCCCCTTGCTTCTATTTATAGGCAAGGGGATGAGTCTTGGGTTAGGATCTTGGATTTAGTTTTTATGATCCAAATCCAATCTAAATACTATTTGAGTCTGGATCTGGATATTTATGTTCAGATCCAATCCAAATTTTCGTTTCTTCAGTCCTTCTTGGCGTTTCGAGACGGGCGATTTTTGCGGGCCCCGGCTTTATCAGTGCTCCGTCTTGGGCTGGGTTTTCCCCAACCTTTTCGTCCGATCTCCTTCTCACCTTTTGGACTTCGTTTCGTCTGAATTTTAGAATTTCAAGCTTGGGCTTGGATTTCTGATGATTTTGTTTGGTGCTTTGGCTTTGCTTTTCATGTTCCAGGGCTGAAGTCTGCTTCTGGCCTGGGCTCTCCTTTTGCTTTTTGATCCTGCTTTCATAAGGCCAGGCTGACTTCTGGGCTTTTGGACCTGCTTTTGGAACTGCTTTTCGATCAGGCTCCACCTGTTTGATTTGGCTGTTTACAAAATTGGGACTTTGTCCGAGTTTAAGAAAACTATATTTCGAAAGAGGTTTTGGTAAAAAGTTTAAAGCTTTTGAACTCCTGGGTTTTTGAAAGCTCAAAATTGGTTTTGAAATGGTTTTACAAAGTTGTTTTGGAAAATCATTTGATTTTGGGGTGTTTACAAGGTTACATGTATATATATATATATATTTATAATTTTTTCATTACATATATATAGTTTTGTCTTTATAAATTAGTGGTCAACCAAACATTGGTTATATAAAATGAAATCAATCTTTCTCATATATTAAGTGAACTTTTTCTTTTTCATCCTGCTATCAATTTTTTTTACATGTAGAGATTCTCTTACATCTTCTCTTGTTCTATCTCTTTTAGTGCAAGTTTTTTTCACCTCTAGTTGGTTTTTCATCTCATTTATCGTTCATAAAATTGCATCAATGGACCAACCAAATCACATCGTTTGTTGTATCTTCAGTGTAATCACAGGGACCTACTAAACAAGTGATGGCTTTTAACTCGAAACTAGGACCGACCTCAAGCTTATTATATTCGGTTCTTAAAAATTATCCGTTAGGGTTTGGATAAGATTCTACGATGTTGCAAAGTCGGCATATCCTCACAATGACTTCTCTAGATGACTCATTGGCTTTGCTAACTCCTAGAATAGTAGATATGATGCCTAATTTTATAAGGCAGTGATACTTATTTATTAATTGTGTATAAAGTTCATCAATTTAGAAAACTTTGAGTTACTTCTATTGGTGACCAAGAAGTAGGTCGTGAGTCAGCTTGATAAGTTATGGGTTTGGCTTAGTATAATTAAGGTAAGATCCACTAAATCTTCTCATTCTCAAGATTTCAACTTCGCAGTAAAGAAATTTTGTATTCACGAAACCAAGTATTTAGTTGATTCTGTCACCCAATTCCACTTTTAGGAGAACAATTTGAATATTCAGAGATTGAAAAATTCATATTAATTCATCCTTGTAACCTCTCGAGTAGTCATCCCAAGATAAATAATCGTTATCTTATTGTACTTTCATCAATGTCTTTAGGGTCACTAAGTCTATCACCATGATTATTGTAGTTGTCTCAGAACCCATAAATTTCAAGGAGTCACTCATTTTTGTTCATATAGTAGATGGTATAGACAATTACCATTGATTTGTAAAACGATTATTGTTTGAGGTATGACAAGCTTCCAACTAATTAATTTAGAGCCAATGAAGTTCTTTATCTTCATAGCAATTGTGGGTTCACTAATTTATTGTAGGTCGTTAATTCACCTTCATTAGCTCCTGTTATGGGATCTATTTCTTCATGAATGACAGCCTTAAAGTCAAATTGATTCATCATCAGTTATCACTAAAAGTTTGATGACTTCATCAGTAAAGAATTTTGCATAATCATAACAAACTGACTCAAGATCATCAATGGATTTGATTCTTCATTGTCTACCCTTTCAGCATATGTAACCGACTCTATGTCCTTAGTTGATATTATGTTAGTAATCAATCCAATAGTTGATTGTATACCATCAACTAAATATGTATGAGTTGCTTGACAACTTGGTTGGAACAAAGCACTAATCTGGTTGATGGCTTCATCGGCTAATGATTTTTTATTTGTGAATTATTGAGTCTATGTATTTGATAGCACTTTATCTAAACATGGAGTAGTGACCGTTTACAACCTTTATTTCAACATTTTACTAATGTGATGTAGATGCTCTTCGTGAAATTTGGATGAGCAACCAGCCCAATAACTATTGTGAAGAATGATTTACCCCTCAAGTCTTTAGATATATGATCAACCGGCCAACATGTAGGATTATAGAGTAAGAGCCCAATCCACCTTGCACATAGTAATCCATCAAAACCAATTCAATAGTCCCACCAAGTGAAAAAGGTATTACACATCCAATGGTCTTGAGTACACAATTCATAATAAGTCTAATGGTTTCATCAAACGTGCCAAAAAGGTGTTATGGGCCAAAATGAAACTCTTTGAAAGCCAAGTTAATCACATTGCTATGAGTCACTTAAGCATATAAGAGGGTGCTAACCTCTGCCCTCAAGAGGGAGCGTTGCAGACATTCGAGATCGAGCAAGCTATAGGTTTTATGCAATCTTGAACAAGTATCTTAGATTAGAAGATTAGGATCAAAGAATCGGCAGCTTTATGGGGGCTCTAAATCAAGTTAGAAACTCGAGAACCTTCTTATTTTGGATCACCTCGGTGAAAATATTGGGTTGATATCAAACAACTTGATAGGATCACAATACTTCAGTTGTATCTCTCCCAATATAGCTCTAATTGACAATATTCTTAGTGCATTAGAAAATAGAGCTAGGAGCTACTTAACAAACTAAAAATAAGGTGATTCTAATAAGATTTTGGATTATTGGTGATTTTTTCAATCTTATCGAGAAGCAGTCACTAGCATGATAACATGCCTTTTAATAGGGTTTCTTCTTTTCTACTACAACTCTCTTGGCTTAACTTAGATTAATGCAATTTTTTATCTTATGGAAAGAGTATATAGAGGTCTTTCTATAATATAAAAAATTGACTATTCCAACTAGAATTGGATGAGTTATAGTCTTTCCTTGGAAATATATGTTCAATTGATTAAGACATCAGTTAACTCTTATAGGGTTAAATTATTTCCTCCATATCCTAGTCATTCTAAATGGGGATCCGAGTGATTCTTCATCCATTGGAAAGAAAAAAAACTTTTTCACATGTTTAAAATTAGAAAAATTTGCACAAAAATAGATTTTTGACAAATTTCAAAACTTGAGGAGGATTTTTGGTAGGTTGACAATAAGGAGTTTGATTATGCCACTGAATGCATAAAGACCAAACTCATGAAGGAGAATGAGGAGGAGATTTTGGTTAACTAAGAAAGATGGGTAATTAATAAGGATTACAACCAAGGAAGAAAAGTAAAGAAAATGAAATAGACATAGGTTTAGGTAAATGATGATCCCTCCAAGGTGAGCAACCAACTCCTTTCATAATTGAGGGTTGGCCTATTCTAAATTCTTCTCTACTTCTATAAATGACTCCTTTATCTAACTTATGAAATAGTGGAGTGATTCTCCTATTCTTAATTTTACAAGACAGTTAGCTATGAATACTAATCGGTTATTTTTGTATTAATAATGACTTATTACTCATCGATTTTTATATTATCTCCTCAAGTCCCTTGCACAGGACAATTATTTTAGGAAATAGCTCCTATTCTTAATTTCCAAAAATGACTGCCATGGTAGCTTAAACTCCTTCAAACATCACCCTAACACCAGCCATGCAAGAAAACTATATATATATTTGTTTCCTGCACTTTTCAAAATATAACTTGTGTTTAGTGTTAGAAACATGAAAAAAATGTGCAGACTACCGAAAGCGTGAATTAAACAAGGCCAAACTTTAATCTGGGAAACCTTGATCCTGGTGTCGAATCTACATTTACCGGAGCTCCACCCAGCCCAAAAATTAGAAAATTTACAAAACACTACCAGCCATCAACCTGACAAGTTTTGTGGCTATTCTCCAGTTCATAACGTCACACTAACTTCAGTTTTACTGCAGCGGACGACTCCAAATGTGCCACAAGTGCATAAGAAACTAGCAGGAAAAGAGAGAGAGAGAGAGAGAGAGAGAGAGAGAGAGAGAGAGAGAGAGAGGGAGAAACTTCCAACTAATTAAAAATTTCGCCATTCTATTATATTTCTCAAAACTATATTAGCACTATCGTTGATTTTTTACACTCTTAGCATAAGTAGTATTTATTTTTTACACTAACTGGGAATGGTTCTGGGTGCATGTGTGAGTCAGCAAGGGAAGAGCAGGATTGAATGGTCTCTCACCAGCTTATTCCTATCCTTGAAAGTGATGTTGAGCAGTTTGTTGTGGCACCAATCCAGCTGCTCCCTCGTCAACCTTGTCATCCTCAAAACCCTCTTCACCAATTTTATGTCTACCAAAGAAAAGAAAACAGACTCGTTCATCCAACCTCCATGACGCTTTTGGAATTTCTTCACCAGGCAGGTTCCACTCTTCACCAAGTCTTTCAACCGCTTGTCCTTCTGATGTCCTCCAACCAAGGAAATACCGTTTTGTTACCAATTTACTCATATATATATATATATATATATTGAATTTGATAATTAAATTTGGAAAATAAAAAATTTATTTTTATCTTTTTGTAGGTGTACTTTATTCAAAAAGTTTCTTTATTAAATTTATATCTCAACTATTCATCTTGTTGAGATTTAGTTAGGAAATGAACATGTAACATTGCTTATATATATCATTGAACTTGTGTGCTGAAAAATATACGTGTGTTTTTGTGTGTGTCAATGCACATGAAGAAACGTGGATGTGATAAAATCATTCCAGGTCATTCTCCGGCAAAATGGACCATACTATTGTGTTTGGAAATATTTGTTTTCGAATAAGATGACAAGGTTTGAAGGATACGACGAGCAGTAGTGAATCAATTATAAGGTTTAACGGATACGCTTTTCTTGAGCTATTGATTTTTGAACATTATAAAATAGGTGACATACATTACAATAGCATGACTCTAAGGAGTTGCTTCATGAAAACAAGGATATAAATCCTTTTTTCTATCTAGGTCTAAAGGTTAGCTGAATACGTGTTGAAATGTGTACAATCGGCACCTTATGTATTTGTATATGTTCGTTGTCATTTCACAATTTTCTTCAGAAAAGGCTATTACAAGGAATTTGGATCCTAAATGCCTATGAGATATATAAATTTATCCTATTCAGGTTTTATATTTATATATATACATATATATACATATATATATATATATATGTGTATATATATATATATATATATATATATATACACATATATATATATATACACATATATACATATATACACATATATATACATATATACACATATATACATATATACACACATATATATACATATATATATTAATTCGATTTCTAGAAAACTAAAAGCCAACCCAGGAGACTAACCTTTTGAGCGCTTGCTTGGATGTCAGCCAGGAGCTTCGAGTCAGCAGGGTTTTGGAGCTTGGTTTGGAACTGCTTTAGCCCATTCATGATGGGTCCAACTTCGTCCCTGTCTCTTTTAACGAATTCCCAAAACGCTCTCATGCACTCCTCCATTACCTGCGCCAAGTTCTGCAGGGATCTTCCTTCCTCTCCTTCAATCTCAGCCGTTTCATCTTCTGCAAGTCACATATTATATCAGACAAAAAGTGTTAGGCTCTCTCTTGAGCTCATGTTTTTGGCTTATTCCTTTTTTTTTCAAATACAACCCATGATTCCAATTCAATCTTCATGGCACAACGGGAGTAATAACATATCTTCAGACACCAATATTAGATTTATATTTGAAAATAATCAAGATATGTTTCTATCCACATCTAGTATGGGAAAAGGCTTAGTTGTTGTTGTTGTTGTATGTTTCTATCCACATCCAAATTTGGTTTGGGTTCATTTAGGACCAATTCTAACATGAGCATAACCAGAACTTAAAAATAAATCGAGTTTGAATCAGAAGATAAGGTCTTCTTATAAAGAAACGGGTGCAACGTAGAAGGTTCTATGTCTTTTATCCAATCATTGAGTGAGTGTTTATATGTCCATGTAAGTCCCTGTGTAAACATATTTTCTAAAATAGAATAAAATATATAAAACAGTTTATTATTAAACCTTTTGTGTGTGTATATATATATATATATATAGATATATATATATATAGAGAGAGAGAGAGAGCTAGTAGTGACCTTTGACCAAGGGCACCTGGAGCAGGTTCCGTTGGACACACCGGCTATTGACATAGTTGTGCACCCTTGGACCTTTGAACTGTTCGTCCTCCGTGAACCTTGTCAGGAGGACTAGGAAGCTCTGGAATTCCTCGACAACCTGGTTAAAGTTGCGCCAGTCTTGTGGGTTGGACTCTAACAGCTCTTGGGTCCGTATGTACTGCCAATGCAGAAACTCCCACGACAAGCACATATGACCCACGTAGACCGTCTCAAGATCCACCTGAAACTCTCTTAGGAACTCCGCCGACGGCCGCTGCGTTTCGCTTTTCCTGTTTGGCCGGACACGAATGTTCAATTTCTGCGATGCGACCGAGCTCAAAGCTTGGATTGGGTCCTGTAGTTTGAGGAAGCCTGTAATGATCGATCATAAACAATCGAGTCAACCCCACTTTGGAACGCCGAGTAAGTTTCGTAGAAAGAGAGATCATACTCGTAAATCTTGTTATCAGCACTGACTTTTTACAAAATAAAATTGTAATTAAAAATGTAAAGTTTTGGAAATTACAAAAGAATTATAGCCTACGGTTTGATTAATCCTTGTGGTATATGATACACAGCTTGAACCAATCTAGAAAGTTTTGTGGGATACTCATCCACAAAGTTTTCTGGATCCACCATTGCTAGTTCCCATCAAGCATTTTCAAGGAGAGATTTTGTTTTTCTTCGAGACTATGACATCATAAGATGATATTAAATGAGAGTCTCCATATATAATTCCATAATAATATTGTCTCTCAGATGAAGAGCTAATTGACGTCTATATATTTCAAATGAGCAGGCCAAATATCACGTCTGTATATTAAAGAAAAATAAACCCGAAATCATTATCATCAAAATCGGACATCAGCGTTTTAAAGGAGAGATTACAACATATCAAGCATGCTGATCCAAAGGTAGAACGAACTTGTACCAGAATTAGATAAATATAATTCATAATTTTGCTTGCTCCAAGAGTAACACGAGCTCTCCTTGCTAGGGGTTCATTCCCAAAAGTACCAAGAACAAATGTAGTTGGAGTGTCTGTTTGACACATGATAGGGACACCTGATCCCATTCTATCATAATTAAATTGAATAATGGAAGTTGAATGAGTGCTGAGAGAGAGAGAGAGAGAAGCCCACCCACCCATGGCGTTCATCTTTTGGTAGTTGAGGACGTCAAAGCGGCGCATCCTTTGTGAGTAGCTCTTGTAGAATTTGTGCAGCTCGTCAATCGGGTCCCGGTCAGCCGTGGCCCTCTTATCCATCGTCTTCCACTGCTTCAGATCATCCATAACCTTCTCCACCGACCACTCTGATTCCTCCATTATCGTTGGTAATCCCGTCGCCCTCGCCTTTCTTAAATCCGATCTCAGTTGCTCTATGAATTCCTGATGTTCCCACAATTCCTCAAATCCTTCCTCATCTGCCTCCTCCGCCACCCCGCTTGACGGAGATGATCTCGCCTTCTGATCTCCTATTTTTTCTAGCTCGTCCTCACTATCAAATTCCAAGGAACTAGGATGAATGTCCTGATTTTTGTTTATGGAGTCCTCGCTAGCTTCCATCGGAAAATGAGGATGATACATGTCGGTGTCGTCCTTGGTATTGGCCGCATTTTGGATGTTGGTATTTTGAGAATTTTGACCCTGGTTGTTGGTGTCCTCTGTTGTGATTAGAAGATCATCGGTGTCTTCAGAATCCAAATTCTTGTGATCCTGAAGACCAAGATTTTGGTTGTTGGTGTCACTAGAATGGCAATTCTGGTTGTTGGCATTGTGGGTCTTGATGAGAATGATATCAGGATTGCGGTTGTTGGTGGCTTGAGAATGGGAATTATGGTTGTTGGTATAAAGGTTTCTGTTGTTGGAGGCTTCAAAATTGTCGAGATGAGGCATTATTAGATCATTTTGCACTTGGTTGGGTTCTGTCTCCCTGGCAACGAGGTTCTGGCCTATATGCATGAGAACATCCGCTGAAATATTTGTATGATGATCAATGTTCTCCGTGAGATGGGTATTATCAAGATTCTGGCCTTGGTTTTCACATGAATTTTGATTTTGGGAATCCTGATATTGCAGCAGATCATCAGGATCAGAAATATCATCGTCAGCATCATGATTTTGGCTTCCTTCAGTTTGCGTCGCTACATCATTAGATTCATCTCCAATGCTTTCCTCGTCACCAATTACATACTTGGGGGTAACTTCACATGATTGAACCATGAAACCATTGATCCACTCCCTCTGATTATTGGAAAGAGAATTAGCAATTGGTGATTCGTCATTTTCATCTATTGCTTCCTTCATTTCTGCGGGCTTCGGAAAAGCGTCAAAAAATGCCATTTCCTTCTTCTCATCAGCGTCATATTTCTCTCCCAAAAATTCGTAATTCAAATCGAAATCTTCGAAACTTTCAAAGTCTGTATATGTAGTTTCTTCTTCAAGATTATTGAGTGATGATAAATAGAGACCGATTGGTCTTGGCTTGACGCAGGTGAAATCTGCCTCTGTCAAGAACTCGTCATCGTCGAAGGTGCTCTCTGTTGCCCCGTTCTCACTGAAAATATCACAATTGGATCCAACAGAAGAGGAGACTTCCATCTCTAAATCTCCAAGTCCTCTGGTATAATTCATGGCCTCCATGGAGCCACCGAAGTCTCTGGCTTTCAAAAACCCGAATGTGATCGATGTTCTCTCCTTGTTGCTGTTGGAAGCCTCATCGATCTTTGTTGTTGTGTGCGTCGAAGAATTCATTCCACCCTTCTTTAATCCAGAATCAGTCTGAGAGGAATCCGATTGATCTTCGAAACTTAATTCAATAACCTCTTGCTCTGCGCTTAAATGCTGCAACCTCTTACAGGAGAGTTGGCTGTCTCTCCAACAATACACAGCACCATCGTCATCATCAATCTTATGATCCGTAACACTTTTATCGAACCACCCACCTTCCTTCTTCGCATCCCCTCCTTTCTTCTCATATTCTTCTTCAGAGATCATTTGTGAACTGCTTCCTACTGTAGCATCAATCCTGCGAATAACGGAATCCTGAAAACTGTTAAATCTAAGAGAATATAACAAACACAGTCAAGTTGATGAAACAATTGTTTGTTTCAATTACCTCTTGTGACAATAGGCACGATAAATGAAGCCCATCAAATTGAGGAAAAAAGTATTCAAGAAAAACCATAAAAAGGAAGCACAGACGATCATAATTGTAACAAGCTCATTGTTAGAGGAGTTCGCCGGTTCTTCCAAGCTGAATCCGATTAACTCTGGCTCCACGCTTACATTTTGAAATCTCTTATACGAGAGTTGACTTTTTCTTCGGTCATCATAAATACCACCTGCATCATCAATCTTACGATCGGCTACATTTAGATCAAATCGTTCACCATCCTTCTTATCATCCTCTGCTTTCTTCTGACATACTTCTTGAGAAGAAATTCTCTGTGAATTATTGCTTCCCTCTTTAGCATCGATCCTGCTAAAAACAGACTCGCAAGAGTATAATTAGCAAAGTCAAATTAGCAGAGGAGTTGATCAATGACTGTTTCTTTCAATTAGTACCTCTTGTAAAAATGGCCCTTATAAATAAAGCCAATCAAAATGAAGAAACAAGTATTCAAGAGAAACCAAAAGCAGGAAACACAGGGACTCATAATTCTGAAGAGTTCTTCCATAAGCACAACCTTCGCGACACCGAACTAAACCTTTCTACTGTAGAAACCTCTCTCTCCCTTGGTGTAAGCCATGGTGAAGAGAGGTAGGAACGCTGACTAAATTGTGTGCACGCATGAGGTAGAGAGAGAATCAACCTGCGTTTAGTATGAGTTTCACACGAAGGAATGTGACCCCACAACAAGACAATGACAAGAGACTCTAGAAGACCTTTTGGCGTTACGATCAGTTTTTCTTGAGAGAGAGAAAGAGAAAGAATATTTTATTCCTACACAATTTTCTTTATGGGTAGGACATCACGGCTGATTTTCTTGTATCTTAGAGCAGAACTACTGCTATTTTTTAACTTGGGACCATTAACTTAGTACCTAATAGAGTGATTAAATTTAAAATATAGAACATTTTATATATTTAACTGAAAGTATCGTCAACTATACAAGATTGTGTAAAAGATACAGAGTTAATACCAAAGCTGCACTAAATTTGACGGAATGATAGTTGATTTTGTCAAGGGAACATATTTTGGAGGACTTAATTAGTGGCACAATTGAAAAATAACCATAATGCCCTTCTTTTATCACATCCTCTGATCCACTCAATCAATTAAGGTAAGACGACAGTTACGTTTTTGTAGGTTTATTGCTGTCAATCTCCACCGTCCACTTGACGGGTCGGAACTGAAATGGCGTCCATTTATCATCCGACCCCATGAGTTTGGCTATTCTAGTAACCAAGAACCAGCTGGATCAAAACCAACAAACCTTGACTTGGAGTCAGGGCCACCTGATTCGAATTCAGTTCTGATAGTTTCAAACCGTCGGTTTTGGTAACTTTAAATTTCTTAATTGTAATTTTTTAAATATTTTTACCAGTTTCGAACTCAAACTGAAGCTGCCTCAAAACCAGCTGTTCCAGTTTTAAGTTCCGAAGTAACCGGAACTAACCATGTCTATTAGTACTCATCCCGATGAGATGAGTAACGTTAGTGAGTGGCAGACATCTTGAACCCTAAACTGTGGCTGGAAAGCCTAATAATGGTCACTGCACGTTGAAGGACGGCTGCAGTTCAGGCATGAACCATGTCCACAACGAGCACAAAGAAAAATAGCCACGCCCCGTAACCTGTAGTAAAGCGTGCTGTGTGACGCTACCAGAGGATTAGCTCATCTGGCTGGTGAGTTCGATTCTTGGAGCATGCGTGTCTGTGAGGCTTCTGCTTCTCGTTGTAACAAAAAGAAAATAGTTTGTTGCCCTAACGGATCCATCATTGATTTGGATCTCATCAAATCTACCCATTTGGCCCGGTAGACATGGTTTCATCTCAACTGGCCTATATGTAGCCGAATTTTAGTAAAAACACTACCATGCATCTTATAAGGAGCTTTCGGATCGTTTTGTGCATGGAGAGATTATTTTTAAGCTACTAGTAAAATTATTGGTTCTCTGAATTTGCGATCAGTTTGAAGGAAGTTCGTTTATAGGGCAGGATCAGGATGGAATTTTAAACTTCATCATACTATATACAAGTCAAGGAATGAGAAGAATATCAGTTTCGATAAGTCCTTAATCAAATTCTGACTTAAATGCATCATGAATCACGGAGGCAAGGGAGCATGTGAATAGTTTTGAGGACCCAACGATGGAAATTTTATAATCGAGATTGGAAATGGTCAAGAGTTTTGTAGAGGTAGAGAATCATGCTCTTACCAAGCCCAAACAAATGCTTTTTCACTAATTTTTGGAAACCGAATACAAATTCCAATCCTGCATGGTGTCACAGACCACTGCTCCAATGGGATTGATGAAGTTTCTGAATTTGCAATTTAAGTATATGCATGCAAATTTGAAGAGCCATGAATGCAGGTGCGTGTTGATGATTAGAAATGATTGAACTGTCGGAACTAATTTCCGATATGATCACCTAAAATTTCAGAACGCTAAAGTAACATGAAGAAAAGCAGACCTTCCTACAAATCGTAAGTTTTGCAGATGTATGTATTTCACCAAAAGCTAGAACCCTAAACGCAAACCGAAAGCGAACTCCACCGTAATTCTAGCACTCGTGCTTGTTTCAGATGGCGTGAAGCGTCAAACGTGACAGAATTCGTTCTTTTGCCACTATAACTTGATCGATCAAGATTCACACAGAGAAAAAAGATCGATGAAATAGCGATTGACTACAGCAATAATTTGGGGGTTATGATTTTTTCTTTTCGGTAAATATGGGGAAAATGACGCTACCTTTCGATGATCGAACACGGTGAATTGGGAAGGGCGTCACTGTCAACGAGAGGCATCGAAAGACCACCCGATTGTTCCTCTAAGAGACGGACGGCTTTGCAGGTAACTTCTTCTTCTTCTTCTTCTTCTTCTTTCTTCTCCTTCTCCTCCCTGCCTCTCTCTCACACACACAAAATGACTGGAATTAATTGACAGAAGAAAACGAAGCAAGTTTTGCGCATTCTACGGCATTTAGAGTGTGTGATTTCCGCTGAAAACGTCGTTCCACCGTCCATTGTTTGGATAGACGGCAGACGATGAAAAGACGACTTCATGACTTGGATGTCCCGAGCCGGCGACGTTGATTTTTTGAACGATACCGTCCGAAACCTGAAAGTTCAGACAGAATAACGTAACTTGGGCTAACCGCTGGTAAACGAGTCGAACCAACTGAAAGCACCTAACGAGTCTTACTGAAAGCACTTTCTCAAAAAAAAATCTTACTAAATTTTCTTTTTTTAAAAGTCCTATAAAAAAAAAAAATCTTACTCGACGGTGGACCCACTTTAGGACGAGACGAGGCATAATCACAAAATAAGTTGTCTCATTCCAAAAAAGTCTTATTGAAAGCACCAGACCAAAGAAAGAGCCAAACGGACCGAGCCGAATGGATTGAGAAAAAAATGTCTTACGGACCCATGTATCCAAACGAGCCAATATGTCAGGCTTATTATCTTCCCTGCAAATTTAATCACCTATGAAAACATGGTTTCTTCAACTATCCCGACCTCGAGTCGGTAACTGGACTTACTTTCACGGTTGTGAGTTCCCGAGTTTTTGAGTTAAACCAGTTCTTGCATAAGATTGCAGGTAATAAGATCCAAATATGAAGTAGTATGGTTCGAGCTGGGCCTAGCCGCGACCATGATTGAAAGAAATTACTGAACCATTATCCGGTAAAACATAAACCATACCGTAGATAGAAAATGGCTACATAAAAACTCCGATCATATGGTTTTGGGTACGGTTCTAAGATATGGAAAGAGAGATGGATGGTGTTAAATAGATAATGTCTTTAGGTACAGTCTTCAATAAACATATTCATTGTTCCGATGTTTGAGATGAAAAGTTAATAAAAGACACTGCTAAATGCAACATACCAAAGCACAACGGTTCTTTTTTACTTTTGTAATTCAAAATTCTATCATTGATCAATTCAATTGAGTTAGAGATGTTTATACATTAAAAGAAATCATGTATTTACTTATATATATATATATATATAAGTAATTTGATGTATCACTCATATCCAACTATTACTTTTTTAGGGTACGAATATAATAATATTCTTTTTATATACTTTTAAAACCCTTTAAAAAATTTAAATAACACTTATATCACCGAAAAAATAATAGGTATACATGAATGAACATGTGAGAGATGGGCATGATCGGGTTTTCTATATATATAATCGCTGTTGTAAATGTAGGCTTTGGTTCTTTGACAAGAAAAGGTTGTGTGTTAAGACCGAGAGGTATATATATAAAGACAATATTGGCTACGAAACTTGCTTCCTCTCTTTGCTTATGCCGGCCAACGAGTCGAGGCCACCTGAATCAGCGTAACTAACTGTAAATGTAATATAATTCTTCACAGTTTTTCTTTTGCAACAAACCAAGGTTACACTTAATTGGGATCTCTTAAGACTTACTGTTAGAAAAGAAAAAAGCTTCAAAACGAAGACCAATTCGGAGATGCCTGGCAACACTCAATTTCTTCTCTTGGTTTTTGGTTCCAGAGAGAAGAGAGTGACGCATTTTCCTTGTGATATTAATTTATTTGGATCGGGTGGTGCTCAATATCGATCATGGACGGGGGACAGGTCGACGTGTAAATGAAGCAGGTTTCGTTCAATGCACGCACACCCAATCACAACACCACCAACTCTGTGTGTGTGTGTGTGTGTGTGTGTGTGTTATTGTGAAGTGTTTGTTCTCTACCATTTTCAGAACCTAATATTCTTTCGTGTTAGAAACGAAAAATAAATGTTTGCGACTACCATGTACGAGAACAATAAAAAAGGCCAAAATTTGGGAACCTATTTGCTGCACACAAGAAAAAAATTGTAATATCGGTCATGTCTGAGTTGATGACATCATTATTTACATACTTTTACTGAAATTGACGACTCCAAATGAACAAAATAGCAGAGAGAGAGACTATTCATACAAGTTGTTGGACATGAACCTTCCAACTAATTAAAATTGCACCTTTCTATTATATTTTTCAAATTATAATAGTACTATTGTTGATTTTTTACCTTCATATTAGTATTAGAATTCCTCTTATAAGATTCCAACAATATATATATATATATATGTGTGTGTGTGTGTGTGTGTGTGTGTGTGTGTGTGGAGTGCATGTGTCAGCAAGTGAAGAGTAGGAATGAGGGGTCTCTCACCAGCTGCATATTCCTACCCTGAAAGTGAGCTTGTGGTGGCACCAACACCATTGCTCGCTCTTCACCAATTTCATCTCAACAAAAGACTGTTGATTGTGCGCTCAACTGGAGAAGCATTTTGGAGGCAAGATCAAGCGAGCGGCATCACTAGAATTTGAATCATCCATAGGCAGTTTCTTCAGAAGGGTTTTGAGTACGAACAATAGAAAGTTTTTCATAATTCACTTTCAAAAATGTTTATTAGCATCATTCGGTAAAACACATGGCTCTCCACCCTTAGATATCACATTTTGCATGGAACGGCTCATCCAATTTTGCCTCCTAAAATATCAACATGAACAGTTTCGCTAAACCTTTTGAGCATCTATTTTATATTTTGTTTAGAAAGCAATCCATATGATTAGGCGGGGGCTCCGCCTCCTTAATTATGTGAATTAACATACATGGGTTTAAAATATACCTAAAGTTCATAGTTTCGTTAGAAGAATATCCTTATATGAAAAATCATGCAACTAACAAGAGTATATAAGTTATGTAAGGAGAACTTATTGATGACAAAAATTATATAAACAGAATAGTTTATGAAGGTTATATTGAAAAGACATATTATTATGGAACAACCATATAATTGGGAATATATACAATTGGAGAATCTGGAGGATTTCTGATATCATGATTTAGCTCAAATGGCTAAGTGGGGGATGTGAGCACATATGGCTACATTGGCCTCGATAAGTAAAGCTTGGAGAACATGTCCTCCAATTTTTCTTTGTCAAGAGGTCTTGTATTATGTCCTTTGTAAGTAGATAAGATATTGATATTTTTGTTCTTTTGAACCACATAATGGTAATGGTTGTTTTTGGAGTTATCAACTTCACTCTTTAGTAAACTTATAGCTGTTACTTATTATTATAGTATATAACAATCAACTCATTGGCAATGTTCAACTTCAAATTTTTTATAAAATGGTTTATCTATACAACATAAGTTACAACCATACTACAAGCATGCTACACATTCTTATTTCTTGTATGACCAAGGACTACCTTTGCATAAAAAATTTCGATTATAAGTTGATTTGTTGATATCTTTGCCCCAACAAAATAAATCTGAGTATTCAATTACTTTTAACTTATTTGTCTAATAGATATTTAAGTCCATTGTCTCTTTTAGATATTTTAGGATCCTCTTTACTACAACATGATGTTGCAAACAAGGATCACTTTTATATCTACTCATGAAACTAACAACAAAATTAATAAATCATCTCTTGAACACAATATAATATATACCAAGTTGCAACAACTTGAATATAGGAGATGTTTGGTTTAGTTGTCGATAACTGGGTTGAGACAACTAAGTTTACTAGATTCAACTCCTTTATCTCAAACTTAAAATTCAATCATGACTTGGATATACTATCATTTCAATCAAAATAATTTATCTTCATACATGAATAAAATGACAAACTGGCTTCCAATGTCTCAAACATGAATAATGTAGTCAAACACAACTAAAATCTAAGTTCTACAATAGTAATTTTAAAGTCAAATACTATTAACGAGATGATTCTTTTTTGTCATATAGGTATTTTACCTTATAAACTTTATTTTCTTGGCCTTTAACAATATAACCCGTTTGTTGCTTCATACAAATTATTTCATTAAAATCATCATTTAAAAATGATAGCTTTGTATCTAACTAATGTAAATCTAAATCATAGAATACTATAAATGCTATAATAATCTTTAGTGAATGAAAACAATAGGAGGATATGTGTTAACATAATTTAACTCTTCCTTTACAAAAAAGACCCTTTTGTGTATAGGTTGAGAATGGACTTACAATAGTAAAGTCGAAAACTTGAACAATCCCATGCGATGTGCTTGCTATGGTGAAACCGTTGTTGATGTCCTCCCCCTGATTATTAAGGACCACATTTTAGGGGTATGCATTGGCTAACTCAATTCAATAACCGAACCAAACTGAATTAACTAAAAGGCAAACTATCTCTAAATTTGAAAATTGAAACCAAACCGAATTGTAACTAAACTAAGTTATTTCAGTCTGTTTGATTCGATTATTTGGTTTGGGCTGGAAGGCTGAATTTGAAGATATATGTGTGTATATAAAAAAATTGTTACTAAACAAAAGCATGAACTTTCATTGTATTCGTACAATTATATTGGCAATTGCAATAAGCATCACCATATTGACTATCAAAATTAGTATCTACAATTTTCTAGATGCAGTCATTAAGACGAGGTTCCCGTAGTAAGGATTCACACCATTAAAGTGAACTTATTTGATCACCATTTGTGTGATTCATCATCTCTAAGACGAGGTTTGCATCAGTCTAGGGAGGATGGTCACAAGGCATTGATCGGAATTGGAGCTTTGAATCGTATTGCAAACAAGGACACGAGACTAGTATTGTTTGCATCAATATTTCCAACACCCTTCTACATTTTTTGCCACAATTCACCAAAGTCTTCTAAAGCCTTTTCGTTTTGTTTTGTATTTTGGATGTTAGTTTTCCTATAGTAGGTACTACATGGACCTACTCTCATGCTTATATGACGAAGCATTTCATGCTTATTGGGTCTACCTTCTTAAGGGAAGAAGTAGAGTTCTTCTATCATTCTCATCTTTCTACCTTTTTATACCACGATGTTCAGTGCTTGTATACCAAAAATGATGGTGAAGCATTCTTTTCAGCGGTTTGCTACTATTCTCCTAACAGTTTCCTTGTGACATGTTCAGTTTCTATCGATGATATTCTTCTTTTGTCATCATGTATTAATAAAATTCTAAACTTTTCACTTTGAGAGATCGTTTGTTCCTTATTTTTGATCGTATGTTGTTATATAAAACTCCCCTTAGCTTTTTCTTTCATAAATGAAGTTCCTACCCTTTGGTATAACCATGTTGTGTATATACAAACACACCATTATATCTATATCTGTCTATCAATCTACTCATCTACCTATATATACACATAAAAACACATTTATCAAGTGACATCAAATGTGGTTATCAATGGTGACCATCAATAGGTCGTTTGTATAACGATAAATCGATATGATCTACTAGACTTGCAGAAAATTAGTTTAGACATCCTACCTTCCATTATAAAAATTGTAATTAAATTTCACATAAACCTTATCTAATTACTTAACCAGATCTATTTTACATTTTGATCCATTCGAATTCGAATCTCATTTGAGCAAAATCCAAATTGGGCTACTTAGTTGATCTTCAAAGCCGAGATCCAAAACTAGTGGACTGACCAAGCGGGTCTCCAGACAATGAACATAGAGTTCATCATTCCTGAAAAGAAGAATCCACTTGGTGTGGACTGGCATATTCTTATCATAGGTAAAGTGCTTGACCCAAACCCAACTTGTATAGAACCTATGAGGATCAAGGTTTGGTACAAAATAGGTTGATCCATTAGGTAGATTGAACAAATATGCAACATCTAACTAATGTGGAGTTTCATTTCACATGAAACCTGGATCTGACCCAAGTTCCAATTGGTATATGCAAAATTTCATTGTAAAACTGGAAGTCAACTAACATCATTTCAATTTTCTCATTGTCACCTAGTATGAGTTACATTTTGCATGGTTTTTTTCTTGTTGTATGACCCCATCCACTAGAGGGTGTTTGATTCAGAGGTGAGGTCTACATAAGTGTCATTGCAGGCCCAATTCTAGTAGCTCACTCCTAGGTAGGGTTGAGCGTAATTCAGTTTTTAACCCAAAAACTGAACCAAACTGGCTGAATTTTTTAATTCACTTCAGTTGTTTTTGTTGTTTAGTTATGGTACAATTTCACAGTTTAAGAAAATTTGGTTCAAGTTTGGTTTGGTTTGATCCAAAACCGAACCGATTTAATTCTTAACTAACCCATATCAGTAAAAATACATAAAACAATGAACTATTATGAAATCTTGTATCAATCTATTGCTAACACCCGCCTTCACAACTAACCACATGTCAAGTGGTAGGATATTTGATTTTCAAAATTATTTTAGGTTCTATTTTTAGCCTTACTTTATTTTCTAATTTGAGATTTATCCCATGATATGAAAAGTTCTTTTTAATGAAACCTTAACATATAAACATGAAGAGTGCAATGGTTGCCACCAACTCCAATGAGAGAGGGTTGTTCACCACACTAGCAGGACTCACGCAAGGATGATGGGGCTCTTTGGCACTACGGCAAGAGCATCGCCATCCAAAGGACTCAGTGGAAAATCATAAATAAATTTTAAAGAAGAGGCTCAACCTCTTTCTGTGTTGTGAAAGTAAAATCAAAGGATGGGGTAATGCTTTCTCCCTCTTGTTGTAACAACAAAGGTATTTCAAAGTAGTTTTAATATTCTTTTTTCTAGGAAATAAATTTTCTTTTTCCACATAGACACACCTCCTAATTGTAATCAAGCGCCTTAGGGTTGTGTTTGATTCACAGTATCAGGCTTTCGGTGCCGAAACTATAATTTCAGGCCCACATAGGATTGGAACCATGGTGCAGACTAACCATGGTTCCACATTTGGTTCACGCTTGGAACTGGAACTTAGGACCAACTACTATAATTAACAATTATATCAAGAAGATCCACATCAATGACTACAACTTTACCTCCGTAATAAAACGATAGAAAAACCAATTACAAGTTTAAGTTCAAAATAAAGTCCTAAATACAATTAATACTACAACTTCAAGAAGATTCATATCAATGACTACAACTTCATGCCCATAATGAAATGAACATGGTAATAAAATCAACTATAACTTACGTCCAATATAAAGTCCTTCAAAACTAACAATCACTGTATAATGCTAAGTCTTTATCTCTAACTGATTTGTTTCGTACATCAAAACTCTTCAACAACAACAACTAAGCCTTTTCCCATACTAGACGGGGTCGGCTACATGGATTCTTTGTTTCCACAGATCCCTATCGTATGCCATGTTAGCAGTTAACTCCCAATAAGCTAGATCATTCTTTATTGTTTCTTTCCAACACTTTTGTGGTCTTCCTCTACCTCTTTTAATACTTTCCAAATTTAGGTTTTCTAACCTTCTTACAGGTTCTTCTTTTGATCTTCTTTCTATATGTCCAAACCATCTTAAACGATGTTCTCTCATTTTATCCTCTATTGGTGCCACTCCTAATTTGTTTCTAATAACCTCATTATGTATACGGTCTTTTCTTGTATGACCACTCATCCATCTCAACATCTTCATTTCTGTCACAGACATCTTTTGTACATGTTGATGATTAACTGCCCAACACTCAGAACCATAAAACATGGCAGGCTTTAAAATTAATTTCATAACACTTCAATGAGGTTTGTTCATGAGCACAAAGTGACAGTCATCAACTCCTAAACCAAATGGAGATTCACCCACATCAAAACTCTTCAATAGTAAAATTAGTAATAAAGAAGAAAAAGTCACAATAGATAGTATTGAAGAGTATGAAAGTAGCACGCATAAAGAAATAACATAATTAAAACCCAAATATAAGTTAAACTTACATTTACCAAATGTAGAAAAACCCAAATATAAGTGACAGTAGACAATAAATAAAATATGCAAATGTAGACCTGCTGTCTAGGTTGTAGACAATCACCTTTACCAACTATTAAGTCTAGGTAAATCAATCCTAAAACACTAATTATATATTACTCTACTTCAAAGAACATTAAGTAGAATAATGGAGGAAGAGGAAATGAGAAACAAAGGATAAATGGATTTTGATGAGAGGAAGAAGTGAATAAAAGAAAGAATGAAGTGCAATAAAAATAAGGAGGAAGAAAAAAAGAGGAAGAAGAGGAAAAGAGTGGGGAAAGCAAGAGGAAGGGAATAATAATACGGAAAAATTTCTCAAAAATATCTTGTGGTTTTTCAAATTTTACACTTTCAGACCTTAATTTCTCTACATCTAGTGGGACATGAAGTTTTGATTGTTAATGAATTAGAGACGAGTTTTCAATCGTTAATGAAATAGAAACCTTGGAGCAAATGGCATTAGTCTTTCATACCTATAGTGAAAACTCTAGGTCCCTACGTGATTAAGGGTAATGTAGAAAACCTCATGGTTTGCTAGAAGTTGGTGTCTTAAAGTATAAAATTTGGAAAACTACATAATAACTGTTAAATCTTTCTTAATAATAATACAATGAACACCTTGACTAGTAATGATAGGTGATCATCAAGCAACATGTCTCCCTCTCTCTCCATGCTACAACTTTGTTTATTAAAATGCAGAGAAGGATCTTTGGTTGTGATGATATTTGGCACCGCATGTGTACTATTTTCTGTCCATGGATATGGATCCTTTAACCTTTACCTTGTTCCACACTATTGCAGTGCAACATGTACTTCCTACGAAGTCATCTGCCCTATTACTATTCTCATACGCTTCACAGTTTTAAGAGATCCAGTTAATTAGTGTAAAAAAGATTGCCACCACCACCACCACCCCCATTAAATATCTGATAGAGTGTTATGCTTATTGTTGGCTACCTAATGCATCTCTCCTCATAGACTGGCTATTTAAGGTTATGAATCCACTATACATTTTATTGATATACATATGCATAACTATGCAAATGCATATGCATATGCAGTACGTACTTCCCCTGTAACAACTTATGGCCAACCAGAGCAACTACTCAAGTCAATATTCGGTTGTATAGGACTCAAGGTCAGGGGAAACCTCTGAAATGATGGTGACTAGTGTCTCGTCTTCATTTTAACTATGCAACATGTATCATGCCCTTGGTTCACGTTTTATTTTGTGTTAATTAATCATGTTATGCTAGCATTTCAGTTTGTTCTTCTAGGTTGGGAAAGGCTTAGTTGTTGTAATTTAGGTGAGCATATAAAGTTGTGAAAATTTCATTTCTTGCTCTATATACACTTAGTGAACTACTTATCGTATGCGCTTGCCTGTGGTAAAACTGTTTCAAGTTCAATTGTTGGTCATGGTTTGCTGCAAGAGATAACATGTGTTTGATTATTTGTGACACTGGTATTTTACTGTTGGAAGGAAACAATAATGAATTATCTAGCTTTTGTTGAGTTAATTATTAACATATACAAGATCGAACCTTATGTTAACAAAGAATCCATGTAGCTAACCCCATTTAATATGGGAAAAGGCTTAGTTAGTGTTGTCATCTTTGTTCTCATGGATCCCATGATTGTTGGTCTTTTTGCCCTCTCTGAATTTGATTTGTGTCCGTAAAATGTGGGGCAATCTACATACTCTTGGAAAAGTTTTAATATCTCATGTCTAGCTTACACAGAAGAAATCGAGCCCTTTCAAAATCATCCCCACTGTTCCCGGTTCTTTGTCAATGACCTTCCAGCTGACGGCTCAAGATGTATGTAATCCTCTTCCACGGTTGTCACTCTTAATTATAGAAGGAAGAAGCTGGGTTGGCTGTTGGCTGAGTAGTGATTTCATGTAATTCTCCATTGGGCTTGGCTCTCATGTACTTGTTTAGAATCGTAGTCTCCCATGATCTGCACTTGTTGGTCAGTTTCTGTTAAGATGTTTCTCTGTTCTTTCGTGTGATGCTACTACCGTCAGTTAGTTCTTTCATTTTTTTTTTAACTCTGGTGCGTTAACATTTGGCAATTGGAGGTTGCCGGTTTTTCGCTGGAATATCGAGTTATTGTTCCATGCTGACACTTAAAAAGTATTGGTGCCGAATATTGCATGACATTCATACGTCGCATTGATATTGGGTTTGCTGAATAAGAAACAGGCTACAATGATATAAAGCCACATCTATGTCGCTTTTCTTGATCATCGACCCTCTCTTTTTCTCTCGTATATTCACACATTCAAGCGGTTTACTCTGTCCATGTACCATCTCGTTGAGGATATTAGTACCTTTTATTATGTGGGTCAATAATCTTTGACTGCGAATGCAGATTCCGCATCTGAGACCCGCCGAGTACAATAGGTCTAGTTTAGCACGGAATCGGAGAACTGTCAACAGAGCTTCTGGTGGGGTTTTGTCCGGCAGTGCTGTCAGAGAAAGGTAGGAGCTCAGCTTTTTTCACGTCAGTAAATATTAAAACTTAATTGTTTCCTTACACGGTCATTCTTTTCATGTTAATCTCTTGAGCAGGATCATTCGGGCCTTCTTGGTTGAAGAGCAGAAAATCGTTAAGAAGGTGTTGAAAAACCAAAAAAACAAAGGAAAAGCAGTCCACCAAGAGTTGAAAGAAGTAGAGAGTTTCACGCCCTTGTTCACTAAACATGAACGGTGGATGCAGTTTTGTATCTTGATGTACTTCATGTCTGTTTTGAGATCTTTCCTTTCGTTTTCTTATCATTCGGTTCGTTCTAAATTAAACTCTTGAAGATTGATTTCTAGAACCGGTTGCTTCTATTGCATCTCGATGACTATATTCGTTCATGTCTATTTACTGGAGTTTTCGTTCTTTTCCCTTCTAAACAACCAAGCTTCTTGCGGCCATGTTAGCAATTACATATATCAATAAGACGTTGAATAGTTCATGCAGCTAATTGAGAAACAAAACGCGCCAGTCAAATTACTAAACAGAATATGGTATTCCATACAAACGGAACTGAGAGCAACATAAAAATGTTCACGAACTATAGAAAAGTCTTGATTCTTCCAACCCTGTTCAGTATAAGAAGAGGATTTGTCTGCCTCTAAGGGGGTGTTTTCTTAAGAGGCATGGGACTACAGAATAGGAATTACAGTTCTTGTGGATAGACATGATCGGTTTGGAATCGATTCAGCGGTTTGAACTGTAATCGGGAACCTTTCATTTTTATTAAGGTTCTTTTTTCTGGAAATCAATTTGAAGCCGGAATGGGTGATTTCAAACCTCCTTTTCATAAATATTATATATATAGCTTTAAAATTACAAATAAAATTGTGGCTGAATGGTAGAGAGAACCCTACACTTAGCGAAGTGGGGGCTAAGTCCCTCTTTTGGTTTAAAACTTTATATTTTAGTCAGGCAACTCAAAACCGGACATGTCTAGTTGTGACAATTGAAAGTAAAGTTCGGCATGCATGCATTTTACTCCATTATGATTATGAGACCCATCAGTGTCTCGAGCCCTGAAATTGGAATTTCAGGGCCTCACGAGATCGGGTCCTGGTGTTTTAACCCAACCTGGTCTGGTCCGAATATTACACAGTTCGACTGGTTAGAGGAAAGCATGAATATCTTTGATCATGTAACGCAACCAACCAAAGAGTGGGTGCTCCAAAGCCCATAAGTCTAGTGAGGGGGAGGCGCTGACACAAATTATATATTTATAGGCTGATTTTGTAATTTTAATAAGAAACAAATAGATCAATGTAAAAAATCACGGTTTATAATTTTGTATGCTTGACAACAACTCAAATTACGTTTATCGACAATTAATACACAACTTATTCTTTTTTCTTGAGCTAATTTGATTAGTTTTTGCTTTATCTTTCCTTAATAGTTGTTTTACTGAGATCATCTCCAAAGAGCTTCTTTCTTTCTTCAAATACTGAACAATAAAGAACACATCGTCATTCTCTAAGTTGGTGTGGTAGTGAAGAAATAGGCCCCATCTCTAATTGGAATGGATGATTGGATCTGTTCAATGTATCTTTGGTTTACTAGCTCTTGATTGCTCATGATTTTCTCCAAATGATGGGGTTGGGAAATGAATCGAGACGCTCATGGTTCAACCCAGTTCGATCTTGTTTGTGTTTGATTTGTAATTTACATAAGCTGACCCCGAGCTCGCTCATTGAGTCAATCATTCTTGGCTGAGCTCTTATAAGCTCATTAGGATAAATACATGGTAAAATTCAAATTAATTTTCTATGTCTTGGTTAAAGAAATATACTTTTCAATATGTTCTCTAACACTTAGATTAAAGAATAGCGGAAACGTCATTTTTTCCGACATTTACAATTGAAGACTAATTGTTAGAACTGGGATTTCCCAAAATTGTCAAAAGATGATCGGCACCTAGAAATATTGTACTAAAGCCACTTCTTACGTATATAGAACTCAGACTTGTGCGGGTCTTCCTATGTAAGAAGAATAAATAGCTCGCAAGCTTATTCAAACAAGATCTGTTCGTAAGCTCAAAGGTATTGAGTCACTTATAGGTATTGAGTCACTTATGTAGATAGAAAGCCGAAGACAAGACAACTTGCAGTATTCATTAAGTGATGGAACCCCGACTTATCTTATATGATTAATACTTTTAGTACTCATCAAATGATCCATAATATTCACTATCATTATATGTGTCAATGCATTTCGCCGTTCTCTCTCTCTCTCAACACAAGCTTGAAATTGCTTGAAGACACGGAAATCTACTCGCTCTTCAAAATATAGATCTGTAACTATAATCTATAAAGGTAAGAAATACTGTGGACCATCATGTGTAATAGTCCTCGTCGGACGATAAAGATCTAAAAGATACCATGTTAAAGGTAATTAAATGCATTGACTCAAGCAACTTTTGTATCTTTCTATATAAGACTGACTGATGGCTCTTGAAAGAGACTGTGTTCAGCTTCGGAACAAAGCAATGCACACAATTTTCTAACTTTGCATCTTCATACCTTCACTGCTTGTACCGGACTTGCGGATTTGGAATTGGGTCGAGAGATTCGCGGATTGGTGATCAAATTCATTCTGGAGGATGATGTGTTCATACCTAAAAAGGATTTTTTTGGCTAAGCAATGTAGTCCCTTACTAATGTGACTTATTTCCTGCTTTACCGTTCCTTACCCAGCGTGTCCCACTCCAACCTATCCATCCCCAACGAAGATGGCCACGCTCATCGACTCTTGGATGACATTCCCCACGGGAACAATGACTCTTGGAACACTATTATCGGTGACTTCCATCGAGAATCTCGATGGGAAAAGATGTGGGTTCTCTTCTGCAGATTGCACTTTTGCGGATTTAAGCCCGATCCCTTCACCTATTGCAGGATTGTCTCTGCTTGTTCGTCTCTTCGGTCTTGGCGAAGAGGGCAACAGTTGTTGGAGCACATTATAAGATCCGGGTTTCTGACTAATTTGTACGTAGCAACCAGTATGATTGATTTCTTTTCCAAAAACGGAAGCTTGGATGGTGTCTTTAGCGTTTTTTACGAGGTTCCTTGTAGAAATGTGGTGCTGTGGAATGCTTGTCATTGCTGGTAGCGTGAGTCACAGATAGAATCGTTTTGCTGTTAGTCTTTCAATGATATGTTGCATGATTCTCATTACTGTATGCCCAACTCTTTTACGCTTTCCAGCGTTTTTAACTGCTTGTACCGGACTTGCGGATTTGGAATTGGGTCGAGAGATTCGCTGATTGGTGTTCAAATTCATTCTGGAGGATGATGTGTTCACAGGAACCGCTTTGATTGACATGTACGGGAAATGTGGAAGGATCGAGGAGGCCCTGATGGAGTTTCACATAATGCCGGAACTCAATGTGGTGTCCTGGACTGGAATGATTTCAGGTCATGTTCAGCGGGACGATGCTGCTTCTGTTTCGAGTTCTTCAGGATATTGAGAGCTTCTGGGGTTGATGCTAATATGTATACTGTCACAAGCATACTGAGTGCTTGTGCTAAAATGGGCAAGCTTCAACAAGCTGTCTCACAGCTCCATTCTTGGATTCTGAAAGGTGGGTTTCTGTCCGGTGCCGTTGTTTCCGAGGCGCTTATCAACGCTTACGCGAAATGTGGGAATGTAGAGTTGGCTGAAAGAGTGTTGGATGTGCCCAACATGGCTAGTTCAATATTTACAATGTATTCCAAGTGTGGAAGAAGCCTTGATGAAGTTTTCTGTTATTCGAACGAATGGTTGAAAGAGTTGCTGTTTGTTGGACATCCATGATTGCTCGATGTGCCCAACATGGCCATTCAGAGAAAGCATTCGACTTGTTGAGGAAGATGCGTTTCGAAGTGCTAAACCCCGATGCAGTCACTCTGTCTGCTGTCCTCACAGCTTCTGCGGCTTGCAAATCATTGAGCAAGGAAAGGAAATACATTGTTTTGCTCTTTGTTCTGGCATGGGAAGAGAGACTCTCACAGGCAGCTCCCTCGTTAATATGTACTCAAAGTGTGGGGATGTTGTTTCTTCCTTCAAAGTATTCAGTGAGATGTCGCATAAGGATCAAATCTCTTGGTCGTCTCTTACAACACGGCCTTCCCAAAAAGGCTATGGTGAAGAAGCCCTGGTGCAATTTAAGAGATGCTGGAGTGTGGGCTGAAAATGGATGCTTTTGTATTGTCATATCTAGATGTGATTTTTTATTCGGAAGCCTATATAGAGACTTAAATTAAATTTCCGAACTATGTCATGTGTGCGAGTGTACTAGCTGGTTTGCTCAAACTAATAAACATGATTTCTGACTTCAGTAGCGATTGTGGATAAGTGAATTCTTTTCAACGTAGGCCTTCTTGAAACGATAACCTAGATGCTTTGAAAATCGTTTGAGATCCGGTAAGTTTTTAAAACCAAACTTTAATTTAAAAAGCTTGACAAAAATCGTAATTTTACTTCTTAACCCAAAACATTTCAAGTCTTGAGGAACAGAGACTAGTTCTCTTTTCAGAGACTTGTTTCTGATTTTTTTAAACAACTTATGAATTTCCAAAAATTCTCAAAATTTTACACAAGACAGAATTTGATGTAACAAATTCAGAAACTATTTTTTATTATTTTAACTACTGTAGATTTATTCAATTAAATCCAAAAAGCGACCCCACTCAGGTATTCAAAACATATCTGTGCTAGAAAATTAGAGGTTTTGAAAACAATTGTATCTTTATGTTTAGATCTCCAATTTTTATGAAATTAGTCTTGTTGAATGAATTTCAGCTTTTCAATGAGACTATTTTCAATAAAATGGTTCACTATATACAAAGATATGGGATAACAACCCAACCTTTGTTATAGGAACTTCTGATTTTATAGATTTTGTTCCATTTTTGTTAAATCTACTCTAATTTTATTGAAATTGATGAACAAGCCTAAAATTCTTAAAAGTTTTATAGATAGTGTGTCTATGTGTTTAGATTAGACGTGCAAGGTTTTAGAACATTCGGACTAGGGGATAATAAAATAAAAATCATTTACCGAACATGTATAGAGTGTAGAAAACAGGTTTTTGATTTTTATAAAATTCATGCGTGCTTTCATCTGAATTAAAAATTAATCTACAGCAATTCAAAATAAATAAAATTATAACTATAACATGGGCATAGAGGGGTTAAGAGGTACATGATCTTATAATATACATCGGAGTAGAAAATATCGAAAATCAAACTCATAACAGATAATCGATGAATGAAAAAGAGACGGGGCAGCATATGATCCTTAATTAATACATCATAATGGAGACATGAGCTCCTTAATTACAACTCCATTAATCTTAATGAAAGAAGAGATAATAATTAAAAAAAATTAGGGAAGAGTGGACCTGTGGTGGAAGGATCAGCCAGTGGTGGCGAACCTTCTCCTTCTTCTTTCTCTCTTCCTCTCTCTCTCTTTCTCTCTTTTTCTCCCTCTCTTTCTCTCCCTCTTGCTACACGAGCTGATTGTTGGATTGAATTGTGGATTTCCAGATGATCAGCTGATTTGTGGATGATTTCCAGATGATCGGATGATTTGTGGATGGATTTGTTGATCTCAGATGATGCTTTGCAGCCCCCCTCAAGGGCCATTTTATATGCAATATGTTACTTTTTGCTGCATCTTTTTGTGAGGCAACTTGTCTTGTTGAAAGTTGTTGAAATCGGTAAGTGGATGCTGGACTTCATTTACTGAATTCGGCTCAAGTTGGATTTGCAAGGTTGCCTCATTTTGTCCATTTGCTGAGGTCAACTATGGTTGGAAAAGGTAAGCAGTTGCGGTTCATGCTCAACTTGGAACGGAAAAGGGAGTTGTTGTCCACGTTGATGTTGTCATTGTTGAATTTAGTCTATGCTGGTTTCTTGCTGAATTCAATCCATGCTTCTTGGAAAGATAAGGGGCTGACATTGGTTGAAGTTGGGGCAGTAGCTAGGTTCGTCCATGGTTGTAGAATTCAGTTGGAGTTGGAAAAGACTTTCCATGTTGAGGTTGGTTGCAACCTTGGTAAGATGTTGGCTACTTACTAAACTCAATTCGGCTGACTGCTTGGAAAGGTAAGGTGCTTTCGAGGCATCTGACCAAGCTGTTGTCTTGAGGATTTACCAAAATTGGCTGGCCAAGGAAGGTAAGTGTCTGACGTTCTTCCCTCCACGTTGAAGAAAGGTGTTGCCTTTTGATCATCCTCGAATTTGACAATTTCAACGTGACACCTTCCAAACCGAGCTCCAATAGTTGTCTTCACTTGCTAAAGTTGTTCAGCACTTACTATGGTATGTGGCCAAGCTTGGGAAGTTTGGATTCAGTTGGCTGGATTTGTTCACTGACCTACCATATCGAGTTAAGGTGACTGCACCCACTTTGTTGGGCTCGTCTGAGCTTTAACATGGAAGTTGCTCCCCTATGGCAATGTGGAATGGTAAGTTAATCCATTGAGGTTGTTGTTCATGCTGAAGTCGACTCAAGCTTGTTGGCTAGAATCGGTAAGTGACCAAATTATGTATCAAGGTTGCCAAATTGTATCGAGGTTGCCTTGATTCTTCCATGTTGAAATTGGTAAGGCTTTGTAACTTACCAAACTGCATATCAAGGTTGCCAAATTGTGTACCAAGGCTACCTTTGGCAAGTCATATGATTCATTTATGCCAAAATTGGTAAGTTTTCTCTTGGTGACTTGTCAAATCGAGCATCATATCTTGTCAAATCTAGCTTCACTTTCTTTTTTCGTGGATGACGTTGACTTTCCTTCTTGAATGCCGACCTTTCTTTCTGGACACCAACTTTCCTTTTTTGACGCCGACCTTCCTTTCTGGATGCCAACATTCCTTTTTGAATGTTGACTTCCCTTTCTTTAATGTCAACTTTCCTTTCTAATACCTGAAACTAAAAATAACATCTTACCTTGCCCAACAGTGTCGAAATTGGCAAATGCTCAGTCATTGCTTTTTGGTTCATACCACCTGCTCTTTTTGGGGAATTTGCCTCCTTCTGATCCGAGTTTCATATATGGCATGTATGATTTCAAACACTTTTTTTTAAATCATTTTTATATTTGAAAACATCAAATTTAGTGAAATCAAATATTATTTTTAGAAAGCACTGGGTTTCATTCTCAGTTTCTGTTTGCAAGGTTGACCTACTTTCACTCTGTGAATCAGTCTTTAACCACCTTGACCATTTAACCACTTTTAAATAGGTGTAGGGTATCGAACCACTTTAACCACTTTAAGGGGTGTAGGGTATCGAACCACTTTAATCACTTTAATGGGTATAGGGTATGGATCCACTTTAACCCTTAGGTATGAGGTCTCGGAACGAGACTATTCCCGACCAGGTGAATTTATAAGGTCTGATTTTTTTTATGCGAAAATGAGTTCGTTCTAAGGTATTTTTATTTGAAAAACCCTTAAAAGACCCAAAGCTATTATTTTTGCTTAAAAAGGTAAAATTTCTAAAAGATCACAAAAAAAATTACTTAAAAAAAAATTGGGTGTTTACACCATCTCTTCTAGGACTGCTTTCAAGTTCCAGGTAAACAAATCTCAAACCATGAAAACTGGCCTCGAGTGAGTTTTCAGTGAGCAGTCTTTGGTTACAATGTACTCAAAATCGGGAGACATAGAAGATTCTCGCAAAGTATTTGATCTTATACCAACACCGGATGTTATGTCATGGACTGCCATCATTGCAGGCTATGCTCATAATGGCCAAGGTGTTGAGGCTCTTGAAATGTAAAACCAGATGATAGAGAAAGCAATTGAACCAGACCCCGTGACTTTTGTCCGCATGCAGCCACAATGGCTTAGTAGAAGAAGCATTTGATCATCTGCAATCCATGGTGAATGATTATGTGCTTGGTAGAGCCGGGAGACTAGATGAAGCAGTTAGGTTCATAGATGCAATGCCTCTTAAGCCGGATGCTCTTGTCTGGGGAGCTCTGCTTAGTTTCTGCAGACTCCATGGAGATGTTGTGATTGGAAGATGAGCAGCAAGCAAAGTTCTAGAGCTCGAACCCACAGATTCAGGCGCATATCTCACTGTCAAACATGTTTGCAGAGAGAGGCCAATGGGGAGATGTTACGAAGATAAGGACCATGATGGGCGATGGTGGTCTCAAAAAGGAACCAGGATGGAGCTCTATGTAGTTCAGTTTCAAGTGGTCAGGGCATGTTTTTATTTCGGAATGAATTTACAGCCAGGCCTTCGACTCCATTGCTTTCTGCCTTTGTGAATGCCATACCTTGTTATCTTTACCTTATTACAAGAATTGTTAAGTTAAGATGATTATTTGAATTCCCAATTGATCGCTGATTTTTTATTTTCTCTGGTTTCCTCTTTGTTACGGAGAAGAAGCTGAATGTAGTGCAAGCCAAGAATAAGAAAGGTGTTGCATTGGCTTAGTTCTCTAAAATCAGTTCAAGGCGGAATTTTTCTTACGAACAATAATGTACTATGGAAGACTATTTATATTACTGCGGTTCTGATCAAGATGCACAATGGGGTTGTCAAAACTCTTCGAAATATCTACCATATTTTAAATTGAAAAACAAATTTAACTTTTGTCAGCATGAATTTGATTTGGGAGAATTCAACCACATCTGGTAGGTGGATATGCTCACGCTAACGGTGTGAAATTTAAAAGAACATGCTTCATAGTTCCCAAAACATTTAGCATTATACAATTGATTTCCAAAAAATCCAAACAAGCCGGCTTTCAATATGCACATCCATAAATTATTTGCTTTTGATATGAAGGTCTACTACAATATATGACCAAGCTACTGGAGACGGCCGACTCGTGTATCAACAGGCTTCTACGACAGAGTGTCTATGAACATCACGGATTCGCCGAACTTGATACCTAAAAGGTTGGTTGGTGTTTAGAGACCCTTCACCACCCAATAAACCTAAACCGTCTTTAGACAATTAAATTCAAATATCTTTCTTATACAATAATTGGATATACAAACCCATCCAAATAGCATTGCACGACACTAATGCCTCAACAACATCATTTTATGATAAAGATTTACATATTTATTTCTTCCAAATCAAATACATACACACAACTCATTTTTATAATAAATATTCATATTTTTACCAAGTCCTATAACATGGAGTTAATAGTTACATGTCCAGAGTCCACTCGTGTGCCCCAAGGCATCAACAAACGGGTGACATGCCTATCCACACTTCGTTCTTCCTCAGCAACCTGACTCGCTGTGTCAGTCCGATAAGCAAAGCAGCCCCATGTTGGGTGCTGTTTGGCCTCACAAGCACGCACACATATACCACATCATTTTCAAAGCATGCAATTTCATAAACAATTCATTACCAACATTATTTCCATTTGCAAACAAATGATTTAGTATCATTTGTCATTTGTTTGCAAATGGAAAGAACGTTGATATTGAACTGTTTGCGATGTTGGTGTGCTACATGACAAAAATATACTATTTTAAATATTATAGAGTAGCAATGAGAAATGTTAAAAGATGTCTGTGACAAAAATGTGCATGCGACTCTGTTGCTTAAGATGTCATATACAAATCCACCGACTCTTTTCAGTCATCATAGTTTGTCCTACTAATAGTTGCTGAGGTATATAGACTGAGAAAACAAAATTAAGAAATATTTAATTATGTTTATTCAATGTAATTGATGTTTTCCTCAAAACTGAGTTCGTGAAACTACTTTTATAAGATGATTCTTGATACTCCTGCCTAAGGGTTCTAGATTAACCAACAAAACTCAACATATACCAATACTTTGCATAAAAAATTACATTAAAAAAGCCTAAGCTCACTTAACACAAAATTGCATTAACAATGTAATATTTCATAGGATGTTGCATATGTATATGATCTTGCATACTTTTGACATGCTCACCCATTACTTTTCGGAGTTATGAGTGTAATTTAAAATTTTACAAGGGTTTCCAAGAAAAAGAAAGACGAAGGATAATGTTATTATATTTATACCAAAAAAAGTAACGGTCAAACATGAGTGAACAAGGTTAGTAGCACGCAGGATCCAATCTCTCTCTCTCTCTCTCTCTCTCTATATATATATATATATATATATATATATATATATATATATATATATAACTTTAACAAATTTACCGTCATGATCAGCCCCATGGTAGATGAATACTCGATCACTTGGTGTAAAAGACTGTAAAAAGAATTTTGAATCTTAAATAAGGTTAGATACAGCCACTTTTAACTTGAAATTAGATAGAACGAATTGAAGAAATAAATCTCATTGTCCACAACTACTAAATTTTAGAGTCACAATCAATAATAGAGATGTCATTATGGGACTGCCACATTCTATATGGGACTCTAAAGTGCTAGGCTGGCCCATACATACATATATATATATATATATATATATATATATATATATATATATATATATATATATATATATATCAGTTTTCAATTACATATTTACATGTATATATATATATTATATTACATGTATAGATGTATGATTTTTAATTACATGTATATATATACTATATATAGATCATACATATATATACATATAAATATACTATCACACCCACACAAGTCATGACTATGACCCAATTCCAACCGATGCCATGTGGCCGCTTCTCGCGTGAGCATGATCATAAGCGGTAATCAAAGATAAAAACAACCAAATCTAACTCAAACGAAATATTCAACTTAATTATGTCAAACATTTATAAATCTAAACAATCTGTCCAGAATGGTGTGGGGCACACCGAACATAACCCTGAATAACCAAAATGTTTATTTAGGCAATCTACCGCTCATCTAAAACATACCCTCTCAAAATATGTAGCTTGTTCAACTGCTACTCTACTCTATTCGCCTTGGACGTGCTAGCTTCAGGACGAATTGTAAAATGGTATGGTGAGCTCCCACCCATAGCACAATAGAAAGGTTAAACATTTTTAAACATAATTCATGCTAAAAACATATATATTTTAACAAATGTTTCATAACTAATCATAGTGGGAACACACTCTATATTCACCATAAGCAGGAACGCCCAAGGTACCTACAAGTCTCTAGAGACATAACAAACCACACAAGTACGACTCATATATCCACACATTATTACACTTCAAAACCAATTATAATTTATCATATTTACAATCTCATATCTGGGTCTACATACCAAATCTATATCCACACAAAGTTTAAATACCATATTCATACCAACACATGCATAATCAAACATGCACTTTATCAACCAATCCATAACAAGTTCACTTCAAAAGCATAACAAATAACCCATAATTGCAAACATCATTTCATAAACATCATTAAAATATTTAGCAATCTTGAATAGTTAAATCCACCTAAAACAAGAAATAACTTCTAGCATGGTTGTATAAAAGAATGTACAACCCCAACCTAAAGGAGCACTAAGATTGAATCCCCAAACTACTGAGTCACACTTATCACCATAAAATCCTGTAATTTTAATTTCTAAATACTTAAAAATAATTATGATATTAAAATTCATTTAATTACTAGTCTAACGCAACAAGGTGTGTGTAAATCGGATCCCAAACGACCATAAAATCACTCAAAACCCAATCTCAATCATTTAAGTTATCCTAGATCCAAATTATCACCTTGATCCATATTTGATCCAAACTAAGTGACATAATAGGTAGTTTGTGTTCCTGTGTCGACACAAAACCTGAAACTATTGAAACAATTCTTATTTCTAACCCAGAACCTGTTCCAAGACCCAACCTATTTCTGACATAACCCATAACCTAGAACCTTGTTCCAACCTATTTTTGACATTGAACCATTATTGTGACACAAGATAGAGACATGACACGACTTCATGTCATTTTATAGCACACGGAACACAACATTGTGTCATTTCATAGTGCACAGGACACAACACCGTGTCAAACACGACATGACACTGAAGACACACCCAAAAACGGGCATTTTCCTTGGTCTTTTCGGTGGATATTTCGCCGTTTTCCACCAACGATCAAGATCGCCAAGGATACCTTGTTGTTCGCCTATCTCTCCTCTTTTGATACGACCCAAGAATAGCCACCGGTGGTGGTGTTTAGCAAGAAAAATGAAGATGAAAAGGCAAATTACAGAAAATGAAAAATCTAGTGAATTTGAACCATTTTCTGATTAAATCGACACCCACGACTTACCCAAGTCCACCAAAACCCTTTGTGCTACCTCAATGCTTCAACCCAAGCTAAAAATGATGACTAACAAGCAATTTTTTTATGAAAAAAAGAGAAAAACACAAATCTAAAAAATATGTTATAACTCACCAGATTTCGACTGATTTTTCATCGATTCAATTGAAGGTGGTGGTTTGACATCTTGGAACATTCATGGCATGCCACCACATTTCAGTAATGCTCATGTCGAGCGTTATTGTTCAGCCTGCATGGGTGGGTCTGGATCCAATCGAATCCACCTTAAAGAAAAGATGTGGATGCTTCTCTCTATCTCATCCTCGAGCTCTGAAGTGGCCTCATTCCGTAAATGATGGCTCCAATGTACTTTTACAGTCCATAAAACTCGACATCGTAGAACTTGTACCTTTCTATCTAAGATGGTTATAGATTGCTCTTCATAAGATAAATCCTCATGTATGTAAAGTGGCTTAGTCTCAATAAAATTTGATGGGTTAGGAAAGTACTTCCACATCAAGGATACATGGAATATGTTATGCACTTTAGTCAATGATGGTGGCAATTACAATTGGTGGGCAACATCTCCAACTCATTTTAAAGCCTAGTATGGTTTTATATACATAGGACTCAATTTACTTTTATGTTTGGAATGAGTCACTCCTCGAGTTAAAGAGACCTTTAAGAATACATAATCACCAAGAATAAACTCTAGATCACATCTTTTATCTACATAGCTCTTTTGTAACTTTAATGCATTGACGAACCAAAATCATCTTATTTCATGATTGTTGAAGTATCTCTTGACCTATTGCAAGTCATAACCTAGGGACATCCCACCATAGCAGGGTCCTGTATTTTTCCTCGTAAAGCATTTCATAAGGTAACATCTCAATTATTGCCTCATAGCTATTATTATAGATCAAGTGCAATTGGTCATACTAATAGTCCTTACTATCCAATATACATGCTCGAAGCATATCCTATAGAGTCTGAATAGTGCACTCAGCTTGTCCATCGATTTGGAGATTAAAAGTCGTGCTAAACTATAATTTTGTCTCTAGGGCAAACTGCGAGTTCTACCAAAAGTGAGAGGTAAAATAAGGATCTCTATCTGTAGTAATGGTCTCTTGTATACCATAGAACTTAATAATCTGAGCGATATAGATAGCAACCAGTATAGATAGTAACATGTTCCTCTAGATGGGTATAAATCATGAAACCTTATTAAGTTTGTCAATAATTACCCAAATAGCATCGTGCTTCTGTGAGGTGAGAGGAAGTCCATGATAACAATATGTTATTTTCTCTCATGAATAGGCAACGATCTCAAGGTAGCTACGGGTCACTAATGGTCTACTTTTACCTTCTATCAAGTTATACATCTCACCATGAACTCCTCAATTGTTTTTTTCATTCCAGACCAATGGTATTGTCAGCTCAAGTCCTTATACATTTTTGTGCTATCGGGGTAAACGCTAAATCAACTATTATGTTCTGTCTCAAAAATCTCCCTTCAAAGCAACTCATCCTTAGGCACACACATGCGTCTCTCGAATCGTAAGAAACCATTATCAACACGTATCTCATATTCAAGCCGACTTCCTCTATGAATCTCATCTATAATCATCCTCAACTCAGGATCATCTCTATTTGTTGTAAGTACTCTCAACCAAAGTTCGAGTGTCACTCACAATAGGATAGAACAATGGGCTATTAGCTCTTTCCATTTTTGGATAAGGACATCCACGACTATGTTAGCTTTTCTAGAGTGATAAATAATCTAATAGAAATAATCCTCCAAGAAATCAAGTCATCGCATCTATCGCATGTTAAGTTGAGGTTGTGTGAACAAATACTTTAGGCTTTTATGATCATTGAATTCTTGAACATAATGCCATACAGATAATGCTTTCAAATCTTAAGTATAAATATGATTGTTGTAAGTTCTAAGTCATGCATTCGATAATTTACCTTATATTTCTTCAATTGCCTTTATGCATAAGCTATAACTTTATTGTGTTGCATCCAAACACAATCAAGGCCCTTATTTGAGGCATCACAGTAAACCCTGAAGTCCTCGTTAGTAGCTGCCCATGCTAATAATGGTGTGAAAGTCAGTTTTGTCTTTAACACTGTGAAACTCTACTCACACTTATCTGTCCACTGAAATTGAGTATCCTTCTTCATTAATTGGATGAGAGGAACTTCAATACCATAAAACCCCACAATAAATCTACGATAATATACTCGAAGCCCAAGAAAACTATGGATCTAAGAGACATTCTTTGGTCTTTCCTAATTTACCACAATTGTGATCTTAGCTAAATCAAATTTTCAGAACTTAGCATATAATTGTTTTTCCTGCAACAAACCAAATATGATACATAGGTGCTCAACATGCTCTTCTTCTCTCTTAGAATATACTAAGATGTCATCAATGAATGTCACGATAAACTTATTCAAATAATCTTAAATATCTAATTCATCAAATCCATGAATGTTGTTGGGGCATTAGTCAATCCAAAAGGCATCACTAAGAATTCATAATGCCCATAACGAATCTAAGAAGTCGTCTTAGGTATGTCAGTTGCTCGTATCCTCGACTAATCTTCGAAAACATGCAAGCTTCCTGCAATTGGTCGAATAAATCATTAATCCTAGGTAGTCGATACTTGTTTTTTATGGTCACACAATTAAGTTGTCGATAATCGATACAAAATAGAAGAGAATCTTCTTCAAAATCTCCTTTGCATAGGCTTCTTGAGAAATAAAAATTTCATCCTCCTTTTTGCTTCACCTCTAGGCCTAAATAGTATGACATGAGCCCAATATCGGTCATCTCAAATTCATGTGTGCCAAAGCCTTCTTGAATCCTTCAAACAAAGTAGGATTAGTTCGGTGAAAATAAGATCATCAACGTAAAGACAAACAAGCAAAATATCTCCATTGTCATATGCTTTAACATAAAGAGCATATTCATGAACACATCGAACAAAGCCATTATCTTGAAAATACTTGTCGATACGGCTATTCCATGCTCTTGGTGCTTGCTTCAACCCATATAATGCCTTCTTCAATCTCAAGACTTTATCTTCATGCCGTACTTCTACCACAAAGCCAATTGGTTGCTCAACATATACCTCCTCTTCTAGATAGCCATTAAGGAAAGCGGACTTTACATCAAGTTGATAAATCCTCCACTTCATTTGAGCCGCCAAAGCAATGATCAAGCGAATTGTCTCCATGCGGGAACGGGTGCAAACACTTCTTCATAGTCAACTCCATGCTTTTGCTTGTAGCCTTTTACAACGAGCCTTGCTTTATATCTCTCTACATCTCCTTTGGCATTCTTCTTTATCTTGAACACCCATTTGACTCCAATTGCCTCATGACCCTTGGGAAGAGATGATAACTCCAAGTGTTATTCTTTTCAATGTCTTCAATTTCCTCTTGCATGGCTTGTCTCCACCTTTTGTCTTTGAAAGCTTCATCAAAGTCTAAAGGTTCACTTTATCAACAAAGAAGACAAAACAAATCAAAAGGCTCGGTTACATCATATAATTCTTCAATATTTCTCATTTTTCTTGGCCTTTCACTAGAACTTTCTTCGGAAGAAGAGGATGCTTCATGAATGGGAGATGGTGGTGGAGTCTCTTCTTGGATAGGCATCATGGTCTCTTGCTCTTCATCTTCAAAGTATGGAAAGAAATCATAACTTCCTTCTTCTTGTGCTTCCCGTCTCAAGTGGCTTTTTCATCAAACTTCACATCTCGACTCACAATAATCTTGCCATTGCTTAGGTTGTACAACTTGTAGCCTTTAGAACTTGGATCGTAACCAATAAAAACATGTTTCTCACTTCGATCATCTAGCTTGGATCTCCTTTGGTGGAGTACATGAACATAAGCAACACTTCCAAAAATTCGCAAATGATTGACACTAGGTTTGGTCTCACTCCATGCTTCTTGTGGTGTTTGATCAAACCCAAGTTTTTCGTGAGAAATCATCAATAAAGGAAATGAAATACCTTTTATCGCTGAAAGCTTCGGGGGTAATTGGTCCACATATGTCGGTACGAATCAACTCGAGAAGTTGCTTAGCCCAATATTCTGCCTTCTTTTGAAACGAGGTTCTCGCATACTTGTTGAGCACGCATTCTTCACAAAATTTTCCCTCGTAGTCCATGTCAGGTAGCCCGTGCACCATGTTCTTCTTTGCTAACTCTTTTAGACCACCATGATGTAGGTGACCAAAGTGGAGATATCATAACGACTCCTTGTCTTCTACGTCGACTCGCAAACATTTTTCTCGCACGCTTCTCAAATTCAGTTTATACATGCGATTGCTCCCCATCTCGACTCGAGCGACTATGCGCCCTTGTTTATCTTTCAAGTGTAATACCCAGTCTTTCATAAGTACCGAGTAACCTTTCTCCATGAGTTGCCTCATACTCAAAATATTGGTCTTGAGGTCTGGTACGTAATACACATCTTGGATTGACCCTATCAAGCCATCCTTTTGTAAGTAACAAACTGTACCTTGGCCTTTGACCTCGACCTTTGACACATCTCCAAAAGATACGTGTCCATCTTCAACTTTTCGCATCTCCTTGAACAAATGTTTGTGCCCGCACATGTGGTTGCTTGCACCCGAGTCGAGGTACCACACTGTGTCATTGTTGGTGTTGACTTCGTTGTGAGCCATCAAGAGAAAACCTTCTTTCACCTCATCTTCCGTGGCTAGATTGGTTGTCTCTTCCGCCTTTTTCTCAACTCGACATTCTTTCGCGAAATGCCCCACCTTGCCACAATTGTAACACTTATCGGAGTTGCAATCCTTCGCATAGTGACCATATTTGTGACATTTGTAGCACTCGATGTTGGAATAATTTGACTGGCCGACTCTCCCACGACCGCGTCCTCTTCCACGATAATTTTGTTGGCTTGATTGCCCATTCTCCTCATAATACCTTTCTTGACCACGGCCTCTACCACCGCGACCATTTTCTCGACCTCCACTACCACATCCTCTACCTCGAAAGTTTTGAGAATAGAGTACCTTTTTGTCTTTCATTGATGCCTTGGTTTGAAGTGCTTGCTCGAGTGTCTCCTCCTTCTTCTTCTTACGTTGCTCATGTGCCTCGAGAGAACCGGCGAGCTCGTCGACCGTGAGCATCGCTAGGTCATTTGACTCTTCTAAGGCACATACAACATTTTTGAAACTGTCGGTTAATGACCTCAAAATCTTCTCCATAATTCGTGCATCGGTTAACGTTTCGTCATTTCGGTTGAGTTGATTCACCACAGTCTGTACACGCGTGATGTAGTTAGATACACTTTCCGACTCCTTCATCTTCATGCTCTCCAACTCGCCACAAAGAGTTTGGAGACGCACTTGCTTGACTCGGTCGGCTCCTTTGAACACTTTTTCTAAAATGTCACACGCTTCTTTTGAAGTAGTTGCACCAGCAATCTTCTCAAAGCCCGACTCGTCAACGGTTCGGAACAACATGTATAGTGTTGCCTTATCCTTCGATCGCGTCTCTTTCAACACCTTGTTTTGAGCCACCGTATATCCCGTGATATTTGTTGGTTCTTCAAAACCTTCTTCGACTACCTCCCATGCATCTTGAGATCCGAGAAGAGCTTTCATTTGAATGCTCCAATTCTCGTAGTTTGCCTTCATCAATCGGGGCAACGACATTTGACCCGTCACATTCGCCATAGGCCCTGATACCAAATTGTGAAAGCAATCAATTTCGCCAAAAAAAATTCACTCACGCCTCTCTTTTCTATGTCTGGAAGGCTTCTACAGGAGCCAATTTTCTTATATCATGAATGGAGAGACAAGACACTCTATTTATAGGCATTAGCATGCTCTTCTAAAACTGAAAATAATAAAACCTAATTATAGCCATAAAACCCCACTATCTCCTATAACAACTCTTGGCCTTTTATCTACAGAAACTGCGGACTCTTTTATTCTCCTATAACGTGCTGAATTAAACCCACAATCAAAACTGACATTTAACAGTTATTCAACATGCAGAGAGAGAGAGTGTGTGTGTGGTGGGAAGGGAGGGAGAGTTTCGTATCTCCTGCGAATTCTAATTGCTAGATAAGACAGCTTCTATGTTAAAAGGAAAAACAGCTTAAATACATAATAGGAAAAAGCATAACCGTGATAAAATCATAAAACTGGAAGCTGGTAGTGTGCTGCATCTTGTGTTGTTTGTTGGCCTCGTCATGTTAGATAGACGTCAATTAATTGATACAGGCTACTCTCTCTCACTTACTCCTTTGCAGACTTTGCTTCCTACCAAATACACGTCTTGTTAGAGGAATTATTCGTGGGCATGTCACTCGGACAAGTTGAAGAATCCCACGATAAGTTGGTCTTCCATCCATCAAGAGCATTGTGCTGCAGATTCATAGGAAACCCTGCTGATCTTAGCGTTGCCAACTGGGTGTTATTCGCACAATCACTGTGAGGATTCCTCAGGAATGCCTGTTCCTCTCTATTGATCTGGTGATGTAAAGTCCCATTTCCAGAATAACTGACACTGTGTAGATTTTGGTTCGCACTGTCTATACTCAAGCTAGAGGCCTTGTTAACATCACTAACCACGCCTGCGGGCAGATTTACAAGCATATGATCAAGTGGTGATAAGATATAATTCACTACTGCCTCTGTAGTTGGAAGGTAAAATGCCGCTAGTTTCCTTGCTTCAGGAATCTGCTTGTCAAGGTTTAGAGTTGAGAAGCTCTCGTCTGATGGCATCTCGTTGTTACTGCACAGTGAGATTCCTGAACCAGCGGCCACCGTGCATGGGAGACTCTCCGAAGCAAACGGGGTGGAGTTCAATGTGTGCGGAAATACATCAGAGTCAATATTGGTTTTTAGTACTGGGGTTGACCAAGAGTTAGTTAGCGCCCTCTGAGCCAGGGGATTATTCTTCTTGAAGATCCTGCAGATTGCCCACGAGTCCTGAAACACCAAGAAAAGAAGCAATATTAGCTCAAGTGAGTAATGCATTTAAATGCGCTTTGAATGATTGAGGTATCCATCAATGATTTCGATGATTACTAAGAGCTTTTTCTAAGAATCTGGTTTTCTTATTTTTGCTGAAAATAGTTTTACGTCTCGAGTAAACTCCGGTAGTGTATATGATTTCTCAAGAATTGTATAAACATAGAAAGCGAACAAAATAGCCTCTTTTACTACTATTTTTTATTAAAAAAACGAAATGGTAACGTTTCCAACAGAATTTGAATGAAGAAAGTAATAAAAAAAACATATGTTTAAAAAATAAGATAATTAAGATATATTAAATACCTTTAAATCCTAATATTTTATCTTTTGATGATTTGGGCACATGCCGAAGTAAACATATAGAATTTGAGTACGAAGAAGTGAGAACTTGGAGGCATACCGAAATGACATAAAAATGTAGGAAGAAAACCACAAAACAATGAACTTGCTATTTAGATTTGAACGTGAGTACACCTAAGATAATAAAAAAACAACAGAAAAATGAATTATATATGAAACTTACCCTACCAATGTATATGGATCGATGGCCGGCCAGAATACGTGATAATGTCTTGCATTTGCGACATGATTATGTGTGAGGTCAAGTGGCTTTCTAGTTATGCAGCATGGACACACAAAAACACATACATATATATATATACATATATATGTATGTATATATATATATATATATATATATATATATATATATATATATATATATATATATGTATGTATGTATGTATATATACATATATATGTAATGGAGTTAGCGGTCAATGTCTCACATTTGGTGGGATATTCTTGTCGAGTGGCTTCTTAGTGGCACAGCTGCCGGCATCACTCGTAACGGAAGGCAACCTGAACTCATGCATCATCCAGTCTGTTTTGACACCTTTCGCAGCCCTGCCTCTGTAGAAAACTAATGATTTCTTAAGGCCGATGCACTTGCTTCCTTCAGATGAATAGATGGGCCTGTCTGTTCCTGTTGCCTTCCAGAAGCCTGCCCCCGTCACTCTGTTTGGTCTGGCACTGTTGCGGTATTTTCTGTCCCTCGGGCAGTAGAAATACCACTCTTTCTCACCGACAGTCGCCAACTCTGCTTAATTGCCCACAGATGATAAGTACGTATGGAGATGAATCCAAATATCTTACGACTGTTTTTGAGTTCAAAATTCAAGTAGAGAATACAAGATTCCCAACGATACATATATGGTGATTCAGCAGATTTATGATCTATTTCTTATATGCAGCATTGATATCCGTGAATTGAGGGAGTTTGGAGTTTCATCCTTAAAAAAGAGAAAATCAATAACATTTCCTGTCACAAGCATCGACATCAACCAACGCGAAGAAAGCTGGGAATGAAATAGTCCTTTTCCATGAAGCTTCATTGCAAAAATATGCATGTATGAGAAAAAGTATATAGCCGCTGTTTTGAAAATAGTAGCAATTCCACTCGCAGGAGAGAAAAAGTATATGCATTCAAGTTTTGCAAATGGAAGGAGACTGGAGAACTTGAACAAACTGCAATTAAGACACGTTGTATCGCTTACTAACAGTTAAAATCATCTCTTTTGACAGTAAAAGTTGAATAGACGCTGAAAAGATTCAATCGCAACGAGAACATGGGGGTATTATCAAGTTTATGACGGTAGCTCATAAATTTGTCAAGCGTATAAAGTGTTTCTGATAATAAAACTGGTGGTATATAAAAGGAGGCAGGATATCAATCCCTGACAAATATATTTGGTAAACTGCACCGCGAGTTAAAGGAGAAACAAAATAATGTAGGGTACATGTCTCTAGATGCATGATACCATTCTGCCAGTTGTGGACTATCTCTTATGAACAGTAATAATCAGAAAAGCACATGGAAGGCAGAGAAAAGAGAAGCGGCGAAGAAGAATCGGATAAAAGCATATATAGTTAATGACTTACTTGGAAGATCCCAAGGATCATACTTGTAGATATCAAGCTGCTTGATTAGCTCTACCGAGAGGGGCTTCTGCTGTATCTTCCTCTTGAGATAGAACCCTACCAGCTCTTCATCCGTTGGATGAAACCTAAAGCCAGGCAACATGATGTCCTCTACCTTATCTGCCTCATTCTTCCCTTCCATGCCCTCTCTCTCTATGTTGTATGTCAAACTAATATCAGATGCTAATCCACAATACGGAGATCACAGGTGAACTCCTGATCGTAGTCATATTTGTTCAAGTTCAGAACATAGAACGAAATTGAGGAAATTAAAGCGGATGAGGAGCGAGTTGCTTTCCGGTCTTCAATGCCATTATGAGCTTCCTTGGAAGGACGCCACTGCCGAAGATAAGGCCGTTCTTTCGGGAAGTATGGTAATGGAAAAGCGCTCTTTGAAACAATAAACACACACTCACACACAAGTACACAAGAAATGAAAATAAATTGCCAGAGACTGGATTTCAAGGAAGCTTGGTCTTGAAAATAGATGATTTCTTAACTCCAATGTGGCCGATCTCAAAACGGCTACGATTTCAGCAACCCCTTCTTGGGATGTTCATATTCTCTCTTTTTTTCTTTAAAGGAATGTTGACATATATACTCAGGGTTTTGTCAGTAGGCACACTCTTCCTCTTAACCAAGGCCTCGAAAAAGGTTCAAAGACAACTATGTATAAATATACATAAATAAGTATATATAGTTAGGAGAAACGTTTGCTGGACCCAATTCTGACCGTTGTGGTCGAGCCTATTCCGACCAGCCAGAAAACATAATTCCGACTGTCTCGACAGTCAAATGGAAAAAGCCACATTTTTGTCGAAATAAAATTATGTCGACTGTTTCAACAGCAGTCGGAGTCTTACTCTGATAATCGAAATATGTAGACCGAATTAACAGTTGAATTATTATATATTTCAATTGTTGAACAACATACTCCGGCTAGAACTACGGGAATAAGCATTGCGACAGTCGAATTAAAAAAAAATTGCATGTTTACAATATAGTAATTAGGTTGGAAAGTCAGAATTAAGCATCCTCGAACCAATCAAAGGAACTGTCAAAATTTCCTTTTTCCCATAATTCATTTTCATATTTTGACCATTGAGAACGGTCAGAATAGCATACTATACAAATCTTATTTTCATTGTTTCGTTTAAAATTTTAGAATTTATCTAATTATTTGTATAACCTACACGACATAATACATAACAATAATTAATTAGTGAGGTATAACAAATAACAATAGAAATTAAATCTAATAACAATATCTGCCAACGTAGGTTTTGTAGGTTCATCTTTTCCTAAATTCTTTTTGTGGTATCTTTTCCATAATATTATTATGTTTTCGTGGTTCCAGAACGCTCTGCAACTTGGGTTCTAAAAATTGAGAACCTTTTCATCCTTATTCCTTTATTATTATATTTTGTACCAGAAAAAATTCATTTGGGGTCCATTGAAGATTCCAATGAACTCAAAATTTTCGAAAGACCACCACCAGAATATGAAGAAAAGGTGGCATACAATACTTGCAACCTTTACCTTGCTGCATGAATTTGCCACTACAAGCCTATACGACAACCGATCCATTTTGAACTTCTATTAGAAGAATGCCCCAAAGGGCACCAGCCTACCGGGTTGGTTCAATCGGAATGAGCTGGTTCCCAGTGTGCTCGGCATGCAGGAGCTGTAGGAGCCTGCCTCTGTTACTAAGGTTGGTAAATGGACGAGCGCTTGTTTTCCGGCTTCACCCCTGAAAGTTTTTTTTTATTTCAAAATTTTGTCTAGACCATGATCTCAAAGTAATTATTTGAGGGCACTTAAGATAAATGGATGGTCATTTTTCTTTTAGCTTTTCCACAAAGGAAGACCTTAGGTAAAGGAAAGGCAATCTTATTCAGATTTTGAACTTTTTTGCTAGCGTGAGAAAGCCCAAAAGAAACCAGATCCATGAACTGAACATAAGCAATTCTTATTTCATTTATCAACATTTACGTGTTATTCATCTTACGTAATTGCGTAATGCCTAACTATTTCACATAGATGGGTTAAAGGCAGAAAAGAATTTTGGCCCTTGTTAGCTGTTAAATCCCTTCTTTGACACTTTTGGTTGGATTTACCTGCAGGATTCAAACGAGGAAAAATCTCTGCATGAAATCATTACAATATTATATGTACTGCAAAATCCGAGTAATTGATTTGGTTATATATATGTCCACAGTCAATACTCGATCGTATTTAATGGCTCATTTTACATGATTCTACCATTTCAACTACCAACCACCACTTTTTCATCACCTTTCACTACTACTGCACTGTTCAAAACTGTCTTCCATCGGTCAAAACTGTTGCTGCTACCAAAAAAACACCTAAAAAAGCTAAACATTTATATATATGTGTGGTTTTGTGCTTATATTTAAGTTGGTTAGATGGTTTTGATAGGGGAGGTGACAGTTTTGACTAATAAAAAGTTGTTTTGAGCGGAGTAGTATAAGGAAATAAAAGACAGAGCAGGTGATTGAAAGGACAGAAACATGCAGTCCGCTTAAGTATTGAGAGATTACATTCTCTCTATGTATCTATATATATAATCCCAACCCACACCAGCTACTGCTTATAACAAGCTGAATGGATTACATTCTGTTCCCATTTACTTACTTTCATCCTTAGTGCGCAATTATGTTAAAGATTCCTATCCATCTTCCTGCAATGAATTCATTTCATATTGTGTATTGTAAAGTGCGTCCTTTTCATTCGTGGAGTTTGAAGCTTTACTTAACAACCGAGCTATACATTAGAGGTAGTACCGGTCAAAGCATGTGTGAGATGCGCATGATCTACTTGAACAATGTTGCATATATATGCAAGTTCTATAATCTTGTGATTCCCAGTGAAGTAGAGTTCTCTTAGACAGACTGACATTTCATAGATTAGTTTTCACCAAGGAAATGATCATCAGGTAACTCGAACTAGAATGGAATATAAAGTGGTCATTCGTAGATCCTTGCACATTATGTAGTGACTGGCCCAATCAAGAAAATAGTATGTACATTTTTGGACTTATATATAATGTGTGTATACATGGGGTATATCTAATATGCTTGTTATTTATACGCTTATCTATCCTTCAAAATCTCAACCTTTTATATCAAAAGATACATAGTCAAGATTTCCGAGGATACGATAACCATATAACATGTCAAGCCTATTACACACACATAGAGAGAAATTAGAATAAACTTAAAGATCTCTACAGTTTGATTGATGTGATCAATTGTGAAGATTTGAATTTAAAAAGCGAAAAGTATTGTTATACTTTTTCTATTTTACATTTAACAAGCATGTGTTTAAATGTTTTTTAAATTCAAATCTCTATCATTGATTATATTGATCGAATGGTGAAGACCTTTAAGTAGATTTAAGCATATATATATATATATATATATATATATATATATATATATATATATATATATATATATATATATATATATATATATATATATATATGTGTGTGTGTGTGTGTATATATGTATGTATGTATGTATATATAGAGAGAGAGAAAGATTGAAGGATGTTCAAGTGGACAAAGTCATCGCCCTAGGTAACTTTTATAATTTTGTTATTAGTTCCAAGTTTATCAAGTGTATCTGCTATACCGAGAACACCAAAATTAACCTTCTCTTATATTAATTACACTAGCACCAACAGTCAAAAATCTCCAACTTGAACATGGGTCCCTGAAAGTGAGCCCTCGTGAGGACCAACTCTTGTCCCTTCTCCTTGACCTTGGGTTTGCCCCCTCCAATCGTGCAACTGAAGTTTATTATTTGTTGTCTTCGGAGAAAGCAAAGAGGAATTAGAAGAAGAAAGGGTCAAAGCCTTCAAACCCAAGTTTCTTCTTGGGTTTCATTTCCTATGGCTTTCTCAACTGCCAAAACGATGCAGCGCACACACTTCGTTCGGTTCCACATAAGTTCAGGCACGGATCCCAATTTGGGATGCCAACACCAAGCCCGGGTATATATGTATTGTTCAACCCATACTCGTACCCTACACGAAGATCGACTGTAAACCATGTACTCGAAAATAATATGCATGGTTACAATTAATGCTTTTGCATTGAAATATTGTGGATCTTAGTCTCAAGGTTCTCAGTCTAATTTCATACCCCGACCATTTATATCAGTTTTGATACTTAGGAGTCCTAAGAGGGTGTTTCATTATGAGGCCTGAGACTACAACAACAACAACAACTAAGCCTTTTCCCATACAAGACGGGGTCGGCTACATGGATTCTTTGTTTCCACATATCCCTATCATGTGCCATGTTAGCAGTTCACTCCCAATAAGCTAGATCATTCTTTATTGTTTCTTTCCAACACTTTGGTGGTCGTCCTCTATCTCTTTTAATACTTTCCAAATTTAGTTTTTCTAACCTTCTTACAGGTTCTTCTTTTGATCTTCTTTCTATATGTCCAAATCATCTTAAACGATGTTCTCTCATTTTATCCTCTATTTATGCCACTCCTAATTTGTTTCTAATAACCTCATTATGTATACGGTCTTTTCTTGTATGACCACTCATCCATCTCAACATCTTCATTTCTGTCACAGACATCTTTTGTACACATGTTAACTGCCCAACACTCAGAACCATAAAACATGGCAGGCCTAATTGCTGCTCTATAATATTTACCTTTTAATTTTAATGGTATCTTCTTATCATAAAGAATACCTGATGCTCCTCTCCATTTTAACCAATCAGCATTAATTCTATGTGTAACATCTCCATCAATTCTTCCATCACTTTGAAAAATTGACCCTAGGTATTTAAAACTTTCCTTTTGAGAAATGCAATGTGTGCCAATTTTAATTTCTATGTCCTCTGAAGTAGCCAAATGATCAAACTTACATTCCATATATTTTGTCTTTGTTCTACTAAGTCGGAGGCCTTTGTTTTCTAATGTTTCTCTCCATAGTTCTAATTTTCTATTAACTTTTTCCTTAGACTCCTCCACTAATACAATGTCATCTGCAAATAACATACACCAAGGTACTTCATCTTGAATATGTTTTGTTAACTCATCCATCACCATTATAAATAAGTATGGACTTAAAGTTGATCCTTGATGTAACCCAATATTAACTTCAAAGAAGTTTGTCGTTCTTTCATGAGTCCTCACACATGTTTTTGCACCATCATACATATCTCTTATAAGGTTAATATATGTCAATGGGATACCTTTTTTTTCCAAAGTTCTCCAAAGAACCTCCCTCGGTACCCTATCATAAGCTTTTTCTAGATCAATAAATATCATGTGAAGGTCTTTCTTTTTTGCTCTAAAATGTTTCATAAGACGTCTCAAAAGGTGAATCGCTTCAATAGTAGATCTACATGGCATAAATCCAAATTGGTTCTCTATTGTACTTGATACTTGTCTTAACCTACGTTCGATAATTTTTTCTCATAATTTCATAGTATGACTCATTAACTTGATACCTCGATAATTCGTACAATTTTGAATGTCTCCCTTGTTCTTATATACGGGTATAAGTGTACTTGCTCTCCATTCCTCGGGCATCTTTTTGTTTTTCTATATTTCATTAAATAGTCTTGTGAGTCAAGTGATTCCTATTTCTCCTAGTATTTTCCAAACTTCTATAGGAATATTATCTGGTCCTACCGATTTACCACTCTTCATATGTTTAAGAGCCTCTTTGACTTGATTCTTTTGAATACGTCAGTAGAAATTGTGGTTTATATACTTTTCTGACTTAGCTAAATCTCCTAAACTAATACTAACATCTTTATTTTTATTAAAAAGATTATAAAAATAGTTTTTCCATCTATTTCTTATATCATCATTTGCTACTAGAATTTTTTCATCCTCGTCTTTTATGCATCTAACATAATTAAGATCTTTAGTTTTTTTATCTCTACCCCCAGCTATCCTAAAAATATCTCTTTCACCCTCTTTTGAGTTGAGTTTTTTATATAAGTCCTCCCATATCTTAGCTTTTGCTTCACTAACGGCTTTTTTTGCTTCCTTCTTTGCTTTCTTATAAGCTTCTAAAGTTTCACTAGTTTTCTTAGCATAATGTAATTTGTAACATGCCCTCTTTGCCTTGATTTTATTTTGTACTACTTCACTCCACCACCAAGCTTCTTTTTGTGCTGGTACACCTCCCTTAGATACCCCTAACACCTCTTTCGCCACTTTCCTAATATGTATAGTCATATTGTTCCACATATCAGAGGGTGTGCCAACATAATTCCAAACATCTCCTTGAAGGACTTTCTGTTTAAATATATCTTCTTTCTTGCTTTTGAGGTTCCACCATTTAGTCCGAATAGCTCGATGCACTCTTTTCTTCTTTGTCCATTTTTTTATTTGTAAATTCATAACTAAAAATCGATGTTGGATGGTTAAGCTTTCTCCTAGAATTACCTTACAATCTTTACAACACGCTCTATCTTTTTTTCTACAAATAAAGTAATCAATTTGTGTTTGTGATAAGCCACTCTTATAAGTAATTAAATGTTCATCTCATTTTTTGAAGATTGTATTGACTATAAAGAGACCAAATGACATAGCAAAATTTAAAATCTCCCTACCTTCCTCGTTTATATCCCTATAACCAAAGTTTCCATGAATCCCTTGATATCCTAATGCCTTTTTACCGACATGTCCATTTAAATCTCCTCCTAAACAAATCATCTCACTTTGTGGAATCTTTTGAAACACCTTATCTAACTCTTCCCAAAAAACTGTCTTTATACTATCTTCTAGTCCTACTTGGGGTGCATAAGCACAAACTATATTCAAAACCTTTGCTCCTAACACTAATTTCAATGTCATGATTCGGTCACCATATCGTTGTATGTCTACTATACTCTCCTTTAAATCTTTATTTATGATAATACCAACTCCGTTTCGGGCCTTTTCTTTACCTGAGTACCATAATTTAAAACCTGTATCCTCTATCTCCTTTGTTTTTTCTCCAACCCATTTTGTCTCTTGTAAACATAGAATATGAATCTTTCTCCGAATCATAGTATCTACCACCTCCATTAGCTTACTCGATAATGTTCCGATATTTCAAGAACCAATACGAATCTTATTATCTAGGACTAGCTTCATTATCCCCCACATCCGTCCATAATCAAAATGCGGAGACCCTCTCTGAAAATTTTTCACTACATTCGAGCAGCAATGTAGCGGGACTAACTTCTTTACCCACACCCGTCCATGATGTGGGAACCCTCTCTGCAATTGATTCACTACATTCGGGCGAAAATGTAGTGGCCCTTGCTTACTGAAAAACTATATTATGAGGCCTGAGACTACTGAACTGAAAAACTATATTCCAGTTTCTATCATAATTGAACACGGTCTCGGTGTACAATAAAAAGCAGGATCATACAACTTCACTTTTTTCTGATATGGCGCTCGTCAGTGGCCCACCTCAAAAGTGGACTACTGAAACGCGAATCAGTTTCATAGTCTCAGCCTCCCAATCAAACACCGTCAGTGGCCCACGTCAAGGTACTTAGTCTAATTGTGGTTAAATTCATATCAGTTAGATACTACGGGTCTTGAGGTGGTGTTTGATTATGAGGCTTAGGACTATAAAACTGGAAAACTACAACCTAGTTTTCATCGTCATCAAATGCTTAGTATGTAGAGAAAAATGGAGTCATATGACCTCGCCTTTTACTTGATATGATGCCCATCAGCCGCTGGAACTGGAATCAGTTCCACAGTCCCGTATCCCAATCAAACACCACCTAGTGGGCTTGGTACAGGTCTGGTAGGGACAACAACAAATTCCACTTTGGTGGGCCGCTGGAACTGGCATCAGTTGCGTAGTCTCAGCCTCCCAATCAAACGCCATCTAGTGGGCTTGGTACAGGCTGGGTAGGGACACAACCAAGTTCCACTTTGGTGGGCCGCTGGAATTGGAATCAGTTGCAAAGTCCCGGCCCCCCAATCAAACACCACCTAGTGGGCTTGGTACATGCCGGGTAGGGACACAAACAAGTTCACCAAAGTGGTCAGTCTAAGAAAGTTTCTGCGATAATTTTGGGCTTTAACCATGAAGACTAGGATACCCGTAAATGGAAAATAGTCATGAGTGCATACTTTGAATTTGGATTTCGTTATCCCCTTGGGACTCAGTGAAGTGTGTGCAAGATTTTCTCAAAGTCATTTGGGGTCACTTGTTGCCCGTGGAGTTTTAAAATCTAGGCCATCAGTTTCATCCTCAATCATCCGATTTGCCTTATCTTCTGCAAAAACTGATAGAGCCACCAAATCAAGTCAATTGAATTGGGGTCAATACCGGATCATGATCGTGAAGCGAGGTCCAAACCCAAGTTTGAACTCGTTTAAGCACATCTGCTCGTTTGTAACCCAAGGTTCAAAGGTTCTCCAGTGGTGGATCTAGAAAAAATTTTACAGCAAGGTGAAGAGCCCACAGTTTCTATGAAGCGCTTCGTACCATATGTGGCGTTTTTTTTTTGTTACAATGAAAGGTTGAAGCCTCACACACAAACATGTATGCACTCCTTGGGAATCAAACTCGTTACTTGCAAGTGAGCATCATAGAGGCCTACCCGTGAGCTAACGCTCTGGGTGCATAATATGTGATCATTATTTGATGGCTCTCTAGCACATCATTAAAGCATTGGGCCATAAACAACAGTAACTAAATTGTAGTTGTCGACCGATGACGTATTGAGAGTTGATAAGTATGCTTAGAGTGAAATAACATTAGTTTATTTGTAGAGAGTTAGAAAAAGCTTCTTGCATATAGGCATATACTGATTAGTTGTTATAGTACTCTACTTTAGATAATAATTGCTCATTTTGTTTATATTATTATAGTAATAATTGTTTCATAATTCACTAATGAAGAATTATTTCTTTTTTAGGACATGAATTTATTAGAATTTTGCACCATTACTTCTCAGCATGAGTGTAAATAACATTGTCGTTGCCTTTTTCAATAAAAAAATCCCTAGAAATTCTTAAATTATACTCATACCACCAAAAAAAATAACTAGTAAACATGTTAAAAGTGGACAGGATCCGATTTTATATATATATATATATATATATATATATATATATATATATATATATATATATATATATATGTGTGTGTGTGTGTGTGTGTGTGTGTGTGTGTGTGTGTATTAGAGCAGGTGGAGCCAGTTTACCTTAAAAGCTGAAAGGCGCAGTGAGGTGTTTCATGACTGAAACGGAGATATGCATCGATTTTTTTCATGATTTTGGTGTTCCAGATTTAAGCAGAACCACGATAATCGAACATATGCAACTTCCAAAGGTCTGTTATCTTGTAATTTAACCCTTTAAAGTATATCGTAATAAAAAAAGAGAAAAATCCTTCAAAGTTTATAATTTACTCAAACAATCTGCACCGCTCTTCGAAGAATATGACAATATAATGTGTGTGCGCGTGCGCCTATGTGTGTGGGTGTCTATGTATGTCTTCTCTCTAGTTCCCAAGAAAACCAAAATAAAGAACCACCAAATGCTTTGAAATAACTCAAACATCACTTCAGCCATACTCAAGTGCTCCTATCGCGATGGCTGCTCTTTTAACTTATTGTTGGAAGCCAATTAATGAAGCTCTTTCATGTTAATTTCTTCTGTACCAAGGCATTATTTTTTTAAGTAATTATTGAAGTTGCTGATTTTGCAATAATTGCAGACGAGCACTCAGGCAGCAATCGCTGTCTAGTTTACAACAAATGTTTAGCGTTTTTTTAATGGCTTCATACAGGGCAGGGTGATAAAGAGTTGTCACATAATAATGAAGGAAACGAAGGTAATCTTGGAAAAGTAGATGTCGATCCTGTATCCTCCAATCGGTTGCCATGGTAAAGAGGCTGATTGAGAAGTTCTCATTCTCTTTTCTTAATTTCCGTGAACGTAGTGTGCACAAACGGGTTCGTAAGCAAACATATCTTAACCATTAGATCAAAAGAGATAAATGGTGAATAGTACAACCACTCAAAAGTTGCATATTCTTTTACGGCCTTTAGACTAGCACTGCCACTTAAAAAACAAATTGTTGTTCAAATATAAACCATGTCTCTTTTGGTCGGATGGTGAAAATTTTGCATCACTTTTCATAAACCACCCTCTCTATCTCTAGACACACACATTTATATAAGAATGTTAGGATCCTTCCAGATAACATACTCATAGATCAATAACAACTTAGCCTTTTCCCATGCTAGATGGAGTCGGCTACATGGATTCTTTGTTTTCACATAGCCCTATCATGTGTCATGATAGCAGTTAACTCAATATAAACTAGATAATTCTTTATAGTTTCTTTTAAATATTTTTGTGATCATCATCTTCCTCTTTTAATATTTTCACAATCTAGTTTTTCATATCTTCTTGTGTGAGCATCATTTAGTCATCTTTCTAAATGTCCAAACCATCTTAAACAATTTTCTTTCATTTTATCCTCTATTAGTGCTATTTCCAATTAGTTTTTAATAACCTCATTATGTATATAATTATTGATCTAGAAAAAACTTCTGATAGGGTGTCAAAAGATATTCTCTAAAAAACCTTAAGAAAGAGAGGTATTCCATTGACATACATAAATCTTATAAGAGATATGTGTAGACGTGATTTTATTTCAAATCGTTTGGGATTCGAAATCAAACCCTCGAACTACGTCGGGTTGCGCGAGCGTGCCAGTTAGTTTGCTAAAACTAACAAATTATGTTTTTCTGACTTCTTAGAACGATTGTGGACAAGTGAGATCTTTTCGACTTAGGCCTTCTTGAACCGACGCTCAAGGGTCAGCCTAGACGCTTGAAATTTGTTTGAATCCGTTAATTCGAGAAATGAAAAACTAGATTTTCCAAAGTTTCAGATTTGTATTTAGGTTCTTGATTTCTGAAAATTTTCAGATTCTTAGATTTGCAGAACCTGTTCAGTTTCAGAGGCCTGTTCTCTGAATTTTTAAAAATATTTATAATTCTCCAAAAATTCTAAAACTTTTACAGAATAGAGACACATATGTAAAATCAGAATATATTTTTATTTTATAATTTGGTTCTTTATTTTCTGAGAATTAAATACAAAATCAGAAACTGTTATAAATTCGGAATAGCCCTATTTCTGTAGATCAGAAGCTTAGAAAAACAGCAATATCTCAGTGCTCAGTCATCCAATTTCGATAAAATTTATTGTTTTAGAAAGATACAGATGTTAGGTTTCCAAAGAATCAAATTTCATCCAATTTCATTCAGTGTTTGCAGAGATATGGGCAAAAGAACAGAGGTCTGTTACTGAACGTTCTGTTTCTGTAAAACGCAATCTGGATTTTGTATAAACTTCACGGATCTAATTGGCTAGGCAACAATTCATAACAATTCCTCAAAATTTTATCTAAGAACGTCTGATATGTCTAGATTATTCATGCAAAATTTTGAAGCAATTGGCTTATCCGTTTGTCTATAAAAATTCTGTGATCAGACACATGTACACAGACAGTTTCAGAAACCAGTTTTACAGAAAATTTCAGAAGGTTCCTAACATGATTCTAGAACGAAGTTCAACCTGTATCAGTCCTAATAAATCATGGAAATCATCTAAACATGGATTTTAATTTCATTCATGAAGGAATCATGCATGTTTGTATCGATATAAATGAAGAACATGGGCTCAAAGCCTTGATTCATGTACAAATTTCTAGAATCTGTGCTTTTTCAGATTCTCATGAATTAAAACCAATTTGTGCAAGAATTCCAACCTGTGTGAGTGAGAGGGGACGTAGGAGCACTTCTCCGGACGATCATCGGATGTCGGAACTAGGCCGGACTTCCTTCTTCTCCTTCTTCTCTTCCTTTCCCTCTCTCTCTCTATTTCTCTGAATTTTCGGACTGAATGTTCCTATGTGCTGGTCCCTCCGGATTGATATTTTGTGGTGACTGGAGGATTAATTTTCGGACTGATGCTTTGCTCTGGCTGGTTCTTTCTTCGCAGCCTCATTGAGGGTCCTTTTATAGGCCAAAAGATGCCTCTTGGGTGTAGCATTGGGCAAGGGAAATTGCCTTGCTGAGCAACATGGGTTTTGGCAAGCAATGGCTGCAAAAGATCAGAACTTGGAAAGTCAAGGAGTTGTTATTCACGTTGAATGGTAAGTTTGGTGCTGTTGTAGAGCTGGAATCGGTAAGTGTTGCTGTGGAGCTGGAATCGGCAAGTTGGTGTCTTCTTGCTGTAATCGGAACGGTAAGTAGAAGGTCCCATTTGCTGTTCACGTTGAGGTTGCTTGCAGAAATCAGAATGGCGGGTTGCTGCTGATTTTGGTAGCTGATCCATCATCGTTTTCTGCAGGTGCTATTCCAAGTAATCTCCAACCTTCATATCGTAACCTCAGCCTCCAAAGTAAGCACGGTAGTTCCTGGCTTTCTTTTAGTGGATTCGGGTGACTGATATAGGAATTTTGCTCAGAAAAGGCATGGCTAGCTCTTGAAGAATCCGACTTCTGCTGACCAGCTACAATTTGTTCTTCAATGAACTTATCGTATATGTCTGATTGCCCAATTATTTGGATGGGTTAGAACTTATGCTGAACTGATTATGGTATATGGAGCTGCTGACGTCGTTGAAGTTAGCCTTTGTCAAGGTGTTGAATTCGGCTGGTCAGGATATGGTAAGACGTCCTGTGAATTTGCCACTTTCCCATCATACTCTTGACCAAATCTTTGAGAATTAACTGTCATAAATCCTGTATAATCAACCTTTATACAAATTAAGGGAACTTTGTGGTCTGCTTGGCCATTTTAGAAGCTTTCTCAATTAGTTTGCAGACAACTTCGTCCTCTTCTCCATCAACAACATGGAGAAGACCTTACCTTTCAACAGCTTCAATGGCCTTTTCCACTGCAATCGTTGCAAATACACACTCCGTGATACTTTCCCTTAAGGAAATTGATGAAAGGTGAATGACCCAATAAATTTCTGCCAAATAACTAGTTATCCCCTTATGCCCTTTACTAGAAGCTAAACCAGGAGCAGTTAGTCCTCCAGGAATTTTCGAGGTTGGGTCCTCCAGTGCACTTGGGGTAGACCCTCTGCAGCACACGATGCACTTACTTTGGGAGCATCATTTGTCAACTTCACCACCTTTTGAGTACCTTCCTCAACGTGTGGTCTTGGAGGAACACCAAGCATGGTTCAAAGAAGGAAGTCCCGATCATCATCACCATATCCAGCTGTTCAACAGTTGGGCATAGTTCATAGCATACGAGTCTTTAAGCTCCTGACATCATATTGCTTGTAGCAGCACTTGGAACTTCAGCTTTTAGCTAGTTTCAGATGTTTAAGCAAGCCCATGTTACGTTTTTGAAAGTCAACTTTCATGCTCGCTAGATTTCCCCCATGAGTATTAAAAACATTAACATTGTTCTTAACATAAAAGTAATATAACAGTAACATATGACAATGCAAAACTGATGCATATCAATACACTAATTACCTCGACACCCAATCATAACATGGACACGTTACAAAAGGTGTTCGATACCAAACCTTTGTTTTCGGAAGTTGTCGCTCTTGCTTCCATCTTTTCTTTTCTTTGGTGATACCAACTTTCCCCTCGGGCAACTGATTTCTTTTCGAATATGAACTTTTCTTTTTGGAAAGCTCACTTTTCCTTTTTGACGCCCGCTCTCCTTTTTGGGCACCCACCTGCCTTTTCAGGTATCAACTTGTCTTATAAATGCCTATTTCTTTTCAAATGGCAAATTTAAAACAAATTTATCAACAGAAAACTTTTAAAGAAACGAAATCCTGCTTTTTCCTTGTCGGGGGCAAAATCGTCATTTTCATCCAATCTTGTCAAAATTCGAAATTTTCAGAAAGGAAAGTATTCTTTCATCTTTTTAAAGCTTCCATAAAATTTTGGTATCGAAACAAACTCGTTTAGTACCTTTTTCCTTCAAAAACCCCAAAATTGCTAAAATGACCACTTTCCTAAAAAGGTAAGAATTTAAAAGAAAATTTTGGGTGTCTACAATATGTATGATGGTGCAAAACTTATGTGAGGACTCATGAATGAATGATAGACTCCTTCGAAGTTAATATTGGGTTAAATCAGGGATCAACTTTAAGTTCATATTTATTTATATTGGTAATTGATGAGTTAACAAAACATATTCAAGATGAAGTACCTTGGTGTATGTTATTTGTAGATGACATTATGTTAGTAGATGAGTATAAGGAAAAAGTTAATAGGAAATTAGAACTATGGAGAAAAATATTAGAAACTAAAGACTTCCAACTTAGTAGAACAAAAACATAATATATAGAATATAAGTTTGATCATTTGGGTACTTTAAAGGATATAGAAATTAAAATTCACATACATTGCATCTCCCAAAGGAAAATTTTAAATACCTAGGATCAATTTTTCAAAGTGATGGAAAAATTTATGGAGATGTTACACATAAAATTAATGTTGGTTGGTTAAAATGGAGAGGGACATCTGGTATTCTATGTGATAAGAAGATACCACTAAAGTTGAAAGGTAAATATTATAGAGCAACAATTAGACCTGCTATGTTTTATGGTTACGAGTGATGGGCAATTAACCAACATGTGCAAAAGATGTTTGTAGCATAATTGAAGATGTTGAGATGGATGAGTGGTGTAAAATATTTCATAAGATATCTCAATAGGTAAACCGCTTCAATAGTAGATTTGTTGGGCATGAATACGAATTAGTTCTCTTTTCTACTCGATATTTGTCTTAAACTACATTCGATAATTCTTTCTCATAATTTCATAATATGGTTTATTAACTTGATACCTCAATAATTTACACAATTCTGAATGTCTCCCTTATTCTTATATATGGTTATAAGTGTACTCATTTTCCATTCCTCTGGCATCTTTTGGGTTCTCATATTCCATTAAATTGTCTTTGAGCAAAGTGAGTCTCATCTCTCCTATGATTTTTCATACTTCTATAGCAATATTGTCTCATCCTATAGATTTATCAACCTTCATATATTTAAGAGCATCTTTGACTTTATTCTTTTGAATACACTAATAGAAATTATGGTTTATATACTTTTTTGATTTGCCTAACTCTCCTAAGGTAATACTAGCATCTTTATTTTTATTAAAAAGCTTATACAAATAATTTTTTCATCTATTTTTATATCATCATTCGCCACTAGAATCTTTTCATCCTCATCTTTCATGCATCTAACAAAAGTAAGATTATTAGTTTTTTAGCATTAGCTATCATAAAAATATCACTTTCATCTTTTTTTGAATTAAGTTTTTTATATAAATTCTCCCAAATTTTGGTTTTTGCTATATTAACGGCCTTTTTCACTTTTTTTTTCTTTCTTATAAGCCTTCAAAGTTTCATTAGTCTTCGTCGCATAATACAATTTGTAACATGCCTTCTTTGCCTTGATTTTATTTTACACCACTTCACTCCACCACCAAACTTCTTTTGGTACCAGTATGCCTTCCTTAGATTCGCCTAACACATCTTTCATTGTTTTCCTAATATATATATAGGCATATTGTTTTCCATATCATAAGGTGTACCTACATAATTTCAAGCATCTCCTTAAAGAACTTTTTGTTTAAATATATATTCTTTCTTACATTTGAAGTTTCACTATCTAGTTTGAATAGTTCTACGTACTATATCCTTCTTTGTCCACCTTTTTACCTCCAAATCCTTTACTAAAAGTCGATGTTGAGTAGTTAAGTTTTCTCCTATAATTACATTACAATCTTTACAATAAGATCTATCTTTTTTCCTATAAAAAAAATAATTAATTAGAGTTTGTGACAAGCCACTCTTATAAGTAATTAAATGTTCATCCTATTTTTTGAAAATTGTATTGGTTATAAATAGATCAAAAGCCATAGCAAAATTTAAAATCTCCCTACCTTCCTCATTTATATCAACCATAGTTTTCATGAATATCTTCATATCCTAATGTATCTTTACTGACATATCCATTTAAGTTTCTTCTTAAACAAATCATCTCCCTTTGTAGAATTCTTTGAATTATCTTATTTAACTCCTCCCAAAAAGCCTTCTTTATACTATCTTCAAATCCTACTTGGGATGCGTAAGCACAAACTATATTCAAAGCATCTACTCCTAATACTAATTTTAGAATCATAATTCGGTCACCATATCATTGTATTTCTACTAAACTATCCTTTAATTCTTTATTTATAATAATACCAACTCCATTTTGAGCCTTTTTCTTTCCTAAATACTATAATTTAAAACATGTATTCTTAATCTCTTTTGCTTTTTCAACAACCCACTTTGTATATTATAAACATAAAATATAAATCTTTCTCTGAATCATAGTACCTACCACATTCATTAACTTGTTAGTTAATGTTTCGATATTTCAAGTACCAATATGAATCTTATTATCTAGGATTAACTTTCTTACCCCCTACATCCGTCCATTCAAAAAATGAGGAGACCCTCGTTGTAACTTGTTCACTATATTCGAGTGACAATGTAACGAGACTAACATCTTTGACCACACTCATTCATGATGTGGAAACCCTCTCTGCAATTGATTCACTACATTCAGGTGAAGATACAGAGCCCTTGCTTACTTTTCATTGCGTTTGGGTTCTATATTGTGTCACTAAGAGGAAACGGCCCAATGTAATACTCATAATATAAAGAAAATTTTGTTTTTCTCTTCATTAATTTCAACTATTAATCGCCCTTGACTGTTGATTGAGTAAATAGCATTCCATGTATATATATATATATATATATATATATATATATATATATATATATATATATATATATATATATATATGTATATGTATATATATATATATATATGTATATGTATATATATATATATATGTATATGTATATGTATATATATATGTATATGTATATATATATATTAAGAATGATAGAGTATTCTGAGAATATACACTCCTGAGCCCTAGTTGTTCAATTGCCCTTAATGGATGACTTGGGATGGCACCAATAAGGTATTGTCCTTATTATTCATCAAAGGCAAACGGGTGACAATTCTTTTGAAGCATACACTTCAAAAGGACAATATTGTTCACTCTCTCTAGAGAGAGAGAGAGAGAGAGACTTATAAATGCTTAAACCCTATTCACGCTCAAATCTACTTTATTGTCTCAAATGTTCGAGGTGACTCCCTTTATTATATAAGGCCATCCCAATTTAAATGTCAATTTCCCATTGGATGAAACCCACTTTGATATATAACTTTAAGCACTAAAACACCAATTTTGAACTTTTGTTTCTCAAATATACTTTGCATAATACCTAGCGACTAGACGCCTATGATTGCTCATGTTCAATAGCGAGGAGCATTTTCTCATCTAAATAGTCTAATTCAACAAGTGTGGTCTCTTGTTGGGCACCTAGTGCCATCTAGTGAAAAGCGGTGCAAAATGGGGGTAGTTGGACTTAGATTGGAAGTACAATCTCTGTACCATAAATATTAACTCAAAAGGAGTAGCATCTATAATATGTCTTGTAACTCATCATGTCATGCTCTACTTTGAGTTATGGCATTTATAATGATACTTATCAAGGTTTTATTAGTTGCCTATGCTTAGCCATTACCTTATGGATAGTACGGTGATGTAAAGTATTTGGTAATGGATAGGTATTGACACAACTTCAAAAAATATTCTTGAATAGATTCCGTTATCACATATAATGCCTCTAGGTACTCCAAATTGATATATAAAATTTCTCTTAATGAATGAGGCTGAATGTTAACCTAGGACCATAGGTACAAATGTAGTCTTAGCCTACTTAGTGAAATACTTAGCGGTGGCTACGATATACTTATGACCATGAGAGACATGTGGAAACATGGGCCCAATGATACCAAACAACCACATGAAGAAGGATCAAGAATGAACTATTGAATGTAACTCAAATGAAGGGGATGAATGATAAGACTATGGACTTAGCAATAATGAGAATACTCAACATGCAAATAACTATCATGACGTAATGTAGACCAATAATATCTAATCCAAAGTATTTTATTTGTCATCATTTAGATATCAAAATACCTACCACAATCTCCCTCATTCATGACACTTTCTTATGAAAATATCAGCCTTAGCTCGATCGAGGCACCTAAGGACACTAGAAAATCCCTTCTTGTAGATTTCCCCTAAAAGAATGTACCATGTTGACAATTTCCTAATGGCTATCTATCTCTCTATACCTAGAGAACTCTTTAAACTCTAGAAAAGTCTGAAGGATATTAGTCTCAATCTCATAAGTAGTTCGGGACTCATAGGTGAGTGAATCAAACCTAAGAACCTTTATACATTGTGCATAAATATCAGTTCCATAGTGAGGGAAGAAGTTAGGCTAAATAGACTATCAACAAATTGTTTTCTTCTATATAAGACTAAATCTTACACAAGTTAGTTGTAGGTATAGTTTGTCATGTTTAAGTTATTATTCCTTGGTTACTTGATTAAGCAGTGAATTATCATAAGCATAAAGTTTCTACATTCTTAGACTCAAGAGGACTCCTATGCCTTGTTTCAGAGCTTCACACTCAGCCATTCTCTTGGAATATGCAAAACCAAACCTAAATGACAATGGAATCTCACTATCATGGAGAGAGACAAGGACAACTCATACACCTTCTCCTTCTCCTATATGACTCTTGTAACCATCAAAATACATCTTCCAATTTTCATTAGCCTCGTCACCTACAAGAATGTGAGCTCCATAGGTGATGTCAGCCAACTCTAGGATATGATTATCAAGAAAGATATTACATACTAAGTGCATTTTCTAGAAGAAGATTTACTATAACTTGACCTTTGATTGATTGTTGTGAGATATACCTCATATTATATTCTATGAACATGACTTGTCATATACGCAATCGGTCATATAGTATGGTCTTCCTCAATAGATGTTTGATTGGGTTTAATTAATAGAAATTGTACCTCTAAAGAAAGCATGTAGTAGTGCAAACTTTTGGTTGTTCATGTTAATGCTAGATATATTTTCTCCAAGTGAGTATGATTTAGCTTATATCTAGTCAATATTTTAAATATGTAGTGTATGACAAACTTAGTCTTTTTAATATGGGATCAACCTTGTTTGCTTACACTAGTAAGTGCCAAAGTGATGTAAATGGAAGTACCTTTACGGCCTCTCACCACTTTCTTTCGATCCCTTCTATTGATTGATTTCACTAATAAAGCTTGGTCTTAAGTTACTGCCTCTGAACTTCTTGGCCAACACTCATAGCTAACCAAATTCCCTCCTATGAAAAGGAAGGGACAACGAGAGAGAAGAGAAAGAGAGGCATCAATCAATCACCTCGTTCATTGTTGCAAATTCTCATGTGGCATTGGCCCTGCCTACTTAATCCTCCTCTATGTCAACCATGGTATGGTCTTCCTTCGAACTACACTCTTCCTCTAGGGTTACCAATCTAGATAGCTCTACCTTAGCTACAAAGGCATGAACCTTCTCAGGCATTGTATCCAAGTGAGTCAAAGTAGACTCATACATGTAATGAAGTCGATGCTTTAATATAGCAGCAGAAGATTTGGTAAATATCACCTCAAAATATCAATCATAAAGCCTTAGGAAAGGCTAAGCATATGCAACAAAGGCATGATATAAGAGAAATCGATATTATTTAGCCATAAAAGGCTTGAGAAAATATATACATAAGTAAGATATTTATAGAAGAAGAAGAGAGAGGAAGAGGAGGTTGGTCACAGTCAACCGCCAACGGCTAGAAATTCTAGTTGTTGGAGGCTTGGTAACCATTGGGCCCCCAACGTCTAGGGGCTTGGTCCCTGTGTCCCTAACAACCTGATGGGCTAGGTTGTGAGGGCAAGACCGAATAGGACAGACCCTTTCTAACACCCCCTCAAACTCATAATGTTATGACATGAAGTTTGCCAACCAAAAACTGAAACTGTGGATCTGGTAGAGACTTGGTGAAGATATCTACAAGCTGATATTTTAATCTTATAAACTGTAGTACTAAATTGCCTTATAGATACTCTTCATAGACTAATAACAGTCCATCTTGATGTGCTTAGTATGCTCATGAAATGTATAGTTGTTGGTGATATACATAGTACTTTTGTTATCACTATACACGATTGGAGGAACTTCTAATGTTACATCTAAGTCTCTGAGCTAAGTTAATTCAGTGGTTGTGTTGGTCATTACACGATACTCCACTTCAATGGAGAAAAGAGACACCTTTTTTTTTATTTCTATGATATAAGAGAATTATCAAGAAAAATACAATAACCAATAGTAGAGTGTCTGTCATTACCCCAATCAAAATCAGTATATATGGTTAACTAAAGTAGAAAAGAAGATGATAGAAATACTCTCCTAGTTGAGGTTTGTCGAATATGTTGAACAATCCTTGTGATGGTACTCATATGAACTAAGATAGGTGAATGTTGAAACTGGTTGATAGTACGTACAGCATGAGCAATGTCTAGACATGTGATGGTGAGATAAGTTAGTACTCCAACCATTTGTCTATAAGGAGTAGGATCACTCAATAGCTCTCAATTAACAAGTCGCATCCTTTGGTTGATTACCTTAAGTGTCTCAACAACTTTATCATCTAAAAGTTGTAATCTAAAAATAATGTCATTAGCAAATTTAATTTGTGATAAGAAAAAACTTTTATTTTCATGGGTTACCTCAATGCTTAAAAAATAAGAGAGTTGTTTAAGATCTTTCATTTCAAACATCTTACCAAGTTCTTTCTTGATTTGTTGAATCCTAAAATTATCTCTACCTATAATAATTATATCATCGATGTATAGTAAGAGTATAATAATACCTACATAAGACTTCCTTACAAACATGGTTGTGTCAGTGTAACAAGTAATAAAGTCATGCAATGTCATGAATTTGGTCATTTTATTAAGGTAAGCCTTAGGAGCTTATTTGAGACCATACAAAGCTCGTTTGAGTCGAAAAACATGATTTTCATGTATGTTAAGACCAGGAGGAGGTTCTATATACACCTCTTCCTTCAACCAACCATTTAAAAAGTTATTCGTGGCATCTAATTGATAGATGTTCCAACCCTGAATAGCACAAACTGCTATAAGAGTTTTGACACTTGTTATTCTAGCTATATGAGCAAAGATTTCTTCATAATTGACTCCATACTCCTGTGAATAACCTTTGACAACTAATTTAGCTTTATAATGATCTAAAGAACCATCACTATTAGTTTTAGTTTTATAAACCCACCTACAACCTATCGTCTTTTTGTTTTATGGTAAAGACACAACATCCCAAGTTTGAGTTCTATATAAGGTATCTAATTCTTCATTCATAGCATGAATCCAGTCTTATGATAATTGTGTTTCCTTAAAAGCTGAAATATTGGTTACTAGAGGTCTATGTCTTGATAAAAAACTATCATAAGAAATGAATCATTTAGGAGGGGCATTAATGAAGGATTCTACCTTTGAACCACTTAAATAGCTCATAATTTTTTAAAATATAGATAGTTTTCCATGGATTGGGCCCATGTTTTGTAGTTTGAGGGTATTAAATGAAAGTTGAACCCCTCTTTATCATCTATATTTCAGGGAGAAAAAGAATCTAAAGAGTTAAACTTACAATAAGACCAAAGATACAATTGGCATGTTTTTCGAGGTGATGAATAATATTCTCACGATCACAAATGGCTTTGATACCATGTAATGAACTTGATGCTTTAATGTAGCAGTGGAAGATTGGTGAATATCACCTCAAAATATCAATCACAAAGCCTTAGAAAATGTTATAAAGCATATGCAACAAAGGCACAATATAACGGAAATTAATATTATTTAGTTACAAAAGACTTGAGAAAATATGTACATTAGTAAGGTATTTATAGAAGAGAACAAGAAAAAGAGAGAGGAAAAAGAGGGGTAGGTCACAACCAGCCCCCAACGACTAGAATTTCTATCCGTTGGGAGCCTAGTGACCGTTGGGCCCCCAACAACTAGGGGCCTAGCTCCTGTGGCACCAGATGAGCTAAGCCCTAAGGGCAGGACCCAATGAGCCAGACCCTTTCTAACAATACCAACTAAGGCCTTTGTCCCCAACCGTGTCCTCCCACGAGCTCACCCTATGGCTAAAGAATAGCAGACAGAATCTTAAAACAACCTACTTTCTCAAGAAAGGCCTCTAGAGCTTAATTAGATATGGAATGTGATGTAGATCTTTATTTTGTTACAAGAGGTGGCTAAAGCCTAACACACACACATTCACCCCTGTGGGAGTCGAACTCCCACTTAAAGTAATGGTGATGGAGCGCCCTATCATTGAGCTTACGCCCTGGGTGTTGATGTTTGTCTTTTAGGTTGGCATCTGGTGGAGCCTAACCATAGTCAACAAGACGAGCCACGAGTACATAATCACCAAATTATCAGAGATAAGAGCTCTAGAGCTTATTCAGCTCAATTAGAGGGCATCTAATAGCATGACAGAGTCGATGCATGTTATCACCCAAGAGGATTACTAGTGTATATGCCTTGGCCCATGCCAAAAGAAAGAAAGAAGATATTGACATCTCCCCTTTTGTAAATGGTGACACTAGAGATCGATTCTATATAGTTGAAATGTCATAAACTGAGGATGATGAAAATTTTCACATAGCCGCAAAAGTATGAAAGGCACGGCTTATAAATGGTACATATGGCACCTGGGTAAATATATGAGGCCAACTTCTTGAGAAATCGAGGTAAAGTTTGGTACAAGCTCCCTGAAGAATCCATATACAAAATTAAAGGAGCTGAAACACACAGGAATGAAGTATCAAACCAAGGTTCAAGAATAGGTTCACGTAGTTTCCTCGCCTCAATAAGGAGGCGCTAGTCAGAACTTATGTTGGTGGTTTAAGGGAATATTTAGCTAGGAAATCTTAAGCTCAAAGGTCAATCCTTAGATAGATATGGACAACTAAGTGGTTCGAAATTCATGAAGAGAACTTGAAATGCTTAAAAAGACACAAAAGTTAATGAAATCTGATGGATCAATTAAGAAAGCCTAAGACTATGATGAAAGGATTATATTATATTTTTTTAACTCACTGTGCAAAGTGCAAGGAATCCACAAAAATTATGATTGTTTGAGAGGAAGACATCAAAGGTAAGAGAAATGGTGTGTGGATAGATGGTGATGCCCCGAGCTAGAGGGAAACTTCAGGTTGTGAGTTGCAATGCACTTACACTAAACATAACAAGGGGATGGTAACAGAATGGGTTTATCATGCCAAAGTGTTCATCTTGATAGGTACTAGCATTAAACCAAAATGAAGGCATGTAATAGTTCAGACTCTTTTGAAGTGAGAAACACTAGATGGGAGTAGTATAACTTACAACAACCAAGTCTTCCCATACTAGATGGGATCATGCTAACGATTAACTCAACAAAAACTAGACCATGCTTTATTGTTTACTTCCAATACTTTTCTGATCTTCCTCCTCTCTTTTATCATTTTTACCTTCGTGTTTCTCACACCTTCTTATCTAGCTTTCTTTGGTTGTCTTTTCCTATGTTCAAAACATTTTTCCTTTTTTTATCATGCTACTCCCAATTTATCTCTAATAACCTTATCACGAATACGGTCTTTCCTTATATAACTACACATCCATATCAAATTCCATAGAACAATTGATGGTTTGGAATTGGACTTGGATAACCTAACGACAAGGAAATTGATGTTATATTGGACTCACTTTAGTTAAGAAGGCTCAGTATGCTTTTGGATGTTGGTCGATTGTCCATATCATTTATAGCATTTGGAGAACTTGCACAATGTAAGCAATGGAAACTTCAAGCAAGTTGGAGACTCGGTTATCAAGAGTCTAGCTATTAGTTTTCTTTCTAGACTCGTTTAAGATAGTCCGAGTAGGATTTAGGTAATCTTGCTTGCGTACAAATGGGGGAAGCATGACTCGGATTTGTTATTGTTGATGATGATGATGAGAAGGCTAATTTACCCACCTCTCATGACCAACTATTACTCCATCCGAAGGCACAGTTCAGTTTAGATTTAATTTCAACAAAAGTTGGCAAATTTAAGTCTTCCATGGCCCAGTTGTAATCGTTTTCCCTGAAAAAGAGTGTATTAGGTTGGAATTTTTCATAAAGGGATGTGAAACTACTTTCCAATGGCTCGCTGAGCTTGAGGGCAAGCATGTGCTTCAAATGTAGGTCTAAAACAGAAGTCCAACAATTGCCAATGTAGAAGGCATTCCAAAAGTTGAGTCTGTATGGTAGCTGCGTCACACGAATAATTCCGTCATTCCTCAAAGGGAGGCACGAGCGACCCAATTCTCTCTCTCTCTCTCTCTCTCTCTCTCTCTCTCTCTCTCTCTCACACACACACACACACACACACACCTGCTTCCATCTGGGACAGTCAACCTATCCAATATTCCATTTTTCTGATTTGATTATTATTAGAATATGTAATCTTTCTCACGTAACTTCTTACATAACAATATTACAATGAATACTTACTGAAAATAGGGAAATGCTATTATATTAAATTAATTTTATGTATACGGAATCTCCTTAGCACGAAAGGTTGTTCCTGTTCTGTCACTATGTTCAGATTGAAAATTGCAAATTACGAGTATAGTATGACAGCAATCCGCTGGCCGAACGACCACCAAGCGGCTTTCCAAGAGCCACCCAGCAGCAGGTCTCTTGCATCCCAAACAACAACCTAGTTAGAAATAACCCACTCAGACCCTACCAACACTTCCACCCAACGACCATCACTAACCTCACCACACCTTGCTGCCCAAGGGCCGCTTCACTCTGGTGCACACCTGGCTCACCATCCGTCAACCCCTGTGGTTCAACCTTTCCCCTAATGCTAGAGACGACCGCGTGAACCAATGCACCACCACCCGCCCACCGTGGGCATCACTTAGCTACATCACCAGCCAGCCTCAACTTGTTTGCATCACAACTTTGTTAGCATCTGTGTTCTTACTCGTGACCATTGCTAGTTCAGTCCCTCGTATAACTAGAGCCACACATTTGCACAGAAGTTTTGATCCACAGATTATTTAATCCACAACCCAATAGTCGAGGCCTCTCTATGAGATTATTTGGCTCCCTCCCTTCGTACATCCAAGTTTGAACCAACTTGAACCCATATCTGACTCAGTCAACCATTAACTTATTATTTTGGGCCCAAATTCAACCTGGTCTGCTGCTACCAACCTGAACTGGCCTGGTCGTACTCCAAAGGAAACATTAGCCAAGCTTGTTGCAGACAGTAGATCAATTATGGTGGTGTTTCATTCAAGCCCAACGAAATAAATATAGAAGGAAATATCTTCATAAAGGAACCGGGAACAGAAGATTTAAATGCCATAGATATAGTAAGAGTAAAACATAATGAAGAAGATGCAAAACCTATATCACTAAAAAAAGAAGCTGCTCTCACATCGAAGCATCCTTCACCTATTTTCCAGGATCCACATCTCATCACTTGGATGGCTTCCAGCGCCCACTTGTGAATGTCGGAACGGAGAGAGGATCAAAGATGACTGTAATTATAGCGTGTGTACTGCAACCATCCACTTTCTTGCTTCAATATTTGCTGCTTTCCTCACCTTTAGACTGCATCACCGCTGGGATGCGCTTTCTGCTGTCCAGTATGTCTTGACAGCAAATAGGATCTTTTCTGGGATCATGGGACCATCCTCATGATCAACCATCTTCGTCTTCCACCTCATGCCACTGACTGTTGTCTTAACCTTGTTCAAGACATGTATGTCATCACGGAGTATAACCGCACCTTCTGGGCGCAAGATCCTGTCCATTTCCAAGAGGATGTCTTCCATATTGCACCTGGTTCATTCATTCAATGGTAAAACCACCACAGCTAGAAAAGAAATGAAATAGGTAACTACAGAAAAAGGCTTTACATAATTAGATACATCAGCAATTCACCCAACCTACATGAACCATCATCAAGCTAGACTACTCTCATACATTCAACTCGTTACAGGTACCCACCATATGTGGTGATTAGGATCGCAAAGCTGACCTACCAAAGACCACATGGTCAATACCGAGACATTGCATGGTAAAGGGATATCAATATTTCCATGTAAACCAGTCTTACTGGATGGTGAAACAAAATCTCATTCTTCATGTCAGAGGATGAAGCATTGACTGATAATGTAAAAAACAAGTCTTTAGAATATCAGAGCTACTCGGATCATCATTGATTTTTAGGCTGCAGAAATCTGTGGCTAATAAGATGGTAGAGTCAATTGTTAAAATCAATACAAAGAAACTAAAGTGCAAAGAAGACAATGAATACTTTCAATGACATTGTGCTAAATGAGTACATTACAGAATTTCTATGAGTCTTCCCCTTAGTGATGACTGCTATGTCCTTGAAACTAAACCTACTGTTAATGTACATAGTTTGCGCGTCAAAGATGAACATGAATACGAGCTAAAAGAAAAATAAACATGTGATGGAGATTTTTCTTAGAGTAGCATAGACTGACTTGAAAGTATCAGCATTCTTCCAGTAAAGGGAATTTTAATGAACTTTATGACAATTAAGATAGATTAAACTCCAAAACAAAGAATGAAAATATGCAGAAAGCCAGTGAAGTCTTTGGTGTATTCAAAAGTTAGAACACTTCGATGGCAGTCATCCAGAATATAAGCAACATATAAGACGAAGGACAATATAGGACTCTATTGAAGCTCCAAATATTTAAACTTTAGTAATTGTATAAGATCATCTGACCTCAAGTTAGTTCATCTAAATTTTCAATCTACACAAGCGCAAAACTTACTTGCCCTGGTACAAGCTGAAAAGGCCATTTGCATGGATAAGATCATATGTCCTAGGATAAGTGGAAAAGCCTTCACACCTGACAAAGTAAATTTACAGATCAGAAAACAATATTGCACTGGAGCATCATTAAACCGTTAAGCAAGTAGTACACAGAAAATAACATCATTTCTTGCCAATAAAGATGCTGGATTCTCATCGCCCCCACTACCACCACCACCACCACACACACACACACCAAAAAAAAGGGATGTCCATAAATTGGTCCCCAAGATGATCAAGAAAATATTTGATTTTTTTATAGGTAGAACCCATGTAGCCGACCCCATCTAGTATGGGAAAAGGCCTAGTTGTTGTTGTGTAGAATACTTGACCTTTTCATTCTTCCTTTTTAGGAGCAAATGAATGGTAGGCAGTTTATAAATACAAGACTGAGGGCAACTTGTACAAAGATCCACCAATCACATGGCAGTTACCGGCATAATAAAAGAGACAACATTGGACCATGCTGATGAGATGAACCACTTTCTTTCTTTTTTTAGTATAAAGCAACCACTTTATGATAGAAGCAAATAAAATTTGTGAATCGATGAGTTGTGTTAAAAGGGAACCAAATGATGCTCCAGTTAGATGTGAGAAACCAGACAGTGAACAATTTAAAAGATGGAAAGGAAGACGGCAAAAATACTGAAACTATTAAACATGATATAGCTTTTCTCAAGATAACTACTGATGTGATACAAGATCGAGCACTATGGTGTCAAAGAATCCATGTAGCCAACCACACCTAGTGTGAAGAAGGCTTGGTGGTTCATGTTGTTGTACTACTTGTGTGGATGCAATGTTTTGCTTCCACCGGCTGACCACAGTAAAGTCCTGCACAATGGCAACCTTCTTACATTTTGGGAGAAGTTTTCCTGGGTGACAAAAAACAAGATTTTGAGCTCCATTCCCTCATGGTGCTTCACCTAATGGAAAACATTTTAAGGAACATAACTGTAAAATAGTACAGTTATGTATCATTGACTTTGTATTAATAAGAGGACATCAACTAAGCCAGCCCCTTGAATTACAGAAAAGAAAAGAAAAACTTTTTCTCCCTTAAATGGTCCTTTTCCAACGGCATGTATTCAGTTCCAACCCAGTTTTTAACTGAATTAAGACTACCCTTGTGGCAATCATAGTCCATATTCTAGTTGCAGCAAAATTGATAACACTAAACTCATCTACAAGGAAGCGACATGGATCCAGCATACATTGATCACTGGCATGACAATCAGAACATGCAAACTTTTCAAGTGCAGATACAACAACAACAACTAAGCCTTTTCCCATACTAGACAGGGTCAGCTACATGGATTCTTTGTTTCCACATATCCCTATCGTGTGCCATGTTAGGCTTATAACTCACAATAAGCTAGATCATTCTTTATTGTCTCTTTCCAACACTTTTTTGGTCATCCTCTACCTCTTTTAATACTTTTCTTCTTTTGATCTTCTTTTTATATGTCCAAACCATCTTAAACGATATTCTCTCATTTTATCCTCTACTGGTGTCACTCCTAATTTGTTTCTAATAACCTCATTATGTATCGGGTCTTTTCTTGTATGACCACTCATCCATCTTAACATCTTCATTTCTGTCACAAACATCTTTTGTACATGTTGATGAATAACTGCCCAACACTCAGAACCATAAAACATGACAGGCCTAATTGTTGCTCTATAATATTTACCTTTTAACTTTAATGGTATCTTCTTATCACAAAGAATACCTGATGCTCCTCTCCATTTTAACCAACCAGCATTAATTCTATGCGTAACATCTCCATCAATTCTTCCATCACTCTAAAAAATTGACCCTAAGTATTTAAAACATTCCTTTTAGGGGATGCAATGTGTGCCAATTTTAATTTCTATGTCCTCTAAAGTAACCAAATGATCAAACTTACATTTCATATATTATGTCTTTGTTCTACTAAGTTGGAGAACTTTGCTTTCTAATGTTTTTCTCCATAGTTCCAATTTTCTATTAACTTTTTCCTTAGACTCCTCCACTAACACAATGTCATCTGCAAATAACATACACCAAGGTACTTCATCTTGAATATGTTTTGTTAACTCATCAATCACCATTATAAATAAGTATGGACTTAAAGTTGATCCTTGATGTAACCCAATATTAACTTCAAAGAAGTATGTCATTCCTTCGTGAGTCCTCCCACATGTTTTTGCACCATTATACATGTCTCTTATAAGGTTAATGTATGTCAATGGGATACCTCTTTTTTTCAAAGTTCTCCAAAGAACCTCTCTCGGTACCCTATCATAAGCTTTTTTCTACATCAATAAATATCATGTGAAGGTCTTTTTTTTTTTGCTCTAAAATATTCCATAAGATGTCTCAAAAAGTGAATCGTTTCAACAGCAAATCTGCATGGCATGAATCTAAATCGGTTCTCTGTTGTACTTTATACTTGTCTTAACCTACGTTTGATAATTCTTTCCCACAATTTCATAGTATGACTCATTAACTTGATACCTCGATAATTCACACAATTATGAATGTCTCTCTTGTTCTTATATATGGGTATAAGTGTACTCGCTCTCCATTCCTCGGGTATCTTTTGGTTTCTCTATATTTCATTAAATAGTCTTATGAGCCAAGTAATTCCTATTTCTCCTAGTATTTTTCCAAACTTCTATAGGAATATTGTCTAGTCCTACCGATTTACCACCCTTCATATATTTAAGAGCCTCTTTGACTTCATTCTTTTGAATACGTCGGTAGAAATTGTGGTTTATATACTTTTCTGATTTGGCTAACTCTCCTAAGCTAATACTAACATCTTTATTTTCATTAAAAAACTTATAAAAATAGTTTTTCCATCTATTTCTTATATCATCATTTGCCACTAGAATTTTTTCATCCTCGTCCTTGATACATCTAACATAATTAAGATCTTTAGTTTTCTTATCTCTAGCCCTACCTATCCTAAAAATATCTCTTTCACCATCTTTTGAGTTGAGTTTTTTATATAAATCATCTCAAATTTTAGCTTTTGCTTCACTGACGGTCTTTTTCGCTTCCTTCTTTGCTTTCTTATAACCCTCTAAAGTTTCACTAGTTTTCTTAGCATAATGTAATTTGTAACATGCCCTCTTTGCCTTGATTTTATTTTGCACTACTTCACTCCACCACCAAGCTTCTTTTTGCGCCAGTACACCTCCCTTAGATACACCTAACACATCTTTCTCCACTTTCTTAATATGTATAGCCATATTGTTATATCACAGGGTGTACCAACATAATTCCAAACATCTCCTTAAAGGACTTTTTGTTTAAATATATCTTATTTCTCGCTTTTGAGGTTCCACCATTTAGTCCGAATAGCTCAATGCACTCTTTTCTTTTTTGTTCATTTTTTCATTTGTAAATCCATAACTAAAAGTTGATGTTGGGTGGTTAAGCTTTCTCTTGGAATTACCTTGCAATCGTTACAACACGCTCTATCTTTCAAGTGCAGATAAATGCAAAAAAATCATCATTCCACTACACCAAAGAAGTCCAAGACACTGGTAAAATATAGATTTAATCAAATTATCTCATAACTTGATCACCAGGACATGGACCAGGAAAAGTAGCAGAAAACAAACAGTAAGCTTCAGCATATCCTAACTTGTTTCTTTCATGAGAATACACTGACTAAGCAGGACCTGCCCACCTTTTTACACTTGAACCTGTGGAAACACCTTTCAACTCAGGAACTAACTCAGACTATTATGCCATAAAGCAGTGTAGGACAACAGAGAAAATACTCACCTTAGAGGAGAAGTTTCATTCTGAGATAGTAAATGGAATCCCTCTTAATATTCGGCCAAATAAAAAGACATAATAACTATCTATCATAAGATTTAGGCATTGTCCTAAAATGAGATCAGAATTCATAAACTAAATCTTATACATGCCTATAATAGCCATAGACCTTTGAAACTGCAATAGACAAGGTCAGGAAACCGTACCAATCATGGTATATGCCAATTAAGCCTCTTTCATAGATAACACCTAATGTATTCTTTTCAGCAATAGTAGGCATGACGTTCATCACCCATGTTTTGGGAGATTCAAGAGCAGCTGCAAAACTACCAAACCCAGCATTCATGTCCATCACATTCCGGTACCTCTCTGTGCCAATGAACTTGTTAATTTTCTTATAAGCATTCACATGCTTCCTCCACAACCTGATGTCCTCATAATACATATTCTCAGTAACACCAGGAACAGTTCCACTGGAAATCCTCGGAGGAACAGCATTAAGCCGGTCAGGGAACTTCTTTAATATCCCCCCTGCAACCTCATCAGGATTACTGACATCAGGGAAAGGTGTTATGCATGTCGTCATCTTCTTGTTCCTGAAATACATAAAAAATGCTATCCATTAGAAAAACTTACCACAACAAAAAGAAATGGAAGGTATTAACTGATAAGAAACTTCTATAACAAACAATGTGAAGTATAACTGGAGATGCAGTTATACTTCAGAAAGTCTACTCATGCAATATCTACACTGCCTCCTTAAAATGAAACACAGCCTTACTAAAATGGAATGTCATGGGCGGCCCCACCAGTAGAACCAATATCCATGAAAGATCATAAGCCCCTTCCTCAGTGGTTTGCAGCAGTAAGTCAAGCAAAAAATCAAGGAAAGTTTTGGTTTGTCAGAGATGCCCCAAATGTGATAAGGATCAGATGGTGCATATGTAGACTTGCAAATGGTGCAGTTCCAGGCCTAACAACTAGAATATTGCATAACTGAACCTACATGTGATGGGATGCACTGGATGAGTCTCTTACTGCTTAATTATATCTAATCAATGCAGAGCAGCACAAGTTGCTGCACCAGTACAACTAAAATGACAGCCACTCCACCTTCTAGTTGCAGTGGAATGACACCCTTCATTCAAGGCTTTAAAGCAGGACCATCTAGCTCACATTTGTTGAGACCTAAGTTACAACTACATGGGATCCATGAGCCAGGAAATGTTCAATCAATTTAAAAGGGAAAGGGAAGAAATTTGATCCATGGCAAGGTTGGGCAAAGTAATAGCTTTTCACAAAAGTATCTTAAAAGTTTAGGAATTATGCACTAAGATAACTGTGTTTTCCTTTTAAAGAACCTCACCAGACATCATCAGGATGTTCAGACTGACATAGATTTGTCCGAGGATCGGATTGTCTCCTCTGGCAAGAATCGGCATTAATTTTCTTCCGCCAAATGGCAAGATCACCCGTTTCATGTATCTTTTCCCAGCAAAGCAGTGCAGCAACCTCTTCAATATTTTTCTGTTCTTCCTCAAGTTCATCCTTAGACCTCTGCCAAGCTTGATAGTTATTCTTCCAATTGATGGGAGGCCCAGAGAGTACCCAATAGCCACCTGGTCTAAGAACTCGGTCAACTTCCATCATGTACATTCCATCTGGGAAAAAATTCCAACAATTACAGTTTAAATATATTTTTGAATTTTGACAACTTATAAACCTAAGTACTTCTTCTGTTAAGGAACCATTGAACAGTAAAAAATAAAAAAGAAACAAATGAATTAAAAAAAGAAAAAGCTGACATTTATCTATTCAAGAAAAGGGGGTTTCAAAAATCATTACAAATCCGTAGGCCATAGTTTTTTTCTATTTCAAATTATTACGTTGTCATAGGCCACTACAAGTAGCTAACAAGCCAATGTTCAAGCTGTTAAACTTGAATTTTATTAGCTTAACCAAATGAAATATTTCAATTTTCCTAGGCCAGGAACATCATAGTTATTCTTACCATCTCTGCCCCATGGAATTAAACAGCGAGAACAATGTGCCATGTCAAAGATCCAGAAGGGAACGGCAGCTTTATGGTTCCAAGAACACCAATAATTGCCGGAACACCTCTTTCCAAAGCAAATTGTACTTGAGCTTCATGAGAGTCCCTTGGTGCAATTGACATTGCAATTACATTTTTGTTAAACAGGTATGCACCACCCAACTAGCAACCTAGCATCATCAATCACCAACAAATGAGCTAGAATAAACATAAATGGAAGGCACATAAAGGCTCAAAATTTGAAAAAGGAAGAAAAGGAAAGAAATAGTTGTGTTTTTAAGTAAATGAGAAAATTTTGTAAGGATTAAACATTCAGAAGCAGAAAGCTCCACTAGGAGTGCTTATAACTTATGGTCAGGTATGATGTCTCATTAAGTCATTATGGACCAGAATGCTCCACGCAAACATTATGTAGATGGACAACAAAGCAAATTCAACCAAAAGAAGGGTGCTTAATTATGATTTGACTTACCCCACAGCCAGTATCTAATGCAGTTCTAACCATTCCATTGTCCAACGGGATAACAGATGCAAGTTCAACAATATAAGCATCAGCCCCCTGGGGAAACTGCGTTCCTCCACCAGGGAACCTGAAAACATTTCTTTCATAATGTATCCACCCTGCGCAGCCTTCTCCACTGTCAAACTCTGTAAGGTGCATTCGCATATAGTACATAATCACGACTCTTAGGCCATAGGAATGGTGTTGCATATCCTCTAGGTGCAGCTATGAGACAATGCAGCTTTTCTTCTTTAGAGGGCAGTGCCTTTCTTTGTAAATCATATTTTCTCGGGGGAGTGTCATTGCTTGCGTTTGATCATAACAGGGAGTGTAATCAATGTAGCGATCTTCACATGGCTTGAACTTCCTTGGCTTCTGCTTCAGATTCATCAAGTGTTCCAGCAGCAGTGGATCATGGTGGGTCTCATAGTGTAGATCAGAGAGAATACTGCAATATGTCTGTTTAGTAACCGCAAGGGCTATGCTGTCTCCCTTTCCAAAACCACTTCTGTTTCCATAACCCCAATATATAGAAGGAAACCACACAAGCCAACTATAATGAAACTGACATTGAGCTCTTTTTCCTATTGTCTCCTGGGTTCCCTTTTATTGCCATGATGGATCTTTATTTTCCTGAACTGTATAAAATCGCCACATGTTTGAAGCGAAATATATTAATGCATAAATATGAACTGACAGGTAAGGTGGTCATTTAGATTTATCTGTTTCTTTTGAGCAGATGAATATGCTTGAGAGAAACTGGAAAGAGTAACAGAACTGCCTTTAGGGATACCATGGAATCTTGCAATATGAAAATATAGAATTCATAAAGCAGAAATGCATATTAATAATTCAAATAAAACAAAATCCTGTGATGATAATGAATGTTTGTGTCAAGCCAAACGGAAAGGAAATATTATCACTGTCAGAAGATTGTGCCATGTGTGGGCCCACATGAATACAAAGTACTCTGAACATCCATCAAATCATACACTGGAAAAAAAATTATCAATGTGAATGCTTGGAGAACAAACGCCACATTAGAAGTATTTCTTTCACTGAATTGTGAACAAACAAACTATGATCCTTAGACATGATCACAAATTTTGCCATGGGAAAAACATTATAGACTAAAAACACATGATATTTTGACAAAGAAAGAGCGGATAGTAAAAGTATGGTCCAGGCGTTGGTGGTGAGGTTCCAAGCCTCAGAGCTGTGCTTGTAGTTCCACATGCACACACGAACACGCACACACGAACACGCACACATGCACACACGAACACGCACACACGAACACGCACACATGCACACACAAACACGCACACATGCATGTGTGGAGGCACACACGCACACACATATATGATATGCAAGTTGATCCCTTGAAGCAGCCTACATTAAAAACTTAAAAGAGAAAAGGGAAGGAACATACAAACTATGAAAGTATTGATACTATGTAGAAAGTTGGCTGTGTAAGAGAATTGCAACCATTTATCATAACTTTGACAAAAATTAGCTGTTCAAATCAGAGAAAATGAGAAAAGTTCCCTGCGCATAGAAAAGAGAAACGGATAATGAACGAAATTTCAAATTTTCTACAAAAGAATGATCGACCTATAGCGTTGAGATCAATGAAGGAAGAAGAATCAACTATAGCATTAGTGACTTAGGATACCTTCTAGTTATAGATCAAGGCAGGCGTTGCCAATATAAAAGTAGAGAAAAAGCTAGAAACAAATTAGTCATCTTGGTAACCTATACAGCTGTGCTATCTCCTTTTCTGGACTGTGGCTTACATCTAAACAGTAAACAAATTTGGCAGACGCTATGAAGTACTTAATGCTTAGCAGAAACCTGAAATTTCTGCACTTCTCAAAAAAAAAATCAGCATCTGATGCAGAAGCATAACACTACGAATGACGTCAGAAATGCAAAATAAAGTCTGATGTTTTAAATCCAGTTAATTATCCGCAAGGGGGAGACATTCGGATCTAGATCGCAGATCTAACATTCCTAAGAAATCATTTATAACACATTTAGGTTTGCTTAAACCTCTGCAAGACAAATATGAAAACGTTAAATACGTGACAAGATATACCAAACAAAACCACTGAAAAATAGCAAACAGATATGAATGAAGAACAAGAATGAGGTTTCTTCTCGTCTCCCTGCTTTTGCTTCTAAAAACGGAAGCACCGATCCGGCTAAGGAAGACGGCAGGGGGGGGGGGCGGAGAGCGGGAGTAATTATAGTCGGATTCCTACCGAAAAAAATAAGGTATCGCTGCCAGCCTCTCGCAGACCAACCGAAGCAACGATTTGATCTCTAAGATAAGTCCCCAAAATCTCCCATGGGGAAATCACAGATCCACACACGCACACACAGATCCCTTCCTCTAAAACTTGCTTTGACGCTTTTCCTAATTAGGAAGGACGTGCGCTAAGTCTTGCACATTACACTTTAGAGAACGAGAAATGCAGAACGAAGAAGATGGAGAGAGAGAGAGAGAGAGAGAGAGAGAGAGAGAGAGATGCAAGGAGTGTCATCGTAATTTACTTTAACAAGTAAATCGTTTTTCGTATTTATCAGTTGCTGGTCCTCGCCTCCGCCATCCTCTCCGTCCCCTAACAAATTATAAGATTTACTAGAAACGGTTTACTGTTTCACATTCTTTCATTTTTCTTCCCGTAAAATCAAAACCATGGAAGAGGGAGTAAATAATAAAGTAGTTCATCCAGCAGAAAACAAAGTAAACCGCTCAAGATTCTTTACTTGCAGAAGAAAAACGTGAAGAAATATAAACCTTAGATGAGATTAATAAATATGGTTTGTTATGTTTCTATCTACGTCCAATTACAAGATAATTTTATCTAAAATAACTGCAAATGCCGGTCTCACGTGACCAAATGGAAGCTTTTGTGCTTTTATATATATATTATAGCATGTATGCTTAAATATTAACCAAGATTTCACCTCTTCACTTCTAAAGATCAACGGTTTTAGATTTTTAAGTCAAAAAGAGTACCGAATGTATTTATTATACTTATAAAAAAGTAGTTTCATATTTTTTCTTTTAAAATTTGAATTTCACCTATAAATCTTAGGTTACATGAGTTGAGATTCGTGAGAATGTTTAAGCATGTATTGATGTATATATGAACTATTCTCTCTCTCTCTCTCTCTCTCTCTCTCTCTCTCTCTCTCTCTCTCTCTCTCTCTCTCTATATATATATATATATATATATATATATATATATATATATATATATATATGTTCGTCAATTTATATGTTTGCTCATCTTTTGAAGTTTCAACTATCCTTCTTAATTGATGACAAGTTGGGTTTATAAGTAAAAGTGTATTTTTGCTTTATATGGTAAGTGTAAAAGCTATATGTGTGTGTATTTTTGCTTTTATATGGTAAGTGTAAAAGCAAGCATATTAGCTTTTCTTTTATATGTGAAAAGGACACCGAATCATTTGCCAATTAGTTGATATTGAGATATGTTTAGAGTCCTTTGAAGGCATGGCCGGTTGGTTGGAAAAGGATTCTCAAATAATTGGTATTAAAGTTTGGAGCTTGGAATAGGTTTTCCCATGAATTTTTTTCTACATCAAAAATAGAATAAGAAGGTACAAACTAAGCTCTATAAAGCAACATAAGATGGGACCTCCTAAGGTGAAATATAAAAAATCATAGATTATAGAAGATAAAACAGGTACATTGCAATAGAAACCATCATCACTTCAAGGTAATACTTAGACATGGCTGGTTCTTTACTGGTCCATCAGTTAACTAGAAACGAAGATCACCCGGTTCAATTCCAGCTTCACCTCTTATAAAATCGAAACCGGGATCATTCCAGAACCAAGGGTTTCATAATCGTAACCGAAACCGATCTCGGGCTCGATTACAGTTCTAAGTTTCGAGCTAACCGAAAATGACGGTTTTGAACTCCGATTTACCCAAAATTGAACATGTCTAATAATACTATTAGGTAAACGGACAACTTTAAGAAAAAAACCCAGCAAGTACAATCATGGCGCAAGAAGCGCTCTAGCTGTCCAAAAATTGTTCTATTCATCACTTTTCTCCTTTCTCTTTGACCTTATAGAGAGAGTAGTGAGAAAGAAAAGAAAGATAATGAAGAAGAACAAAAGGAGTCGAGTCGAACCACAACCATATAAAGTATAAAAAGTTAATCTTATCATCCCTTTTCTCTCTCTCAATGACCCTAGAGAGAGAGTACTTGAATAAACTTGGCCCGATGTAAGGCAGAGTCGTGTTCTCCGTGATTAAAGTTGGGTACAAGTATAAATAATATAGTTATTTACCCCAATTTTTGTGCCATTTATGAATTACACTATATCACTGTAACATGTTTATATGTTGCTTTTAGTGCATTTTATTGTGTAATAAACACAAGTGGATGGCCATCCAAGACAGGAGATCAAGTAGAGTATCACTCATTTAATGAATGAGGTACTATTGTCCAGACTGAAAAAATTGCCAAGAGGCCAAGAGATTCTTCTAAAATCATTTTTAGAACTTTATAAAATAAAAGCATCAGAAGAACGAGCCAAATTTATGTTTCTTATTTTTATTTTATAGTTATAGTTCTAGCTTTATCTAGCTTATTGTGAGTTAACTGCTAACATGGCACACGATAGGGCTTTGTGGAAACAAAAAATCCATGTAGTCAACCCCGTCTTGTATGGGAAATGGCTTAGTTGTTGTTGTAGTTATAGTTGTAGCTTTAATTGTAGTAGCTATAGCTTTTAGGATTTCCTTATGTGTCAATTAGCCCTAGTTTCCTCACATGATATCTCTACTTTTCTCTCAACACATTCTCATTGTCTTCGGTATTCCAGTGGAGTCCATACCTATCGAGATTCATATAGATCGCCTTGCTACTGTCAATGGCGTTTGAACCTCCAGAGAATGGAGGTTTGTGTTCTCTCACACCATCGAAATATCAAGTGAGATGGTTTGTGTCATTTTGAGTTAAGTCATTCCCAACAACATCATGCTTCTGTTTCTCTTGGAACCAATAGTTCAAAGAGTTCAGGTTGAATCTGAATTTGGATGTGAACCTTTATTACTAAATTCTGATCCAAGTGGCTCATCACACACACACACACAGCAAGTTGTAAACTGTGCAACACATTTATTTTCCCCTGATAGATTGATTCTAAATCAAATTTGGGAAAATCGCGTTCAGTATGATTTTAGTCCATGACTGTTCTGCTCCCCAAATCGGAGACTAAATTAAATTCTTTTTCACCACCCAAGTCCTCTTCTCGCCCCTCCTTTCTTTTCTTCCTTTTAATGATTTTTCTCTTTTCCAATAAACGACTTCGAAGGCCTTTGCCCTCAGCTTTTCTTCGTGGGCCACATTGTTTTCATTAGTGCGATCTTCCTTCAACTTTTACCAGAATGGCCCCTGTCGGTCGACTAATTACAAAATACCAACCACGGCCATCATGGTTGGACTCTCTCCCTCTCTTGATATATATATATATATTCAGTGATGATTTTGCCTTTTATTTTCAAGATCCGCTTCTCAATTTACCCTCTCCGAATATATATATTGTGTTCATGATAATTGTAACGCATTCATCTCTTTCTTTTTTACTTGCTATACAATAATACATGTATTACTCGTATGAGTTGATGAAACACGCGTAGAGCTAAAACTTGTCCAAAGTTTGATGAAATGAACGAACAAGTAGTTCATCTCGCTCAACCTTCTACGTACTCTTTTTGGAGCATTCGAGCAACAAGAAGAGGTCTGTGTAATATGTGGAATCTAATAAATAAATGCAAAAATACCATGTATTGTGTGTATATATATTATAGAAAGTAATGATAGGGTTTTTTGAAAGTATATATTTTCAAACTCTAGCTATTTGATAATTCTTGATGAATGATCAAGGATAACGTCAAGATACCATCAAAGAGCGTTGTCCAATCACTTAGAGGCATAATGTAACGCTTTCCTATTTCTTTACTCTTTATGATGCCAACTTCCATCTTACTCTCAAACCTTAATATCCTCAACCCTCTCTATTTTATTAGTCACCCAAGTCCTATGCAAGATGGTGGCTTCACATTTGGTTGTGAGCTTCCAAAAGATCAGCATGAGAAGGACATCTGCTATTGCTCTCGACAAAAAGAATCCGTCAAAAAGCTTTATTCCGATTAAGATCGGATTGGAGTAGATATTTCTTTTTCTTTCATGGTGAAGATAGATTGAAAAGATAAAAGAGAGAAACTCTCATTCGCAATGGTGATTAATACGAAAGAGGACAAATTTCTGATCCAACATCAGTATTAGCAACAAAAATGAGCTAAATAAATTGTTAGATGTTCCAATGTTAAAGCAACAAGAACACTACTAGCAAGCGAACTTGAGAGTTTAGTATTGCGTGTACCAATTTCTTCCCTTTATTTTATTTTTGTTTATTTATTCTTTTTAACGAGCTCCTGTCACTTTGTCAATGGTAGAATGCAAAGACAGAAAGAAACTCTCTCTGCCATTAATCAATCAATTCTTTCTATGAAAAAAATGTTATAACATGATTTATGGTATATCTATTTATTTAAAATTATGTGGCAACTAGCAAAAACATCCCAAGAAAGCTAATAACGTTAACTAGGAAAATTTTGTGCATGTAAACACCTCAATTTTTTATTGAGATTATTAGTATATATATATATATATATGCAAACTCCTCTCATGTAAGGGATCACCCTTGTATGACGGGTCACAAAGGAAACTCCAACAAGAAGGTATGAAAAACTAGATTATGAAAATCTTAAAAGAGGAAAAGGAAGGTCACAAGAGTATTGGAAAGAAACAATAAACAATGATCTAGCTTATGTTGAGTTAACTACTAGCATGGCGTACGAAAACAAAGATTCCATATAGCCAACCCAGTCCAATATGGAAAAAGGCTTAATTGTTGTTGCTGAATTATGAGCATATATGCAATTTATTTTTCATTAGCAGGGTTCTCCATTAGTTGACAAAAAAAATACCATATCATCTAATAGGGAGCTAAAATACAAGAAGGCTTCAATTTCATTAATTAGTGAAGATGTTTTAAGACAATGTGAATGTCATAAAAACATTGTAGTAGGGAAAGCCTCCCGTATTGAAGATGGTATCTTCCTAGTTTGGGTAAAAAAAATTAACAATTTTTTATCTTTTATATTGGAAGACTTCATTGGTGCACTATAATCTTGACATCGTGTATATTGAGAAAAACATATGATATTTTATTATTTCTAATAAAGAATAATAATAAAATAGACGATAGTATCAAGTCATGAAATAACATAGAGATGTTGAGGTTAATAATTGCATTGCATGCAAAGATATGTATGGCTCGACCTAACATAGTGATTTTACTGTGTGCTTCTTACCAATTAAAGAGAAGACTTTTTAGTACTTTATAGTGAATTAAGTTGCTCAATAGGTTTTCATCATATATATCTAAAAATAATAAGTAAATGAGATAGTATTATTGATTTGAAAAGCCATAATAATCATGTTCCAGTGCAACATTTCAGTTTGTGGTTATACGTAAAAATGTACCTAAAGAAGTGTCAGTTGCTATAAATGAGTTGTGCATCTTTTGATGATTGACATTAAAAGGTAAATGTATTAGAAGATGCTATCCTTAAAACTTTTTGTAAATTGGAGATAATATTTTTTATTAGCTGTTTTGATATTATAGTGCACTTAGCCATCTACTTATATCAAGAGAGGTATGACTCGTTGACTCAATACAATATCGATAGATGTATCCTATACAGAGGTCTTATTTATATTGAAAACTACTTGATTTTTAAAAGGTACATAATAAAAGAAATCACATATTTTTATGCACGACATTTAAATGAAGAAATTGAGATAAAACTGAATAGGCTAGTGAAATTTGAAGAAGTCCCAATTGGTAAAGCACCGCCTCGTATATTAAGTGTTGTAGAGATGAATAAAACAATAGATTTGTTCTTTCCAAAACACTAGCTATTGATGATTTTATATTGAAAGTATAGTGAAATAATATTTTTTAACTTTAGTTATCGATAGATGTATCCTATATGCACGACATTTAAATGAAGAAATTGAGATAAAACTGAATAGGCTAGTGAAATTTGAAGAAGTCCCAATTGGTAAAGCACCGCCTCGTATATTAAGTGTTGTAGAGATGAATAAAACAATAGATTTGTTCTTTCCAAAACACTAGCTATTGATGATTTTATATTGGAAGTATAGTGAAATAATATTTTTTAACTTTAGATATATATATATATATATATATATATATATATATATATATATATATATATATATATATATATATATGTATGTATATATGATTGATATAGATTTCTATATATAAGATGTATAAGATAATTTTGCATAGTAAACAACCTACCGATGATACAAATATGATCCAACAAAAGTTACATGAAGGGTTATTATATTTGTTTGAAGATTATGTAAACATATCATATATTTTCTTCATGAATATTAATTTGTTTCAATATAATTTGAAACCACTGCTTAGATGTATATGTATATATATATATATATAAAAAGTTATGTATTGATGATGTTTCTCATTATATTTATTTCTTTTATATATGGCATTCAAATTTTGTTATACGATATAAATCATTTCAAATTAATGATTATAAATTTGTCATTCTAGTGCTACAACTTACCCGTTGTTCATTCTACCATAGGAGGTCGGCTTCAATATATATGTGTGTGTGTGTGTGTGTAACCTAGTACAACAAATCTCAACCATCCTTCTTAAAAAACAAATGATTGAAATTTGGATTTAAAAATAAAAAGTATATATACTTTTAAAGATTTACTTTATTCGCTTACATATTTTTTGCTTTTTTAGTTAAATTTAACCATCTGCCAACATAAGATAAATAGTTAAAAATTGTTTGGATGTACTAACACATTAGGTGCTAACGTATCTAAATAAATCTCAACTAGCATTCTTGAATCTCAACCACCCATCTTGTTTGATTGATAGTTGAAATTTGAATTTAAAAATAAAAAATACTTTTGAGGTGTACTTTATTCACATGTTTTTTATTTTTATTTTTTCAATTTGAATTTCAACTAACCATCAAGGCAAGATGGATAGCTGTAATTTTTTTTGATAAGCTAGTACCTAAGTGTTATACCAGGTTCTCTCTTTATAGACAGAGAGAAGAAGAAGCAGTAAATGCTCAAACTCAATGCATGCTCATATCTACTTTATCATCTCACTTGTTCAATCTTTAAGATGAACGAATGAGGTGATAGAGCAAAAACATTTAATGTAAGTACTATTTTTAATCAAATCTTTACCGTTGATCCTATTAATCAAATGGTACAAATGCTTAAATAGATTTGAGCATAAATGGAGTTTGAGTATTTACAACTATCCCCCCTCTCTCTCTCTCTATATATATATATATGTATATGTATATATATATATATATATATATATACATATACATATATATATATATATATATATATATATATATATATATATATATATATATATATATATATATATATACATATACATATATATATATAGTTGCATTCAAAAGGATGCTGCATATACTCAATGCAAGTTGTACACACACTTAAAAATGGGCATCCCCACTACATTTATGGCAGATGTGCCGAAAAGGAAAGCTCGTGCTTGATTATTGAGTATTTTTAAATAGACAAATCTTTACCTATGTATACGTATTTCTCATGTATATAATATGTATATGTATGCATATATGTGTGTATATATATGTATAAAATATTAGTTAATCAATTTAGGTTCCAGAATAAGACCAATGCCTTGACTTTAGCGGAAACTTGGGTCCAAGCGTCCGCAAATCACAAATTCAACCCTAAAAGAGGGATAGTATTTCATGATTGAGGTTTCATGTGCTGTCTTTTTGCTTGAAGTATGGTAGATGATGTTGTATAAAAGTTCAGCCCCATGGTGAAGAGCCAACCGTTAACTAGGCTCGTCCTCTTTGAAGCTATGAAGGTAAGTCTCTAAGGTGCCTCGGTTCAGATATTGACTTGGAGATGAAAGATCATACTAAAAAGAGACGCAAAAGGTCATTTTGGTTAAGCCTGGTAGCTAATATTGTACGAAAGTCCATCCCATGGAGAAGAGTCAACCATTAACTAAACTTACCGTCTATAAAGCTATGAAGGTAAGTCTCTAAGATGCAGTTCACAGCCTCAGTTTGGGTATTGGCTTGGAGATGAAAGGTCATACTAAAAACAGCCACAAAAGGAGTCATTTTGATTGAGGCAAGGTTAGTTGAGATGTCAATATGGGCCGGGCCGGGCCACATTTTATATGGGCCTCAAAAGGAGTCTTTTTGATTGAGGCAAGGTTAGTTGAGATGTCAATATGGGCCGGGCCGGGCCACATTTTATATGGGCCTCTAAAGGAGTCATTTTGATTGAGGCAAGGTTAGTTGAGATGTCAATATGGGCCGGGCCGGGCCACATTTTATATGGGGCCTCTAAAGGAGTCATTTTGATTGAGGTATGGTAGTTGATGTTGTACGAAAGTTCAGCCCATAGAGAAGAGCCAACCATTAACTAGGCTTATCCTATGAAGTTATGAAGGTAAGTCTCTAAGTTGAGATGTCAATATGGGCCGGGCCACATATTTACATGTATATATACTATATTACATGTATAAATATATAATTTTTTATGACATGTATATAATATATATGCATATATATAGCTTTTTCAATTGCATGTATGTGTATATATATGTAGTACATATACATGTATATATATATATATATATAAAATTTTATTACATGTGTAGCTTGTTGAAACCTAAAACGTAGTAGTTGGATTTGGATTTAAGCAGATTTAGATCGGGTCTATATCCAATGGGCCTGTGGCCTTATGGGCCAACCCAGCCCAGTCCACATCGCCCAGGGCCATATGGGCAGGAATTTTCTGGCCCAGCACTGCATTTTTCTAAGGCCAGGCCCATTTTGACATTTCTAACTCTAAGGTGTAGTTAACAACCTCGGTTTGGCTATTGGCTTGGACATGAAAGGCCCTAATAAAAGAGCTTGGACTTGGACTGTTACATATATTCTTTCTAAAGCTTAGAAAGTAAATATGATATCCATATCACAAAATTTAGTTAACTCTAAGGTTGCAAGTCGGGTTGAGCTTGGTGATATGGTCCAAATGGCTAAGGAATTGGTGATTTGGCGGGTGGCATGTAAGTTCGGTTAAGGGTAAATACGGATTCAGGTCTACGGTGTGAGAGGATATAGAGGTTTGAAGGTTGGTTCAGTTTCAGGTTATATGTAGGTTCAAGACAGGTTGAGTGAGTCGGTACAGGTTATTGTTTATGATCCTAGATAAGGGTGTACAGCAGAGGTTAATGATGGTGGAAACAGGCAACACATGAGGTAGCGATATGTATCCTTTTGACATGCAAAAACCATTGGACAGATACTGAGACAATTGGCAGAGGTCCAGTGTGGAACGATGGAAGAAGAAAAGAAAGAAAGACTCTAAACAAAGATGTTTCATACAGGCTGCAATTAAGGAGTAATAAAGCGTTCAAGTTGAGGCCATTGTGGACATCAGACATTAAACGAACAAGGGGAGAATTTCACCGAAGAGGAAGACGGGAGATACTCAACTTCAGACCTTAATTGTTGTAACAGCACAGGGCGCTCTGGGAACAAACCCTTTAAATGCAAGCTTGATGGTTCTATTGAGTTTATCGTATTTTGCTCGTTGAGATCAAAATGAAAGAAATGAGAGGTTTGGGGCATGCAGTTTGCTTTGTAGTTTCGTTGAAGGATGGATTTTTTTTCTTCAAGTCCATTTGGGAAAGGAGACATGCTTTAGATGCACGTACTGTTTGCTATGTAGCTGCTTGATCGATTGGGTCTATATCCCAACATAGTTGCTCACTTGTGAGAGAATCAAATGTACGTCCGTTCTTTTTTTCCTTCTATAATGTTTGAGAACTTGTATCAGATTGACAGTTTATAATCATTAACCCAAGAACTGTAAATGATATACGAATCACTTACATCACGTTTCATGTTCTTTGCATATCATTTTCTTGTAAAACCTACATAGCCAACATTATATGTTGAGTTTGAAAATTGACAAAAGATATGGACAAAAATGCAAACAAAAACAACTGAGAAAGAAAAAGAAAAGAATTGGTTTCAGTCCAATGTTCCATGCAAATGAAGAACCGGCAGTACCGTGGCTTCCATCGGTGCAAAACAGAACAAATTGGCTATTGTGTCCACTACAGCCCATCCTGGCCAACCCAGTCGGTTCTGGCCTTTGTCTCAAAATACCCCTACGGTCCATGGAACCTTACTGATCGATGTTGTTTTCTTTTTCTTTTTGGTTACTGATCAATGTTGCCTTTTGTGGGACCAGATGTAGATCCCTTGTCAACCTTTTGACAATGCTCTTGTTGTATGTCAATAATTATCTGAGGTTTGTTGTCAGAACAAAATGGAATTTCAGATTGTGCTCGTATGCAAGTTTTTCTTCTTCTTTTTGATAGAGAGCTTGTATGCAAGTTTTCGAGCTTAAATGAATGGAACCATGCAATTTTCATCCAATCAAGTTCAAGGGCATCCCACAAATCAAAGTTCACTACAAATTTCAGAAATTGGCATGCTACTGGGTGCCGTCAAAATTGGCATGCTTTTGATTCTTGACTGATGTAGGTTGCTCAGGCATATCGCCTTGTGCTTGTGTCTAACTAAACTCTAGTCCCTTATAAAATCATTCTTGGGAATTAATTGGAGTGAAAGTGATGGCTGATGCTTTTGTTAAGGATGAGCTCGATGGAGAGGCTGCATTTATTTCCTTTGAGATGATACCACTCCAACATGGGGACTCAGGTGACTCCAGAATGTGACTTCAATTTACTTCAAGGCTAGTATTAGGTTATGTTGTGTTCTAGTTGCACACTAATGGATGATGTCTTGGTATGCCGTAAGCAAATTAGTAATAAGCTTCTAGACAAATTGGTTATCTATGGTTGAGGCTTGTAGTTTGAGAGTTACCCTAAAACCATACTAGACAATGTAGCAACCTATTATGTGCAAAATTTAGATGCAAAGACCATGCAGAAACTAATGGAAGCATAACCTAAACAATGGAACGTGTGCTGAAGTTGAAATATAGGGTAAGCAAGTGCTCAAGAAAGTCTTGTTGCCAAATAATTTGTAGAATGCAGCAAGTTCACCCAGAGGAACCTATGGCACAAATACATGAAAGGAAGCTTCCACGATGGCTTGGAACCAACTCAGAACTCGGTGAAGGTAAGGCACCAACAACCAAAACTCCTGCAGATATATCAAAAATTAAGCTTAAATGATCTACCCCCGAGTGACTACACCAACTCAAAACGATACAAGACAAACAAATCAACTTCTATATTGACACACATCATGGACTGAACACAAAACTGATGCAGCACATTCTTGTTTAAACCTATGTTTATAACTCATATTCATAAAAGTGATAGATGACACGGAGTCTCCAATCAAAAACCTTACCTACATTAATCTTGTCAAGAAGTTTGCTCTAGTACTAAAGTCAACTCCAGAATTTTGTCGCCTCTTAGTATCTTCAATACCACCTGATCCCCAACACTGTACTCATCCAAAACTTTGGACAGCTCTGCTTTATTTTTAGCCTGTCGAATTGCCAATTAACTCAATGCTGTTAGGTTTTCATTATACGTGTGTCTGTGTGCATGTCAGAGAGAGAGAGAGTATACCACATGGTTGTCAACCTCAAGTATAATATCTCCAAGGATCAAGTTACCAGCAAATCCTCTCCTAGTTGGTAGCAATCCCGCCCTCGCAGCAAGACTACTTTCAGGAACCTATAACATTTGAAGAATGATGTTTCATGTGATCAGGGAGCACCACTTTTTTTTGTGTGTGCGTGCATGCAAGTGAACCTAACTTGGGATTTCCTAAATTGACACTTTGTCTCTATAATGGCTTGGAAGGAAGGGCAGAATGTCATGGTTTTTCCAACGTCATTAGCACCAGCAAGTGACAGCTGAACTACCTTGTCAGTCAAATAATCTTCAACTGCTTACCTCCAAAACAAGTGATCCATTTCTAACATTCAGCTGATTGGCGACTAGATCTGGAGCAATACCCACATTCAATCCCGCCCGAATAACCTGCAAAGAAAGAAAAGTACCTAACTTGTGAGATCTACGATTTATAGATAAGAAATACCAAAGTTCGCAGAAATTAAGATGCATGTTGAATGACTGCTGAGTAAAGGAATGCATGTCGAATAGTTGCAATACTTATGGCCCAGATAGCAAGAATGACAAGAAGGTAGAAACAACTCTTCAAATAACTCACTTTGCCAAATTGGATCAACTGTGGGACAATTCTAAGAAGCGTTGAAGATGGTATAGCAAAGCCTACACCAGCTGAAGTACCTGCACTATATGACGATCTTTAACAGATTGAGATGTACGGGGAGAAACGAACCAGACAAGAGATGCCTGTAAACAGTTTTCGTATGCTTTCATGAATCAACTCACATGAAACTTAGATTAATAATTTATGAGTTACCAGTCTGCGTAAATATGGCTGTGTTGATTCCTATCATGTTTCCCTTGGAGTCCAGCAAAGGACCACCACTGCCAAATGCATATCATCTCCGTCAAATCAGATGGGTATAGGAACATAATGGTATATAAATGGATCTGACATGTTCTGCATGCAAAAATAATTACAGCCTACAACCATTTTGATTGAAAGCAAAATGAGCCAAAATTTATCCAAAGATGGCATTTGGATTGTTTTTCTTTTGGTTCTTGTTTCTCCCAGGTCTCTTCATCCCATTAGCATTGATGACCTACCAACGTTCATGAAAATAATCTACCTGTTTCCTGGATTAATGGCTGCATCAGTTTGAATGCCACCACCAATCGTCACGCCAGTCTGGCTAAATATTTCTCGATTTAAACCACTAATAACTCCAACCGTCAAAGTGTGGTCAAACCCAAATGGGTTTCCAATTGCAAGACATTTCTGTCCAACTTTAAGATCAGAAGAGGCTCCAACTGTAATTGGTCTGAGAAGATCTACTGGGGCATCCACCTAAATCATTGTAGCAAAGAAAAATGTTCGTAAGGTAACAAATCAAACTGACTGAAAAGCGGAAACTTTGATGCATCTAAGGGGAAGAAGAAACAGCTTAAGTGCCCACCTTCAAGACAGCAAGATCTTTTGCACGATCAGCCCCAACTAACTTACCCTCAAAACTCTTTTGAAGCCTTCCAAGAAGCAGGTACACAAAAACTAAATGTCAATATTCAAAATTCAAATAGAAGTTCACAAACAGTGAATAGAAATCACACTGCTAACTGTTCTAATGAAGCAAGTTTAAGAGCTTCACCCCTCAGACACAAGGACGTTAACACGAGCAACTACCTGCCCAGGGCTGGAATTCCTAGAAAGAGCATTGCCAACAACTGCATGAAAAGAGAAAGAATAATTCATTTAAGAACTGTAGAATATCAAATAGAACAAGTAAAATCAATTTGTTATACAAATAGAAGCACATTATGTTTATCCCCATAGAAGCAAATTATGGAGAAGCATCAGTTCAAAATTGATGAAAGACATAGCCCTTGCACCCTTATTTCAGGGATACCTATTTGAAAAATCTCTCTGCAAACCAATTTGGAAACCAAGAACTGGAATTAAAGATAAATGAAAGACTCCTAATCAAAATCAAAAGAGAGTGATTGGTTTCTTGCATGCAAGAAGTGCTTTATACCATGATAGTTCGTAACTATGTGTCCCAGCCCATCCCACACGACTCCAGAACCATTCCCTTCAGGAACCTGGATCACACAAGTTTTATTAAGCAAGTTTTCAGTTTTCTACATAAAACATGAACGAGCTTATGTACTTTCTGTGAGATCTACATGATTGTGTGGAGGTTAAGTTGCTATCTTCATGAACTGAGTGTAAAGTGTGCAAACCCACCTCAATCACACCTGAAAAATTTAATTTCGGCCGCAATGTAACGTCAAAGATGTTGACAACAGAATAGGTGTTCTTGTCAAACAAGTCAACAATCCGTTCCTGGCATTGATAATAGTTACAGCAGTCAGCAAAAGAAACATTATCTAATCGTGGATCACAAAAAGGAAAAATAGAAAGTAACCTCCAAAGAGAACAATTTCCCAGAAGGGAAAGCAGGTGGAGTCACTTCTTCAATTGTAACACTAGGATCACCCAAAGCGTGAGCTATGAAAACAAAACAAAAGTAAGAATTATTAGAGGTGCATCACAAAAACTCTTCAAAAAGATAGTGATTAAGAGACACTATTTTCCACTCTGCACCATTCTGTTCAGAATTGAGTAAGTGGCACAAAATGATTGCTATTTAACTAAATCATGTAATCTTACATGAATAACTGAAACTTTAATCTTAACAAGGTGATTTACCTCTTTTCAGAATTCAGGTTAGAGTTACATGTGCGGGAGCCATGCATGTATGTGTCTGCATATATTACCTGTACATACAGTACATGCATAGATATAGGAGGGTAAGTGCGTGTGTCATTTAAACATGTACACACCCTCTTCACATGGAAAATTCATAATCTCATATCAGCTTTTTAGGATAGAGGAATCTCTACCAACATTTCTTAGAAGAAAATGAAACACTACATCAACCCAACTGTTTTTTTCTTCTTGCCTTCTTAGAGTTACTTGATCGACCTCAACATATATATGTGCTTCAGAGCCTGACTCGACTCCAATCCATTGACAAACACTTGGCCTTTGGGAATCAATCTACTGGATCTAGGCCCGACCTCAAGAGACTTGGTGTCATCGGTAGAAAGTTGAAACTAAATGGCCTTAGGTTTCAACTATATTCTCCTTAGAAGAAACGTTATTTGAATAAAAACCTAGGTTGTTAAAACTTTCCAAAATATCATAGTATGTTGAAAAGCATCTCATTTCTTTCTGAACCTCAATCTCTATGTTAATTTCATCACTCAAAAACTAATAAAGAGGTCATGCGGAAAAATGAAAAGGAAACCTTCAATACTTCATCATTCTTCATTGGCTATATCAGTATCCTTTGAGTCGATTATAGCGAGTGCCATCCAAACTCAATAATGATGATTTTCGATGTTGTTACCTTAGTGAATATGCTTTAATACCGAGTTTTAGAAAAATCAAATAAGGCAATGAAAGTAAAATGAGAGAGACAGAGAGAGTTGGAGAGAGTTGAAGAGAGTTTAGAGGGTGGGAAAGAGAGAGATAGAACAATAAAGAATATAGAAGCTTGGAATTTATGAATCATAATCACAGCTTGCTTAACTTCTCCTATATAGAGGCAAAATTACATGTTTCTCATGTATACAAAATAGAAGAGCTAATACATTAGCCCTTTGATCTAGATGTTTGATAGAGAGTGCAAATTAAACTCCCTTCTATGACAAAAGCAAAGCACACCCCGCTTCAAAGATTGTTCCTCAAGAGTTCCTTTCCTTCTTCAAGTAACCGAACGGAAAAGACTTATTGAATTAACTTGTAAAGTGGCATCCTGGTCATCCAAAAGCATGTGGGAAACTATGGGAAACACGCTCCTTGGGTGTAGAAAGTGGGTTGGCTTGAAAGGGCCCTTTCTTCATCAAAGTGAATGGATCAGTTGTTTAATGGATTGAATAATTTGTGTATTGGGTCTAGATCTCTAGGTACCCAGTGTACAAGGAATAATGATTTGATCATTTCATATCCAGGTTCATTTTTTAAGCTCAGAAACGAATATATGGTCAAACAAAATCACTTCGATAAAATAAAATATCACGTTTTCGAGGACACCAATTGAATAATCCTTTTAGTTTTTGAAGATTCTTTTTCAATATCCAGTTTTTGAAGATCTCCCTTTTCCCAGATTGAAGAATAATCCTAAAGGTAAATTTTTCCTAAAATGGAAGAAATGAAAAAGAACCCTATATTAAAAAATAATCCTAAGGAAAATATAAAGGTGAACCTTTTAGCTAGATCATGAGAAGAAGAAGAAGAAGAAAAATCTTCAGAAAGTAGGAAACTTTTCTCGGACAAATTCATGAATTCCAAATTGGATGTGGATGAGCCATATCCGGCTCACCAATGACCAAACCACTAATTTGCCAAAAGCAGTTAAGATATAACATCAACAATTTGAAATGGACTTACACACATCGTGGACTACACAAAGTAAGCACCTGAGGAGTACCAAGATGGGTTCCCCCAAAAATACATAGCCATGCTTGTAAATAACATCCTTCTAGTGGCAGAAAACGTATCATGATAGACCACTGCATCCAGTTCCTTGATGCATTCCTCACCTGACCTACAGACAAGATAAAAAAATATGTAGAAAACAGAGTAAGAGGGAAACATAAAGGTCAGGCAACAATAAAATCAACACTTTACAAGTCTTTGCCATGTACAAATCCTTCCATCTAAAATCTAATTGGCAGTGTCTTATGTAACGTGACTCATCTTAATGTTCCCTCTTCCTTGTTCTACTACTTCATATTCATATAGATATGCTAAACTGTATCTCCCAAATCTTAATGTAATTCTTTCATCTTCCCAGTATACATGTTAAAACAAGTAGTTGCAAACATACATGTGCACACAAAACACAAACACGCACTTAATCGTCTTCATAAGTTTTACAGCGTAATACAACCGTGTGATAATATTGTGTAGTTCATGTGTTGTTGAAGCAGTCTTAGGTGACACACTCATATACATTTCCATGAGAGATCCACTGACGATCTATCTGTTGTGTTCGGGTAGTTGGAGCAGTTGAAAATATTTTGAAAAGGGTTCAGTACGTCAGACAAGGAAGGTAGAATCCTGGAACTTCGGAGTCTTTGCCGGAACCCTTGATGTGGTTCCGCAAAGCTAAGACAACAGATAAATGGGCTTAGTTGTAAGGGTCGCACCCTCCGAATCTGCAGCACTTCGGTGAAGGGCCGCAACATGTGATGGTGAAGGGACGGGTCACCAAGGAAATGTCGAACTCTTGCTTTTACATATCGATGGGTTTAACTCCCACCCATCAACATGTAAAAATCAACTTGTAAAAAGAAACATAAGAAGGAATAGAAACTACAAAATGCAGCCCAATGTGGGTATCATCTTACATCAAAGGCAATACGAATCTCGGGAGGGCTTTTTTAGAGCATCCCTTTCTCAAATTTTTCAAATAAGATGAGGAAGAAGAAAAGGGAGGAAGTTTGGAGGCTTCATTGATGAAGAACTCCCTCCTTCCGGAACGCCTGGCGAGGATGCAATCGAAGATTTGGAGAGACGTCTGCAGAGCCAAAACCTCTTGCATTTTCAGGGAGAGCGAGAGAGACAAGAGTCCTCCGCGTCATGGCAAAGTGTGGCTCTTGTATGGGGGCCAAGAAGGGGGATAAGGACCAATCGTCACAAAGATCGGGGGCTTGGAAAACGCCAAAAACTCGAGAAGTTGCAAACAGGAATCCGAAGCCTCGTATGCACACCCCCAGAGTCGGACTTTCGTTCTTCGACACGCATGTCGGGAGGCCTAACACGTGGGCTCCCGATTTTACTAAGACACTGTTAGAACGTTCTCCTTTCCAAGTAAACCCCTTTCTTGTCGACCACAGCCAAAGCCAGATAAAACCAGAAAGCAGGCTTCCTTGCGCGTGTTTGTCTTAGATCTCCATGGAACTAGGAACTTTTAGGCCCGAAACCCTATTGGTGGGAAGCAAAGTTTCATGGTACCAAGTGTTTCACCCCTGCATTTTAGGGATGGCAATATTAACTCGAGCTGTGCAACCCCAACCTGTCCTGCGACAAGGAGTACCCAACCCGGTAGTTGCCCTGACCCGTATCAACACATACACATATATGTGTGTATTCCCCAATTTTAGTCCATGCCTGTTGAGGAAAGAGAACCAGAACCTGTATGTATACTCCAATTTTACCTCATACCTGTTGGGAAAAGAGAACCAAAACTCGTATGTATACTTGACTGTCATGGGGTTGGGGGCTAGGTATAGGTATACTCGTCTTCAACATGTCACATTGATATCCATCGTTATATTGCAACGAGAAGCCACATTGCTTAGTTTTAAAACATTTTTTTGATGTTTTAAAACTTTTAGTTATGGATCTGAATATAAGAAAGTGGACAAAGATTATATAGAACTAGTCAAACTAAATAGTAGAACCTCAAAAATGATAACCAAGATGTATTTAAAAAGAAGGTTTCCCAAGGAGAGACTTTGAATTATAGAGGTACTACTTGTGATATATGCAGTAATATGGTCAATCACATTAAGAAAGTGACAAAAGATGTATTAGATGAATCTAAGAAAGGTATACCACCTTAAAAAGAAGCTTGATGGTAAAGTGAACTACTACAAAATAAAATTAAGGCAAAGAATGTATGTTACAAGTTGCATTATATCAATAAGATTAACGAAATATGTGAAGTGTTATACGAAAGCAAAGATGTGTATGATAACTTGGGATGAATTTTATAAAAAACTTAACTCAAAAGAAAATGAAAGAGACATTTTTACGATAACTAAGCTACAAATATGAAAACTAAGGATCGCACTTTTGTTAAATGCATCAAACATGAGGATGAGAAGATTCTAATAGCAAGTAATGATATAAAAAGAGATGAAAAATTGTGTTCATAACCTTTTTCATAAATGTTAGTATTAATATTAACTTGAGAGAGTTTACCAACTTAGAAGAATGTATAAACTATAATTTCTATGGATGTATTCAAATGAATGAAGTAAAAGAAGCTCTTCAACCTATAAAGGTAGATAAGTTGATAGGACTAACAATATTCCTATAAAAGTATTCGAAATCCATGGAGATACATGTATCACTTTGCTTATAAGATTCTTAAAATATAAAGAAACCAAAATATTTCTAAGAAATGAAAGAAGAGTACAATAATATCAATATACATAAACAAGGAGATATTAAAAATTGTATAAACTATTGAGCTTTTAATTGATGAATTATGCTATGAAAATATGAGAAAGAATTATTGGATATAGGTTGAGACAAGCATTTGGAACAACCGATAATTAATTTAGATTCATGCTAAGGAGATTTATCATTAAGGCTATTCACCTGCTAAGACAATTTATGGAATATTTTAGAGTTAGAAAGAAAAACCTTCATATGGTACTTATTAATTTAGAAAAAGCTTAGAATAAGATGCATAAACATATTCTTTGAAGAACCTTAGAAAAGAGAGGTATCTCAGTTATGTATATTAATCTTATAAGAGACATGTATGATGGTGTACAAATATGTGTGAAAATTCATGAAACACTTCATATTTCTTTAAAGTTAATATTGGATTATATCAATAATCAACTTTATTTTATATGAAAAGGTGCATCAGGTATTATATTTGACAAGAAGTTGAAAGGTAAATATTATAGAATAGTAATTAAAGCTGCTATGTTATATGGTTATGAGCATTAGGTAGTTAATAATCAACATGTGTAAAAGATGAGTGTGGTAGAAATAAATATTCTGAAATGGATGTGTAATAAGGTTATTAGAAATAAATTTGGAATGATACCAATAGATGATAAAATGAGAGAAATCATTTAAGATGATTCCGGTGACAGAACTACCTACCGGATTTGGTCACCGGCCATGGAAGGAGCAATAAATTCAGTTTCTCTGAGATCTCTAATCGTGTTCATGGGCAAATGACATCTCGTTCTACACCATGGGTTCAACGACATATGCGAGCATATTGAATGAGCAGTGGCATGTTATCGCTCATCTTCATCTTGATGATATTCTACTAGTAGGAATTGAAACCACCCCGGTCCTATGAAGCCACTCTCTTATCCTCATCTTGCTATTGATACAGTGAACTACCTGCCCTAGGTTGGGATGGTAGATCAGACGTTTCTGCCAACATGTGGGGTGGAACCATTCTCCTAGCGTTGAGCAGAGTGGTCCTTTTATAGTGAGTATAGATGGTTGTTGATCCAGAATGTGGGCTCGAACTATTCTCCTACGATTCCCATCTACTCCTACAACGGCATCAGGTTGTAGCAATCTTCTTAGGTTGTGACCATGGTCTAAACAGATGTGATTATCCTCTTTGGTTATTTTATAGGAATTAACGATTAGCCGGCTTCATCCCTATGCTTTTAATTCAAATATTGAATTTCATGATTCTAACTCCGCCCATATAAGGGATCACCCTTGCATGGTCAGTCCCAAACATAGACAAAGGAGGAGGGTTGCGTTAAGCTTTTGATAGCCAGCGTAAAACTTTATTGGATTTTTATACCATGGATTACACAAATTATGAGCATTGCATTGGGGCGTTCCCTCTTAACGATGTATTGCAAAGCCCGAATGCTGTGAAAAGTAAGCAAATGTCACTATATTTTCACTTGAACGTAATGAATCAATTATAGAGAGGGTTCCACATCATGGACGGTTGTGAGTAAAGAAGTTAGTCCCGCTACATTGCTGCCTAAATACAACAACAACAACTAAGCCTTTTCCCATACTAGACGAGGTCGGCTACATGGATTCTTTATTTCCACAGATCTCTATCATGTGCCATGTTAGCAGTTAACTCCCAATAAGCTAGATCATTCTTTATTGTTTCTTTCCAACACTTTTGTGGTCGTCCTCTACCTCTTTTAATACTTTCCAAATTTAGTTTTTCTAACCTTCTTACAGGTTCTTCTATTGATCTTCTTTCTATATGTCCAAACCATCTTAAACGATGTTCTCTCATTTTATCCTCTATTGGTGCCACTCCTAATTTGTTTCTAATAACCTCATTATGTATACGGTCTTTTCTTGTATGACCACTCATCCATCTCAACATCTTCATTTCTGTCACAGACATCTTTTGTATATGTTGATGATTAACTGCCCAACACTCAGAACCATAAAACATGGCAGGCCTAACAGCTGCTCTATAATATTTACCTTTTAATTTTAATGGTATCTTCTTATCACAAAGAATACCTGATGCTCCTCTCCATTTTAACCAACCAGCATTAATTCTATGTGTAACATCTCCATCAATTCTTCCATCACTTTGAAAAATTGACCCTAGGTATTTAAAACTTTCCTTTTGGGGAATGCAATGTGTGTCAATTTTAATTTCTATATCCTCTGAAGTAGCCAAATGATCAAACTTACATTCCATATATTCTGTCTTTATTCTACTAAGTCGGAGCCCTTTGTTTTCTAATGTTTCTCTCCATAGTTCCAATTTTCTATGAACTTTTTTCTTAGACTCCTCCACTAATACAATATCATCTGCAAATAACATACACCAAGGTATTTCATCTTGAATATGTTTTGTTAACTCATCCATCACCATTATAAACAAGTATGGACTTAAAGTTGATCCTTGATGTAACCCAATATTAACTTCAAAGAAGTCTGTCGTTCCTTCATGAGTCCTCACACATGTTTTTGCACCATCATACATGTCTCTTATAAGGTTAATATATGTCAATGGGATACCTCTTTTTTCCAAAGTTCTCCAAAGAACCTCCCTCGGTACCCTATCATAAGCTTTTTCTAGATCAATAAATATCATGTGAAGGTCTTTCTTTTTTGCTCTAAAATGTTCCATAAGACATCTCAAAAGGTGAATCGCTTCAATAGTAGATCTACCTGGCATAAATCCAAATTGGTTCTCTGTTGTACTTGATACTTGTCTTAACCTACGTTCGATAATTCTTTCTCATAATTTCATAGTATGACTCATTAACTTGATACCTCGATAATTCACACAATTTTGAATGTCTCCCTTGTTCTTATATACGGGTATAAGTGTACTTGCTCTCCATTCCTCGGGCATCTTTTGGTTTTTCCATATTTCATTAAATAGTCTTGTGAGCCAAGTGATTCCTATTTCTCCTAGTATTTTCCAAACTTCTATAGGAATATTATCTGGTCCTACCGATTTACCACTCTTCATATGTTTAAGAGCCTCTTTGACTTCATTCTTTTGAATACGTCGGTAGAAATTGTGGTTTATATACTTTTCTGACTTGGCTAAATCTCCTAAACTAATACTAACATCTTTATTTTCATTAAAAAGATTATAAAAATAGTTTTTCCATCTATTTCTTATATCATCATTTTCCACTAGAATTTTTTCATCCTCGTCTTTTATGCATCTAACATAATTAAGATCTTTAGTTTTCTTATCTCTAGCCCTAGCTATCCTAAAAATATATCTTTCACCCTCTTTTGAGTTGAGTTTTTTATATAAGTCCTCCCAAATCTTAGCTTTTGCTTCACTAACGGCCTTTTTTGCTTCCTTCTTTGCTTTCTTATAAGCTTCTAAAGTTTCACTAGTTTTCTTAGCATAATGTAATTTGTAACATGCCCTCTTTGCCTTGATTTTGTTTTGTACTACTTCACTCCACCACCAAGCTTCTTTTTGTGCTGGTACACCTCCCTTAGATACCCCTAACACATCTTTCGCCACTTTTCTAATATGTATAGTCATATTGTTCCACATATCAGAGGGTGTGCCAATATAATTCCAAACATCTCCTTGAAGGACTTTTTGTTTAAATATATCTTCTTTCTCGCTTTTGAGGTTCCACCATTTAGTCCGAATAGCTCGATGCACTCTTTTCTTCTTTGTCCATTTTTTTATTTGTAAATCCATAACTAAAAGTCGATGTTGGGTGGTTAAGCTTTCTCCTAGAATTACCTTACAATCTTTACAACACGCTCTATCTTTTTTTCTACAAATAAAGTAATCAATTTGTGTTTGTGATAAGCCACTCTTATAAGTAATTAAATGTTCATCTCGTTTTTTGAAGATTGTATTGACTATAAAGAGATCAAATGACATAGCAAAATTTAAAATCTCCCTACCTTCCTCGTTTATATCCCCATAACCAAAGTTTCCATGAATCCCTTGATATCCTAATGCCTCTTTACCGACATGTCCATTTAAATCTCCTCCTAAACAAATCATCTCCCTTTGTGGAATCTTTTGAAACACCTTATCTAACTCTTCCCAAAAAACTGTCTTTATACTATCTTCTAGTCCTACTTGAGGTGCGTAAGCACAAACTATATTCAAAACCTCTACTCCTAACACTAATTTCAATGTCATGATTCGGTCACCATATCGTTGTATGTCTACTACACTCTCCTTTAAATCTTTATTTATGATAATACCAACTCCGTTTCAGGCCTTTTCTTTACCTGAGTACCATAATTTAAAACCTGTATCCTCTATCTCCTTTGCTTTTTCTCCAACCCATTTTGTCTCTTGTAAACATAGAATATGAATCTTTCTCCGAATCATAGTATCTACCACCTCCATTAGCTTACCCGATAATGTTCCGATATTCCAAGAACCAATACGAATCTTATTATCTAGGACTAGCTTCCTTACCCCCCGCATCCGTCCATAATCAAAATGCGGAGACCCTCTCTGAAAATTTTTCACTACATTCGGGCGGCAATGTAGCGGGACTAACTTCTTTACCTACACCTGTCCATGATGTGGGAACCCTCTCTGCAATTGATTCACTACATTCGGGCGAAAATGTAGTGGCCCTTGCTTACTTCTTACTGCATTCGGGCTCTGCAGCACGTCGCTAGGCGGGGACGCCCCAAAGCAATGCTCATAATTTTTGTAATCCATGTTGTAGAAATCCGACGAAGTTTTACGCTGGCTGTCGGAAGCCTAAATGTAGTAAATAAATTACATTGCTGCCTAAATGTAGTAAATAAATTACAAAGAGGGACTATGCATTTTCAATATGAACGAATGTGGCAGGTAAGGAAGCTAGTCCTAGATAATAAGATTCATATTAGTACTTAGAATATCATAACATTGTCCGATAAACTAATGGAGGTAGTAGATACTATGATTCAGAGAAAGATTTATATCCTATGATTACAATAGACAAAGTAGGTTGGAGAAAAAGTAAAAGAGATTGAGGATACAAGTTTTAAATTATGGTACTCAGGTAAAGAAAAGGCTTGAAACTGAGTTCATATTATGATAAATAAAGATTTAAAGGATAGTGTACTAGACATACAACAATATGGTGGCCAAATCATGACGTTGAAATTAGTGTTATGAGCAAGGATTTTGAATATAGTTTGTGCTTACGCACCTCAAGTAGGACTAGAAGCTAATATAAAGATGACTTTTTGGGAGGAGTTAGATAAAGTGATTCAAAGAATTCCACAAAGGGAGATGATTTGTTTAAAATGAGACTTAAATGGACATGTCGGTAAAGAGGCATTAGGATATCAAGGTATTCATGGAAACTTTGGTTTTGGGGATATAAATGAGGAATGTAGGAAGATTTTAAATTTTGCTATGGCATTTGATCTCCTTATAGTCAATACAATCTTCAAAGAATGAGATGAACATTTAATTACTTATAAGACTGGCGTATCACAAACACAAATTGATTACTTTATTTGTAGAAAAAAAGATAGAGATTGTTGTAAAGATTACAAGGTAATTCCAGGGAAAAGCTTAACCACCCAATATCGACTTTTAGTTATGGATTTACAAATAAAAAAAATGAACAAAGAATAAAAGAGTGCATCGAGCTACTCAAACTAAATGGTAGAACCTCAAAAGCGAGAAAGAAGATATATTTAAACTTTAAGTCCTTCAAGGAGATGCTTGAAATTATGTTGGTACACCTTGTGATATGGAAAACAATATGGCTATACATATTAGGAAAGTGGCGAAAGATGTCTTAGGTAAATGTAAGGGAGGTATACCAGCACAAAAAGAAGCTTGGTGGTGGAGTCAAGTAGTGCAAAATAAAATCAAGGCAAAGAGGGCATGATATAAATTACATTATGCTAAAAAAAGCAAGTGAAACTTTAGAGGCTTATAACAAAGCAAAGAAAGAAGCGAAAAAGATTGTCAGTAAAATAAAAGCTAAAATTTGAGAGGATTCATATAAAAAACTCAACTCAAAAGGGGGTGAAAGAGATATTTTTAGGATAGCTGGGGATAGAGATAAGAAAACGAAAGATCTTAATTTTGTTAGATACATCAAAGACGAGGATGAGAAAATTCTAGTGGCAAATGATGATATAAAAAATAGTTAAAAAAACTATTTTTATAAGTTTTTTTAATGAAAATAAAGATGTTAGTATTAGTTTATGAGAGTTAGCCAAATTAGAAAAGTATATAAACCATAATTTCTATTGACGTATTCAAAAAAATATAGTAAAAGAGGCTCTTAAATATATGAAGGGTGGTAAATTGGTAGGATCAAACAATATTCTTATAGAAGATTAAAAAATCCTAGGAGAAAGAAGAATCACTTTCACAAGAGTATCTAATGAAATATGAAGAAACCAAAAAATGTCTGAGTAATGGAAAATGAGTACACTTATACCCATATACAAGAACAAGGGAGACATTCAAAATTGTGCGAATTATCAAGGTATCAAGTTAATGAGCTATACTATGAAATTATGGGAAAGAATTATCGAACGTAAGTTAAGACAAGTATTGAGTATAACAAAGAACCAATTTAGATTCATGCCTAGTAGATCTACTGTTAACGTGATTCACCTTTTGAGACGCCTTATGGAACATTTTAGAGTAAAAAAAAAAAACCTTCACATGATATTTATTGATCTACAAAAAGCTTACGATAGGGTACCGAGGGAGGTTCTTTAGAGAACTTTGGAAAAAAAAGGTATCCCATTGACATACATAAACCTTATAAGAGGCATGTACGATGGTGCAAAAACATGTGAGAGCACTCGTGAAGAAATGACAAACTCCTTTGAAGTTAATATAGGGTTACATCAAGGATCAGCTTTAAGTCCATATTTATAATGGTATTGATGAGTTAACAAAACATATTCAAGTACCTTGGTGTATGTTATTTGTAGATGACATTGTGTTAGTGGAGGATATAAAAATTAAAATTAGTACAAATTGCATCTACTAAAAAGAAAGTTTTAAATACCTAGGGTTAATTTTTCAAAGTGATAGAAGAATTGATGGAGATATTATGTATAGAATTAATGTTGGATGGTTAAAATGGAGAGGAGCATCAAGTATTCTTTGTGATTAGAAGATACCATTAAAGTTAAAAGGTAAATATTATAGAGCAACAATTATACCTGCCATGTTTTATGGTTCTGAATGTTGGGCAGTTAATGATCAACATGTACAAAAGATGTCTATGATAGAAATGAAGATGTTGAGATGGATAAGTGGTCATACAAGAAAAGACCGTATACATAATGAAGTTATTAGAAACACATTAGGAGTGGCACCAATAGAGGATAAAATGAGAGAATATCGTTTAAGAAGGTTTAAACATATAGAAAGAAGATCAAAAGAACGTGTAAGAAAGTATTTTGAAAATATTAAAAGCGGTAGAGTACGACTACAAAAATGTTGGAAAGAAACAATAAAGAATGATCTAGCTTATTGTGAGTTAACTCTTACATGTCACATAATAGGGCTACATGGAAACAAAGAATTTGTAGCCGACCCCGTCTAGTATGGAAAAGGCTTAGTTATTATTGTTGTATTGAACTTCAAGATTCTCGGGGACATGGATAGTGTCAATCGACTTGATTCAACCTGTGTTCCCTGTCGTTAACCCTCCGTAAGCCATATCAAGAGCTTTGCTCCTGTCATCGAACTTGGCATAGGCTCCGTCGTCTACTCGATCGCTTCATTGTGGAACACGAGCAAAAGATTTTTCACCGCCAACACACTCATGCACATCACATGCATCTCTCTCGCTCTCGCTCTCTCTGAAAGGAAGTAGTGTCCAACATCTCGTGGAACACAGCTTTAAATGTGGAGGGAAAATCATTCACACTCGAACCCAGTGGCACACGTAGAAAATTCCTAGACTGAAACCAAGTTCAGTTGGGTGAATCCATGTGAGGCGGTTCATATAACTTCAGGAAGAGTTGAGAACGTCTATATAGATCCTTGCCAGATTTAGGGCTTCACCTCACCCACGAACAGGTTTGCCATTGCTCGGACACAAGAACTACAAGTTGGTTCGTGTTACACAAATCAATTGGAGAATCGACTTCATTCCTATGATTATTGGGCTGGGTCGAGAAAAAAACAAAGCTTTATGAATGCTACACTAGGTTTTTCAGCAGACGATTCAATCCGCTCAATAAAAAATGTGACTATGCCCGTCATTACAAAACTGGCTAAGGGTTAAAGGCCCCTGCGGGGATGATTCTTGCGTACCAGTTTCCAATCAACCTACTTTTCTCAAACATAAGTTAGATGATATCTGAAATGCGCAGGTGTTGTTAAATCATCTAAAGTGTGTGCTGCTTTTATTAAGTTTTTCATGCAAGAAGTGCTTCAGTCCTACTAAACCTCAACATTTTTCCACAGGCCCACATTTGAATATCCTAATTCTACAATGAACCGGTGTTAAGTTTTATCCCGTAGGTAACCTAAAGCACATTTACATTTTACTGCTTAAAATTTTGAACTTCGAACTACATGGACACGGCTGCCATTCGGAAGGGATCGCTCCCATAACTGCATGTTTCAGTTTGCCTTTACTCATTAGTCTCTTACTGTCAGTCACTGTCAAGGGTAAAATTTCATAAAATTATCTTTTAACAACTAAAATGAAAAGGTTAGAGGTGAGATTTATTATGACATAACGTGAAAGCAACTCAGGAGAAATTATTTGAGAATTGGATGCCTATTTTTGAAGATCAACTTCGGGTGGCTGAAGGTAATTTAGCCTCTGTTAAGACTGAAAGACGTAATCGAGGAATTCAGCATACCACGCCCATGTGTGGTTTAATTAACTTTCTCATTTGATTTTATCACAGGGGCTTCCTGGTTGATCCTAGCTTGGCAAGAACAAGAAAATCGCCGTGCTTGAGATAGTTTTGGTGTATACATATCTCTGCTTCATTTTTCCTGTTGTTTGGCAGATCGGCATTATGCTGCAGATGTCTAGCTCAAACCCAACCCACTGCATGAGCTTAGCACTTGCCTTTATGCTGCTCACTTGGGTTTTGGTGCACAGGTGGAGGCAGAGAGGCAAAATTAATGGACCAAAGACATGGCCCATTATTGGAGGTGCCATTGAGCAGTTTATCAACTATGACAGGATGCATGACTGGATAGCAGAATATCTGTCCAAGTCAAAGTCCATTTATGTTCCTATGCCGTTTGCATCTTATACATACACCACTGATCCCGCAAATGTGGAGCATATCCTTAAGGAAAATTTCCACAACTATCCCAAGGTAATCCCCGCAACAATCTAGTGTCACTAAATGAGTGGAAGGACAGAGGAAGGTGGCCAGGAAAATGAAGCATTGCGCCTCTCTCTCTCTCTCTCTCTATATATATATATATACATATATATACATATACATATATATATATACATATATATATACATATATATACATATATATATGTATACATATATATACATATATATATATACATATATATATATATACATATATATATATGTATATATATATATACATAGATAGATATAGATAATTGTCATTTAATTCCGGGCACGTTCTTTGTCCATATTGAGGCTAAATTATGTCATTGTACAATAAGTGACTTGATTCATCTTGCACTATTCTTGTCCAACTCCACTCAATTGAAGGGCGAGAAGTATCAGTCGTGCATGGAGGTGCTTCTAGGAGACGGAATATTTAACAGCGATGGGGAGATGTGGAGAAAACAAAGGAAGACAGCAAGCTTTGAATTCGCTTCTAAGAACTTAAGGGACTTCAGCACTGTTGTTTTCAGAGAATACGCTTTGAAGCTTTCACAGGTTTTATGCATGGCTTCTTCTAGCAACCAGCAGATAGACATGCAGGTATGTGATCCATGAGTTTTGTGTGTTGGTGTAAGTAAGTTGACTTTGGCAGTTAACATTTGGGAGATTCGCCCTCTTCAAAAAACAAAAGAAAACAAAAGGAAGATACCCTGATGCCAGATCACGTTTTGTGGCGTTCATAATGAAATCAAATAAGAAGCATGAATTTTCCATGTTACTAAAAAATGGTGTTCTACTAGCTGCATAAATTTTTCTTTAACTGCTATTTTCCTGCTTGTGTATTTAGGAATTGCTGATGCGAATGACACTAGATTCAATAGGTAAGGTGGGTTTTGGGACAGATATAGGCACATTATCACCTCACCTCCCCAACAACGAATTTGCTCGGGCTTTTGACACTGCAAATATCATTGTCACCCTTCGGTTCCTTGACCCCTTGTGGAGGGTCAAACGTTTCTTCCAAATAGGTTCAGAAGCTTTGCTAAACAGAAGCATCAAATTCTTAGATGATTTCACATATGCAATGATACGAAAAAGGAAAGCAGAGATTGAAGAAGCTTGTGTTCATGGCAACAAAGGCAAGGTATGCACTGCTCTTAATCATTGTTAGGAGGTTTATCTAGAACAGTTCACCAGTAATGGTTTGTAATAAATCACAGATTAAGCATGACATTCTGTCAAGATTTATTGACTTGAGTGAGGAGTCAGAAAGCAAATTGACAGAGAAAACACTGAGAGACATTGTCCTGAACTTTGTAATTGCGGGTCGTGACACAACTGCGATAACACTTTCATGGTTTATCTACATGATGATAGAAAACCCACTGGTTGCCAACAAGGTGTACAAGGAACTGAGTGAATTTGAAGAGCAAATAAGGAAAGAGAAAATTTTGGAGAATTCTGAAACAAATGATTGTGAGGACATAAAGTCATTCACTAAAAGGATATCACAATTTGCTGAACTTTTAACCTACGATACGCTTGGAAGGTTGGTTTACTTGCATGCAGCCATCTCAGAGACCCTTCGCCTCTACCCCGCAGTTCCCCAGGTATTAAAAACTGTCAAGTTATTCTCCTGAGACTGTCAAGCCTAACATGCTCATTTAACACAAGCATATACTTTTTCATATTATCAGACAAGTGTATTCTCTGCATTCTTGGTAGGATCCAAAAGGCATATTAAAAGATGATGTACTCCCTGATGGAACAAAAGTGAGAGCTGGAGAAATGGTAACTTATGTCCCTTACTCCATGGGACGAATGGAGTATTTGTGGGGCAAAGATGCGAAAGAATTCAAGCCGGAAAGATGGCTCAAAGATGGAGCAGTACAACAAGTTTCTCCATTCAAGTTTACTGCATTTCAGGTATAATATAAATCCTATAGCTATATACTCTTAGGATTTCTTTTCCTCTTGTTCATTTTGTAGCCCCTTATTATTTTACCACCATAACTAGAAGATATGAACTTTTGAACTTTTGAACTTTTTTTGGAAAATTAATAGGGAGGTCCAAGGGTTTGCTTGGGAAAGGATTCAGCATTCTTACAAATGAAGATGACGCTTGCCATCCTCTGCCGACATTTTCATTTCAAAATTGTCCCAGACCACCCGGTGCGGTACAGAATGATGACAGTCCTCTCCATGGCCCATGGCCTAAAAGTTACAGTTACTGGGCGTCGTTAGAAACAATTCTCCCGATGTATTGACCACAAAATGAAGTTGTATACTTCCTTAATTTATGATAAAGAATGCAGAACCGAAATGGAGAATAAGGTCTTTGCTTGGTTAAACTCTGAAAACCTAAAGTTTGGCCAGCAGCCTCTATTGTTCATCAAATTCTGCTCATGAGCTTACCACCAAAAATGCCTCCGATGAATGTCAGCAGAGCAAGCAATGGCGCGCTTAAATATCTAAGTTATGTCCATGTCATTAGCATCTAGCTAGGGAAGAAATACAAGCGAACAGAGATCAGAACTCCAAAAGTCACTTTCAAGGCTCACTGAAACTCGTGCATTTTTCATATGTTCAGATATAACATAACCAAACCAGCGTATCCTCGGTCAAGGAACACAAGTGCTTAAGCCAAGCTGCAACACAAGTGACACGGTATCACTCATTAACTGAAGAGTGCATGCTCAAGGAAGAAAGAAAAATGTCCAGGCTCTAGAAGCTATTTTATTTCTTCATGAGAAATAATACCACGTACCCTTACCTCCTAATTGTAAGACCTCTTACAAGCCACTGAAAAATGCATAAAACTGACTTCGATCCTATAGATTAGTGATAATCATCAGAAAAATGAAGCCAAACCCCGAAACAAAACAAGATGTTAGGTTATTTTGGCAAAAGATGACACTGTAACAGATTGATGCTCACATGGTCATTGATTTCTTTTAACGCTGACCACTCCTTACTGTGCGAACACAACTTTTACTCTGCCATCATCATCTCGGGGGACATGAGCTATGCCCGCAAGATCTCCGACCACGTCTCAAACCATACTTCTTTCATCTGGAATACCGGGATCAGAGGCTTCTCTTAGAGTTCACCTCCACGAGGCCATACTTTTTGTACACCCAAATTAAATCCTTTGTGAAGCCCTATAGCTTCAGCTTCCCCTTCTTATAGCATGAGGACCTCTCGACTTCGATGGGATCAATTATCTGATTGCGTTTGACATTTAGCTTCAAATCCAATGCTTTGTGACGTATAACCTCATGCGGATTCAAGCAGTGAGGATGGTAGTGTGCCAACCGTTCAACAAAGCGGCCCACAGAGATGTCGGTAAAGTTCAATACTCAAAACTTTAAAACAGTCTTGCTTTGGCGTTTGCCATAGAAGACTTGCGGCATTATCCATTAGTCAAAGAAGTTGACATCAATGTTATAAAATATCATACCGAATCATATGATATGTAACCGTTTGGGGATTCAAAGACGCCAAAAAATCTTAATTTTGATTACTGAAAACTAGCTTGATCGGCTGGGAGAAATTCAGCATGTATATAGTCGCCAAGACAAGACACCAAATCAAGCTAAACTTGCAAATGAAAAGGACGGGCTTGGGCCAGTCTGAAAACTCATGCAATTTTAGCTCCAAACAGATAGCAACAAAGTTGATTTGGACGTCCAATAGGGGTGGCAAACAACCAGCTGATGGCAGCAATAGGAAGCGATGTTCAATTAGGTATTGAGTTGATCGAAGGGGAGACGGGTAGATTGAAAGGGACGACAGTTAGAGAAAGAAGAGGGAGATGATTCTCTAACAAAAACTATTCAAGCCATCACAGTCTCCATACGTTCCTTTTATAGACAGGGCTTTCAATCTTTTGATAATTCGTTCTACGCTGCAAATATAAAAAAACTACTTTCCTTCTTGAATAACTTCAAAACATCAAACCTCTAATGTACACACTTAACTAAAATATAAAGCAAATTCAAATCATCAAATGCTAGGATCAGTCAGCTCCCTTATTGCTGTGTCTGCGTGCCACATTATCTCGGTCTTAGTAACTTTAGGGCTAGTCTCACTTGGACCAGATTCCTCCCCAATGTTGTCATCTCCTTGGCCAATCTCTTCAAGGCAGCTAGTGTGGTCACCAAGGTCAAAAATCAACTACACCTTGACTTTATAAACTCAACTAGCAGGTGGCTGGTCGTGGTTGAGTCGAGATGACCTTTGGTAGGTTACATCAATGTGATACAATTATATCAGTGCATATTGTTCTTAAAATATCATAAATATGTGACACAATTACATCAATGTTATTCTGTCTCATACCATCGACGTAGTACAGATATTTCTTCTAAGCAAAAGATGTATAGTATAACAAAATCTAAATGACAAACTAATAGAAGCTTTATTGATAACTACTTAATGAATAACAATAATAATTCTATTTATTAAACCAAATTTTCATACAACACTTACGTTCCAAAAACCAAAAGCAAAAGATACATAGTATAATTAGTTTACTTTTGCTTAATGACTTTGACAAAAGGATGAGGAAATGTAGACATGGCCGGTCAGAACCATCCCGATGGTTCGAATCAAAATGGAACTATCCGTTGAACTACTGGTAATTGGAACCTTCCCCAAAACCAAGGCCTCCCTAGTTTGGTTATAGTTCATGATTTTTGGAAATCGGCTGAGAATCGGCAATTTCAGACGTCCTTTTATTAAGTTTATATATTATTTTCAACAATTATAATGACAAGAGTCATAATGGTTGAAAGGTAGAATGCTTTCTACCTATCGAAGTATGTGGGGAATTCGACTCCCCGGGCGTTAATTATTTGTTTTTCAAAAAGATTTATATGTTATTCTCAATGTTTAGAACCACTAGTTCGGGAACCGGACATGTCTTCTAGATAAATGTTTTTTCTTTCTCTTAACTTTGGTCTCATTGTTGTTTCATTTGTGCTTATGCATTGATGAAAGAGTTTTATGTCCTTATACAAACATCTCATAACATGATATGGCAGTTCATATTGTAGTTTATCAATGGTATCTTTTCAAAAGTACAAATAGAGAAGGTTATGCATCAAACCCTTCCAACCATTTCTATTTGTAATAAGACTTTCACATACTCTCTTTCTCACAATTTCTAGGCTCTTTCTATCTATTTCACCATCTCATCTTACTTTCCTTCATATACTTTCTTTTCTCTTTTTCTATATCTACATGGTTTCCTCTTTCTTTCTTTCTTTCTTTCCATCCCCGCTACTCCCCCCAATTTTTATTTTAGTCTTTTATTGTTTCCTATATATCTTATTCTTGTTCTTCTTTAGGACGATGAAAGAGAAAAAGGGTGGGAGAGGAGGGAAAGAGAATTAGAGAATATGATTATCCTAAAAATTAATAGAATACAATTATCTTTCTTAAACTATGAGATAAACCCTACCGACAACCAGCTAGGAGATTCAACCCCAAGATCATACCACTTAATAAACAATAAGTTCAACTGCTTATTGAAGGCCCATAGCTAACCTGTTGGTACATGCAGCAACAACTATTTCATGGATGCCTTTCCTTCATGGAGAGTTCCTTGGGCTATAACTAGATTAAGGTTAGTGAAAGTGAAACCCACAAGATACTGTTCTAGTGCTTCGAGGTTATAAGAATGAACAAGTGAGTAGTCATGACTTTCGATCTAAAGAATGCAGGTGACACTTAATTCATTGTATTCTATGACTTAATCAATAAGGGTGTACATCGATGATAAAATCGTGAAGACAACTAACTTTAACCAATGCTTGGTTGATTTCGATCATAGTTTCAAAAGGATTCAATTGCATAATTTAAAGATGAATCCTACAAAGTGTACTTTCAGGATTGTTGCAAGACAATTTGTTAGATTATGTATACACAAGAAGGGACATCTATGTAATCTTCCCAACTATACTTGTAAGGATGTTTATCATGGTTGTAAATCTAACTCTAACTTATAACAAAGCAAAGTTCTATGCTCTTATCCATGGATTAACATAGTCATGACCACTGAGGCCAAAATCATAGAAGTATATGGTGACTCGTAAGTGGTCCTAAGTTAACTCATAAGTTAATACCAATGTACCATCTCCAACCTCGTACCCTTGCATTAGAGGGCCATAGAATTAATCCACTTATATAAGACAATTAGATTGTTGTACTTTACCAGGGAAGATAATGAGGTCACCAATGGCATGGCTTAGTCGAATTGAAGGTTCAAGCCGAGTAGATTGCTTAGACCGGCTCAATAGGCAATAGGCATTTGACTTTTGGCACACCAATAGAAAGAAAAAATTGATTATCTTTCTATTGATGGACCAATATACCAACTCGAACCAATGTTCCAGTTGAGCATTTAACCTCATAGCTATGCATTGAGGTTATTGACCCACTAGACGTAGTTCAAGCAATGGTTGTCAAGCAATTCAACAACAACTAAGCCTTTTCCCATACTAGACGGGGTCGGCTACATGGATTCTTTGTTTTCACAGATCCCTATCGTGTGCCATGTTAGCAGTTAACTCCCAATAAGTTAGATCATTCTTTATTGTTTCTTTCCAACACTTTTGTGGTCGTCCTCTACCTCTTTTAATACTTTCCAATTTTAGTTTTTCTAACCTTCTTATAGGTTCTTCTTTTGATCTTCTTTCTATATGTCCAAACCATCTTAAACGATATTCTCTCATTGTATTCTCTATTGGTGCCACTCCTAATTTGTTTCTAATAACCTCATTATGTATACAGTCTTTTCTTGTATGACCACTCATCCATCTCAACATCTTCATTTCTGTCACAGACATCTTTTGTACATGTTCATGATTAACTGCCCAACACTTAGAACCATAAAACATGGCAGGCCTAATTGCTGCTCTATAATATTTACCTTTTAATTTTAATGGTATCTTCTTATCACAAAGAATATCTGATGCTCCTCTCTATTTTAACCAACCAGCATTAATTCTATGTGTAACATCTCCATCACTTTAAGGCAATGTTGAAGCAAATTGTTGAAGCAAATTTCAATGAATCCAAACACCATAAGGGTGTCGGCATCAGTGTCTACATAATCTTCCTAATTGGACCTTTCAAGATGTTTACCATGGTTGTAAGTCCACATAGAAGTATATAATGATTCATATAGTCCTAAATCAACTCACATGTGAATACCAATCTACCAACTTGAACCTTATACCCTTGCATCAAAGGGCCATAAAGTTCATCTGCTTATTCTAGACAATTAGATTTTTTGTACATTACTAGAGACGAGAATGAGGTCGTCAATGACTTGGCTTAGTTAGACTGAAAGGTCAAGTTGAGCATTTTACTTCTACTGCATATGTGGAAGGCGAATCCAATGATGAATGACAGATTGAGTTAGTCAGGTACCTAAACTTGTCAAGAAAAGTCAACATCAAGACCAAGTGACGATCCTTGAACTACATCCTACTAGATGGTGACCTATATGAACAAAGTAACCAAGACTTACTCTTGAAATGCTTAGACAAAATAGATATCCAAATAATGATGGCCATGGTCCATGGAGGCATCTATAAGGTTCATCAATCTATGCCAAAGATGAAATTTCTCATATATCACAATAGGTACTTATGGCCTATAATGCACATACACTATGCTAAGGGATATGATGTATGTAAATGCCATGGGACCATCCAAAGGGATCCTACTGAGTAACTCCATCCATTTATTATACTATGGCCATTCCAAGGATAGGTTATGTGTCTGTGGGTGGAATCTTAGCCCACGAAAGTAGCCACACAATTGATGTAATTAGATTCATTCATTAACGACCAAATCATCTTTAGATTTGGCATCCTCAAATGATTAAGGTAGATAAACGGATGGTCTTTACAAGAGATCAACCAATGGCTTTTATGCAAGAATTTGCTAATGCCATGAAATGCTATGCCCAAGATAATGGTCAACCTAGAGCCAACAATAAGATAATTATTGATATGCTTAAGAAGATTATTTAAGACAACCCCCACTAGTGTCATTGACACCATGTCCGAGGTCCCATGGGCATATAGAAATTTCAAAAGCATGGTAACAGGTTTAATGAGATTCTATTTGGCATTTGGTTAGTTTTCCATAAATTAAGAAGCCAATTATTTTGGTTTGGTTCAAGGTTGATTGAGTCTAGAAACAAACCAAACCGGACCACGATGACCCCTACCCGAATTTTCTTTTTATGTTATGATCTGAAATGTTTTACAGGTAGCAGCCAAGCATATCATCGAACGATCATTAAAAAGTTTATTTTGCCGTGTAGCTGCAAGTCATTTGTCATCCCTAATTGTGCTCATCTTCCTTCAACAAGAATGTTTTAAGAGCAGTGAACCCATACGATGGTTTACGCATTCTTGAGCTTGGAGCCCCTAGCAAAATATTAAGGAGCGTGCAAATAAAGCTCTCAACATGGAAGAAAATCACCGGAAGTGATAGTTTTTGTCTTCCTGTGAGTGTTCTGTACACGTTGTTCAGTATCGGAAGAATCTTAGGATTTTGTGCTCTCTCTCTCTCTCTCTCTCTCTCTCTCTCTCTCTCTCTCCCTCTATCTTTCTAGATTGTGTTACGTTCTGAATAAAAGTAAACTCGGCGTGGGCTATCTATCATGTAAAGAATCGTTACTAATGGGATTCTGAAACCATGCGGCCTTCCAAAGACTACTCCCATACACACACACAGCAGCCATCATAAATCTTGATAAAGCTACGTACTTTAAGGATTTCTGTGACTCCATTTGGTATTACTCAAGAAAAAACAAAAGAAAGGGAGAGAAAGGAATTAAAAAATATAAAGGGGAGCAGTTCTAGATATTCGAGTAAAGGTTGATTAGGATCGTCGTGAATGGGACGCTTGCGGGAGGTTGAACAGCAGCAATGGATGAAAACTATTAGAGCGAGAGAGAGAATCCACCACCCGGTGAAACAAAAGAGAGAAGGAAGGGGGATAAAGTGAACATAACAAGTATTTTGTAAATAAAGAAAACCATTCAACACCAGAAATGAAGTGGAGCTCTCTGGCATTGATTCAAGAGCTGATAGGATGGAAGCTGCAACTCCAAAGCAGGAGAAAGGATCAAATTTGGTACAAAGCACCTCTGTGATCCTTGCAAGATATCAAGCCTACTCCAGGTTCGGACGGCTCGGTCAAAGACGGCCTAATATTCGGTCAAGAACCCAAAGAGCCTAGTATAAAATCGTAAGATCAATGGAATCAAAAGAAGGAAAAGAAAAAGTTAATGAGCAGGTTTCTAGAATTCGCAACTTTTAGTGGAAAAGACAGATGGCATCCAGATTTTTTATTTGCATGTTGCCTACTGTCTTCCTTTGGCTTTGAGCTCAGTTGCTCAGGTAGTCACGCCCCTTGCTTGCAAGCTTGACCGAAGCTCGAGCCAAGCATAATGCGAACGTAAAACACGCACATAAAGGGCACATGCAACTATAAAGAGGTGAAATGGCTCGCCAAAGGACAGTTCCAAGAGACAGATTCCAATCTGTGTTTGGTAATCTATTACCATATATAAAGAATACAAAATGAAAAGGACTGAACGGTTGTCGCATTAAAGAAACACAAAGTATAGAAGAATCAGTCTAAAGATACTTAGCTTCTTAAGGCTGGTGTGGCGCTCTCTTTATTCATGTTTGTCAGATCGTTCTAAAAGAGAAAGCCTCAATGATATCTTAAATTGCAGGCTGATGATTGCTTGCTGAATATACAACCCCTCTATCATCCTTTTGGACTTCTGAACTTGATCCCTCTTGAAACAAATGCAGAAGATAGAAGAAACTTCAATCTGCAGGACAATTGGCGTTGATATGCAACGACTTCCAGTTGGATAAGGCAGTGTGCGTGTGAAACTATCGGTTCAATAAACAGTCTTTTGGTGCACTGAAAATGCAGTCCTGCACACAGAAGTTGCTCATTGTTCTGATATGCTTTGGGTTACTGATCCTTCAAGTAGTAACTGCGAATGGTTTTACAAGCAGAAAGCTCACTCTGGGTATGAAGGAAGACTTGGTGCAGCAGACTGCGTCCAACTTACAGACCCAAAAGGTTGATGTCAACACCATGTCCACAGAAAAGAAATCAAATCCTGCATTTGAACCATATCAATCAAGCAAACGACGGGTTCGAAGAGGGTCCGATCCAATTCACAACAGGTGCTGAGTTTGCTGAGACATCTTACCAAATGTACGCAAGGAAAAACCAAATAGAGAAGTTTTCTGCAATCAAATCATGAAGCACATAGAGAGTTGTTGTGGTCTGTTAACCAGAAGACAAGAGTATTACAGGTGTGTTTCTTTGGAATGCCGGTCTTGCTTAATTCCGATGTTCATCCATCGTTGCTGATGAATCCAAGCGAGACTTTGCCTGATTGCTTCCCCTGAAATAGAAATCTTACCACTTTGAGGATGTATTCCAGTGACCAAAAATCCGTATCTTCGTCATATTAAAACTATTTCACATGGTCCGAAACCTTGACGACAATTATTCCTTGATTGGAGGTTATTCAAGATAGCTTCTTACGTGGCTGATTAGGATTTCAAGCGCTGCCGCAGCTCTATTTTGAAGGTTCAACCAAAAGGAGGGCATTTCTCTGTTTTCTATTTCCTCAAAACTGATAAATCTTTGTACATAAATACCAGACAAAGCAGCCCCTTTTTGACATTAGTGAAACTAAGACTTTGAATATCTTTTTATCTTTGCAGTTTGATAGCGGGCTTGTGTTGTTCAAAGTCTGGAAATATTCCCGGTTCTCTGCTTAGAGATGCCCAAAGTTCTTCAGATCCTAGTTCGTCCCTGACCCCCCTTATTGAGCTGGCTCGACTGGGTTGCCACAAAGAAATCTCTCAGCTAGATTCAATGGGGCATCTATGATGACATAATGCTTTCTGCCATTGAAATCCATTTCACTCGCAAGCTTTTATACTCCCTTTTCTCCTTCTAGGGCTCAAAACTCTGTTTGTTTAAGCTCCCTTTTTGCAATGATGTCCCCTACATTTCTCAACGCTTTTGTGATTACCGAGCTCCAATTGCCAATGGCATCTTTTTTTCTGACTCGCAAGTTCAGCCTGCAACTTTCTTGGAATGAGTTCGTCAAGAAGTATTCACGATTGGAAAGTGTCAAACGAAGAACATCACATACTTTTGCTATCATGGTTTTGCAATTATCTTTATTATTAGGCATGTCGCTCCAATGATGGTTGATGGATCTTATCAATCATGCCAATGCCCAATCTTAAAAAGGCCATGGTTTAATAACAGGATGAAGACATCTTGGGTCTAGATTGGTGATGGACTTTTACCATGATAGGAAAAAGCTCAACTCAATCTAAGGGTCTAAGGAGGATGTTGTGACTACTTCGATTATAGAGCTTGTTGTCGAACAGGTAGTGCAACCCTTATCTTTTAGTCCCTCCCTTGACATCCAAGGGTGGATCTTTTAGGTACTCGACCGGCTGTCATTTTCAGTTCATGAGATGTACATCATAACCGTGTCGATCAATTGCTTAATGAGTTCACTCATCGTCTCGTAGTAAGGTTTCAGTCACACGTATTGAGCCCTAATGGCCATCAATTTGTGTAGTCCAATTATAAAGGCCTGGTACTCGATTTGATTATTGGTTAAGGTTCGGGGTCATCATTGTCAAAGATGGCTCCCCAGTCAATGACAATACATACCCCACAACCCGAACCCATGTTGCTCTTGGACCCATCGAACTCAAGTGTCCTAGAACTTCTTGAATGGCCGCTTGAACCTGACTCGAGGGATTCTTAACATTGAAACAATGGTATTCAGCTACAGTGATCTCTTGACCTTTCTCCCCCTCTTGTCATATGTATTTGAGGTTGAGGGGGTTAAGCTTAATGGTCTACTTCACCATCTTACCTTGTAAAATGGGCCAATTGAGCCGATACTACTTGACCATTAGACAATACACTGCACTTGGAAGTAAGTAATAGTTGAGTTTAGTGCACACGTGATACAAAAACTAGCATAAACTTTTTATTAGAATACGTATGGTTTATACATGAAACAAAATTTGACCCAATTAGAAATTAAATCTCTTTAAATCGTGGTCACCATCTCATGCAAGGAGGCAATGGATCAACTCTTCGGAGGTAGAGATATACAGTTTCAATGGCTTGCTGTGTACAAGAGGAAATGGAACTGGAGGGTTGGCTAAGTACCCTCTAATCTAGGCGGAGGTTTTTTTTGTTGTTGAGGCCCCAAACGAACTGCTCCGTGTTCTTGAGCATAAGGAGTACTGTAAACACCCAAAAATTAAACCTTGAAAACAAAGTTCACAAACTGTGAGTGAGATACAATAAAATAAGCTTTATTTAACCTCAAAGACATATGAAAAAGAAAATATTTATTTCCACCAAATGACAAAGATACAAGTTAACATTACTGAATATGGTCCAAACCAATTACAACAAAGTTCAAAGACCAGCCAAACTCTCTTAAGAAGAGGAAGGATCAATGTAATACAGAACACATTGATACAACAAGAGGGCTTGATGCACAACGAGAAAAGACATCAGCCAACTACAACAGAAATCCCTCCACTATCAACATCAAACACAGTGAAGCAATGGTACATATGCAGCGCATGACTAGGGACAAAGAAGAAAATTAGCATAGCAAACAACAATCCATCAACTCTATCAGTCTCAAGCCGCTCCAAACAGTGTCGAGCCAGTCAACTGCTATATAAATCTCTGCAATAAGCATCAAAACAGTACACAATCCTTCAAGGAGGAAAACCTTGAAGTAACAAGTCGTTGAATGCTGATTTCCTACAAGAAGAAATGGAAGAAAATCCTGGCGAAAGACATCCCCAACTGATTTATAAAAGGAGGGAAGGTTCATCAGTTGTGGATCATCGATGTGCTTCTCCCCTTCACTATTTGTTGTATCCTACAAAAAGAGCACCAGGAAAAAAAAAAAGGAAAACCGGATTCCTCTTTCTCTCTCATTGTGTGCGTGTGTACGAGTGTGTGTGATTCTAGCCGCTTAACCAAAACCTCCCATCCAGCTCCACTAAGCAATCCGTAACCACCCAATTCAATCTCTCAGATGATCAGACCCCCATTGACCGAACAATCTCTAGCCCAAATCAAGCCTGTCCAACCCAACTGTGGCCCAAGCCAAGCCACCCAAATCACACTCTCCACAACAACCACCATTGTTGCCTCTAAACTGTTACTAATTAGCCACCAAAACCACCACCACCAATATGATTAGCCACCACCGAACCCCCTTGAATTACCCATCTCACTGCCCCACTACCAACTATTCCATCTCCATCATCAGCCCAAGCCTCTTGCCGCTGTCAATCTCCACACTTCACCACTCCACCCTCTACAGCCAGCCTCCTTTTTCTGTTTTTCCTGCAATCAAAACACAAAAAAGAAAAAGGCATAAGGGAACTCACCTTCGCCCTCTCCCGTTCCCTCAACTATCATCACCATCACCCTTCTTCGTCCATCACCAACGCGCTTAAAACCTCCTTTGCTCCAGCCAGCCTTCACCGCTGCCATCCACATGTGAACCACCCCATTCACCCTTCCCTACCATCAACAATCAAACTGTAAAAAGGAAAAGAGAAAGTGATTACCACTAGACTGCTGCCGCCACTCTACCATATTCGCCAATCCGCCACCGTTTACAACCAAACCACCACCATCATCGACGATCCTCGTTGCCGCCCGATTGCCCCACCTCTCTCGCTCTCTCATCTGTCCTCTGTTCTCGTTTTGTGTCTGTCCTACCCCCTTTTCGGGAGGGTGCACTAGATCAGGTCCTCTTAATTAGACCCAGTCTGAACCCATTAGCACATTCCCATGTTATACCTCGAATCAGATCCATTCCAGATTGGATCTCAGTAGACCTAAGATCTAATTTCGAGACAGATCCAATAGGATTTGACCAAATCCAAATTTCCTCCCGACCCAAAACAACTCACTTGAGTTGGATTCTCTCCTAGATCCAATCTAACCCAATTGAACCCAATCCAAAAGCCCACTCCCCTCAGTCTCTCAACAAATTCTATGAAAGGCTCACTAAATAACTAATGAAAAGTTAAGATTTATTCAAAACACGCAATTTTCGTAGTGAAGGAGATCAATCCTTGCTTAAGAGAGTAAAAAGAACTTAAGTGAAAAGAATCCAAACGAGCCCACATCATATAAAACAAAGGGGAGAGCATTTAGAGGTATTCTTTTTTTCTAACTTTATCTCTTAATTATCTCTCCTTCCATTTTCTCTTCTAAGAGGATAATATTGTGGGTAGAGGTTTCATGTGACCGAAAATTTGCGCACAATTTTCTTTTGATGTGCTCGGTAGGACCTTATGGATCTATAAGATTTGTTTCCTTAAGTTAACCTTGAATTTACTTTTTAGTTGGTAAATATCTTGATTGACACTTCCATGCATTTTGCATGTAGTATAAAGCAATGTTGACTATTTCACACACGTATTAACACACTTGTGCACATATTTGGCTTGTTTATTTGTTTGTGTATTGAACTATTGGCAACACTCCTAAATATTCACTTAAATTAGGATTAGTGTAATTTCTTCTCAAAACCAAAATGTCTTTTGGCCAATACTACCGTAACTAATCCAAGGGTAAAGTGGAGTCTTTGTCTTACGGTTCCCAAGAGTTTTGCAAATCTCAAGGAATAGAATGTGAGTTAATTGATGATGCTACATCATCAAACAAGAATCCTATCAAGCCCAAGCATAATTCCTTAAGGATCTCAATACTTAAGTTTTTTTCTAAAAACTATGAGGTTGAACTAGAAGCTTTGAGGAACCAATTAAGAGAAGTCCAACTAGCGAACAAAATCATGTGATCAAAAAGATAACAATAAGAGTATAAAGAAAAAAAAGATTGATGTACCTCTAGTAAAAGCTCTTGAGAATACAAATATGAAGAAAGCGAGGAGGAGGAAATGCTGAAGAACAAGACCAACAATCCAAAGGAGAGGAAGGCAACTCAAAAATGGGAGTTGAAGAGAACAAAGGAAGACTTGAAAATGAAGAAGTTTCGGAATATGTACCAAGCAATCTTAGGAAAAGAGAACAATGATAAAGGAATGCACAACATTGAAGACTTCTTACCAATAGATTATGACATCGATAGCGATGATAAAATCCTTGAGTTCCACCAATTTGACGGTCATGAAGATCCCATTTCACACCTCCAACTATTCACTAGGAGAGCTACTAAGAAAAAGAAAAACAATGATAAATAGATATATTGATTCTCTATTAGCTTGAAAGGTGAAGCCTCGAGATGGATGACCAACTAGAACTTAAATCTGTTTTCGAACTTTTGAATACCTAGTCATATCCTTTATGAAAAAGTTTGATCACAATGTAGAAATCATACTCACCCTAAGTACCTTTCGAGACACAAACAACAGAAAGGTGAGGATCCACATACATACATAACCCAGTGGAGAGCCATACTAAGACGAGTCAAGCAACTACCCAGTGAGATATGTGTTGGCATGCTCATCCTTGAGAACTTCCACTCTAACCTTTGAGTCATGTTAGTTTTGCATGAGATTTTTTCTTTTAAAAAACTTATTAAGAAAGTTACTTTCTTCGAAGAGGGCATACACAATGACCTCATTAGGCTCAAATCTAAAGATCGACCCAAGATCTATATCAGCAACCAAAATCAATCCGAAATCCAGACTCATAAGAAGCTTAAGGACCCATCTACCTCCATCTTTCAACTCTCAAGGTTTGAACTAAAAGTCTCCTCTAAGTTTGAACCAAAATCCCAAGACAAGAGAGAACTAGAGACAAGGATATCTTGAAACTCCACTTGGACCTCCAAGTGAAAATTCATCCCCTAGGACAACCTCTAACATAAGTCCTAGATATTTTGTTAGAATGGGAACTGATAGCACTCCCATTCGTTCCTCCTAATTTCGTTTAAAAAGGGAAATACCCTTATTGGTATTGTCAATTTTATGGGCTCTCCAGATATGATATTAATGGATGTATATTCTTCGAAGAAAATAGGGACCAAAGTGTTTTAAAAAATCCTTTCCCTCTACACAATAGGCCTTAAGTAACAATGATTCACAATATAGACGAAACTCTAGAGAAATCCTAACCATCTTAACTAGGATCCTCCCCCGCACCTTCATCCTCATCCTTAGTGTCTTCAACTCCTCCAAGTTAGTCAGAATTCACTCTTGCAACTCTCTCTAGATAACTAGAATACACTTTTCCCATACATCACCAGAATACACTCCAGAATCCCTTTTGGCCTTGGATCATATGCCAAAGACATCACTATACTTGGATTACTCTTCCCCAAAGTATCACCCAACCACTCTTCCTAGTCCACTCTTTTAGTCCTCTACTTCCCACAAAGATTTTTGCTTGAGTCAGTTTGAGTCAAACTTACTCAAGGACTAAACCGAGTGGTCATCTAAGGCCCCAAGAGTTCCTCTACCCAAGGACCTCAAAGTCCCATGGTTACTCTACAAGGACCGACTCTTAGAGGCCAAGGCCCCTCATCCTTTCGTTCTCACGTAGACGAAATCAAAAGATCTGATAGGATCAACCAACCCAAATATGTCAAGAACTCTCGTAAGCTTGACAAACCAAAGTTCATCATGATTCGAGCTCAAAGAGCTCTAGTGCCAACCCAAGACAAGGACAAAGAGTGATTGCTCGACTATGATCTCGAGAACCATATGACCTGGATACAAATCCACATATCCATCCTTGAACTTATAAGATCCTCACCGACACATAAGGTGATGTAAGACATCTTTAGAGAGGTCAAAACCTCATATAACTATTCTAATCTCACTAATCTTGATACAATCATCTCTAACTTTCTCGAATGACAATTTTCCTAGACCCATACTTCCGCATGACCAAGCCTTATATATGAACTCAAGGCTAATAACATGTCCATTTCTAAATATCATGTAGACAGAGGTAGAGGCCTCAACATAATGTCCGCCTAGGTTGCCCTCTAGATGGAGATACGAAGGAATAACTCATTCTCATCGATGTCCAAATCATAGGATATGATGGCGCTACTTCTACTCCTGAGGGCACTATCATCCTTATAGTCGAGATATGTCTTATTGTATATCAAGCCCGATTCCACATATAACCTTCTCTTAGGCCGTTCGTGGATTCATGACTTAAAGGTTGTACCATCAACTTATCATCAATGCATGAAGATTATAACCAAATTGTCATAATCATGAGTGAAGATAGTGTCATCCATCTCACCATGATACGAAGCACCAATTCTGGCATCCTCTTCTCTCTTTATCACTGTAAAAAGGTTTGCCCATCCTTTCTTACATATCCAATTGAGTCTCTTATGGCTTATACTCCCTCCTAACAAGTACTTATCATAGATCGCACTAGCAGGCCTAAGGTTTTTTGGTTGAGAGAGCGTATTGATGACTCTCCTCAATAATCTTGTCCTCAGTTTTCAACCTTTGCCCACTTCAAGAAGACATGGAGGGCACTCCTCTCCATGGAGTATTCTCCCTTTTAGGGTCTGGGCACCAACTCACAGGGTCCTTTCACACCCATGAAACCTAAAACACATCATGGTCGATATGACTTATGTTACGACCCTCGCAGTAACCCAAGATTTCATCCTATTGGTCCTCCAGTTTAGATGTGGGGCATGCACTCGGTGACCACATCTATCTTATCTAGTGATAGAGTTACCAATAACCCTAAATTTGACTCTTATGGTCTAAAATTTTTATTCCTCGAACCATTCTTAAACTCTCTCCCTAGCCCATCTCCCTTTTCTTTTGATAAGGGAGGTCCCTTAGTAATTTGACATGGACCCACTCGCAAGACGCTAGCAGGTGTGTCCCCTTGCCCCAGTTGGACCTATATATAGTCCTTCCAAAAAATTTTAAAAATAAGAAAATTTTAAAAATTTTAAAAAGCTAAGAAAAATAAGAGGCAAGAAAGATGAAAAGACAAACTTCTATTTAGTTACTTTTATAATTAGTCCTTGAACTTCTAGATCTGCGCATGCTTCTTCCATCTATATTACTACGTCTACTCATACTTATGTCATATCTATATTATGGTATATTCATATCACTTCACCATATCACACCCAATCATTTTTAGCCCCGAACGTTACCTTGCAGCCTCCCCTTATAATTTACAACTATATGGTAGGAGAGAACCTGGATGGTGATGATGCAACACTGAGTCGAGAGAGGACAATGATGAGATCGATGCCCTCTTGAAGTTTCTCCAAGCCTTAGAATGTCAAGAAAAACCATCTAACATAGTAGGGAGAGAATTTGTGAAAGTCAACCTCAAGCCCAAATCTGAGTTTGACCCAAAGATCATCAAGATAGGTGCTTGCCTAACTAAAATTGTGAGAGACATTCATCAAGTTCCTTTGAAAGAACAAGAACATGTTTGCATGAACATGTTTAGACATATCTAGGTTAGACCCGAAAGTTATTGAACATCATCTCATTGTAGACCCTACCGTTGAGCCAGTTAGGCAAAAACTTAGAAATATCCTCTTTGTGGTTAAATTCTAAGTTAAGGAGATCCTCAAAGAGATGCTTAAGGCTGGTTTATCCAGATAATAGCCTATTCTGATTGGTTGTATAACATCATGACAACCTAAAAATCCAATGAAAAGGTTAGAGTTGTATTGAATTTAGAAACCTAAACAAGGCTACTCCTAAGGACGACTTTCTCTTGCCTAACTTTGACTTAATCATTGATAGTACGACAAGCCACAAAATATTTTCCTGTGTGGATGGTTACTCTAGATATAACCCAATAAAGTTGCATCTGAAGGACCAATATAAGATTGCACTCAGGACTCCTTGGGGGACCTGTTATTATACAATGATGCCTTTTGGACTAAAGAACATTGGAGCAACATACCAGCGAGGTATGATGACGATCTCTCACGATTAAATCCATAAGCTCATGGAAGTCTACATGAATGACATCCTTAGTGAAATCTAGAGAAAAAACTTCACATTTAGAGTCATTGTCCCAAGTGTTTAATCGTTTACATCAGTACAACATAAAGTTAAACCTCTAAAGTGTGTCTTCGATGTTGAATAAGGAAAGCTCTTAGGTTTCATGGCCAGTAGAAGAGACATATAAGTTTACCCCTATAAGTTAAGCCATCATCGATATGTCTCCCTTCCAACGTGTTACAACTTAGGAGCCTTCAAGATCGCTTACATGCTATATGAGGGTTTATCTCTAACTTAGTCACAAAATGTGAATTGTTCAATCGATTGCTTCACAAAAATATTCACTTTGAGTGGGATCATGAATACTAGAAGTACTTTGATTAGCTAAAAGAGTATGTATCAAGTCCCCATATTTTTAAACTCCCTATGTTTGGACGACACCTCTTCTTATACCTATCTATTTACAAATGAGCCTTAGGAGCTCTCCCCTCATAGTATGAGGATGATAGAAAAAATGAAATCGCCATATATTCCATCTTGAAAACCCTTGTTAGGTATGAACAAAAGTACAATTGATTAGAAAAATCATATCTAGCATTAGTGTAGGTGACTCCAAAGTTGGGCCGACATACTGTCTTACGAGGTTTGAGTTGTCTCGAGCTTAGACCCCATTAAGCACCTATTCGAGAAGCTAATCCTCACTAGTAGGCTGGATAACTGGTAGTTACTCCTTATGGATTATGACCTTAGATATCAATCTCAAAAATCCCTCAAGGGGTCGTCGACCATTTAGCAAGTCTATCCCTAAATGATGAGGTCTTAGTACCTGACATTTTTCCCAATGAACATATACTCTTCATAACTGAAGTTTGGAAGTATCATGTGCTTTCAAATAAAAAGTCAACCTTACTTAAAATATGCATTTTGATGGTTCTAGGACCTGAATCGGGGTACGCATTGGGGTCGTCTTAGTTTCCCTATAGAGATCCGAGATCCATGTCATGTCGACTAGACTTTGAGAGTTCCAACAATAACACTGAATATAAAGTCCTCATACAAGGCATAAAGATCCTCCTAAGCCTAGGAACTACCCATGTCAATGTGTTCTATGATTCTCTCTTAGTTATAAACCAAGTTATCAAAATTTTGTAAGTAAAACGTGATCGTTTAGTCCTTTATCACCAAGTTGCACAGAGCTTAGTCCAATAATTTGTCTATTACTCTTTTACTCACATAGGGTGAGAGAATAACTCATTCATTGATAATTTGTCCTCCCTAGGCTCGTTCCTCATGTTGGAACCGAATCTGTGTGCTAGATTTGTCGAGATTCAAAGTCTCGTTTAGCCGGCTTATCGTCTTCCTTTCTCACAGTCTCTGGTTTGTAATGTCGAGCTTGCCAATGACGATCTACCTTGATTTTATGACATCAAGATCTTTTCTAAGAGGCTTTTTCTATAACAAGTGGGAACCAAGCCACAAGTTGAAAAAACTTACGTACTTTGTGCTAACTTATGAAGATGAAGATTTCTATCACTCTATTGCATCAAGTGAAGAAGAAGAAGGTGATGCCCCACCCTATAAAGTTATTATGTCTTATCATGCACTTAAGATGTTTTTTTATGAATTCTATGAGTTTGATTGGGTTGATTAATGATGTGAAAGTGAGTTCTTGATTGATATAGGGTCTAGCCATAATTCCCTCCAAAATTCTTTGATCGAGGTTTTTGGATGTCCTTATGAGACTATGGATTCTTTTAATATGGTAATTGGTAATGGTAAGGTCATACGTTATAACTAAGTGCGTAGAAACCTTGTTTTGACTATAAAGTTCTTAATGTGATTGTTGACCTCTATACTATTATCAGCAAGAGTATCAACATTGTCTTAGGTGTGATTTGGTTGGGTATATTTTGGGATTATGTATAGCAAGATGTGCATCACCTTCACTTATCAAGGTCAATCCCACTCTCTAAAGGTCAAAAAAGTGTCATCCCTAGTTGATGCCTAGCCCAAACAAACCCTTCAATTCATGGCCATATTACCTGCATCTTTTTTTTGGTTTTTATATGCATTTATCTTGACAAACCCCTATAGCCGAAACATCTAGCTACAAACTCTTCAATTCATGGCCATATTAGCTCTTTAGAGGTTGTGCAGACCCCTATAGATGACTAACCAAATAAAAGGTTGTGTAAGACCCTAGCTAACCCACCCCTTATTTTTTCAACCCCATGAGTCAGCATGACCCTAAAACTACATCTGCATCTCATGTTTTAGCTATGTTTTCAAGCATGTTTGTTGAATCTAAAGGCCTCTTTGCCCCTCGTGCCTTTGATCATCCTATTATCTTGAAATGAAACCTTGGTCCTCTTTATACCAAGACTTATCAATATACCTATTCTTGAAAGGAAATCATTCAAGATCTAGTTTGGAAGATGTTAGAACAAGAGATAATTTGGCCTTATTCTAAGCTTGAACCCTCCAGTGTTTATCACCAAGTTCATGTAGCACCTAAAGATGTTTACCAGATTATGTTTCATAATCATGAGAGCTGCTGCAAATTCTTTGTTGTACCTTCGCTCTTACTAATGCTCCATTCACTTTTAAAAGTTTCATGAACAAGACTTTCAAGACCGTCCACTGATTTTTCTTGTTCTTCTTTGACAATATATTGGTTTATTCTAAATTTTTGAATAATCATATGATTTATATCTCAAGTGCCTTGGACTATTCTTCGCGAGAATCAATTGTTTGTCAAGATGTCTTTTGAATAAGAGTATACACATCATTTGGAACATATTGTCACTCAAGGTAGCATCAAGGTTGAAGACATACTCTCTTGGCCCACTCACAAGACAATGAAGTTTCGTAGGGGTTTCCTTTGACTCCCAAGTTATTATTGATGATTTATTTAAGGCAAAGATTTTCTAATGAAGTGCTTGATTGATTTGATGGACTCTTTCTCTTAGTCTTTCAAAACTCAGAAGCCTTTGAAAAACTCAAAGTTGTCATGTTTATCACACCCATTCTTCTCTTGCCAAGTTTCAACAAGAATTTCTGATAGAGACGTATGCATGCCTCATTAATGCAGTGGTTGTTCTTATTTAAAAGGATCATCCAATTGTCCATATGAGCAAGGTTATACCACCTCGTGATTATACTTGCATGGGGTAAGTGGAGACCATATTTTTCATGAGGCGATTCACTTTACGGACTAATCACAATAGTTGGAAATTTATTTTGGAGTAACAAGTTACTGCTCAACAACAACAAAGGTGGATTTTCATGCTTCTTGGAATGACTTGAAGATCAAGTCCAGAAGAGACCTCTCACTCCAAATGGCGGACTAGTTCAAGGAGTCGACTCTTAACTTGCCAAGAATGTATGGGACGTCCAGCACAGACCCCGACATAGAGGAGCTCACAGCCAAGGTGGTGACGGACCCATCCTCCTGCATTCACTACTTAGTCTATTGCAGTCTTCTCTACTTTGACAGCAAAATATTACTTAACAAATCTTGTGCTTTAATAGGCTTTATTCTCAAAGTATATCATAGCTCATGCATAAGGGGACATGGTGTTTTAAAACTTTGCCTTCAGCGAAGCTTCTTCCTATGTATTATGAGAGATTATAAAGAAGATTAATAAGTAGGCATATGAGCTAGTACTACTTAAAGGTGTGAATGTGTTACATATAAGAACAAAGGTGGCCATTCTCGGCTCAGGTAATGGCTGGACTGGCCATCCAGTCCGTTACCTGAACGGATAGTGCCAAGATTGTAACGGAAGAACGTTACCAGGATTTCTGGTAACGTCTCCGATAAATGCTCCGGACGAGGGAAGCCACAGGTGGAGCATCCGGGATGAGGGGGAGCGGGCTGCCTATAAAAGGCAGCCATTACAGGTCGAAAAAATAATCAACAGAATACTCACAAAAGAAAAGTAGACCTGTAAACATATCCCTGGGAAACCCCTGTGTGGGAACCTCCACTAAACCTCACTCAAATCCGCTGCATCCAGAAGGTGGCCGGTAGACGCAGAGGGCATCAGCCTCAACATCCAAAAAAGGAGACTCTGAAACAGAGACCAGAGTTGTTTGTCGTCAGGCCAGAATTCACCCGACATCAAAGGTCGTTCCATCACTGGTATCAAGGCCTGAAAAACCCTACAAAAAAAAAAGGAGCAGGTAAGCGTAGAAGGAAAAAAAAAAGAAAAAAAAAGGAAAGGGAAAAGGGGAAGAAGGAACAACAAGACTAGAAGAAAAACAAAAGAGAGCATAGAGTAAGGCGGTGGGTAGAGGCAAAGCCGGCAGGCCATAAGCCGGAACAAACAGCCGGCAGGCCAGAAGCCGAAATAAATAGTCGGCAGGCTAGAAGCCAGAATAGGCAATTAGAAGGTCAGAGGCCATAAAAGAAAGGCCAGAAGCCAAAATAGGCAACCGGCAGGCCAGAGGCCACAATAGGCAACCAGAAGGCCAGAGGCCGTAAAAGAAAGGCCAGAGGTTAGAAAACAAAAGCCAGAGGCCGCAGAAGAAAGGCGTGGCCCCGATAAGGCAACCGGGAACGCCGAATCGCCACTGTCGGATCGCCACAGCCGGACTGCCTCCCCCTCCCTCTACTCTTCCTTCCTCTCTCCTCCCGCACTTTTTTTTCTTTTGAAATTTGTAAATCCTGCTTTTGTATCAGTGAAGAAAAAAAAAATTGAAAACCGCGATTTTTAGAAAACCGTGGGCTGGAAAACCAGCGATTTTCCAAAACCGCCTCGGGGAATAGACTAAAAAGACCATTTTGCCCTGGCCAGTTTTCACGTATTACATTGTTGCCATTCGGCAAAATTACCGTTCTGTCCAGATATTTTTGGGTAAAAAGACTATTTTGCCCTTACTGAGCAAAAGGTTTGTTTTACCCTCTAGTTGTTTGTGAAAATTACTGAGCTATTACTTTACAATTTTACCCTTTTCGGTTTGGATAATTTCAGTTCTGTCATCTAGTCAAAGGACAGATTTACTCCTATACTTTTGAAAAATTATAGATTCGGCATGAGCCCCGATTAGTTGCGAATTTTATAGAAATACCAAAGAATAATTTTACGAGTTTGTCCTCAGGTTTTTTATAAAATTACAAGAAGGAGACAAATAGATAAAATTATTGTTTTGACCTTGGTATTATTTTAGGGGTATAGAGGCAGAAACTGCTTGGGAAAAATTTCAAATTTCTCCCAAAAAGATTATGAAATTATTAGCTTATTTGCTTGATATCATGCATCATACTAACATGATTCCTACTATGTATGCTTTTGTTTTTGTGTTGATTTTCTTTTTAGACCGCTTAATTGTTACTTTTACCAAACACATAAAAATGAGTTCTAGGATATGTGTATCGGAATTGGCAAAGACTGAAAAACTAAACGGTCTTAACTTTCAAACATAGAAGCGAAGAATACCTTTGGCTCTAACACTAGAAGTTGTTGAGTATGTACTAAAGGAAACTATGCATCCACCACCCCTAGATGCAAATGAGCAACAAAAAGATGATACCATAGCAAGGATGATCATGTTGACTTATATAGAGGATGACTTGATCAGGGTCTTTGAAGAATATGAGACCGTTAAAGAATTGTTTGACTCAATAATAGCTAAATATGATACAACTGTAAAATTGCATGTGTAGTTGTTACTAAAAAAGTATAATTCTTTCAAAATGAAGGAAGGAGACAATGTAGTTGAGCATGTAAACCACATGTTGGTAATGGCTAGAGACTTAGCCGTAGCAAAATCAGTTATCTCCGAACCAATGCAGATATCAACGATACTGAACAGTCTACCCCCGTCATGAAACATGGTCACCACTACCCTGAGATTAGGGCCTGATATTAACCTTTCTGAGTTGCCCCTTAAACTAGCAATAGAGCAAGAACACATGCTCAAAAACAAGAAAGAAAAATTGCTAGTAATTCAAGATGAGTTAGCGACTAGCTCCAAAACCAATCAGAGAAAAAAACCAAATAAAAAGTTTGGCAAGAATAACAAGAAAGGCGGTCAAAATTTTAAGAAATCGCAGGAAACCGCTTCTCGGATTAAGTGTTTCAATTATAGAAAGATGGGACACTACAAGAGGGGCTGTCGAAACAAGAAAAGTGGAGGAAACAACCCACAACGTGGACAGTCACAGAAGCAGGACATAATCTGCGAAATTTTGGAATGCCTATATTTGGACCGCCTAGTGACAGGTTAGTGGATAGACTTAGGAGCTACAAGACATATCTCGAAGACCAAGGAAGGGGGCAATGGAACTGAATGAATATCAACCTTGGAAACATTGAGTTTATATGAAAAATAGTATTTTCTCAAATGTTTTGGGTATTGGGTCCTTCAGGATATATGTACAAGACAAACCAATTGTATTGATCGGCGTGTTAATTGGGTCATCAATAAAGCACAATCTGGTCTCGGTCCCTGCCTTAGTAAATAAAGGTTTTGAGGTTAGGTTTATTGCTAACAAGGTAACTGTGGGTAAGCATGGGAGAATTTTATTCTCTAGGGAATTTGATGTACAACAAGGATTGTTCAAACTTTATAATAATGAAAATAGTGCATCTTCTGCTTATATTAAGAGTGCCTTTTCTATTGGTGTGAATATGTGCCATAAACGCCTAGGGCATATAAGTCTGGAAAAGTTGAGGAAATTATCCAACTTTAACTTATTGCCTAGATTTGAGGAAAATACTTTCAACAAGTGTGAAGCTTGTATACAAGGAAAAATGACAAGGAAAGTTTTTCCCAAGAAAACAACAAGGGCAACAACCCTGTTGGAAGTTATTCACACAGATTTATATAGACCTTTTAGAGTAAAGACACATCGGGAAAAGGGTTATTTTATAACCTTTGTCGATGATTACTCTAGATATATGTATTTATATCTTTTGGCACATAAATCTGAGGCACTTGATGCTTTTAAAGAATATAAGCAAGAAGTGGAAAATCAATTAGGGCATTTGATCAAAGTCTTAAAATCAGACAGAGGATGTGAATATACCTCGACAGAATTCTTGGAATTTTGCAAAGACTTTAGTATTACAAAACAGAATACAATGCCCAAAACACCTCAGCAAAATGGTGTAGCTAAAAGATATAATAGAACCTTGCTAAATATGACAAGGTCAATGTTGATCGATGCCTCTCTTCTAAGGGTATTTTGGGGAGAAGCAGTAAATACAACAGTTTATATACTCAATAGAGTACCTTGTAAGGTTGTATTCACTACACCGTATGAGATGTGGTTTGGAAGAAAACCCAACCTAGGTCATCTCAGGAGGTGGGGATATGTTGCACATGTTAAAATCCTTGACCAGTCTAGAGATAAGTTAGACAATAGGTCCTTGAGATGTATATTTATTGGATATCCAAAAGGTTCAAAAGGATATCGGTTTTATCATAATGACCATGAACTCATTGAAAGCAGAGATGTTGAATTCTTAGAAGATACTGAGAATGACATATTGGAAAACGATGAGGAATGTGTTGATGATTTGGTAGACTTAGACCAATCATCTTTTGAGCCCATAGAAGATCTTCCTGATACTACTCATACCTTAAGTGGGCATAAGAGGCCAACAGTCACTCCATCCTACTTAAAGGATTATCACACTTATCTTACAGAAGAAGTGTGTAATTCGGTAGATTTAGATAAGTTGACTGATAACTTGAATTATCAATAAGCAAATAACTCATCAAAAATGATAGACTGAGAGAAAGCCATGGATGAGGAAATTGAGTTCATTGAGAAAAACCAAGTCTAGGAATTGGCTGATTTGCCAAAAGGAAGAAAAGCTATAGGTTGTAAATGGGTTCTAAAAAAGAAATACAAGGTCAATGGTACAATCGACAAGTTTAAAGCGAGGTTAGTTGCAAAGGATTTTTTGCAAAAAGAGAAGATAGATTATGTTGAGACATATTCCCCAGATGCAAAATTTGCATCCATACAGATAATTCTGGCAATATCTGCATACTATGAATTGGATTTACATGAGTTAGATGTAAAGACAGCTTTTCTAAATGGAGATTTACAAGAAATCATATACATGCAGCAACCCGAAGGATTTGTGGTTGAAGGCTAAGAAGATAAAGTATATAGGTTGAAAAAATCTCTATATGGCATGAAACAGTCACCTCGCCAATGGTATTTGACTTTGCAAAATGCCATTATAGAACTTGGGTTTGTGGCTAACAAACATGATCACTGTGTATATGTTTGGAAGAGTGGGAACCACTTTATCATCTTGTCATTGTATGTAGATGACATATTGTTGATTGGAAACGACAACGAGATGATTGTCAAAACCAAGTCATGGTTGAATTCTAACTTTGAAATGAAGGATATGGGGGAAGCATCCTATACCCTGGGAATAAAGATCCCTCGAGATAGAGAATCTAGACTCTTATGCCTGAGTCAGGAGAGATATATTGACTATATCCTCAAGAAGTTTAAAATGGGTGAATGCAAGTCTGTAGATACACCTGTTGCAAAAGGGGTTAAATTGAGTAAGGTTGATTATCTCGGTGAAGGAGACGATAAGCCTAATGTTCCTTATGCACAAGTTGTTGACAGCTTGATGTATGCTATGTTGTGTGCAAGACCTGATATCAGCTTTGTTGTTGGTCTTGTAAGTATATATCAAAGTAATCCTGGTTTACAACACTGGGTAGCTGTGAAAAGGAGCTTAATGTTCTTTATGCACAAGTTGTTGACAGCTTGATGTATGTTATGTTGTGTACAAGACCTGATATCAACTTTATTATTGGTCTTGTAAGAATATATCAAAGTAATCTTGGTTTGCAGCACTGGGTAGCTGTGAAAATGATTCTAAGATATCTAAAAGGAACAAAGGACTTGAAATTGTGTTTTCAAGCAGATGAACTAAAAGTGATAGGATACTCAGATGCTGACTTTGTTGGGAGCAAAGTCGCCAACAAATCAACCTCAAGACAAATATTCTTATTTAGAGGTGGTGTTGTTTCTTGGGCACGTAAGAAACAGGGTTATGTAGCATTGCATATACAGGAAGCTAAGTATGTAGCTTGCTATATGGCTACAACAAGTGTTGTTTTGATAAGTAGCTTCATATGAGATTTGAAGTTGGAAATAACAGACGAGCTAATAGTTATCTATTGTGATAACAATGTAGCAATTACTCTTATTAAGAGTGGAGCGGATTGCTCAAAAAGCAAGCATGTAATGGTAAAATACCACTATGTTCATGATATGGTTATGAGAAAGGAAATATCCATCTCATACATGCCAACAGAAGATATGTTGGCAGACCCCTTAACAAAAGGCATAACAGAGGATCTCTTCTCAAAACATGTTATTAACATGGGTTTGAGGTATGTTTGATTGTTTTATAGGTAAATAACCATACAACGGACAAATTGTTGTGTAGGGAAATAACCACACAACAAGTTCTGATTACAATAGTAATCAGAAAAAGACATAACTAGGGAAAAACCCTGAAAAGTGAGAGGAAAACCAGTATGTCGATACATTTGGCTCGAATGGCCAAGTGGGAGATGTTACAGATAAGAACAAATGTGGTCATTCTCGGCTCAGGTAACGGCTGGACTAGCCATCCAGTCCATTACCTGAACTGATAAAGCCAAAGTTGTAACGGAAGAACGTTACCAGGATTTCTGGTAACGTCTCCGATAAATGCTCCGGACGAGGGAAGCCACAGGTGGAGCATCCGGGATGAGGGGGAGCGGGCTGCCTATAAAATGCAGCCATTACAGGTCAAAAAAACAATCAACAAAGATACTCACAAAAGAAAAGTAGACCTGTAAACCTATCCCTAGGAAACCCCTGTGTGGGAACCTCGCACTGAACCTCACTCAAATCTGCTGCATCCAAAAGGTGGCCGGCAGACGCAGAGGGCATCAGCCTCAACATCCAAAAAAGGAAACTCTGGAATAGAGACCGGAGTTGTTTGCCGTCAGAGGCCGGAATTCGCCTGACATCGGAGGTCGTTCCATCAAAATGACCATAAGATATTTTAGCCAAATGAAAATATTGGAGGACCAACACGAGTGAATCATGGTGAAGATGATATAAATCCCCCTAGGTCACCTCAACTCAACCTAGACTGGCCATCATGTGGCTGATTGAAGTTCGTAAAGACATCCTGAGGTCCCTTGAGGAAGTCGGCCAAGTTGGGCATGCATTTAGAGCCAGAGTCGAGATGAGTAGATGGACGGCCCTGAGTTAGTGGGCTAGGTGTTGTAATGATGAGCTAAGGAAGAACAATTAAATCTGACCATCCATCACTATCTAGAGCTTAAACATCATTTGAGTTTTATTTAGGGTTTGTTTTATGTTATTTGAGAATTAGAAGTCATTTAATTATGCAGGAAAATTGTCTTTTATATTTAAAGAGATAAATGAATTGTCAAAAGACTAAAACACCTTAGATCTATTAAAGAGATTTATGTGAACAGAATTCCTACATTTTTTTATCATGGATTCCTTTGATGGATTTCCCTTTAGTTCTCACTTCTTCTTCATCTACTTACCGATATCTCAACCTCTCTAATTCTCTCTCACTATCAACCAAATTTTCATTGGATTCGCATCAACCAATTACCAGTCAGCCTTTGCCACCGCTTTTGGCTAGTCAAAGGCACCACCTTGCTGATGTTTTAATGCTGGTTATCGTCATCCTAGAAGTCTGATCCAAGTCACAGGGTTCGGCTCTCAATTTGAGAGAGTTCAGTGTACGTTTGAGAAACCAAACCGAATCAAATTTCAATTCTTCCGGCTAGTCAAGCATCGACCCAAGCCTCCAAACATGAGACTTTTTAATGTGTTTCATTCCCGGAAAGCATTACGTACTGCTGGTTCTCGAGCTGGTGATGCTGCAAGTGCCTTATCTCATCTCTGTTGAGCCTTTTGTCTTATCAGTCTGCTTCTAGGTGCAGGCCCGGCATGCTTCTACTTAAGGGTATATTGATGACCCATCATTCATTTTTGGTATTAGCTGAAGGCTTGATGGTCCACAGATGGTTTTGAAGATCATCAACAATAGAAATGCATAACGTGGGAATCTATAATTCAGAGACCCTTATTGAGGCCGCTACAATGACCTAATCGTTTTGGGGAGATCGATCATACGAAGATAGAGGTTCGTCAAACTTGGACCTTTGCCAGAAGTAAGCTGCCCTCTTTTTAGATTTCCACCCTCAGCTAAAGGCACCAAACTTGTCGAGCCGGTTGTATCGTGGAGGATGGTTTGGCTTGCTTGACAGTGCTCCTTCACAGGTGTCACACGAGCCACCATTCTTAGCAAAATTGCAGGGAAAGGAGTCACTGTCATTGGCTAATTCCTTCTCAACCATTCTAAGATGCACCTCCCTTATTGTTTTTTGGATGTCATTCTCGAAGTTGACACAACTGCTCCTCGAATTTTTCTAAAGGTCATGCAATTTGTAGTACCTTCTTCCCTCAGCTCTTTTGGAGGCAGAATTTTATGACCACCTAGAAGTTTGGTCCTTTAATAGATGGTCAAAGATTTGCTATTCCTTAGTGAAGTCAAAGAGGAACAGCTCTTTGCTGCTAACTATCTCCTCCTTAACGTTGGACGACCTCAAGGCTGGGTAGGTATATGGCGAGCCATTAACCAATTCGACCACCAGAATGCCAGACTTGAGTCGGTAACCGTTAGCATGGGACATGATTGAGCTCTATGAAAACAAAGAATTCATTTAGTCAACCCCATCTAATATGGGAAAAGGCTTAGTTATCGTTGTATGCCATCAAAAATATGATCTAACCTATTATTGATCTATCCTTTGTCCAAACTATAACTTTCTTCCTTTATGTTTGGTATTGCATATTTTCATTGTTAATTTACTCTCTAAGTCTATTAAACAAAGCATTTAAATTGTTCAATGGATTTCTTCTCAAATTATTGTGATTTCAAGATATGAAGATAAGAAGGATTCTAGGTTATGGTAGTGAAAAAGAGCTTTACAAATGTGTCTCATTGAGTACTTCGTTCTTAGTAAAGGTGGATGATAAAGTAATTCTATGGTATGAAAGGCTAAATCACTTACCTTTGTCCAAATTTAGGATTGTTGTATATATATGTATATATATACATATGCTTAAGGGATTAAACAATGTTGTCCTACAATATAGCATAGGTTAGAAGGTGAAACACTATAGAGTTCCTTTCTGAGGAGTGAGTTTATAAAATCAAAACTTTTTTAGTTAGGTGGTCATAAGTACGTTGCCTCTTTGATGATTGCATGAGAATAACTTTGGTCTCTTTAATGAAATACAAAGATGAGGCGCCTATTTTCTTTCCTATCATGCATAAATTAATTAAAAATTAGTGTTTTGCTTTCATAAAGATATTGTTCTTGGATAATCTTATAATATACCTCACATTATGTAAGAGATTATCTCTACAAACAAGATTGAAGACCAAAATTCCTTCTCACAGAGTAGGAAGAGAGGAAGGAAGAATATATGCTTATTGGAAGTGGATAGCACCCATCAGTATTCACAACTCAAATGATAAGCATTTTCATGTTACTCTTAGAGTTTTTAGTTGTGTGTACTATATTCATGTCTTTCCCAAATTTAGAGTTTTTGGAACCCTCTTAGTTATCATATTATTCCATATGGTGCAATACTCTAAACTGCCTGCATCCTATTATTTTTTATTTTGATCTTCCTATTGTTACAAGAAAAATGAATAAAAATGTGTACATCTCACAATATTGCTCAATCTGTTTTTTATTCTTGTACATGAAAATCCTATCAATTGTTAGAAGTGCAAATGCAGAATTATATTCCATCCCTAGATATGTGAATGGCGTGAGCCTACTGCAAGGTGGAGAGAGGCTATAAAAATATTTACACCACTAGCAAATCTAACGTTGATCGAAGTGATTATAAGTCTAGATTCACGTAAGAGTTGGAAGAATTTGATGTGAATAATGTGTTTTTTAAAGGAGTTCTAAGTCAAAACATATTGTCACCTGGTGGTCTACATGCCCCTCCAATTAATCATACCACCTTTATAAATGGTTAAATAAAGATTTATCTATGTTTGGAGATTTTTATCATCGCACGTCTGCCATGTTGGATGGATCAACATAGGGTTGACTAATACGTGACTTGTAGACTGAAGGTGTCACACACACACACACACACACACACACACATATATATATATATATATGGATGTTCCTCATAGGTTTGATAATACAAAAGTAACAGAAAGGTATGCAACCTAGAAAAATGTATCGATGATTTAAGATGGTCTCATTGACCTTAGTTTGAAAGGTTTTATCCATGCTATTATTAGCTTATGATATAAACAAAGTATCATCAAACATTCATCATAAAAAGAAAGGAAAATTTTTCTTTATTCATTATGCATGTGGATGATATCGTACTCAACTAAGATGATCAAGAAGTGTAATCCCATGGTCTAGGTTAGGCCCAGAGCCAACCATGTGATAGATCCAAATGTAGAAAAGAGGAAACAAAACCTTTAAGTAAATCTTTGTGGATCTCATCTCCGATTTCGGACTCTTTCATGCCTACTTAAGGATGAAACGAGAAGGATTTCATTCCTGATGAACCCTAGAGCCTGAAGGAATTGAGAGCAGTGGCGATCGGTGGTGGACGACGGCAAAATCAGTGTGTAAACGATAGTTTTTTGGATGTACTTTAAGTTTTTTGTAATTTTCTTGACAAACTGTCAGCCAAAGGAGTCGGCTAGGTTAGGGTTTTGAGAGAGATTGGGTCAAGATGAGTGCATAGATATCAAGTTTGGCCTCGTGAATTTGGGGATAAAACACCTTGGGTTTCATGTTATCGCGCTCTCCGTTCTCCCAACAAGCTTTCCAGTCACTAGAGGATGAGTTGCTTATGAAATTGGTATCGAAGTATAGATCTTCTCAAGAGCTTTCCATCGAGTATAGGCACGTCCCACGATATGGCCGGAATAGACAGATTTTATCTCGAAAATCACCATTGTCTATTGAGGGGTGTTCAAGATCCATATCAAGACAACAATTTTGAAGACGTATGCACTCTTATTCGCTAAGTTCGAATTATATGATATTTTCATGCTAAGTTAGTGATTAAATTAATATAGATTTAGTGAAAATTGGATTTAAGGGCTTTCGTTGGATCAGATTTAGTATTTTGGAGATTTTAGAGTAATTTGGATGCAGTTTGAGCCATTCTTCTCATTATTATATAGGCTATGTACTAACTTTAATTTTATGTCTAATTATGGATTAAATAAGATGACTTGGAAAGTAGGTCTTGGATCAGTTTAAGAGTGAAGGGTTGGATCATATAGCATGGTTCCTTTCTTTGTCAGTAACTACTTAGGTAACTTGAGATTTCGTCAAGAAAATGGACAAGTTTACCTTCTCTAACCAAGTATGGTGCAAGGTACGTAATCCTCTTGCAGCTCTAACTTTATGATTTGTTGTAATACCCTGGACCGAATTTAGACCTTGACTTAGATATTTTGATTCAAGGTCCATAAAGTGTCAAGCGAAAATAACAGGGTGAGAAAGGGTTTACATAAGATAGAGAAACTAACTTGATAAGAAAAGATTCTATCAAATTTATTTAGGTTTCTTCCTAAATATTTTGAGGGATTGGGATTCTCATCTAACAAAACATGATTTTAGCAATGGTTGAGGTCTTAAACAATGAATTTGACAAGAAATTGATGGAAATCAACTACCCAACAAGATAAGTTCGTCAGCTTGACTTGCCTTTCGATTTTTGGTGTGTATTTCATTTTCTTGCAAGACTAAATAAGGTGCTTTCATGGCTTAGATATAGTCGAGTCAACTGGTTGCTTATCTGACTAATGCCATGTTTTAATTCCCCATTTGTCATGGAAATCTTGGACCCCAAACTTTTGTCTTAATCTTTTTTGGCCGACAAGAGGTCGGACAATTTCGATATTACAGACTATTGGAAAGCTTTTGAAGAGAGACGGTGGATAATTTCCAAAATAATGAAAATCTTAAGCATTTATCCAAGAGTAAAACTCTTAGGATAGCACAAATATTGAGGTACACATGAACGATATGCACACATATAGAGAAGGTGGCTCATATAGCAAGGAAGTCATGAACACACTTAACAAAATATGATGGTTCATGTAGGTAAACTGAACATAAGTCTCTTAAATCATTCTACTTCTATTTCAATCTCATCCAAAGTACAAAGTTCTATCTTCAAAGATGAAATGTGTCGCTATGGTATGTTTTTTAGATTTGTAGGTAACAATACCACCACCTAAAAGAAATACATATCTAGTGATCCCATTATTCAAAGAGTTTTTTTGTAATTTAACTAGCATCACTATACCTTTTAAGAACAAAAAGACGTTATTGTAATGCAACCCAAGAGAAATGATTCCTTTCAAATAGTGAATTACTTAAACTAGAGTTTCTCAATGAGTTTTATTTGAATAACTAGTGTATCTACTCAACTTACATATGGTAAAGAAATATCCGATTGTGTATAATTAGTTAGATACATCAAACTATGGATAATCTTAGAGTATCGTAACTAAGATATACAAATACTACTTTCACTCTTTTACAAGACTTTCAAAGAATCATATATGGTCTTAACATGTCTATAATTTGTATAACAAAATATCTCAAAACTTTCTCAACATTAGTGAGACTTAGAGATTACTATACTATCAATAGAACTTATGATTTTAAGCTCTAAAATCACATTAGCTACATGTAGATGTGAATTTTTATTTCAAACATATATGAAGATTCGAAATGAAATTTCTGAACTACGTCGTGTGTGCAATCGTGTCAGTTAGTTTACTCAAACTAACAAAGATGATTTTCTAACTTCGTGTAGACGATTGTGGATAAGTGAGCTCTTTTCGACGTAGGCCTTCTTCAACCGAAGCTCAATGGTCAGCCTAGACGCTTCGAAAATCGTTTGAGATCCGATAAGTTTTCAAAAACAAAATTCCAATTTCAAATGTTTGACAAAATCGTGATTTTATTTCTAAACTCAAAATAGAAATTGGTTCTACTTTTAGTGACTCATCTCTGATTTTTTTTAGAACAATTTTGAATTTTCAAAAAAAATAAAAATTTTGTAAAAAACAAATTTTGATGTAAAGATTCAAAAAATATTTTATTTTTATTTTATGTAGATTTATATAATTAATTCAAAAAATACACTCCACTCAAATTCTCGAAACACACCTTTGCCAGAAAGTCAGAGGTTTAGAAAAACTATTATATTTTTATAATTAGACTCGATTTCTATAAAATTGGTTTTTTTGGAAAGCTATAGATTTCAGCTTTTCAATGAGACCATTTTCAATCAAATTGGTTCATTCTGTACAAGGATATTGGGTAATAAACCAACCTATGTTGAAGGAACCTTTGGTTTTTAAGAATTTGTTCTAATTTTAATAAAACTTCTCTAATTTTATTGGTGATGTTTCACAAGCCTAAAATTCTTTAAAAAATTAGCAAAAGTGTATTGGTGTGTGTAGATTAGACGTGCAAAGTTTAGGGGCATTCAGACATGGAATTTTGAAATAAAATTCGTTCATCAAACATGTATAGAGTGCAGAAAAATAGGTTTTCATATTTTCAGATCCGTGCTTGTGTTTTTGTACGAATTAAAATCAGATCTACACCTATTCAAAATAAATAAAATCCTAATTACCACGTGAGCATAGGGGGATTAAGAGGTTTATAATCTTATATTATATTATGGAGTAGAAATGATCAAAATTAAAATATATAATGAATAACATATGAATGAAAGAGAGACAGGGCAGTGTATGAACCTTGATTTATACATCAGCATGGAGACATGAGCTCCTTAATTATAATCCCATAAAACTTAATGAAAGCGGAGATATAATTATAAAAAAAATGAAGGAAGAATGGACCTCTGGCAGAAGGATTGAAGAACAGCCAACGGTTAGTGGCGGTGCACCTTCTTCTTCCTCTCTCTCTCTTTGTCTCTCTCTTTCTCTCTTTCTCTCTTTCTCTCTTTCTCTCCCTCTTAATGGGTCGTGAGAAGCTGGATGGTTGGATGACCTGTGGATGGGATGATTGAACTCAGATTCATACTTTGCAATCCCCTTGAGGCCCCTTTTATAGGCCAAGGGTTGCCTCTTTGTTGCAGATTTTTGTAAGGCAAGTTGCCTTATTGAAGATAGCTACACTTAAGTGAATGTTGACCCTTCTTGCCAAAACCTGCTCCCTTGGATATGATAAGTGAATGTTGGCTCTTCTTGCTAAAAATATGCTCCATTTGATATGGTAAGTACAGTTGCTCATTTGATGAAGTTTGATAAGGTACGTTGCTTAATCTTTCAATGTTGAACTCCAAAACTAGTAAGTTTCCTCTTAGTGGCTTACCAAATCGAGCATTACAGCTTATCAAATTGAGCATCACCTTCCTTTTGCATGGATGATGCCGACTTTCCTTCCTTGATGCCGACCTTCCATTCTAGGCACCGACTTTCCTTCTTCAACGTCGACTTTTCCTTCTTGAACGTTGACTTTCCTTTCTTTAACGTCGGCTTTCCTTTTTTGACATCGACCTTCCTTTCTAATACTTAAAACTAAAAATGATAGGTTACCTTGCCCAGTAGTGCCAAAATTGGTAGGTGCTCAGTCGTTGCCTTTTTGGTTTATGCCACCTCCTCTTTTCAGAGAATTTGCCTCCTTCTAGTTCGAGTTTTATATATGATAGGTATGGTTTTAAATACTTTCTTTAAAATTATTTTTATATTTGAAAACATCAAATTTAATGAAAACAAATATTATTTTTAGAAAACATTGGGTTTCATTCCCAATTTATGTTTGCAAGGGTGACCTACTTTCGCTCCGTGAGTCGGTCTATAACCACCTTGACCATTTAACCCTTTTATATGGGTGTAGGGTATCGAACCACTTCAATGGGTATAGAGCATTAAACCACTTTAACGGGTATAAGGTATCGAACCATTTTAACCACTTTAACAGGTGTATGGTATCGAACCACTTTAACACTCAGGTATCATGTCTCAAAGTGAGACTATTCTCTACCAGGCGAATTTCTAATGTCTTATTTGAATTTAATTTGTTTTTGAATATCAGGGGTTTTAAAAATTTATAAATTTGCAAACATTTTTTAGTTTGATTCCCAATATTCTCTTTTCATTTGTTTATATAAAAAGAATTGTTTGAAATCATCCTTTCTTTAAAGGTAATTATTTAAAAAGGCAGAATCATGCCAATTTGATCTAGAGAGCAAAATAGTCATTTTTTTGAAATCTTGTCCAAATTAGATTGTTTTTAGAGGGATGCAACATACCATCATTTTGAGGTTGCTAGAAAATTTTGATGCCAAAATGAGTTCATTTGATGTATTTTTATTTAAAAACCCAAAACTGCCATAAAAGCAAATTTTCTAAAAGAGGAAAAAAAATATTTTGAAAAAAAAATTGGGTGTTTACACTACACTCATATCTTTCTTTTTAAACTTACTACGCAAAAATGATTTAGCCTCATTTATGATTCTTATATTAGAACCAAAAAATAAGATATCTATGTATAAACACAAAATGATGAATGCACTATCGATTGACTTGCAATAAACACACTTATAAAATTTATTCGAAATAAAGTAAAAAGATTATATAACATAATCAAACTTTTCATGCTATTATTTATGAGCTTGTTTCAAACTGTATAATGATTTAACAAGTCTATACACCTTACACTCATTCTCACGAGTCACAAATCCCTCTATCTAATCCACATAAATTTCTTTAGGCATTGTGAGGTTATATATGTAAGTTAGTGCTATAAGGACTTGAATTGTGGTCATTTGATAAACATGAGAATATTATCAAAATAATATATTCATTCCTATTATATATACTCCTTGACAACTAACATAGCCTTGTACTTATTGATTGTCACGTATGCATTTAGTTTCTTCTTAAAAATCTATCTACAACCTAAAGTAAAAATAACCATGAAGCAAATCATCTAATTCTTAAGTTTTATTAAAAATTAGTTAAATTTTATCATTAACGACTTCCTTCCAACATTTAATCTCTGGTAAGGTCATAACATGCTACAAGGTGATACGATCATCTTCAACATTAAAGCTGACAAAGTCACTTCCAAAGTCATTCGATATCCTAAGTCATTTACTTATCTTTGGTTTAGTTATTTCTTTATAATCTTCATATCTAAAGTAACACAATCAGCATCAATTCCACATTTATCATCCTTTCCACATAATCCGAAATAAACCAGTAGTAGGGTTAGAATATAAAGAAGACACGCTTTGGAGAACACCAATCTTTATTAAAAACACATCTTAAAGAATGTAACATCACGAAACTCTACAATTATGTTAACATCTATCCTAAATATATTAGATCGTATGACCAAAATTTTTTACGTATAACTAGTCTCAAAATAACCAAAAAATATGATATCTACAATTTTTGGTCTCAATTTCTTTATCTTATATTTAGGAATAAATACTTTTGTAAGATACCCCACACTTTGAGATATTTAAGTTCAGTCTTTTGATTATTTCAAAGTTAAAAAAGACTACTTTGTTTTAAAGTATCTCCACACATATAGGTAGGTAACCTAGAACTTTGAAGTAAAATATTAATCATATCACATAAGATTCTATTTTTTTATTTAGTTATCCCATTATACTGAAATGAATATAAAGTAGTAACTTAATGTACAATACCATTATTTTGTAAATATTCTTTAAATTGGTTTGAGGTATACTCTCCTCAGCTATCAAACCTTAATCATTTAAGTACCCTACTAGTTTTTGTTTAGTTTTTGTTTGTGCCTCATTTCTAAAAATTTGAAACTTTTCTAAAACTTCAACTTTACTTTTAAGCAAGTAAATGTAATAGTATCTACTAAAATCATCAATGAGCATATTAAAGTATCTTTTAGTATCTCTAATTGTCACTCCATTGAATTTCCAAATGTCAGTATATGCTAAATCTAAAATTTTGGATTTCCTATCAACTATAGGTTTTACATGAATTTTAAAGAGATCCTCTACACACAAATACCTCTTCCCAAAGAAACATTTAGTATTGAGTCATATAATTATGACTTTATTACATTTGTAATCTAACCTTAAACCCTCTCTAACTAAAAGTGAACCACTTACTATATTCTATCATTGGAATATGCATAACTCCCTAAAGAGATGGGACCTTTCACGAAACAAAATTTAAATCTATATTCTCTTTGCTCATGACTTTAGCGATCGAATGAACCCTTAAGGTCTTTATTTTGCCATAAATTGTTAGAGACCAGTCAGCACAAATATGAGCATTTGCCTCAGTGCTTACAATACAGTAGTGTAGGTCATAAATAAAAATGATATTGAGTTTAAGAGATAAATACTCATTACTGGATGTAGGTGTAGTGGTCATGATATTGACTATAACTCCCTCAACGACCACATGTTTCTTGACCTTTCTCGAGCAACAGTATCTAGTCCAATGTCCAACCTAACCACAAATCCAGTACGATTTGTTTTTGGGCATCTTTTAGATCTTGGCCATTAGTTTGTATTTTATATGTTTTCTCTTATGATCACTAGGTTGTCTCTTTTCAATCAACATGTTTGATCCTAGGGATGCTATCAAAAGATATAACTGGTTTATGACTTCTATGTTCTTCCTATGTCTATCGTGAGATCATCTATGTGTATCTTACCCTTTTTATGCTTGAGGTCTGACCGAATCCCTCTTAAGACTTAGGAAGATATAACAATAAATTCATTAACAATCTCCATCTTAACTTCCTTCAGACCATGACATAGAAAATGGAACTCATGTGTCTCCTTAGTCACAAACTTCTCTTCTACCATTTGATACTTAAGAAACTTGACCACAAAATAATTTTGAATTTTATTTGTAATCTAAGGTAACCCACAAATCTTTTACTATCAGGAAAGGGGAAGAACTATATATGTCGAATAACACATTCGATAGTCCCAATAAGATGCAACAATGGCATAGGGTGTTATGTTCCTTTCACTCAACGATTTTATCCGAGCTTCTGAGGTCATTATCATCTGGTAGGAGACAATAGAACTCGATAATTATATGTAATCCTATAATAAACAACCAAATTTTTATACATTATTGTGCATTTAAAGTGGAGGTCAATAAACTTTTTCAATATCAAAGTCAAATTGACCTTAGGACAAAGAGTAGTAGATGACAACATATTTACTACGGGTACTTATTTTTCTAAGATTGTTGGTAAAAATCATAGGATTATATACATAAATAAACAATATGCGACAATCATGAATATGTCCAAATCAAGAACAGTCGTAGATTCAAAGAAATCCATACATAAACTATGCATGAAACAAGGAAAGCAAAATAGAAAATAGTAAACCACTTATTTCTTTGAGTCATCCGTACAAACTTAATATAGAGAAATCGGTGTCTCATTGTTTGGTATGCATGAGTGGTTGCACCTTTCTCAAAGGATAAAACGAACATACGACATGAGTACACATGTGACTCCAGCTGACTGTTCAACCACGCCTCACTTGCCTTAGCCAAGGAATGGAAAGATAGTAGAAGAATAGGAGGAGAGGGAGTGTGGTTTCTATAACTATGGATTAGGGGAGCCCTAATCTCGTTTTATAATAAATGTTAGATCTTTGATCCCGGATTTGATGCAAATGATATACCTCTTTGTCTCATAACCGTTTGACTGTTCGATCAAAACTTTAAACCCGATGCACACGTGTGTGGTAATGCATGTCTTCTCTAAGTTCTTTAAACTAAGGTTCATGAGTTACCATCAATATAAAAAGACATGTGGATTTCTTCTTCTTATCAATATGAGACTAAACTTTTTTCTCATGGCCTTCACATATACAAGTCTCTAGCTCATATATGACTTTTATATTTTAGAACTTTCACATATATCAAAGATACATCAAATGAATATTTAGAAATACTTAATATGAAACAAGTGCAATTAATAAACATGAGCTTAATTAGCCCAACCATCATTAATTAACATTTAATTTTAAAAGTTTCATATGTGTAGATTGTACTAAATCAATAATAGTGAAATGATTCTGCCTCAAAAGCATCGACAATCTCTCTCTTAACCGGCTCCAACAAACTTTAGGTTTAATTCACCCTTCTAAATTGTGGAGACAAGTTATGCTTGGAAGTAAAACTGGTGGACCTGCATGGTGCTGATGATAAGTTACTACTTTTCCTTGTTCGTGATCTTAATGCTGGCGAGACAGTTAAGATGGCCTTAATGTCGTCGTTCAGTTGCAGAAAGTAAGAGCATGCAACCAGCTATATGTGTAGTGGGATGATGATGGTCACTTGCTATGCATGCCATCATGGTTCATATATACATGTCTTAAACCATTTAGTGGTGACACCAACGGCTTCATCAAGGAACATGTCGATTGGCATCACACAATGGCATTCGAACGGTCATTTTGATGATCACTATTCCTAGTAAAATTGTTGGTGAAAAACTCAAGTCTGTCTGGAACCAGGACGACACCAACATGCTGGCTGGGTGTTTGATATTGACAAGACTACTCGTGAAAGTGTGCTCGATAGCCCGTGAATGGTTGTCTCTTTATGGTTCAACAAAACAGAACCAAATTGATTGTTTGTAAACAACGACAGATCATGACCGTCCGATTAAGAACGATACTTGCAAATAGTCGAAAGAAGTGCGTGACGGTGTAGAATTGAGCATGACGGTTTGACATGCTTGCGTCTGGTAGAAATGGTTGTGGTTATTAACTATCAACAGAAAACCGATAGAATAACACTGGGGCTTCTTCTAAAAGAAAAAAAAACAAGCGTAAGGTCTTAAGATGCAGAGCATCAACAAGAATTATATTGTATTGATGATCAACGAAGTCTGTTTCTTCGAGAAGGGAGAAGCAGGAATTGGAGAACTTTCAGATTGTGCAACTAAAAAACCATGCAAGATACTCATTGATGAAATGGAACAGTTAATTTGTGTGCATGAGATGTTGCGACAACCAAACTTGGTCTACAACAACTAATCCCACCGATTTTGTTGCATCAAGAGTTTGAGAATACCACCACCTTTAGATCATGCAAAATGGTAAAATCTGAGGATGCAGTATATGAAGATGTTTGATAGCGATAAGGGTGACAAGTGGTGACAACCAGGTCGAATCAGTATAGACTCTCTTCAAGAGAATGAACGGAAAGGATGCTTGGTGGCTGAAGTGATGAATGCCAAAGGAGATTGCAACAGTGGCACCAACAACCATTGAGACTCCTGATGAAAGCGCAATGCATAGTGAATCGTCTAGCTAACCAGGTCGTCGTGATCAACGGAGATAGGAAAAGCACCGGCACCTAGGTTGTTGTCGGTAATCCGGTAGTGGCGAGCCTCTGTCGACTTTTTGGTAGAAAGTCTCTTTGGTTCACTGTGAAATAGTGGTTTCACCGGCAATACAAGGCTCTTCTGCCCCTCCATCTCTCATTTCTTTATTATGCCATAGAAATCCTTGTTTCGACAGCCATCATGGTTGAACGAGGTCGGTCGTCATAGGACAGACACATGCATCCCAGTTGGTGACTCGAAATACCTGTGAAACAATAGTGATGGCCTGCATTGCTGCGTTTGAGGGTGAAAACCATTATTGCCGGCGTGTAAACTCGACTAGGATGAGCTGGGTGGTTTGTTCAGTTCGGGTCCAAATCATGTATGAGAAACCCAAATATAGAATCACTATACCTTTACAGTTTGGGTTTATTTGGATCTAGATAAGTTTCATATTTGTTTTTATATATATGCTTGGGTATGGTAAAGAGATCCAGAAGGATCCAAATCAGGTCTTCTGTAACCCATATATGAGGCTCGGTTTGTACCTATTCAGATCCAAGTAAGTTTTGAATCCTGTTTATTGGAGGTTTGAATAAAATACTGCTTTTAAATTCGGATAAAACCCGAGTCAATCCACTGGGTCATATCTCGACCAGGTGATGAGAATGATCCTGATTTGATTATATTGTGGTGGATCTGGATCTTTCATATTTGATTTAGACCCCATTATCATTTGTGATGATTCTGGATCCATAAAGGCCCGAATTTGAGCATGATTCGAAATGTTGGCTTCAGCAATGAATAAACTTCAATATGATATCATATTCATGCATATTTATGCCAAAATTATGAATGTGAAATCGATCTTTTAGATCTAAATATAAACAAGATTGAATCATATACATGTGTGTGCATGCATACAATCATGTGAGCATGCGTAAATGGTATCAAATGCTTGAACGATTTAGATATAAGTATGTGCAAGTTTTGTTTCTACGTGCATGTGTGCTTATATGCATTTAGATATGCCTTGTTTATCATGTGAAAAGATGTGAATAACATGATATTGCACTTATTGAGAGTGTCTAATTGGACACATGATATGCTTAATATGTTGATGCTTGACTGAGTCAATATAGCCAAGCAATTCAAGTTTAGACAATTATAATAGTGAGTGTTAAAGTATTCAAAGAAATAATTAATTATAAATTGATCTATAATGATAACCCTTTTATTTTAAAAGAAAGATGATATGCCAATTAGACAAGCTACTCGGTAGACCTAAGTCATTGGATCTTGACTTATGGTGGGGTATGGTTTCTTATAAATTAAAGAAACTAATAAGTATTATTAATTTCACCACCGTTGCAATTTATATTACAGATAATGACTTAGAAATTGCGTCTTGACATCTAGCATGAGTTGTAATATTGATTAATTGTGTAAGGAAGCAAAGTCACTTCCAACTGCATGAAAATGATATAACCTACAAATCTACTTCATGATATCCAATATAGCTAGCAATATCGATGAAATCTATATTTATACTTATGGATATGAAACAAATTTGAAATATTTGATAAATAAGAGAGTTGTATTTATTATCTTGTGAATCTTTCATGAAAGGTTTGACAAAAGAAATGGGATGACAGACTTGATTATGAATTATCAATGGTGAAAACTCAACTCACACTTGATAACTTCAAGTTTTGAGTTTAATAACCAAAAGTATGCCATTAGAGTGATTGCAAGTATCTACTAATTAAACATCTCAAGGTATAAGGTACTTGAACCTATAATGATAAAAAGAAGGTTGAGCATTGCTCTTAATAGATTCATATTGGAGTGCTTATTATGGGAGCACTTCTAATAGAGTCTATGTATATGAGTGTGAGTGTGAGGTGAGGCCACCTCATGACTTTAGGACTTTAACTCTTAAAACACTCGAATAAAGATACATGACACAAGGCGAATTATGGAGGTACTTTTGGTAGAGTCTACATACATAAGAGGTGCCTCTTCACCATCTCTAAATAGATGAATGAAGCATTACTTCTTGGTAGTGAGATATGAGGGTGGTCATGACGTGCAAAAAAAGATAATCCAAATAAGCATATGGGTCAAATTCAATCATATCCAAATAAATCTACGTTCATCTTTATTATTCTTTTATGTAAAAAAAGAATGGTAGAGAATTATTATTCTGTTAGCATCATTAATATCTAGAGCTTGATTATGGTCACAGAAAACTAGTCAAGTGTCTTTAGTGTTTCTTACAGAAAATCCACTAAGAGTCGCTTACATCCAAAAAGTTAAATCCGGCAATTGTGAAATAAGCCTAAAGAAGTATGATTTATCGCATGCCTCAAAGACATTACACAATATATTTTGCTTGTTTGTTGTTTATTTGTGTAAATTTTGTTAAATCAATAATGGTGAAATATTGGCATCGACAATCTCTCTCTTGGAACCGGCTCCAACAAGACAAACCCATTCATACTTTCTCGATTGTGAAATGGCCAGAGACGACGGCTTTGGCTTGAAAACACCGAGTGCTACAGACCAAAAACCCTGGGCATGCGACCCTCTCTCGTCATTTCAACTTTCTTGGCCATCCAGCCATCCATTGCTATTGGAAGTTAGCTAATTTTCTGGAACTGCATCATGACAGACGTTTTCACTTTTGGTCCTGACAGCAATCATGTCTATAGTGGTAATTGATGATTTTGATAAGCTTTGGTTATTTATGATATCTATTGATAATTGTTTTCTTTAAATGTACATGTTTCAAGAGTCAGCACCATCTTAAAGTATTGAAATTACTGCGGCTGGTAGCAGAATGCAGAAAATCGCCACCAATAGCGGTTGCCATGTGTAGCTGTCAGCACCATCTTAAAGTATTGAAATTACTGCAATGGCGATTGATTGAGCACTACAATGTTGATGGTTCTAGATACACGCTTCTTCTCTATAAGTGCATTGAGATATTAATCAGATTTTGATGCAGGCCTAGATACGCAAATGGATCTATTTAGTTCTTATAACCATCGACTTATAATCTGCTCAAACCCGCCCCGTTGACCTCCCCAATGGTGGATTAACACTGTTATCATGACAAATCTAAAGCAGTTGCAGTACAAATAAAGCATGTATTTGTGTTGATTGATACCTAAAGATGTGTTTGATACAGGGTCTGAGGAGAACTCAACCTTGATTTTTGGTGCTTGCAGTTCTGTCATGCATCAAATGTGAAACCTGTTTGTGGCATAGAATTGTCTCGACATAAGTCTAATTTGAATAAAAAATTTGACATAAAGAGAAAGGTGGATCATAGTAATTGGACTCAAAAGCTTTGCACAAAATCCAAATACTTCCTTATCTCATATTGATATTGCCTCGTATGAAAATCCAACCATTAATATCACTTCGAAATAAAACACAAAGGTATGATTACTCAAAATCGTAATTATAAGTTCACGTGGGTTTAGGCCTCCAATTCTAATACTAGAGGCCTAACACCATGATTCAAACACGTCTAGTTTTTGATTTGTGGTTCTAAGTCCCTGGTATTAGACCCAGAAACCTAGACCCACATGAGCTTATACGTGGTTTTAAGGAATGATCATTTTGTGTTTGATTCGTGAGTAAAACCGGCGTTTAGGTTTTTATACAACGTGGGTTAACAATATGTGAGGAAAGAAGACACTTCGTTTTTTTTATAAAGTCTATGGGTCGAGTTCTTATGATCCGCCTCCCCATATCGAGTCTTTTTTACTCAAATTGAATCTATAAAACTATAATTTCACGCCAATGATCGGTTCCAAGTTTGATGCACGAAGGAACAGAAAACTACGTGCACTAAAAATGAGATCCAGTTCCTGTGGAATGTTAGTATCAAACACAAGGATGTCCTATCACAGCCAGTGCGGCGCCTAGTGGAAATCACATGATTTATGATACTTAAATAGGCATTGCACTTAATCATGATAAATTCATACAACTTTCGAAAGAAGAACTAGGAGTAGGACTCCTTTTACGATGTGAGGATGAGGAAACACAAAGAAACAGGGAAATTGGTAAACAGTGCCTTGCAGAAGTCATGCGGGCGACCACTTGCATTTATATATCAAAAGTTTGGGCGAAAAAGGGATAACAGGAATAATCTAGTGAGAATATAGTGGGGAATGCATTAATTAATTAATTTCCTCATGTTGGTAACTTGGTAGTAATGCAAAAGAAAAATATAGAAATGCGAGCCAATCAGTAAGCAGACTTATAATAATGACAGAAGAAAAATTTATAAATTAGGCAAACAATGGGCAGATTGGGGTGTGAAAGCGGCAGGGTTTTCGTGTCAATGGGGCCCAAGAATGTATCTGCATCCCATCAGCTCCAAACGAAAACCGGGTGGTTTCTGCACATAGATCACCACCAAACCAAACACCCGTCCTACCACGAAACGGTATTCGGCGTTGTTTCACTCGTCGATCCCACGTTCATCTACTTTTGCGCGCCCACCCCTCTTGATGAGTCCAACAGCACAATCATTTCCAGATCGACGACCAAAACCCGTCATTCTGCATCAGATATTTTGTGGGTCTCCGTCCCAGCGGCTTGTAAGCACCCCCATCGTAGTTTCTCTCGCTCTCTGAGACGAGAAATGACTTTGGTGGATCCTGATTTTTCCGTCGTTTGAAGACGCAACCATCTTCACTTTCTTGATTCACTTTGGTTCAGTTTCAACCGTATATGAAAATGGTGTTTTGGGAGGGATATGTAAGCGACGAGGCGATGGGGACGTTTTCTCCCATTGTGGTCTACTGGTTATATGCCGGAATGTATCAGATTTTGCCTCGTTTAGATCGATATCGTATGCACACGCAGAAGGAGGAGGAAGAGAAGAACTCGGTTTTCCTGTCATCTGTGATCAAGGGCGTCCTTCTTCAGCAACTTGTCCAGGCGTTCGTCGCGCAGATGCTATTCAAGGTCAGTTCCTTGTTCAGCTTCCCTTCTCCTTTTACTTTAAACTTCCATCTTGATCTCCATCTTCGGTTATCAATTCGATTAAGGAGGATTTTGTTCATTTTAATTCGTGATTCTGTTGGCGTATCTGGCCAATGCTGATTCATTCTTTTTCTTTTTTTCTGTTGTAGATTCTAGAATCGTAACACCACATTTTATGGAATATGATTTTGCTCTTAAACACTATACTTGTCAGTTTTGTTGCCGAAGGTTGTTATTTTGACGTGCTCTTGATTGCCTCCAATATTTAGTTCAATTGAAGGAAGTATACGCTTTCCTCCCCTATTTCTGCCAGGCTCTTCCTTTTTTCGTGGGGTTGGCTTGTTATTGACTTAGTTAAAAGCTACGTGGTCTTCTGAATGAAGTAATCGTCTTCTCCTATTGATTTTCGTTTCTGGTCATAGGATTTGCCGTTCTTGGTAGATGCTACAGTGATCAGATTGCAAGAATATAGGGTTATGAATTTCACTGAATGAAATTGGTGGTTTGCGGAAATGGTTAATACCTGAATGAAGTAATCGTCTTCTCCTATTGATTTTCGTTGCTGGTCATAGGATTTGCGGTTCTTGGTAGATGCTACAGTGATCAGATTGCAAGAACATAGGGTTATGAATTTCACTGAATGAAATTGTTGGTTTGCGGAAATGGGTAATACCTGGTATTGGTAAAAAAGGATATGGATCTTGTACCTGGTAATATTTACGATATGCATGACGCATATCAAGTACGTATCCTAAATGCAGTTTTCTTAGAGAAACCCAAAAGGCTTTTAAAATATCAATAGTTCACGAAAAAATCATAACATTGATCATTATAAGTTGATATAACTAACAACAACAAATATTGACATTTATTGTTTAACAATCCAACAAACAAAGTAGACAACGATAGATTGCAATTTCATCAAGGTTTCAGAGTTCTAAACAGTCTAATCTAGTAAAACTAAGAATTATATGGAATATAATAGAGTAAGACAACATAATATAAATCTACAACCAGATAGTTACTAGATAAATCATACAGTATTGCTGAATCTTGATGGCTCATTTACTGATGGCATTTTTCCAGAAATATATGATGATAATTTATAGTTAAAATGTGCATATAAATGAGAAACATCCTTCTCTTTGACAAAAATGCCATTAAAACACTCAAAATCATTAAAAATAAGTCTCAATGCAGCAAATACTAGTCCAGTACATAGCCGTAGAGAATACAAGGATGACCATTGAAAGGCCTGCCCATGGAAAAGATGAGTCAAATTATGCATCTGTGTTTTGGGCTTATTGTGTATGTTATAACGTGAGTGCAGTGTGCATGATACGCACCTCGTATGATATGATTTTAGAATAAAGGGTGATAAACCGTATTTTCAAGATACTTAAGTAACATATCTTATGTGCCAGTAAGGCATGCTCAATATGTATTGTGCTTTACACAGAATACATGACAACATTCGGAATGCAGTAAAAGATCTGAAGTGATGCAGATTTCATCTAAACATGCTCTGTAGCATCCAAGCCAAATCAAGCGTGAGTCATGCTAAAGTGGAGATGCTTCATCTGCACATGTAATTGAGCTCACTCAAGCTTAACTCACCCTGCATCGATGTCAACTAAATGAAGCAAATGTAATGCAAATGAGTTCCAACTCAAGGCAATGAAGGCCAATAGCTTCAACACTACCACCAATTAGCATGTGAAGGTTAAGCATTGATGTCACTCAACTTGGTGTAGAAGTGGTTGAAGATCAATCTTAGAGTGGTAGACCAACATATGAAAGGAGGTATTTGTGCTATAGACCAAAAGGCTAGATGACCTATCTTACTGCTGGAATGATATATTGGCTGATATATCCCGCTAGAAAGATATATGAAACCTCGAGCACTATACTGGTCACCATTTTCTGGTGTCCGAGGACCGAAAGGTATCTTCTACATGCATCCATAACTTTTTGGGGAGATGTGCTCTTTTATCTTCTGGTTCTACCTTGTTTCTTGTCCTCTTTTTAAGCTTCTTATTCTTCTTCCTCTTATCCTTTTTCCATCATTTTTTATCTTTTTCTTCTTCTCCTCCTCCCTGTTCCTCTTTGTCTTCTTCTTTCACCTCCTACTTTTGTCTTCTTTTTCATTCTCCTTCTCGTCCTCTTCTCTTCTCGATTGTCTTCCATCTTGCAACTTATTCTTTGTAGCACCTACCTCTTTCTCTCTCTCTCATTCATTTATTTCTTTCCATATTTTCGATGTAAATGTAATGTATATGTTTTATTTCTTGATTACATATGAAATGCATTCATCATTTTCGCTTGGGAATACCTTAGTTAATAAAATAAAAATGACTTAGCTGAGATTTAAAAGAAGTTATCATTTGTTTAGCATTAGAATTTAATCCCATGAAAGGCAAGACCATGCCCAATTAACCCACGTGAACCTTCATTTAGGCTTGATGAGTGTAGTATGAAGCTAACTACATATGTAACCCCAATCACCATAAGTCAACCCAAAGGGTTCTATCAATCCTTACCTATGCAACTTCAATAGTAAGGTCTTCCCTACGGTAGACTTGTAGTCCTATTTAGCTTGTCATAGCATTTACCGAAGGGCCAAGGCTGGTTTAGACTTTTAGTCTTGGCTTTCGTAAACTGCGTAGCACATGTGTGGAATATCGATCTTGAACTTAGTTGAGAGTTTCTTTGGTATGAGGATGGTTGAATGAGAATTTGTGCCTCACCACACACCTTGACAAGACAACACCCCTGTGTTGCACACTTGCTACTCATCATCACCGTGCATTGTGCTTTGTATGTAGTGGCTTGGTTTTATCTAGATACACTTCCTTTCAGCTGAAATGTGCTTGAATGGACTATTTCTAGAGAGCTTGGGGGTTTGATTATGTTGCTATCCCTTGGGGTTAACATTTCCATGATGCTTCCCTTCTTAGCTTTACCTCAAGCTATCCATATTCAATCCCATTCATAAATAAAATTTTAACCCTTAGATCTTGAATTCTACCTACATGTTTCTACCAAAGGAAAATGTTGTGGTGAAATTGAAAATGTTGTGGCTGGTCTTCACTATGGAGTTAGCATAGTGTTATCTGTACGTATCGTATCATGAGAAGCCACGATACGATAACCTGTATTATTATCGTGCCATATCATATGATACGGGGCGATACGCCAAAAAAAAATTCAAAATTTTTTTTCCTTTTTTTTGCAGGTTTCTAGCCTCTCTTCGCCTCTCTTCACTTCTCTCCAAGGCATCCTCCGGTATGCTTGTTTGGGATTGCAAGTCGTGTATGTAACATGTAAATTCGGGTTAGTTTATAAGAAATTTATTGAATAAGAATAATTTATAAACAAATAAAAATTGTGACAAAATCATTTTCCTTTCTGTTGCCAACTTTTAGGTATATTTCTGCTACCAATTTCTAATTTCATGAAATCGCAAACAATGAAGAACAATTTGGTTGTCTCGGGTCATTGAGTGGGCATTTCACAACTTCACTATTTTAGGGTTCACCTTACATGACTTCCATTGAGTTGAACATGATCAGCATGTGTGAGGCTTAACTCAGTCTCCAATAATCAGATTACCTGATATTAACCCACAACATCCATCTAACATCCTTCAGTTTCAAACCACTTCAAGCATTGGTTAAAAAGCTAGTCTCCTGTAAGAGAAAAAGAGGATATCATCAAGTAACAATATCACATCACTGGGGTGTCATAGACTGAATAATCAAAGAAATGGAGCTCATCGTTTTGCTCACATATAAAAATTAGCAAATGTGCAAACTATATGTACAAAGATAGCAGTTTGTTAATTTTGATATATTAGATGAGTGGATTATGGAAGATAACGAAGAAAATGCACTCCTAACCAAAGAAGACATTGCATGGATTAATTTGGAAGGAGCGCAACAACATCATCAAGGAGATGAAGATTTTGATTTTGAAGTGGAAGGTGATGAGAAACTTTGAATCTTCATCAAGGAGAAGATGAAGATTATTTAGTTAATGATCCTGATTACAAATTTATAATACGTAAATATAAATGTATTTCATTTTTTGCTTCAAAATATGTAATTTTTTTCAATTGTTCAATGGTGAATGATCAGTATTTACTAAACTTTGCATTATATGAATTCTTTCCAATTACCAGATTTTTCCTATTTTTTTATTTTTTTGATTTGTTTTTTACTAATTTTTATTAATTTTTTATGTTTTTCTTTTTTTTAATATGAAAGTATGATACGATACGCCCGTATCGTGGAGCAAAACGATACACGATACGATACGCGTCGAATAACACTGAGTTAGCATCCCTCCGCAAAGCGCTCAACATAATATACTGAGTGTTGTTTGAATCCCGATGAAGGACCTATTGACCAAGTACCTGCTGGAGTTTCAACTTGTTTGACTAGCTGGGTTTGAAAGAAAATATTGGCAGAAGGAGGCTTGCCTCTGCTAACTGCATTATTTGTTTTTATTGGCTGTCTGAATTGTGCTGAGTGGATCTCACACGATATTTCACAAATCGAGTTTGGTTTGTTTCAATCTTCTCCTCACATTATGATGCTTCCTCTTGTAAAAGGCCAGTGGGTCTTGGCTGAAACTTGGCTGATTTTCACTCACCCTGAATTTGTTCATGAAAATATGCCAGGTTTCAATCTTGACCTCTCAGCACTCATTTGAGACTTGCCATCTCAAAACCCTCCATAGGATCTTGTTTGTTTCAATCTTCTCCTCACATTATGATGCTTCCTCTTGTAAAAGGCCATAATTTTTGGTCTTGGCTGAGTTTCAAACTCAGCCCTGAAATAATTGTTCATGAAAACATGCCAGGTTTCAATCTTGACCTCTTAGCACTCATTTGAGACTTGCCATCTCAAAAACCTCCAAAGGACCTTGGTTCCATGTAGCACTCTCTTGAAGGAACCCACGACCACAATTTTCAGAATTCTCAAACTTACTTGGAAACTTGTAACGCCACAATGCATGTTAGGGAAGGTGAACACTTATCTTTCTTGTTTGTACCCTGTTGACTTGTAAGAGTTGTGCAAGTCCTCTCCTCCCATGTGTGAACTTCATGCTTCTCATCAAAATCCATGCTGCCAATCCCTTAGGTTTTTGAGCCAATTTAAAAACACAATCGATCATTTTTTGTTTCTATTACTTATGCACTTGCTCATGTTTTATCTCCCAAATCAACCTAATCCTTCACGACCTTGTTCACTTCTAGATGATTCCACCCTCCAGTTACTACCTTGAGTGACCCTTCATGAATGCACTCAAATTTAGTTTTGAGAGTTTGTGAAGTTATTGGTCGCACTGGTATTAATAAGGGATGGGTGCATTCTCATGGTTAGCCTATCCTTGTATGACCATCCTTAGCTTAGGCTGCAGTGTAATTGTATTATAGAACACATCTAAAGAGTCTTAATAGTTGTATGTCGCCCATTAACAAAAACAGCTCCTTTACCATCCACCCTATGAGACTAAGGCACTAGGCAGATATACATTTGCCCCTTCCGGGTGAACGGAAAAGAAAGAAATGGTTGATATATTCAATATATGATGAAAAAGAAGTTAGAAGAAGAACAAAGGGGAAAAGAAATAAGAGGAAAAGAGCCTCTTACCAAGAAAATAGTAGGAAGTAGCCATTATTGTTAGACACTCTAGAATGGTAACCACTACTAGCTGTGATGATCCAATATAACTGATAGCAGGGATATATCAGCTGATATCAGTGTTGTCTGATGCGTATCATATCGTGTATCGTTGGGCTCCACGATACGGGCGTATCGTATCGTACTTTAATATTAAAATAATGCAAAAATTAATTAAAAATCAATACAAATTAGTAAAAAATCGAAAAAAATCAGGAAAAATCTGGTAATTGCTTTAAATTCATATACTGTAAGTTTAGTACAGATTGAGCATTCAACATTGAACAATTGCATCCAAATTTACATATTTTGAATCCAAAAACTGAAATACAGATTACAGACACAGTTACATTTTACAAATTATAATCAAGATCATCAACTAAATAATCTTCATCTTCTCCTTGTTGCAGATCCTCATCCTCATCATCAGCGACACCTTCTTCTTGGAAATCAAATTCTTCATCTCCTTGATGTTGTTGTTGCGCTCCTTCCAAATTAATCCAAGTAACGTCTTCTTCAATTAGGAAGGCATTTTCTTCAGTGTCTTCCATAACCCAATCTTCTAATATATGAAAATTATCCAAAAATATTGGATCAAATTGACTTTCTTCTCTATTTACTTTTTTTAATTGCCTACGACAAACAAAGATAAACAATTAGTAAATAATATTAACAATTGAAGACTGAAGTTAAACAATATTGAATTAAAAATTTGAAAGTAATACAACATTACCTTTCACGAAGACACATGTTACAATGAATATAAACTAAATCATTTAGCCTTTTGTGTTCCAACTTGTTGCGCTTCTTTCCATGGATGTGTTCAAAAACACTCCAATTTCTTTCACAACCTGTTGTACTACAGGTTTGGCTTAAGACTCTCACTGCAAAATCTTTAAGGTTTGGACAATTAGTTCCAAACCTGCTCCACCAAACATTTGTAGAAAAAGACAAACATTATAGACATAATCCACAGTAATGTAAGATGAAACTTAAATATAAAAATAAACAATTTACCTGGACGCATCGTAGTGCGGTTGCGAATTGCAACAGGCAAACCCATCAAGTGAAGAGCATTATCATATATCTCCATCTCTCGATGTATCGCATCTGCTATGCTCTCATCAGGGACTAATCTGTCGATACATTCAATGATTCCTCGATTAACCTCACCGTCCTTTTGAAGGTTGCTAAGTACCCGAATGATGGGTTTAGATAGTAGGTTGCTGCATGAATAGGCTGATGCAATTGTTTATTCCATCTACTATCAATTATTTTCCACACGAGCACATAATCTCTCTTTTTTCCATTAAAGTTATTTCTGATTGCTTCTTTTGCCCTGTCCATGACTTCATAAAGGTAGCCAATCTCAAAACTTTCACTAAAGGACAGGTAATTTTTAATAATCTAACACATGCATTCCAAAATGAACTTCTAAAAACTGTTTCTGCAATCTCATTCAACTTTCTATTCCTTTTGTTTTAAGGCAACTCTGCAAATTGTTGCCACTCATCTGAGGAGAACATTCTCTTTAAAGCTTGCTTCTGTCTCACAATACTCTGTACAGATAAGAAGTTTGTTGCAAACCGAGTTGCAGTTGTGCGAAGAAGCTCTGCACCTTTTGTGTATCTCCTCATCATACACAAAACAAATGCATGGTTGTAAATGAATTTTGTAATATCTTGGCAACACTCAGTTGCTGCCTTTATTTCATCCATCTCACCAATCTCCTCGAGGATGAGATCTAAACAATGGGTTATACATGGTGTCCAGTAGAAAGTCCCATAAATATCAGCTAACTCCTTCCCAGCTGCTTTGTAATTAGCTGCATTATTTGTAATCAATTGGACTATATTTTCTAGCCCAACCTCCTGTATAACCTTATTAAATTCCTGTCGTAGGATATCTTCAGTGTGCCTCTCCTCTGACATATCTAGAGATCTTAAAAACATGAGTCCTTTAGGACAATATACAAGAAAGTTTAGCAATGTCCTTCCTCGCCTATCGGTCCATCCATCTGCCATGATAGTGCATCCCGTTTCCTTCCACGACTGTCTCAAAGTCGAACAACATTATTGTACTTCAATGACGGTCTGATCTAATATCTTCCCTCTCAACTTCTGATAAGAGGGCATCCTGTATCCTGGACCAATGTTAGCAATTGCATCTGTCATTGCTTGAAAATGAAAATTGTTGTTGCATTAAATGGAATGCATGCATCATAAAACCATCTTCCCACTACAAGGTCTGCCTGATCATGCAATTGTTCTGAAGCCACAGCAGCACGAATTCCAGGTTGAGCACCAAGTGTAGTGGAAGGAGGAAAGAACGAATGTATGGTAGAAGAAGTTCTTCCTCTACTCCTTCCTGAACTTATCTTCTGCCACCTCCAAAGTCTTCAACTGCAACCCTCTTTCCCCTGCTAGGTGCTCGCGAACTGCTACTACCAATCTCTATTCTAGCATCTGAAGGCAAACTATCAGTGAATCTAACTCGTGGCAGTAGCATCATCAGCTTCTTCACACATCTGGAAATCATCCTTTTGTTGTCTCCTTTTCTGTATGCTCTCAATCATCTGCAAGCATTGCCATTTAATACCTTCTGGCACACTTCTAACTCTGCTTGTGCATGGAGCAATTTCTTTCCTGGTTCCTGCTAGGTGGTGTTTCAACCTTGAAATTCCACCACTAACCACCTTTTCACAAAATAAGCATCTAATTTTTAACCTGAAACCCTCAACTGGTATACCCCACTGCCATGCCGGATCATCAGACCGATAATGGGAGTCTCTACCACCCCTTCCTGCCATCTCAATGGAGTACTTTAATTCAAACAAAAACCTGAAAATAAAGACTTCGTAAACCCCCAATCTTCAAATAACACTCAAATGGAGTGTCTCCCACTTCATGAATGCAATAAAAATCGTATACACACTTAATAACTTCATATTTTGTCATTCAAAAAAGAAAAATAAAATAACACAAAAAACAACAAATAGAAAAGAAAAAAATAGAAAAAACATTAAAAATGTACCTAAATCCGAGTTTGGAGGCTTACACGGACACCGTAGGGCATGATTTTAGAGCTTTGAACACCAAGGAGGCGAAAACCGACTCTCAGGGAGCTCGATGAACCCAAAAGGAGATAGGAAACCCGCGAAAAATCATGGGTTTCGGTCGGCCCGGAACCCTTTATAAGGGTCCCAGGGCGTATCGTACGATACGGGTGATACACACCGTATCGTGCGATACGGCCCGTATCGTAAAGGGTCCCGGGGCGTATCGCACGATACAGGCGATACGCTCGCATTTGCGATACTGGCCCACGATATAATACGTATCGCACCGATACGGATAACACTGGCTGGTGGCTGATATATTGTTCTTTGACTTAGACCTGTTTGGTTTAAGATAAGCTAGAACTATGAGTTCCAAACCGTGAACTGGAGTCATCGGGATCTGGCCATTTAATTGTTTTAAACCAGGAAAAATATAAAAAAATTAAAAAGTTTGAACCGCCGGTTTCAACCTCTTGTTCTAATATTGAGGAAGGTGGAACAGGTGAAGGGGCTTCGCTGGTTCGAGGAAGGTGGAACCGGCGATTTCACATCAATCACATTAGTGTACTCTACGGTCTTGGAGAAGCATACATTTAGTCCAAATTTTCTGCCACCATGAACCCGATCTGACATGGTTGAGAAAAGTATGTTTGTTGTTGGTGGTGCCTGACATGACTCTTACGTGGCAAAAAATATAGAGATCATTACCTTTAATTGACTTAACCATGAGTCATACCTCTACCCTACCATATCTTTATCACAAATTGAAAAAACTAATTGTCCTTGTATAAATCTCATGGGCATGAACTAAAAGCTTATATTGATAATCTAGTGGATATTTTGCCATCATATACCTAACGTTGTTGAATATTAAACTAATTATTCAATAGGTATTAAGTGTTAAAATTTAGTCTAAAAATGAATGTTAATATAGAACTTTTCTAAGTTGATTAAACTAACATATATAAATTTAATTGATTTAAAGAGACTTCTTCAATTTGCATACTTTATTTACTGGAACTCTTTTATTGTAGCGTGGTGGCATGTCCAAATAAATATCCTCTAAAAGATCACCTTGAAGAAAAGCATTCTTAACATCAAGCTTTCATAGCTCCCACTTCTGATTCACAACTATACTCTGAAGAATTCGTATGGTATTCATCTTAGCCACCGGGACAAACATCTCGTTATAGTCAATTCCATATGATTGACTATAACCTTTAGCCACTAACCTTGCTTTGTATCGTTTTATACTTCCATCCCCATTGAATTTGATAGTGTACACCCACTTACAACCCACTTTTTTCCTTTCTGGCGAGAGATCTGAAATTACCCATGTTTGATTATGGTCTAAAGCTATAATTTCCTCATCTATAGCCATCTCGGACTTTGATTAGCTTCCTCAAAACTCTTGGAAATCTGCGTATTTTCTGCATTCATGACAAATAATTGATATTCTTTTGGAAAATTAGAGTAGGATATTGTAGATGTGAATTTTTATTCTGAAGTCTATGTAGAGACTTGAAATTAAATTCTTAAGCTACGAATGCGCGAGCGTGCCAGCTCATTTGCTCAAACTAGCAAAGTTTATTTTTGACTTCAGTAGCGATTGTGGTTAAGTGAATTCTTTTCGACGTAGGCCTTCTTGAATCGATGCTTAAGGGTTAGCCTAGACTCTTTGAAAATTGTTTTAGATCCGATGAGTTTTCAAAACCAAATTTCAATTTTGAAAGCTTGGCAAAATCGTGAACTTTGACTCAAAATATTTCAAATCTTGAAAAACAGAAACTGGTTCTGTTTTCAGAGACTTATTTCTGATTTTTTTTATACAGCTTCTGAATCTCAAAAAAATCTCAAAATTTTACAGAAAATAGAGTTTGATATGCAGATTCAGAAACTATTTTTATTTTTATTTTAAATGTTGTAGATTTATACAATTAAATCCTATAATATACCCCACTCAGATTTTCGAGACAGATCTGTAACAGAGAAACAGAGGCTTAGAAAAGCAAGTGTATTTTGGTACCTAGATCTCCGATTTCTATGAAATTGGTCTTGTTGGAAAGCTATGGATTTCAGCTTTCCAGTGGGACCGTTTTCAATCAAAACGGTTCACTGTATACAAAGATATGGGATCAGATTCTGTTCCGATTTCATTAAATTTTCTCCGATTTTATTACGATGTTGCACAATCCTAAAATTCTTGAAAATTTTATGGACAATGTGTTGGTGTGTGTAGATTAGGTTTGCAAAATTTTAGAACATTCAGAGAAGGGGGTAAGGAAATAAAAATTAGTTATCAGACGTGTGCAGAGTATAAAAAAACAAATTTTTAATTTTTAGGAGATACGTGCACGCATATCATCTAAATTAAAGATAATCTAAAGCAATTTAAATTATAATTATATCATAGCATAGAGGGGATTAGGAGGTATATGATCTTATATTATATATCGAAGTAAAAAGTATCGAAAATTAATCACATAATAGATAATCTATGAATGTGAAGGGAACGAGGCAACGTATAATCCTTAATCATTATATGAATATGGAGACATAAGCTCCTTAATTACAACCCTATTAATTTTAATGAAAGAGGAGAATATAATAATTAAAAGGTAAGGGAAGAAGTGACCTATAGCGAAAGAATAGGATGGTGGTCGGCAGTTGGTGGCGACGAACCTCCTTCTTTCTCTCTTCCTCTTTCTCTCTCTCTTTCTCTCTTTCTCTCTTTCTCTCCCTCTCTTGTTGCTCACGAATTCTACTCTTTGAGATCGTGGGCGGATGGATGATGTTGGTTGATCGGTTCCTTAAATTCAATTTTGGTTGATGGAATTCCATGATGATTCTCAATGCTTTATCAGCCCCCTTCAAGGCCCCTTTTATAGATGATAAGTTGCCCCTTGTTGTTGCTCTTTGTAAGTCAACTTGCCCAATGCAATATGGTAAGTTACCTTGTTCAAGTCTTACTGAAATCGGCCAAGCTTGGGGTTGTCTAATGGCCTACCAAATCGAGTCAAGGTGTTGTATTCACTTGCTGAAATCGGTTGGTATGGTAAGTTGCCTTGCTGAAATTGGTTAGCCCTTGACATGGTGAGTTGCCAAATATTGTTGAAATTGGTTGGGCCTGTTCCTTATTGCTGGAATCGGTTGGACTTGATACGGTAAGCTGCCCACTTCAATCTTGCTAAAATCGTCCAGCCCATGGTTGTCTCACTAAGATGGTAAGTTCCTTGTTTAATCTTGTTGAATTCTGCAAGACTTGGTATGGTAAGTTGCCCACTTCAACATTGTTGAAATCGTCCAGCCCATCTTAATGATGGCTTACCAAATCGAGCACTAAGGTGTGGTTTGGTAAGTTGTCTAATTCATTCATGTTAAAGTCTATCAACCCACCTTAATAATGGTTGCTCATACCTTGCCAAATTAGGCCACTTTCTTTTTTCTTGGATGCCGACTTTCCTTTTTCTTGGATGCCGACTTTCCTTTTTTGAACACTAAGCTTCCTTCCTTCTTAGATGCCGACTTTCCTTCTTTGTTGAAAGCCGACTTTTCTTTCTTAGGCCACTTGCCTAACATCTGGATCTAAAATGGCAGGTTACCTTGTCCAAAAATGTCGAAATTAGTAGGTGCTTGGTCGTTGCCTTTTTGGTTCTTACCATATTCTTTTTTTGGGAAATTTGCCTCATTCTGGTTCGAGTTTCATATAAGGCAGATATGGTTTTAAACAATAACAACAAAGCCTTTTCCCATACCAGACGGGGTCGGCTACATGGATTCTTTTTTTCCACAAAGCCCTATCATGTGCTATGTTAGCAGTTAACTCACAATAAGCTAGATCATTCTTTATTGTTTCTTTCCAACACTTTTGTGGTCGTCCACTACCTCTTTTAATACTTTCAAAATCTAGTTTTTCATACCTTCTTAAAGGTTCTTCTTCTTATCTTCTTTCTATATGTCCAAATCATCTTAAACGATATTCTCTCATTTTATCCTCTATTGGTATCACTCCTAATTTGTTTCTAATAACCTCATTATGTATATGGTCTTTTCTTGAATGACCACTCATCCATTTTAACATCTTCATTTTTGTCACAAACATCTTTTGTACATGTTGATTAACTGTCCAACACTTAGAACCATAAAAGATGGTAGTTATAATTGTTGCTCTATAATATTCACCTTTGAACTTTAATGGTATCTTATTATCACAAAGAATACCTTATGTTGCACTACATTTTAACCAACCAGCTTTAATTCTATGCCTAACATCTTCATCAATTCTTTCATCACTCTGAAAAATTGACTCTAGGTATTTAAAACATTCTATGTCTTCTGAAGTAACCAAATGATCAAACTTACATTCCATATATTTTGTCTTTGTTCTACTAAGTTGGAGGCTTTTACTTTCTAATGTTTCTCTCCATAGTTCTAATTTTCTATTAACTTTTTCCTTAGACTCCTCCACTAGCACAATGTCATCTATAAATAGTATACACACTTCATCTTGAATATGTTTTGTTAACTCATCAATGACCATTATAAATAAGTATGGACTTAAAGTTGATCTTTGATGTAACCTAATATTAACTTCAAAGAAGTTTGTCATAACTTCATGAGTCCTCACACTTGTTCTTCTATGTTATCAATAGCGGTTAACAGGTTGTTAGCGGTCAACCCTGATATAGCGGTAGCGGTGATATAGCGGATTTAGAGGTACACTTTTATTTATGATTAAAAAATTATATATATATATAATGAGTTCTCCAATTTTTAAGAAATATCAAAAAACACAACCACTTCTTTCATAAATATGAATCAAACTAAATAAATAAATTCTACTTCTAACTTCTAAAGAAACACAGAAACATAAGAAAGATACAACCGAAGTCATAATTGAGTACTTTATGAAAAGGGAAATGTGTAAAAAGGAGAAAAGGGTACTAGGAAGTTCAATAACTTACGAGATGTTGCTGATGATCTTTTGCTAGGTCATTGTTTGTGAGATCAATAATTCGTAGCAGAGAAGAGTCTATGCGTTCAACCATTTCTCGAAGGTCACAATCTTCATGAACATCAACACTATAAACAAAGTAGAAAACTAAAGCTCCATGATACAATGGGATAGCATTAAAAAGAAACTATGTGCTATAGATAAATTATTCACTAAAAGATGAATTAAATGCTTCTTTCAATGTAGTCACTAATAAACACCACTCATGCATGGGGTATGTCCACAAATGTTATATGGTTGAAGCATGTGAGCTTAGGTGGCCATATCCACCTGGCTTTATGACATGAAAAGAATAAATATATTGAAAAAAACAAACTAAAACAATATGCAGTAAACACAAATAAGCATCTGAAGTCCAGGCCAGAATGTCTGCAAGCTATTAAATAAAGGTCAAACAACAGTGGCGGAGTTCATATTTACTTCCACGTACCCACAGAAGTTCAGCACTCGGTTTGATTGAATCAACCATTCTAGCAAGCACATCTTGATCAATAAGCATGGCGATTTTTTAGTAGATAGACTCCACATTCAATATGTAACAATAGTTGTATTCCCTTCACAACTTATTTCAGCATATCTGTTTCAATAACTAGATTTTATTTATCTATACCAAAGATCAAGTTCTTATATCTAAATGGTTCTTCACAATGATGATTACTCATTAAGTCTTATTCTTGCACTAACATTTTTTAATTTCTTATAAAACTAACTAAATATGAACACAAAAAGTGACAGAAGTTATAAATATTCTCCTCAATACTTTCAACCTCCGGCCAATAAGATCAAATTGCCCACTCTCGCATGCCCACCTAGTACGGGAAAAGGCTTAGTTGTTGTTGTTGCCCACGTCAGCATGCATCATCAAGGCATCAAAAAAGAAACATTGAGACTTCTCAGAAAATCTGAGTTTAAGAAACAGTTCATCATGAAGTTCAAATAGGGGGAAAAGAGGCTACCTTATATCCAATTGTACCACCCTACAAGTACCATTAGGATACTTTGATTTTGAAACATGTTCTTGCATTGCATATAAAGGAGTTCAGAAAGAAAAGGAATGTTTTCCTTTCACATATATATGGAAGAAATACAAAAGTTTAGCAAAACTGATGGCCCCAAATATTCATACATATTAGTTGCTTGTAATTCCTGCCTTACTACGATAAATCATTTTCTTCATAATGATAAAAAGTATTGCATTTAAGGACAAAATGCCTACCCAATAAAATCTGTGAACCTAAAGTGGAAATCGACCAAAACGCCACAAACACACAAACAAGGAGAGAGAAGGCAGAAAGGGGAGAGAGAAGAGAGAGAAAGCAGAAAGGGAAAAGAGACAAAGAGTTTATGGTCGGTGGTGGTTTTAATCTGAAGAGAGAGATAGGGAGAGAGAAGACACAAAGGGAACCGTGCCGGATTGATCTCTCTTCCTTGAGGAGTTGGGCAATGGGCCTAGTCTTTAATTAACCCGAGTAATCTCTTTTTACATAGTCTTATGGCGTAAGCTTACAGTAACCAGACCCGTATAGGCATGCACGTTGGTCCCCCTCAAAGATCAGAGCCTCTGTTCCTGTTGCACCCAGGGGCTAGGTCGCCGGTGTTGGAGCTCCCCTCGCCTAGGGAGCTTTGCCAAAATCAAGGCTCCTATGTGGGAGAACGATGAGGCCCCGGTCCGCTGACGGGGTTTCCTTAGCCACTCAGACAAAAGTCCCTCGTTGGATGGAAGGTGCCATGGCCCTTCTATGAGATACTGAAAGCCACACGCACTAGTCGACTTTGGAGGTGCCGATCGAGAGTGCCTTGCCTCTTTCTTAAGGGAGCATCAGAGAAGAGAGAAATGAGAAAGGAGAGAGAGAAGAGAGAAAGGGTGTATCGTCCATGGGGGTGGTGGCGGAGAGCAGCGGCGGGAGTGAGAAATAGCGAGCGGCGGGAGAGAAAAATGCGTATGCAAGGGTTAGGTTATTGACTTTTATTTCATTTGGATCGGGTTGGGTCGATTCAGTTGGATCGACCCACCCAACATGTATTATTTAACACTATTAGCGCGTATTATTTAACACTGTCCGCTAACAGTGATATAGCGGTCTACTATAGCGTTGTTAGCGGCACTATATTGGCTCTGGCAGGTCGCCCGCTAAGGGTCACCCGTTATAGCATTTTTAGCCCTGCTAAAACGCTATAGCGTGCTATTCATAACATAGATGTTTTTACACCATCGTATATATCTCTTATAAGGTTTATGTATGTCAATGAGATGCCTCTTTTTTCCAAGGTTCTCCAAAGAACCTCCCTCGGTACAGTATTGTAAGTTTTTTCTAGATCAACAAATATCATGTGAAAGTCTTTTTTTTTTGCTCTAAAATGTTCCATAAAACGTCTCAAAAGGTGAATTGCTTAAACAGTAGATCTGTCTTACATGAATCTTAATTGGTTCTCTGTTGTACTCGATACTTATCTTAACCTACGTTCGATAATTATTTTCCATAATTTCATAGTATGGCTCATTAACTTGATACCTCGATAATTCGCACAATTCGGAATGTCTCACTTGTTCTTATATATGGGTATAAGTGTACTCGCTCTCAATTCCTCGAGCATCTTTTGGTTTCTCCCTATTTCATTAAATAGTCTTGTGAGCCAAGTGATTCTTGTTTCTCCTAGGATTTTCTAAACTTCTTGTCTGGTCCTACCGATTTACCACTTTTCATATATTTAAGAGCCTCTTTGACTTCATTTTTTTGAATACATGGGTAGAAATTGTGGTTTATCTACTTTTCTAATTTGGCTAACTCTCATAAGTTAATACTAACATCTTTATTTTCATTAAAAAGATTATAAAAATATTTTTTTCATCTATTTCTTATATCATCATTTGCCACTAAATTTTCTCATTCTTGTCTTTGATGCAAACAACAACAACTAAGCCTTTTCCCATACTAGACGGGGTCGACTACATGGATTCTTTGTTTCTACTGTTAGGTGCCATGTTAGCAGTTATGCAAGAATAATTCATATATAAAACAACAACAACTAAGCCTTTTCTCATACTAGACGGGGTCGGCTACATGGATTCTTTGTTTTCACAGAGCTCTATCATATGCCATGTCACCAGTTAACTCACAATAAGCTAGATCATTTTTTATTGTTTCTTTCTAACACTTTTGTCGTCGTCCTCTACCTCTTTTAATACTTTCCAAATTTAGTTTTTCATACCTTCTTACATCTTCTTTCTATATGTCCAAACCATCTTAAACAATATTCTCTCATTTTATCCTCTATTGGTGCCACTCCTAATTTGTTTCTAATAACCTCATTATGTATACGGTCTTTTCTTGTATGACCACTCATCCATCTCAACATCTTCATTTTTGTCACGGACATCTTTTGTACATGTAGATGGTTAACTGCCCAATACTGAGAACCATAAAACATGGCAGGTCTAATTGTTGCTCTATAATATTTACCTTTTCACTTTAATGGTATCTTCTTATCACAAAGAATACCTGATGCTCCTCTCTATTTTAACCAACCAGTATTAATTCTATGCGTAACATCTGCATCAATTCTTCCATCACTCTGAAAAATTGACCCTAGGTATTTAAAACTTTCCTTTTGGGGATGCAATGTGTGCCAATTTTAATTTTTATATCCTCCGAAGTAACCAAATGATCAAACTTACATTCCATATATTCTGTCTTTGTTCTACTAAGTCGAAGGCCTTTGCTTTCTAATGTTTCTCTCCATAGTTCTAATTTTCTATTAACTTTTTCCTTAGACTCTTCCACTAATACAATGTCATCTGCAAATAACATACACCAAGGTACTTCATCTTGAATATGTTTTGTTAACTCATCCATCACCATTATAAATAAGTATGGGCTTAAAGTTGATCCTTGATGTAACCCAATATTAACTTTAAAGAAGTATGTCGTTCCTTCATGAGTCCTCGCACATGTTTTTGCACATCATACATGTCTCTTATAAGGTTAATATATGTCAATGGGATACCTCTTTTTTCCAAAGTTCTCCAAAGAACCTCCCTCGGTACCCTATCATAAGTTTTTTCTAGATTAATAAATATCATGTGAAGGTCTTTCTTTTTTGCTCTAAAATGTTCCATAAGACGTCTCAAAAGGTGAATCGCTTCAACAGTAGATCTGCCTGGCATGAATCCAAATTGGTTCTGTGTTGTACTTGATACTTGTCTTAACCTACGTTCGATAATTCTTTCCCACAATTTCATAGTATGGCTCATTAACTTGATACCTCGATAATTCGCACAATTCTGAATGTCTCCCTTGTTCTTATATATGGGTATAAGTGTACTCGCTCTCCATTCCTCGGGCATCTTTTGGTTTCTCCATATTTCATTAAATAGTCTTGTGAGCCAAGTGATTTCTATTTCTCCTAGTATTTTCCAAACTTCTATAGGAATATTGTTTGGTCCTACTAATTTACCACCGTTCATATGTTTAAGAGTCTCTTTAACTTCATTCTTTTGAATACGTCGGTAGAAATTGTGGTTTATATACTTTTCTGATTTAGCTAACTCTCCTAAGCTAATACTAACATCCTTATTTTCATTAAAAAGCTTATAAAAGTAGTTTTTCCATCTATTTCTTATATCATCATTTGTTACTAGAATTTTTTCATCCTCTCCTTTGATGCATCTAACTGAATTAAGATCTTTAGTTTTCTTATCTCTAGCCCTAGCTATCCTAAAAATATCTCTTTCACCCTCTTTTGAGTTGAGTTTTTTTATATAAATCCTCCCAAATTTGAGCTTTTGCTTCATTGAAAGCCTTTTTCCTTCCTTTTTTGCTTTCTTATAAGCCTCTAAAGTTTCACTAGTTTTCTTATCATAATGTAATTTATAGCATGCCCTCTTTGCCTTGATTTTATTTTGCACTACTTCACTCCACCACCAAACTTCTTTTTGTGCCGGTACACCTCCCTTAGATTCACCGAACACATCTTTTGCCACTTTCCTAATATGTATAGTCATATAGTTCCACATATCACAAGGTGTACTAACATAATTCCAAGCATCTCCTTGAAAGACTTTCTGTTTAAATATATCTTCTTTCTTGCTTTTGATGTTCTACCATTTAGTTTGAATAGCTCGATGCATTCTTTTCTTCTTTGTCCATTTTTTTATTTGTAAATTCATAACTAAAAGTCGACGTTGGGTAGTTAAACTTTCTCCTGGAATTACCTTGCAATCTTTACAACACGCTCTATCTTTTTTTCTACAAATAAAGTAATCAATTTGTGTTTGTGATAAGCCACACTTATAAGTAATTAAATGTTCATCTCATTTTTTAAAGATTGTATTGACTATAAAGAGATCAAATGCCATAGCAAAATTTAAAATCTCCCTACCTTCCTCATTTATATCCCCAAAACCAAAGTTTCCATGAATACCTTGATATCCTAATGCCTCCTTACCGACATGTCCATTTAAGTCTCCTCCTACACAAATCATCTCCTTCGTGGAATCCTTTGAATCACCTTATCTAACTCTTCCCAAAAAGCAGTCTTTATACTATCTTCTAGGCCTACTTGGGGTACATAAGTACAAACTATATTCAAAACCTCTGCTCCTAACACTAATTTCAACGTCATGATTAAGTCACCATATCGTTGTATATCTACTACACTATCCTTGAAATCTTTATTTATGATAATACCAACTCCGTTTCGAGCATTTTCCTTACACCATAATTTAAAACTTTTATCCTCTATCTCTTTTGCTTTTTCTCCAACCCACTTTGTCTCTTATAAATATAGAATATAAATCTTTCTCCGAATCATAGTATCTATCACACATCATGCATCCGTCCATATTTAAAATGCGAAGACCCTCTCTGTAAATTATTCACTACATTCGGGTGGCAATGTAGCGGGACTAGCACGTCGCTAGGCGAGGACGCCCTAAAGCAATGCTCATACTTTGTGTAATCTTTGGTATAAAAATCCAACAAAGTTTTACGCTGGCTGTCGAAAGCCTAACGCAATCCTTCTCCTTTATTCGGGCTTTGGACCGGTCATGCAAGAGTCCCTTATATGGGCGGAGTTTTTCTTTAAAACCATTTTTATATTTGAAAACATCAAGTTTAATAAAATCTTTTAATATTATTTTTGGAAAACAACTGAATCTCATTTCCAGTTTGTTTGCATGGGTGACATACTTTTCCTTCGTGAGTTAGTCTTTCCATTTCAATCACTTTAACCCTTTGTTGAGTGGTGGGTGTCAAACCACTTTAACACTTTGATGGGTTTAGGGTATCGAACCACTTTAACCTTTTTTATGGGTGTAGGGTATCGAACTACTTTAACCCTTTTGATGGGTGTAGGATATCCTACCACTTTAATTAACCCTTGGGTATAGGGTTTTAGAATGAGACTATTCTCGATCGAACGAGTTTTTAAGGTCTGGTTTAGATTTGATTTGTTTTGGAATTTTAGAGTTTTGGAATTATATAAAATTTGTTAATTTGCAAACATTTTAGGGTTTGGTTTCCAATGTCTCATTTTCACTTGTTTTTTTCAAGAAAATTGTTTGAAACTATTCTTTCTTTGAAGGCAATCATTTGAAATAGTAAAATCCTACCAATTTGGCTGGGGGTAATGTAGTCACTTTTTTTAGATTTTGTCAAAATTTGATTTTTTAGAGGGATGCAATGTACCTTTATTTTGAGGTTGCTATAAAATTTTGGTGCGAAATTGAGGTTGTTTAAGGTGTCTTTATTTGAAAAACTCTTAAAAGACCAAAAATTACAATTTTTCTTTGAAAAGGGTAAATTGTCTAAAGATCATTTTTTTTTGTTTTGAAATTTTTTTTGGGTGTTTATAGATGCCCCTCTTTGGCATTAATCCAAATTTATTTGGATAATGATAAAGAAGAAAACACCCATTTTATTTTCTTCCCAGATTTATCTTGAGTATGAATTTTTCTTTCATTCCATAACATCTATATTGTTGGATTTGTTTTTGCGAAGGAGATTCTTTGCTAAAAGGGGACTTGATAAGAAAACACCTGGTCCTAGGATGATCATGCATGTATGACCCTTGATGAATGCATGTGTGTATGAAATGTGAGGTGAATGAATTGAATGTTTAGAGACCCATACCTATGATTCGTGAACTTGAGAATAAGCCTATAAAGGCCGTCTGCCCCAAGCAGAGGGTTCATGTATTGTTTCTTTTGATGTTTTGGGTTTTCAAAATTTCTTTTAAAAAAAAAAGAACTCCTTTTGGTTTCTATAAAAAAGTACTTCCAATTTCTTACATTTCCCCTCACTCGGGTTTTGATACCCACTAATTAGCAGAGGTTTTGTAGAAGATTTTGAATAATATTTCAAAATTCAATTTCTCACTCAACAAAGTTTAATTCTCAAACAAAATGAGATCCAAATAAGTAGGTCATATTCCTACTCTAGGATTTTAATTGTAAACTTTTCTCCATTGGGATGAGCTGTGGGAATTTCGGGAAAGAGTTTCTCACGGTCCCTTCTGAAGCATCCCGTAATATAAGGCCAAGAAATTTTTTATAAAAATTTGCTCTTTTGAGCTTTGGCTTTTCTTTTTTTCTTTTCTTTCAAAGGGAACCTCTGTATTGGAGGCTTTTGTTTTCTCTTTTGTTTTCTTTTTCTTTTTGAAAGACCTCTACATTGGAGGTTTTGTTTTTCTTTCATTTCTTTTGATTTTGCCAATTTTCCTTTTGGGGGAGAAATGAAGTGGGGGAATACAACTCATCCCTTTAGATACTTGATTCAACCAAGTATATCCCATTTCTTTTGAAAATATTTTGCTCTTTTTAACTAGGCTTCATTTTGTAAGCCAAAGATTTTTGAAATGTTACCAACTGATTTTGAAAACTCTACTTTTTATAAAGCATCAATTCCCTAATTCAGGGTCACATAATCCATTTTGATCCTTCTTTCAATAAATTCAAAGGAAATCTATTTTTTAAAATCTTTTCAAAAGAATTTAAAGTAGATTGATGTAAATGACATATAAAATGTATTCCATATGATATGGTGGAGATACATGCTTTATGAAATGATGAATGTATTCAGTCTCTATGAAAGGTGTTTAGAAAATGCACTCTACATGCCCCTAGTTTGAAGGGGGTGATAGGAGCATTCATACACTATGGTCGAGCCTTATTGTGGCATGTGATGAATAATTTTCAATGTCATGCATGAATGACCTATACATGCACGATCTTGGTTTTTGGCATTGTATGATATGATCCTAGCCTTTGATGCATTTTGGGTTAGGTTTACTCCTTAAATTGGCCTATAAGAAATCCCCTCCTATGGAGTTTGAAGGTTTTTCCAAGTCGAGGATTTTATGGAATTCAGAAAGCTCGGAGGCTTGATCGTCCTCATGGATGAGGGGATCTTCCTCTTTGCTCTGAAGTGCTTTAATTTATAGGGAAGTATTATGTAGAAGAGAAGTGTTGTACACAAAAGGATTATGAGACAATTCAGGTTTGAGAATGTATATGGATTTTGTCAAAACCAATGCTTGAGTTTGTACCTGATTTTGAAAACCAAAATTTTTAGGATTTTAGACTTTTTCAATTTTTTGGATTTTTCCAAACAAACGCTGGAAGGAAGAATATAAAAGACTTTCTTTTCAAATTTTTCAAATGTTTTTAGGTTTTGGGAGTTTTCTAAATTTTTTGGTTTTTTCAAATATATACTTTTTTTATTTTGTTTTCAAGAAAGGGTCTTTCATCGAGACTACAAAGAAAACACCATGAATTAGACTTCAAACAAGAGGTCTAGGCCATAGGTTTCGGTTTTATTGGCTCTAGGGTACCCTTGACCCAATTAGTCTTAGGTGGTAGCTCAGGGGGTATGGATGGGCGGGCACCCTAAGCCATGTCGACCCAGGTTAGGTAGAGGTAAGATGGGTTGTAATCTACCTTGGTTTTTTTCTCCTAAACCTTGGTATGGTGCATACCTTATGTTCAATAATATATTCCAAGGCTTTTTAAGTTTTGAAATTTTTTTATAAAGAGGATGGCCTTGGAATGACGTATCATCTATGGTATTGTTATACACTTGAGTTTTGTTGGGGTGTGCCTACGAGGTGTATGGCTTTAGAGGTGGAATTGTTTGACTCCCCTAGGATTCACACCACCCTAGGGGTGGAAGACTTGGGTGATTTAGGTGTTTCTAGGAGATGGACGACCTTGGAACGGTGTTATAGTATATAATTAACTAATATAAAAGTCTAGTAATTAATCATCAAATTACTAAACTTTAGGAAAAATAATATATTTTAATTCAGTATTTAATTTATAATATTAACTAAATGATATAGTGTATGTTTGTTAATTACTAATTTTATCTTAAAATTAATTGACAAATGCAAAACTAAAATAGTAATTAATATTAGTTCAATATTTCATTAGTAGATATAATTTTATAATTAATTAATCAGCATATATTAAAAACTAAATATGAACCAAAATTAATTAATTTTAGTTAATTGATCAATAGTTGTAGTTAATAGTACTTTATTTTTAATTAAATAATATAATCTATATTTAAATCAAAAGCTACAATTACCTAATATAAATTAATAATAATTTCATTGCTAAGTAGATAGCTATTTTTGGTATTATTTATTAATATACAATATGTTAATAATTAAACTAAAACTAGTATTTTGTTGCCTTGGATTTTTTTTGCTATGTAAACTGATTTCTTGAACCATGTAAGAGACACATCTTACTCTATTTGCTATTATCATCTGTCTCGTTCGGCATCAGCTGGAGATGGTACTCAATTTTGAGTAAGCTCGAAGTCGATGAGGTCTGTCTTTTCCTTGATTCCCACGGTCCCTAGCCTTATAAATTGCACAAACCACAGGGTACTAAACTGTGGCATGAAACTACATGGTACAAAAGCAGATTACGCTCAAACCACAAGGTACTGAAGTGGGCTTTTCCCTAGATTTTAATTCGATGATGAGGTAAACCAATACAAAACACCAATATAGATTTTGACTTCAAACCATGTTGACAAATTCTATGACATGAATTCAACCCAAATTTATAACCAAACTTTCTACTAATGAATAGTATGATACTTTAGGAAGACCTTCACAATTTCATTAGGCAAAAAAAATCCAAGGAACTATGAAGCACCTATCATCATTAATTACCAAGGTAAAATCAATGACGAATATGTCAGAAATCGGCAAGGTGCAACAAAATGGTAAACATGCCGCATTTTTCTAACAGAAAATACTAACATGCATTGAAGTGCCAAACATGCCACAAGAATGAGTTCATGAATTCCAAGCTTACGTAGGAGAATCAAAACCAAGAATTAAAATTCAAATCACTTGTTAAAAAGAATATGAAGATTGATGTACCAAATGAATGGCTGTTATGGTACAATAAGATGGCAATCCATGTGCCTCAAATTGCTGGCAAAACAACAAATAATAACCCAAGGTGCGATAAAAGGTTCGCAGCCAACAAATCACCAAGGTGCCCAAATGCGACCAAGTCATGTGACACATAGATATTGATCAAAGCTTCTCATTCAGAAGATTTTCAAAAGGTAACGAGCAGATCTTTTGTGAAATAAGCACAACAACCAAAAGGTTATTCTGGAAATTAGTTATCAAAGTGATCTATCCAAGCCGATGTCCAATACTTTCAAAATTCTTTCATAACTCTTTTAAGTAAAAGTTAGTTTTGCATCAATAATTATACTCATGTGCTTATAGACAGCGAAGAAAGAAGACAATCAGTCATCAATTTATCTACTCATAATTAGTGAGTTAAGACAGGCCAACGCAAACGCGGCACTATTATGATAAATGAAGCATCTATCATTCTCTCAAAGATCTTCAACAATAGATGGCCTACAAAAGTGTCTTCAAGTCATGACATGGAGTATCTCTTTGCACCAACCAATGAAACATGTAAAACAGAGAACATCATTCAGCTGAAGCCGCTTATTGGTTTTAACAAGATAAACAAATCAAGTGGCAAAACAAATAGCGTACATGACTTATAACAGTTACAATGTCCAAAAGTGCTACATGACCAGACAACACCACTTAGTGGAGAGAACGAGTTAAGACATAACCAATAAGATTCTTAACTCAAGAACAAGAAATACTAGCAATCAACCAAAATATTTATCTTCAGACCACACCTTTGTTGGATTTGATGTTGTTATTGCTTGCCTTTGAATTTCAAAAAGTCTCAAATACTTGCAAAAGCAATTTGTTTATCTTATTTCTTTATTCTTACTAAACACACACAAATGTTCCACTGCATTGCATCTAACTATTCTTCATCCATAACACGCCTTTGGAGTCCCAGTTGCTCATTACCACAATTCATCTAATCCAGTTCCTCACTGTAGCCTTCTTTTTCTTCTTAATTTTGTAATTTGGATAAAAGCTACCCTGATCATTGCTAGAGTCCCTTTGCTCCTCCTATTTCCAGTTGACTTGCACCACTTCACACTCACCAGATTCCACCATCCGCCCCTCTGTGCCTCCTAGCTAAACAACATCACCCTTCAGGCAGTGCCAGCTTCTCATTGATTGCCATCGCTACTGCCAGGCCCAACCACCTGCATCATAGAGGTTTTATAAATGTGACCAATAATGTAGCCAACCTTATCTACCCTTCTTGTCATTAATTCTCTGCACTTTGCTGTTAAAGTTGTTGTATATCACACCTTCCTGACAGTTTGTGAGAATCTGCTCTACATCTCTGTGGGAAAACTTCTATCCACTTTTGGGCATCATTACTCACAAAACCGCACACTGATTTGGTCCATCTTCTTCCTGGCAACCTACCTATTTGCTGAGTTTCTCGGTATAGACATCATCACTGTTGATTTGTCATCTTTGGCCACCTCTACGGCTGCTGTTCTGCAATTGCTGCAAAATGTTGCACAAACCCTGCCATCATCAACTGCAATTCATTGTCAAGATCAACTAGATCAGCCCTTTCCTTCTCCTTGTGTTATTCCATCCCTTAAAAACAGTTGGCCCAATTTTTTTTCTTAACCCCAAAATTGGCATGATCAAATTCAATTATCAAAACAAAACCCTAGTTAGACTAAAAAATCCATAAAGGATATGCTTCACGAAAGAACCTTTTTTTCCAAGCAAAGGAGAGCTAAATCTGGAGGATCCCTATTAGCAAATACTTTTTGAGCTCCTTTATCCCTATTGATCAACCCGAGAAGTGGATTCTTCACCACGGGTTTGTAGTTAGGGTGTTAGATTCTGGATGGGCTAGTCTCTTCTTTGATGGATCTATGTCAGACTCTGTCGCTGTAAGCTATGGGTTTCATTTTGTTCACTTTCGAGTTCTCTCATCCATGTTTATCATCTCCGCATTGGCAAATGCTGAATTTGGTAGCGATGGTGGGCCTCTAGACATGTAGTTTGAACTAAATACAACTTGTTTGCACAAAGAGCAATTGCTCACCTGGCCCAGGGGGTCGACTCATAAATTCAATACCCCGACAGATCTAGCTTTGACCTCGCCATTGTACCAGGAAAATAACCGTGTTAAGACTTGAACTTCCCCCAATTTGAGATCATCTCATTGCTGAAGCTATTGCTTTACAAGGAGCTGGCCATATTCTGTGCATCTTTGGCCGCCTTTTTTACAGTGTTTCTTCATCATTTCTCCAATACTTAGCTCTGAGACCATGTAAGTAAACGATCAACACTAACTCAATGCTGAAGAATTCAATCTGGAAACAAGCTCAATTACTTCAAAGAGCACCACTAACATGGTTACCACCAGCCAATACATTAAATTATCAACGGATATTTATGTTAAGGGTATACTAAACCGAGAGGTGTGTTCTTTATTTACAAAAGATGTATGCAGAAAGATGAGGAGGCCTAGCCCCAAGACTTATCGAGCTAGCTTTTGGGTTCGTCCCATGGCTGGATGAGCTGGTTGTTGGACAGTTGGTAATAAGTTACTTTTAATAATCCTTTGCATGTATCATAGCATGAGGAATTTATACGTGAAGGTTGGCCTTGTATAATCGGTCATTATGTTCTGCACAATAGTTATGTGCATGATTAAGGAGCTTGTATGTCTACATTTTCTTCTTCTGAAGACTAAATGCTATGGTCTGGACATGCCAAAATGGTGGCTTGTCCTATGTGGCTCACACAGATGAGTGGCATACACTCGACACTTTTTAATAAATTTGTCCTGATGAAAAACACTATTTTCATGTATTAGAATATGATAAAACTCATCTTTAGTGAATCAAACATAAAAAAAGTATGCTTCACCTTGTCGTTTCCATCTCTTTTGATGTTTCCAGCATAAACATGTAGATGTTCTCATAGGATCTATGGGGACATGGGATAAAGCAGTAAATGCACCTCACCTCTCTGCAATGTGAAAATAATATATACTTTATTAATGATAGTACACTGTTTCCTGCTATAGAAAAGCAATGTCTAAGATATTGCCTCAGGTTTGTTGATTCTAATCTGTTCTATCGGTACATAAGAAGCACATCTCACAGTATAATTTTGTTAACATTGTCTTATTTCTTGAATGGGAGGGATGATACTCAGCTAAGATCCTTTGCTTAGCACAGTTCTTCACTGTATACAACCGACCAGAACTTATCTTTGTAAAAAAAAATTATTTTCTCCTCTTTTCGTTTTTCAGGTAACATCAAAGGCTGGTGTGGTCGATAAGCCAGTGCAGCCATCTATTTTTGTTCTGACATTTCAGTTTCTAGTAGCTATGTTTGTCATGGATACTTGGCAATATTTTATCCACCGGCTCATGCATCAGAGCAAGTTTCTATACCGGCACATTCATTCACAACACCACAAGCTGGTAGTCCCCCATGCGATTGGAGCTCTGTACAACCACCCACTGGAGGGTCTTTTGCTAGATACTTTCGGAGGGGCAATATCCTTTTTGTTTTCAGGAATGACTGCTAGAACTGCAGTCTTTTTCTTCTGCTTTTCTGTGATTAAGACAGTTGACGATCACTGTGGACTTTGGTTACCAGGCAATCTTTTCCATATCTTTTTCCAGAACAATACTGCTTATCACGACATTCACCATCAGCTTGGAGGTTTAAAGTTCAACTATTCACAGCCATTCTTTTCAATTTGGGATAAACTTCTAGGGACCTATATGCCGTTCACTCTTGTGAAGCGTCCTGAAGGTGGGTTTGAAGCAAGACCTTTGAAAGATTAGCTCTTTCTTTCTGCATTCTTGCTCCAATGCTCATGTACATTATGAAGGACTGATAATCAAGTATTTTCCAATGAATATCTTCATTAAGCTAAACCTGCGAGCAGAAGAATTGTATATAAACTATAAAGCTTCCAGCTGAATCTGCATGTGGACCAGTGCTTTTGTGAGAAGGCTCCCAATGTTAGTGTCTCAAGGCAGATGATCAGCTTCTTTCTTTTGGAATAGCTTAGAAGGATGTGTTGTACTTCTGCTTATCCTCGTGTGTTTCCACTGCTTGGTGTGCTCATTTTAAGGTTTAATGGTGTGGCTGTATGATCTGCATGGCTGGCTGCAGATTGATGTGCCTTTTCAAATGATGAACTAGGTGTGATTAGTTGTTCCTGTTGGAACCAGCATCTACAGCCCTTGTCTGGTTTGGTGAGTACACCTGCAAACTCGTTTGATCTATCCTTGCTATCTTGTCTTTGTCCAAAGATTGTTCCGTGCCTCTGTCAACTGATGCAAAGGGTATGTTGGGGTTTGTGTAAACTTGATTAGGTGCACTTGTGGTATTACTCTTTGTAGAATCCTTATAATCTGTTTCAGTAATTTGATTCCTTCCCCTTAGAAGAGGGTATGCTTATGTTAGACTGAAAACTATAGCTCTTTGTAGAATCCTTATAATCTGTTTCAGTAATTTGATTCCTTCCCCTTGGAAGAGAGTATGCTTCTGTCAGACTGAAAGCTATAGCTCTTTGTAGAATCCTTATAATCTGTTTCAGTAATTTGATTCCTTCCCCTTAGAAGAGAGTATGCTTCTGCTAGAGTGAAAACTATCTGTTGGTTCAATTGGAATTGGGCTTTATCCTACGTGCATAGCTAGTATCTTCTGCACTGTTGCAGTGACTGCTGCGACATGCGGGTGAGAGGAAGAAATGAAACAGGAGGCAGAACTCCCCAAAATATTTATTATGCAGTTGTGAACATCGGTTTAGACGACAAATTTCCGAGTTATTTTGGAATCAAATTTGAGTTTCGCTGCAAACATTGATTATTGAATCTGATACCTTTTTTTAGTTGCGTACTGTTTTATGAATACCAAAATTCAACAAAATAAATTCAGGTTTCGGGACATTTGGGTCCTAACCTGCAGCCTTGACATCACTGAGAGAGTACTATTGGTCGGCGTTAGGGCCGAGATATGTATTATCATACCAGACCAAGAATATATTTTAATGCTAAATTACCAGCCTAATGGTATGACGTTCGATCTGAATCTGGATTAATTAACCTGCGCTATAGATGCCAAGTTTTGGCATTTATTATTGTGGCTCAATGTAAAATCGACAAAAAAGTGTTGATTTATAGATGCTCTTTTTTCTGTATCTGTTCATTTTGGAATCCAAAAGTTAAAGGTTGCAGTGTTATTTAAAAGAGATTTGAGGAAGAATATCGGAGCATTCCGCAGCAGTAGAGAATCAGATTCAAGTTGATTTCAAGTTCACGAAACTTAAATGCTAGAAAGGAACCATGACCTCTGACAAAGGTCTTGAGTCCCTGCCAACGAAGAAGAGTAGCAGCACAAAAAGGGTTGCCTCATCTGGCGGGGCCCTTTGACTCCCAAGTTGCAGATTGTGCGTTCGATTGCCAGGGTTGCATTCGTATGTCTATCGGGCTTTGGCCTTCCGTTAAAACAAAAAAAGAAAAAGAAGGGTTGTAACAGTTCAGCTTTGGATGAGGATCACGACTCCTTCCATCCACTGTGGCTACAGCAGCCGACGCTACACTTTTTTGCTATATACTTCACTGTAGCAACAGTGTTTTGGAGACCGATTTGCTGCCCTCCGCGCCTATTTAACGGCTTGGGAAGAGGGAATCGAGGCCATCCTTGTTCGGTGGTGAAGAAAACGGCATTTTTTGGGCCTTTCGCTAGTTAAAGAAACCCTTCTTTTTCTCGTTTCATTTCCACGCACAAATCAGTACCATTCGCCGGCGATCTTCACCCCAAAAGAATGGTTATCTCTTTGGGCTCAAAGATCAACCGTTGTTGCCATGATCATTGGAAACCGGCAAATAACCAACACGGGAAATAGAGCTTACTGCTACTAGGTTTCCCTCGTTCATCGGGCATTTACGAACCGAGAACCTCAAGTTTACCCGGTGAGTCGAATGGGTCCAATTGAATTGAATCATTCGGGTTGGATTGGGTCCATAAGGATTTGTATTCAAACCTAATAAGTACTTGGATTTCGGGATAGTGTGCTAGCTTGGACAAAATCCAATTTGGGAAGGACCCTACAACGCAGATCCGGATCTCAGCTTTGAATCTTGATGAATTAAGGTTGAACTTCCACAGTGTTGGATTCGGCAACTAAGCCTATATTTAGTTCATGAAAGAAGCCGTGGTATTCGGCCTCATTTTTAGCCAATATAGGGTCGTACTGACTATACCGACATGACCACCGAGATACAGCTGGGTCACCCATTTGGGTTGTATGACTTTTAAGGTTAACGTTGAAATCACAGCCGAGGCATGCTTGATTCAACTTAATTGATGCTAAGTGATGAAATAAATATGAACAAAGGAAGACAAGCTTGAACGACTTCTAGAGGCAAGGAAATGTTTCCAGATGAACCATATAAAGGTGAAAATGTGTGGAGCAGCCACATGTTGAGGCATCTTCTCCAAGAGGGGCATAAATTCGAGCATCTTACATTAGTAAAAAAAAGGTACGATCCAGCTGCACATAGAGACGTTTTTAGCTTACACTGATAAAAGAAGAAAAACGATAAAATCGCTATGGTAAATCCACCCACCAATGGATATTTTTTTGGGCCGCAATTATCATAAAGAAGTTGACAAAATTACTATGATAACTCCAGCTACATGGAGACATCGCCTAGCTGCACTCACCATGAGAAGATGAAAGTTACCAACTTCCGTTTTGCTGAAGATGAAAAGTGGAGATCGCGGCGAATAGCACATGGAAAAGCCCCACATCAAATGGTTGGAACGAACCTGATCTCTCCTCTGAGCATGCTCATTTTGGAGAAGATAAATCTGTTTTTTATGAGGATTTTCTATCAGATTTTGGTTGAAGATAAAGATGATGTGAAGGCATCCATTTTCACAATGAATAAAGATGGAGATAAGGATGAGTAATCACACAAGAAAAGATCATATATGTAATGACGTTATTAGAAACAAATTAAGAGTGACACTAATAGATGATAAAATGAAAAAATTGTTTAAAATGGTTTGAATATACAGAAAGATTATGAAAAATTAGGTAGTGAAAATATTAAAAGAGGAAAACCACAAAGTGTCGGAAAGAAACAATAAAGAATGATCACACTTAGGTTTAATTAATTGTTATCATGTCACATATCAAATTCTATGGAAACAAAGAATCCATGTAGTCAGCCCCATCTAAGAGGATAAAAGCCTTTGTTGTTGTTGTAAGCTAGACACCCCCATGAGTAGGCTTCTGCTTCATTACTATGAGATCCTTCTCCTCTGGTTGAACTTAACTGTTCCTCGTCAGAAACTGTCCTTGGATATCGGTTAGGAGAAGCGACGCCCACAAATCTGAATGAGTGTAATACCGTGAATGAGGCCTTCTCACATTACTGGAAGAATTAACATGATGAGGCGGCAGTGCATGAGTTTCACTTCCAAGATCAGGTTTAGTAAGGGTTTGCATGTCACGACGGAGGGGGAAGACAACGAGAGGTTGCACAACAGGCTGCGCAACTTGATTAACATGTGAAAGTGCCTTCACTACAGGTGGTGGCAACAGATTACTTGTTGATGAGAGCATTGGTGGGCCTGCATGTGGCTGCGACGATGATGGTGGTGCACCTGTAGAATTGGTCCACATCGCTTCTGATTGTGTCCGTTCTTCTAGTTGGGTTTGCAGTTTATTTATGTCAGCTTCTAGCATCGCCTTTTCGTCTCTGAGTTCATTTTTCTCTTCAGCAATCTGCTTCAGAAGATACTCTTGTGAACTCGATTGTGTGTTTCAATTACATAATTCTTCCATGAAATGACGAATATGAGAGACTAGAACTCAAAATAAGGCTTGAAATTCTAAATGTATCTCAACATGTGGGAGGAAAATATGGAGGAAGACCAACACACTTACAGATATAGAACACATGATGGAACTACTACAGAATCAAATATACTTTTTGTTTATATGATGAAATCACTAGAATAAATAAACTGCAGATAGCGAATTCTTGCAGTTTCACTAAAGCAACCGTCTACTTTTAATTAAAGAAACAAAATAGATCAGAAAGGAATTCGATTTTATGCACAGAGAAATACTCTTTGTTATCTAAATGAGCTGAGATCCATGAAAACTGGAAGGTCATAGTAAAAGAGAAAGAGAAAAAAACTGTTGAATAACTTCCATGTTTTGGAAAACGTCATGTTAAGAACACGACTGAGAATATTAATGCACAATCTTGGCCTATGGGAAAACTTGGATGTTTAGATAGCGATTAGCAACCAGGTTAAACACCAAATCTGAACCCTTATCTTCAGTTCTAGACAAAAGAATCTACGGAACTTGCTGCATTTTCAAAGAGGTACAAAGAGAAGAATCTCATATTTGAGGAACTTACATAGCGAGACTGTCAATAATGCTGCATTCTCCTGCCTCAGATGATCAACTTCAGTGAGCAAACCCCGCAGTACTCTTGAAGCGTCTGCTAGTATTGAAGCTTTTCCATCCTTCTGTTGAGATGGTTCTGTGGAAACAAATGCACAGGCCATTGAATTTGCAACTATAACCCATAAAGGCTTTCTCAAGTTGACGTAGAATAGAATACTCATCAGAGTTAACTAGCTGATTTTATCGCACCATAAAAGCAGTTTCTGCAGTATCATATTCCGATTGACCATTATGCTATTTCAGAAAAGGAAAAAATCTAAATTACCTAGGGCCTGACTTAAGCCTGAAAAGAGGTCATTTAAGTGGTCTCTTTTCAGCTTCTCCCTTTCAGCCTTGTGAATTTTCATTGCAACCTTATCTTTGTTCTTAATTTTCCTGCCATCACCGACATTAGACTTCATTATTGGAGTCAACTCAATGGGTCATTTTGACATACATGCTATAACTATTATGAAGAAACATGTCTGACCTAAAATCTGAACTTTATTAGATATCATATTGGTTACTGACAGAACTCCAAGCAGGAACATAAAGATGGTGTATTGTGATGCATCATTGAAAGTAATAGAGTGTTCCCAATATCTGCAAGAAAAAGGAACAGACACCTAAAAGCAGCAATATCTCAGCAATTAAATCCTAAACTTAGCCCACAAAACTCTTTCCCTCTCTAACATGCACAAAAAAATGGATGCTACTAACAATTTGTGCACGAAAAGAAACATGTGCTCACTTGCACCCTGATTTAGTGGATGCGGCTAACAAGTGTCTGCAAGAAAATGAGGATACAACATAGATGCCAACCTCTTAACCTGAACATGATTAGTATTACTAAATTTTATGATTAGTATTATTAATTTTATTGACACAATGTTTGATGTAATCAATTCCTGCAAAGAAGTGATCCCACTATTGAGTTCATGAAGTGAGCAAACTACTGGAGTTCATGTTTGCTCCAATTAACTTTTGACAGAAGCTACAAAAACTCACATTTTACCAAAATTGGAAAAAGTACACCTAATCCATCTTTTCCACTAGGAGAAAAAAGTTAAAGTAAGACGTTGAGATGTATAAACTTTTATAGAAATGCACCTCAGGAAGTGCCCTGATCTCTCTTGGGGGCAAGAACATGGTAACCATTAGGCATGAGTCTAGAATGTTCTTGAATTCAAGGATCAAGTTGAGTGGTTGTGTCCAATGTTGTAAATATCATATTGGATCTCATATCACATGGGGCATCGATACATGTGATTTTTAAATTATTTTCTTTAAAAATCATTTTAAAAAGTTTAAAAAATTAGAAAACATGAAAAGTTCTGTAATAACACATTCAATGTCAAAACAAACTAAATCACATGCATACTAAGTACAATGAGTGAAAGATGACACACCACAAAGGAAAATAAAGAAGAAAGAAATAGGGTGATGCACGGCCCCTTCTTGGGTGGCGGCTCACCTTTTCTTATTTGTTTCCTCTACTGAACCTAATGGCAACATTACACTTATATAATGTTTTCTAACTTGAAAGACATTTATACCCTTACTTTACTTAACATATAGCTGAATTAAACCCTTTCATTGGATTTCAGGTCCTACAACACTCCCCCTCAAGTTTGGAGGAATATGTTTAAGACTCCCAACTTGGTGCACAATTTGTCCAATGTAGGTTTTGAGACTGCCTTATGAGGATATCTCCAATATGGTCTTCCGACTTCACGTGTTTCACTTGTATCACTTTGTTTTCAATCTTTTCTCTTATGAAGTGGCAGTCCACTTCTATGTGTTTAGTTCTCTAATGTTGTACAGGGTTTGTAACAATCTATATTGGTGCTTTATTATATATATATATAACTATTGGATGCTGAATTTTTCCTTGGAGTTCAGTAATTAAGGAGATTAACCATAGACCTTCACTAGTTTCGTGTGTTGCAACCCTATATTTTGCTTATGCGCTCAACCTTGCCACCACCGATTGCTTTGTACTCTTCCAAGAGATTAAATTCCCACCAAACAATGCAATATAACCTAAAATGGACTTTCGATCATCTGCACAACCAGCCCAATCTTCATTTATATACAATTCAAGGTTAGTGTATCCATGATTAGAATATATAACTAGTGAAACTTTAGAGGCTTATAAGAAAGCAAAGAAGGAAGCGAAAAAGGCCGTGAGTAAAGCAAAAGCTAAAATTTGGGAGGACTTATATAAAAAAAACTCAACTCAAAAGAGGGTGAAAGAGATATTTTTATGATATTTGGCACAAAACTGCAACCTGATTTTCCTTTTTTCTTCAATTTGCCTGCTTTGATACCATATTAATTGAAATTGATAGGTACACTGAGTGAAGATGACACACGACAAAGGAAAATAGAGAAGAAGGAAATAGGATGATCACGACCCCTTATTGGGTGGTGGCTCACCTTTTCTTATTTGTTTCCTCTACTAAACCTAATGACAACATTACACTTATATAGTGCTTTCTACCTTGAAAGACACTTATACCCTTACTAAATATTACTTAACATATAGTTGAATTACATAAAATATGGTACCCTTCCATTGAATTTTGGGTCCTAAAACACATACATCGCTCTTGGGCCTCATTTTCAAACTTAGGATTGATATTATTAATGAATGTCGAATATATATGAGATTTTCAAAGAAAAAGGAGTTGGTCTTAAGAGAAGAAGGGATAAACATGCAAGAGGAGCCAAAGAAGTTGACTTAGAGGGAGTCTACACACACCTAAACTACGATTCTTTTTGAAAAATTAAGAATTTTGAAACTTATAGTGTATCGTATGATGCATGGTTTATCGTACGATACAGTGCCAATATCATAGTATATCACATAATACGTGCAATAAATGCATTTTGCAATATAGGTGCCTGAATTGTATTGGTTCAGGTACCAATACACCCGATATGCGTATCATATCATATGATACAATATGATTTTTATAACATCGTTCATGTCTGATCAAGACTGATAAGTGGCTGATGGAGTCTTCCGTGGGGTTCCTCTAAGTAGTCATGCTTGGCAGGGCTCTACAAATAGATGCTGGAAGCACCAAATCGTGACAGCTACCTACCTGAGTATGCAGCTTAATGAGATTCTTCATCATGGGGATCAACATCTAGTTCAGGTAAATTCCTGTAAGGCACAAGTTACCAGGGTCTGAAGGTGCATTAGGATTAACCAGTGTAGGAGTCTTATCTGGTAAACAGTGGATTATCTGAGTGCTAAATCAAGTACATTGGAGGTCCTCCTCCTCAACAAGAAGATACTCAGAAACTTTGCACCACATGCACTTGACTCTAACCTCAGTTCCAACATCACGGACAGCATAGAGGAGACATGATGAAGTCCCATTCAAGTAACATCCCTCTTGATCATGTGATCTCAACTAGGTCCGATTGGATGGATCCTCCTCTGTACCCCTTTCTTGTTCCACCGGTTTTAGTAGGGCCCGTGAAACTCAAAGGTGGCTTGTACTCCATTTGTCATTAGAGGACTAACATAACTGGTCAGTAGCAGCAGATTCTCTGAGAAGCCATGATGCTAGGCAAAGAAATACAAAGTGTTTTTGACAAATGTAAGGAAGCCAATGAGACTACATTGAAAGCACTCAAGGAAAACAAGGTGATGCAAAAAACGCAGTTGGAGACATGCCGATGAAGCCCCATTCAGGTAACATCCCTCTTGATCATGTGGTCTCAACCGGATCTGATTGGATGAATCCTCCTTCATACCCCTTTCATGTTCCACCGATTTTAGTAGGGCCACTGAAATCAAACTGCCTTGTACTCCATTCGTCATTAGAGGACTAACATAACTGGTCAGTAGCACAACCTCTGAGAAACCATTATGCTAGACAAAGAAATACAAAATACTTTTGACAAATGGAAGGAAGCTAATGAGACTATATTGAAGGCACTGAAGGAAAACAAGGTGATTCAAGAAACACGGTTGGTGACAGCCAAGTTGGGCCAGCAAGAATTATCCAGACAGCTAATGCTCATCATCAAGGTATTGGGATTGGTTTCCAAACAAAGCAAAAAACTCCATGTGTGAAAGCCCCTAGGTTAGAGTAAGGTTCCTGAAGAAGCATCCTATTCTTAGGCCTATGAAACTCAAGTTCCCTTGATTGTCCCAAATCGATCAAATCAGTTGGACCTTCCAAGTCAAATAACACTTTCTAAGCCAAAATTTAGTGAACAAAGGTAACAGAGATTGCACAATCTTTTCACAAACAGAATAGGAGACTAAAGGGATTGAGTACCACTTCATCTGGCAGTCAAGATAATTTTAGCAAAGACGGAGAGGCAAAGATGATTTATGACATCACTTTGATGAGATGCAGAGCTTTCCACCTATAGTAAAAAGGGTGAAAGAAGAGGGAGAAGGGAATGAGACCAGAGCAGTGGATCTTCCAAGAAGGATTATAACTGAATAAGAGATGCAAGAGATGTCTAACCAGGTATTAGCCAGTACTGCTATGCCCAAGATTATGATATGCATAGTTCTCTGAAGTCTGAACCACCTGAGGTATGACTTTTCTTATTGACTTGTGTGATGAAGCACTCAAAGTCTCAAACTATGGATTGCCTATGAGATAAGCATCCTAAGTTCAACATGGTAGCTGGTAATTGGAGCTCTTCAATGTTATGCCACATAGACACTTCGCCTAGGGAAAGTGTTGACTAAGATACCAACATTGACAAGGACACCGTGTCGGACACAATTGGTCAATGGTCAATAGTATCAAATGTTAATAATGTCGAAGTCTGTTTTAGACAAAGACGTACTTCAGCCAACTTATTTGAGTCCACTAACATCTATCTTATTAATGAAAAAGGTCGGCCATTTTATATATCTCTAGTCTTCTTTCTCGTTTATCTCATTGTTCTCACCCTCCTGCCATAGCATCTTTTCAGTAAGTCATCCTTGTTAGAGATTAACATGGTTGATTTCAGAGTGATGAAGGAGAAGGGAATGAGAGAGAAAGAGAAAATCCAATAATTAGCTAATGCGGTGTTCTTTGGGGTTTTGTGAATAGCCAATTTTTGGTAGGAGTATGTGAAAAGGTGTTGAGATCACTAAGTCAAATCAACCAAGCGCTTGAGCATGCAAACATAGCACGTTCTCTAGAAGAGGAATCCATACGTAGTTCTGGTTGCTCCAGAATACACCACGATAGATCAGTGAATCTATCCATTAGGCTTAATTGGTATAGGTTTTATACAATAAATGCTAAGAGTAGATTAAGTAAATGAAAAATCAGGTAAGTTGGTGGTCCCTTCTTGAATACAAATTTTACAAAAGCTGCTCACAACGTGACCTGGCATAGATAGCATGCCACCCAAGTATAACCGTGCAGTGGGAACTGATCAGTTTCTCATCCTCTGAAAAGGATAGTTCATTATCATATGGAAAAACAACTTTGGGATTTCTGTGATCATTGTAACCTTATTTAGTGGTGTAATATCGGTTTCCATGTTAATTCGTATATGATAGATTAACCATACAACATGGAAGGCAGAAGTCATGACATCCAGCATCAGCATTCATCTACACTAGGTAGAAGGAAGTATGTGCATTAGAAAAGTTATTTCAATTCTTAGACTTGTCTAGATCACTTGAACTAAATCTGTAAAGGAAAATGAGAAAAACTGAAAGAGCATAGGATCGAGAAACTGACCTGCCAACTGAATTTACATCTGCTATCTTTGCTTGGTTAGCCGTCATTTTAGGCAAATCTGAAATCACAACCATACAGAAACAACCACAGTTCATAACAAAAGCAAACCCAAACCGAGACCAACGATGGGAAATTAAAGGTTGAACGGAACAGCATATATGGAGTTGAGGAAACTAAACAAAACCAACGCAATGAGATCAATCTCAAGTAGACAATGCTTGTGCATCATTACTAAAATCTCAAAACAAACAGAAAATCAGCAGAGACACTGAAGTATAGCACATAAACGAGATATGCATGGCCCATAAACAAGATATATGAATAATGGAAACTATTGCAGCAAGAACTAATAAACTAAGTAACTTCAAGGAATAAGGAAAACCCACAATTTAAACCCCATCCGTTTTCCCCAAAGATTTCCTTAACCGCAAGAAAACATAAAAATCGCAAAGGAAGCCGGTGAATAATTCTCTCAGATCGACCAAACGAAGGCAAGAAGTTAATTTTTTATCTAAACAATGAAGTTGCCTCGCAATTTGTTGATCGACGGATCGATCTCGTGAGAGGAACGGAAGGTGACGACCAACACGGTGATATGGAGGGGCGACTGCGAAGCGCGTGCGAGGCATGCAACGCACGGCCGGCTCCCTGGTGTTCCGCGCAGCCCCCACGCAAAAACCGTTCGCCCCTTGCAAGCCGCGGATCTGCTGCAGTGAATCTCTCAACCCGTGCCAATCAGGAACCGTTTTCAAAAGCAAGGAGGCAATTTACGAGTATTGACACACCCCTTTTACTATCCACAAACTTCTATTTTTTTCTATATTTTTAAAAATACTTAGTATTTACCAAAATATTCTTACACATAAAATAACCTCTCATTCTCTCTCCTCTCTCACAAACGAGAAAACGTCTCATTTTGGCTCGTTTCTCCATTAATTCATCGCACATCAATTCATTTTAAGTACATTACACGATCTACCCAACAAGTGCACATATTGACATCCGTAAAAAAAAAAGAATCGAAAGAAAAAAAAGAGAGAAAAAGGAAAAAATGAAAAGAAGGATAAGAACCTCCGATTTAAAGGGAATTCATCGATTTACTAAAGTATAGTATGATGTTCATTTAATTTTGGTTGTTCGTTTGTTAGTTATTTTCGTTGATTTTTTAATAATTTTTTTGTTGAAAAAGTCATAGTTTTTTTGCTCGAGATGCGCTTAGACTACATCTCGATCGTCTCGATATAACAACAACAACAACAACTAAGCCTTTTCCCATACTAGACGGGGTCAGCTACATGGATTCTTTGTTTCCACAGATCCCTATCGTGTGTCATGTTAGCAGTTAACTCCCAATAAGCTAAATCATTCTTTATTGTTTCTTTCCAACACTTTTGTGGTCGTCCTCTACCTCTTTTAATACTTTCTAAATTTAGTTTACAGGTTCTTCTTTTGATCTTCTTTCTATATGTCCAAAACATCTTAAACGACGTTCTCTCATTTTATCCTCTATTGGTGTCACTCCTAATTTGTTTCTAATAACCTCATTATATATACGGTCTTTTCTTGTATGACCACTCATCCATCTCAACATCTTCATTTTTGCCACAAACATCTTTTGTACATATTGATGATTAACTGCCCAACACTCGGAACCATAAAACATGGCAGGCCTAATTGTTGCTCTATAATATTTACCTTTTAACTTTAATGCTATCTTCTTATCACAAAGAATACCTGATGCTCCTCTCTATTTTAACCAACCAGCATTAATTCTATGTCTAACATCTCCATCAATTCTTCTATCACTCTGAAAAATTGACCTTAGATATTTAAAACTTTTCTTTTGGGGAATGCAATGTGTGCCAATTTTAATTTCCATGTCCTCTGAAGTAACCAAATGATCAAACTTACATTCCATATATTCTGTCTTTGTTCTACTAAGTCGGAGGCCTTTGCTTTCTAATGTTTCTCTTCATAGTTCCAATTTCCTATTAACTTTTTCCTTAGACTCCTCCACTAATACAATATCATGTGCAAATAACATATACGAAGGTACCTCATCTTGAATATGTTTTGTTAACTCATCCATCACCATTATAAATAAGACGGACTTAAAGTTGATCCTTGATGTAACCCAATATTAACTTCAAAGAAGTCTCTCGTTCCTTTATGAGTTCTCACACATGTTTTTGCACCATCATACATGTCTCTTATAAGGTTAATATATGTCAATGGGATACCTCTTTTTTCCAAAGTTCTCCAAAGAACCTCCCTCGATATCCTATCATAAGCTTTTTCTAGATCAATAAATATCATGTGAAGGTCTTTCTTTTTTGCTCTAAAATATTCCATAAGACGTCTCAAAAGGTGAATCACTTCAATAGTAGATATGCCTAGCATGAATCCAAATTGGTTCTTTGTTGTACTTGATACTTGTCTTAACCGACGTTTGATAATTCTTTCCCATAATTTCATAGTATGACTCATTAACTTGATACCTCGATAATTCGCACAATTTTGAATGTCTCCCTTGTTCTTATATATGGGTATAAGTGTACTTGCTCTCCATTCCTTAAGCATCTTTTGGTTTTTCCATATTTTATTAAATAGTCTTGTGAGCCAAGTGATTCTTATTTCTCTTAGTATTTTCCAAACTTCTATAGGAATATTATCAGGTCCTACCGATTTACCACCCTTCGTATGTTTAAGAGCCTCTTTGACTTCATTCTTTTGAATACATCAGTAGAAATTGTGGTTTATATACTTTTCTAACTTGGCTAAATCTCCTAAACTAATACTAACATCTTTATTTTCATTAAAAAGATTATAAAAATAGTTTTTCTATCTATTTCTTATATCATCATTTGCTACTAAAATTTTTTCATCCTCGTCTTTTATGCATCTAACAGAATTAAGATCTTTAGTTTTCTTATCTCTAGCCCTAGCTATCCTAAAAATATCTCTTTCACCCTCTTTTGAGTTAAGTTTTTTATATAAGTCCTCCCAAATCTTAGCTTTTGCTTCACTAATGCCCTTTTTCGCTTCCTTCTTTGCTTTCTTATAAGCTTCTAAAGTTTCACTAGTTTTCTTGGCATAATGTAATTTGTAGCATGCCCTCTTTGCCTTGATTTTATTTTGTACTACTTCACTCCACCACCAAGCTTCTAAATCTCCTAAAAATCTTGATTGTCTCGATATGATATTATAAATTTTCTTTTCTTTGCTATATATAGGGCATGAGTAAAAGATTATAATGTCATCACTTCATCTAAAAGATGCAACGTCGTATCATATGAGGGACACCCCACAGATGACAACGAGGAGAAGAAGAAGCTCACCTTCCATTTTATGAGAAGAATAAATCAACATCAAATACTAAGATTGATATTGTAAAGAGTGGAGATGAGAGATCTCTTAATATGCTGAGATTACTCTCTAGCTTAAAAGGTCACATTATTTAAAAGATCTCAGGGTAAGAGGTAATTTCTAACTTTAGTAAATTTTATATTCAATATCAATAGTCACTATTCTAACTGACTAAGTTAAGTAAATGCATATTTGAAGACAATACGAAAAGTAATAACAACTTACACATGTTGTATTGTTGGCAGGTAAATGAAGAGGACAAATGTGAGGTCTGGTAATTGAGTTGAGATTGCAGATAGAAATGGGTTGATTCGATAAGCATATTTACTATATAAAGTAATAGATCATGCATTATTGATTGCTTTTATCGAGCATTGATAACCAGACACAAACAACTTTCATATGCCATGAGGTGAGATAACTATCACATCTCACGATGTACATGAGATACTTGGTATTTCAATAGAGGGACAATGTGTTGTCTTGACATAGAAAATGATGGATAGAAGCAAAGAAGATATTTTGAGTGATATATTAGCATGAACATTGATAGAGTTGTATTAGAGATTAAGTTCAGGATCATTGAGTTTGAGGTGCTCCAAACTAACTCGACACATGCTCTATAGCAATAGATAAAATAAGGGGAGTCACTAATGAAAATAAGGCTTTATTATATTTGTTGTATTAATTAGGTTGTATGTTATATGAAGATAAGTATAGAAATAAAGTATCAATAACACTTGTGAATCTCAAATAGAAGCACAATAACTTAGTAAACATACTTCTTTACTCTAGGTAAAAACTTGTATTATTGTTGCTTGCTATATGTATCTTTTATGTAGTGATTTTTAGAATTTAACAAGTTATATATTTTAATTATAAGCATGAATTCATAAGTATTCCCTAGCATTTAGAGTTAGCATATGACCAAAATGGTTGAATGAAGAATTACAAGTAGGCCGATTGATGAAAAATGGGTCAAGCATTCTCCTATTGGTTGACTTACTAAATACTATAAAGAATGGGACTTGATGATAACAAAATATGTATTTTGTGAAATGGCAACTATGTTCTTAATCTTTTAAATACTTGAATTGTAATGCATATAGTATTTTGTTATATATTTTTATATTTTATTTTATATAATAGAGATTCATTGTCAATCATATAGTTTTAAAAAATACTTTAAGTTGTCTAAATACCACCGATGCATTTGTTGTATAGATGTTGTGAAACTTTATATGATAGATCACGTAGTTTGCCACTTTGGCCATCATCAAGATATCCTAGTTGCACCACTAAGACCCTCCATTACAAAGAGACCTACAAAGTTGCATGCGTATAAAGTATAGTGTGAGTCATGTGACACAATTTGGGAAGTACAATGCTCACATTGTTTTGAGCTTAAGTATTTTGGATCCCCAACACTGTATCCTCATGGGTATGATGAGTTGTACATGGAGTGTTACATTTAGAGAACACATCAATTTATTTTAAGAGATTTTATCTGTGAATTACATCTTACTCGTCCTACTTCAACTAAACAGCATGATACAACATGACAAATCATTGTATATACATCAATTTATTTCTTGATTACATTTAGAGAATACATCATTGTATATCCTCATGGCCATTGTCAAGTTTTGCTGGACCAATTAGAAATATATGAGTAATGCTATGAATGAGCACACTGATTGGTCATGTATGAAAATGATGGTGATGATGCATGACACTTTGGGATGGGGTTGTATGTAGGATGTTATTTTGTAATATTTAGTACATGTAATAAAAGAAATTTGGTTTATTTAATGCTTTGTCCTTAAAATATGCAATTATAATAAAATTGTGCTCTCATTTAACCTTAAAATCAATTACTTATACAAACGCCAAATAACACTTTAATTGCCATCCACAATATTGTGTACAATATTGTCTCATAGTTCTCTCATTTGTATATACAACTCGATACATTCATGAAATGAAGTTTGTCAATTCTAAATACGTTCATATCGATAACGCTATCACATTAGAAAGATAAGAGGTATTGGAAAGCCATCAACCATGTGTATCAACCAAAAATATTGGTAGAAGAGATGATTAATCACTACTTAGATAGATGAAATGCCTAAATAACATAATAAATTATTAGATATTATGATTATCACTATAAAATATTATGCAACATGATGATAGCATATGTACCACATATCCCTTAGAATTAATTGTTGAGTTTCCAATACTAGTGACAAAAATATAGAGAGGAGTATCAATGTCACATTCTATTGAGTAGTGATAACCAAACCCATGCATGATAGAACATATAATAATTATGAAGACATTATCTATCTTTAATGTATATAATATGATAAATAGCAACATCAGCACTACCATTATCTATGAAAACTCATGCATATATGTCATGCCTACATACCACTTCCTTAAAGCACTCTCTACGAGCTTCATGCCACCACTCTTTTCTTGTTCTAAAAGTATAACATGATATCACTGTCTCATATGGTGGTTCAAAGTCAAATTGTCTCGAAATATTATTCTCAAAGATTAAAAGAGGATCATAACTCCCTCAAGAGGAACAACCTACACAGAAGAGGCATCACACCCTCGACTATGTATATACGTCCATGACTTTCTATGAGTGAGGCATTTCTATCATTATTCTCCCAAGCTCACAAGTCTCTCATCGTAGATCTTTTACATGGTCTCTCTTTAGGATGATGAATGTGTGGCTTCTATAAGGTGGTGTACTTAAGAGTCAACTGCTCATCCAACATCTTACCAAATTTATCTCGTTGTAGATGATTCCTTAATTTCCTTCAAACAGTCTCCATTATAGATGATAATTTATCCTCTTCTATGTGATCGATAATATATGGAGTGTCCTCTCTATATCTATCTTTTTCGAAAATGAATTAATAGTTGACAATTGTGTTAATTCACCATATTTAAGAAGAAAACTAATCTCGTGATCACACAAGAGACCTTGTGAACATCACAAATTGCAACAATATATTTTTGGTTATGAACGTACCATCTTTACATGACTGTATTCTCTTAGAACAAGGTCAAGAACATATTATGATACTCTTCTTTGAAGGTTCACTAGAAGATCTTCTATCACATCAATATAATGCATGGTGATAGTTCATGATTTCTCAAATGACTTCTTCAGTTTTGTAATCTACAACTCTATCAACAAATATAGTTGCTTCTAAATTATATCAAATCACTCAATTGAAATACCAATAAATCTTTTCAACTTTGTACGTACTTTCTACCCTAGCAACCATGAATATATAATCATTATATATTTCAAAAATAGTAGATGATATATATGCATTAAAAACCAATTTCACATACCTATTAGTTATATAAATACATTATTAATAAATCATCTTATTTGTCCATGCCAAGACAATTCTCTTCTTATACGGGTTCAACTACTGCTCTTTAACATAAGAGAGTAAAGCATATTTTTTTTCCATTTCAATTACATTACTCCATTGCCTCCTTATAAATGTTCTCATGATGAGTGGACAACCTTCCTCCAGCTTACACCAAATGCACTTATCGTCTCTTTATTTCATGTCAATTTGATAATAAATGATTTAATATTTTTTGCTAGATACCATTTATATAAAGTGTTACATCCAAAAAAATATATATTTGAACGGCATTAACCAACGCCATCATAATTATCTTCTTTTTCTGTACTCGTAAAGTGAAGGCTATAGACAAGTTCTTAGAGGTTGATGTAAATCTCACAACCTCAAAGAAATGCATCTTATATCTATAATATGTGAAATATATATAACCATTAGATACTATGTAGGGTGAACATTAGAAAACAAAAGTGAAACACTTACATGTTTGTCTTATATGTGCTATCAAATTTAAGTATCCATGGAAATGCATGAAATAGTTGCACGGAATGAGGTTATGCAAATATAATATCACTAACATTATCTATATCAAGGATTTTATGATGTTATGTATAATAATGGTGAGTGTATAGATCGTGTAATAGTTATTGTAAAACACTTCGAGAACCCATATCTTTCTTTTTTATTTTCATCTGTGTATTAGAAATATGCCTTATCGTACTTGTCTCATTAACCCACTTCAAACACGTTAAAATATGCTTTGTTTTGCAATACCTTTTTGTAAGGTCTTTTGTCATATTATACTGAGAGCTACTTAATCTCCCTACAAAAACATACTCTTCAACATACAAGCCTAGCGGGTGGGTGGTTATAATTCACTATATTTAACTTTTAATAACCATCAATTGCACCATCTCCTTTCAATAAAAATGAATAGTCTACCCTCTTAGTACTCTTGCATCTACTATTTTCAATATCAATATTTTTGCTCAGCTTGTATTTGTCACTCCTTTAACACTCAAGTCATACCTTGCTTCTAACACCTTTGCTCTTCAAACAAATAATAATAATAACAATATTATGCTTCCTTCCAATATTTATTGTATACTTAATAAATTCATTATGATTACTAAACATATACTCTGTAAAAACTACAAGTGAATAGTCAAGTTTATCACCCTCACAATCAACAAATTGATATTCTACCTCATTAGTCAATCAATCAATTAATACATTATTTGGTTCATTACAATAATTTTCACTCTCCTTAGTTACCATATAATAATAACTTTCATCAATCGTCATCTTCTTTGAATGGATTTCATCATAAGTACTTTCATTGAAGTTGTTTTTCATTCTGCAATATATATAGGGGTATAAGGTTTAAAAATAACACATTGCATACCAATTTTTTGGTTAAGGAAGATGTGAGACATGAGTGTCTCTTCATGAAGGAAGATGTGCTTGGGCCACATTTCAAAACAAAATTCTGGTAAATAAATGATTTCACCTAAAACCATGAAACATCTTTATAAATGAAAAAACTCAAAAAATAAGACAAAACCTATGGAAATATAAAGATATTCCCAAGAATCAACCTTTTAAAACCAAGAAAAATCTAAAAATTAGTTGGATCTATTGTCTCTTTCTTTTTTATTTTCTTTTTTTCTTTTTTCTTGTTTTGTTTGATTCTAGTGAGGTTTATAAGGAACTAATCGATACTCATTGGCTATGAATAAAGTAGTAGTATCTTTTAACGGACAAAATGCCGATTGTTGGAGTGAAAAGAAGAAATCACTGAAATTAGGTAGAGAGGAGAGAGAAATTGTTGTAGGAGTATTTTGGGTATTTAAAAAATAGAGTTTGTGGATAGTAAAAAGGATGTGCAGATAGTAATGCCCTAATTTATTTGCTAATTAGAAAAGCTACAAATAGGGATTTGATCTAGGTGAGATCATGGGCATGTATCGTGTCCCACACTCCACAACTTTCAATAATAAAGTAGGGAGATGGCAATTCTAACCCCACTAAACACAACTGGAGTAATATAACATTTTTAGGTTAGTATTTTGCTTGTTTTGTTTGTAACTGCTATTCATACATCTCTTTTACTGTAAACATTCACCTCTTTTTTATTTTTTTGTTATATGATGAGGCTGAAACCTAACACACCCACCCACATGCACTATCTGGGAACTCCCTACCAGAAGGAAGGCGCTTAACAATAGTGCTAGAGTACCCTTCCATTGAGCTATCGCTCTAGGTGCACTTTTTTTTTTCCAAAATATCTTTCTCACATCTCTCTCCTCTCTCTTTCTCTCTCGTAACACATTATCATTATTGAACTCTCATTTTCCTCTATAGGTTATTGAAGAAGCGAACTGGCAACTTAGCATTTAGCTCTCAATCTCTCTTATAGTCTCTTCCATACATTTTTTCAATGTCTCCCCTCAACATCATCTCTTCTTCTCATTGTGAACCTCTCTTCTTGTCCCTCTTGATCTCTATCTCTATCTCTATCTCCCTCTCAACCTTTATCTCAATCTCTCTTAACCTCTCTTTTCAGATTTATTGAAGAAATCATTTATGGCCAAACTATTTCTAGTAAATTAATCTCCATGATGACCTCTCTCACAGTAGTCGACTAAGAGTTGGGATGATGACGAGAGAGGAGCTTTGAGCTTTCAAGAGATAGACACACTCCCAACATGTTTCTCCATCGAGAGTGTCCCAACAAGTGTGAAATTGTGATTGATCTTCATCACTCTAAGGGGGAGATACGACCCAATATTGTACCTCATAATGGATGACGTGATGGAAATGCTTCACCCTTTCTGGTTTGATGCTCTTCGGTGAGTCTTTATATATATATATATGTGTGTGTGTGTGTGTGTGTGTGTGTGTGTGTGTGTGTGTGTGTATATATGTGTAATGGATGACGCAATCGAAACACATCACCTTTTCAGGGTGACACTCTTTAGCATGTTTACTATATATATATATGTGTGTGTGCTAGTACATGTTTGCAATTGTTCAGTAGATCCTTTGTCATATCCTTTTATGTTTGTTATAAGATGTCAAAGAACTCGGTTAAAAGCGTTCATTGTAGTGGAGTATATTCTACATATAGGATGAACATTGGTGGTGTAGAACCGACGGTGGAACTATTAGAGTAAAGAGTTGTAGGAAGGGGGTGTGAGCAACGGTAGGAGGATAATATATTTAGTAAAAAGGGTGTATGAATAGCAAATATGTTGTATTATGTTTTTTTTTAAACTCAAGGCATACCTTGTTTCTTACATTTATATTTTACAAATGAGGAATAATGATACCCATGTTGTGTTTCTTCCCTACATCTCCTGCATACTGAATTAGATCATTCTAATTCCAAAACACTATATCTATCATGAACACAAACAAATAATCAAGTTCCTTATCCATGTAGTCAATAAATACATCATTATCACATGTATAACCAGCCAACAGTCACAATTCAGTCTACTACAATCAACTCCAATGTCATCACTCGTCATAAACCTAAAATGTATACCATAATAAACACTTCCATTATTCATCATATAACAAAAATCTACTCCAACACAATAAACACTTTCAACCGAGAATATACAATAAATGATAGTTTAACAAACTAAGCACAAAAAAAATGGAATGAGTAATTGCAAGATGACAAGCATATTTAAGTAAATGTGTGATATATATATGTATATATATATGTATATATGTATATATATATGTATATATGTATATATATATGTATATATGTATATATATATATATGTATAACAAACTAAACACAAAAAAAATGGAATGAGTAATTGCAAGATGACAAGCATATTTAAGTAAATGTGTGATATATATATATATATGTATATATGTATATATATATATATTATGCATCTCTCTCTCCATATATATATATTAAAATGGTAACCCATGTCGGAGATGTCACCCTTTTGAGAACGACTCTCACTTCACCCTTGTACGGTTGACACTATTGGCCATACTATTCTTTTAGCAAGAATGAGACTGTCATGCCATTTTTTAAGAGCACGCCTGCAATGCGATATCGATACATAGCGATGCGTCTGTTGCCACGACCCTCTTTTGAACCAAACACATCTTCAAAATGTTTCTTTCCCGATCGTCGGCTCCCACCTCACGTGAATTGTTCATGCAAGTACACCTTAGAAGTCAACCTTTTGTACGAAATAGACTGTTTTACTGTGAGTTCGAGAGGGCGGTTGTGATCAATGAAGAGAAGGGTCATATAGATCGATGAATGTAAAAAATAGAGGTTGAGAGAAATAACTACTAATACAAGTGAAGTGTGAGAGATGAATAATTCAAAGAAGGCCTTGATCTTTCATAGCAAGATTGAGAGAAATTGAATTATTGAGAGAGAAAGAAGGTGGGATCGAGGCAGATCGTTGGTGGAGAGAAGTCGCCGACGGCTTGAAGTGCTGTGAACGTAAAATGAATGCGTATGGAGAGAGAAAATGCTGAAAATGCAGAGGAGCATTTTTGGTAATTTTGAAAATAAGGGTGCAGTAGGGATGGCCACACGAAGGGTAGGGGATGGGTAGACCAATACCAGGTTCCCTCAACCTTAATAAGACGGTACATGTTCTCTTTTTTCTTTTTTATATATATATATATATATATATATATATATATATATATGAGAGAGGGAGAGAGGTACGAGTCGGGAGAAGTATCAAGTCGGATACTGATCGGGACATCTTATTTTCGTAATTTGATATTTCCCGCTCCATTCAGGTTGGGTCGAGACTGTCATCCTACGCGTATGTTTAGTAGAACGGGGTATAATACTACTTTTAAGGAAAGGGTGGATGAACGGTAATCCCGTCAAGGAACCTACATCCAGAGTCGAGACTTTGCTCGCGATTTGATTTGATTGCTATTGATTGGTTTGGTAAAGATGACATGAATTAGGTCTTCTGACACCCAGACTCCCGTTTCTCTCTCTCTCTCTCTCTCTCTCTCTCTCTCTCTCTTGGATCTTTTTCTGCTAGATAAAGTGAGCTGTAAATCGCTCAGGAGAAAGATGGGGAGTGGGTCATTCCTCAACGTAGTAGCCCAGAATTTTGATGTTCTTGCGGGGTAAGTTTTAAATTCAAATACAAAATGCTGTTTGATTTCTTATTGACTAAAAATATGTGATTGGTTAAATTTCTCGGTTACAAGTCTTACGGAATTATTTTCCTTATAATTTATTCACCCCGTCTTTTTATTCTTTTCTCTTTGTCCGCTCGTTTTGTGAGGCATGGAATCTGTCGATGGTCATTCGGAGTTTGATTATGTGAAATTGGGTTCTGCGTAACTAATGTGCATGTTCTTCGTTTGTTTTGGGCAGGCCTGTGATTGCTTTACTTTATCCCCTGTGAGTATGCTCTGCCATCGGATTCTTTTTCTTCCGTATACAGATTTGTAGCCAAGATTCTAAATCCTTAAAGAACGTGTTGTTTCTCTTTTCTGTCTGTCATTCTTTATATTAGTAGCGAAGTGACAAGTTTCCTTTATCTCTTCATTTTATGCTCGATCTCTCCTGGCAGATACGCTTCAGTTAAGGCCATAGAATCAGAATCCCGTGACGACGACCGGCAGTGGCTGACATATTGGGTCCTCTATTCTATGATAACACTATTTGAGATGACATTTGCAAAAATTATTGCATGGTAAGTTTTCTATTGATTGTTGGAGAGCATACTTGTTTACGGTAACATGAAGTTTCTCTGCGAGATATACTATTCCTATTCAATTTGTTGCCTGTTCTGTTTATGAAGAAAGACATATGAATCGTCAGAATGACTAGCGGTTAGCGAATTCATGGTGGCTGAAGCAAATCTTGTCTAGTGTCAAACTCCAATCAACCCACCGACTTTCTTTAGAAATAAGTTAGTAACCTGAAACTCCACCATTCTCTTTTCCCATAAACCGTCTAAAACTCAGAAGTACCAAGCACTCTAGAAACTAAAAAAATACTGTAATGAGGTTGACTATGTTCTGTAGTCTCATGTTCTAGTAAAGCTAATTGTCCTTTCACCCGGAGCATATCGAGTTGCAACTCTTGCATATGATATTCCTACATAGCACTAGTATCTCAGGAATTTTTTCATAGCACTTGCAAAGAGGTAGGTAACTGCAAGGAGAAGCGAAGCAATGATTGAGGGATTTATATTATCAAGAAGAAGCAAGAGGTTAATATTTTCGGTCAAGTTTACTGCTTTTTTTAGATTTCTTTTGTGCAATTTTTCCTCATCAATAAGACCAGCATATTTGTATGATGATGACTGGTGGTGGATCATTCATCGGTATGTCCAAAGGTGTTTGTGATAGAATTAAAATGTTCAAGTAAATGCTTGTCCACATTAAGGAATAATGAATTCATAAGGGGACTATCAAAAAAGTTCATCATCTAGCAACAAACATAAATGGGACATGATTAATTTCTTCCATGGGAGTATTAAGCTACCAAAGAATAAATGGAAGGGATGTGGAAGAGCAAGGGAGTGAATTTGAACCTTTTAGAGGTGAGAGAACTGAGAAGCCCCCATCAAGGCCTCTTATGTCCATCCCTTTACCATATTGATCGAATGTTTAGCTTAAACTCAAATTCATATTCCTGAAAACTTCTTCTTTTCGGTAACTTCTTCTAAGTGATATTGCGATTGTAATAAGTGGAATGCTCAAATCACTACCACTCAACTGACTTTCCATCTAGATGAAAGAATACTATTTACAACTAGTGTTGTATGACGTGTATCGTATCGTTGGGCTCCATGATACGGGCATATCGTATCATACTTTAATATTAAAAAATAAAAAAATATTTAAAAAATCAGAAAAATAGTAAAAATCCGAAAAAATCTGGAAAAATTAGGAAAAATTTGGTAATTGCTTTGAATTCATATAATGCAAAGTTTAGTATAGATTTAGCATTCAATATTGAACAATTGCATCCAAATTTACATATTTTGAAGCAAAAAATGGAATACATTTATATTTTACAAATTGTAATTAGGATCATCAACTAAATAATCTTCATTTTCTCCTTGCTGAAGATCCTCATCATCATCACCACCTTCTGCTTGAAAATCAAATTCTTCATCTTCTTGATACTGTTGTTGCGCTACTTCCAAATTAGTCCATGCAATGTCTTCTTTAGTTAGGAGGGCATTTTCTTCACTATCTTCTATAATCCACTCTTCTAATATATCAAAATTATCCAAACTTATTGGATCAAATTGGCTTTCTTGTCTATTTACTTTTTTTAATTACCTATAAGAAAGAAAGATAAGTAATTAGTAAATAATATTAACAATTGAAGCCAAACAATTTATTGAATTGAACCTTTAAGTACTAACTAATACAACATTACCTTTCGCGAAGCCACATGTTACAACGAATAAAAACTAAGTCATTCAGTCGCTTATGTTCCAACTTGTTGCGCTTTTTTGTATGGATGTGTTCAAAGACACTCCAATTCCTTTCATAACTAGTTGCACTAGAGGTTTGACTCAAAACTCTGTAAAATCCCTAAGGTTTGGGCAATCACTTCCAAACCTATTCCACCAAACATCTGTAGAAAAAGGCAAATATTAGAGACATAATCCACAATAATATAAGATGTATTGATTTAAGAAACTTAAATACGAAGATAAACAATTTACCTTGACGCATATTAATGCGATTGCGAATTGCTACAGGCAAACCCATCAAGTGAAGAACATTATCATATATCTCCATCTCTCGATGTATAGCTTCTGTTGTACTCTCATTAGGGACTAATCTGTCTATACAATCAATGATGCCTCGATTAAGCTCACCGTCCATTTTGAAGCTTGCTGAGTACCTAAATGATGGGTTTAGATAATATGCTGCTGCATGAATAGGCTGATGCAATTGTTTATTTCATCTATTATCAAAAATTTTACACACGGGCACATAATCTCTCTTTTTTCTATTAAAATTATTTCTAATAGCTTCTTTTGCCCTATCCATGGCTTCATAAAGGTAGCCATAGTTTCTACTCGCTATCAACCAATCTTAAAACCTTTACTAATGGACATGTAATCGTGAACAGTCTAACACGTGCATTCTAAAATGTACTCCTAAAGACCGTCTCGAAAATCTCATTCAACTTTCTGTTTCTTCTGTTATGAGGCAACTCTGTAAATTGTTTCCACTCATCTGAGGAGAACATTTTCTTCAATGCTTGCTTTTGTCTTACAATACTCTGTAAAGATAAGAAGTTAGTTGCAAATCGAGTTACAGCTGTACGAAGAAGCTCTGCACCATCTGTATATCTCCTCATCATACATAATACAAATGCATGGTTGTAGATGAATTTGGTGATATCTTGGCAACACTCAGTTGCTCCCTTTATCTCATCCATCTCACCAATATCTTCAAGGATGAGATCTAAACAATGGGTTGTGCATGGTGTCCAATAGAAAGTCGTCCCATAAGTATCAACCAACTCCTTCCCAACTGCTTTGTAGTTAGCTGCATTATCTGTAATCAATTGGACTACATTCTCTAGCCCAACCTCGCATATTACCTTATCAAATTCTTGCCGTAGGATCTCTGCAGTGTGCCTCTCCTCTGACATGTCTAGAGATCTAAAAAACATAAGTCTTTTAGGACAGTAGACAAAAAAGTTTAGCAAGGTCCTTTCTCGCCTATGTGTCCATCCATCTGTCATGATAGTGCAACCTGTCTCCTTCCATGAATCTCTTGCGCTTCAATGACAGTCTTATCTAATATCTTTCCTCTCAACTTCTGATAGGAGGGCATCTTGTATCCTAGACCAATGTTAGCAATTGCATCTGCCATTGCTTGAAAATGAAAACTGTTTGCTGCATTAAATGGAATGCATGCACCATAAAACCATCTCCCCACTACAAGGTTTGCCTGATCATGCAGTTGTTCTAAAGCCATAGCAGCACAAATCAGTGTTATCCATACGATACGATGCGATACATATCATGTATTGTAAATGAGCATTTATCGCTCCGTATCGTACGATACGGGCGATACACCCAATTTTTTTTTTTCAATTTTTTTTGCAGGTTTTTGGCCTCTCTTCACTTCTCTCCAAGGCATCCTCCGATACGCTTGTTTGGGATTGCAAGCTGTGTATGTAACATGTAAATTCGGGTTAGTTTATAAGAATTTTATTGAATAAGAATAATTTATGAACAAATAAAACAACTACAACAACAACTAAGCCTTTTCCCATACTAGACGGGGTCGAATAAAAATTGTGATAAAATCATTTCCCTTTCTATTGCCAACTTTTAGGTATATTTGTGCTACCAGTTTCTAATTTCATGAAATCACAAACAATGAAGAACAATTTCGCTGTCTCGGTTCATTGAGTGGGCATTTCATAACTTCACTATTTTAGGGTTCACCTTACATGACTTCGATTGAGTTGAACATGATCAGCATGTGTGAGGCTTAACTCAGTCCGTGAAGAGAGAAAATGGAGCTCAAGCATTAGTTAAAAAGCTAGTCATATCATCAAGTAACAATATCACATCAATGAGGTGTCATAGACTCTATAATCAAAGAAATGGAGCTCATAATTTTGCTCACATATGAAAATTAACAAATATGACAATTACATGTACAAAGATAGCAGTTTGTTAATTTTGATATATTAGATGAGTGGATTATGGAAGATAACGAAGAAAATGCACTCCTTACCGAAGAAGACATTGCATGGATTAATTTGAAAGGATTGCAAGTTGCAACAACATCATGAAGGAGATGAAGATTTTGAATTTCAAGCAGAAGGTGGTGATAATGAGGATGAAGATCTTCAACAAGGAGAAGATTAAGATTATTTAGTTGATGATCCTGATTACAATATGTATTTCATTTTTTGCTTCAAAATATGTAAATTTGGATGCAATTGTTCAATGTTGAATGCTCAATATGTACTAAACTTTGCATTATATGAATTCAAAGCAATTACCAGTTTTTTCCTATTTTTTCTTGATTTTTTTTCAGATTTTTACTAATTTTTCTTGATTTTAAAATATTTTTCTATTTTTTAATATTAAAGTATGATACGTGACGCTATGATACGATATGCCCGTATCGTGGAGCCCAGCGATACGCAATACGATACACGTCAGACAACACTGACACAAATTCCAGGTTGAGAACCAGGTGTAGTGGTAGGAGGAAAAAATGAATGTATCCTAGAAGCAACTCTTCCTCTATTCATTCCTGAACTTTCTCTTGTACCACTTCCAAAGTCTTCAGCAACCCTCTTTTCCCTGCTAGGTGGTCGTGAACTGCTACTACCAATCTATGTTCTGACATCTGAAAGCAAACTATCAGTGAATCCAACAGCATCATCATCTTTATGAAACATTTTCAAATCATCCTTTTGTTGTCTACTCTCTTGTATACTCTCAATCATCTGAAGATATTGCCATTTAATGCCTTCTGGCAAACTTCTAACTCTGCCTATGCAAGGAGTAACTTCTTTCCTAGTCCCTATTGGGTGGTGTTTCAACCATTAAATTTCACCACTAACCACCCTCTCACAAAATAAACATCTTATCTTCAATCTGGAACCCTCAACTAGTGTACCCCACTGCTATGTTGGATCATCATACCGAGAATGGGAGTTTGTAACACCCCTTGCTGCCATCTCTATTGAACACTTTAATTCAATAAAAAATCTTAAAATAAAAGCACTTCATAAATCCCCAATCTTCAAATAACACTCAAATAGAGTGTCTCCTACTTCATGAATGCAATAAAAATCATATCCACACACTTAATAACTTCATATTTTATCATTCAAAAAAAGAAAAATACGAATAACACAAAAAAAGCAACAAATGCAAAGGAAAAAATAAAGGAAAATACTAAAAGTATACCAAATTCTGAGTTAGGAGGCTTGCACGGGCACCGTAGAGCACGTTTTTGGAGCCTTGAAGATCAAGGAGGGGAAGAACCACGCCAGGGAAGCTTGGGGAGCTCTGAACAAACCAAGGTCCGTTCGGCCAGGGACCCTTTAGCGTATCGTGCGATACGGCTCATATCGCACGATACAGAGCGATAAATGCTCATTTGTGGTATATGTGTGTGTATTGTATCGTAGTGGCCCACGATACGATACGTATCGCACTGTATCAATATGGATAACATTGATTACAACTCATCGGAGCTCCAACTTGGCATGGTATGAAAAGATTAATAAAGAAGGGGATGTTGCCTCCAGCACAGGGCTTAGATTTAGTGAGGAATTATGTAAAAAAAGAGAGAGCGTGATTTTTAGGTGTGGATTTTGATATTAGGAGGTACAAACCAGCTTGAAATACAACATGCAACTCAAATTTAAGATTTGGGGGGCATGAAAGAGTCAAAATTGCAAGTTTGAGGATGGACAATGAAAACTATAGTAGGCCTGATGTCGTGCAAGAGGCTAGTGGCTAATGTAGGTTAGTAGAGAAAAAGCTTTTAAGGTTTTGGCAAAGATACGAGGATTGGAGGCTAGTGGTGGTGGTTGCTTTGTTCACTTGAAAGGCACCGATGAAGAAGGGACACATCAGTTTTGAAAATGAAGATTAGATGGTAGTGGTCAAGTATCCTTAGTGATTGATCCAACCTTATGCACTATGGAGATCTATGTCACACAGACACCTCTAGGAGGTGAAGTGTCTGCACCAACACATTGTCGTACAACATCGACATGGTCAACATGTTGAAGTTGCTTTTTGAGTGCGGTTGATGCACCCAAGTCTTCTTATTCTCGCCTCTCGCCTCTCTCGCCAAATGGTGCAATAGAAAATGTTAATGTAAAAAACTAGATGTGAACTAAGGGGCAATCATGCACATGAGAGAGAGAGAGTTATCAATGTGGGAGGCTTAAGGATGTGGGTGCGCCAGAGGACCTGATCCATTAGGGTGCTGGTGCCGATCTTTGTGCCCCTCTTCTGAATCTTTCCTATGCTGCTGGATATGAAGATGAGGGAGAGGGTGCATGGAAGGGTTTTCATCATTGGTGGCTTCTTTCTCGTCTTGAGATGGTCCAATCCCCCCATTGTGATCTCTCTCAAAGGCTCGATCTTCACCATGAGAAGCATTGCTACTGCACCCTCTACCAAGAACAATAGTGGTATCATCCTTCCTTTGCATCTTTCTCTTCTTTTTGCTCTGTGTAAACAACCAAGTATGCTCTTTTCTTATGGGAAATGCTATAGAGAGGGAGATGAGGAGACTCTGAAATCTCAAATCTTTTCTTGTGTCACACGTCATAGTATAGCTTCAAAGTTAAGGACTTTTTGGGATTAACCCCACTTTTTTCCCAATATTTGTAGAAACTCCCTTGCCTTAAATATACACCATGCTATTACTTTTTTTTTTGTTTACAATGAAGACCGCCTCTCTCGTCATTGCCACCATCATCACACAGACACAACTTCTCTCTTTCTCTGGCTGGTGGGTGACTATGCTCCTGCATACAAACACTTCTCTCTCTCACTTTCTCTTTGGTAGGCGACTATGCTCCTAATCATCGACTTCTCATGAACTGTCATTGCTCCTAATTTTCTTTTGATTGCTTTATGTATTAAGACTTTTGTCTTACTTATGTTTACAAATATGATGAAATTAGCAGTTGTTTACTTGTTTTGCTTTAATATAAAGTTGTGTAGTTACTATTGTCATATACTTATGTTAATTGATGTCTCACTTACTCTAGTTTGAATATTATATACCTTAACCGTGTCCTCGCACCCAATATTTTTGAAATTTGTCATATCCTGCACTCGCACCAGTACCCGTACCCATGTGACATAGATGGAGATGATGGTTCTAAAGAAAGCGGATGCTTTTAAGCTTTCATTTGCCTCTATGATAGTGAGGAGCAACAATAAGGGTTTGAGGATCTTGTTGGAGTTGGCTAGGTGCTTGAGTGGTGTGGAGGGGGCTCATATGAGCTTGGAGAAGGGGTAGTAGGGGCTTTGCAGCTGGTAGCGGTGGGTTGAAGGAAGTGGGAATGGAAGACACTCGGACAAAGAAGAGGAGAGAGCTTTTGAAATGCTGGTTCCAATTCCAAAATAGGTTTTGTAAAACAAGAAGAAAGCTAGTGGCATGGTTGAGATCTCCTTTGGGGGCTTAGTCGAAGAAGGTAAGCCTATGGTCTTTGAGTTGGAGAAAGGCAAGAGATTAGATGCCTGAAAGGAGGGAAGATGGGGAGTATGAAAAAAAGGTTGGAGTAAGGAAACCGTGAACAACTAAGCCTTTTCCTATACTAGCTATGGTTGACTATATGAATCCTTTGTTTCCATATAACTTGATCTTGTGACTTGCTAACAGTTAGCTCGAACATAAGCTAAATCATTCTTTATTGTTTTCTTCCAAAACTTTTGTAGTCTTCTTCTTTCTCTTTGACATTTTCACTATTAAGCGGAGCTTTCTTTGGTCGCCTTTCTATATCTTCAAAATATCTTAAAATGATTTTTCCTCATTTTTCATCTATTGTTGCCACTCTCGATTTGTTTCTAATAGTCTGATTAGATATATGGTATTTCTTTGTGTGACCACATATTTATCTCAACATCTTTATTTTTGTCATGAACATATTTTGCACATATTGATTATTAACTGCCCAACACTCATAATAATATAACATAATGGTTCTAATTAATGCTTTATAATATTTATCTTCCAACTTTAATGGTATCTCTTGTCACATAAAATCCGTGATGTATCTATCTACTTTAATCAACTCATTTTTTTCATCACTTTGAAAAACTAACCCTATGTATTTAAAAGTAAAACTTTCCTCGTAAGGGATGCGATGTATGATAATCTTAATTTCTATGTCATCTGAAGTAACCAAACAGTCAAACCTACATTCCATATATTCTATCTTACTTCTACTAAGTCAGAAGCCTTTACTTTCTAATGTTTCTCTTCATAATTCTAATATCTTATTGATTTTTCCTTTGACTCATCTATTAACACAATGTCATTTGTAAATACCATACACCAAGGTACTTCATCTTTATATGCTTTGTTAACTCATCAATAACCAAGAAAAATAAATATGGACTTAAAGGTAGTCCTTAATGTAATCCAATATTAACTTTAAAGAAATCCATTATTCATTCATGAGTCCTCATAAATGCAATAAATGCTTGTGCAATCATACATATCTCTTATAAGATTGGTTTAGATCAATGTGATACCTCTCTTTTTCAACATTCTCTAATGAATATCTCTTGGTATCCTATGGTAAACTCTTTCTAAATCAATAAATGCTATGTAAAGGTTCTTTCTTACTCTAGAATATTTCATAAGACGTTTGAATTGACGAATAACGTCAATAGTAGTCTCTCTTGCTTGAATCCAAATGGGTTCTTTCTTGTACTCAATACTTGTCTAAACTTATGTTCAATTTTTTTTTCCTATAATTTCAGTCTTTGATAATTTCCTTGGGTGAAGGTTGGGCGATTAAAGAGAATGATCTTAGGCCAATGGATCCTTTGATTGGAAGGTTGCATATAGCTACAATTAGGGGTGTTACAACCTTAGAGCTTAACAAATGGGTCTTACAATGACCAGAATGGAGCAGGCTAGAATTATGTTCAAGTGTTTGAATGGTAGCCGATGATCAATCGGTGATGACCAATGGGATAACACCAAGGGACGATGATTGGTACACCAAAGGATGTTTGTGATGGTTCTCTTAGCCATGCTATGTTCCACTCATTGACTTCAAAATGGCTCCACAATGACTAGGTGGGGGAGACCCTTTGAGGATGGTTCCAAACTATGAGACATATAAGTGGCCGTTGCCTTCAAGGGTTGGTACACACTATCCATGAGTTGACATGGGGAGACTATGGCTATAATGAAGGCTTTGATTGGGTTATGGAATTGGCTAAGGGCTTGAGACCTTGATGCTGGAAGTGAGATCATGATATTGTATAGCAAACTTCGACCATGAGGAGTCATGGGCATCAGGGGTATATGCTGGTCGGAAGTGCTAGTCGCTATGGGATGGCTGGACTTGTAATGCTTTAGTAAGATGGTTAGCACTTGGGTTTTGAGAATAACTCAAATATGAGCTTCCACATAGTGAGCATTTGGTCATCAACATTCATCTCTAATAGCTCATGCTATAATTACGTTTCATAAGTCGGTCACCTCCTTGATTTATTTCACACAACTAGGTGTTCTAGGAATACCAGCATAATTTGGTAAGTATTTCTCATGTAGAAAATTGGGCATACTTAATATTCAGCCACTTGTACTTCACACGAGCTCCTTCTAAATCTTCAAATTCTTCATTTGAGTTGAGGATATATAGATCCAAGCTCACTTGGCTTCAGTTGGCTTTGATCCATAGATGGAGCCTATAATTGGTCCCTGAAGTTCTTTAAGCTCATGCATCACTTAGTAGAGAGCTCTTTTGTTCCCTTAAACTTTAAGTTGTATTTCAATCCATGTTGTTTGTACCATATTGTATCGTGTATCATTTTTTTTTGTACGAAAAATAGAGAAAACTCAAAAAAAGCATAAAAAATCAAAACAATTCTAAAAAATCCTATAATTCAAAAGTTGAGTAAACATTCGTCATTGACCATTAATTCAAATTATAAGCACTTAAGCATTACATGTAAACATTTAAGCTCGGATAAAGGAGGAGGGTTGCGTTATGCTTCCGACAACCAACGTAAAACTTTGTCAGATTTTTATACCATGGATTATAAAAATTATGAGCATTGCATTGGGGTATCCCCTCTTAGCGATGCGCTACAGAGCCCAAATGCAGTGAAAAGTAAACAAGGGCCTCTACATTTTTGCCCCGAATGTAGTGAATTAATTACAGAGAGGGTTCCCATATCATGAACGGGTGTGAGTAAAGAAGTTAGTCCCATTACATTGCCGCTCGAATGTAGTGAATAAATTTTAGAGAGGGTCTCCATATTTTCAGTATGGACGGATACGGGGGTTACGGAAGGTAGTCCTAGATAATAAAATTCGTATTGGTTCTTCGAATATTGGAACATTGTCTGGTAAGCTAATGGAGGTGGTAGATACTATGATTCGTTAAAGATTCATATCATATATTTACAAAAGACAAAGTGGGTTGGAGAAAAAGCAAAGGAGATTGAAGATACATGTTTTAAATTATGGTACTCTGGAAAGGAAAAGGCTCAAAACAGAGTTGGTATTATCATAAATAAAGATTTAAAGGATAGTGTAGTAGACATACAACGATATGGTGTCCGAATCATGACGTTAAAATTAGTGCTAGGAGCAGAGGTTTTGAATATAGTTTATGTTTACGCACCCCAAGTAGGACTAGAAGATAGTATAAAGACGGCTTTTTAGGAGGAGTTAGATAAGGTGATTCAAAGAATTCACAAAGGGAGATGATTTGTTTAGGAGGAGACTTAAATGGACATGTCGGTAAGGAGTCATTAGGATATCAAGGTATTCACGAAAATTTTGGTTTTGGGGACATAAATGAGGAAGGTAGGGAGATTTTAAATTTTGCTATGACATTTGATCTCTTTATAGTCAATATAATCTTTAAAAAATGAGATGAACATTTAATTACTTACAAGAGTGGCTTATCAGAAACACAAATTGATTATTTTGTTTGTAAGAAAAAAGATAGATCGTGTTGTAAAGATTGCAAGGTAATTCCAAGAGAAAGTTTGACCACTCACCATCGACTTTTAGTTATGGATTTAGTGGTGAAAAAGTGGATAAAGAAAAGAGTGCATCGAGTTATTCGGATTAAATGGTAGAACCTCAAAAGCGAGAAAAAAGGTATATTTAAAGAGAAAGTCCTTCAAGGAGATGCTTGCAATTATGTTGGTACACCTTATGATATGTGGAACAATATGGCTGTATATATTAGGAAAGTGGCGAAAGATGTGTTAGGTGAATCTAAGGGAGGTGTATCGGTACAAAAAGAAGCTTGGTGGTGGAGTGAAGTGGTGCAAAATAAAATCAAGGCAAAGAGGGCATGTTATAAATTACATTATGTTAGGAAGACTAGTGAAACTTTAGTGGCATATAAGAAAGTAAAGAAAGAAGCGGAAAAGGCCGTCAGTGAGCCAAAAGGTAAAATTTATGAGGATTTATAGAAAAACTCAACTCAAAAGAGCGTGAAAGAGATATTTTTAGGATAGCTAGGGCTAGAGATAAGAAAACTAGGGATCAAAATTTGTTAGATGCATCAAAGATGAGGATGAGAAAATTCTATTGGCAAATGATGATATAAAAAATAGATGGAAAAACTATTTTTATAAACTTTTTAATAAAAATAAAAATGTTAGTATTAACTTAGGAGAGTTAGTCAAATCATAAAAGTATATAAACCACAATTTCTACCGACGTATTCAAAAGAATGAAGTCAAAGAGGCTCTTAAACATACAAAGGGTGGTAAATCGGTAGGACCAAACAATATTTCTATAGAAGTTTGAAAAATCCTAGGAGATACACGAATCACTTAACTCACAAGACTATTTAATAAAATATGGAAAAATCAAAACATGACTGAGGAATGGAGAACGAGTACACTTATACCCACATATATAAGAACAAGAGAGACATTCAAAATTGTGTGAATTATCGGGGTATCAAGTTAATGAGCGATACTATGAAATTATGGTAAAAAATTATCAAATGTAGGTTAAGACAAATATCGAGTACAATAGAGAACTAATTTGGATTCATGCCAATGAGATCTACTGTTGAAGTGATTCACCTTTCGCGACGTCTTATAGAACATTTTTAAGCAAAAAAGAAAGACCTTCACATGATATTTATTGATCTTCTTTGGAGAACTTTGGAAAAAAGAGGTGTCCTATTGACATACGTAAACCTTATAAGAGACATATACGGTGGTCTAAAAACATGTGTGAGGACTCATGAAGGAATGACAAACTTCTTTAAAGTTAATATTGGGTTACATCAAGGATCAACTTTAAGTGTATACTTATTAATAATGGTGATTGATGAGTTAACAAAACATATTCAAGATGAAGTACCTTAGTGTATGTTATTTGCACATGACGTTGTGTTAGTGGAGGAGTCTAAGGAAAAAGTTAATAGAAAATTGTAACTATGGAGAGAAACATTAGAAAGTAAAGGCTTCTAACTTAGTAGAACAAAAATACAATATATGGAACGTAAGTTTGATCATTTGGTTACTTCAGATAGAAATTAAAATTGGCACACATTGCATTCCCCAAAAGAAAAGTTTTAAATACCTAGGGTCAATTTTTCATAGTGATAGAAGAATTTATGGAAATGTTACGCATAGAATTAATGCAGATTGGTTAAAATAGAGAGAATCATCAAGTATTCTTTGTGATAAGAAGATACCATTAAAGTTAAAAGGTGAATATTATAGAGCAGCAATTAGACCTGCCATGTTTTATGGTTATGAGTGTTGGGCAGTTAATCATCAACATGTACAAAAGATGTCTCTGACTGAAATGAAGATATTGAGATGGATGAGTGGTCATACAAACAAAGACTTTATACATAATGATGTTATTAGAAACAAATTAGGAGTGACACCAATGAAGGATAAAATGAGAGAATATTGTTTAAGATGGTTTGTAAATATAGAAAGAAGATCAAAAGAAGCACTTGTAAGAAGGTATGAAAAAGTAGATTTTGCAAGTATTAAAAAAGGTAGAGAACGACCACAAAAATGTTGGAAAGACAATAAAGAATGATCTAGCTTATTGTGAGTTAAGCCCTAACATGACACGTGATAGGTCTATGTAGAAACAAAGAATCCATACCCCATCTAGCATGGAAAAAGGCTTATTTGTTGTTATTGTATAAGTACTTAAGCATTACTACTTTATGATTAAATAAGTAATGAAATTACAACTTTCATAATGTGTGAAGAAAAGAATCACATATTGTAATCAATATCATCAACAAAATAATCTTGTCTTCTTCTCCTCCTTGTTGAAGATCATCACCACCTCCAATAGCAAAATCAACATCATCATCCCCTTACCGATGTTGTGCTCCTTCCAAATTGATCCATTAAACGTCTTCTTCAGGTAGGAGTATATTTTCTTATCATCTTTCGTAATCTACTCTTTTAAGACATCAAAATTACCAAGACTTATTGGATTAAATTGGTTCTCTTACCTACTTGAGTTTAAATTTCTTATTTTTCTGCAAGAATGATAAATAAATAAAAATTAAAACTAAAAAGTTCAAGAATAAAAATTTAATAAACTGAAACATTGAATTGATTAATTAATTAGTAACTAATCATTAATTACCTCAGTCGGAGTTGCATGTTGCAACGGTTTAAAACGAGGACATTGAGCTACTTATGTTTCAACCTGTTTTAATTTTTTGTGTGGATATGTTCAAAGACACTCCAATTCCTTTCATAACCAATTGTACTATAGGTTTGACGCAGAACTTTTATTATAAAATCTCTTCGGTTTGGGCAATTACTTCTAAACCTATTCTACAAAACATCTGATAGAAAAAAACAAACATAAAAATTTATTCTATAATAAATATAAAATTTAAGAAACTTAAATATTAAGATAAACATTTTACCTAGGTGCATATTAGTATGGTTGTGAATGACTACGGGTAAGCCCATCAAGTGAAGAGCATTATCGTAGATCTCCATCTCTTGATGGATAACATCCGTTCTACTCTAATCAGGGACCAAATTATTAATGCAATCAATGATACCTCGATTAACCTCACCGCTCCTTTTAAATATTACATAATACCTAAACACTCGATTTAGGTAGTAAGTTATTGCATGAATAGGCTGATAACTGTTTATTCTATCTATTATCGATAATATTCTACATGGGCACATAATCTCTCTTTCTTACATTAAAATTGCGTGTAGTAGCTTTCTTAGCCCTATCCATGGCTTCATAAAGATAACCCATAGATGGTTCCTCCTCGCTATTAGCCAATCTCAAAATTTTGACTAAAGAATCTATGATCCCTAATAGTCTAAGATAGGAGTTTCAAAATGTACTCCTAAAGACTATTTTTGAAATCTCATTCAATTTTTTATTCTTTTTATTTTGAGGCAACTGTGAAAACTGCTGCCACTCATATGAGGAAAAGATTCTCTTAAAGGCTTGTTTTTTTCAATGATGCCTTGTATCGAAAAAAAATTAATTGCAAGCCAAGTAGCAGCCATACGAAGGAGCTCTGCACAATCAGTATATCTCCTCATCATATATAATAAAAATGTATGGTTATAAATAAATTGTGATATCATGACAATACTTAGTTGCTATTTTTACCTCATTCATCTCTCCAATATCCTCAAGGATGAGATCTAAACAATAGGTTGCACATGGTGTCGAATAAAAAGTCTCATAAGTAACAATTAACTCCTTTCCAACTGTTTTATAGGTAGCTGCATTATCTGTAATTAATTGTACTACATTCTCAAGCCTAACCTCTGATATCATCTTATCAAATTATTGCCTTAGAACCTCTGCAGTATGTCACTCCTCTAATATGTCTAGTGATCTAAAAACTATAAGTCCTTTAGGACAATTGACAAGGAAGTTTAATAAAGTCATTCCTCACCTATTTGTCCATTCGTCTGCCATGATAGGGCATCCCGTCTCCTTCCTTGACTCTGAAAGTGAAACAATACTCTTAGACTTTAAGTACAATCTTATCTAATAGTTTCCCTCTCAACTTTTGATCAGATGACATATTATACCCTCGACCAAGATGTTATCCCTTAAAAATGAAAAGAATTTGTTGCACTAAATGGAATGCATGTATTATAAAACTATCTCCTCACTGCAAGGTCTGCTTGTTCATGCAATTGCTCTTAGGCAATAATAACATGAATTCCAGGTTGAGCACTAGGTGAGTACTAGGAATGAAAAAATGACTAGATTCCATAATAAGATCTTCCTAGCCTTTCCTTTTCTACCAAACCTCTTCAACAAACCTCTTTGCTTTGGTTGGTGGTTGAGAACTGTTACTACCAACCTCTGTCTTAGCATTAAAAGGAATGCTATCATCACCACAACCACCACAAGTCCAACATCCTCTTCCTCCTGAAACATCCTTGCATCTTTTTTTTCTTCTCAACTATACTCTCAATCATGTGTAGACATTGCCATTTAATGACTTTTGACATTCTCCTAACATTACCCGTGGAAGGAGCAACCTCTTTCTTGGTCCCTGCTAGGTGATTGTTTTAATCGAAAAACTCCACTCATCAGCTTCTCATAAAAATTATATTTGATTTTCAATTTGTTTCCCTCAATTGAAGTACCCCATTGTTATGCTAGATCATTATACTGAGATTGAGACTGCGTAACACCCCTTCCTGCCATCTTAATTTACTATTCTTAAATCTTAATAAACCTGAAAATAAAAGCACTTCATAAATCTCTAGTCTTCACTTCATAAACCACCAAAATACTCAATGAGTGTCTCCCACTTCATAGATTGCTACAAATAGAATGAAAAAATATCTACTCATTTCATATATTGTCATTCAAAAAGAAAAAATAAATAACACAATAAGATACAAAATATATATAGAAAAACAAAAAAAATCCTATACCATAACCACCAGATTGGTGTTGTTATCGCCGCCAAAGTGATAGTTTCGTTGGAGGAGACACTTCTCCCTAGCCGAAAGTCGTTATGGAGCAGTTGGAGAACTAAAAAAGAAGCCACAAATTCGCAGAAATGTGGGGTTCTGTTCGGGTGGGGTTTTGAATACAAGTAGGGTATATGACCCGTATCGTATGATAGAACTTATATCGCACGATACTTGCCAGTACATGTAATATTGCAATACACTAAGGTGTCTCATAATACTGATAACATTGATTTTAATGACTTATCAAGGCTTCTTGGCTTAGTTTGGTCATGGGTTTAGTGAGATATAACAAAAGCCACATTTTACCATATTATTTTGAATGACTGTGCATACACTACTTATAAGAACATAAGGTACATGACTTTGACATACACCTTTTTGAAGCATTTACAGGTAAGTGTTATAAAATCATCAGGATAATTATAAAAGTATTTTATGAAAAGACATTTACAACCTAATTTTATGCTTGGTGTTCCTACTGGTATGCCTGTAGAACTTGTCCCTAAGGCAGTTCTAGCTTTTTTTTTATTCTAATAACGTTTCTTTTCTGAGCCTGGATAAAGGAGGAGTGTTGTGTTAGGCTTTCGACAACCAGTGTAAAACTTTGTCGGATTTTTATACCATGGAGTGTTGTGTTAGGCTTTCGACAACCAGTGTAAAACTTTGTCGGATTTTTATACCATGGATTACACAAATTATGAGCATTGATTTGGGGTGTTCCCGCCTAGCGACGCGCTGCAGAGCCTGAATGCAGTGATAAGTAAGCAAGGGCCACTACATTTTTGCTCGAATGTAGTGAATCAATTGGAGAGAGGGTTCCCACATCATGGACAGGTGTGGGTAAAGAAGTTAGTCCCGCTACATTGCCGCCCGAATGTAGTGGATAGTTTACAGAGAGGGTCTCCGATGCGAGGGGTAAGGAAGCTAGTCCTAGATAATAAGATTCGCATTGGTTCCTGGAATATCGAAACATTATCCAAAAAGCTAATGGAGGTGATAGATACTATGATTCAGAGAAAGATTCATATTTTATGTTTACAAGAGACAAAGTGGGTTGGAAAAAAAGCAAAGAAGATAGAGGATACATGTTTTAAATTATGGTACTCAGGTAAGGAAAAGGCTCGAAACAGAGTTGGTATTATCATAAATAAAGATTTAAAGGATAGTATAATATAGATACAACGATATGGTGACTGAATCATGACGTTGAAATTAGTGTTAGGAGCATAGGTTTTGAATATAGTTTGTGCTTACGCACCCCAAGTAGGACTAAAAGATAGTATAAAGATAATTTTTTGGGAAGAGGTAGATAAGGTGATTCAAAAGATTCCACAAAGGGAGATGATTTGTTTAGGAGGAGACTTAAATGGGCATGTCGGTAAAGAGGCATTAGGGTATGAAGGTATTCATAGAAACTTTGGTTTTGGGGATATAAATGAGGAAGGTAGGGAGATTTTAAATTTTGCTATGGCATTTGATCTCTTTATAGTCAATACAATCTTCAAAAAAATGAGATGAACATTATAAGAGTGGCTTATCACAAACACAAATTGATTACTTTATTTGTAAAAAAAAAAAGATCGAGTGTGTTGTAAAGATTGCAAGGTAATTCCAAGAGAAAGTTTAACCACCCAACATCAACTTTTAGTTATGGATTTACAAATAAAAAAATGGACAAAGAAGAAAAGAGTATATCGAGCTATTAGACTAAATGATGAACCTCAAAAGCGAGAAAGAAGATATATTTAAACAGAAAGTCCTTCAAGGAGATGCTTGGAATTATGTTGGTACACCTTGTGATATGTGGAACAATATGGCTACAAATATTAGGAAAGTGGCGAAAGATGTATTAGGTGAATCTAAGGGAGGTGTACCGGCATAAAAAGAAGCTTGGTGGTGGAGTGAAAGTTTAACCACCCAACATCAACTTTTAGTTATGGATTTACAAATAAAAAAATGGATAAAGAAGAAATGAGTGCATCGAGCTATTCAGACTAAATGGTAGAACCTCAAAAGCGAGAAAGAAGATATATTTAAATAGAAAGTCCTTCAAGGAGATGCTTGAAATTATGTTGGTACACCATGTGATATGTGGAACAATATGACTATACATATTAGGAAAGTGGGGAAAGATGTGTTAGGTGGTGAATTTAAGGGAGGTGTACCGGCATAAAAGAAGTTTGGTGGTGGAGTGAAGTAGTGCAAAATAAAATCAAGGGAAAGAGGGCATGCTATAAGTTAGATTATGCTAAGAAAACTAGTGAAACTTTAGAGGCTTATAAGAAAGCAAAAAAGGAAGGAAAAAGGCCGTCAATGAAGCAAAAGCTAAACTTTGGGAGGGTTTAACTCAAAAGAGGGTGAAAGAGATATTTTTAGGATAGCTAGGGTTAGAGATAAGAAAACTAAAGATCTTAATTCTGTTAGATGCATCAAAGACGAGGATGAAAAAATTTTAGTGACAAATGATGATATAAGAAATAGATGGAAAAACTATTTTTATAAGCGGAGAGTTAGCCAAATCAAAAAAGTATATAAACCACAATTTCTACCGACGTATTCAAAAGAATGAAATCAAAGAGGCTCTTAAACATACGAAGGGTGGTAAATCGGTAGGACCAGATAATATTCCTATAGAAGGTTGGAAAATACTAGGAGAAATAGGAATCACTTGGCTCACAAAACTATTTAATGAAATATGGAGAAACCAAAAGATGCCCCAGGAATGAAGAGCGAGTACACTTATACCCATATATAAGAACAAGGGAGACATTAAGAATTGTGTGAATTATTGAGGTATCAAGTGAATGAGTCATACTATGAAATTGTGGGAAAGAATTGTCGTACGTAGGTTAAGACAAGTATTAAGTACAATAGAGAACTAATTTGGATTCATGCCAAGCATATCTACTATTGAAACGATTCACCTTTTGAGACATCTTATGGAACATTTTAGAGGAAAAAAGAAAGACCTTCACATTATATTTATTAATTTAGAAAAAACTTATGATAGAGTACCAAGAGAGGTTCTTTGGAGAACCTTGAGAAAAAGGGTATCACATTGACATACATTAACCTTATAAGAGACATGCACGATGGTGCAAAAACATGTGTGAGAACTCATGAAGGAATGACAAACTTCTTTGAAGTTAATATTGGGTTACATCAAGGATCAACTTTAATTCCATACTTATTTATAATGGTGATTGATGAGTTAACAAAACATATTCAAGATGAAGTGCTTTGGTGTATGTTATTTGCAGATGATATTGTGTTAGTGGAAGAGTCTAAGGAAAAAGTTAATAGAAAATTAGAACTATGGAGAGAAGCATTAGAAAGCAAAGGCCTCCGACTTAGTAGAACAAAGACATAATATATGGAATGTAAGTTTGATCATTTGGTTACTTGAGAGGACATATAAATAAAAATTGGCATACATTGCATCCCCAAAAGGAAAGTTTTAAATACCTAGGGTCAATTTTTCAGAGTAATGGAAGAATTGATGGAGATGTTACATATAGAATTAATGCTGGTTGGTTAAAATGGAGAGGAGCATTAGGTATTCTTTGTGATAATAAGATACCATTAAAGTTAAAAGGTAAATATTATAGAGCAACAATTAGACCTGTCATGTTTTAAGGTTCTGAGTGTTGGGCAGTTAACCATCAACATGTACAAAAGATTTTTGTGACAGAAATGAAGGTGTTGAGATGGATGAGTGGTCATACAAGAAAATACTATATACATAATGATGTTATTAGAAACAAATTAGGAGTGGCACCAATAGAGGATAAAATGAGAGAATATCATTTAAGATGGTTTGGACATATAGAAAGAAGATCAAAAGAAGAACCTGTAAGAAGGTATGAAAAACTAACTTTGGAAAGTATTAATAGAGGTAGAGGACGACCACTAAAGTATTGAAAGGAAACAATAAAGAATGATCTAGGTTATTATGAGTTAACTGCAAACATGGCACATGATAGAGCTCTGTGGAAACAAAGAATCCATGTAGCCGACCCCGTCTAGTATGGGAAAAGGCTTAGTTGTTGTTGTTGTTGTTGTTGTTTGTAACGTTTCTTTTCTGTAAAATCTAATCTCAGAAACTGAAGAAATGAATCTTGGATCACAACCACACAAATGCGTCATCCTATATGCTTTATGTTATGTCAAAACTTCTCTTAATATCTGTTGTGATTTAGTACTCTAAAGTAATAACTGTACTTTATAAATCCTTTATTTAGATCAGGTTGCTTTTCTTGTGGATTACATGTATTAGATGCACAAACTTCCTCTCTATATTCCTCCTCCTGTTCCTTTTGTAATTAAACCAAACATATTGGCTCCAAGGGTGTAAAGAGCGTCTCTGAATTGTTTGATACTTTTGTTTGAATAAATTTTGAAAACTGGAAGTCTTCTTTGGGTAGAAAGCTGTCTTCCCAGAGTGTCTAGCCATAATCAGATTGCGAAAACCATTAAAAAACTTTTTTCTTTCTTTCTTTCTAGGATTCCCTTTTGGTCATATGCAAAGTTGATAGCTACAAGCTGGTTGGTATTGCCTTATTTCAATGGTGCTGCCTATGTTTACGAGCACTTCATTCGTCCGTGCATTGTCAACCCTCATCCAGCTAATACTTGGTTGTTCATGAAGAAGAAAAATGTCCTCAGTACACTCCCAAATGATTGTAGTTCTGCTCTTGAAAGGTATATTGCTGAAAATGGGCAAGAAGCATTTGAAAAGCTAATTACCCAGGTAAGTGGACAATATCACTGGGTTACTTGAGTCTGATATTCGTTCATTTTTTCAAGAGTTGAGATTTCCTTTCTGCCAATATTATTGAGTGCATGTAAGTCTTGTAAATGACAAGTTTATGCTCCCTAAGTCTAAAATGATATTTCCTGTTTGCCAATTATCATTTATGATGGCTACCGATAGGCACTGTCTTACTTGGACCATTGTTTAGCCTGCCATCCTTCTCAAGTGCCTTTTGTAAGTGAGAGAAATAATGGAGTTGCATTCAGCGTTAAATGTTTTTTCGTGAATCAAGTAGGTGCTAATGGAGCAGTAAACCAGTGTATTCAAAAGCCATGTCCTTAGACTGATTTTTGATAGTGACATGGCAATTCTGCAAAATAGATGCATGGTTACCAAAGTTTAGGTACCACTTTTTATTTTTTACAGGATACAGATTGAGGAAACACAATCAATGTATGCCCATCAATTTATTAGCAGGCTATGTCATCCATTTAAATGGTTGGCTTTCACCAGTTTTAATCTGTACAAACCAAAAGTGAACGATAATGGGTTAGTAAGATTTATTAGGTAAGATGTATTCACGTGCTTGTCCAAATGATTGAATCTTAATGCTTCTTATGATCTTTTTCTAGTTCTTGGATGATCTTGGTGCTTTTTGCATTGGATCTTGACCTTTTTTTCATAATCTTGTGATTTTGATCTATTTAGAGAGAATCTTGAGTTCAAGGTTTGTTCTTGGAAAATACCAACTTGCTGATGCTTTTACCAAGGCAATTCCTTCTCCAAGAATCAATTTTCTCTTGAACAAACTTTCTCTTTTAACTCCCCATAAAGCCTTAGGAGGGGTGTTGGAATATGCATGTCCTTAGTATGTTCTTAGTTATTGCATGTAATTCTTCTTTATGTAGCTTGCATTTAGGCTAACAACTCTTTTTCAGTTTTTAATGTTCTAGGTAATCATGTAATTTTTCCTTTCCTTTCCTTTTTGTTGTCCTTATTTTCTATTTATGGTAAAGTGGCCAGCTAGCATCCAAAAAACAGATATTCTAGCCATTGGATGCTCAAAAGAGCTAGAATATCTAGTCGTTGGGGCCCTATTTGTTCCCTTTTACCACTTAATTGTTCAGCCTATATAATGTGCTTTATCTTGTACACTCTTGGGGCCTTCAGTTTCCTAGCCACTATGATTTATTTGAGGTACTTTTTTTTGTTAAGATTAAGTGTAAAAATAGCACTATGACATAGCCAACAATATCCAAAAAGCCAAACAACAATTATCACACAAGATCTTCAACAAGTCAAATCACCAAACACTTGGTGCACAAATCAAACTGAATAGGCATAATACCAAAACAAGTCAAATGAGCACACAAAAAACTCCAATTTATTTCATGCACACCATCCTCTATTTATAGAGGACTTATTACACTTGATAAGAAAGAGAAAGGGAACAACAACTCCCAACGGCTACACTACTAGCATTGAGATGTCCCAATGGTATAAACTGACCCTCCTGGCCCATATCAATGAAACTGCTGGCCCTTAAAGGCCCAACTATCCTATTACATGTTAACCCCCCTAAACTTGCAATGTGTATACCGAAAGTTTGTCCAACAAAAACATAAATCTAGGGGCTGACAAAGATTTTGTGAAGAAATCTGCTAGTTGTATCTCTAAAGAAATCTGCTAGTTCCATCTTAATGTGCTTGGTTCGTTTATGGAATGTATTGTTTGAAGCAATATACATGGTGCTTTTGTTGTCACAAAGCAATTTTATAGGTTTCTCCATAGCAACCTCCATGTTTGCTAGAAATTCGGTGATCTATAATATCTTAGCAATTATAGTAGCCATGGCTCTATATTCAGCTTTAGTAGATGATAGAGTCATCTTCTGCTGCTTTTTACATTTCTAATAGATTAGAGAATCACCTAAAACTACACAAAACTCAATGGTGGAATGTATATCATTTACATCGTCACCCCAATTAGCATGAGTATAAGCTTTTAATTTAAAAGAAGATGATGATGTTAGAATGATCCCCCTTTCAAGTGTATCTGTTATGTATCTCACAATCCACATAGCATGTGTATATTGTTGGGACTTGCTGAAATTGATTTGTCACATGTACTGCATGTGATGTGTATGGTCGAGTGATGGTAAGATACGTTAAAGCTCCTATCATTTGTCTTCTAACTTTTCTTCATCTTTAGTCCTCAGTTTGGTCCCCATCACCTCCACCGTGCTTACCTTCTTGTCATCTGTTAATTCTGACTTGTTAACATCACTAGCAAATTTTGTTTGTGACATAAAATAACCTTTGTCGTTGAAAGTTACTTCTATTCCCAAGAAGTAACTAAGTACACCTAGATCCTTCATTTCAAATTCTTCATGAAGATCTCTTTTGATTTGTAATATCCCATTCTCATCACTTCCATTGATGATCATATAATCTAATATAGAAATAGGATCAGAATACATGCATCAGTTATCCCTACATTCCATATTCTTTTCAGTACCCCTTATCTACTATTTTATCTTTCAATAGATCCATCACTATGTATTGTGACTTTATAGACCCACCTACAACCAATAATTTTCTTTTCATTGGGTTTAGGCACAATGTGTCTAGTACTATTCTTTTTTAGTGCTTATAATTCATCCTTCATTGCTTTTCTCCATTCTAAGTTATTTTTTGCTTGGTCATAATGTTTAGGTTCATTGATACTCAATATGATTGCTACATGGTTTCTTTGTTGAGATTGAAATGTTTCATAAGACACAAATCTTTGAGGAGGTTTTATTACTCTTTTGCCTGTGATATTATCATTTTTTTATTTATTCTTCATAATAATATATCGTTTAAGATTGTTTGGACATATAGAAAGATGATCAAAAGAAGTGCCTGGAAGAAGGTATGAAAAACTAGATTTTGAAAGTATTAAAAGAGGTAGAGGATGACCATAAGATTGTTTGGACATACAAAAGAAGTGCTTGTAAGAAGGTATGAAAAACTAGATTTTGAAAGTATTAAAAGAGGTAGAGTATGACCACAAAAGTGTTGGAAAGAAATAATAAAGAATGATCTAGCTTATATTGAGTTAGCTGCTAACATGGCACATGATAGGGCTCTATGGAAACAAAGAATCCATGTAGTCGACCCTGTCTAGTATGGGAAAAAGGCTTAGTTGTTGTTTGTTCTTACATAATAATGTTCAAAAGGTCTGATGATTTTTTTCTTCTCTAGCTTCTTGATCTCTAGATTCACACTCCAATTGGACTATACTTTCGTCTTGTGTTTCTTCATTGTCATCTAACTTTAAATCTGTGATTTCATCCAAAAACATATTATCTTGGGTGGTTTTTGACTCATTTTCATATTAATCAATAAATTTGACATCTCTATACATATATAGTTTTTCTTCTTTTGGATTGTAACATCTATACCCTTTTTTATCAATACTGTAGCTAAGAAAGATACATTTAATAGCTTTGGGTCCTAACTTGTCGTAACGTAACATTTACAACCAACTATAACTAGGTTCATTTGAATACAATTTTTCAATGGGAGAACAATTACCTAGTTTTGATGATGACATCCTATTTATCAAATATATGGATGTTAAAGCGGCTTTTGCTAACAAATATTTAGGAATTTTACTTGCTATATCAACAAGGTTTTAGTAGTTTCATTAATATGTCTATGTTTTATTTCGTCTAAATCATTTTGTTGGAGAGTTTTTGTATAAGATTTTTTATACCAAATACTATGTTCTTTAAGATAGTTTTTGAAGCCATTTGAGAGATATTCATCGCCAGAGTTGTTCTTAAAATTGAGTTTTGATAATATTGTGAAATATCAAAAAGTTTTTAAAAACTTCCGATTTGTGTTTCAAAAAATATATTGGGTGAGATCATCCACAGAAATAACATAATAGGTCACTCTTCCTTTTGAGGTTATGGGAGCGGGTCCCCAAATATTGGAGTGCACTAATTCGAAAGCCAAGAGTTTTTTCACCAAATGATGCGTGATGTGTTTTGCCAAATATACAATCTTTACAAATGAAATCATTCTTTTCATTAGTTTTTATCTATAGATAATTGTTCATTTTGCTTACATGAATATGTCCCAATCTTTTATGCCAAAGAGCAAATTCATTACAAATAATTCCACATGTTTCAAAATTTGTCATAACTAAATTATCCATGGCGTAGAGACCACCCTCTTTATGTCCTTGCCTAATCACCTTCTTCAATAAATAATTCTACACCACATTCATTTGGTGAGAATATAACAATGCAACCATAATAAAAAAATTAAGAAACTGATAGAAGATTAAGATTCAATTTTGGTATAAAACAAACTTGAGGTATTTTAAAGAAATTATTTTCTAAATTACCAATTTCTTTAACATCAATCTTAGTTCCATCGGTTGTAAACATGTGCACTCTAACTTGTGTGCATTTGTATAACAATTTATATTCATGTGTCATATGAAAAGAAACACCAGAATGTAAAAACCATGGCATACCTTGATCTTTGGAAGAAGTTGATAACGTCGATCCAGAGATGCTTGCCTTCTCTTTGAATATTTCTTTAATGTAGGCCTTGATTCTTGAAGGTAAGACTTCTTCCTTGCCACTTGATGAATCCTCTTCAACAAGAGAGGATACATTTTGATATGTCCACTTTCTTTGCAATGCAAATCGTACTCTTCTTTGGCCAAGGCATTGCATTACCCTTGATTTATCCATTTCCTTCACTATTCTTAGTGTGTGGCTGTTTTTATGTCTTTAAATAATTTTTGAGTCTAGATATAGCAAAACTGCTTCCTTGTTGTCTCTTAAGCTTCTCAATCTAGTTTCTTTGTTCTCAAATTCATCTCATAATTCCCGTATAAACAAGAAGAAATGTTAATTGTCAAGATATTCTTAAAATTCATTCATACTTTGAAGTTTTTCGAATTTATCAAAACTCGTAAGTTGGTTTCATAAATCGCAAAACTCATTATGATATTTCCTAATACTCATGGAACCTTGTTTGAGTATTATCATCTTTTTCATCAAATTTATTTGTAAAGCAAAATCGTCTTGAGAATTAGTTTTCTTAAGATATTCTCAAGTCTCATAGGCATTATAAAAAATACTAATTTTATTACGGAGTTTTTCATCCACATTTTGGCCAATAATCCTTGTGATTTTGGCATTATATTTCTCTAACTTTTTCAATTCTTATTTGTATTTCTTTTGTACCTTGAAAAACTCATCCTCATCAAGCCCTTCTTCTATCCATTTAGGCTCCTTAATCGTACCATATAGTCACAATAGTCTTTAAAAGTAAAATATTTCTTCATAGTACATGCCTAACTTGGATAAGAATTATGAACCAACAAACAATGAAATATTTCTATTTTTCTTCCATTTTCTCAAGAAAAATATCAAGAAATACAAAGAATACTTTGATTTCTTCAAGATAGCCAAACAACACCCAATTTTGAGAAACTTCCCACAATCGACATGAATCCCAATGCACCTCTAAACGGACCATCCCGACTCTGATACCATGTAAAAGTAGCACTATGATGTAGCCGATAATGTACATAAAGCCAAACAACAATAATCATATAAGATCTTCAAGAAGTCAAATTATTTTTATCCGTATACGTATTGTATCATGGGACTCCATGATGTTGTATCGTATAAGATAAAGTATCGTGCAATATTGTGCGATACAATCCATATCATAAGATATGGGCGATATGCCTAGGGACCCCTAGACGAGGAGAACCCCACATTTCTGCGGGGGTTTTAGCTTCCGTTTGTCTTTTAGCGTTTTCAAGACGACTTTCGGCTCACCATGAGGCATCTCTAATGGGTTTCAAGGGTCTCCAACACCACCATCACTCCGACAGTGACAACACCAACGATATGGTAGTTATGGTATAGGTTTTTTTCATTTTTTCTCTATGTTTGATATTTTCTTGTGTTATTTGTTTTGTTTAATGACAATATATGAACTTATGAAGTGTGTGAATATCCTTTCGTTGGATTTGTGAAGTGAGAGACACTTTATTTAAGTGTTTTGGTTGGGGATTTATGAAGTACTTTTATTTTCAAGTTTATTAAGATTGAAGTCTTACATTAAGATGAGAGGAAGGGGTGTTAGGGACTCCCAATCTTGGTCTCATGATCCAATATGGCAGTAGGGTGTTGCAATTTAGTTAAACATATTGAAAATAATATGGGTTTTTTGTGAGAAGGTGATTAGTGGTAGAATTTCTCGTTTGAAGCATCACCTTACACTAACTACGAAAGAGGTTGCTCCTTGTACGGACAAAGTTAAAAAAGTGTGAGAAGTCATTAAATGACAATGTATACAAATGATTGAGAGTATAATTGAGAAGCGACAACAAAAGAAAGATATAGAGATGTTTGAGGAAAAGGATGATGTTATTGGACTTGGTGATAATATCCCTTTTGATGATAGGGCAAAGGTTGGTAATAGTAGTTCTCGACTACCAACCAAAGGAAAGAGGTTCGTTGAAGAGGTTGTAAGTGGTAGATAAAGAAGGGCTAAAGAAGATCTCATTCTGGAATCTAGTCAAATTTTTCTTGTAGTACTTACTTAGTTTTCAACTTAGAATTCGTGTTGCTATTGCTTCAAAGCAATTGCACGAGCAAGCAAACCTTGCAGTGATGAGATGGTTTAAGGATGCATGCATTCTATTTAGTGCAGCAAATTATTTTTATTTCCAAGGAATAACATCTTGTTCCAGGGTATAATATGTCATCTGATCAAAAATTGAGAGAAAAACTATTAGAAAATATCGTTCTTGAAGTCTAAGAGTATTTTTTTGACTTTGAGAGAGCCATGAAAGGAGATGGGATACCCTATCATGACACACGGATGAACAAATAAGTGAGGAAGGATTTTATTAAACTTTCTTGTCTATTGTTGTAAAGGACTTAAGTTGTATAATATGCTATCTCATCAAAAATTGAGAGAGAAACTATTAGATAAGATTGTTCTTGAAGTAAGAGTATTGTTCGACTTTGAGAGAGTCGTGAAAGGAGATGGGATGCCCTATCATGACAAACAGATGCATATATAGGTGAGGAAGGACTTTGTTAAACTTTCTTGTCTATTTATCTAAAATACTAATGTTTTTTAGATCACTAGACATGTTAGAGGAGCGACATACTTTAGAGGTTCTAAGGCAAGAATTTGATAAGGTGATACTAGAGGTTGGGCTTGAGAATGTAGTCCAATTAATTACAGATAATGCAACTAACTATAAAGCAGGTGGAAAAGAGTTAGCTGATACTTATGGGACTTTTTATTGGACGCCATGTGCAACCCATCCTCTAGATCTTATCTTTGAGGATATTGGAGAAACTGATGAGGTAAAATCAACAACCAAGTGTTGTCAAGATATCACAATTTATTTATAACCATACATTTGTATGGGTTATCTTTATAATTTTTTTGTTAGAAACAAAAGCAAGCCTTGAAGAGAAGGAACCATCTATGGGTTATCTTTATGAAGACATGAATAAGGCTAAAAAAGCTACTAGAAGCAATTTTAATGAAAGAAAGAGAGATTATGTGCCCGTGTAGAATATTATCGATAATAGATGAAATAAACAATTGTATCAGCCTATTCATGCAATAACTTACTACCTAAATCCAACGTTTAGATTTTCTGCAATATTTAAAAGAGACGATGAGGTTAATCGAGGTATCATTAAGTGCATGGACAAATTGGTCCATGATAAGAGTAGAGCAGGTGCTTTAGATCAAGAGATGGAGATCTATGATAATGCTCTCACTTTATGGGCTTGCCTGTAGCCATTTGCAACCGTCCTAATATGTACCATGTAAATTATTTATCTTAATATTTAAGTTTTTTAAATCTTATATTTATTATGAAATAAATCTTTATGTTTGTCTTTTTCTATTAGATGTTTGGTGAAATAAGTTTAGAAATGATTTTCCAAGCTTTATAGATTTTATAATAAAAGTTCTGAGTCAAACCTATAGTGCAATTAGTTGTGAAAGGAATTGGAGTGTGTATCTACACAAAAAAGTGAAACATGTTAAAACATAAGCTGGTTTTCAACCATTACAACATGTGACTCCGATAAAGGCAATAAAGGATTAGTTATTAATTAAGTAATCGATTCAATATTTCAGTTTATTTAATTATTAATGTTATTTACTTATCTTTCTTGCAACCAATTAAAAAAGTTAAATAGGGAGGATAACCAATTTGATCTAATAAGTATGGAGAATTTTGATATCTTAGAGTGGATTATAGAAGATAATGAAGCAAATACACTCCTAACTGAGGGAAAGATTCAATGGATTAAGTTGGAAGGAGCACAACAATATCAAGGGGATGATGATTTTAATTTTGAAGCTTAAAGTGGTGAGACCTTGAATAAGGGGGATAATATAAAGATTATTTAGTTGATCCTGATTACAATATGTAATTCGTTTTTTCAATTATGAAAGTTGTAATTTTGCTATGGATGTACTGCTTAAATGTTTTATACATTGAAAATTAAATAATGATTGAGTAATCTTTACTCAACTTTTAAATTATATGAATTGTTTTCAATTATCGTGATTTTCTAAATTTTTATGATTTTTTAATAATTTTTTAGTAGTAAAAAATAATACGATGCAATACGTATTGTGGACCAAAACGATACACGATATGCTACGCTACACTACGAACATCACTGAATCAAATCACCAAACACTTGGTGCACAAGCCAAACCGAATAGGCCTAATACCAAAACAAGTCAAATGAGCACAGAAAAAACTATGATTTATTTCATGCACAACATCCTCTTTTTACTTAAGACTTATTACACTTGATAAGAAAGATAAAGGGAACGACTAGTAGTGTAGCCGTTGGGCATAGACTGGCCTTCCAGGCCCATATCGATGGCTCTGCTGGGTCCTAAAGGTCCAGCTATCCTATTACATGTTGACACTAAGATCAACAGTCTTGCTACATTTTATGGTGGGTTGCAGATTGGGTAACCATGGTTACTGAAGGACGTCTGCATATTCCTTTGCTTGAGAAGCATGCCTAGCTGCTTACTTGGCTTCTTGGCTATTTCCTTGCATAAAATGCCCTGAATACGTTGTGAAGGGAGATCCTTATGGCGATCAAGAAGCCAGCCTAGAAGCTGGACCAATGTAAATATTCCCATTTTCGCAGAGACCATGAGCACCACAGAAACTCCTGCTGCAACCTAAAGGATTGGGATACTTAATTTGTAGGCTACCTTAGGCAATATGTGGATTAAACAGGAGAACTTCAACCACGAAATAGAGAGGAGAAGAAGGTGCAGGAAGTTCATCACTCTTGATGAGTGCAATATACTCCATTGCGGGAGGCCTTGCAGGTGGTAGAATTCTTCCCAAACTGCACATTGACTATATTCAAGAGCTATAGGAATGGAGTTGCTAAACCAGGACACGAAGGCAGTGGATGTAGCAACAAATAACGTTTTCAGTTGATGACTGTACAGGAGTTATTGGTTAACTAGTTATATCAGAGATGGTGGCTGATTACCCCGTCGAGAGGGTACTAGTTGACACCTGTACTTCAGTGGACCTAATGTCTTTCAGTGTGCAGATGCAATTCGGTAAGGAAAGGCTGAAGCTGAGCTCTAGTCCTTTAGTTACTTCTTTTAGGAGATAAAGTAAGAGTGGAAGGTATGCTCTCTTTACCCATGATGATAGGAGATGGACCAAAATACCTGATCACTCATGGTGGGCTGCTTTATTGTCGAAGTACCATTAGCGTACAAAATCATCTTAGGCGAAGATTCTTGGCTGCTATAGTGGCCATTATCTCAATAGCCCAGTAAATGATGAAAGTACCAAATAATGGACAATTGATAGTTGTGAAGGGGGTTTACAGATGTTAAGGCAATGTTATAGGATCTCTCTCGAGGGAGTGAACATGATGCAGTCCCCGGTGCATGAACTGGATGCCGTTCAGAGTCAAAGGAAGATGGATGCATGGTGGCTGAAGAATTGATGCCATTCTACCTAGATGATGATGATCCAACATGCTGGAATCTTGTCAAAAATGTCATGCAGTCGAGCTGTGCTTTTGCAACATGCCGACATATTTGCTTGGTTAGTCAAAGATGTTACCACATCCCTAGATATAATAACTCATAGACTGAACATTGATCCAGAATTCAGACCTGTGAAGCAGACCTTTGCTCCTGAAAGGCAAGAGATAATAACGGAGGAAGTTGACAACTTGTTGAAGGTTGGATTCATAACATAAGCTCATACCTGAACAAGGTAGCAAATATGGTGCTGCTAAAGAAAGCAAATGGAAAATATCTCATGCCCATTGTACATACTTGAACAAAGCATGTCCCAAACCCAAAGACTCATTTCTTATGCTAAGAATAGACCAATTGGTGGATGCTACAGCAGATCATGAGCTCTTGGGCGGGCTGAAAATGTTGGAGTAATCTATCAGCAGTTGGTCAATAACACTTTTCACGCGCTCAGCGGTCATAAGTTCGAAACTTACATTGATGACATGATCATCAAGTGTTGAACTAGTGAAGACCGTATCTCTGATTTGCAGGTGTTGTTGGAACATTTCCGAGCATTGAACATGATCTTAAACCCCTTCAATTCTTTGCAGTCAGCTCAGGAAAATTCTTAGAACCTAATATGAATCAGAATGGGATCGAGGCAAACCAAAAAGGTTAGCATGGTTGATGAAACAGTGATTGGCTAGCAAACTGGCTGCCTTGAGTTGTTTCTTGTCCAAGAATGGTGAAAGTTTTCACCTTTCAAGATGCTCAAAAAAGGAAAATACTTTGCCTAGTATGAACAATGTGAAAGGTCTCTCCAGGATCTTAAGCTGCCCATATAGAAAAGTGTTATAACATGTTGGAGTCAAGTTTCGTCTAGTTTAAGTGTAGTTAAGTCTGTGTGAGTTTAGTTAGTCTATTTAAGTTCAGATATGTATTTGGATCCTAATGAATCGGGTCAGATTCATTAGGATCCATCAGAAACCGTGTACTTTAAGTAGGGTCATTATGGTCTTTTAAGTTATAACAGGGATTAGTATAAATTGTAATTAGGGTTACTTTGTAAAGCAATGGAATGAATAAAACAGAAGAGGTGTGGGACGGCAGCCATAGAAGGTGCCGACTGCTGCCCTATTTTCTGAAATCCTTATCTTGATTTATTGCAGCCATCTTAATCATTGTTTATGCTAGAAATCAACATAACCCACTGCCCACCCCAAGACCAAGCCTACATGTCAATCAAGAGGGCTTGAGTCAGGTACTAGGATTGGGCCACTCAAGGAGGATTTGATCTAAGTCAAGATGGAGTTCATAAGGTTAATTTTGGGAGAGCCAATATATCTATCCGAGTGTTTCTAATTTGGAAGGTTTTGCATCAAGATTGTTGAACACTATCACAAATATCTACCATGTACAAGGAGGCTACCATGTACGAGAAGATTCTAGATCACATATAGTGAAAGCCACCATATACAAGATGGCTTCTTCTAGAAGACCCAAGGACTCATAAAGGGTGCTACGCAGCAAGCATATGCACTGTTAAGGGCTCAAAGTAAAGTCTTAGGGCCCAAGAAGATGTAATGACTCATTACTTGGGGATGTCTATAAATATCCTCTCTATGTGTAAATTGAAATCATATGGAGTATAATACAGTTGGCCTTTGGCTTCTCTAAGATTTGTCTGGAATCATCTAGCTTCTCCTAGATTGGGCTAAGGGAAAGTTCTCCCTCTCTCTTGGGCTAGGTTAATGATCAACTCTCTCGTAGATAATTCACTCATTTTGCACAACCCTCACTCACTCTCTTCCATATATCTCAGTCACACTCTCCTCTCACGTTCATTACTTACCTTTGCCACACCCAAACACCTTCCCTTAACCATCCTTCATTTATACCCACTGCAGTTTATTCATATCATTCATGTAGACTGCATATACATTCTATTACAAGATATCATCTCATGTACTATAAGTAGTATGTGCCGTACCTCTTACGCACTCATTTACATGTTGAAATTCTTCTTAACACAAACAAAGCTTGCATTCTTACATAGAAGTCGTCAGATCTGGCGAGAAGGAATCTTCACTTGTGATAAACTCAACCTTACCTAGAGCGAAATGCTATGTAACAGAGTTATGATCTTCTGCGTTATCCAAGATCAGCTCATCACTGCATCATCATTGCCAACCATTCAATCTAGTTCGATGGTATCAGTTGAGATCTGTAACTCCTGCAACTAAAGGGCACAGAGCTTTGAGATCTCTGCCTGCACTAATCGATTTCCTCTAGTTCAGCCAGGATAAGCATGGATCTGCAATTTGCTGCGGTTATCTTCAATGGATCTACACAGATCTGGATCATTCTGTGCTCTTGAAGAAATTCAGTGGATCATCAACACCCTGCTGCTGATTTGCTGAGATATAATTCAGAGCTGAGCTGACATCAGAGCATAAGTCTCTGATCTGCAATTTATTTACAAACTGCAACCAGATCTAAGTTTTTAATCACAAGGACTGCAGTTGGCTCTTTAAGATTGCAAGTTCCTTGATCTGTGCTTCGGAATTGATTGTCATTGAGTCAATTCTGCACGCAGAGGTCTGAACAACCTATAGGCGTGCATCAATCTGGTTTAGTTTGACTGATGAGAATCCTTGTTGCACTAAAATTGGCATTGTCAGCACCTAATCTGACTCTTACCTTGCACGATTCATCATCTTGCAATGTTATGTTACTCTTCTGACCACACTGCTGCTGCCTGTTATACAATTGCTGCTTGGAAGCAGCAACTTTGCGACCTACAGCCACTAATACGAACCCTGTCTTCTAGTCAATGCCTCTGGTTGTGTTGGAACATCAATTATGTTGAATAGCAGCTATTAATCTGCAAGAGCCGCTTAATCTCATTTGGAACTGTCTCTAAGAGAATTACAGAAACTATGCTGCTGATTAAGCTGAGCAAGAATTAACCCAAGCTGGGAAGCGGTCATTGTGCTTTGACCAAATCTTGTATGGCAAGAAGCCTCCAAAACTAAGCCTGAGCTGGAAGAGGTTTTGTACTTATATTTGTCTATTTCAGAGAATGTTGTGGGTTGTATACCACTTGGGAAAGATGAAAAGAAGCACTTCTAAATAGATTTCATTTGCAAGGTGTTGCACGGGGTACACAAATGTTTGATAAATTGTCATTTTTCTTGCTAGTAACTGAAGGGTGGTTGATGCCTACTTTCAGGAGCACTACATCGTTGTATATTTGGATCAACCTATTATACGGTTGCTCTATAAGCCAGACATATTTGAAAGGCTTATGAATGGGCCTTGGAGTTGGGAGAATTTGAAATTATATGCCAACTGAGAACTTTGATCAAATGCTAAGCACTCACAGATTTCATTTTTTTAAAATGTAGGAAACCGCATGGACTTGGATTAGGCATAAGAGGTTGCATAGACAAGTTGGTAAGTGTTTAGCATGGAGGATCTAGCTTCATGACAGTTTGCCCAGGAGGTGATGAATTAGTATATGCTGTTAGGTTTGATTTTCAGGTGTTGAACATCAAAGCTTAATATGAGGCTCTTCTTCTTGGTCTGGACATAGCTAGAAAGTTTGAAGTGAAAGATGTTCTAGTGTTTAGCAATTCACTTTTGATGGTGAATCTGATGAATGGCATGTTTGAAGTGCGAGAAAATGAATTGCAAAAATATAAAACTGAAGCAAGGGAAACAACCACAAGCTTCAACACCTTCATCTTGGCATATATTCCTAGAGCACAAAATGCATATTCAGACTCCGTGGCCGTAATGATGTTGCCAGGTAGGTGGTGGAGCTCCGGACATAATGATTGGAAGTAAAGAAATAAAAGGAACTCTTGAATCGTTGTAAGTTGGACGAAGATTCATGGATTGGTGAAACCTGAAATTATATTTTGGAAGGATCTTTACCTTTATATCCTGTGGAAGCTTGAAAAGCAATAAAATACTCAGCCAGATATGTTGTTGAAAGGGATACATCACTGCATAGTTCTTCTACGAATGTCATATGTTCAATGTCTGTGATCCAGGGAAACCAAACAATTTCTCCATGAGAGGCAAGAGGGCATTCATGGAGGAGGATTTATGTACAAGGATTTTAAGCGAGCCAATTAGTCTAAGAAACTCCAAGAGCTAAGTAGGGGAAATGGTCAGAAGAGGAGTAAGAGATGAAAAATGAGCAAATATGAGAGAAATATATCCGCTGCTTCTTATCTGCTCACACTCCTTCCTCTTTTGCTTGACCTAGATTGAGTTAGTGCAACTTGGATGTCCCAGATGAGCCTAGTTAGGGAAATAAATCTGACCTGAGTTAAAAATACACTGACCCATGATATGTGGACAGGAAACTTATGGGAAACCCACTTCCCTATTTCCTTGGCAGGGGCAGCTAACAATTTGTGAGGTGGGAGAGGAGTTTGAAGGGATCTGGTTGAAACATGTAAAGGGGGTGATTGATTTCTTTCTTTCTCCATAAATTCTTCATTTCCAGTTTCCTTCATTTTTCTATGATCATGGGACTTTCTGAAACATTTACTGACTTGATTGTTGCCACGCTGGAGGGAATAGATATTTTTCTCACTGATGCAATCAAGCGTGCCAATCCATATAATTATCTTCCTCACAACCTTCGCAAGATATGTTCTAAAGGACTTCATCGAAAGTAAATGAGTTTTCAATTACGAAATATTCCTAAGAATTGGAAGGCAAAACTCATGACATTACACTGAAGAAGCGTGCATCCTTTTGGTAGGAAAGCTGGAATGACGTAGAAAGCATCAAGGAAGGCTCGAATCACCACCTACGATAAGTCGAACATAATAATAAAAAAAAAGATTCGCCTACCAAGTTAAACACAACTGTTTCCATAAGTTTTATGACCTCAGATAAGATGAATTATCTGTAGAAGACTACACAACTAGGTTTGAACACCTCATACTCAAACCTGGCATGACTGAACCTTAGGAACAAGCCATTTTTTCATTACCTTGGTAGACTTCTGATTTGAGAAGAACTGGGGCGAGAAATAGAATTAAGCAAGAATTGAGGAATGAGTATCTGCAAGTGAACTTATGCAGAAAATAAGGCAAGGAAAGCATGGCCGAAGCTTAAGATTTCATGAATTAGTTCATTTTTCATTAATGACAACAAATCCATTTATGTGCATGAGCATGGGAAATCCCTAACAGGTGGCACCCGAGGGATTATGTGCCCGTGTGGAACATTATAGATAATAGATGGAACAAACAATTGCATCAGGCTATGCATGCAGCAACATATTACATAAATCCAGTATTCAGGTACTCAATAAGCTTTAAAAGGAACGATGAGGTTAATTGAGGCATCATTGATTGTATAAAGAGATTAATTCTTGATGAGAGTAGAGCATATGCTATACATCAAGAGATGGAGATCTATGATAACACTCTTCACTTGATGGGTTGGCATGTAGCAATCCGCAACCGAACTAATATGCGCCCAGGTAAATTGTTTATCTTCGTATTTAAGTTTCTTAAATCTTATATTTATTGTGGATTAATTCCCTGATATTTGTCTTTTTCTACAAATATTTGGTGGAATAGGTTTGGAAGTGATTCCTCAACCCTTAAAGATTTTGCAGGAAGAGTTCTGAGCCAAACCTATAGTGCAACGGGTTGTGAAAGAAATTGGAGTGTTTTTTAACACATCCACACAAAAGAGCGCAACAAGTTGGAACATAGGCGGCTCAATGACTTAGTTTTCAATTCAATATTTTTTTGACTTCAATTGTTAATGTTATTTAGTTTTTACTAATTATTTTCTTTCTTTCTTGTATGCAATTAAAAAAGTTAAATAGAGAAGAAAACCAATTTAATCCAATAAGTTTGGATAATTTTGATATATTAGAGGAGTTGATTATAGAAGACAATGAAGCAAATGCACTCCTAACTGAAGAATACATTGCATGAATTAATTTAGAAGGAGCGCAATAATATCATCAAAGAGATAAAGATTTTGATTTTGAAGCAGAAGGTAGTGAGGATCTTCAGTAAGGAGAAGATGAAGATTATTTAGTTGATGATCCTGATTATAATGTGTAAATATAAATGTATTTCATTTTTTGCTTTAAAATATATAATTCTTTTTCAATTGTTGAATGATGATTGATGAATATGTACTAAACTTTTGCTTTATATGAATTTTTTGCAATTATCATATTTTTTTTAGATTTTTATTAAATTTTTAGTATTAAATTATGATACAATACGAGTCGAGTTGAACAACACTGATATAATCTCACCCAAGTGCAACGAAGGCACACCAAAAGTAGTGAAAAATGAATATTATTAATCAACCATAAAGTAATACATACAAAGGGTGTATATTAGAGGGATTTATAGGAAGAAGGGAGAGAAGAGAGAGGAGGATATGCACTCAGCCAGGCCCCAACAACTAGTTGGACTAGCTGTTGGGGCTTGATAACCGTTGGGCCTCCAACAGTGCCTTGGCCCTAGTGGCCTGGTGCTAGGGGCCTTTTCGGCCAGGGCCCTGCCTCTAAGGGTCATGTTAACAACCTCCTCAAATTGACGGTATCATGATCGAAAGTTTGCTAAATAAAAATTGAAATTGTGGACTTACAGTGATTTGATGAAGACATTCACAAAGTGTAATGCCAAATTGCCTTATAGATGTTCCTCATGTACGTAGTGATAGTTCATTTCAATATGTTTGGTGTGCTCATGAAAAGTATGATTATTGGTTATATACATAGCACTCTTGTTGTCACAGTACATAATTAGAGTGTCTTCCAATGATACTCTTAGATCCTGAAGTAGTCGTTTAAGTCAGGTCAGTTCAGTGGTTGTGTTGGTCATGGCGCGATATTCAGCTTCAGTGGAAGAGAGCGACAACTTTTTTTGTTTCTTACATTTCCATGACATAAGGGAGTCGTCAAGGAAAATACAGTAGCCTCTTATGAATTGTTTGTCATTTACATCACCATCTCAATCAATATCAGTATAGGCAATTAATTGAAGTAAAGATGAAGTGGTAGAAATACTCCCTTGGTCGTGGTTTGTCGAACATATCGGATAATCCTCATAATTGCACTCATATGTACAAATGTAGCTGCATGTTGAAACTGACTTATACTGTGTACTGCATGAGTAATGTTAGGTCCTATTATAGTGAGATACGTGAGTGCCCCAACCATATGTTTGTAAGGGATAGGATCTATCAATGACTCCATCAATAAGTTGCATTTTCTGGTTGATCACTTCTGTAAGAAAAATGCTCAATAGTCTTTATTCTAAGAGAATATTTATACAACTTTTGAACATTAAGATGACCTAATCTTTTGTGTCACAAAAGAGCATCATTTGATAAAACATTAACATATCATGCAAGTAATCCATGATATAAAGTTTGTCCTCTCTATGGTCACACCCAATCACCTTATTCGATACGCGATTTTGTACAATACATCTCGTGGGTGAAAAAGTTATAACACAATTATTTAAATTTACCTTTGCAACAATACTTATTTTATAAATCTCGAAATTTTTGTTTTGAAGATCACCAATCTTATCAACATTTAATTTGGTTCAATTTGCAGTATAAACACTAGATAGGGACTTGCTAACACATGAATTTAATTTTTTTTATTACAAGCCATATTAAAAGAAGCACCCAAATCAAGAAGTCAAGAAGTCATACCTTGAGTTTCTTTAGTTGAAGAAGAGTAAATCGTTCTAAACGTTGCTTTCTCCTTTATTTGAGGTTAAGTAGTTTCACTTTTTCTTGAAATGCAAAAATGGAGGAGGCTTGATCTTTTACCATGGCCACCTTCTTTTTAGTTTAGGGAAATTTGGCCTAATATGTGCGACATTTCTAAAAAAGTGAGAAATAACTCCTCTTCTAGCTTCACTAGACCCTTCAATTTTAAAATGAGGAGGACGATATGTTTTGACATTTGCTCCGAGTCTAGATGTGGTTAAGGTGGTATCTCTTTGAAGTTCAGCTTCATTAATTCTTGTTTTCGACATTTGAAGATCGCTAATAACCTCTTCCTTAGTGAGAAAGGATTTTCAATGGATGACTAATGATCTTACCCTTTAGCCTTCTTCTCGAAGGCTTCTTAAAAATTGATACACGAAGTCTTGATTGTCTCTCACTAAGACATTGTGCATTTTTTTTTATATCCATACAATTGATTCCATGCATTTGAATATTCACTAAAAAATTTGTTTACCCCTTATCTCATTGTATAAAAGATGTTAATTTATCTCGTAATGCCATTCCATGAGCAACATCGCTTTGAACATATGATTTTTTTAAATATTCTCATGCTTCTCTATCATTAGTTAAGTCTGCCAAAGTGTTCCTAGTGTACTCGTTCACATTGTTCATGGGCACCTATATAATTGTTCTATGACCTCTTTCATATTCTTCCTTTTGCTCAAGTGTGGCATTAACATAGATTTTAACTTTTGAACTATTTACATAACTCCATAATTTTTTAAAATATAAGTAATTTTCTATTTGTAGTTCGTGGGTGTTAGACAAAAGTTAAACCCTCTTTTCTCATCCATTTTTCAAGGAGAAAAGAAATTTAAAGAGACAAACTTACAAAAAAAATAAAAAAATTGATTGACATGCTTCTCAAGGCGACGAACCACGTTCCCACAATCAAGAATGACTCTGATATCATGTAATAAAAATGATGCTTCTATGTAACAACAAAATTTTCAAGAATAAATATCATCATAATGTGACTATCACAAAGCCTTAGAAAATGCTATAATCTCACCTAAGTGCAACGAAGCACACCAAAAATGATGAAAATGAATATTATTAATGAACCACAAATAAATACATACAAGAGTGGACATTGGAGAGATTTATAGGAAGAAGAGAGAGAAGAGAGGAGGATATGCACTCAGCCAGGACCAGCCGTTGGGGCCTTGTACCCATTGGGCCCCTAATGTCTAAGCCCTGATGGCCTGGCGCGACTTTCGGCTAGGGCCCTGGCCCTAAGGGCCATCTTAACAATAGTAGCCAATACTGTAGCAACGACCATTTTAGCTATTATAATTTCTCTCTCCTCTTCTTTATAAATAGGTATAACTCTCTCTTGTAAATATGCTTGTTACTACACAAAACTTTGCCACTTTGCAGTATTTGAACTTGTGACCCTAATAAACGTTATGATTAGCAGTGCTTGATCTGGTAATCGAACTGTCTAGGATGTGTGACAAATTTTGATGGTGGCCATCATCCTTTACAAAGTGTGAATGAATCTACAATCCATGAGTAGAATGCCAAAATTATCCTTCTCTGTAATTGCAACCTACCTGTATTGCTGATTTCTCAACGTACTGATGGAGAGTTTAAGAGGAACCCGCAACTCCTAGAATTCCCGACGTCATGGTTGTGAGGTAATAATACAGTCCAGCACTGTATAGGATGAGGATTTTTTGTCTTTCATACAGAACTTTGCCACTTTGCAGCATTCTTCCTGCAACAAGTATATCCACTTTTGCTTTCTCATGCCAATTCCTTTATGTAACTTCTGTATGGATGGCAGGCCGAGCGAGAAAAAAATTATAGGAAGAGCAATTTTGGGTTATTTGATCACGACGATGATCGGTATTGAGCTCCACTGAAGTGAAGAGAGTTTAAGGTCATGCAGCGTTCAGGTTGAGATAATCACGTCATATGAAAGACCCAGATTTTTAAAACAGCCCTCTGACGTTTTCTGTATGCGAGCTTTGTAAAACAATACATTTTCCATCAGCTTGTACAGACAACCGCTGATCATCAAGAAATGTTAATGCCATGTGTATAATCATATCCTTTTCGGTGGATTTGGAGTATTTTGTATCTGACCTATACGTTAGTCTTGGAACGTGATGTGATGTTGCATTTCTAAACATTGTTGTCCTTGTGTTTGGATTAGACAAGTCTTCGTTACTTCACAAATTTCTGTCTTGGCATGCAGTCGTGTTTAGAAATCAGACAGTAGCACCACGTTAATATAGACCCACGGTTGAGCTACTTTATAGTAGGAAATCTTAATACCTGTCCTATCAACCGGAGCAAATATTTTGTTGCTTACTTGTACCTATAACTTGAACCTGTCATCGTCAGTCCTAATTCATTTCCGGCACTCGACTTTTCCCGACAATATGTTCTCCTGGTTCTTTGTGAATAATTTCTCAAATGATTTAAGCAGCAGGACAACCATATATATGTATATATTTACAGAAAGAAAATAGCGATTGCAGTTAACTTTAGTCTTCGGAATTCGTTAGACTAAAGTTAACTGCAATCGCTATTTTCATTCTGTATTTGACAAGCCGGGTAAGGCAGAATATCTGCATGATATGCATGCCTCAGTTGAAGAATCAGTCCTTCATTGAAGGCTCTTTTGAGTTGATCCCTAGCTAGGAGAGTTGTGGCTCCTTGCGAATAAAATCATCTATTTTCTTTTCGTGCCGGTGCCTCCCCTTGTTTCGCATATACTAAGTAACATGCGCACATAGATGCCCTCTACCTTCCTCTGCAAGGTGGGCTATTCCCTGATTGTAGGCCTTTTGCCTATTTTTACGATAAAAGTAATGTTGCAAGTGTGGTGTGGTTACCTCGCAACCCATACACTAAAAAAATGAGGAAGGGGATAAAAGGGGGTGCCTACTGGTAGAAAATTGTTCAAAGTGGCGCAAAAAATAAATATATAAGTGTAACTTGTGCACAAATAAATCCTGAAGAATGTACATTCTGGACTTAACCTGTCGCCTAGCTCATGGTACGCATCTTGGTAACTGTCGGACCCCTCAGAAGCTGGATCTTAACACACACACACAAACACACGCACACACATATATATAATGAAAAATGATGGCATGGCAGTCACTTCTAAGAAATGAGGAGTAATCTAATAAGAAGTATCCTTTTTATAACACAAAATATTACATGGAAACTGAAGTACTAATATCAGTTGCACGTTGAGCTCTACTAAATCTATATTGATTCAACACAACGTCAACAATGACAATTGACAACCACACGAGAAAGGCTTCCTTTGTGTTGAAACCCCAAAACCCTTGGTAAGTTTAGGCCCACAACTCGGCTTCAGCTTCGTGGGGCTAAAATCTAGATGTAGATGTGCACCTTATGGCAAGTCGAGCACTTGGGATGTAGCTTGGTCATACGAATATCCAAGGCTAAGTTTGCCATGGATAAGACATGAGCCAAGCCCAACCACCCCCTTTTAAAGGCACTCCGTGCATCTTACTTCATTTTCTCTTGTGCTTACAGGAGACGCTTAAGAAGTAATTTGAGTGCCTCATCTCAAATTCTTAGCTTTGTGGTGACCTTTTCATCACAAGAGCTACCATGTTTTTAGGCTGTAACCACTGGAGCTGAGAATCTAAAAAGGGGCTTGAAGGGTTCATCCTGATAGAACTATGTTAACTTGAATTATAGGATAACTGAGCCCACGGATGAAGTATTTAGCTTTCCCTCTACAAAACAACTTAGGGACGACTACGGTATCTTATTCAGTCGACCATCATTTTGAGGATAGTATGTCGTATAAAGAACAGTTTGGTATCGGATTGATTTAAAAAACTAATTGAGACATGATCCAAATCATGAAGCCCATAGACAAGGCTCTTGTCCTACCTTGAATTTGGCATTGACATGGCGCTGGACATATTGCTCGACAAGAAAATAACTGAGCACAACACGAGTGACAAGTGTCCCAATTGCATACGATCACATCCAGATGCTGGGTAAACCACGGATTTTGTCCAATCCCACAATGTGATCAGGGTGCCTGGATTTGTTGGATCAAGGCGGCACAAATCATACCCTGACGGATCGATGTCCTTTTCTTTCGGTGTAATTGCTGATGAGGAGAACTTAGGTGATTAAAGGTGGGCAGCTAAATCTTGTTTTTCTTCTTTACAATGGGAGGCCGAAGCCCAGCACACACATGCGTCCCCCTTAGGAATCGAACTTGCCACCCGCAAATGGGCATCATAGCGCCCTGTCAGTGAGATTACACTCTAGATGCACATTGGTAAGAAAATCTAATAAAATATAATCGTAAAAATACAGTGATGTAACAATTATTGTTAGAAACAAAAATGGATACAATGTAACAAAGCTCTAGAGGAGAGAAAGAGAGCAGCGGCCTTTGGCTTCCTCCAATCTCCTCTCTCCCTTCTTTTGCCCTTCCACTCTTTCTTTCTATATAGATAAAAAGAGAGTAGAGCAGCCAGAGGACCTCATTTTTAAGTCCAAGAGCATGAAATGATGACTGCTCACTTTTTCGTTGATTGACTCCCTTCAATATTTTCCTTTTCCCTTTTTCTGTATTTGCTTTCTCTATTAATGCCAAAAAGAACGGAAGTCGCCAAAAGAGGATGTGAGGAACTTAGAAATGACAACAATAATGACCGGAAGCATATAAGTGTGACCATGGTCAACACATGATCCACCAATTAATAGAGTCAAAAGTAAGCCACAGGAAAATTAAAGCAGAAATAGATGGAAGGTGAAGAGTCCTCTAGACTCGTCTCTGCTACTCTATAAAAGGGAGGGTAGATGAGCATCAAGGTATCAATCGAGCGCCAACCATAGTTCAATGTCAGCAATTTCCCTTTCTAGTTCAAGTTGTAGACTACATATTACTTAGGGTTTTCTTTTTCACCTTTTAGTTCCTTGTAATAATCCATGTTATTTAGGGGCCCCACACGCTTCAAGATTCATATCGCTTATATTGTCATTTTTTAAGCTTTCCACAAATTGGGATATGCATCGATAATTGTGCAAGTCTTATTTGAACCCTTTGAGAATGGATGTCGACGTTCCCTACCACTCCGATTGACCCAAAACAATGAAAGCATCGTGTCATTTTAGTTGAGTGGCTCTTGACTACAACAATCTCTTTAATACACCTGGTGGTACCTCATGGAAATGATCTTGGTTTCTTTCCTTGCGTGCTATCTATTGTATACCAACTTGATTCAGTAGAGAATATTTAATGGCATCTGAAGATACCAATCCTTCCCAATAATAAGCATGGAATGCCAATGCATGGTAGATGTGCTCATTCATTCAATGATGAAGGGCGGGCATTCATCAGCTTCTCATTCGAGGTGGTCTTAGTATGAAAGTGGACAATCAAGCTCCCAGTTGCTCAGTGCTAATGCATCAACCATCGACCAGTTGAGGCCAACCCTGCAGTAGTTTCATGTGTCCATCTCTGAAACGCTTGGGTGTCTTCCCCAACTTATGAGAGAGACCATTCCAGCGATGGTTGTGATCCAACTAGCCACCATGCAGGAGGTTGTAAAATACACTCATCATCTTGATCGACATTATGGTCATGTAAGCATCGCTCAAAGGTGCTAACATGACAGAAAATCTAAATCATCCATCAGGTCCATCTTTTCCTTCATCGGTAGTGCCCCGAGGACAGCCTTGGCAATCACCACATGGAAACCCCTCGATTCCACAAGTTTTTGAACCGCAACCAATAACGAGGGACTCAACGTCTGGAGGAGGCTTCATGCAAGGATTCTTTACAACGTAAAATGATTCCTGAAACCATCCTCATATGTTGACTAGTATTATGGGGAGCACCTACCAATTTCCCCTCACTCAAGTAGCACCACGTACATCTCGACCGGCTCAACCCCAAGCATCAGATCGGGAAAATCAGCTACGCTTATCCATTTGCCATTGCCACCTCCAAACCCCAAGATATATTGCTAAATAGAGAAGGGTAGAGTTGATTTCTAGTGTCTTAGCTCGAGCTCCATGCACCCACTACTAAGGTGGATCAAAAACTAACACCAAGTGGGTTGGCAAGAATAGCCCAATTCCAAGGGCTGCTTCAAAGACAAGTTTGTTACCTTCTCAAGACAAGATGAAAAATACCTAGGCATGCATCTTGCCAGGTTTGTTCTAGAATGTGGGGAGCTCAGAGAGAGTATCACAAGTTTTGACACTTTGTCTCCTTAACTGGCCAAGCCTATGTTTAATAATACATCATTGAAGTTGGGATCTATTCAAATGTGAGACGATGCATGAGGCCTTTTTAAAGATATACAATAAGATATAAAGCCTTAGCCTACTCCCAACGACATCATAAATCTAAGGTTGAGGGGAAACAAGATAGCAAAATCTTTTTTTTCGAGATTCCATAAAATGATAGCATGTTGCCAGATGCAGTTTACCTGTGTACAATATTCTGGCGAAAAACTACTAGCATCCAGAGATCAAGAAAGGCCTCGCAAACCATTACTTTGTACAATTGGGTAACCAGGCCACAAAGGTCGAGGATATTATGAGTACACTTGATGCCACCTATCCAACACGTAATAGAACTCTCAGAAATGCACAAGATTAGTGTTCAATATCTTGTATAGAGGAGATCATGCAAGAAACTGACAACAAAGACAATGAACTGTCTGAGGTTATGGACACTGACCTCACGGATGGCCTATTGTATTCCTGTACAGCCTTGAGATCTCTCGAGGGTAAAGACAAGGTTGCAAACAATAAAGGTCTACTTCTTTTTGATAAATTAAAGGCAGATGAGGTCTTTAATGCCTTCTTAAGTATCGACAAATAAAACTGCCAAAACATCATTCAATCTCTTCTGGAGAGGAATGAAAAAGATGTTCAAATATTGCAAGTGGCACGCATAACACCAATTATTAATACATCAAACTTAGTGGTACGGAATGCAATCAAAAGATTAACAACCGAAGCTCCCAACAATAAATAAAGTGTGGATGTCAATCCCTTCATTGAATCAAATAACGTTCATGGAAGACTATCTTGTTCTACCGCTCTGCATGATCTCGATCAACCTCCTTGAATTCCTATGAACAAATTAGACGGAGCGGCCATCTAATCATCCCACTACCAAGAGGGTTTGGAGACCGCAAGAAACCCACGAGGTCACAATAGCTCCGTTATCCAAGGGGCAAACCTCGCGATCCTTTCCCTTGAGAGATGAAAGTGAAACCCCTAGACAACTCTATCTTATAAGGTAGTTGCAACCTACGGCTTGAGGATCACAAAATGAAAAAACTCTTTTCGCACCATAGGCGTCACATTATCAGTAGATGACCCTTCACTATCATAGCATTTGATCACCCCCAAGGGAGGACCCATTCTTTCACTCATACATCAGGGATGCACTAACAAGTGGATGGCAGAGGTTTACATCCATGACAGGGTACCAGCTTTGAGCATATCAACAAAAATGAGTTCTCCTCACCGGGGTTTCACGTTGAAGCCTCTCTTTCTGATGCCAAAGTCGATTAGTTGATCAACAACGTGCTCCCTAGAAGGAACTTTCTACTCCAAACTTCTCATCCTTCAAGGACAGAAGAGATGCTTATAGAGGAACAGGGCTCAAAGCAGGTTCACCGAGGAGTTGGAGAGCTTCCTTGGGGAGTCATCCCAATTGAGCCATGCACTCAAAATTCTTGAGCTCCTTAAAGAAGAGTGGTTCGATATGGGACTTGGGCAAAAACATGTGCCAAAGCAGGTTTGGGAGGTGACTCTCCATAGCCTAAATACTATCATCGGAGGTGTCCACATTGTGATAAAGACGGTCAAATTATATTCACAAAAGAAGATAATGCAGCATTACTAGCCCACTTAATGAAGACCACCCCTTGGAAGGTCCATTGGGATGACATTATTGACCTGACCTTGGGTGGAGAATACCAGACCGATCAGATTTGGGTTCGGATACAAGGATAAGATGCCTCGTAGGTATATATAATATATATTCATATATACATAAATATGTATTTTTATACAATACATTTGTATATAATATATGTATAACATATATAATATACATAGATATACATAAATGCATATATATATATATGTATATATGTATGTATGTATATACAAACATACACACAAACATATGTATGTATATATATACGACCTAGTTTTCCTTGTATCCACCCCATACCCATCAGGTAAAGGAGCACCCGAATCCATACCCGCCATGTTGCCATCCCTAAAGGTCTAAAATCAACAAACATGGGTTCTTCTACGTTTTGGGTGCAAGAGAATTGGATTAGCATCATACCATAGCGCTTTGCTCCGACTTAGTCGGCACATCTTAACACCGAGGATGATGTCATGGCAGACAAATTGGTTTGTGTTATGTATGTTGGTGAAGTGGGTTTGTTGATGGCATTGGCCGGTTATGCGGATTGGGCTATGTATGTCAGCAAGGTGGGTACGATGATGGTCTTTCAAGGTTGTTGCTCACCACTTAAGGCCATTATATGTCAAGGCTTGGGTGAATGGTCAGCCTATCAGAATAGTATTCATTGATGGAGGAGCAGTGTTGAATGTTATGCTATCAGAATAGTATTCATTGATGGAGGAGCAGTGTTGAATGTTATGCCTTTGGACACCTTATATAAGATCGAGAAACAAGTTATAGGTCTAACACCATTTCCTTTCAACATCGGGTTGTTGATGGAGATTAATGATAAGTCTCTATCTGTAGCCAAGCAAAACCATTACATGCCTTGCTAAGTACTCACAATTTATATGTATGTAGTTAGACTTAGTGGATGAAGGTCTCCTAATTTGCTCTAGATAATTTGATAAAAAACAAGCGGAAGGTCGCATGTTTTTATAATATGCATGTTCGGGCTAAGCAATTCCAAAAAGAAAACTTAGTTTAGAAGGCAATCCTACCGATCACAACAAAAGACCCTCAACTTGGGAAGTGATCCATGAATTGAGAAAGGCCCTACATTGTAATTAAAGTATTATTAGATGGAACCTATAAACTAGTAGAGATAGAGGGGGGAAAGCAAACTAAAAGAATTAAAGAAAAATTACATGAGGAAATATTATCCCTTTACTTAGACAGGAGAATTCATTTAATAAGTTAAAAGAATCAGACAATGCAACGGTCAGAGGTCATCACTTATGCTAATTTAAACCCCTCTCTAGCGGTAGAAAGTTAAACTACATAATCCTCATGTAGGTTATGGTTCTTTGGCATTGCTCGCTCTCCTTCTCCATTGCCTTCAGTCTTGTGATAGAAGAAGAGGATTTTTACTAGAACGCAGCCTGCTTGATACATATATCAAATAAGCTCTCCTAGAATCCTTATCGTTTCCCAGTTGTTTCTCATTGTGAGCTTTCAAGAAAGAGATTCCCGTCTTTTATTTAAAACCAAGAAATGAGAAATGACCTTATTAATTTATTAGGATACACTTAAATGTTTATTTTTTAGGCTCTCCACCTCTTCATGTTCATAACAACATTGGATGCTTTCTTCCCAAAGTTGAGAAACTAGAGATTCAGCCATGTAGTGTATGCCTCGACTTTATCATGGCACTCGAAGAGATCCAGGTTTGCATGAATGTTCATTAGTCTTTCTTAGTATGTCAAGAATGAAGCCATCTCATCACCAATCATTTTCATCAACCCTCAACAGTCGTAATGGGCTAATGATAGGATATTGTTATCATAAGCCATGTGCTCTAGGGTGCTTATAAGCGTTGACCAAAGACTTTCTTCATCTAAGAGGCCCTTGTTGAATAGACTCTCGATGAACTTAATCTTACTGCTAAGGAGGACCTTCAATTGTGATCACCTTCTCCTTTCATATGGGTGCAAGTGCAACCTCTTCGTCATAGGAGATAAGTGTCATGACTCAACTCTCTTCTTGGGAAGTGCCAATTACAAACACCCTCGAGGTTTGCTCTTGAGAATCCCCTTAACATCTTCTAGGGAACCATAGGTACTAATTGCAAGGTACTCGGTGGAGGAACTTCCACTCTTCTACAAGCATTAACTTCCCTATATATCGGGAGCAATGACCTACTTCCTTTGATAGGTGAAACTTATATATCAGTGGTTGTACCTCCATTTGCGGAAAATCCCCTAGAAGGCCCTGATGCCACCAAGGGGAGATTGGTGTTCAACCCAGGAGTAGGCCCCTCAGGGAGAGAAGTATTACCTCTTAGTGCATGAGATTTCTCAGTCTATTTCCAAAATCTGAGTCAAATCCTTAGACACCCCAACAAGAGAGGGCCATCTCACTCAATCAAGGGAAGCTCAGGCTCAAGCCTAAGTTCCCCATGTTGCTCTACCAAAACCAAGCCCATCATTGGATCGAGGTTCTAGCTCTGTTGGGTGTAGCTTCTAATGTGGGTGAGATAGAAGTAGTTCCAATATTATAAAAACCACTACAAGCCAAAAGCAATGCATGGTTGTTGTGTGTTTATGTTGTGGTAGAGGGTATTAAGGAACCAAGAGTAAAAACTAAATTGATGGATGGAAATGAGCAATTCTATGAGATGATTATATTCCTTCAAAATGTTTACACTACTAGGGCAATCCAAAAACTTGCAAATCTAGAAGATAAGAAAGTTAGCATGTTCAATAAGATCTATTTCTTGTTCATGATGGCTAGGAGTTTTGATGAAACCCCTATAGGACAATACTTATGAGTTGTAGTAGAAATGTGTATAAAGGAATCATAGAGGACTTGAATCTCTCGACCAGTAAACAGAAGGCTTATGATAGCATGGACATCAAGCAGTGTAAAAATAAGGTAATTAGTGTTTACAAACCAGAATCCTATAAAGGTTTAGGTAGGGGAAATGAGCCTCAAATAGTCAATGAGATGGTAAATCCCCCATCACTATTAGTCATTTCTTGTATCAGGCTTATACCCTATTCAACCACAGAATGTAGTCTTTATTGGGTTTCAGCAAGGTCCTCAGCTCTTTCAAAAACTTGTTAGAGTAAAATCAATCTGCATGGATGGAGAGCACTTATGGGATGATGACCTCATTCAATATTTGAGGGTCATGTTGTGGGTAACAGTTGGACCCAAAATAAATTTAGTTTCATCTCAAGCCAATATAAATATATGATGTCCCACGGTCGAAATCAGCTCAAGAGAAAGCTCTCTGAAAGCGACCCTCTTTTTACTTTGGACTTTCAACTCCATTGATTACAGACATAAGAAAGCAAGCACTGGAGGTAGAAAATGAAGAAGCAAGAAGATGGAAGGCGGCTTGCACGCGAAGTGTTGAAAGTTCGTGTGCATAAAGCAATTTTAAAGACTAACATCATTTCAAATGTCCAACACATGTGATTTTTCACCCATAACTCAAAAGAATGGCATAGTCATCATGCGTTGTCAAATGAGAAGGACAATAATGCTAATTTTTTAAACCACAGAACCACTTAAAGATCAAGAAGTAAATGTATTTCATGAAAGTGCACCAAGATTCAATCCCTAAACAACAAACATAAGATTTAAATTTAATTACGTATAAAGTCTAGTACAACTAATGATTTTTGGCCCTCAAAATGCTCCTTTTAGCATCACCCAACCATCCTCGGGGCCAAGAACTTGAGTTATATCGTAAGTAGGGCATCTTGCTCTAGTTCTCGGTGTCAAGTCAAGAGAGCTTGCTATTGCTCGAATGCTCTCATGCAATCTTAAGCTAATTGCAACTCCACCATGCCCCCATGATGAAAGCTTGTGCAACCAAATCATTTAGATCATAAGCAACCTATAATAAGTTATAGGTGACCTTGTTTTGACAATAATTGAGGACAAGCAATCATCGCTCGAGGTTGGTGATCTTAGCATCAAAGGAAGGAAGGACTTCTTCTAGCTCTTAGATGAGGTGTAGTTTCATTGAACTTGGGTGAAAGCTCACTTTGAGCACAATAAGTTGAGACTCACAGATGAGAGAGAATCAACACATTCTCAACATGGAGAAACTTAGTTGAGTTGAGCCTTCATCGAGACCTTTCAAAGTCCTTGGGCCTTCAACCGATCATAGACATTGATGCAAATATGTTGAGCCTCCTCAACTCTTATCGCTAAGTGTGGGAAAGGCATCCTTCTATTAATACAGCAACAACAACTAAGCCTTTTCCCATACTAGACAGGAATGACTACATAGATTTTTTGTTTCCACGGAGCCCTATCACGTGTCATGTTAGCAGTTAACTCAATATAAGTTAGATCATTCTTTATTATTTCTTTCCAACACTTTTGTGGTCGCCCTCTACCTCTTTTAATACTTTCAAAATCTAGTTTTTCATACCTTCTTACAGGCGCTTTTTTTATCTTCTCCCTATATGTTCAAACCATCTTAAACAATATTCTCTCATTTTATCCTTTATTGGTGTCACTCTCAATTTGTTTCTAATAACCTCATTATGCATAAAGACTTTCCTTATATGACCACTCATCCATGCCAACATCTTCATTTATGCTATAAACATCTTTTGTACATATTCATGATTAACTGTCTAACACTCACAACTATAAAACATGATAGATCTAATTGTTGCTCTATAATATTTACCTTTTAACTTTAATGATATCTTCTTGTCACAAAGAAGACTTGATGCTCATCTCCATTTTAACCAACCTATATTAATTATATCCATAACATCTCTATCAATTCTTCCATCACTATGAAAAATTGACCCTTAGGTATTTAAAACTTTCTTTTTGCGAGATGCAATGTGTGTTAATTTTAATTTCTATGTCCTCTTAAGTAACCAAATGATTAAACTTCATTACATATATTCTATCTTTGTTCTAGTAAGTTGGAAGCCTTTACTTTCTAATATTTCTCTCCATAGTTCTAATTTTCTTTTAACTCTTTTCTTACACTCCTGTACTAAGACAATGTCATTCGCAAATAATATACACTAAGGTACTTTATCTTGAATATGTTTTGTTAACTCATCAATCACCATTATAAATAAGTATGGACTTAAAGTTGATCCTTGATATAACCCAATATTAACTTCAAATAAGTCTATCATTCCTTAATGAATCATCACACATTTTTATACCATCATACATGTCTCTCATAAGGTTTATGTATGTCAATGAGATACCTCTTTTTTCCAAGATTCTCAAAAAAATATTCATTGGTACCATATCATAAGGTTTTTTCTAAATCAATAAATGTCAAGTAAAGGTCTTAATTTTTTGTTCTAAAATGTTCTATAAAACGTCTCAAAAGGTGAATCACTTCAATAGTAGATTTCATTAGCATGAATCAAAATTGGTTCTCTATTGTACTCGATACTTGTCTTAACCTACGTTCAATAATTCTTTTTCATAATTTATAGTATGGCTTATTAACTTGATACCTTGATAATTCGCACAATTTTGAATGTCTCCCTTGTTCTTATATGTGGGTATAAGTGTACTTGCTCTCCATTCCTCGAGCGTCTATTGTTTTCTCTATATTTCATTAAATAGTCTTGTAAGCCAAGTGACTATTATCTCTCTTAGGATTTTTCAAACTTTTATAGGAATATTGTTTGGTCCTACCGATTTACCACCCTTCACATATTTAAGGACCTCTTTGACTTTATTCTTTTGAATACGTCGGTAGATATTATGATTTATATACTTTTCGGATTTGACTAACTCTCCTAATCTAATACTAACATCTTTATTTTCATTAAAAAGCTTATAAAAATAAATTTTTTATCTATTTTTCTATCATCATTTGCTACTAGAATTTTCTCATCCTCGCCTTTGATGTATGAAACAAAATTAAGATCTTTAGCTTTCTAATCGCTAGCCCTAGCTATCCTAAAAATATCTCTTTCACCCTCTTTTGAGTTGAGCTTTTATATATATCCTCCCAAATTTTAACTTTGGCTTCATTGACAAATTTTTTGTTTTTTTCTTTGCTTTCTTATAAGCCTCTAAAGTTTCACTAGTCTTCCCAGCATAATCTAATTTGTAGCATGCCCTCTTTGCATTGATTTTATCTTGTACAACTTACTCTACCACCAATCTTCTTTTTGTGCCAGTATACCGACCTTAGATTCACCTGACACATCTTTTGCTACTTTTCTATGATGTATAGTCATATTATTCCACATATCACAAGGTATACTAATATAATTCTAGGCATCTCTTTGAAGGACTTTGTCTTTAAATATACCTTACTTTTCGCTTTTGAGGTTAAACCATTTAGTCTGAATAGCTCGATGCACTCTTTTTTTCTTTGTCCACTTTTTCACCTCTAAATTCATAATTAAAAGTCAATATTCGGTGGTTAAACTTTCTCCTGGAATTACCTTGCAATCTTTACAACACGCTTTATCTTTTTTTCTACAAATAAAGTAAACAATTTGTGTTTGTGATAAGCCACTCTTATAAGTAATTAAATGTTCATCTCATTTTTTGATGATTGTATTGACTATAAAGAGATCAAATGCCATAGCAAAATTTAAAATCTCCCTACCTTCCTCATTTATATCCCCAAAACCAAAGTTCCATGAATACCATGATATCCTAATACCTCTTTACTGACATGTCCATTTAAGTCTCCTCCTAAATAAATCATCTCCCTTTGTGGAATCCTTTGAATCACCTTATCTAACTCTTCCCAAAAAGTTGTCTTTATACTATCTTCTAGGCCTAGTTGGGGTATATAAGCACAAACTATATTCAAAACCTCTGCTCCTAACACTAATTTTAATGTCATGATTCGGTCACCATATCGTTGTATGTCTACTACACTATCCTTTAAATCCTTATTTATGATAATACCAACTTCATTTCAAGCATTTTCTTTATCTAAGTACCATAATTTAAAACATGTATCCTCTATTTCTTTTGTTTTTTCTCCAACCTACTTTGTCTCTTGTAAACATAGAATATGAATATTTCTCCGAATCATAATATCTACCACCTCCATTAGCTTACCAAATAATGTTCCGATATTCAAAGAACCAATATGAATCTTATTATCGAGGACTAGCTTTGTTACCCCGCACACATATCCATAGTGAAAATGTGAATATTCTCTCTATAATTTGTTCACTACATTCGGGCAAAAATACAGTGGGACTAACTTTTTGACCCACACCCGTCCATGATGTGAGAACTCTCTGAAATTGATTCACTACATCCAGGCGAAAATGTAGAGGTTCTTGCTTATTTTTCACTATATTTAGGCTCTGTAGTGCATGGCTAAGTGGGTATGCCCCACGCAATACTCATAATTTGTATAATTCATGAGATAAAAATTCAATAAAGTTTTATGTTGGCTGTTGAAGGCTTAACGCAACCCTCCTCCTTTTTCCAGACTTGGGACCTGTCATACAAGGGTGATCCCTAACATGGGTGGAGTTTAAGGCATCTTTATATAAATCTTGTAATTATTTTGAGCCCTTGGAGTAACGCCATGAGAACAATACAGTCAGAATGAGTGTGTGTAAACAACCAAAAATTTACTTGGGCAATGATAATGTTGAGGAATTTCGAATGAAGACCTCAAACTCTAGTGACCAACTATTGCTCTCAAAGGTAGCATGTTGATTAAATCTACAATGGCAAAGAGGTCCTCTTGAAGGCCGAGTTATGAAACCAAACAATGAGAATAGTAAAGGTTGAGCCACAATCAAATTAAACATTGATGTGGGGACTCCCCTCAAAATATCTACCTCAAAAGAAAATCTTGACAAGTCCACCCGATGAATATTTTTTATCAAGTGTGTTATGGTAGGCAAAATCAATTATTTATAAAAGAGGGAAAAAGGATCTTTCTCATCTCCATCCTATATAGAAAGATGTGAAGTAACAACGATCTAAGATTGAATAGTCAAAATTTGGATTTGACAAAAGGTTGCCCGAAGAGAGTTTGACACTAGTAACAAGCCACATGTATCCAACAACCCGAACTCTAAAAAATGTGAATGAATCCATAGTTGCAAAAATTCCAATGGGTAACTTACTAGATGAGGGGAACATCTATACTAGAGCACCTTAGTAGAGAATCTATCGAGTGGTACACCATCACAAGAAAGAATAAGGCAATCAAAAGCTTCAGCCTAGACATGATGGACAAGATGTACCATAAAGACTCACCATTCACCTCACTGCTATGAACATATAAGACAAACTGGTACAATCAAAGGAGGAGGAAAGTGTGATGCTCCTCATTGGGGATGGGACCTATTTCCGAGTATTTACAAATGAACTCAGTTTGCGAAGAATAAACTTCTAGCTAGCTAGAGAAGTTGGGTTTACACCATTAATGGGAAGGCTAATAATCGCCGAAATGTACATAACTATTGAGGCCACCGTATCAAACATATATTAACATTGCTATATTGAGAAACCAAAAAGGTCATAAAAGAATAGAGTAGCTTGTCAACTAAATGGATGATGAAAGCGGATAATATGATGAGGCCGTGGACACCCAACCATGTATATTTTTGTTCTAGAACAAGGTCAAGGTAGTCAATATATAGTTGGTTCCTAAAAGGTCGGGAATTGATAATTTGGGCATCAAGAAGCTATGAATTTGTCTCGAGATAGAGGTAAGTAGCAATATGAATTTCTTTAAGGCCTTCTTCCCACTAAGCAATTGGAGGAAGAACAACATCCACAAGAGTGTTGCAAAAACCCATGACAGGTGAACGGAGACAAGATTATTAAAGTCAAGATAAAGACAAAAGATGTCAAAGGCAATGAGATGAAAAATGAAGACAATCCAACTTGTATTTATAATCTACCCAATGGAGTACAAAATAGTTGGTTTCTTTAAGGGAAGCACTTAGAATTCAATAGAATATTTTTGGCTACAAACATCACTCAAGTATGACTCTTCTGCTCAATGGAATTCAAACACCAATTGTATGGGGCAACATGTTAACACCAAAAATTGAAACGGAACATAAGTTGTTAAAAGAGAATTCAAAGAACTTGGAAGCATTATGAGTAATGGTAGAAAATGCATAAACATGGTCATGATTAACCCATTAAGACAATGGAAAGTGGCTGACGAGGGAATTAACATAGAGTAAAGTCTTTAATAGAGAAATCATTGAAAGGTGAATATGCTCTTCTAGAATTGTATGGGCTACTCTGTAAGGGTCATCACGAAATCAATAGAACCATACTTCCATATCAGTAATTTGTTTTCTAGTTCTACCTTTTATCCTCTATATTACTTAGAGTTGTCCTTCTTGCACTTTTATTTCTTTGTGATAATCTCTATTCCTCAATAAGATAGATCTTTTATCTCTTCATATGAGCTCTACCTTGTTTATCATATCACCTATATTGTTATTTTTTAGATTTTTTCACATACTCAAATATACATAGATGGATTCCTAGAATACCATGATTGTCAATGCTTTATTTGAACCTTATAAGAATAGAGGTCAACATTCTCTAACATGCTATGCACCTCATTAACCTGAAACATCAAAAGTGTCATGCAATTTGAGTTGAGTTGCTCTCGATGAGAACACTTTCCCTTCTTCCCTCTTTCTCACTATGGTAAAAAATAGAGGACGAGTAGTATAAGGTGGAGGACTTTTAATGAAAGGTTTTTTTCTTATAGAGGGTTTCACATAAGTTGTTTGTGGGTCGAAGGCCCTTGAGTAGACATCATTATACCATGTCATCTATAATATCATAACTGGAGGTCGTCATGGTAGTGTGACAAGCTGAACAATTATTGTTGTGTGCAATTTTCTTATTTCTTTTATTAACATTTTATAATGTAAGTATTTTATATATTTTTTGCTAGAGACAATGGTGGACCCAAGATTTTTTTTTGGGGTGAGGCACACTTGTATGAGTTCTAACCAATTATTTATTGATTAATATTGTTAATTTAAATATTATTATTTAAAAGTTCTTCATGTGCTTGATTAATTTATTTTGTAGCATAGTCACATATAATAATATTTAAAATATTATGATACTATTGACACTTTTTAAAGTTTGTTGATAATATAATAGCTTAACAGTTAACATGAGCTTCACATGAAATAATAATAACTTTAACATCAAGTATACACTAAATCATAGAAACTTTGTTGCACATATTTCGTCAAAACTAACGTTTGGTTTTTTCACTACATCAATTAATAAAAAACAAAGGTACAAAAAACAAGTCCAAACAACAATAACTACACTAGGTAGTAAAAGTACCTCATATGCCATTTTCAGCTAATAATCTGATTTGAAATGACTATTAATGAGGTTACAAGAACACAGTAAAATCCAACTATAATTCCAGGAAAAAAAATCAATGTGCATTTAAGTAAAATTTAATTTGTCTTCATAATATTAAGTAACGAGCCTTCTACGTCTTCAAAACTCCTTAGCATATAAAACTTGGAACTTTGTTCTTCTCTACTACTTTAACTATTTAACATGTATACTAAACAAACATTGGGCAAGGAAAAGTAGAACTTGGAATAAGACAAAATAAAAGTATATATTATTTATGATTATATATTTCAAAAAGATATATAAAAATAACATCACTTACATCATTACATGATTGTTTTAGATTCTCATTGAGGTTGTATCTTTCGGTAGGTTGCATGATCGTCTCATTATCTAATTTTGATGATATATCATGCTCAATATATGCAACTAAACAATGACTCACAAACGCATCACCAAAGTTTAGCATATGATTCTTTATGATACACAATAGAGAATGCATGTTTTACACTTGTCGTGGCAACAAACAAAACCATTGTTAATTTTAATAATTGATAGACCAAAATAAAAAGCATCATCCTTCTTTTGTTGTTTCAACATCTTAACAACATCACTTCTCTCTTTCAATTGAAGTCCATGAAGCCAATGCATGTCTATAATGTAACTATCAAGTTGATGATTAAGTTTTCAAGTTGAAAATCAGAGGGTTACAAACTTGTCATTTGAATAAATTTTTCTTTATAAAATGAAGTAAAATTATCACTTGGCTCTAGACAATTAGCACATAAAAGTAACTTCTCTATTTCTTTCATTAAAATGGTCATTGAGCTCGATTAACATCAAATCAATGATATCATTAAATATTTCAATATAATAATGATGAAAATTTATAATGTCACTTTGTCTTTGTCTTGTATATTGATGTTTTGGCTTAGTATAAATGTCCTCATATTCTTTACCTCTATATTACGTTTTATAGAAAATGGGAAAACAAAGCCAAGAAAAGATTCTCATGCACTTTCTTCATTTTCGAACTTATTTAATTATATCTTAAAGATTCGTGTTGCTTATAATATCTTGGTCTTTTTTGCAATGCCTTTTATAATTCATTTATCTTTCCTAAAACGTGCTTCATTAAATATATAGTTAAGAGAAAATCAAATGTTTGCACAATATCTATCCGTGCATGTGTAGTGACTTTGCTTAATTTATGAACCTTCTTCTCTAACAAATACAAGGACATTCATAATAGATAGAAACATTGTAATTAATTTTATCAAAGTATTATAATTAGAGCCCCAATGAGTATTCCTTGTCCTCTTTCTTCCAAGGGATAAATTTAAACCTTTATTGCTTATAATGGAACCACTTTTATCTCATTGAAAACTCTATCAAGTTCTAAATCTTTATACATATCAAGTTGTTCGTAAGATCCACTAACACAATTCATTATTACGGAAATATACTTAAATCATTTGCCAACTTCTATATGCGTTTATATCATAGAAAAAAATCAATTGAAGTTGATGGGAAAAACAATGAATGTAGCAAGCACACGGATTTTCTCTCAGAACCAATGCTTTCAAGCCATTAAACTCCTGTTTCATGTTGCACCAGACCCTACATTGATTTATACTCAAACCAACTTTAGACAACATTTTTCCTATTCATGTGTTAAGTATTGATATTGTAGTATGAGTTACATACACAAGATTAAGCCATTATGATCAACATATCCTAATACTACTACCATTTTTTCTTTTTGATATATCACGAGATTCATCAACTAATATAGTGAATATGTCACCTCTTATTTTGTTAACAAGTTTCTCCATGGTCTCACTTGTAATTGCACTAAAACATCTCTTTGAATTTTTGGTATAATTAATTTTAATTTTTCGTAGGCATTATGAATACTACTTCAAATTTCATCATTATGAGTAACAAGAAAATCAAGAAGTTCTAGAAAGTTATTTTTATTAGATAACTCATTATATTCATGATCACCCCGAAATGGTAGACTTTAATGTAAGAGAAAAAATATCATATTGATGAAAGCATTCAAATGAATATGATATTTCTTTTTTCTTTGTAGATTGCTTGACAAAATTAGTGGTAATAGATTGCCTTGCATTCATTAAAATTTCACATTTATTTCTATAATTATTGTGTATGCTACTATCATCATGATTATATTAATCTCTCTTATCTTTGAAATATGTAAATCATTGTGAAATAAATGTGTGATAAGAAATAGAGTCTTGAAAAAGATAACAATATAAACTATATGTAATAGTTTTTGAATATTGTGCTTCAACCAATCAAACTCTTTAACCCAAGCTTAAACAAAACAACTTCTATTTCTTCCCGTCTCACTCAATGAAAAATTATGACCATGTGGTTGATATAGACTCTTTAGCAAATATCCACGACGAATTCTATCTCGGTTATTATTATGATAACTTGGAATTAGTGGCCTTAAACTATGGTATGAGATTAGTTTTTATGTTTTTCATTCAATATGATTCTTATCAATATTTACAGTCCCTTGATTCCTATTCTTTTCATTTTCACTACTTGTTGATCCTATTTGTCTAATTGACGATTGAATAAAAGGTGAATCCCCATAACATGTCTTTTGAAAAATCTCTCAATACCCATTACTAATAAAAAATGCAAAACAAAGATAAAATCATGTCATAAAATTCAAATTACTAACAACTTGTTTAATTGTTTTAAATAAGAAATAAACTCATTTTTAAGAAAAATAAAAATTTAAAAGTTTTGCAAGATACAAAACTAATAATCTTCTTTACAATAAAATTAGGCTAAAAAGGGCAAATGAAAAAACCATAGACCCAACAAACATGTCGAAACAAAACTAGAAAGGAATACACCAAAATTAACAGCTATAGCACAAATAACACTAATCAAGCGCTTGGCAAGAAGAAAAACAACAACAATATATCTGGATAGAATTTAGTGCTTTCACTTAGGTTATTTAATAACTTCAAGAAACATTACTAGATATCATTCATTAACACAATTATGAAAGGAAAACCAAGTTTAGAAAATGACGCTCAAGGAACATGGGAATTCATACATATTTTCGCATTTGTTCTTGGCATAAGCTCCACTTTCATGGCCAGTATGCATGAAAAGAGAACCAAAATGTCTGAGGGTGACCTACACAAGTGCAATAATCTCTAAAACTTTTTTAACTGAACCAACAAAAGTGCACATCTTGTAAAAATATGTCCTCCATAAACATCTTCCCTTCTTGTGAGATGCATGAGTGACAAAAAGCACAACCAAAAAGAATCAAGAGTAATAGAGATACAACATAAACAATTTCATGAACTCTTCATAAAAGTATAATGATCAGGACAACCAACTTATGCCACCATGAAGAGTGTTATAGGGTTTGGAGCGCTAGGCATGTGGTTAATGCGCGGAAGAAGACCTCGATGCTGTGAAGGATTAGCTAGCGCTCGATTAAGCGGGCCATATGAGCACCACATGAGTTATCTTCATCAGGGAGGTTTACCAATACACCAGTAAGACAAGCAACAAAGAGTCTCACCGAGTTTAGGGAGACTTTACGACAGGTAGACCAAGCTCAATCTAGGGAAGTTTACTAGTAGGCTCCAAGGAAGTATTCTGTAGCAAAGTTGCACCATCCATTAATGGATGTTGGGGATCATGTCTGTTTGTGGGTGTTGAGTTCATTTGTGTGTTTGGTCATATAATGGTTGAGTCATGTTAGAGTCTTTAGGTGTCTCGGGTCTAATGTATGATGAGCTAGTATAGGAGCGAGATCTATATTCCATCCAACATTATGACCAACATAACCAGTCCCTTGGTCTAGGAAAGAGAGCCAAGTAATCCATTATGAAGGTTGGGCCATTGAGGTTTGAGAGAGCTTGTAAGAGAGGGAGATCTAGAAGAAAGGCAAGAGCAAGGTGGAGTTTGAGACTCCCTTGTTGGTCGACTTCTCATCTATGCCTTGGAAGGTAGAACCGAATGCTAGGTAGATTAGGTCATCAGATAGTACCATCATGGTATCATGTGAACTCCTTTCTAAGCTTCTTGTATTTGGCCAACCCTAGATTAATAAAAGAACTTCTTTTGAGCATTTTGGTATTGATTGTATTCATTATTAATGCCAAATAAGTATGCGAGATTATGCTTACGTTTGATTGTTGAAAATGCTATCTTTGCATAGTTTTTGTTTTGTATTTAGATAAAGGCCTCGTTAACACGGGGCACTAACACTCATCACTGAAACTTGCACTGTGACAAAGAGCAACATTGAACATGATATTGCAATGCATAAAGATGTAAGGATGAAGGATGAAATGCAAGACTTATCTTATTTTTTACACCCACCTCCAAAGTCGCCAGCCCCTTAGAGGCTATTTGTGTCATTCTTGTCCTAATCTACAAAGAAAGAATGAGTTAATATTCCTTTTTTTAATTATTAAGATTTCAAAAAAATGGTTTACATTATGCATCGACATGAAGGTGGTTTGCTGCTTGGAAGAATACCTACTGGTTAAATTTCTTGTTCTAGAGTTTGGGATAGAAGGTGCCTCTTATTTTTTCTTCACAATACATATCCTTCTTCACATTAAAGTTCACCTCTTAAAAACTAACAAGTATTAGGCAAAAAAATAAAAAGGAAAACTAGAATATAATGAGCATCATTCATTTATAGATTGGAAACCATTCATCTTGATATCTTTCTAAAATCTGCTTGAGGATTCAGTTTGCAAAATTCATTAAATCATATTTGTCTGGCATGAGTAAATGGATGCCGTAAAAAGAGGCATTGAGTGGGTGGCACATTGAGCTGGTAAGAGAGTTTTCAGGTATGCTCGTGAAGGCTCTAGTCTTTATGCTTGAGCCTTGAAGTATTTATGTTGATAATGAATAACTTAAGGGATTGGAGGAAGTGATAAGGCAATAAGAGATGTAGAAATTGGAATCGTAAACCTTAACTTTTTACTAGTTTTTTTTGTTATTTAGATTTGGATTTATTTGTTAGACAAGGTTTTTATTTTGACAACCCAAATCTGATTATTTTTTTACCATTTAATGACCTAACTTCAAACATTTTATGCTGCCATCTTTTCTTTTTCTAGGTGAAGCAAAGTTTGTATATTTTTTTAAAATTACAACGGCCGTTTTTATATTTTTCATATTGAATGTATGCTGTTGAATGAAGTGTATTTTTATCTTCTTCCCCTCGATCAAGTTCCTATCTTTTATGGGAAAAAAATAATGCTAGAAGACAAAAAAGAAGAAGTTAATAACGGCGGTATAGTATAAAAGTTTGCCATTCGTCGTCAACTTTTCCTAGCGCAAAGCTTCTGCCGAAATTTGATAGTATAGGCGGGTATAGGCGGTTCCTGAAATATTTTGCTCGCCGCTGTGATTTTCTTTTACTTTTCTCCCTTTTTGCTTGTTCTGATTGTTCTTCTCAACCAAGGAAATAGCAACTAAAATGTAAATACTCTCTCTCTCTCTCTCTCTCTCTCTCTCTCTGTGTGTGTGTGTGTGTGTGTGTGTGTGGGAAACCCTAAATTTTGAACGTGGTTCCGTTGCATATAGAACACGCAGAAACCTTGACTCATGACATTGTTTCCGACGCGCTGCTCTTTGTGAGTCTTTCGTCCCTGATGCTCTTATCTGCAATTTCGATTCATTTTGCATATATTAATAATATGCTTCGGGAAGTGTGGATATGATTCCCTTGGTTCTCGGCAAATTGTTCTTTAATTAGAGAATTAGCGTCAGGATTTTGGCGGTTGTTTTCTGAATAGTTACGGAACGGTGGAACTCGAATATGGGAGATTTAGAAGATTTTGGTTTGACCCTTTGTCAATTTCTGTTGCTTTTTTTGTGGTTGCACTCAGAGCAGAAAAGTTTAATTGGAGTTGTTGGTTGTTTCAGGTACCTTACGTAGATGAATTGAACGTTCAATTACTATCTAACTAACGCAGGGAGGTACAGTGAGGGTCCAGTGTTGATATTAATTGGGGATGAAGAGGACTGCACTTTTAACATCTTCGCCTTTTGCTTTTAGTTGATGCCTGCCAGGGGAAAAGATTTATCCCAAAGGAAAATGGATGTATGAAGTTATGTTAGAGACTTCAGGTATACAGCAGCTTGGTTGGGCTACTCTTTCTTGCCCTTTCACGGACCACGAAGGTGTTGGTGATGCTGATGATTCATATGCATATGATGGGAGAAGAGTAAGCAAGTGGAATAAGGATGCTGAGACGTATGGTCAGTCATGGGTTGTGGGTGATGTTATTGGATGTTGCATAGATTTAGATCGTGATGAAATACTATTCTTCAGGAATGGTAATTCACTTGGGGTGGCATTCGAGGGATTCGAAAAATGGGTCCTAATTTCGGTTATTATCCAGCAATTTCTCTCTCCCAGGGTGAAAGATGTGAATTGAACTTTGGGGCCCGCCTCTTTAAGTATCCAATTCAAGGCTACCTTCCTCTTCAGGCTCCTCCCTCTAAGAGCTACTTTGTCACCCAGTTGCTGCAATGCTGGTCAAGGCTGTTGGACATGCATTCAGTGGAACAACCTGAGCATTCTTTAGTTCAAAATCAAAATTACGAAGAGTGAAGAGGTTTGTTTCATTGCAAGAATATCTTCATCCTATCTCTCGTGCAATAGCTGAGGAATTACTCTCTGTATTTGAAGTAGATGCTGGGAACAAAGAGTATATGGTTTGGGGTCCATTGTTGTCTTTCATGATTGAAGTTTTTGGATTGTATGCACCCCATGATTATTCAAGCTTGGATAAAATTGTTGATGTGCTGCTACAATTTCAAGGATCACAGTTGCTGTTTGAACACATCATGAATGCCCTTTCCTGTGGTTGTAAAATAGCCCCATTTATTCTAACTGAATGTCCTTACACTGGATCATATTCTCACCTTGCATTGGCATGTCATCTATTAAGACGAGAAGAAATTATGGTGCTTTGGTGGAAGTCACCGTATTTTGAATTCATGTTTGAAGGTTTTCTGTCACGAAAGACTCCAAACAAACAGGATCTTGAGTCCATGATACCAACTGTTTGGTGAAAGTGCATCATCAGAATCTAGTATGATACTGACAACAAAAACATTGTCAGATGCAGTGACTAAGGTATTCTTCTATGCTGATATGCTCAAATGAAGCATTATGGGCGTATTTTAAGTGTTATGTCTACAGATGTTTTTAAGAGTCATGGTCTTTTTGTAACAACCCAATGCAATTAGAATTTTCCTTGTAATATGTTAAGATAGACCACATATCTTTGTTGTTATTCATGATCTTCACCTTTAAATTGGTTCTCATGTTTTTCTGGAGATCAACTTTTTGAGTCACTAAATGGCATTTCAATTATTATCAGAACATGATAAAAGATACCAGCATTTTTCATGATTTTCCGAATAGATCTATGCCTTCATAGTTTTGTTTCTGCAAACATACATGGATTCGGCTCACATGACAAAGTATTCGTGATTAAAAAAGATGGTGGGTGCAAAATATGACGTGAATTCTGAAAATCCCTCCATAAACTGTGCTGCTCAAGGGACGAAGTGCAAAGGAAGGTATCAAGGGTAAACTGAATTTGCACTATGCCCTAGGTTGCCTAAAGCTCTACTTCTGGATTATGTTACTCCTTATATGTGTTCTTTTTTGTTTCTGCTTCAGGTAATTTCCATGCATGTTGGCTTTGTGCCTCTTTATGTGCATGCCAGGTATTTTGTCTGTATTTACGATGGACTTCTGATCTTCTCTAATCTTTTAGACAATACAGTTGAACAGTTCCACATGGAGTAACCGTTAAGAACCTATAAAAAAATACAGCATACAGAGGCCCACCACAAAAAAGTTTTTTGTATTCTGCCAATGGTAGAACTCACCCTCACCCTATTCACACTAGTGAGGCTTATTCTATTCACACTAGTGAGGCTTGTTCTGATCTTTATCTTGGATCTATGCAATCTGAAGGATGTACCATGATAATTTGTTTTGATGACTACCAAAATTTAGACCTCGATAAGTTTTTGTAGCTGTGAAGGTTGAATTTGTTTTTTCTTGGATAGGTCTTGACGCATAGGGCATATCACAAGTTTGGTATGTATGAATCTCATTGCTCATGCTCTGACCATTTAGATGGTTATCATTTTTCCATTTATTTAGACATTTTAGCTTATAAAATCTACATCTAATTTTTAAATACTGATTTTTTTACCGTCTTCACCATATGCCACTGTTTTCTTTCTTCTTTTTCTTTTCTGATGCTGGTTATAGTGTTATACTCTTATATAAGCATTGCATTATACTGTTAGACAGTTTTCTGAACTGCTTGCTTGCTTAGACTCTAGAGGTTCTGTGTTCAGAGTGTACTGTATTGTTACCACATTTTAATGCAAGTGTGTTATCAATGGAACTACTGATGGCTGGGCCATTTACGATGCAAATCCTCTAAGAGTCGTGGGAACACTTGTTTATTCCATGTGTGCTGCCTTGCTACATGTGAATTATGTGAATTTATTTATTTCATTATTTGCATTATAAAGGTCTTTAAAAGGATTCTTGTATATCTGATGCCAGTTTTAGCTCTATTATTCAGTTAATGCTAGTTGCTCCTTTATTAAAGAACATTAAGTTCTTCGTTCTTTGTCCCATTTGACAGATTGAGGAGATGCAAAGAGAAATTTGCAGGTTAGTGATACAATTTATACCTCCATCGACTCCCACCCAGTCGCTTAAATCAGTGTTCATAACTTTCATATACAACCTTATACTGAAGAATGGAGCTGCCAATGATAATGTGCCTCCTGCTGGTCATTCAAACAACTCCGTTATTGTCTCCTTGTACACAGTTATCCTCCATTTTCTTTCTGAAGGCTTTGGTTTTGGGGAGACCTCTGCGTGGATTAAGAGTTCAACTACAAGATATACTGCCACTGATGGGTTTCTTCATAGAGGCAGTCACCGGAGTTTCCCTATGGAATTGTTTCTTAGTCCCGATCCCCTTCACATCGATTTTCCTAGACTAGGAGGGACTTTTAGCCACCTGACGACCACTTATCCTGTTCATGACAGCGAAAGAGTGGTTCAGTGGGAAGAAGGTTTTATGGATGATGAAGGGAAAAGGATAACACACAGCACACAGAAAAAGCCATGTTGTTGTGCTGGTCACGATATTGGTTTTGTCAGAGCTACAAACAATCCCACTACAATTGTGGCTGAAAGCTCTAAAGTTCATTACACTTCTATTCCTGAAAGGTCTACACATATTTCATCAGAGTGCAGTTCTAGCAGTTTGGATCACGAGATCATTGATAAACCTAGTTCAAGTGGCCAACCTGATTCTGGCTTTGGGTATCAACAACCGAAGTGTAGCAGGAGTCTAACAAGGGCTGATTCTCTGTCTTCCGGAATTCCAAGTGAGGAGGAACTTCTGGATGCCATGCTCTTGCTTTATCATCTCGGCATTGCTCCACATTTCAAGCAGGTTACTTGCTGCTTCTTGCTTAAATATTTAGAAGAACTTCAGACTGAAGTATTTTCTTCAGAAATAGTGGAATTGATACAACTTTGTCCATATATTTATTGAGTTTTGTGATTTCTCCTTCACGTTTTGCAATTGGTAGGGTAGAAAACGATAATTACTGTAATTTCATAAAAAATAGATGTGTCCTTATTATGTCATTGAGAAGGAATATGCACTAATTTTAGTAGGAGGAATTTGTTAATGCGTTTCTCTTATCCTTATGTTAAGGATTTAAGAAGTTTGCACTTTCAAATTCTACCATCCCTACTTATTTTTGACTTGGTGCATTATCCTCTATCAAAAGATGCAGACCATGAAACAATTTTGATCCACTTGATTCTTTTTGACTTGCAGTAGCCCCCATTAATTCTGTTGGCACTATAGGACATTTATGGCTGTAAGGCAGTTCATTGAAATCTGTATTTTGCATTGTATGATGACTTTGACTTACATAAGTCTAGACAACATTGTGGTGTCAAATATATTTAATGCAGTAGTCTAAGTTATTTAACGTTACACATGCGGGAATGGATCTTTTCTGTTTTGACATGTAGAGGGGCAAAACATTTTCTCAACTAAAAAGTCCTTTGACGAAGAATGATGTCTGTGAAAAGTCCCTGGCAGAGACGATCCTACAGTTGCTTCCATGTGTTCATTTTGTTTTATTTCTTTTCGGTGACTGGACTTCATGAGGGCACATTTGCATTTGTCTAGCTATTTAAGATGATCTGTTTAAGATTATAGTTAAATTTTACAAGAGAGTGCACTTGTGAGCAAATCTGATCATCATGAAACTATTTTTTTTACTTTTGGAGACAGGCATCTTACTATATGTCTCATCAGTCACAATGGATCTCTCTGTTGGACGAAACTGATAAACAAATACGGTCAGAAAGAAATTGCTCTGAACAACTAAAGCGTTTGAAGGAAGTCCGCAATGCTTATCGAGAAGAATTAGTTGTTTGCGTCAGATACTGTGCATGGTAAGTGCCTATGACCTAGTGTCGAAATTAATTATGGTAAGGTTTGAAAGAGATGAGGATTTTATATGAAAAACTGAGGCCTGAAGGAGCCTCAACAGTTTTTCCTTTTCCTATCTAGTAATTATTAGCCAGATTCTTTTTTCTAGGCCTTGCTCCTTATTTGCACCTTATTTACTTTTAGCGCTTGAGGTGGACACCATATGTAAATGTTCACATGCGCAGTTGATGTTGCATAATTTTTAGATGTGCAACGCCTCATTCTGTAATTATTTCGGAAGGTTTGTGTTGGTGAATGCTGATTACTATCAGCTTCCTTTATTAGCACAAAATATTTTGTTCATGTAAAAATTGTCAACGTGCATCAGCAAAGCGTAGATGTGTAAACATATATAATACTTTTGATGCATATTATGCTTCATTTTGCTCTCACTTATGCATCATATGTGGATGCATGTATATATGTTTGCTGCAGTTGTTTGTATGAATACTTCCTAGGGAATGCGCTTCTTCGCCACATATTTTCTTCGTGCTGATTCCTGTACCCACTGTTACTGCTAAAATCACATGAATGAACTTATGTACACGGACTGCCAGTTTTGACATGCATGCTCTGTTATAAAGCTGTATGCAATTAAATGATAGACAGATAGAGTACTCTTCTCTGTTGGTTCTTTCTGTCTTCACTCTTGTGGTTGATTGTGCATTTGTCTGTGTTCTTAAAAAAGGTGATCTGAACTGAATCACTTGTGGTGAAACGGATGAAACTATTTTTCTTATGCAGCATTACATATTTCTCATGATATCAAAACTGAAACCATATCTAAGCCTTCTCCCACGCTATGTGGAGTGTGCTACATGGACTCTTAGACAGCATTGGGCTTGATTTCATGTCAAGAAAAGAAAAATCATGTTATGTTCTTTCCTTCCAGCACATTTTAAACATTTATTTCCCTCTTTTGAAGTCTTATAACCTAATTTCTGACACCTTATCACTAGAATCTATCTCCAGTTGTTCAATCTACCTTAAGCTTGCTTCTCTCTCTCTCTCTCTATTTCTTATTGGTTCCACACCATCTTTTTCTCTAATTACCTCATTAGGGATCTGATCGATGGTTGACTGGTCAACGGTCGACATTCTACAACATAGTGTTGCTTTATAAAATTTACCTTTTAATCTTCCATGGTATCTTCTTGTCAAATTGAAACTATGTTATGTGCCTCACCATTTATCCCAACATGCATTGATTACACATGTGACTTATCTCCATTTTTTGAAACATTAACCATAAGTGTTAAAAGTCATCTTCTTTGGTGATACAAATGAGTGCTGCACTTCTGTTTATCAAGTGACAAGCGTAAAGTCGCTTCACTACGAGGATACTTCAATGGAAATGAACAAGGGAAGGTGTGCAAACTAAAGAAATCAATTTATGGATTGAAACAATCTCCATGAGCATTGTTTGAGAAATTTAGTGATGGAATTCAGACTCTGGGGTTTAAACAATGCATCAGTGATCATACACTATTCATTAAACATGGTCAGAGAAATATTATGTTACTGGTATATGTTGATGATATCATTATTACAAGAGATGATACTACAGGCATTTGTGAGCTAAAGAAACAACTTAATATTTTATTTGATTTGAAGGATTTGGGAAGATTAAACTACTTTCTCGGTATAGAGGTGATTCATAGCAACAATACATTATTCTTAAGTCAAAGGAAATATATTCTGGACTTGTTGAAAGAAACCAAAATGGAAGACTGTCGTGTATGCTCGATTCCTATAGAGACTCCCAAGGAGGATGATAATAATAATGCAGAACCATATGAGGATATTGGAAGGTACCAAAAATTGGTTGGGAAGCTAATATACATCACTGTTACACATCCTGATATTAGTTTTGTTGTTGGCTATGTGAATAGATGGATGCATAATCCTTCCAGACATCATATGAATACAGTCTTTCATATCATCAGATACTTGAAGTCTACACTAACCTACGACTTATTGTACACTGCAAATTCATCCATGGATCTAAAGATATATTCAAATGCTGATTGGGCAGGTTTGAAGACTAACAGAAAATCAACTACTGGGTATGTTATATGTTTGGGAGGAAACATTGTATCATGGAAGAGTAAGAAACAATTAGTTGTGTCCAAATCGAGTGCAGAAGCAGAATATCGTGCAATTGCTTCAAGCATGTGTGGAGGAATATGGGTTTTATCCCTCTTAATAGAACTTGGCTTCAAAGTGAATACTTCGGTTACCTATTATACTAGCAAAGCAGCTCTCCAGATTGCCTTAAATCCTGTTTTTCATGAACGAACGAAGCATATTGGGATAGATTGTCACTTCATCAGAGAAAAGATTACTCAAGGCATCTTCAACTTGATTCATGTACGTTCAGAAGACCAATTGGCAGATATCTTCACAAAACCGGCTTCCGTAAGAGGATTTCAGAAAGCTCTCCATCAGTTGAAGATTACAAAACTTCAAGATTCAACTTAAGGGAGCGTGTTGGAAATCAAGTTAAATCTTGATTAATTAGAGTTATTATTTAGTTATAGGTGTATACGTAGAGTCATAAGTATGTTTGAGTCATGTAAAGTATAGTAGTTTGTAATACGGGTCCTAATGGATCAGATTATGATCCATTAGGAACCGTAATCCATGAGTTACTTATTAGGGTTATTTTAGTCTTTCAAGTTAAATCAGCATATAAGTAGTCATTAGGGTTTGTTATTAGGTTTTAATGTGAAAAGGGTGGCGACGGCAGGTGCTGGCCGATCCACACCATTGTAGTGCTCCATTGTGTAATGTGTTTTCTTGTTCAATTCAATGATTGATTCAAACCCAAAATTCAACACATATAAACTTCCTATTTGAGCTCCCCTTGCAAAAAGGCATTTTTCACGTCTAGCTGCCATATCGTCCAATTCTTTTGGACACCAATACTAATATACCCGTATGGAAGTAAGCTTTGCCACAGGTACAAATGTCTCCTCATAGTCGATCCCATATGACTTATTATAACCACGAGCCATCAGTCTTGCTTTCTATCTCTCTAAAGTCCCATATGCCTTAAACTTTATAGTATAAACCTACTTGCATCCAATAACTTTCCTTCCTGATGGTAGATCATTGATTTCTCAAGCCTCATTTTTTTTTCAAGTGCCCGAAATTCTGATTTCATGGCTTCAATCCAGTATTCATACTTTGATGCTTCAATAAAATCCTTGAGAACTTGATAAGTTTTAGCATTTAACATAAAATTCTGATAACTTGACGATAATTGATCATAAAACATGAATTGAGAAATCGAATAATTAACATATGACCTTTTTCCTTTTCAAAGTGTGATAGGTAGATCCATCTCCTCTTCACTTTGTTCTCTTAGAGCAGCAGTGGAATACGAGGAAGATTCTCCCCCGTGGTATGTGGTTTCCCTAAGAATGAGCATGAATACCTTCTTTTCTCCTTTCGTGTAGAATTTTCTTTTCATTTTTTCTTGTAATTTATCCTCTTCCATAATGTTGTAGTCGTCATATAACCCTTCATCTGTAGTATTTATAGGAAATACTTGTTCTTCCATGTTGGGATTGACAATTCAGTGTTGGTTTTAAAAAATGTTACATCCATAGATGTATATTTTCTATGGGTTTTTGGATCATAACAAAAATACCCTTTCTTTTCTCATGAGGAACCATCAAAACACACTTGACAACCCTAGGATCAAGTTTGTCACAGAATTAATCATGTATATGGGTCGTCTTTTGGTTTAATCAACTTAAACGGTGACTTTCCAAAGAGTATCATAGATAGAAGTCGATTTATGAGATAAACAAGAATAAGCATAACATCAAGCCAGAAATATTTAGGAAGATTATGTTCAAGCAGTGTTAGCCGTATTGCATCGTGGAAAACCACGATATGATAACCTGTATCGCTGTATCGCACGATACGACACGTATCGATACGCCGAGGGACCCGTATAAAGGGTCTCTGGCTGAACAAAAACCCACATTTTTTGCGAGTTTCTATGGTTGTTCAGAGCAACTCAAGCTATCTTCCGGTGGTTCTCCCCCTCCTTAGTGTTTAAGGCTCCTCCAAAAATTGTTTACGGTGTTCGTGTGAGCCTCCTAACTTGGATTGTGGTATATTTTGAGTGTTTTTCTGAATTTTTTTCTTTGTATTTGTTGTTTTTTGGTGTTATTTATGTTTTTCTTTTTTTGAATGACAACATATGAAGTTATTAAGTGTGTGGGTATGATTTTTATCCCATTCATGAAGTGGGAGACACTCTATTTGAGTGTTATCTGAAGATTTGGGATTTATGAAGTACTTTTATTTTAAGGTTTTTGATTGAATTGAAGTATTTAATTAAGATGGCAGGAAGGGGTGTTAGAGACTCCCAATCTCGGTTTAATGATCCAGCATGGCAGTGGGGTACAACAGTTGAGGTTGCAGATTAAAGATCATATGATTGTTTTGTGAGAAGGTGGTTAGTGGTGTAATTTCACGATTAAAACACCACCTAGGGACTAGGAAAGAAGTTGCTCCTTGCATAGGTAGAGTTAGAAGTTTGTCAGAAGGCATTAAATGACAATGTCTTCAGATGATTGAGAGCATATAAGAGAAAAGACAACAAAAGGATGATTTAGGGATGTTTAAGGAAGATGATGATGATGCTATTGGATTCACTGATAGTATTCCTTTAGATGCTAAAACAAAGATTGATAGTAGTAGTTCTCGACCACCAAACAAGGGAAAGAGGGTTGCTGAAGATTTTATAAGTGGAAGTGGTAGAAGAAGAAGCTCAGGAAGAAGTAGAGGAAGAGCTGCTTCTAACATATATTCATTTTTTTCCTCTTAGCACCACACCTGGTGCTTAAACTGGAATTCATGCTGCAATGGCTTTAGAACAACTGCATCATCAGGCAGAGCTTGCAATGGCAAATTGTTTTATGATGCATGCATTTCATTTAATGCAACAAACAATTTTCATTTTCAAGCAATGGTAGATGCAATTGCTAATATTGGTCAAGGATACAAAATTCCCTCTTATCAGAAGGTGAGAGGAAAGATATTGGATAAGACCATCGTTGAAGTTTAAGAATATTGTTGGACTTTGAGAGAATCATTGAAGGAGACATGATGTACTATTATGGGAGACATATAGACAAATAGGTGAAGAAAGACACTACAGAGATCTCTAGACATGTCAGAGGAGAGACACACTGAAGAGATCTTAAGGCAAGAGTTTGATAAGGTGATATGTGAGGCTGGGCTAGAGAATGGAGTCCAATTGATTACAAATAATGCAACTAACTATAAAGCTTAGGAGATACTTATGAGACTTTCTATTGGACACCATGTGCAACCCATTATTTAGATCTTATCTTTAAGGATATTAGTAAGATGAATGAGATAAAGGCAACAACTGAGTGTTGCCAAGATATCACCAAATTTATCTATAACCATGCATTTGTATTGTGTATGATAATGAGATATGCTTCTTTGTATAATTGCAACTCGGTTTGCAACTAATTTCTTATCAATACAGAGTATTGTGAGACAGAAGGAACCCTTTAAGAGAATGTTCTCCTCAGATGAGTGACAATAATTTGTAGAGTTGTCTCAAAATAAAAGAAACAGAAAGTTAAATGAGATTTAAGAGATGGTCTTTAGGAGTATATTTTGGAATGCATGTGTTAGACGGTTGAAGATTACATGTCCTTTAGTGAAGGTTTTGAGATTGACTGATAGTGAAGAGAAACCATTTATGGGCTACCTTTATAAAGCCATAGATAGGGCAAAAGAAGCTATTATGAATAATTTTAATGGAAAAGAGAGAGATTATGTGCTCGTGTGAAAAATTATAGATAATAGATGGAACAAACAATTGCATTAGCCTATTCATGTATGTATAAAAACATATTATCTAAACCCAGCATTCAGGTACTCAACAGAGGCATTGTATAGATAGATTAGTCCCTGATGAGAGTAGAGCAGATGCTATACATCGAGAGATGGAGATCTATGTTAATGCTCTTTACTTAATGGGTTTGCCTATAGCAATTTGCAACCACACTAATATGCGCTAAGGTAAATTGTTGCAAACCCATTAAGTGACGTGGATTAAGTCTCTAATGGTTGCCTTTTTCTACATATGTTTGGTGGAATAGGTTTGAAAGTGATTTCCCAAACCTTAGAGATTTTACAGCAAGAGTTCTGAACCAAACCTATAGTGCAACGGGTTGTGAAAAGAATTGAAGTGTCTTTGGACACATTCATACAAAAAGCGCAATAGGGTTGAACATAAGCAACTGAATGACTTAGTTTTCATCCGTTGTAACCTGCGGCTTCATGAAAGGTAATCTTGTATTAGTTAGTAGTTTAGTAGCTAAAGATTCGATTCAATATACTGTTTGACTTCAATTGTTAATATTATTTACTAATTACTTATCTTTTTTTTTGTAGGCAATTAAAAAAGGTAAATAGAGAAGAAAGCCAATTTGATCCAATAAGTTTGGATAATTTTGATATATTAGAAGATTGGATTATAGAAGATAACAAAGAAAATCGCCTCCTAACTGAAGAAGATATTGCATGGATTAATTTGGAAGGAGCGCAACAACATTAATAAGGAGATGAAGATTTTGATTTTGAAGCAGAAGGTGGTGATGATCTTCAGCAAGGAGAAGATGAAGATTATTTAGTTGATGATCCTAATTAGAATATGTAAATGTAAATAAAAAATGTATTTCATTTTTTGCTTCAAAATATGTAATTTTTTTCAATTGTTGAATGATGAATAATCAATATGTATTAAACTTTGCATTATATGAATTCTTTGTAATTATCAAAATTTTCCTATTTTTTCACTATTTTTTAGATTTTTACTATTTTTAATATTAAAGTACGATACACCCGTATCATGGACTAAAACGATACACGATACGCGTCGAACAACACTATGTTCAAGTAGTAAGGTACTAACAATTTGAATAATATGTCTATTCTTTCGTTCCGCCGCTCCATTTTGTTGTGGAATATAAACACATGAAATCTAATACAAAATGCCATGAATTTGAAGATATGATTAGAATTGAGACTTGATATATTCGCCACTATTATCAGATCTAAGAGTCTTAATGGTGTGCCCAAACTTAGTCTTAATGAGATTATGAACTATAGCTAATATTGAGAAAACTTCATACTTAGATTTTATAAGATAAACAAAGGTGAGTCTTCAATAGTCATAAATGAAAGTAACAAAGTATTTAAATTTTCCCATAAAAGGTGCCACACATAGACCCCAGACATCATAATAAACTAGTTTAAATGGTACTGATGATCTAAACTCCTTATTTGGAAATAAAGCTTTATGATGTTTAGCCCTTTGACAAGTGTCACATTTAAGGACTAAATTATTTGGAATAACAAACAGAACATACTCTTTAACCTTCAACACAGACAAATGTCCTCACCGACTATGCCAAATCCCAATTAATGTCCCTATAGTAGTGGTTGCAAGTGCTCTTTTTTGCTTCAAAAATTGATGATAAGGAAGAATATATAACCCATTCCTTAGTTCACCATGGTCTAAGGTTCTTTTTGTCCTCAGATCTTAAAATACGCAACTAGATGGAGAAAAATGTAACTGACCAATTTAAGTCTCAAATCAAAGAACTCAGATAACAAATTTACTGGAAATTTGGGAATATAAATCACTAACTCAATTTTGAATCACTGACTCAATTTTGAAATTTTTAGCTTGAATTGTTCCCTTTCCTTCCATTAGAATTAAGGAGTCATTCGCTACCTTCGCATATTGTGGCATGAAAGTAGTCTCATACCTTATAAAGTTAGATTTATCACCTACCATATGATCGGTGGCTCCAGATTCTATAATCCATAAATTTGAACATGCAGAGTTTTTAAGAAAGAAGTTACTACTAATGTTGTACAAGGTAGAGTGGATTACTTCATTGTTTGATGAAGATGCTGAGGAGTGCTCACGTAGTCTCAATTCAATTTCTACAAGTTTCTTCTTTAGTTCTATCATTTGATCAATAAAACTAGACTTTGCTTTCTTCTCACTCGTTGTTGCCACATGATTTCCATAATCCTTGTAATCTGCTAGCCTACCTATAATCTCCCATCAATGTTCACGGGTATGTCATCTTTTCCCACGATGTGTGCACTAAAGTTTATTATTATCTTAATAATTCTGAGCTCATCCTCTTCCTCTACCTCTAACTAAGTCTCTTCCTCTTTGGTAGTTAATCTCCTTCCTTCCAGCAAATGCAACCTTTTCTGATTGTACTTGCTCTCATTTCTTTAAATTTTTTCAATCTTACTCTCTAACATAAGAGAATATACCCTTCTCACTAAGGGAAGTTTTTCTTTGCTGAGAATATTCAGCTTTTTTAATTCATATTTTGGGGATATATCTCATAGAAGATCAAAGACTTTTCAAATTTCTCTACCTATATTTCTTTCTTTTATACACATATTACATTTATTCTCTACAATGTATCTTTGTCCATTCCAAAGCCCACGTAGTTCTCTATAATATTCGTTAATAGTTCGGTCTTCTTGGCGACATTTCTTGATTTTTTCAAGGATTTCATACTCTTAGGCTATATTCCTTTGTCGGGAATATGCTTCATCGACTGCTGACCAGATTTCTACAGCCGATTCCATATACATAAACGTCTTATTGATAGATGTATTCATGTATTAAATTAATCATAAACATCTTTCGCCACTTTCCTAATATGTATAGCCATATTATTCCACATATCAGAGGGTGTGCCAACATAATTCCAAACATCTCCTTGAAGGACTTTCTGTTTAAATATATCTTCTTTCTCGCTTTTGAGGTTCCACCATTTAGTCTGAATAGCTCGATGCACTCTTTTCTTCTTTGTCCATTTTTTTTCTTTATAAATCCATAACTAAAAGTCGATGTTGGGTGGTTAAGCTTTCTCCTGGAATTACCTTACAATCTTTACAACACGCTCTATCTTTTTTTCTACAATTAAAGTAATCAATTTGTGTTTGTGATAAGCCACTCTTATAAGTAATTAAATGTTCATCTCGTTTTTTGAAGATTGTATTGACTATAAAGAGATCAAATGTCATAGAAAAATTTAAAATCTCCCTACCTTCCTCGTTTGTATCCCCAAAACCAAAGTTTTCATGAATGCCTTGATAACCTAATGCCTCTTTACCGACATGTCCATTTAAATCTCCTCCTAAACAAATCATCTCTCTTTGTGGAATCTTTTGAAACACCTTATCTAACTCTTCCCAAAAAACTGTCTTTATACTATCTTCTAGTCCTACTTGAAGTGCGTAAGCACAAACTATATTCAAAACCTCTGCTCCTAACACTAATTTCAACGTCATGATTCGGTCACCATATCGTTGTATGTCTACTACACTCTCCTTTAAATCTTTATTTATGATAATACCAACTCCATTTTGAGCCTTTTCTTTACGTGAGTACCATAATTTAAAACCTGTATCCTCTATCTCCTTTGCTTTTTCTCCAACCCATTTTGTCTCTTGTTAACATAGAATATGAATCTTTCTCCGAATCATAGTATCTACCAGCTCCATTAGCTTACCCGATAATGTTTCGATATTCGAAGAACCAATACGAATCTTATTATCTAGGACTAACTTCCTTACCCCCCGCATCCATCCAAAATCAAAATGTAGAGACCCTCTCTGAAAATTTTTCACTACATTCGGACGACAATGTAGCGGGACTAACTTCTTTACCCACACCCGTCCATGATGTGGGAATCCTCTCTACAATTGATTCACTACATTCCGGGCAAAAATGTAGTGGCCTTTGCTTGTTTCCTGATGTTTTTAGGTATTATTGTACTTGCCCGAAATACTACGGGCATTTTGGTAATTTTATGTACTAGGGGTATTTTGGTCATTTTGGTCACTTTTCGTTTTACAGCTCCTTATATAAGGGCTGGTAGGTTGTATTAGGATTTGAGGGTGCGTTGTAAGAAAGTGTGGAGAAGAGGGGGGGCGGCCTCCATTGGAGGTCCGCCCCTTCCTTCAATTCCTTGTGTTTTTCCTTCGTAATATTAGAGATATTCTTGTTTTAATCTTCTGTAATGCGTCTCTAGATTTCTACATTTATGTCACACCAAAAGCATTGATTCTTCTTTCCTCAAGTTGAGTCAAAGTAAGACAATACTTCTTGACCGGTTCCTTGGTGCTTTTTGATGTCTTCGTCCTCAAGAAATTCAATGTAGGGATTGTGTCCTTGGAGGATTTGGCATCCATCCAAGTATGACAACCTCTAATCTTATAATAACAACTAAGCCTTTTTCCCATACTAGATGGGGTCAGCTACATGGCTTCTTGTTTCCATAAGGCCTTATCATGTGCCATGCTAGCAATTAACTTATTGTAAATTAGATCATTTTTTATTGTTTCTTTCTAATACTTTTGTAGTCGTCTTCTTTCTTTTTTAATATTTTCATAATCTAGTTTTTCATATCTTCTTACGGAAGCATCCTTGGGTTGTCTTTCTATATGTCCAAATCATCTTAAACAATTTTCTCTCATTTTATCCTCTATTGGTGCTACTCTCAATTTGTTTCTAATAAGCTCATTATGTATACGGTCTTTCCTTGTGTGATAGCTCATCCATCTTAACATCTTGTCTTAAACAACAACAACAACAACAACAACAAGTAAGCCTTTTCCCATACTAGACGGGGTTGGCTACATGGATTCTTTGTTTCCACAGAGCTCTATCATATGCCATGTTAGCAGTTAACTCACAATAAGCTAGATCATTCTTTATTGTTTCTTTCCAACACTTTTGTGGTCATCCTCTACCTCTTCTAATACTTTCAAAATCTTGTTTTTCATCTTCTTAGAGGCGCTTCTTTTCATTTTCTTCGTATATGTTTAAACCATCTTAAACAATATTCTCTCATTTTATCCTCTATTGGTGTCACTCTAAATTTTTTCTAATAACCTCATTATGTATACAATCTTTCCTTATATGACCACTCATCCATTTCTACATTTTCATTTTTGCAATAAACATCTTTTGTACATGTTCATGATTAATTGCCCAACACTCAGAACTAAAAACCGTGATAGGTCTAATTGTTGCTCTATAATATTTACCTTTTAACTTTATTGATATCTTCTTGTCACAAAGAATACCTGATGCCCATCTCCATTTTAACCAACCGGTATTAATTCTATCCATAACATCTTTGTCAATTCTTCCATCACTCTAAAAAATTGACCCTTAGGTATTGAAAACTTTCTTTGTGTGTGCCAATTTTAATTTCTATATCCTCTGAAGTAACTAAATGATCAAACTTACATTCCATATTATTCTGTCTTTGTCTTTGTTCTACTAAGTCGAAGGCCTTTGCTTTCTAATGCTTCTCTCCATAGTTTCAATTTTCTATTAACTTTTTCCTTAGACTCTTCCACTAACACAATGCCATCTGTAAATAACATACACCAAGGCATTTCATCTTGAATATGTTTTGTTAACTCATCAATCACCATTATAAATAAGTATGGACTTAAAGTTGATCCTTGATGTAACCCATTATTAACTTCAAAGAAGTCTGTCATTCCTTCATTAGTCCTTACACATGTTTTTGCACCATCGTACATGTCTCTTATAAAGTTAATGTATGTCAATGGGATACTTCTTTTTTCCAGGGTTCTCCAAAGAACCTCCCTCAGTACCCTATCATAAGCTTTTTCTAGATCAATAAATATCATGTGAAGGTCTTTCTTTTTTGCTCTAAAATGTTTCATAAGACGTCTCAAAAGGTGAATCGCTTCAATAGTAGATCTGCCTGGCATGAATCCAAATTGGTTCTCTGTTGTACTTGATACTTGTCTTAACCTACATTCGATAATTCTTTCCCATGATTTCATAGTATGACTCATTAACTTGATACCTCGATAATTTGTACAATTCTGAATGTCTCCCTTGTTTTATATATGGGTATAAGTGTACTCGCTCTCCATTCCTCGGGCATCTTTTGGTTTTTCCATATTTCATTAAATAGTCTTGTGAGCCAAGTGATTCCTATTTCTCCTAATATTTTCCAAACTTCTATAGGAATATTGTCTGGTCCTACCGATTTACCATCCTTCATATGTTTAAGAGCCTCTTTGACTTCATTCTTTTGAATACGTCGGTAGAAATTGTGATTTATATACTTTTCTGACTTGGCTAAATCTCCTAAACTAATACTAACATCTTTATTTTCATGAAAAAGCTTATAAAAATAGTTTTTTCATCTATTTCTTATATCATCATTTGCCTTCATCCTTGTCCTTGATGCATTTGACATAATTAAGATCTTTAGTTTTCTTATCTCTAGTCCTATCTATCCTAAAAATATCTCTTTGACCCTCTTTTGAGTTGAATTTTTTATATAAATCCTCCCAAATTTTAGCTTTTTTTTCACTGACAACCTTTTTCGCTTCCTTCTTTGATTTTTTATAACTAGTTTTCTTAGCATAAGGTAATTTGTAACATGCACACTTTGCCTTGATTTTATTTTGCACTACTTCACTCCACCACGAAGCTTTTTATGCCAGTACACCTCCCTTAGATTCACCTAACACATCTTTCGTCACTTTCCTAATATGTATACCCATATTGTTCCACATATCACAAGGTGTACCAACATAATTCCAAGCATCTCCATGAAGGATTTTCTGTTTAAATATATCTTCTGTCTCGCTTTTGAGGTTCCTCCATTTAATCTGGATAGCTCGATGCACTCTTTTCTTCTTTGTCCATTTTTTATTTGTAAATCCATGACTGAAAGTCAATGTTGGGTGGTTAAACTTTCTCCTGGAATTACCTTGCAATCTTTATAACACACTTTATCCTTTTTTCTACAAATAAAGTAATCAATTTGTGTTTGTGATAAGCCACTCTTATAAGTAATTAAATGTTCATCTCATTTTTTGAAGATTGTATTGACTATAAAGAGATCAAATGCCATAGCAAAATTTAAAATCTCCCTACCTTCCTCACTTATATCCCCAAAACTAAAGTTTTCATGGATACCTTGATATCCTAATGCCTCTTTACCGACATGTCCATTTAAGTCTCTTCCTAAACAAATTATCTCTATTTATGAAATCTTTTGAATTACCTTATCTAAGTCTTCCCAAAAAGCTGTCTTTATACTATCTTCTAGACCTACTTGGGATGCGTAAGCACAAACTATATTCAAAACCTTTGCTCCTAACACTAATTTCAACATCATGATCAATCACCATATTGTTATATGTCTACTACACTATCCTTTAAATCTTTATTTATGATAATACCGACTCCGTTTCAAGCATTTTCCTTACCTAAGTACCATAATTTAAAACTTGTATCCTCTATCTCCTTTGCCTTTTCTCCAACCCATTTTGTCTCTTATAAACATAGATTATGAGTCTTTCTCCAAATTATAGTATCTACCACCTCCATTAGCTTACCGGATAATGTTCCAATATTTCAAGAACCAATACGAATCTTATTATCTAGGACTAGCTTCCTTACCCCCGCATCCGTCCATATTGAAAATGCGGAGACCATCTCTATAAATTATTCACTACATTCGGACGGCAATGTAGCGGAACTAACTTCTTTACCCACACCCGTGCATGATATGGGAAACAACATCATGTCTTATCACATATAATTTCGCCACGCAAATGCTTCTTGCACATACTCAACGCTGGATCTAAGAACTTCTAATCTCAAATCTTCTCTTAAACCGACTATATATATTGGGCCAAGAGTGTATTATCTCCAAGCTACAGGACTGGGTGCAAGTTTCTTGAGTTTGCTTTGATACTTCTTGTTTCAGCTCCATAGTTTCTACACAGGGATCGTCAAGTAGAAGGGAAGAATTATCTCTCAATACATCCTCTCACACCAGGCATTCTTGAAGAACCCAATGCCATTGGTACCACTGATATGCATATCCTTTTATGTGTTAAAGAGCAACATGTATCTTTTCGTTACCTGCAATACCAATAAGATTGCAAGTGTGAGCCACCTTGTGGAGCCACACGTTCATATCGTTGGTAGAGAACCTAGGGATCTCTATAGAGATGCTTTTTATCTGAACTTGATGTACGAGCGCGAAGCATGGAGACTCTAGCCCGTCTAATGATCCATAACCTCTTCAGGATTCCATCTTGATTGTCATTTAATTCCCATAGCCAATGAAAAGTCATTTGGTCCTTTAGGGATTTGGATATTCCTAAAACTCTTCCTCAATTCTTCCAAATTTCTTGTGCTTTGTAATATTAAAAATAATTTTGTCAGCCAATTAATGTGTGCATGTCTTACCCTTTATCTTATCGTTTCTATCAATGTCTTCCATAATCTATAGGAATATCAGTTTGCCTATAGGCTTTGCGAGATTTTGTAAGTTTAAGTGCTTCTTTCACTTCATTCCTTTGGATGTATCAGTAAATTATGCTCTTGAGTTGGTTAACTTTATCAAACCTGTTCTTGCTAGGATGATGAGTTCTATGGAGACTGTCTTGGATGGTGTTGCTTGCTTTTGACTTCATATTATACTTTTCACAATCTTGTACCATGCTCTCTGAGCTCTAGTTTTACTTGAACAATCGAACTCGACCACCAAGCCTATTTATTATCAATTTTGCCTCCTTTAGATTTATCAAACACCTTTTTTTTTGCTTCTTTTGTAGTAACATTGGCACAATTTGCCATATTTGACAAGCAAGACCAAATTTGCAACTTCTTAAGCACTTTATTCTTAAATAAACCTCCTTTCTTACTTTTGAATCCACTATTTAGTCTGATTAACTCTGCACGCCCTTTTTCTTCTTTTCAATTTCTTCATACATAATTCCATCACTGACAGTCCATGTTCTGTAGTTAATCTACTTTTTGTAGTTCGAATATGTGTTTAAGGACAAGTAGAATGGAATTCTTCAAAAACCTGACGTTCAGTTTATGAGATGGTGGTGATTGACTGCAAGGATGCAAGTGCATCTTAATTTACTTTTGAAATTATGCTCGGTTTGTTTATTATGTGGTTGGATGGTAAACTGTTCTGTTCACATGATTTCTTGTTCACGTGTCCTTATCATCTTGTTGAATAGATTGACTTGTATGTGTAAATGATGATTGATGTGCTCTAGTATGTGTGCGATTGCTTTCAGGTACCAAATTTCTCTATTTTCCAGGTGGAAGCAAAGGGGAATGTATGCTGTATGCATGTGGATTTCACATTTTCTATTGGCTCTTAGCAGAATGGGTTCTGCTTTTGTTTATGTTCCAGAATTTTATCTAGAAGCACTGGTAAATCTATCCCATCTCCACTACTAATCTGGATCACGAGGTTCTGTTTATTACTGGATGAATTCTAAGGTTCATGTTGGGGTTCTTTGGTGACCATGTTCAATGAAAGTTTTTGCATATGGATGCATACACGTCATTTCTGTTTCTCTGTGATGTTAAGCATGCTTGCATGTGTGCTTATACTTTTTTATGCATAAAAAATCACCATTCTCATTCTTGGGACCAATATTGTTAGTAGCGGTATAACATAACATAGACTAGGGGTAACACATCGCGTAGCATATGTTATATAGCACATAGATAAGCTATATAAAAAATATTGAAAACCTCAAAAATGCTAATTATGCTAATAACAATGAATGAATGATGAAAAAGCTACAAAATGTCCACATTCATTATATTTAGCGCATTATACAACAACAAAATAATCTCTCTATGTAGCATATGGCACAAAGACCATATCACACCTCAAATGGACTGTAAGTTGAGTATCTTAATTTAATGGAAAGAGTACTACAAGATAGTATAAAGACAGTTTTTTGGGAAGAGTTAGATAAGGTGTTTCAAAAGATTCCACAAAGGGAGATGATTTGTTTAGGAGGAGATTTAAATGGACATGTCGGTAAAGAGGCATTAGGATATCAAGGGATTCATGGAAACTTTGGTTTTGGGGATATAAATGAGGAAGGTAGGGAGATTTTAAATTTTGCTATGGCATTTGATATCTTTATAGTCAATACAATCTTCAAAAAACGAGATGAACATTTAATTACTTATAAGAGTGGCTTATCACAAACACAAATTGATTACTTTATTTGTAGAAAAAAAGATAGAGCATGTTGTAAAGATTGTAAGGTAATTCCAAGAGAAAGCTTAACCACCCAACATCGACTTTTAGTTATGGATTTACAAATAAAAAAATGGACAAAGAAGAAAAGAGTGCATCGAGCTATTCAGACTAAATGGTGGAACCTCAAAAGCGAGAAATAAGATATATTTAAACAGAAAGTCCTTCAAGGAGATGTTTGGAATTATGTTGGCACACCCTGTGATATGTGGAACAATATGGCTATACATATTAGGAAAGTGGCGAAAGATGTATTAGGGGTATCTAAGAGAGGTGTACCGGCACAAAAAGAAGCTTGGTGATGGAGTGAAGTAGTACAAAATAAAATCAAGGCAAAGAGGGAATGTTACAAATTACATTATGCTAAGAAAACTAGGGAAACTTTAGAAGCTTATAAGAAAGCAAAGAAGGAAGCAAAAAAGGCCGTTAGTGAAGCAAAAACTAAGATTTGGGAGGACTTATATAAACAACTCAACTCAAAAGAGGGTGAAAGAGATATTTTTAGGATAGCTAGGGCTAGAGATAAGAAAACTAAAGATCTTAATTATGTTAGATTCATAAAAGACGAGGATGAAAAAAGTCTAGTGGCAAATGATGATATAAGAAATAGATGGAAAAACTATTTTTATAATCTTTTTAATGAAAATAAAGATGTTAGTATTAGTTTAGGAGATTTAGCCAAGTCAGAAAAGTATATAAACCATAATTTCTACCGACGTATTCAAAAGAATGAAGTCAAAGAGGCTCTTAAACATATGAAGGGTGGTAAATCGGTAGGACCAGATAATATTCCTATAGAAGTTTGGAAAATACTAGGAGAAATAGGAATCACTTGGCTCACAAGACTATTTAATGAAATATGGAAAAACCAAAAGATGCCTGAGGAATGGAGAGCAAGTAGACTTATACTCATATATAAGAACAAGGGAGACATTCAAAATTGTACGAATTATCGAGGTATCAAGTTAATGAGTCATACTATGAAATCATGGGAAAGAATTATCGAATGTAGGTTAAGACAAGTATCAAGTACAACAGAGAACCAATTTGGATTCATGCCAGGCAGATCTACTATTGAAGCGATTCACCTTTTGAGACATCTTATGGAACATTTTAGAGCAAAAAAGAAAGACCTTCACATGATATTTATTGATCTAGAAAAAGCTTATGATAGGGTACCGAGGGAGGTTCTTTGGAGAACTTTAGAAAAAAGAGGTATCTCATTGACATATATTAACCTTATAAGAGACATGTATGATGGTGCAAAAACATGTGTGAGGGCTCATGAAGGAATGACAGACTTCTTTGAAGTTAATATTGGGTTACATCAAGGATCAACTTTAAGTCCATACTTATTTATAATGGTGATGAATGAGTTAACAAAACATATTCAAGATGAAGTACCTTGGTGTATGCTATTTGCCGATGACATTGTATTAGTGGAGGAGTCTAAGGAAAAAGTTAATAGAAAATTGGAACTATGGAGAGAAACATTAGAAAGCAAAGGCCTCCGACTTAGTAGAACAAAGACAAAATATATGGAATGTAAGTTTGAACATTTGGTTACTTCAGAGGACATAGAAATTAAAATTGGCACACATTGTATTCCCCAAAAGGAAAGTTTCAAATACCTAGGGTCAATTTTTCAGAGTGATGGAAGAATTGACGGAGATGTTACACATAGAATTAATGCTGGTTGGTTAAAATGGAGAGGAGCATCGGGTATTCTTTGTGATAAGAAGATACCATTAAAATTAAAAAGTAAATATTATAGAGCAGCAATTAGGCCTGCCATGTTTTATGGTTCTGAGTGTTGGACAGTTAATCATCAACATGTACAAAAGATGTCTGTGACAGAAATGAAGATGTTGAGATGGATGAGTGGTTATACAAGAAAAGACCGTATACATAATGAGGTTATTAGAAACAAACTAGGAGTGACACCAATAGAGGATAAAATGAGAGAACATCGTTTAAGATGGTTTGGACATATAGAAGGTTAAAAAAACTAAATTTGGAAAGTATTAAAAGAGGTAGAGGACGACTACAAAAGTGTTGGAAAGAAACAATAAAGAATGATCTAGCTTATTGTGAGTTAACTGCTAACATGGCACACGATAGGGATCAGTGGAAACAAAGAATCTATGTAGCTGACCCCGTCTAGTATAGGAAAAGTGTTAGTTGTTGTTGTTGTTGTTGTTGTAGTACTCGATATGAACTGGGAATGCGACCACATTTAAAGCTAAAACTCGACAAAGAAATATTTTAGATACCTGCAAATCCCTAATCCCTATTACACTTTAACAGTACACAAGTTCAATCCATGCACCTGACCTGATGTAAAATGAAACGCCTTAGGAAAAAAGATTAAGGGGTGTACTGTATCCAATTCCCGTAGTCACAATGGCCCAACTATCCAACCTTGGTCTCATCATCATATTAAAATGTCCGTAAAGGACCAAATGACATATCTATCACTCCAATTACAATGAAATGCAAAACATGTTTTCTAGATGTTAGAATGCAGATAACTTACAAGCTATACAAACTCATGTTTGTTATTCGTCATATCATAATATGCATGTGCAGAAATTACAAGCTTTTCTAGATCTTTCAAAAATAATTTCATTAACAAACAAAAGTTTTAAAACAATGAGATTCTACTCAGAACAATAGTGGTTTACATGAAGAAGAGGGAAAACACATTAAGAAGTAAAAAGGGAAAAGTTGTGAAGAAGAGGAGGTTGTAGAGGAGGAAAAAATCAGTGGAAGAAAAATTTGTGAAGAAAAAGAGTACTAATAGTATTGCTGTTGTTGGGTGTTGAAGAGCAGAGGACTGAAAAAGGAAAAGAGAGGGAACATAGTGTGTCCCTCTTTCTTTTGCCTTTTATATTTATAAGGTTTTACTATTTTATCCCTATGTACTGTATCTTCTTCGTGGATTCCTTTTATTCCTGCCTTTTATATTTATGAAGTTTTTACCATTTTATTGTTATTAGTGTAACAAAGTTTCCATAGAATGTAGCATGCAATATGCACTATATTGCATTACATTACATAACATGTGCTATTATGCCCATAGCACACGTTATAGAAGTGCTTGGCTATGGTCATGCGCTATAATGCGTTTACTACCATAGCTGCTATGTAACGTGTTGTTTACACTATGTAGCGTGCTAGTAAGGATAATGCTTGTGGTGATTCTTTCGGAGGAGGGATTTTCAGCTGGTGGTATTTCTCAATGAAGTTATGGAACGTGAGAAAAGTCTCAGTCAAACAAAGAGAGGAAGACAGATTTTTTTCCGTGTGAAAGAAAAACCTTATGGTTGTTTTCAGTGATGAAGAGAGAGAGAGAGTGGAAAGAAGGAAAATATAAAGAACAATGAAGAATGAAGAAGAAAAACTGAAAAAAACATAATGAGGCTTACTGTTGCTGGTGGCCCTCACCATCGCTAGTGGTCACTGCTGATGGTGGTGGTTACGCACACGCACAGTTTTCTGGAATAAACAGTATTACTTTTGTACTCAAACAATATGGATTGGATCGGGTGAACCCATCTCCATATATGTTGAATCAACACCAGAACACTAAAAGCATCTTATCAAAACGCTAGAAAGTCAGATGTTGTGCTCATAGCGGTGCTTTTTGCATTCTTTTGGGTTCATCATTACATCCACACAGTTATAACATTATGTGCCCCGTGAATACGCTATAGCATGCTGTTAACTACATACCCATAAAAATCCTAAGTTACAAATAAGGAGGATCTATCTTTTCATTGGTTAAGTCCAAGTTTTGTTAATACCTTGGTCCCCATGATATTTTCTTTAGGAAGGTTTAGAGGAAATTAGTCAGTCATATCCCAGTACTTGGTCCTTTAAGTTGGACACAGTGTTTATATTTGATGTCCTTTCAATGGCTTTCCATACTTGTTACTTCTCTGTACTTGAGGGTGTGGTTTGTGCATGTTGTTCGAATGATCCTTTTCTTTCTGTTCTTAATCATGTTTTATTGCCATTTTGGAAACCTTACCACATTTACTGTTATCTACTTGCGTCTAGTTGTATTTTGTTGGAGAGATGGGCCATGATCCAAGATCCACTGCATCAATCCAGTATCCACATAAGGAATACCATAAAAGTTTCTTTTAAGTTGTAATGAGTGTATTACCAAGTAGGAGTAGAATAGTTTTTCAAGTTATGAAGTATAAATAAGTGTAATCCTGACCATTAGGTAAGACAAGTAAGAGAGAAATAAAAGAGGAGCTACCAATTCCATTAGGAGGGCATGCTGTCGTTCCAAAATCCCATGATGTTTGCTATATTTTTTGATGATTCGAGTGCTTGATTTCTTCAATATAGTATTAGAGCCTAATCCGTGGGATTAGGGCACTTGAGATTGCGTTGAAGAGACGTTTTTTCAAAGAAACTAGGGGTTTTACCATAGAGCAGTCCAAGTTTGTGTTGGAAGGTACTCTGCATTAAATAAGAGGGCGATACCGAAAAGAAGTTAAAGAAATACAAAGATCGCAACCTAGAGTAAGGGGCAATAATGGCAGAAAAGGAAAAGTTGTTGGAAATTACATAAAATTCTAGTATAGATAAATCAAAAGCATTTCAAATCACGAATTTGAAACTAGTTGGTAGAAATTATCTACAGTGGGCGAGATCTATTGAACTCGTAGTGTTGGCTAGAGGAAAATGGGAATACTTGACTGGAGAAATTCTCACACCCAACACTACCGATATCTCTTACTCCAAGTGGCGTAGAGGAGATGCCTTGGTAAGTGCTTGGTTAATTTAGTCAATGTTACCTTCTAGTGGGAGTACATTTATGTTCTTGGATTAGCCCATGAGATTTGGCTTGCCGTCTAAGATGCATATGCTCATAGAAAAAATATTGCCAAGAAATACAAAATTATAGAGAGGATTTGCAATTACAGACAAGGAGGAGAACAATAAGTGAATATTATGTAGAGCTTTGAGGATTATGGGAGGAACTTAATTTTTATTTGAAAATGAAATGTCAAAACTATATGAAAGAAAGAAACGAAGAATTTGAAAGAAAAGTGTTTGACTTGTTATGGGGTATCTCCTCATACTTCGAGGTTGTGAAAAATAACATTCAAAGTAGGGAAAAACTTCCCTCACTTAACACAGTTTATACACTTCTTTTGAGAGAAGAAGACAAGCGACACCTTAAGAAAGAAGGAAAAAGTAACAATACAAAAACTGTGGCCTTTGTTAGAAATAATTCTCAGCCTACCTCTGGATTTAGAGGTTGAAGAAGAGTTTATAATGCAAGAATAGGCTGAACACAACATTCTTCAAATTATAAAGATTCAAGGCATACTCTCGTGCACTAACTGCGGGAAAACCAGACATACTAGAGAGACATGTTGGCAGTTGATTGGTCGACCAAACGATAATCAAAATCAGTAATCTAAGGCTTATGTGAATGACCAAAATGAAAAGAATGTGATGGAGACATGTCTGAATTTTTTAGTCGAGATGAAGAGGAAGATATAAGAGCTGGAATCGAGACTTACTAATTCCCAAACAACATCCACGTCTACTATCGCAGATCCACAAGCCACCATGGCTTATCCTTTTTCGTTTATGGCATAGGGTACCTCTTCTACTTCTAATACACGAATTTGGGTTATTGACTTCGGGGCTAAAGAACACATGGTGGAAACCATAGGGGTACTTTCAAGATTATCATTTGATGCAGGGAGGCATTGGTATTAAGATGGATGATGGATCAAATACTCCCATTTTAAGAAAAAGGAGTATTATTACATCTCTTGGACTCCTTAAAAATGTTCTATATGTTCCTAATCTATCAGTGAATTTACTTTCTATTCATGCTTTAGCTAAAGAATTATAGTGCACAAAGACATTTGATTCCACTCACTATATTTTTCATAAAATAAAGACGGAGAGAATATGTCGTTAGAGTATCGTGAAGAGGGGACTATACTTTTATGAGGAGGCATACATAGTAGCAGAAGGAACCTCATTACTTGCTGAAAAATAAAAAACAAAATTGTTACTCTAGCATCAACGATTGGGACATCTTCCGCTTTCTAAGATTAGATTTTTATTACCTAAATTTCGAAACTGTAATGACTATTTAGAGATGTGATACCTGATAAAGAGCTAAACATCATCGTGTTTCCTTTCCATTGAATGAAATTAAATCTCTTAAACCCTTTGAAATTGTCCATTCAAATATTTGGGGTCCATGCTTTATTACATCCTTACACGGTTACAAATATTTTGTCTCATTCATAGATGATTGTACTAGATTTATCATGATTTACCTTTTGAAAACCAAGGATGAAGTTATGAATGTTTTGTCCTCATATTGTGAATTTATTAAGAATTAATTTCATCATTCTATCAAAATTATTAGAAGTGTATGAGTAATTCCTTACATTCATATTTTCTAAGGGCATACTACACCAAACTTCATGTTCTTACTCTCCACAACAGAACGGGGTCTCTAAAAGAAAGAATAGACATATATTGGAGGTGGCTAGGACTTTCCTGATTGGTTATAATGTCCCTAAAGTCTATTGGGGAGAAGCCACCTTAACAATTATGTATCTTATAAATCGCATGCCTAGTGCAGTTGTTAATGAAAATTTTCCATTCTATTTATTGTGTCCTAACCAAAGATAGTTTCATGTTCCTTGGAAAATATTTGGATGTACTTGCTTTGTACATGCTCATAATATTAATAGAGATAAACTTGATGTAAGAGTAGTCAAATATATATTTTTGGGATACTCCACACATAAAGGGTATAAATGTTATGACCGAGTTAAGAGGAGATGTTATGTCACTATAGATGTAATGCTCCATGAGGAAATTCCATTCTATGAAAATAAGGACAACCAATCGGCTACCAATATGCCCTCTATAGTACTATCAATAATACCTTTAGAAGTATGCTCAGAAAGTGAGATGAAAATGCAAGAAACTCGAACTTCAGAAAAGGTGAATGGAAGACCTATTCTAGAGGAGGAAGAAAAGTTGTTATGCAGAATCCAAATGCTATCTTGAATCAAGATCCTCACCCTGAAACAATTCCTTCTCCTCCTCAGGTAACTCCTATTACTTTAAGAAAAGGAAGACGTGAGACTGCCATGTATCTATTACATCAGATGCTATCATACTCTAATTTTCCAAAATAATATCAATTATTTGTCATGAATACGGAAAATACTAAGGTTCCCAAGAGTTTTGAGGGAACTAATGAGAGTCCCACATGGCATGCAACTATGAATGAGGAAATTGCAATATTAGAACATAATCAAACATGGGTTATTTCAGACTTCCCGCTAGAAAGGAAAATAGTGGGCTGCAAGTGGGTGTACACGATCAAATTCAATGCAGATGGAAGTATAGAGTGGTACAAAACTAGGTTAGTAGCTAAAGGTTATAGTTAATCATAAGGAATTGACTATAACGAGACGTTTGCCCCGATGGCTAAGATGAATACCATACGAATTCTTCTGAGTGTAGTTGTGAATCAAAAGTGGGAGTTATGGCAGCTCGATGCTAATAATGCTTTTCTCCAAGGTGATCTTTCAGAGGATATCTATATGGACATGCTACCGGACTAAAATCAAGGAGTTTTATTAAATAAGGTATGCAAATTAAAGAAGTCTCTTTACGGGCTAAAACAATCTCTTAGAGTGTGGTTTGAAAAATTTAGTGAACTTGGGATTTAAAAGAAGTGTGAATGATCACACTTTATTTATAAGACAGGATGAGAAAATAATTTCATTGATTGTATATGTTGATGATATCATAATTACAGGGAATGATGTTGAAGGAATTATCTCTCTAAAGAAGAAACTTAAATTGCTTGTTTGATTTGAAAGACCTTGGCAAATTGCATTATTTTCTTGATATTGAGATTATTCTAAAGGATGGTTATCTCTTTTTACGCCAGAGGAAGTATATCTTGGACTTGTTAAAAGAAATCAATATGAAAGATTATCTTATGTGTACCATACCAATTGAATCTAAGAAGGAATCAATTGGTATAACTGATGAACCTTATGAAGATAAGGGCAAATACCAAAGAGTAGTAGATAAACTAATATACCTCACTATTACTCGACCATATATCAGTTTTATTGTGAGCTATGTGAGCAGATGGATGCATTCTCTCACATGACATCATATGAACTCAGTTTTCCATATTATTATATACTTGAAATCGTCTATTACTCATGGTTTGCTATATTCACATAATAGTTCCTTGAGAATTGAAATTTATTCGTATGCTGACTGGGCAGGTTCTACTAGTATTGATGACAGAAGATCAACATCAGGATATATTGTATGTGGGAGAGAATCCAGTTTCTTGGAAAAGTAAGAATCAATATGTGGTTGCTAGATCTAGCGTAGAGACAAAATATAGAGCAATTGCTCTGGGAATGTGTGAATGTTTATGGGTGTTGTATCTTATGAGTGAAATTGATTTCAAGGTAACGCCTTCAGTCAGATTTTATATAGGTACCATGGCTGCCCTACAGATTGCCTCTAATACAGTGTATCATGAGCGTACCAAACATATTGAATTTGATAAAAACTATCATAAGGAATATTTGATCTTATCTATGTACATTCTAGCCGACCCCGTCTAGTATTGGAAAAAGGCTTAGTTGTTGTTGTTGTATCTATGTACATTCAGAACAACAATTGACTCATATTCTTATAAAGCCTGTTAGAGCCAGCTGCAATAAGAGAGCCTTCGACAAGTTAGGAATCATGAGCATTCAAAACCCAATTTGAGAGGGTGTGTTGAAGAGATGGGCCACAATCCAAGATCCACTGCATCAATCCAATATCCACATGAGGGATACTATAAAAGTTCCTTTTAAGTTGTAATGTGTATATTACCAAGTAGGGGTAGAATAGGTTTTAAGTTATATAGTATATATAAGTGTAATCCTGGCCATTAGGTCAAGACAAGTAAGAGAGAAATAAAAGAGCAGCTGCCGACTCCATTAGGAGGGCAAGCTGTCGTTCCAAAATCCCATGATGTTTGCTGTATTTTTGATGATTCGAGTGCTTGATTTCTTCACATATTTGTCTTCCAACAAAGAACGTATGATGTTCTGAAAAGTAAATTGGATTGATGAGCATGTATCCTAGTTGATAAGAAGTAGAGGTATTTTGACTGAAACGTGGAATCAACCTTTGAAATCTGAGCATGTCTGTAAGATAAATTCACCATATGATTGTCTATATGTACAGGTGTTATTTGTCGATAAGTATTGGGAAACATGACAAAGTTGCAGAGCTAATATAGACTGCACATGATATTATTACTGGGTGAACAATGAGAAAACAAGCTTTTTAAGGATTAGCAACCTTTTTTTGTTCATGAGGGTCATTATTTTCACATCAGAGTTGGCAGAAAATAGTTTTTCCATTTATAAATTGGCCTCGTTGTTACTCTTAAGAATCTTCTCTTATTAGAGCAGTACTTGCAGAATATTTTCTTTATCAAACACTTTCATACTTCATTGCAGATTGACTGCTTCCACGCGCTAAGAAGAAGTGATCCACCATTTGTCTCATCAGACTATTTCCTACAGCAAGGGCTGTCTTCATTTGTATGATATAGACTTCATGTTTTCCCTTTCTAGGTTGCACTTATTAACATTGTTTATCTTCTTGAGACATAGTGTCCTCTTTGTTCTGTTACTGAGGTTTTTATCAAATTATAGTCTGCTTTGGTATACATTTTTTAAAACTTGATGATTGTTAAGCAAGTTCAATAAGGAAGATCTGGTGCTTGTTTTCCATATATTCTGTTGTGTGTCAGTTTCCACTGATTCAGTACGCGCACCTGCATTGTTTCATCCGGCCTACTGAGACTCGGACACTATACCAGTATGCATGTGAAATTGTTTCGTCAGTTGATACTTGTGATCCGTCTATACTTATGTTTCTTTTCCAATGGCAGCTTGGCTCAGATGTTCAATTTATTGTCTATTGCTATACCACATTATAAAAACCTATAGATTGGTTAGATTTGCAGAAATAGAAGGATTGGAGTAACAATGCAATAGAATCAGGAATGTAACTACTAACTTTGCGAGTGGAACCTCATAATGTTGTTATTGTTGCTACCTTTTATGGACGTGCAAGATGACACCAGAAGAAAATCGACTTGTATAGAAGATGAGGGTTCCGGAATAAAACATTAGGGTTTACAAGCAGCTCAGTTATTGCAACCTACTTCCAAATTTCTCTTACATGTCTAATAAAAGAAAACATTAGGTTTCCTCACTTTTTTAAAGCCTTTCCTGTTGAAGACCATTTCTATTCAAGCGTGAATAGTGTCAGACTAGCCAAATTCAATTTCAAAGTGCTACGCTCTAGTTTATGAAGGCAACTGACTTGCCAATAATTGAAAATTTTGCACTTAGACTAACCATGGAGGTGCTTCCCGCATGAAGCACCATATTATGGGAATAGAAAATGACTACCGTGTTCCCAAGGTTTTAAAGTATGAGATGAAGTGGCTTTTGGAGTCTACCTGTGACAGAAAATGGGAAAGACAAAGGAGTGTAGTAGGTTGTGCGACATGTCTCAATCTTTTGGAGATGCTTCTCAAGATATATATGTGGATGGAGGAATTGCAAGGGATGATTTGGTTGTGAAGATACAGAAGGAGACTTATGTCTGAATAGTGAGTAGATGACAAGAAATGGATGAGTGTGGCTTCTGGTGGTAGTAGCAGTGAAGTTTGTTCCACATGACCATCTTGTTGAATTAGGAGTTTTAGAGGTAGAATTGATAGTGCACATGGATAGTTTCCTTTTTTCCACCAAGTATGATGCTTCGAGCTCAACCATGCATCACATCGGCTGTCTTTGGAGGAGGTCATCAAGAAAGTTGATCTTTTAAGCTATGTTATCAATAGCGGTTAGCAGGTTGTTAGTGGTTGACTATAATATAGTGAGGATATAGCAGTATATTTTTATTTATGATTAAAAAATAATATATATAATGGATTTTCTAGTTTCTAAGAAATATCAAGAAACACATAAATATGAATCAAACTAAATAAGCAAATTCTAAGAAGACAAATAATAAATTTATGCATATAATTTGAAATATATATTATACTTATCTCTTCAAGTACGGTGACTATGATCCAATGACTCCAATCTAATTTGAGCAATGGAACAAATTACACTTACCTGGCAAAAAGAATAGAATAATATTAGGATAGAGAAATAAATGCTTTGAAAACATAAAAAGATCTTCAAGATCCACATGAAAATATAACTCACCAACAAATCATAGGTTTAAGAATCAAAATAACATTTACCAAATGACAAAAATATTCATAATACTTTTGAAGTAACAACTTTAACATGCATCAAATATAACCACTAACGGCTTAACAAATAACAAGTCCAAAACATAGCATCCATCAAATGCGATTACGATATAGAGGAGGGTGATTTTGTGTTAGAATAAACACTCATGTGCTCCAAACCTCTTTGAACATATGTTTTTCTTCCTTGATTTACAATATATTGCATTTTTATAAGCCAAAAAGAGCATAGATGGTTTCTAGCTGTGGAATCACATTGCTATGTTTCTTCACTATGTTGTGGCACACTTGAGTAAACACCCACATAATTCTCAAGCCACTTTCTTCATATTGAATGTTGGATAGTTTCAGCATGTTACGTTCTTCCATCACTGGTATTTCTGTGATGTCTATTATTTTTCTTGGTTGGTGACCCTAAGGATGTCTGATTTCTATTGAGCTGATTAATTTTTTATCATGCGATAAGCTAATTTGTTGTTTGTAGAAGGAACGAATGTGCCACCTCTTGCCTAAGGGGCAAAAGGCTCTTTGGCCGAGCGCTCCACTGCAAAAGGAGCTAATTACCTACATCGGCCACTGTTTATTCCTTGAGTTTATATGAACATATTATGCTGTTTGTGTCATATAACAACAACAACAACTACTAAGCCTTTTCCCATACTAGACGGGGTCGGCTACATGGATTCTTTGTTTCCACAGATCCCTATCGTGTGCCATAATTCAAGAAAATTCAACAAAATATCAAAAGATTCTTTAAGGGTGGTCTGTGCATGTTGGTCAAGTCTATTACATCAACACATTGATGCTGGTTGCCACTTAATTCAACAAAATACAAAAATGATACTTAAGGGGAATCTTTGCATGCACAAGGGAAGCTCCATTAAAATTTTTTGGAAATCAACTAGTAGAGTAAGGTTTCTCGAAAATTTATGCACGACAAATTCATGAAAAGGTTAAGAATGACCTGAGTCTTTTATGATTTATCCCAACTTCTGGGGAGTGTTACAAGTCAATCTAGTTTGTCAATGTTTGATGTTATCCATCAGCTTCAAGCTTGATTATGAGGTTAAATTTTGTTTGGTTTGACCCTAAGGGATGGAACAAGGAGCTAGTTGAGACTGCAATCCTTTTCTCTTCATAACTCACATCATACTCTTTATCGATTGCCCTCATCTCTTCGTTCTCTTTGTATGATCTTGACCTTTGCATATCAAGTATAGTTGTCCAAGACATACAACAAAGTAACGAGTCTTGAAACTATCTTATTACTTTTGATATTATTTATCTGCAGTGAATTATACATAATGAACTGAACTGGACGTATTCCCTTCTAATTTTATTCACACATTTTTCTTTATATATTTTATGTTTGTTTGTGTATGAATTTGTTATGCTGCCATCTACATTGCTGGATTTGAATGTAAAAACTGAAAGCATGAATATATGATACTGTAAAATCTTTAAAGTTATTTGAGAAAGGTTCCTAGAGATAGTGATAAAAAACTTGTTGAGAGAGAGAGAGAGATCAAGCAATCAACGCTGCGAGAGAAAATTGGCAGACAATAAGCAACAATAATGTTGCTTGATGTGAGAAGAGAGAGCGATAGACAATAGGGAGAGAGAGCCACAACAAGCAACAAAGAGGGGAGGGAGAGGGAGAGAGACGCACTAAGAAACAAAGAGAGAGAAAAGGAGAGAGAGACACAGGTATAAGAGGACCAAATAGAGAAATAGTTACAGAGGATGGTTGAGGTGGCGAAAGGGCACGTGCGGGTGGTGGTCGTCAAAGAGCAGGCGGAAGAGAGGGTGAGAGAGCTGGTAGGAGAATAAAGAACAAAGGTGTAGGTTTTTATTTTATTTGAGTTGGGTCTGGATCGACCAACCCAAATAATCTTATACGCTAATACTGCTATAGCGATGTTAGCGACGCATTTAGTGCCCAAGATGGTCGCTCGTTAATTTTTGGATGCCATAGCTAGTATAGGATCAATCTATAAGGTGCTTACTTATTTGGCATTGAAGGGTAGAATGCTTAAAAGATGGGGTGATGTTATGATTGAATGAACTTATGAGTTTAGAGAGTTATGGAAGAATGTGGGATGTGCGATGGATTGATAGATGTGTAATATCGATCTTTAGTGAATTTCTTGGTCTATTGTTGAACATTGAGATTATTTTGAAAATCATGACCTTTATCATATTGATGAAACTGCAAAGGTTTACTCCCTACTTTTTAAGTTGTGTATGAAGTAGGTATCAAAAATATTCTTTGAATTATTACCAATAATGTTGCAAATTTTAGAGGTCAACATTTGTCTTCAGTGTAGACCCTTAGTTGCACATTGCATAGATTTGATCTTGAGGATTTTAGTAGGATGAAAAAGATTAAGGGCACCATTGATGCATGTGGAAGCATCATGAAGTTTATTTCTAATCATTCTATCTCTATTGCATATTATGAGACTCCACATTAATTGTAAGAAATTGATTGTGCCTAAAGTGACAAAGTTTTCTCAGAATATTACTTTTTAGAGCATTGTTATACATAAAAATTTGAAAAAGATTTTTGCTTTTGATAAATGGAGCTCCATAAGTTGGTGGAGAAATGAGGGGATTTGCCATAACTGATGCAATATATTTTTGAGTATGTACCATTGTAGATGTGAAATTTTCACTCCAAGCCTATGTAGAGACTTGAAGCAAAACTTTCAATTCTACATTGTACGTGAGCGTGCCAACTAGTTTCTAAAAACTAGCAAAAGTATGAATACGATTGGGTGATTGTGGCTAAGCGGGCTCTTTTCGTTTTAGGCCTTCTTGAACCGATGTGCAAAGGTCAGCCTAAGCGCTTAAGGATTCCAAATAGACAGCTGATATTCCAAACTCATGTGAAAATAAGGTATTGAGAAATGACAAACTAGTGCACTTAGTTTTAAAGTTCAAAATGTTAAGTTCTGAAAAACAGAAAATTCTGTTTTTGTTTCCCGAATTATTTTGAGTGCCTTAAAGATCTCGAAAAATCACCAAAATTTTACAGGACTAAGCCTGAGATATGGAGAGTCAAATACACTTTTTGGTTTTGAATTCGGGGTTACGATGTTGCAGAATTAATTCAATGAAGTGCCTCTGCTCAGACACCCTTAACTATTTTGTCACAAAAATAAAGAGGCCTAAAGATGAGCCTGTATCTCGGTGCTCAGTGTTCCAAATTTAGTGCACTTGTCTTGTTGGAAAGCTATGGATGTCAGCTTTCCAATGAACCAAGAATCACTGATTTTGGATGCCTATGGACAGAGTTATGGGATGAATACTCAGGATCTGTTGCAGGAAAACTGAATTGACAGACAATTTGCAAAAATTTCCCTGATCTTGCATCGTTTTAATTACGTGGTTGCATGACCCTAAAATTCTTGAAAGTTTTATTAGGAGTGGGCCTGTGTGTAGATATAGTGTACAAAATTTTGGAGGGTTTAGAGTAGTGGTTCGGAAATGAAAAATCAGACAATCAACGTATGCAAGGATGCTGAAAATTAGTTTTTAGGTTTTAGAAATACGTGATGCAAAACTCACACGAATCAAAGTGTAACAACACAACTTCCGAAATTAAATGTTGAAGGAAAATGAATTGAAATGTATCTAATAGCTTAAGCATAGAGGGGGTAAGAAGATATAGAGTGTTTATAGCATATATTGGGGTAGAATCAAGAACTCAAACATATAGAGTGCATAAGCAAAAGAAAGGGAAATTTCAGCCATCTACTTCTATTACATCATGGGGGGAGACAAAGCTCCATTAATACAACCCCTTTTCAATTGAATAATAAGAAGAGATGGGGATTTGATCAAGTTAGAACCAGCACTTACCCGGATTCCCTTGGAAATGACCTCTAAAGATGGTGCTCGACCCTCTTTTCCCTCCCTTTTCAGTCAATTTTCTCACTCAAACCCAAAAGCTTTGATCCTAACACCCTCTTCCCTCTCTAAGCCTCTCCCTAGCAGCCTATCCTCTCACTCAAGCAACCCAAAGTGCAGCAACTTCTCTAAGAACTCCAAGATGAAGAACCCGCCCCCTCTTTGGCCTCTATTTATAGGCCAAGGGGGGCCTTTTTAGGCCCTTCCTTGGGGCGGACAGCCCAAGATCCAATTTGATCCAATTCTTCATGGTCTTCACGTGGAAGAGAGAGGGGAGTGGTCTGCTTTTGGTCAGCTATGGATCAGCCCCATGTGGGCTGGTTGTGGACTTAATTGGGTGTACCTAGTCATGGCCAACTAGGTGCTTGAGCCTTTACTTCTAATCGGCTGGAACTTGCTTCTTCAAGTGGCTTGCATTTGTTGATTCCTTCACTTGATCAAGGCTAAGTAGGAAGGTGATTTGATAAATTTTGGCCCAAGGATATAGGATGAACAAGGCTAGAAAAATCCAATATTGGTTGAATTAAAACATTCGGTTCAAACAAGGCTTGATGTTTAATTCAAGCCACTCATGTCTAGCACTAAGTTTAATCAGGTTGGGTTTGATGAGGCCGTCCACTTTTGATTTGATCTTGAGTGAGGATATTGTTTTGACTTGATCTCCACCCTTGACTTCCGGCTTACTCTTTGCGAAATCGTCTTTACCTCGAAGCGGGCCCCACCTGTCAACCTGCTTTACTCCAATCCTCTGATCTTTACACTTTCAACTTTATTTTGAAACCTTTTAAAATTTTAATTTTAAAGCTAAAAGATTTAAAACAAGTCAGCTTTCGAATTTTGGATTATTTTCAGAATTTTTTTTATTTAGGGTGTTTACAACCATTAGCCATGATGATGAGAATGATAGATAATGAAGGTAGGTTGGCGTACCATATATATATATATATTTATACAATTCCACTCATGTAAGGGATTACCCTTGCATGGCTGGTCCCAAGCCTGGATGAAGGAGAAGGGTTGAGTTAGGCTTCCGACAGCCAGTGTAAAACTTTGTTCGGACTTATCTACAATTATGATAGGGCTAGGGATTTATGGAAACAAAGAATCTATGTAGCCGACCCCATCTAGTATGAGAAAATGCTTAGTTGTTATTATTGTTATATATATATATACATATATATATATATATATATAATATACATATACACACACACACACACACATATATATATATATATATATATATATATATATATATATATTACAAGCAAATCTTGAAGCACTTCAAAAAGTTTGGAGAATAATTGATGTTGAAGAATATGCATATTTAGTGTTCTTTGTGTTAGTTTTATAATTTCTGATGTTTTTAGGTATTATTGTAATTGCCTGTAGTACTAAGGGTATTTTGGTAATTTTTTGTATTGAGAGCATTTTGGTCAATTTCCGTTTTATAGCTCCTTATGTAAGGGTTGGTAGGTTGATTAGGGTTAAGTGGTTGTATGTAAGAAAGAGAGAGAAAGAGGGGGGGCGGCCTCCGTTAGAGGTCCGCCCCTTCGTTCGATCTCTCATGTTTCCTCTTTAATGTTGATAATATTTCATGTTTAATCTTTTGCTACGCTTCTCCCGAATCTCAACATGGTATCAAAGCATATTTGGATCGTTGGGAGCAGTAGCAAGTGGTGACAGATTTGTTGTAACTTATGAAAGGGTTGACAACCACCAAAACTGGTGGTCTTAAGTGGCAACTGTATTTTTCCAGTAAAACACTTGTTGAAAAGTAGTTGAACAAGTTGGTGTTAATGGTCGGAGGAGCATTTGAAAGTACTCAGTTGCTAACTATTTCTTAGAGTCTCTGGTAAGAAGAGATGGGAGTTATGACACTTGAAGAAGGAAAGAGTGCAGAGAACACTTTCTATATTGTTGAAGGGTTGTCGTTTGATCGTGGGTATATCTCTCCTTACTTTGTCACTGACAGCGAGAAAATGTCTGTTGAGTATGAGAACTACAAGTTACTTCTCGTTGATAAGAAGATCACAAATGCAAGGGATTTTATCAATGTATTGGAAGAATCCATTAGGGGAGGTTATCCAATCTTAATTATCGCTGAAGATATAGAGCAAGAGGCCAAGGAGAAAAGAGAGTGGAAGCTACAAGCTAAGAAATCGAAGATGAAGATTGGTGGGGCTCAAATGAAAAACAAAAGGAAAGGGAAACGTGGTGTTTTCCCAGTTGGGAAGAAGAAATTGAAGACAAAATTGACAACATTGGCAAAGGCAAAAGTTGTTCAAGCAATAGAAGTTGACAACTACGCTGTAATTTTGGAATTAATCATTTCGTTTGTAACTTGGTTGGCTTATGTTTCTACTCGGTGAAAAATACCCTCTTTGGGCTGTCTTGTGAAGGAGCATAAAGGTATCCCACTATGTTCTGTTGGATCCATCAATTTTGATGTTGAGTTCTTCTGGCTTGTTACTCAAGCAACACTTCATAATCATGGACTAAGCTTTTTATGCATATATGGTGTGTTTTTTGGTTTCAAGTGCTTTACGACACTTCAAAGATGAAGGAAAGTTTTTTAAACAAGTACTGGGACTTGTGTAACATAGTTATGGCTTGTGAATATTTGTCAATGATCGAAGGTTGATGTTGCCCAAATCAAGATCACCAAGTCGCCAAGAGTCAAATGGCATTCAATCCCGAATGCCGATCTTCAAGAATAACAAACAAGAGCGGAAGAGTATACAAAACACGTCAAAAAGCAGTGCAAGACTGCATAATATTATTCATGAGATAGTGTTTTATTTATAGACATTACAAGTAGGAGAAAACATTGAGCAAAAGAAACAAAAGAGCTAGCCTGCCAGCACTAGCCGTTGGGGGTGCTCCCAATGGCTAGTAGCCATTGGGGACCCCCAGTGGCCAGGGCCAGAATGGCCCTGGCCGTTCTTCCATTATGGCACTGGCCCTAAGGGCCTATGCACCCTATTACATTAACAATGGTTGTGAAGGATATGTTTTTGGATTCTCGATGAGACTGGTAGTGAATCATTACCAACGAATTTATGGCAGCAATGATTCATAATACACCAAGAAAGTCATTAAATCGTGAAGGACCTTGAGAAGCTTAATTGGCAGAGAATTTAATGTTGTGATCAGGCTATGGCGGTTGCATGTACTGTACTATTCGTATTCCCAAGAAAGTGGAGCAGGAAGTTGTTGTTCATTCATTGTGAACAATGATAGTGTAACTGCTGCAACTTGAGGAAAGGAGCAATCAAAGTGGAGTAGGACTTTATTGAGAATAAAGATGTTAGGCTTGGGAAAGTGGAGCAATTTATTATGCATTGAGAAGCTTGGTGGCTGCATTTATTGGATATGACTGCACATTTATTGTATATTACTGCACTATTCATATTCTCAAGAAACAACAGTGGAGACTTTTCGCATGGAGCGTGAAGAGTGGTGACAGAGATTAAAAAGAAAATATCAAGATGATTTAGGTACCAATCGTACTTCTCAAATGCCAAGAAACAACTTAACATTCCAGTTGAGAAATCATAGATCCAATGAGAGAATGGGGCATGTGCCTAATGGGTGGCCTGATTGCCCTTCTTGTGGCAAGCCAATTCATAATATTATACCTTCGAAAGTTCCACTTAGGTGACAGCTTGGACTGATTATTGACCTGACAAATACTAACCGCTACTATTCAACAGAAGAATTGAAGCGACAAGGAATTAAGCATTGCAAGATAAGATGCAAGGGACGTGATGAAGTACCAGATAATCTATCCGTGAACATTTTCTGCTATGAGTGTACGCCCCCGCCAGAATATAAAAGGGGGACTACATCGATGCATTGTATGCATTTTATCATGAGAAAAAGCCAGAGTCAGTTGTATGCCCTCCAACTCTTGAATGGAAATATGGGCTTGATCTGAATGGTGATTCCATCCCAAATGAGGATGATGATGATAACAATGGCAATTCTGTTGTAGAGCAAGAGGGAGGTACTGACAACGAAGTGATGACAAATGATGATGTGTTAGGAGATGCAATATCTTATGAGCAACAACTTGAGTTACAGAAGATCTATTGTGTGGCACTTGGCACGCAATTTCATGTGGCAGTTTGGGAGAATGAAATAAACTGTGGCTATTAGATGATTGGGTTTGTTCATGGACTTGAATGCGTTACCTAAAGATGATGACACAACAACAACAACAACTAAGCCTTTTCCCATACTAGACGGGGTCGGCTACATGGATTCTTTGTTTCCACATATCTCTATCGTGTGCCATGTTAGCAGTTAACTCCCAATAAGCTAGATCATTCTTTATTGTTTCTTTCCAACACTTTTGTGGTCGTCCTCTACCTCTTTTAATACTTTCCAAATTTAGTTTTTCTAACCTTCTTACATGTTCTTCTTTTGATCTTCTTTCTATATGTCCAAACCATCTTAAACGATGTTCTCTCATTTTATCCTCTATTGGTGCCACTCCTAATTTGTTTCTAATAACCTCATTATGTATACGGTCTTTTCTTGTATGACCACTCATCCATCTCAACATCTTCATTTATGTCACAAACATCTTTTGTACATGTTGATGATTAACTGCCCAACACTCAGAACCATAAAACATGGCAGGCCTAACTGCTACTCTATAATATTTACCTTTTAATTTTAACGGTATCTTCTTATCACAAAGAATACCTTATGCTCCTCTCCATTTTAACCAACCAGCATTAATTCTATGTGTAACATCTCCATCAATTCTTCCATCACTTTGAAAAATTGACCCTAGGTATTTAAAACTTTCCTTTTGGGGAATGCAATGTGTGCCAATTTTAATTTTTATGTCCTCTGAAGTAGCCAAATGATCAAACTTACATTCCATATATTCTGTCTTTGTTCTACTAAGTCGGAGGCCTTTGTTTTCTAATGTTTCTCTCAATAGTTCCAATTTTCTATTAACTTTTTCCTTAGACTCCTCCACTAATACAATGTCATCTGCAAATAACATACACCAAGGTACTTCATCTTGAATATGTTTTGTTAACTCATCCATCACCATTATAAATAAGTATGGACTTAAACTTGATCCTTGATGTAACCCAATATTAACTTCAAAGAAGTCTGTCGTTCCTTCATGAGTCCTCACACGTGTTTTTGCACCATCATACATGTCTCTTATAAGGTTAATATATATCAATGGGATACCTCTTTTTTCCAAAGTTCTCCAAAGAACCTCCCTCGGTACCCTATCATAAGCTTTTTCTATATCAATAAATATCATGTGAAGGTCTTTCTTTTTTGCTCTAAAATGTTCCATAAGATGTCTCAAAAGGTGAATCGCTTCAATAGTAGATCTACCTGGCATAAATCCAAATTGGTTCTCTGTTGTACTTGATACTTGTCTTAACCTACGTTCGATAATTCTTTCCCATAATTTCATAGTATGACTCATTAACTTGATACCTCGATAATTCGCACAATTTTGAATGTCTCCCTTGTTCTTATATACGGGTATAAGTGTACTTGCTCTCCATTCCTCGGGCATCTTTTGGTTTTTCCATATTTCATTAAATAGTCTTGTGAGCCAAGTGATTCCTATTTCTCCTAGTATTTTCCAAACTTCTATAGGAATATTATCTGGTCCTACCAATTTACCACTCTTCATATGTTTAAGAGCCTCTTTGACTTCATTCTTTTGAATACGTCGGTAGAAATTGTGGTTTATATACTTTTCTGACTTGGCTAAATCTCCTAAACTAATACTAACATCTTTATTTTCATTAAAAAGATTTTAAAAATAGTTTTTCCATCTATTTCTTATATCATCATTTGCCACTAGAATTTTTTCATCCTCGTCTTTTATGCATCTAACATAATTAAGATCTTTAGTTTTCTTATCTCTAGCCCTAGCTATCCTAAAAATATCTCTTTCACCCTCTTTTGAGTTGAGTTTTTTTTATATAAGTCCTCCCAAATCTTAGCTTTTGCTTCACTAACGGCCTTTTTTGCTTCCTTCTTTGCTTTCTTATAAGCTTCTAAAGTTTCACTAGTTTTCTTAGCATAATGTAATTTGTAACATGCCCTCTTTGCCTTGATTTTATTTTGTACTACTTCACTCCACTACCAAGCTTCTTTTTGTGCCGGTACACCTCCCTTAGATACCCCTAACACATCTTTCGCCACTTTCCTAATATGTATAGCCATATTGTTCCACATATCAGAGGGTGTGCCAACATAATTCCAAACATCTCCTTGAAGGACTTTCTGTTTAAATATATCTTCTTTCTCGCTTTTGTGGTCCCACCATTTAGTCTGAATAGCTCGATGCACTCTTTTCTTCTTTGTCCATTTTTTTTATTTATAAATCCATAACTAAAAGTCGATGTTGGGTGGTTAAGCTTTCTCCTGGAATTACCTTACAATCTTTACAACACGCTCTATCTTTTTTTCTACAATTAAATCAATTTGTGTTTGTGATAAGCCACTCTTATAAGTAATTAAATGTTCATCTCATTTTTTGAAGATTGTATTGACTATAAAGAGATCAAATGACATAGCAAAATTTAAAATCTCCCTACCTTCCTCATTTATATCCCCAAAACCAAAGTTTCCATGAATCCCTTGATATCCTAATGCCTCTTTACCGACATGTCCATTTAAATCTCCTCCTAAACAAATCATCTCTCTTTGTGGAATCTTTTGAAACACCTTATCTAACTCTTCCCAAAAAACTGTCTTTATACTATCTTCTAGTCCTACTTGGGGTGCGTAAGCACAAACTATATTCAAAACCTCTACTCCTAACACTAATTTCAATGTCATGATTCGGTCACCATATCGTTGTATGTCTACTACACTCTCCTTTAAATCTTTATTTATGATAATACCAACTCCGTTTCGGGCCTTTTCTTTACCTGAGTACCATAATTTAAAACCTGTATCCTCTATCTCCTTTGCTTTTTCTCCAACCCATTTTGTCTCTTGTAAACATAGAATATGAATCTTTCTCCGAATCATAGTATCTACCACCTCCATTAGCTTACCCGATAATGTTCCGATATTCCAAGAACCAATACGAATCTTATTATCTAGGACTAGCTTCCTTACCCCCCGCATCCGTCCATAATCAAAATGCGGAGACCCTCTCTGAAAATTTTTCACTACATTCGGACGGCAATGTAGCGGGACTAACTTCTTTACCCACACCCGTCCATGATGTGGGAACCCTCTCTGCAATTGATTCACTACATTCGGGCGAAAATGTAGTGGCCCTTGCTTACTTCTTACTGCATTCGGGCTCTGCAGCACGTTGCTAGGCGGGGACGCCCCAAAGCAATGCTCATAATTTTTGTAATCCATGTTGTAGAAATCCGACAAAGTTTTATGCTGGCTGTCGAAAGCCTAACACAACCCTCCTCCTTTATCTAGGCTTGGGACCGGCAATGCAATGGTGATCCATGTAGCGGAGATGAAGTCTATTATAAAAAAGAACATGCAGAAACAACGGTTAAGGGGATCATGCTATGGTATGATGTGAGAGCTGCTTGCTTGATGAAACATTAGTTGCAGACTAATGATGATGAAGTTCTGTCAGAAATAAAGCTTGTGTGGAAAAGTGTGTGAGCAAATGAATGATGTAGATGAACTGTTTGATAAAATGTTCAAGAAGAGATATTTACCTACACATTGATTGTTGGATGAAATGCTTAAGAGGTTGATGAAATACAGAAGAATGAAATTGGATGGCTTGTCATATTGATGAGTTAAGTAAGAAAGAGAGGTAGCCATGTGTGGGCACTGAAGTAGAGTTGTGAGCAGGTTGGATGAAATGTCTCCAATCTGTCGATTCTTGTGAAGTTTGCAGTTATGAGGAATGCTAAAATGTGTTGCTAAAGTAACTCCTTAGGTTGATCAGTCAGGAAGGCTGAGTTGATGTTGTTGCAGCCAGGAAGGCTGAGTTAATGTTGTTGCAGCTAGGAAGGCTGAGTTGATATTGTTACAGCCAGAAAGTTTAAGTTGATGTTGCAGCCAAAGATGTTGCTTAAGTTGATCAGCTAGGAAGGCTGAGTTAATGTTGTTACAGCCAGGAAGGCTGAGCTAATGTTGTTGCAGCTAGGAAGGCTGAGTTGATATTATTGCAGTCAGGAAGGCTCAGTTAATGTTGTTGCAGTCAGGAAGGCTGAGTTGAGTTGATTAGCTATGAAGGCTGAGGTGATGTTGTTGCAGCCAAAGAAGTTGTTGAAGATTAGATCAATCATGAATATAAATGAAGAATGTTGAAGACAGATGAAGATTGTTGCAGACACATGAAGAATTCTGGCAAGTTTGGAGTTCGAAGTATCTCACTCTCAACTTGAGGGGGGGTGTTGAAGAATATGCATATTTAGTGTTCTTGGTGTTAGTTTTATAATTTCTGATATTTTTAGGTATTATTATAATTGCTTGTAGTACTAAGGGTATTATGGTAATTTTCTGTATTGAGGGCATTTTGGTCATTTCCCGTTTTGTAGCTACTTATATAAGGGCTGATAGGTTGTATTAGGGTTAAGTGGTTATGTGTAAGAAAGAGAGAGAAAGAGGGGAGGTCCGCCCCTTCCTTCAATCTCTCATGTTTTCTCTTCAATGTTGATAATATTTCGTGTTTAATCTTTTGCTACGCTTCTCCCGAATCTCAACAATTGGTCATGATGGAGTTGACATATGCATCTTGATTTACATGTTATTGCATATTTCTTCAATTCTTCCATTAGATTTTCTCCCACTATTGAAGAAGACAAATAAGATAAGAAAAGACAAATAAGATAAGACGGGGATCTTGATTCTTGAATTGCAGTTGGTCCTATATAAGATCAATCTATTTGTTGCAACATTCACTTGGAGCTCAGTGAGTATATCTCCAATGTTGAGATTATGATACATTCACTTGTCAATTTTGATACAACCTTGTGGCAAGATGTGCCCAAGTATGATTTGGCTCATAAATTTGTTTTTAATTTTTAAGTAAATTTAACTCTTAAGATTTTTGTCAAGTTGTCAATTCATTGATTCCTATTTTATTTTTCATTTTGTTGTTTTCTTTTAGATGAATGATTTGCTCGATTTTGTATAGATGTAGGTGTCAAGGTTTGCTCAATGTGTATCACACCAAACTTACAACTCTAGTGGATATAAATAAAATTTGAGCTTTTTCTATGCGTTTGCATGAAGAAAAGAAATAGATTTGAGCATGCTCGCCACCTCTGCAATTTGGTTTCTATTGCATGTAACGTAAAGCTAAAGCAAATGGAATTTTTTGTATAATCATATTATTTTATAACTTCATTTTAGTGTAACTTAATCACTAACATGTATATGACTATCTTATGTTCTTTTTTAGACAAAATGCAAAGAGATAAAAAAAGGATGAGAAAGGTGCAATATGACTCAATTAGATATGAAAATATTGATATTTTAGATGAGTGGGTCAAATAAGAGCCACCTATCTTTATAAAGGATGAAAATTGGAGAGAATTAGAGGCACAACTGGAGGTTGGAGATGATGACACCGAAGATGTTGGAATAGATGACTCCATTATGGAGGAGGGGGTTGATAGTGGTTATGGCGACGAAGATGGTGATGAACCAAATTATACCGCTTGTGATACTTTTGTTGGTTATGATCCATGTTTTATTGAGCGAAGTTGGAACTTTATTTGATCGATTTGTTCTTTTTAATTGTAGATATTACATTTTCAGTGTAAGGTACTCGATGTGTAGTCTTATGTTAGGCAAGGGACATGACTTTGCTTTTAGTTTATTGTTACTTAACTTATTTTAAGTTATATGCTTTTACACTTCTTAGTTCTTAATTGTTAATTGTTATTAGCTATTTAGCTTCCTATCAGTTCATGGTCTTTATTGATTAGTTCAATCTTATATTTGATGTTTTAGTGTTATTGGTTGTGTTTTCTTACAGTTCGTTAACTTTTGTTGTTTAGTGTCAATGTTCCTATTTTTTATAATTTTTGGAGATCTTTTGAACTTTTTTGCCTTTTTTTTCAAGTTACATAAAATAGTTAAACACCGTATTCTACAACAATGTATGATATGGTGCGCTTCCTGTGTATGGGTACCCCATGCAAACCGGGTCCGGAACATTCTTTACAACATTGCTGACATTGGAGCAAGCGCAAATAGAGTTATTTCACTTCTTTTCTCAAAATCAAAACATTAGAAGTTGTCTTTAGTAGAATGCCAATTGCTTTTTCTTTTAGTATATTTATACACAAACCATTAGTTTTTCATCCTTCTACAATATGCCACAAATATTCTCCTTTGCCTTTTATCTTTCCTAAACTAGCTTCATCTCATTCAAGACTTTCATTTCACAACCAATAACAGCAACTTTCAACATTCTCCTAGTGTTCTGCTTCTTGTAGCAATCTTTTGTAATAAGATATCTGAAGGGACATAATGGGGCTGATGCAGCTTTTAGCACAACTGACCTTTTCCTTTTCTTTTAATCTTCATCATTTTGACGTTAGAACATTTCTGGCTTATTGACCTGCATTATTCATCCTTTTAGGTAAATTTTGTGGTCACACATTTTAATGACCAACGCATATCAAGTGCTGATTTGAGAGACGTTCTCCTTCAATCCATCTCTGTCCTTGTGCAATATAAAGCATATTTGGTTGCTTTTGCCAACAATGAAGCAGCTATACAGGGAACACCACGTGCTTTGCTTTCGTCATTTGACAACAGGTCATGGGTTCCTGTTACAAATATACTTTTGCGACTTTTCGGGGGTTCTGGATTTGGATTGCCAAAACATGGGGAGCCTTCGTTGGCACGTTTCCAGGTCACTGTTTTCTAAGAGAGGAACTTTACATGTATTTGTTGTACTAATTTTTCTTTTCATTCCTTTGTAGTAAGTGCTAACCTTTTGTTTTCTTGTTTAGGTCCTATTAAGGGAGGTCTGCCTCCTTGACAAAGAACTGGCCTCTTCTTTTCTAAATCGACTTTTCAACACACTAAGCTGGATAGTAACAGAATTTTCAGTTTCCATTCGAGAGGCACAAGAGAATTATTTGGTAAGTTTGCTGAAGCTGAAAAATCTGAAACATGCTTCGCATGCTAGTAGTAGAAGAAGCCCTGCTGTGAGTCTGTGTGCTTGTGTCCATAGATGCGTGTATGCATGTGTGTGTTTCTTCAATGAACTGCAATATTTATGTTAGGCATTTATGTAAACTCTTGAAACAGCCTAAAGTTCCAATCCAGATATTCCACCAATTGTGCTCCTTACAACCTTTGGACTTTTACTTGGTTTCTGAAGTTATGGAAAATGTACTAAATCTATCACGATTTCCACACACAAGTTTACTTCTTTTCCTTCTCTAAGTTAGTCTTTAGAAAATAGATGTCAAAATCATATGAACCATGGCTTCATTGGTCCTGAGTCTCCTGACTCGCATGCTATGTGCTGTACCAGCAACCTGCAAAACTAGTGTCTTTGTTTTAGATCATTCAACTTGTCCCTATATAGTTTGTTCCTGAATATGGCCTCATAGGTCCTGACTCACATCATATTTCTTTGATTAATCAGGCTAAATAAAAAATTGCGAATTATATTTCAATGAGACCAGTAATTTTTCTGAGGCTTTTCCTTCATTTGATCATGGTCTTGACTTTTGAGAAATATGTTGTATTCCAAAGCATTTTTGCCAGTCAGGTTGTGTTTTCTTTATTGTGTCTTATTCTTTTATTCCATCAAGACCTTTGGGTGGAATAACTCATTTGTGGGGACTGTCCTTGTTATCTTTTATCATTCTCCTGACGCCCATTGCAAATTATTGTAGTAGTGACAGTTTGAATTCTGGGATATCTAGCTCCTTTTTCAGCAAAGATCTGCTATAAAGTGTTCTAATCTTATGTCTTCTATAGGTTACAGAGTTGCAACAGAGAAAATGTACCGCCATATTTGACCTCTGTTGCAATCTTGCAAGGGTATTGGAGTTCTTCACACACGGGATCCCTCAAGTATTTGTCTTAGGAGCAGAAATGAATCTGCGGAGGCTAATAGAATTGATCATCTTTATTCTCAACCAAATGACATCCACTGCTGCTGTTGAATTTTTTGATACGTAAGTTGTACACGAAGTAACCCCAATTCTGCTTTCATTTTTTCCTGATACACTGCAGTGGTGTGCATATCCATTCATAAAATGTAAAGTTTCTGCAGCTAGTGTGTGAGTTCTGGAATTGGTATGTAAAGGCTCTGTAACTAGTGTATGAGTTCTTTCCATTTGATAATTACCGTCAACTAAATTCGGTTATGATGTTCTTGTCTGATTAACAACAACAACAACAACAACTAAGCCTTTTCCCATACTAGACGGGGTCGGCTACATGGATTCTTTGTTTCCACAGATCCCTATCGTGTGCCATGTTAGCAGTTAACTCCCAATAAGCTAGATCATTCTTTATTGTTTCTTTCCAACACTTTTGTGGTCGTCCTCTACCTCTTTTAATACTTTCCAAATTTAGGTTTTGTAACCTTCTTACAGGTTCTTCTTTTGATCTTCTTTCTATATGTCATGTTCTTGTCTGATTGCCAGAACTTATTTCATATGGCTGTCTTGCTTCATATAGGTCAATTCAGCGATATGGCCTATCTGTTGAGAAGCTCAATAGGGCTATGATTTTGGCTCCATTAGTAGGGATGATTTTGAACCTGGTGGATGCAAGTGAGGATCCATTTCTGGTAGAGCAAAATGACATGGTAGGAGTCTTTGCAAGCATGGATTGTTCTGCTGCCATCCATTTGGGCTTCCAGTATCTTTTTGACTTCAGTTGGGTAAGTACTTGAAGAACCTGAGACTTTTAATTTCATTCTCAAGGCTTATAACGTTTACGTCACTGTGTCATATAGTGGGGTGCTGGAAGTTTGCTTCTCTAGATTAACTTTAGAGGGCAGCATATTGTTGCTATTTAGGATCTGAATGCCATCATTTGTTTCGTGAAATGCATACATAATATTTTGAGCATATCTTGCCAAATCTTGTCTAATATTGTTAAACCCCTTTGTTGTTGGAGAAAGAAAACTACTGGATATTTTATTTCATAAATCTGTTACTGGAGATATATGATGACTTGATCCGCCAGGTGTGTTTGCTTGTTGGACCACACATTTTTAAGTTATACAGATGCTTCTGTACCTTGCTAACAAAAAGTTATGTAGAAACACGAACAACCTTTGAACTCTGCACTCCATACTGAAAAGAACAAAAGACTATTAGCTTTTCCACTTCGCACTCTTGTGAGAAGATTATTTGGATGAAACTATCAAGTGTAACTTGCAGTATCATATGGCTTTGATGCCCAAGTTCCTACTCTAATGCTTATGCTTTGCAGCTCAGGTTATTAGACCCTGATCACTGCAAGCGATTTCTCAAGTCTTCATAAGGGAGCAATTATCTAATGGCTCTTCATGCCAATCCGCAGATGGGAAAACATGGTCAAAGGCAAAACCGAATATCAGAACATTATTATTCAACAATTTGCTTTACAAAAGCAACTTTACAGTGTATATGGTGTTACTTATGTACACCAGTGATAGAAAACTATCAGTTAGTGTGTTTGCTACCATTTCCAACCATATATAATACAAGAATACAAGAAAATGAAAAACAAGAAATACAAAAACATAGATCCAGTAAATGGTAAATTACAAAAGAAAAACTTGATTGGGTAAATCACAAAGAAAAGGCTTTTTGACTGCCAATCTCACAATCACATGTGCACCAGGTATTGAACTCATGGAGGACTTCATCTTGACGGCTTTTGGGTCCAAACCCTAACTTTAAACCCGCGACCTTTGAGGAACCCAGTGATAATGATTTTATCCCTAGGATGCGAAGGATGCTAAAAGAACACAGTTATCACTAAAACTCTCAAAGTTGGGGTGATAACACTTCTAAATTCAGCATGGGACTCGGTTTGGTTTGAAGGGCATGCAGATTGGGTACATGCATTTATGAGCTGATGGATGGTCCCCTGGAAATTTTTAGAAGACAATATCCTAGGTAATCATTGATCAATAACGAACTATTCGAGGTTGAGTTGCTAAAGGATAAGAGAGTTAAGGCATTCATACTCTCCTAAGAAAGCGGTATAGACATCAAAGAAAATACAACAACTAGGCCTTTTGCCATACTAGATGGGGTTGGCACAGAGATCAAAGAAAATGTGCAGGAAAAACTAAAAGTGATGAATCAACTAGAATGTAAACTCTGCGAGAAACGTAAATGGAGAGAAATGTAAAAGCACAATAAAGATGCAGAAATAGAAATGGCGGGAAATGTAAGGACAGAAAATTAAACACGACCGTATGAGGGAAATTAGAGAGACATGTTTGATTCATTGAAGGAACCTGTGCTACTGACCATGCCTAATGTTGGTGGGGCTGTGTTGTCTTGCCCAAGTCAGCATACGTCTCGGCTCTAACTGGCCTTTTCTATGCCTTACTAAATTTAGCTGTTAATCTATGTTATCGACAACAGATAGTTTGGAGTTAACGCTTGATCCTATTAAAGTGTCAAGGGGGATATTTCAAGATCATAGTGGATTTAGCAGTAGTACACTATCATTAAGCAAAAAACAGAACTAAATATGTTGATTAATTTCAAAAAATAACAAAAACATAGATATCTTATACATATATAGATATGGTGCCAGATAAACATAAAATTCATAAACACTTCATTTGAGAATATACTTATAAAATTTAAATTAATTTTTGACATAAACTAATGAAGTCTTTAGTAATTTGTTAATAGATAAATTCATTTCGTATAAATAATATATATAATATCTTATATATATTAAATGAATTTGAAAAAGTAGATGGATATCTGCACTTGATATTGTATTCTGGCCGAGTCAAAGGAAGTAGTTAAAAAGAAACTTGAATTCTGGAGAGAACATTGGAAACAAAGGGTTTTTGACTTAGTAGAATAAAGACAAAATATATGGAGTGCAAGTTTGGTAATTTGGTTGAAAGAGATAATACTATTATAGATTGTTAGGTGTCGTTATGAGTCTTAGTGTAGGTTATGTTCATTTAGTAGTACTTAAGAATAATGAAGGGTAGTTTAGTCATTCAAGTTAGACAACTTATAAATGTTGAAGAATATGCATATCTAGTGTTCTTTGTGTTAGTTTTATAATTTTTGAAGTTTTTAGGTTATTGTAATTGTCCGAAGTACTAAGGGCATTTTGGTACGTTTCTGTATTGAGGGCATTTTGGTCATTTTACATTTTACAGGTCCTTATATAAGGGCTGATAGGTTGTATTAGGGTTAAAAAGGTTGAGATTAAGAAAGAGAGAAAGAGAGGGGGGCCGGCCTCCATTGGAGGTCCTCCCCCTCCTTCGATCTCCCATGTTTTTCCTCTTTAATGTTTCTTTATGTTTGTGATTTTCAATCTCCACTGTGCAACCATGTTTTCCAACATGGTATCAGAGTCATTCTTGATCCGTTTTCCTTTCGGTTTCGCTATTTTGGTTTAGGGTTTCTGCATCAGATATTTCCCTTGATAGTATCGACTGTGGGTCTGCGAGACGATGGAAGGGATAGGTATCGGCATTGGGTGTGTCGGCAATCATGGGTCATATTATAGAAAGGAGAAAGGTCGTGATCGGGTTAATCGGCTGGCGGAGAACGATAGAGTTAGCCACAAGGAATAGAAGTTGCGGAATCATGTCAGTTTGAGCAACCATTCAGCGTCTCTCTCTTCGTCTTCATCGTCGATGAGTAGCCGTGGTTCTGATAGGAATGCAGATCGCGAGCCTCGAGAGCTCTCGAGCGGTAGTGAGGGTAACGGGGCCATTCATGAGGTTAATATGAAGGAGGCCAGGATTTCATTGTCACCCAAACTGTCGCCTTTGCAAGGTAAGAAGAGAAAGTATTCGCCCATTGTTTGGAATTTGGAGGATTTGGAAGATAAGGCTCCTTCGAAATCTGATGCTGTAGATTTGGCCAGCGTGCCCATTGTGGGAAATGGCTCAGTGGTGAAATTTCAGCTAGGTTCGGAGGGGAAACATTCACCTCTATAGAATGATGAAGATGAAGACTACGAGTACGTACCGCCTAGCGTTCTCTCAGTGTCCAGATGGACAGATGACAATAATTTTTGATGTTATGGACACGTACTATGAGAAACTTGTGGTGAAGGGGAAGAACAACGAAGAAATAACTGATAGAGAGCTTGAATTAAGTCCGGAACTCGGTGAACTTAGGGAGAAAGTATGCGTAGTGTATGTGCCAGGTCTTCATCTGTTTCTGATGGGGAAGGAAATCTTAATGTGCGCATTGGTAGCAGTGAAAAGAAAGAGGATGTTGTTGAGGGCCAGCCAGGGGTTGTATACAATGCAAATGATCCGATGGAAATTGATGGGGATGGTCGTGCCACCAACGTGAACGGTGAGGCACTAAGATCTCGATCGGCATCTGACTCAGACGAAGAAATTGATGTAGATGTTGATAGTGATACGGATAGCCCACTTAGACCTTACACACGACTGGTGGTCACACTATGGTATCAGTATGGTACAGGGCCCCAAAACTTCTTCAAGGAGAAAAGCTATAATCTACAGCTATCAACATGTGGTCTGTGGGATGCATAATGGCTGAATGTTGGCCAAGGAACCACGGGAAAACTGAGATTGATCAGCTTGACAAAATATAGCAGATGTTGGGCACACCAAATGAGAAGATATGACCAGGTTATGTTAAATTACCAAGCACCAAGGGCAACTTTGTCAAACAACCGTATAATAAGTTATGTGAGAAGTTCCCTAAATTTACTGCTACTTTCTCTGGGAAGCCAGTGCTATCAGATGCTGGATTTGATCTCCTAAACAAACTTCTGACTTATGATCCTGAGAAGTGTATAACAGCAGAAGATGCCCTGAATCATGTTTGGTTCCATGAATTTTCGCCTTCTAAATCCAAGGAACTTATGCCAACATTCCCTACTCTACATGCTCAGGATAGGCGCTTGTGGAAGGTCATAAAGAGCCCAGATCTATTAGAAGAGCATGTTAACTGTTCGATGAAATGTTCAAAAGAGATGTTTACCTGCATATCAAGTGTTCGCTGAAATGCTCAAGAAGATATATTTACCTGTGCATCAAGTGTTTGAAGAAATGTTTAAAAGAGATGGAAAATTTTAGGAAAAGAGTAAAGAAGAGATTAATACGTGATGATTGTCTACATTGGAAAAACAACATGAAGAAAGTTTACAGAAAAGAGAAGTATGCTGAAGATTACAGTTTTGAGGACTGAAGAAATGTTTTTATATGCAGCTAGAGATGCTGCTTGAGATGATCAGCCATGAAGGCTGAGAAAGTTTACAGAAAAGAGAAGTATGTTGAAGATTATAGTTATGAGGATTGAAAAAATGTTTTTATGCAGCTAGAGATGTTGCTTCAGATGATCAGCCAGGAAGGCTGAGTTGTTGTTGCAACTAGAGATGCTGCTTGGGATGATCAACGAGGAAGGCTGAGTTGATGTTGCAGCTAGAGATGCTGCTTGATATGATCAGTCAGGAAGGTTGAGTTGATGTTGCAGTCAGAGATGCTGCTTGAGATGATCAGCCAGGAAGGCTGAGTTGATGTTGCAGCCAGAGATGCTACTTGAGATAATCAGCCAGGATGGCTGAGTTGATGTTACTTGAGATGATCAGCCAGGAAGGCTGAGTTGATGTTGCAGCCAGAGATGCTGCTTGAGATGATCAGCGAGGAAGGCTGAGTTGATGTTGCAGCCAGAGATGCTACTTGAGATGATCAGCCAAGATGGCTGAGTTGATGTTACAGCCAAAGATGCTGCTTGAGATGATCAGCCAGGATGGCTGAGTTGATGTTGCAGTCAGAGATGCTGCTTGAGATGATCAGCCAGGAAGGCTGAGTTGAAGATGTTGCAGCCAAAGAACTGATGAAGATCAGATCAGTCATGAAAACAGATAAAGAATTTTAACAAGTTTGGAGTTTGAAGTATGTCACTCCCAACTTGAGGGGGGGTGTTAAAGAATATGCATATCTAGTGTTCTTTGTGTTAGTTTTATAATTTCTGATGTTTTTAGGTATTATTGTAATTGTTCGAAGTACTAAGGGCATTTTGGTAATTTTTTGTATTGAGGGCATTTTGGTCATTTTACATTTTACATATCCTTATATAAGGGCTGATAGGTTGTATTAGGGTTAAAAAGCTTGAGATTAAGAAAGAGAGAAAGAGAGGGGGGCTCCATTGGAGGTCCGCCCTCTCCTTCGATCTCCCATGTTTTTCCTCTTTAATGTTTCTTTATGTTTGTGATTTTCAATCTCCACTGCGCAACCACGTTTTCCAACAATAAATAGGTAGATTAGGGTTAAACCTAATGAATAAGAAGAAGAGGCTGTACGACTGCCTAAGAGGACGTTTTCAGTGTTTTGGGCAGATTGGAGGAATGCCTCCAATCAGCCAAAATCGGTAAGTTTTCATGATTTCAATTATTGATATTATTAATATGGTATTAGAGCCTATGAGGTTGGTAAATCAACGTTTTTTCCCTTGAAAAGACGATGTTTTGTCTTGGAGTAGTGATTAAAAGTTTTGGAAAGAATTCCTACTAAAATTTCTATTGAAACGGCAGACAACACTTTAGTTGTTTTTGGCAGCACTTGGTCGTCAACGATCTTCTTCCTGGACTATCGTTTTTTCGCAGTTGGTCTTCACATTTAAGAAGCAACGGCAACACTTGGCACTTGGTTGTTTTCTTGGACAGTCAGCGATCTTCCTGAACAGTTGTCTTTTGGCAGTTGGTCGTCATATTTAAGAAGCAGCGGCAACACTTGGCACTTGGTTGTTTTCTTGGACAGTCAGCGATCTTCCTGAACAGTTGTCTTTTGGCAGTTGGTCGTCACATTTAAGAAGCAGCGGCAACACTTGGCACTTGGTAGTTTTCTTGGATAGTCAATTGTTTTGAATTTGTATCTATCAAAGTGAAAACAGAAGACTAAACAAGGCAGGCTGAATCTGTTCGTTTTTCATTCACAAGAACACTTGGACAGTTGTTTCTGGAAACTGCCTCTAACATTTTAACTGTGTTGTTAAAATCAGATTATACTCACTTAATCTGATTTTTACAGATTCCTTTATTCGAACTTGCATATATGGCAAGTAAAGGAAAGGGGGTTGAAAACCCAATCGTGATGTTTGAGCACGTTACCAATGAAAATGTAGAGAATTTTCAGATTACAACAACTAAGTTAGATGGCAGAAACTACTTGGAGTGGTCTAAATCCGTGGAACTAGCTGTAATAGCTAGGGGGAGATGGGCTCACCTAATGGGTCAAACACTGAGCGCAGATACACATGATGCACAATATCCTGTTTGGAGAAGAGAACAGGCATTAATATCATCCTGGTTACTTCATTCTATGATCCCATCGATTGCAAAAACATTTATGTTTCTTGAATCTGCTCATGAAATTTGGTGTGCAGTCTCCGAAGCTTATTCCAGAAAAAAGAATGTGGCAAGGGAGTATGAAATGTTGGAAAAGATCAGGAAATGTAAACAAGGAACTCGTTTTATAAGTGAATACTATGCATATGTTCGAGGACTTTGGGATGAACTTCTTTATTATACTAATATAAAGTGTTCTTCCTGTTACACTGAACGAAATGCTGAAATTGAAAAGAAGAAAATATTTGACCTATTGTGGGCTATAAATTCAGAATTTGAGTCAATAAAACTCAATATATTGGGCAGAGACGAACTTCCTTCCCTGGGGACAGTATACTCACTATTAATTAGGGAAGAAGATCGCAGAAACCTTGAGAAGGACAATATTCCTATTACAGACCAACATGCACTTCAAAAAAGGGGAGAAAATTCACATTATTGTGGAAGAGGTGGACAACAAAGTCGTGGACGTGGACGTGGTCGATTCCATTCTGAAGAAAAGGAAAAACTTATATGTTCTCATTGTGGCAAATCAAGGCATTCCAGAGAAAACTATTCAGAGTTACATGGCAGACCTGATTATTATAGAAATCGAAACTACTATGCTCATGCTGCGAAAAATCCAACTCCCAGAACAGATGGAATGCAAGCAATTATTAAAAGGATAGAGGGGCTAGAAACAAAATTATTTAAATAATATCAACCATCCTCTTCTCAGGCTACAATAGTACAGGCGACTCGTACTGTGAAGGATAACAACTTCTCTCACTCTAATTCCAAAACTTGGATAATTGATTCAGGTGCTACAGATCACATGGTAGGAGAGTCATCATATTTTTTAGAATAAAGACCTCTTCAAAAACAGGAGCCGATTAAGTTGGCAAATGGTTCTTACACTTATATGATTGGACAGAGAAGTGTACCCACATGTTTTTCAGACTTAAAATCAGTCTATCATGTTCCTAGTTTTCCTATAAATCTACTTTCAATCAGTTTATTAACTCGTACTATGAACTGTAGTGTAACCTTTGATTCTACTGGATGTGTATTTTAGGATCTGAAGACAGAGAATTTTTTTGGTCATGGTACACTACAAAGGGGTTTATATATCATGGAAGATAACTTTCGTCATACAACGTCTTATAGTGCTCCAACCGCAGTAGTTCAGGATGCAGAAATTCATCTTTGGCATTATCGTCTTAGTCATTTACCTATGTCGAAGCTTCAATATGTTATACCTCATCTTAGAGTCGAGTCAAATAAATCACATTTTGAATGTGACGTGTGTCAACTTGAGAAATACCAAAGAGCCTCTTATCCTTTAAGTGACTCTAGGAGATCTCAACCTTTTGAGCTCCTTCATTCTAATATATGGGGTCCAGTCCAGTTACTTCATTGTTTGGTTAGAAATACTTTATTTCCTTCATTGATGATTGTACGTGTCTTACAATCATTTATTTAATGAAATCAAAATCTGAAGTGTCTGCTATCTTTCCAATTGTACATAAATTCATTCTTACCCAGAATACTTCTGTGAAAATTCTGTGTTCTGATAATGGGAGAGAATACATTAGCAGGCAATTACAAGAATATCTACACACACATGGTATTATTCATCAAACTTCTTGTTCCTATGCACCTCAGCAAAATGGTATTGCTGAAAGGAAAAATTCTCATATTTTGGAGGTAGCTAGAACTCTATTACTCCAAAACAATGTTCCTAAATTCTATTGGGGAGAAGATGTGCCTATTGCAGTTCACTTAATTAATAGGATGCCTAGTAGTGTTCTCAAGGGTGAAAGTCCAATGAAATGTCTCGATAAGGAATCAAAACCTTTTCATATAGTTCCTCGTATCTTTGGTTGCTCATGTTTTGTATATATTCATTTACCTAGTCATGATAAACTTGATCCTAGGTCTGTAAAGTGTATTTTTCTTGGCTATTCAAACTCTTAGAAAGGCTATAAATGCTACGATTTCCTCCTTAAGAAACTATATGTATTCATAGATGTCACCTTCACATAATCTACTCCATATTATTCTTCTTGGGAGAAGCCCATTACACCTCAGCATGATTCTACGTATGTTCTTCCACTAATTCCTAGTGAGGTAGAAGATAATGCAGATGATTATGGAGAAAAGGCAAATGAACCAAAGGAGACTTTAATGTATAAGAGAGGATCGAAAGGAGACTTTAATGTATAAGAGAGGATCGAGAAGATTACTTACTCCCAAGAAAAACCAATTCAACATCAAATTACCAAAGATATTTCCCCTGACTCAGGTCCTCAATTACAAGTGGAAGAAGACTTGGAAATTCCTATTGATATTCACAATGGTAAACGTACTTGTGCACAGTATCCTATTTCTGATTATGTCTCACGTGCTAATACTTTTGAGAATTATTGAAACTTTGTTATGAATGCTGAGAAACACAAAATTCCTACGAAATTTGAAGAAGCAATCAAGTGCCCTTTATGGAAAGCTGCAATTAAAGAGGAACTGAATGCTCTTGTGAAAAATAATACATGGACCATCACAAAACTACCTCCTGAAAGGAATATTGTAGGATGCAAGTGGGTATTCAGTATTAAATATAAGGCAGATGGAACTATTGAAAAATATAAAGCAAGATTAGTTGCTAAAGGTTATAGTCAGTCATATGGTATTGACTACACGGAAACATTCGTACCTGTGGCTAAACTTACTTCCATACGAATACTTGTTAGTATGGCAGCGAACTTGAGATGGGATCTATGGCAGCTACATGTGAAAAATGCTTTCTTACAAGGAGATTTAAATGAAGAAGTCTACATGGAACTACCTCAAGGAATGAGTATCAAAACATTTGATAATAGAATGTGCAAACTAAATAAAGCTATTTATGGGCTGAAACAGTCTCCAAGAGTTTGGTTTGAGAAATTCAGTAAGGCAGTATGCAATCTGGGCTACCACAGAAGTCTCAATGATCATATAATTTTCTTCAAGAAATGTACAAAATTATCTATTATTGATGTCTATGTTGATGATATCATTGTTATAGGAGATGATCTTGAAGAAATATCCAAATTAAAAGTGAATCTCCATAGATTATTTAATCTCAAAGATTTGGGCCAACTCCACTATTTCTTGGGCATAGAGGTGTTGTATTCCACCGAAGCTATCTTCCTAATTCAGAGAAAATATATAATGGATCTCCTTGAAGAAACACATATGCTGGAATGTAAACTAAGTGACACTCCTATTGAAGTAAATCAAAAATTATTCATTGGTGATAGTGAAGAGTTTAGAGACATTCACAAATATCAAATGTTGGTCGGCAAGCTTATATACTTGACAATTACTCACAGACATTACTTATGCAGTTGGCATTGTTAGCAGATATACGCATTCTCCTACCAAAAATCATGTGAATGCAGTGTATAGAATTCTTAGATATCTCAAATCAATATCTGACATGGGTCTACTTTATTCCAAATCCTCCAATCTTCTTGTTGAACTTTATTCCGATGCAAACTGGGTTGGATCTCAGGATGATTGCAAATCAACTAAAGGTTATGTTACATTACTTAGTGGGAATATTATATCATGGAAAAGCAAAAAACAGACAGTTGTTGCCAGATCTACAACTGAAGTAGAATACAGAGCGATTGATCAAGCCATGTGTGAGCGAAAATGGGTATCTTCATTAATAAGTGAACTTGAATTTACTAATATTCAGCCTATTCCATTATATTGTGATAGCAGTGCAGCAATTCAGATGGCTTCCAATCTTGTATCTCATGAAAGAACCAAACATATAGAAATTGACTGTCACTTCATCAGAGCGAAGATATCTAACCAAGAATTCAAGTTGAAATATGTTCAATCAACAAAACAGAGGGTTGATTTCTTGACTAAAGCTACTACCAACAAACAACTCAAGGAAACATTATCCAAGTTGGGCGTTCCCAATATCTTTCACCCAACTTGAGGGGGAGTGTTATAGATTGTTAGGTGTTGTTATGAGTCTTAGTGTAGGTTATGTTCATTTAGTAGTACTTAAGAATAATGAAAGGTAGTTTAAACATTCAAGTTAGACAGCTTATAAATAGGTAGATTAGGGTTAAACCTAATGAATAAGAAGAAGAGGTTGTACGGATGCCAGAGAGGGCGTTTTCAGTGTTTTGGGGCAGATTGGAGGAATGCCTCCAATCTCTGTAAGTTTTTCTGATTTCAATTAATGACGTTATTATTAATAAATACAACAATTACAATCGGCACGCATTGCATCCTCTAGAAGGAAAAGTACTTAGGATCAGTCTTTTACAATGATGAAAAAATTGATGGCAATGCTATGCATGAAATCAGTGCAAGTTGGCTGAAATGGAGAGGTGCCTCAGGTGTTTTGTTTTGATAAAAGGATACAGCTAAACTTAAAAGTTAAATATTATAAAGCAACATGTAGAACTGCAATATTGTATGGTGTTCAGTGTTGGGTAGTGTAACCATAAATTTAGGTGCTGATCAAGAACGGAAATTCATGATACAAATTCTTGAATTAAAAATTTAGATGTGAGACGTGGGATCCATTAAGACTTCATTGGAGGCCTTCTACCTAGATGAGGTATGGTTAACCTCCACGTGCTAGTCATGTTCTTATGTTTGTCCATTGAAATTGCGTGGTAAGTGTGTGCTTTTGAGTGATGTAACTCTGACTCACTGCATTGCCACCGTTGACTGTAGGACAAGGTTTAGGCGACATTAAGTTTCTTCTGGCGAGGTCTTTGGTTCTAAAGGTAATGCTTGGATCTAATTAATCAAGGTTTAGTTGGGTGACTTGGGTATGTACTAGGTGAGGTTTAAGGGTAAGTTTGGGTCAAGATCAAGCATGGTAAATGGGGTTGGCTAAGTAGAATAGGGCTAAAGAAAGGGAGGACAGTAATCTGCTAAGGGCTAAATGGTGATGCATGAAGGCCTAGAGGTGAGTCTATATAGGTTCAGCTAACATACTTCAGTTTCCTATGGCTTATCAAAAGATTTGTGGTTCAACTAAGATTTTGGGCTTAACTAGGCTGAATAAATAAGATTCAAACCTAAATTAGGTTGTCGCTGGCTGAATTTTGAAAGAAAAATTGATCTAGTAGAGTTTTAATGCCAGCTGATTGAAGGCTTATAAGACATCAAGGTTGCAGGTTCAGATCTACTTGGCTTTTGTCGGGTATTTTGGTAGATAGCAGTGAACCTAGTTCTTTGAATTTGGACCATTAGGATAATTGGCTTGAGGAAGAGGTTCAACTATGACTATCGATTGGGGCTTCAGTTGTTTTTAGAGGGGCTACTGGTATAAGCAGGGTGAAGAATGATGGCTCTTACGGAGGGTATAATGGTGGGGTTCGGTTTTGGTTTTGATTAATGGGTGTTGACGAAGTTAGAGAAGGCACAATACAGTGGTTAGGTTGTATGCAGAAACTAGCTGGCAGAGATGGAACGTTCTTGTTAAAACAAGCTATATAAATATGCAGCATAGAAGTATGTTGCACAAAACCCATAGTCGATCATGGCACGGAAAAAGAATGAACCTTAACTAAACACCAGATTGTTGCAGGAATCAACAAACATGAGAGCAGCAATTAGTTAAACATATACAAGCAGACGGCTATGCACATTGGAAAATTCAAAAGAAAGCAACACATAGCAGATGTATAGATGACAGAAAGATGTAAGAAACAGAACCTGCTTCCGAACAAAATTGAAACTAAAGCCTAAACTGACATAGACCTAAGAAATCTAACGTACTGAGATGGCAACAAACCAGACACTAAACGTTGATTTTAGCCACAAGATACACTGCTGGACGCATTCCACCTTGCTGAAAATGGTCATCTTGTTTGTCAAAACCAAAACATATGCGCCAAGCTGTTGATGTTTTCACGTTGCTTTTTATTGATCCAGGTTGTTGTGAAAGATTTGCAAGATTATCCATAACGGACCACATTTATTCTTTCAAGTTACTGTAGTAACAGGTGACCGATACAAATGAAGACTATGGGTCGATGCATCATGATCCAAACTGATGCACCACGATTAGATGATGGATCAAACTGGATTTGGATTCTTATCTTCATTTTCGAAGTCTTTGGATCCAAACCCTCATCCCTCTTGGTTTGGATCGGCTTGTGGACATCCAAGACTCCATTTGGTTCCATCATTTTGAGCTAAATTTTCAGAAATTTAACATTTAAAGGAATTTCACATATTTTCAAATGTATCATTTTAAAATCATTTTCATACACATTTAAATTTTCATAGAAAATTTTGGGTGTTTATAGGCAGTCAATCGTCATCATGTACAGAAGATGCATGTGGTAGAATTGAAGATGTTGAGCTGGATGTATGATCATTCAAGGGAAGACTGCATCCATGCTGATGTTATTAGATAAAAGGTTAGGGTAGTACCCATAGAAGATGAGATGAGAGAGACGCATTTAAGATGATTTAGACATGCTGGGAGGTGACTAATTGAAGCTCCGGTAAGAATTTGTGCAAGAAGAGACTATGAACACCTTCAAAGAAAGATAGGAAGATCACACAAGTGTTGGAAGTATACTATTCAACATGATATAGCTTTTAGGGAGATAGCTGCTAATAGAGCGCAAGATTGAGCTCTATGTCATCAAAAGAATCCATGTAGCTGACCAAGGTGTGGGAACATCTTTTATTTAGGTGAGGGTGTGCTAAGCTATTTTACTGTCTGATCACTGTTGGGCCTACAATGGATGGTAGGCAATCAGATGTTTTATTTTCCCTTCACCTTAAGTTCTTTTGCTGTTCATTTCTTTTTCTTTGTTTAACTTTTGGTGTTGATTTGCTGCATTTTCTGGTTGATTCCCCACATAGTTGCTTAGAAATTTGATTCCTTTGTTGCATTTTGGCTCTTCGATGTCAACCTTTTGGGATTAATCAGGCACAGTTTTTGCTCATGTTCTCCAACTTGTTTACTTTAGGGTGGCATGCTTAGAAGCGCCATTCCATATGTCCGACTCAAAAAGCTTGAGAGATTTTTAAGCTTCCTTAGCGGCAGAAGGGAAACCGATGATATGAACATGATACATTGTTTAGAAGAAGATGAGCTTTGCTGCATATGTTATGCGCACCAATCAGACAGCCAGTTTGTTCCATGCAATCATAAATCATGTTCCATCTGCATCACTCGACACTTGTTGAATAGCCAACGATGTTTTTTCTGCAATGCAATAATTATTGATGTAAAGGAAGTTTCAATTACTGGTTAGGTATAGTTGCCTACATAAATTTTGGAAGTACGCAGTTAGTTTCCATCTTGTAAAAAAATGTAATCAGCTACTTCCAAGTTTGCAGGAACCTGGATCCCGCTGCAAGGAGCACTTCACCAAAGGCTGAGGTCAAGGTATATAGCTGAAAATATTAAATGTAACATATGCTGCCTCTTATACATGGGGTGTGTTTAAGCTATATTTATCTGGAACCAAACTATAAATTGGCTCCAGGATACTTCTTATTCCATAGTGTAGGGAATTTTGTAGAGGGTAAGAGAAATTGAAGCACCATGTAAATGAGTTGTAAATATAAATCCATCTCTCTCATACGCACATATTAGTTGCTCTATTTTGACATGGGGCGGAAAATCTGTGTTCTCTCTAGACCAATGTTAGTTTTGGGAGAATAGGTAAAATTTAGCTGGATATGTATTTCAAAAGAATACGTGTCTTCTGGAATTTAGCTTGTCATGGGTTGCTTCCGGTACCACTACCATCTTCCTTTGGACTTCTTTTAGCAGCAAGTCAACTACCAGAGTATCTCTGGGGCAGCTTATTTTTTTCTCTCTTTTGGTTACAAATGCTGTGAATAACTCCAGTGTACACTATCTAATGAGACAACTAATGCAGGAGGGCACCGTGAACCAGGAATAATATTTTAAGCATCTCACTGATGAACTTTACTAAAAAGCATAAGAATTCTCAGAACCTACAGAGCAATTCGTGTTCATAACTTCAAGAGATGGTAAATTCATCTTTGCATTTCTTGTGAGCTTCATCAAGGATGAGAGCTCTCTTGCACCGTCATCCTTGTTGAGGCCTCTGCTTTAGGTTACGTGCCCCTGGGGTGGGGAGGGTGGCAATTCTGTTGGTGCTTCTGTGGTTGATGTGGGGTTGATGTATGGAGATCATGGGGATTATTCTAGAAACTTTTTGATGTACCTGGGATCGTAAGTCCCAAGTTTGTCTACTGAAGGTTCCTGTGAGGTGTGTAAATCCTAGATAAAATGGATAGCAACAGGTTGCCTCGTTCGCCCAATGTACATCTGGTTGAAGTTGATAATTGTCTATTTAGGCTCTTGAGGGTTTCTGTGGGAAAGTCGAAAGCTCTATATCTTCTCTTGCTCTGCAAGTGGAATAGACGTCACTTGGGGAGACGTTTCCTCACGGAGAAACGTTGCAAGAGGTTAAGTGTTTTGTTAGGTTAAGGTGTCAAGGGAAGGCCCTTGTGTGTCCCCAGTCTGCTTATGCAACGCCGTGCTCTGATGATTTTCAAGTTCAAAGCCATCGTTTTGCTTTTATTATGTCCTCGTCTCTGCAGATTAGCATCAGGCTATTGGTGTGAGTCGTGCATCATTGTCGCTGGAGCACTAACATGCAGTTTGGTTTCTATTGACGCCCGGTCTTGAGAAGAGCGGGCGCGAGTCATAGTAGAAGGGTAAGCCGAGTGTTCCTATTTCGTAATTGGAGGTCAATTGAAGACTTCGGTACATTTGAAGTATCCTTTGCGTCCTGCTGACAGAACAGATGATACTTATATCAATGTGAATAATTTCTTGTTAAGTACACTGAAAAAGCTAAAAAGCCACAAAAGATTAAGAAAATCTCCAAAATTCTCGAGACTTGATTACACAATAATCACAATAAACTTCCACGGCATCATGCATGACAAGTTAGAAAGCATGTGACATGAAATCATTAACGATCGATTCAAGTTTCAAAAACCATTCAAACCATCAGTAATCATAAATAAATCATGATGACACTAGCTTTGTGTAACATTACTAATAAAACTTTTAAAGTGCTAAACGCTGGAGGTTGGTTCATCCCACGCAGACTCCAACCCTAAAACTTTTAAATCATGATGATGTTTAAATGATGATACGGCATGCCCATAGTTGGTCAATCCTTCATTTCGGTGCATTTGATCTCATTTAGATTAGCTTAGGTCTTATTTTGTTAATTGCTGGTTAAAGACTTCTTATTCACGTTTTTGTAATAGTTTTATACATAATTGTTATTCATACACCTCTTTTTATTAAAACATACACTCATTTTTTAAAAATCTTGAAATTACCTTCCTATAATTTCTCTCTTGTCCCATATCTTCTCACAAATCTTCACTCTAACAATTGTTGGTTATATATTACCACCGTTGGTTCTACAACACAAAGAGTGTTTCTCTCTTACTTTCGTGTGCGCGCTCTTATATCACCCTTGCATGGTCGATCTCAAGCTCGGATAAAAGAGGAGGGTTGTGTTAGGCTTTCAACAACCAGTGCAAAACTTTGTCGGACTTATCTACAATGGATTCTATAAAATTTTATAAATTGAGCATTGCATTGGGAGTTTCCTCTTAACGATGCATTGTAGAGCTTGAATGCAGTAAAAAGTAAAAGAATGCTTCTATATTTTCGTTTGGATGTAGTGAATCAATTGTATAGAGGGTTCTCATATCATATACTAGTGTGGGTAAAGAAGTTGTTGGTCTCACTACATTGTTGCTCAAGTATAGTGAACAACTTACAACAAGGGTTTTCTCAGAATCAGAATGGATGGATGCGAGGGTAAGGAAGCTTGTCCTAAATAATAAGATTCGTATTGGTACTTCGAATATTAGAATATTGACCGGTAAGTTAATGGAGGTGGTAGATACTATGATTTGAAGAAAGATTCACATTTTATGTTTACAAGAAACAAAGTAAAGAAGATTGGGAATACAAGTTTTAAATTATGGTACCAAGGAAAGGAAAAGACTCGAAATGGAGTTGATATTATTATAAATAAAGATTTAAAGGATAGTATAGTAAACATACAATGATATAGTGACCAAATTATGATAGTCAAATTAGTGTTATGAGTAGAGGCTTTGAATATAGTTTATGCTTATGCATCCTAAGTAGGAGTAGAAGATAGTAGTATTAAGATGGCTTTTTGAGAGGAGTTAGATAAGATGATTCAAATAATTCCACAAAGAGAGATGATTTGTTTAGGAGGAGACTTAAATCAACATATCGGTAAAGAGGCATTAGGATATCAAGATATTCATTGAAACTTTAATTTTGGAGATATAAATGAGGAAGGTAGGGAGATTTTAAATTTTGTTATGGCATTTGATCTCTTTATAGTCAATACAATCTTAAAAAAAAAGAGATGAACATTTAATTACTTCTAAGAGTGGCTTATCACAAACACAAATTGATTATTTTGTTTGTAGGAAAAAAGATAGACCGTGTTGTAAAGATTGCAAGGTAATTTCAGAAGAAAACTCTACTACTATCCATGTAGCCGACCCCATCCAGTATGAGAAAAGGCTTAGTTGTTATTATTTATTCAATTCTCTCACAATTGTAATATGAATATTATTCAAAGTCTTTCATTGATCTAGTAAAGAATTGCATGAAAATAAATTAAAAAATCAAGTTTCAAATAAGCAATTTTGATGAGGTGAGTGTTTTCGATCTATTTTTAATTTTATTCAATTCTCTCAATATTATTCAAAGTTTTTCTTCTATTTAGTAAAGAATTGCATGAAAATAGATAAAAAAAAAGTCAAGTTTCAAACAGGTTGTTTTGATGGGGTTAGTGTTTTCGATCAAGAAAGAGGCATGCGCCGGGAGTGTCGGTTCTTACCAATTGATGTGTTATAGGCATGCACCTTCGTTATAAGTTGTCGCAGCCTAGGTGTGTCATAATTTTATTGAATGGTGCGGTTGAGGCATGGTGTTCGGTTTTGGCTTACACACTTTGTGTGCAACCCTTCTCTAAAAGATATGTGACATGAGCATGTCATAGTCTATTTTTAGACATACTTGCACTTTGTATTTTCTTATGTTAATATCGTTAAGTTGTACAATGTTAAAGAAATGTATTCATTGTTGTATAGTAGACTTTGAATATACTACATAGAGATTTATAAAAGTGGACTGAATGACTCACTTGTTGATTAGTTGGGTGATGATAAATGTAAGGATGCATTTGTTAACTGTGAGGGTGATGAACTTTATTATACGTTTGAGTTTACCATAATTTTATTTTTCGTAGTTGACATGACATGGTTCATTGGGTAAGATATGGGAAGAAGCACAATATTGTTATCATAATTCTCTAGTCGAAAATGAAAGGTTGGGATGCAAAATTTGGCTTGAGTGTGAAGGAAGTAGCAAATACAAAAGCAACAAAAAAGTTGATGTTGAAAGTTGTTGTTGGACAGATACGAATGAGGTGAAATAGAGAGAGTGGAACTGATGGTTTGTGGATATTAAATGTAGTTAATGATATGCATAATCATCCTCTACCCTTATATTTGGAAGGGCATGCATTTACAAATAGATTGAATGATGTTGAGTATATTATGACAAAAGAGATAGTAAAAGGTATTGTAAGTCAAATCAAATTTTGTCACTATTGAAGTGTCTTGAATATATGAATGTTAGTAGGGTAAGACATATTTACAGTGTGAGAATGAAAATTAGAAAAGATGGGTGGTTGAATTATTCTGCAACAACTATTGTATTCACTACATAGTCACTAGTACCACACTTGACATAAAAATATCATATACGAACATCGTTAGTGATATTGTATTTGCATATCCTCGGTCAGTTCAGTTGTTATGTGCATTCTCAAAGGTATTGGAGTTTGATTATACTTATAAGACAAATATATATGAGTTACTTTTTATTATATTTGTTTGTATTTATTTTAACTAACAATACTTTCCTTATTTCATTCACATGTGTAAGATGTCTTTCTTGAGCAATAAGAAATTTTTTGTGACATTTGCTTTAATATATATAGAGAAAGAAGATAATTATGTGTAAGTGTTGAGGTGCATCAATGAGTTGTATACGGTAAACAAATTTCTATATATAGTTTGAATTGATCATGATCTTACACTTATAAATGCAATTGATATCATATTCTCAAAGGTAACATATTTTCTATAGATATTTCATATTACCAAGAACATCGATGGATATATTGTTCGGTTGATGAGGAATAAAGAATAACTATCACATTTGTTGATAGTTAGAGAAAGGTTGTTGATTAAATAGATGAGAGCATATATATCGAAGCATTGGATATGATGGAGGCATAGTGGAAAAATTTATCTATCGCGCTTTCTTATATTAAGAATGATGATTGTGTTTATATAAAGAGAGGATTTCTCAACATTTCATATTGGAAAGATAATCAATGTCTTGAGTATTGGAAGTTGATACTTGACATGGATTGGGTCATGGCTACAATGTGAACCATTATATTAGTATAACTTTCTAGGGTGGAATGATACATGCACCGCGCTTCAGCCGCATTTATGTTCTGACCACCACGAGTTGTAGTCATCGACAGAAAATGAAAAAATACTAAACAAAAATGAAGAAAACTAACCTAAGTCGATTTGATCATGATTGTTCAATCCAATGCACCACAATCTTTTAAAGCACATACATAATAAAAATGAAAATGAAAATTGAAGGAATGTTGACCACGAGATCATGGTGGATAAGGATGCAGAGCGAGATTTAGTATTTTCACGCTCTCGATTGATATTGAGCAACACATACATAGGGAGATCAATTAATGGTGATCATGGGATTGGGATCTCATGCAATTGAGTAGATGAGGTTCTCTATGACAGAAAGAATGCGATAAGTATTTTTAAAGAGAGAAAATGCATAAATGATATTTTGAGAATAAACTTAAATGAGGGTGTATGCTTGGTAATTCTATGTACATAGCATCCATTTTATATGTTACATGATGGAATATAAAAGAGAAAAGACTGAAAAACACTTAGAATATAAAAAGGCTTTATAGTTAGGCAAAACCCGTTCGAATCAGTTCCCAATTTACCCTAATTGATCTTTTGGACTGTGTCTTTGTTTCCCAACTTTTATGGATTTCAAAAAGATACTTCTATCTAGAATGCTCCACAACATTTCTTCAAAAGGTTTCTTTTTTTTTTGTTAAAATTTTCTTACCCCATGTGATTAGTATCATAATGATATTACCAATTTTAAGTATTTAAAAGCACTACTCCTAATTAAATCTTTTCAAAATACTAGTTTTAATTTCTCAAATTCCACTCTTTCTCCTTCTATGATCCTATTTTGTTATATGAATTTCCAAAATCACTTATCAAGTTAATTCTTCCTCCAAAATTGGCCTTGTCATTCCCTTTCAAACTTTTTAGTTGATGAGGACTTGATTTTCACAATATAGTCTTTTCTAAAATCCATGTTACTTTTTGAAAATTAAAAATGGTTTTGTTTGAACTTTTAAGCTTTGAAAATTTTAAGATAAAAGTTGTTGTGGTGTTTATAAAAGGGTGTCACCAAAACTTACCAAATCTTTTATTGTTAAGGCATGAAAAAGTGAATCACTCATGAGTGAGTGTAAGTCTAGTCAAGTCCAAAACTCTAAGTCTAGCAAAGTTATAGGTACTTTAATATGCTTGCCCTTTTCTCCTCAAACATGTGATTCGATTTCTATGGACTTTATTGAGGCCTAACCTCCTTCTAATGGATTTTAGACCAGCTATGTTATTGTTGATAGGTTCACCGAACGGAAACACTTGATCTCTAAAAGGAATGTTTGTCGATATATTTCATTATGGTTAGTTATTTTTTTTGGAGAAATTTCTCTCTTCTTTCTCCTCTATCTCTCTTTATGGTTGCATCTCTCTTCCTTCTAGCTGAAACTCAAACCGAATTCCACCACTATTGCCATTGTCCTACTGGTTGATCACTATCTTTGGCTAGTTAAATTATTCATCTTTCCATCATTCAATGACACAAATTGACATATTTAAGGACTAGGCCAAGCCTGTTCCCTTCCGTCATACATTTCTCTCATACTTGTTTGTTCATCCAATAAGAATACATATATGTAGGTTTGAGTTCTCTTTGGTCTACAAGGTTTATTTCCAAATACCAAAGATCAAATTTTTATGTGTTTCATTCTCAAAATGCATTATCTCCTTTGAGGCAAATGGTATAGCATCATAAGGCTTGCTAATCTCCTCTAACAACTATCCGTGTTCTTTATGTCTATATCTTCATAAATTGGTGATCAATGTCTCAATAGCTTCTAATGAGACAAGAAAACGTGAACCTAATATAATATCATAAGCTAAGGAAAGTTTCATGACAAAAAATTCTACCATGATAGACCGCAAGTTGGGTTTTCCTCCCACCAAAGCCCGCAACGAAAAAACTCATAGTGCTTGTATCACATCACCCAAAAAAGCCACTAAAGGAGAAGAGTGGGGCTTCAATCTCTCTGACTTGTCTGGAGTTATCAAGATACATCAAATGCAAGAAGATCAATGGAGTGTTAGTATCAATTAATTCTCTAGTAACAAATATGACTAAAACTATGACACATCTATTATTAAATAAGAGTAGATAAGGATATGAAATTTACAAGAGTGAAAAAGGATTTAAAGTTTGCCCATGATCAACTATAAATAGGAGTGATTATTCAACTTAAAGAGGTATCAATCGAGCATCACAATCGCTATTTATTTCCTTTCTTTTCTATTTCTAGCTCCTGTTTTTATCAATACAATTCTCCTTTTCATTTTCAACTGTGTTTCCTTTGTGAGTTTGGTGTTTCTGCATTCGGTCATATAATCATACCCCACAATCATCACTCCATTCAAATTTGTTCAAAGTTGCAAAATTCTCAAAAAATATGTTTCTAGTAGGATTTCCCCAACTCTTGAACATATAGAAAGATCATTGCATCTACTTTCTATTGGAACAAGGATCACTAGAATTGGAGCTCAAACGATTGAGATACAACAGAAAAAATTGGATCATATTAGAGGCACCTGAGACTTCTATCGACCATACTTGCCTTCCTAAGAAATGATTGTAACTCAGACATTTCTAATCAAATTGCCTAAATCATCATTCTTAGAAAGTTCTCTACGTCATCTATCTGTAAAATCAAGAATTGTGCGAATCAAAGTTTGGACGAAGGATTTATAATAAAAACAAGTTGACCCTATGGGGAAGCCTTTAACCAAGTTACCAACGGAATCTACATAAAATTAGAAAAATCACCAATTTCTTTAAATCACCCGAGATTTGGTCTAGGTTCCGTTGTACCAAAAAATCTCATTAATAAGAGGTTTATCGAGGATATACAAACAAAACCATGCAACCCTATTGTGTAGACTGTAACCCACCCATTCCTTGCCTCGAGATGACATGAACATGATGTGTTCCCAAGGTTTCAACGCGAAGCAAGCCCCAACCTCGACCCAAGCTTGGAACAACTCAGAGAGAGTTATAAGCTCTCATACCCCCAATAATGATCAATCTGTATTAGGATATGTTTAGACGAAGTCCTAGGGACCACAATATGCTTGATCCTCTTGAGGGCAGTGGTTAATGCCCTCTAGCACCCCCTCCCACCCTCCAACAGATAATGAGATCTTTGTGCCATGTGAGGATATCCAATTTCAACCACAATAACTACATAACGATGAACATCACCTAGCTACAGGGTATGGGATCTATGGCTAAATGTGAGGTTCTACTGATAGCTAAACCTCTAGCAGTAGAATTTATTTTACTCACTAGAGAGGCGTGATACATTTTTTGGATATTCTTTTCTTTTGCCTCTATTGGATGTTCAAGTTTTTTTATGCCGTCCACATTGGCATATATAACCATATCAGATAAGGTATTCAATTTCTGAGATGGTGACAAGGGCTCGTGTCATGCCCTTTACTTTTGTGAAAGTTGGGACTCTTGTTTTTATCTTGCCTTGATGATGACTTCTTCAACTTCTCAAGACATATGATATAGAGTGCTTTCGTGATTGCATCTATGATTTCCTTCTGGAATGCATTCGAAGGGGTATCTTTGTAGAATCATGATTGATATCCCAAGATGGATTCATGACTGAGTTAAAGATTCAACTTGGGCTCTCTTATGACATGGGCCTTTTCTCTCATGACCATGTTTGGATAATGTCCATTTTTCTCGATCTTCAACATTGTTTTTGTTTCTTAAGGCCTCTTATGCCTAAATGGCCTTATCAATACGATGGGCTTTTTGTGTAGTTCATAGCTGAATTGGTAGTTCAATATTCCACTTTAAAGATTAATTTCCATTGGTTCCATATTTTAAACTTTTGTTATGTCTTTCGTGAACCTGTGGATGAAATCCCTTAATGACTTCTTTCTCTCATGGGAATCGGTATGTCGTTAAGAGTGAGATGATCTTTGGAATGCTTTTGCTTCTTGAAAAGGAACAAACTTTACCTCAATCTCCTTAAACGAGTCAATATATTTGCTTGGTTTAGTAAAACCACATATGGGATGCTCTTGTGAGAGAAGAAGGGAGTGTTGGCCATTGGGGCAGTATGTAGCATCAAGATAATTCTGCCATATGATCCAATAATTTATGTTGGGATGTGATCTACTAAGTCTTTGGTGTGGCCATATGTTAGAGTAGAGCTTCTTGTAGATGACATAGTTTCGTGAGTGGTCAGTATTCGACATATTGAAGTTAAACCTTCGAAAAAAAGGTTAGAATAGCATTATTCTTCAAGGCATAATAAATGCCTATTACCACCGGTATCAAATAACAAAATGCATTGGACTCCCACAAATACCTTTAAGATACAATAAAGACCCTTAATTCATCTTACACGAACAGAACCGAGTCTTAAACAAGTTGACAATCTTGATTATTCACCTAGGAAATGACTCACATTATGAGAGAAAAGTTGGATCAATCTTATTTACAATATTATTATATATAAATACGATGAAGATGTAACTCATGATATGCTACTAATGAGTATAATTGTCACTTAAGAAGGTAACTCTTAATGTCATAATATAACATGATTGTTAAATACATATCCACTATCAAGTGCTAATAATGAGTATAATTATTACTCAAATAAGTGACCCTTAATACCACAATATGATTGCAAAATGCTCATGAGTTATAACAAGTATAAGTACTACTAATGAGGATAATTCCACTCAAATTAGTGGCTTTAATGCTGTCACATGGCAACTACACCAAAGATTTTTGTGTATTTTGAAAATCACCCAACAACATATACATGAACATAAGCATCTTGATTTTATATGGGATCTTTGCTTCTTGTATCCTCCTGGTCATAATTCAGGCACCTCAGGTGGAACGGAGTCATCAATGTCATGATCGTTCTGCTGTCGTAAGACCTGATCGATTCTTTGCTTCATCTTGACAAACTGTTGCAGGACATGTCGTCTGGACATAGCCTGAGCATCCGGGAGTGATGCATATTGAGGTACCCTTGAGGAGCCGGTCTCGTCCTTCAGGTTTCTGTCTGCTGCTCGTGGAGTAGACAATCCCATATTAAGCCCTTCAAGGATTAGGACCACTTTGACGGAGTTTGCAGTTGTATCTTGAACAAGTTCTCTAATGAATATTTTCACGACAAGATCGTTTGCCGACGCTATCACACTTGCCGGAGCCGACTTCATATCAACTTGGGTTGTGTCTCTTGTGTGGACACACATATCCATCAGAAAGCAATCATCTTCCCATAATTGTGAAACAAAGGATAACGCCTATTCCCAGAAGATGACTGTTTTCATCTTCCACTTGAAAAATAAAGACTCAAGCGCCATGCTATTACTATAAACTGGCACAATGAACACAGTATGGTGCAAGCATCTGAAGATAGTGTAACGTCTATGAATGTTTAGTACACTACCCTTACTTAGGAATGAAGAGGGGAAACATAGCATTCACAAGAACGAGGCAAGGAGGGTAATGCCGTATTGCGAGGGAGACACCTTGCAAGCTGGGTTTATAAAGATGAGGCCTTTGCACAAAGCCTACCAAGTCTATCGGTTTCAGCCACCAACCCCTGCAACTGATGAGAAGGACTCTGGAAGTGGTGTGCACCATCGCACTCCCTGCCTTCAAACATGCCTAGAGAGAATGAAAGCCTGAATCTTACTGTCCTGTTAAAAGAATGCTGAATTTAAGCAGAGCCCTACTAAATGGACAACTGCGTATATCTGAATTCAATTTTCTGGATTTGGTATGAGTGAACTCGTTGATATGCAAAAAGGAGCCATGACTAGGGAAGAATGGGGCGGGGTGGGTGAGTTTTTACCTCGCACACCCGCCCCGCATTACAAACTCCTTATTAGATCCTGCCCTGCCCTGCCCCGCCCCGCCCCATGGGTCCTGGGGATCACACCCCACCCATCACCTACTCTACTATAAATGCACCACCCCACCATGCTCCGCTTCAACCTACAAATAACTAATTTTTAAATAAAAATCAATTAACGTCATACATTTTACATAAAACATAAGTTCTACTCTATGATATTTCATATTATTAAATTAGAAGCAATTATTTGTATATGTATACATTTCATGTAAAATCTATACTTACTATGCATATATATATATGCATGGAGAGAATGAGAGTTGTTAGACTGGGTTTCATTCTAACTCTGCTAAAAGATTTGGACCGTCCATACGATCTCACAGTAGACGTAGATCGAGTTACCCGACCATATTACACAACATGTACATTAAATGCTATCAATCCGTACATTGATTAATATCGGTAGCTCTATGTTTTTTTCTCTCTTCCTTTATATATATATATATATATATATATATATATATATATATATATATATATTATATTTATTTATTTATTTATTTATTTATTTATTTATTTTATTTATTTATGGGCGAAGTTGAGAGGGTGATTTACCTTTTTATCTTAAACCCTAGGCGGGGCGGGTTTTCTCCAATTGAAGATCCCGCCCGATGTAGAGGCAGGGACTGTCATCCCTAGCCATGAATGTGTGCTTTTCTATATAATAAGCCAAGGGAGGACGAATCGGATTTGTTGTTGAGTCCTGTCCTCTGATTGGCAAAGCAGTGCTGGGAAAACGATTTCCCATCACAGGCTTTACGTTGGACACTCTGACGAGAAGGAACGTTCACGGAACTGACTCCCAATCCACCAACCCGCCCCCATTTTAGTTCAGACCAATACGTAAGCCCATACGCACATGCTGCAACATTTTGAACATGTAAATTTTCATTTCAGATGTAAAGCTGCTGTTATTTCGCTTAAATAATCATCAACAATTGATCTTTTGGCTCCATGCACGAAGAAAATAGCAAGTCGCCGACGACAAGTTGGTAGAGAAAAATAAGTATATTTAAAAAAATATTTTTTTCAAATCCAACACTGCTTTTTTAGCTGTGTTCAGTTTAATGCTTTCCCTTTAGCTAATTTGACCACCAGAGGCTGCCTTTTGCAAAGGCGTTTCTAAAGAATCCATAAAATCATAATAACATTAAAAATAGATATAAAAAGAGTTAAGAGGCGTTTGCAGCCATATTATACACCTATTGGTAGTGGTGTACTTAAGATGTTTTTTAGGTGAAGTGCATTTGTATTTCGAATGAGGTACATGTATTTCACGTTCCTTCGAAAATTTAAGGACTTGTACTCAAGCTAGGAAACCTTATAATGACCAATTGTCTATTGGCTTTAAAGTTGACCAATTAGCTTAAAGACATTCTAAACAAGCTTTTATATTTTAATCAAGCAGCTGAAATATAAACCCTTAATGGAAAATAATTTAAGCTTTTAACCTTATAAAAAGATTTGACAAATAATGTTTAGAATTATGACACCTTTCATGCATCAATAAAGCACAATTACGTATCATATTCGAGAAATAATTTAAGTAATATCTGTTGCATAAGATGATATAGCTGCTTTTCTAAACAATGACCAAATTGAAATTTTATCCATTTATATCGGTTTTTCATATAAAAGAATAAGAAGGAGCATTTTCTTGGTATCGACACTCTAGAGTCCAACGCTTTCCATTAAAACGAAATCGTCGAATGACCAGTAAAGTTGGATTGATTTTGGGATTAGCTAAAATAGGAGGGCCGCTATACAAATATCTGAAAAACTATGGGCGGGATTTTGTAATATGACAGGTTTATCCATTACAAACAAACAGAACTATCAAATGCCATCCCCTGTTTCGTACCTATTATATGTCGAAAAGACTCTCTGATCTCTGTAGATCTGAGAATCCTCTCGTGCCAGCAATACTCTCTTTTCTTCCACTCTTTACCCCCATACTAATGGCGAACCCATCAGTCCCCGCCGGAGAGTCTACGGAGCGAGTCTTCAACTTCGCCGCCGGTCCCGCAACTCTTCCTCTAAACGTCCTCAAGAAGGCTCAGGCGGATCTCGTCAGCTGGGGCGGCTGCGGGATCAGCATAATGGAGATGAGTCACCGAAGCAAGGAGTTCCTCTCGGTCATCCAGAAGGCGGAATCGGATCTCCGGCAACTCCTCAACGTCCCTGAAAACTACGACGTTCTCTTCCTCCAAGGTGGCGCCACCACGCAGTTCGCCGCGATCCCGCTGAATCTCTGCGGCCCCGAGGATTCCGTCGACTACATTGTGACCGGATCTTGGGGAGAAAAATCCTTCAAAGAAGCACAGAAGTTCTGCAAACCCAATCTCGTGTGGTCGGGAAAATCGGAGAAATTCACCCGAATCCCAGATTCTGGGGAGGTCAAGCTCAATCCCAACGCCAAATATTTGCACATTTGCGCGAATGAGACCATCCATGGCGTCGAGTTCAAGGACTACCCAACCCCCATCGGGGAAGATTGTATTTTGGTGGTGGATATGTCGTCGAATTTCTGCTCGAAGCCGGTGGACGTTTCAAAGTTCGGGCTGATCTACGCTGGAGCGCAGAAGAACGTCGGTCCTTCCGGAGTCACTATCGTCATAGTTCGGAAAGATCTGGTTGGAAGAGCCCAGACGACGACTCCCGTAATGCTCGACTACAAAGTTCACTCGGAGAACAAATCTTTATACAACACGCCCCCGTGCTTTGCTATTTACATTTGTGGGTTGGTATTTGAAGATCTACTGAACCAAGGAGGATTGGAGGAGATAGAGAGGAAGAATGCGGAAAAAGCGAGGATTCTTTATGAAACAATTGATGGGAGCGGCGGGTTTTATAGATGCCCCGTTGAGAAATCGGTTAGATCTCATATGAACGTTCCTTTCACGCTAGAGAAGACTGAACTTGAGGCCGAGTTCATCAAGGAGGCAGCTGCACAGGGGATGGTGCAGCTCAAGGGTCACAGATCAGTTGGTGGTATGCGAGCTTCGATATACAATGCGATGCCTCTCGAAGGAGTTCAGAAATTGGTGACTTTCATGAGGGGATTTCAAGCTAAACATGCCTAGATTTGATGGAGAGAGTCGGCTGTTTTTGGTATCTGGAAATTGCTCTGCTTTGAATGAGGATGAGTTCCAGAGGTATCAAAAACTAGTTTGCCTAGAGATCTTGATTTTTGCAGCTAGCTTTCCTCTTTTATGTGTATCTCTGTTCTTCACTTTTGTGATAATGTGTAACGGGAGTGACTACGTTTGAATAAACTTGACTTCCTTGTTTGTGGTAACTCAGTATGTGAATGAATGAGAGATGGGTAATGGCTTTGTTACCTTGCTCAGAAGATTAAGACTCGTGCACCTTCTTTAAGCTTTTAGTTGGTTCTCTGCGTGCAAGTTTGTGCTTCTCTTTCTTGTTTATGTTTCCCGTCTTGCTTTCTTAATTGTTTGGTCCGTCGAGGGAGAAACATGCATTAGAAAAAAAGTAATTGATGCAGACAGGAAACTTGAAAGATATGTTGATGTTTCTGTAACTGCTCTTCTTTCACTGCTTCTGTTTAAAAGTTCAGTTTTCTTTCCCATGATTAACAAAAGAGCTCGAAAGATTTGAAAAAAAAATATGACAACAGGAAAGCCAAGCAAGAAATGAAGATGGGCAAAAACGATACGAACCCTAGTGGTGCAATGCAAGAGAAATTTTTCCTTGCTGTTCCCTTTTGATTCCCTAGCTAAATTCTTCAAAAGTTCATGGTCCAGTTCCAATTCCAATTCCGTGACTAATTTGCTACGGAAAGTTCCATAGCTAATCCTTCATTAAATTCAGTAGTTAATCCTTCACTAATATCCCTCACTAAGTTCTCTAGCTAATCTTTAACTAATTTCTTGCTATTTTATGTTCTTATTCTCTCACTTTCCGCACACTAAATCTCATGACCATTTGTCTTTAGTTCGCTCACCATTACATTGCTAATCTGATATCACTGATAAAAGTATATTACTTTTATATGTTTACCAAATTTAATTCATATAAACAACTTAATCAAAAGTGAACAATTTAGTAAGCAAATGCTCATTTATTACAAAAGTACACTCACAATTTTTCAATGTGGCCTTCACTTACAAAAGTGCAACAAATAAAATACACCAACAAATAGTTTAAAAAGTACACTTAGTCACTTGATAACTTGTTCACTTTCCAAGTGTTAACCTAAATTTTCATGATTATTTTCCCATTTCACAACCTAGGACAATCTCAATAAACTGCAATATTGTTGGCAGTCCTTTTTGGTTGTCCTTCCTCACCCATGTCATGTCCCGTCAATCACCTTTCCTCTCCAGCTGCATCATATTCTCTTTAAGCTAGGATCTTTCATATCTTTGGAATCCTTCAGTTTTGGGGAGGAGAGGATGAAATTAGAATATTAACTATGAATTATGTGTGTTCTGTCACTGGATACCGAATTTCTGCTCTGGGTATTATATTGGGAAAGGTTAAATTTAAGGGTAGGTCTTTGCTTGGTTATGCTGGTAAAGATAGGAAGATAGGCTCTTTGGGTAGGTAACAGTAAGGAATTTTGGGTTCTAATATCGCTGCATTTAGGTTCTTGGGTTCAAGTGTCTAGGTGGATCTCTAATGTAGAGAGGTAGGTAACTATGGTTATATTCTATAGCAGGACTTGGGAAACTATTAAGTGAATGGACTGGGGGATATGAGACTGAAATAGGTTGGTGAATATCGAGATAGACAGGAACAACAAAGATGGTGGAGAAGTCACACATGTCCCCAAATATGAACAGGCAATAGGCTTTTACTTGTCTGGAATTAGGTAAAAGGTATTGGAGCTAATCGGGTTCTAAGGTGCAGGGTTTGGAGGATGATTGGTGCTTGCTGAAGGTAGGTTACAGATTAGTTAGGTTGAAAATGTTTGCAGGAAATTCTGAAGACTAACCTGTAATGTCATGACCGTGTGTAGCTAAACTGACCAGAACATGACAGGATTATGCAATATGCAGGACCCATATTAGATTCGAACTAATACGGGCACAGACAGAAAAATGACAACTGATCTAAGGTAAGAACTGGGTTGACAGAAAAATGCTGGCAGTAGTGATTTTCCCCCTGACATTTGTTTAGGTGTTCTGCATCTCATACATAATTATTATGTTAGACATCAATCAATATCATAATTATTAATAAACAACAATATGTGCGATTATAAAAAGTTGAAACAAAATATCGTTGGTCTTAACAATATGTTTACAAATGCATCAAGATACACGAGATTAAAAAATTGCGAGCCAAAAGAATTAGTCATTTTCACATGCTATTACTTGACCTTGACCTCTATTGTCTTGCATCTAGACCCTGTCTTCATCCTCGAGCTTGTAAATATCTTAATAAAAAACAGTCACTCATGGTTTACTTGTTGAAGCATTATATCTAGGTTGTTTGGATGAATATAAGTTCGAAACTATCTATACGTGATGCAATTGCCCTTGTTAGGTCCACAATGTGAAGGAAACTTCAAGGAATTTTGTTTTCATGATGCATGTCAGTGTACTTGTTTATGGACCTATATTTTCCCATATCACCATAACATAATATGCCAATTAGTGTAGCTACTTTAACGTTCATATACATTTTGTAGATGGACTTCTATATGGATTTTGTGTCCTAAATATATGAATGGTACTTTTCTACTTCATCAGTATACTCTTCGTGAGTTGATTGCCAATGCAAAAGAGACATTTGATCAAGAATGGGAAGGGTCACTGCTTGACTCAATCAAGAAAAATCTTGAAAGCATGCGTTCTCTTCATAACAAGATACCTTTAAAATTAAAAGGTAAATATCATAGAGCAACGAATGTACAAAATGTTCTTGGCAAAAATGAGGACATTGAGATAGATGTTTTGTCACATCAAGTAGTGGTTGGGTTTACAACTGGTCAATCACATCAAGTTATATATTTCATGTCCATGCCAGGTGTGAAATTGGGTGAACGATATTAATTGCCACAACATAAAAGAAAAGAGTCTAACTTGAAGTTTTAGTGTGAAATAATATTTATTATTTAATATCCATAAATACAAATCACGATGGTGGGATCCACCAAAAAGCCTCGATTGTATCTAAACATAAACAACGAAAATATTGACTACACTTGATAAACTCTTGTCATCGGCTATGCTACGAGCTCTGAAGTTGGTTACTGTTCCTCTGAATGGATCCTTAAGAACCTCGCCTCAAGCTTGGTTATTACGTAGTAAATTAACAGGTTGAGCATACTAACACTTTGCTAATATGTGAATAATCAATTCTTTATATTAAACATGTTAGAAGCATGTATGTATTGCAAATATTTTAAAAATCCACAAGTATGCTTTTCCACATACTTATTCAATGTTTCCATAATTAAGGGTGTCACTGTGCAGAAATCCAGGCCTACATATATCCTCTGAAACTTGCCAACAACCCTTAGGTACACAGTGTCAATAGCATAGCTAGGGCACCCACCATACACATGATCTTGATCAAATGTCCAAGAGCCACTACATTGCAAGGGGATCTCTAAGGACCCCACATGTATAGAGTGCACATGTGGACCATATATTCACATAATAAACTCAAATATATATGGTAAGTTTAACAAGTATCATATCCACATACATTATCATCTTTATCTTACATTTTTAATTTGGATGTCGGTTCCACATATATGACCCTCCAACTACCGTGAACTTGACTATAGTTGTGTATCTAGTCCCTCTTGTAGGATAACTTGGCAACTTCCATTTTAAGTCTAGGGCTTCCTTGTGAAGACAATCCCTTGCTTGTAACATTTTTCTAAATTACCCCAACTAAATTGTAGAGTGTAAGGGAGGCACACAACTATTATCCTATTCTCAATAAAATGATCATTTGTTTCCATTTCTTTTATCTACTTAACACTCTTGCTTCTATACCGCAAATGACTAGAGTGAAGGCTGGCCTATGTTGGGCACTAGGCATCAATCATGATGGCAAACCCTTTGGCCATGACAACTTTGGTATCAAAACAAGGTTCGACTAATGGCAACAACTTTGGAAGTGATAGTGGATCATTTTCTATCAATTTAGGAGGAGAATTTTCCTCATAAAAGAAAAAACAAGAAAGACATGTCTACTGCAAACCTAGATGTCGTTATTTTGGAGAGCCACCTGTAAGCGCTTGAGGAAGAGTGTACTTCTTTAAGGCAGTTGTTGGAATGGGTTGCAGTCGACAATGATAGGATAAACGCAGAATTGTTTGATGGTGAAACGTCTCTATGGGAGCATGTAGATAGTCTTGAGACCATCCAAGACTCTCTTTTGACTTGTTTGATGGAAGTCAAACATAAACAAAGTTTCGATGGGAGAGTCAAGGCCCTAGAGCTTAAGGTAAAAGGGCTGAAACCTTACACAGGCACAAGAGATGGCAGAGTGATAGGGAACTTTATGTGTCAATTAGATATGTACATTAAGGCTAGGAATCTTGAGGATGAGGAAAAAAAGATGGTAACAACCTAAACTTTTCTTGATGATAATGCCTTTCTTTGGTAGAATAAAACTTAAGAAGATTGATGATAGTGATTGCGAGATAGAGACGTATGATGCCTTAAAAAAGAGCTAAGGGACCACTTTCTACTCCACACCATTAAAGAGGTAGTAAAATGGAAACATTATAACTTGAAGCAAATAGGTTGAATTTGTGATTACATCAAAGAGTACTGGTACATGATACGGAGTATCAAGACCATGACAATGAAAGACTATATCTTTCACTTTCTAAACAACTTACAACTATGGGCCGAACAAAGATTCATTATGGAAACCTGTAGATATTGTTTGGAGGTACAATGACTATAGAACGGTTGGTGGATAGTTGTAGACGTGATGAAAAGAAACCCTTTAAGAAGAACATAGACAAGAAAAAGGATTTCAATGAGAAAGATGGAGAATGCTAGGATATACGGGGCACCCCAAGGAAAAGATGTTTGATAGCAAGGCCAAGCCAAAGGGACCCTACCTTAAGTGATATACTATGCAGAGGCCTACACAAGTCGGTTGAATGCTCAAACAAAGGAGAAAGTGGTTGAGTTAATGCAATGCAACAATAAGACTTGGTAGAGACATGGATGAGAGCTCTCCAATAAAAGAACGCCATGAAAAATGCTAAGGCACCAACTTTGTTGGTGCTCCTCTACAAAGGCTTGATGTATTGAGACATTTTTGTCAATGATACCACCACGAAGGCACTAGTAGACATAGGAGAAACACACAATTTCATCACGCCAATAGAGGTATGTTGTTTGGGTGTGAAGTATGTGGAACGGTAGTGCCTAATGAAGGTAGAAAATTCAGTACCCATAAAAATGGTGAGGTAGAGGCAATGTCAATTTGAATTGGACGTTGAGAGGGTGTGACCAACCTTTCTGTTTTCTCGATAAATGATTACTGATTGGTTTTGGGACTAGAGTTTTTGTGAAAGAGTGACATGAAGATACGATCAAAGCATGATTTTGTGATGATTCTCAAAGGAGACTCACCATGTGTGGTAAAGGTACAAAAAATTGCAACGGTATCGGAGGAAGGACCAACACATGTGATTTTTGCACTTCAACTCAAGAAGAGATTGAAACAAGGAGAAGAAATATTTCTTGTGGTTGTGAGGACCGAAGAGGACAAGGAGCACCCAGCGTCGGGGCATCCTCAGAGCTTTACCAAGTCTTAAAGGAGTTCAATGATGCTATGCCCAGTGAGTTCCTCAAGCTTATGTTATCAATAGCGGTTAGCAGGTTGTTAGTGGTTGACCTTGAAATAGCGGTAGCAGAGATATGACAGATTTAGCGGTATACTTTTGTTTATGATTAAAAATATTATATATAATATATTATCTAATTTCTAATAAATATCAAGAAACACATAACCACTTCTTTCATAAATATGAATCAAACTAAATAAACAAATTCTAAGAAGACAAACAATAAATTTCATGTGGCATATGCATATTGAATTGTTAAACTTACATTAAAAAACAAAAACATAAATGTAACCTAATTCTTCTATGTACTAAGCACAAGAATTAAAAGAACTAATATATATTATACTTATTTGATCAAGTATTGTGACTATGGTTCATGACTCCAATCTAGCTTGAGTAATAAAAAAAAATAGAATAATGTTAGGGCGGACTAGTGAACCAATATACCAATTGATCAAAATATTTATAATATGTTTGAAGCAACAACTTGAGAATACATCAAATATAACAACTAACAACTTAACAAATAACAAGTCCAAAACATAACATTCATCAAGATTGAAGTATGATTATAATATTTACTTAATTGTTTAAGATAAACTAAAAAACTATTCTATAAGAAACTAATCATGTTCATTCATTTTTAAACGAATATAGTTCCTCTTCCTCTTCATCTATTTCTTCAAAATTAAATTCTTTTTCTTGATCTTTCATAGGCATCTTATCCTTTCTCTTGCTTTGTCTTCTTTATCACTTTTATGTCCTTGATCTTGTATATACAATTCCCCTTCCTAACGCTTCAGATGCAATATCAATATTTTGTCATGTAAGTGAATCATTTTCACCAACGAACTCATCATCAGTATGATATTCATCATGATCTTTAACTGATGCCGATTTGATGGGTCAAAATTTGTTCCGTTAGCTTTCATCTCTTCGTACCTTCTTCTTAGCATTTCATTATATTGCACAAAAGCTAAGTTATTAAGCTTTTCATGCAATAATCTATTCCGCTTCTTCGTATGAATCTAAGATAAGAGAAAATTCTGGTCAGTTGTTAACTTAGTAAAAAACTTTAATTTTATTACATTATAAATAATAAAGTATAATTCTTACGATTTCAAAGATAATCCAATTGTGTTCACATGGGGTGGTACTATAAGTAAGGCTTAAAACCTGTATAGGAAAATTTGATAATTCAAGACATCTATAGCCAAAGGTCATCTACCATTTAGCTATGACAAAAAACATGTATAAGTAATAAATTAATCAAATTGAAAAACTCTAAATCATATCTTAATAATAAAATAAAGCAAAGTTGCTTAAATTAATTACCTGGTGCATGTGCTTTCATCAAACTTATAGCTAATTCAAGTCCAAAACCACTCGAGACACTTCAATAACTCATAAGTTGTTGAGTAATTTGTCATTATTCTTTCTTACTTCGTACAAGTATAGCTATAACTTGAAACAAAACACCTTTAATCTGAGTTTTAGATTTTATCCCATCATAATCATAATACAACTCTCAATACAACCTTTGATTCATATATAATGCAGCAACATGCAATGGCTAATGTATTTGCCTATCCCATCTTTTGTCTATGATATCCCAAATAAAAGCATACTACTCTTCTTTGTTCTTTTAGTTAACCTATAACAAAAGATTATTATTATAAGGTTAAAAACACATAACTAATTCAACTAAGTAAAAGAGTAAAGGTTAACAACACATAACTTTGAAATATCTATGTATCTTTATTTGCTCCTTCACACAATCTATCTTCTCATAGATATAACTCATGATCGGTTTTTCATCACTGTCCACCATACGTAACATCTTTCAAGCGACCCATTGCCCTAAGTAAAAAACTAATGCCTTTTCAAAATCCGAGTTACAAAATTATTGTCTTAAATTGCTTTCCTTCAATACTATTTGATAAAGGATATTTTTTTATTGTTTAAAAATAGTTATAGACCTTAAAATTCTTTTTATTGCCATAAGTTGTTCAAGGTTAAGAATCTAGTAGCAAAATGAGTCACAACTAGTCTATATATGTCTTTTCCTTCAGTAAAATATCTCATCATATGCAACATTTGCCCATGGCTATAGAGAAATGTCACTAGCTTCTTTGTCCTACTGAAGATGCATTTTAGTTTATTTGTCTTTCCAATATCTTCAAGCATCAAATCTATACAATATGCAACGCATGGTGTCCAAAACAAATGATTAAATTCAGCCATCAACAATTTACTAAGTGTGAAAAGATTTACTGCATTATTTATGACCACCTGCACAACATTTTTCTCTTCAACATCTAAAATTACTTCTTTTAATAATGTATACAATTTATTTACATCATTCACTTCATTTGATGTAAATGTACAAAAGATGTCTGTGACAGAAATGAAGATGTTGAGATGGATGAGTGGTTATACAAGAAAAGACCGTATACATAATGAGGTTATTAGAAACAAATTAGGAGTGGAACCAATAGAGGATAAAATGAGAGAATATCATTTAAGATGGTTTGAACATATAGAAAGAAGATAAGAAGAACTTTTAAGAAGGTATGAAAAACTAAATTTGAAAAGTATTGAAAGAGGTAGAGGACGACCACAAAAGTATTGGAAAGAAACAATAAAGAATGATCTAGCTTATTGTGAGTTAACTGCTAACATGGCACATGATAGAGCTCTATAGAAACAAAGAATCCATGTAGTCGACCTTATCTAGTATGGGAAAAGGGTTAGTTGTTGTTGTTGTATTCACTTCATTTGAAGAATCAATGGACTTAAGAAACATTGTACCTTCAGGAAAATGTACTAAAAAAGTTATTAGTATTCTCTATTTTCTATCAGTGCATCCATTTGACATAATAAAACATCCAATTGTAGCCCAATGCTTTTTGAATCCATTTGTAAACTCTTTTACTCTTTCCACCTCCTTTACCAATAATGTTTTCTTGACTTTATGGTATGATGGAGCCTTCATTTCAAGACCAAACTGTCCTATATTATTAATCATCACTTGAAAGCTAGGAGATCTTACAACATTAAAAGAAATTCCATTTTGATAGATCCACCTACTAATGGATATATATACTCATTCTCTTTCTTCTTTCTTATATCTATTTTCTAATATAACCTGTCGTAATGAGTCAGGCAATGAATATATAAATGAATCTATGGGCCCCTTCAAAAGATGTGGTCATTAGACAAATGACGATGATGATGGTACACATTGTGTGCCTCCCCTATGTTAGATTCCATACTAAAAGCTTCTCGTTCATATGCAAATGAAATCTTTTCGGCCTTCTTTTTCATCATACCATGCATATAATCGTAAATCACTTTTTTTATTTCTTCTATTGTATTCTGACAAGTTGTTACATTTTCGCTCCTTCCTATTAAATGGTCTTTGTATCTTGTTATTACACTAGTATAAATATGACCACATAACGTGCAAAAAACTAACATATCATCCATCCTAGATTTTGTCAAACCCCAATTCCATTAAGGATCATTTGAAGCTCAAGGCCTATAGTTGTATGCCAGATTAGAAAATCTAATATCAATTGTACTACTAGTGCTTGTTCAACTCTTACCACTGCCATTGCCACTTGGACAACAAGCCAATGATCAAAAGTATAGTCACCTACCAGAGAGAGAACTCAATGATCAAAAGTATAGTCGCTCATCAGAGAGAGAAAGGGAGAGAGACAAGATGGTCAAGAGCATAGTCGCTCATCGGAGAGAGACAAGATGGTCAAGAGCATAGTCGCTCATCGGAGAGAGAAAGAGATAGAAGAGAGTATACCAACGTTAGAGGAAGGTAGGCGGCGAAGGAAGGCAGATGGCGATGAAGTTGGTGGTGGTCATTGACGGAGAGAGCAGAAGCACATGTGAGAGAGAGGGAAACACACGGGGGAGAGAGTGACGCATGCGGGAGAGAGAGGAGCATAACTTATATTAAGTTTGGGTCGGATGGATCCAATGGATATTGGATTGACCCGACCCAATGGACCACTATACCGCTATAGTGGTGTTCTGGTCACTAATAGAGGCCAGGTGCGTCGCCCGCCAAGCCTTGAACATAGTCACTAACAGTGTGCAAGGCTTTATTGGATTGACCCGACCCAATGGACCAAGTTTTAGCATTTTTTGATCTGCTAAAACTTTATAGCACATTGTTAAGTGCATTGCCTCAAGCAACTCCCACCTTGGGGGGAGATCATTCATCAGATTGTGTTGTAGCCTAGAATGAGATCGTTGGTCATGACACCATACTGCATGGTATCGATAGAACTAAAAGGACTAAGATGAAAACTAGATGAGATGTTGGCCTCTATCATAACACCTTCAAAAGTATTCTTTGGTGCTCTCATTATCTTCCAAACGAATCACGATAGATCAAAACGACTTTGTGTGGATTATCATGTGATGAACAAGATAACGGTGAAAAACAAGTATCTCCTTTCTTTAATTGCAGACTTACTCGACTAACTTGGACAAACACAAATCTTCTCAAAGTTAGATCTACATTCAAGGTACTAATAGATTCGAATAGCCAAAGGAGACAAGGAAAAGACAATGTGTGTAACTTGTTATGGTACCTATAAGCTCTTGGTGATGTCATTCAGATTGACTAATTTGTCATTGTCTATCTAGATGAGAAGTTTTGCTTGGACATAGTGAGATTGACTTTCTAGGCCATATGATTGGTAATAAAAGAATGGAGACGGATAGGAGGCAGGTCTAAGCTATTGACGAGCAACAACCTCCAAACAACCTTATGGGCTTACATTCTTTTCTATGTTTGGCTAACTACTATTGATGGTTTATCAAGAGATACGCTACTATAGCAACCTCCTTATGGATATGTGAGAAGGATCATGCTTGAGAGTGGTTGGTTCTTATTAGGAAGCTTTCGACAAGTTAAAGGAGATGGTAATGAGGAAATCCATGTTGAAGATGTTGAATCACAATCGACCATTCGATGTGCAAATGAATGTTTCAGACTTTGCTTTAGGCGAGGTATTGATGCAAGACGAATACCCTATTCCTTATGAAAGTCAAAAGCTTAAGGACGCTGAAAGACAATATTTGGTGAAAGAAAAAGAAATGACGTTGGTGGTACACTATCTTCGACTACAGAGACACTACCTCTAGAGAAGCCATTTCACTTGCAATTTTCAGACTTAGAAGAAGTTAACGGTGAAGGCACACTTTCAACATTTTTTGGCTGAATTTGATTTCACGTGCATTATAAAGCAGGCAAGACAAACTCAATGGTAGACTTACTAAGTCGATGGGTGGAGTTGGCCCCTCTTCAAAATGATGTTGGAAGTCAAAAAATGCATGTGCAAAGTGTCTTGATGTATCATATTTGTGTTGAGAGAGATGAGACAATGAAACAAAAGTCATTAGTCGATCGATGAGGATAAGACTTGACGATTTTAGGTTGAGGATGACTTGCTATTGACTAGAAGGGACTAACTCTATGTGTCAATAATGGGGAACTTACAAAAGGACATCTTGAAAGAGTGACACAACTCACCATGGACGGGACACCCAGAAACTATTATCGATTCTAAGTTGATCATTGGAGAGTATATCCGTGGACTTCATCTTGAATTTACCTAAGTTCAACAGTTGTTAATTTATTTTAGTGGTAGCGGAGAGGTTTTCTAGGTATGAGCTGTTTTGTAATAGCCCCTCTTACAACAAATCACATGGCCAAGCTTTTCGTCAAGCATGTGGTAAAGTATTTGAGACTTCCTTCTAACATTATTAGTGACCATGATGACCGATTCATAAGTAACTTCTGGTGGTAAGTCTTTCATTTGTTAGGCACAAAGTTATTATTCTCAACAAGTGACTAGCCATAGATGGACGACTAAACGAAGAGGATCAATACCTTAGTAGAATGTTATTTATAACACTATGTTTGTGCTAACCAAAAGGTTTGGAATGAATTGATGGACCTTGCACAAATTTCTTATAATTTACATGTTAGTGAATCCAAAAGCAAGAACCCCTTTGAGTTGGCAATGAGACAACTCCAAACTTCTCACTCAATGGCAGCAAGCTACATAGGAAGAGTATAGTCGACGTACTCGTTTGTTTCAAACATGCAAGAGAGACGTGATTTAGCTCCTTGTGAAGGCAACAAAGTAGATGACGAAATGACCGACATCAAACATCACATTGTCGCGTTTAGTATAGGGAATCACACTCTCGTGAAACTCTATCCTAAACAATCTCAACAATTTCATGGACAACACATGGTATTGATCCATAAGTATGACGATCCTTATAAAATCATCAAACGGATAGGAAATTGAGCATATAAGCTACAAATACCAGACCATGATTGAACACATCTTGTCTTCCATATAAGCAACCTGAGCAACGATCCAACATGAGCACCAACATACTTGAAAACACCAGGGTCAAAAGAGGTGGAGACAATCCTAAGCCATGTATAGGTAAAATCCATTCTCGAGCTCTATAGAGGCGGAAGTGATTCCCCTCTATTCTTACCATTCCCCCCTTTGTGCACTCCCTTGGAGGTTAGTGTTTGGGCTAAGGCTAGGGTAGCAGGTAACATTTGTTATGTTGTTGATGGCTTCAGTGGATATGGTGGAGTACCAGTGTTTTGTGGGAGGACTTGCATGGACCACGTATGACAAGAGCTTCGAGGAGGCCTTCAGATCCTTGGGAGAGATAGTGGTTGACAGCAACGTTGAGGCGATTTGGTGGTCGAGGGGTGTGAGTTGTGCAAAATGGTGGATGGAAGCATGAAGGCAATGGTTTTCAACAAAGCATACCCGCACCTGCAGTGAGAGAGAGAGTGAAGGTGTCGTCTAGAATGTATCCAATATAATGTATTATATATTATATAGGCAATGGTTTTCAACGATTCGATACTCGTATTATATATTATCTTTAACTAAGAGGACTAGTTGATGATAATGTATCCAATATAAATGATGATTAACAACTTTTATATTAAGTTGCAAGTTCTTTATATGTTTCAATTATCACATCACTTTACCTATTTACCTAGTTATCCAATGAATCTATTTATTTACTTAAATATCTTATACATGTGATGAAAGGAATATCGTGACATATATAAAGAGAGAGAAATAAGAGAGAGGAAGAAAAGGGATTGCAATTACTTGCATATAATACACATACATCTACTTAGTTACATATGCATAGAGGCAACCACATATAATGAGAATAATATTAAACAAACACATCTACTCTTCACCACAGTTGGGCATGTAGTCAATCACCAATTTATATATTATCTCACAACAATCATAATGAAATCCCATCATATTATGATGTAGTGGCAACAGACGCAGGTATTATCTGGTTGATCGGATCACAGGTCTCATCATCTGTAGGACATCAACCACACACTACAACAAAAGTAAAATATGGTTGAAACTTTCATAAGATAAAATATAAAATGAAAAACAAATACAAGAATACTACTGTAGACACGAAATTTTTCACTCCAAAGCTTATGTAGAAACTAGAAATGAGAATTTCTTATCTACTTGATTGCTCGAGCGTGCAATCAAGTAGATAAGAATAATATTAAACAAATGCATCTACTTAGTTACATATGCATAGAGGCAACCACATATAATGAGAATAATATTAAACAAACACATCTACTCTTCACCACAGTTGGGCATGTAGTCAATCACCAATTTATATATTATCTCACAACAATCATAATGAAATCCCATCATATTATGATGTAGTGGCAACAGACGCGGGTATTGTCTGGTTGATCGGATCACAGGTCTCATCATCTGTAGGACATCAACCACACACTATAACAAAAGTAAAATATGGTTGAAACTTTCATAAGATAAAATATAAAATGAAGAACAAATACAAGAATACTACTGTAGACACGAAATTTTTCACTCCAAAGCTTATGTAGAAACTAGAAATGAGAATTTCTTATCTACTTGATTGCGCGAGCGTGCCAGCTTGTTTGCAAAACTAGCGAATTTTTTTAAAAAATCTGATTTCTTTGGCGATTGTGGGTAAGCGAACTCTTTTCGCTTTAGACATTCTTGAATCGATGCTCAAGAGTCAGTCTAAGCGCTTAAGAATTTCAAATTTGAAAAAGGGTGAACTCCAATTCACGTGAAGAGTTGGTGTTTTTGAAAGAAGTTGTGAGTGCACTTTGGTTCAAAACTTTTAAAGTGAACAAGTCCTGAAAAACATAATGTTCTGTTTTCAGGGCTTGTTTCCTGAATCGATTTGAACACCTTATATACCTCAAAAAATCATCAAAATTTTACCAGCCATAGCCTATGGTAGCACTTTTCAGATCTCAATTCGAAGTTGTTCTTAAGCAAAATTAAATCAATAAAGCACTCTTGCTTAGGTACTCTGAACTGTTTTATCACAAAAATACAGAGACTCAAAGATGAGCCTATATCTCGGTGCTCTGAGTTTCAAATTTGGTGAATTTGATATTACTGGAAAGCTATGGATGTAAGATTTCCAATGAATCAAAATTCAACCGATTTAGAGACCTACAGATAGAGTTATAGGATAAAACATAAGTTTTGTTGCAGGAAACTAAATATGCAAACAATGGACAGGTTTTTACATGATTTTGCCCAATTTTATTTACATGGCTGGACGACCTTAAAATTCTTGAAAATTTTATTTAGAGTGGGCTTGTGTGTGTAGAATAAGTGGACAAAATTTCAGAAAAGTTGGTGCAAGGATTCAGGAATTAAAATTGCAACAAACAACGTATGCAGAGATGTTGAAAGTTTAGTTTCAGGTTTTTAAGAATATACATGATGCAAACTCACACAAATTAAAATTTCAACAACTCTACCTCCCGAATTAAATTGCTGGAATGAAATGAAGGGAAATTATATGTATAAACTTAAGTATAGAGGGGGTAGAGAGTATAGAATGTTTATAGATTATATTCGGGTAGCAACACATAAGCAAACACATAGAGTGCGTGTGTGTAATAGTAAAAATTCAGCAACATAATTGAAATACATCAAATCTAATCACTATTACAATGTGGGGGGAGACAATGCTCCATTAATACAACCCCATTTCGATTGAATTTATATTGAGGAAGGCTTTAAAAACAAAGGAGGAAATACTTACAACTTTTGCCTCCAATCTATCGGAATTCGAAGAGTAGAATCCAACCAGCACCTTCTTCTTCTTTGCTTCAACTCCCACACTCACTCAAGCCTATTTCTACCCTCTTCTTTCCCTCTATTTTCCTTCACTTGCAACTTATGGTTTTTACTTGTGCAGGACCTCTTTTCCAGCCCCAAGATCAGCCCCAATCCCTAAGAAGAATCTCCAACCATCCCCAAGACTCCAAGCATGAGGAACCCGCCCCCCCTTGGCCCCTTTTACAGGCCAAGGGGCTGGTTTCTAGCCCCTTCTTTGGGGCGGGTTGGACTAGCTCCTTAGTCCTCTTGATCCACTTCAAGTGGTCCCTTTTGTTGACTTGGACCAGTCCCATGTGGGCTAGTTTTTTGTGCAGCCGATTTGGACTTGATCCACCCAGTCCTAGCATGCCTTGATGCTCCTTACAACTTGATACAAACTATTTTGTTTTAGTCATGTGCTCTTGCATAGGCTCTTTCACTTTGATAAATTCAGCCATATTTTGTATTGAATTGGATTCTTGATTGGTTCAGCACCATCATGATCTTTAGCTTGATTCCTTCTTGATTCAATTATATGGCCTTATCTTGGTCTTGAGTTCAATTCTACATTGAGAAGCTCGATCCTCCACTTGAATTGGATGAACTTGAACTTGATAAGCTTGAACCTTGGCTTTGATTTCATCTTGATAAGCTCGATCTATATTTGGATTCAGACTTGATCTTTATTGATAAGCTTGATCCTATATCTGAATTCGAACTTGATCTTACCTTGATTCTGATATGCTTCAACCTTATCTTCTTTGCCTTTGGGAATAGATTCAGGCATGGATTGGGTCTCATCTTTTTATCTACTTTGAAACTCATGGGTTGTTGAATTTAAAACATTTATTTTGAAATATTTTTCAAAGGCTTAAACTTTAAAATTTGGGTTTTTGAATTTAAAGGTTCATAAATGCTTTAAATTGGTTTTCGAAATTTAGGAGTTTTCGAACACATTTTAAAATTTTGGGTTTATAGATGCCCCTCTTTGGCATTATTCCAAATTTATTTGGATAATAGCAAAGAAGAAAACACTCTTTATGGATTTACTTCCCAAAATTTCTTGAGAATATAAATCATCCTTCATTTCACAAACTCCTTTTCCTTGAATCATAGAAGAGGGATTTTAGCCAAAAGAGACTTGACTTACATGGGGTATATATCTTAGGCATGATCATGCATGAATAACTTTTGAATGCATGCATGGTATGAGTGATGTGAGGTGAATTTTTAAAGACTCAATTGAAAGGTTAATGAGCTTGGAGAAAGCCTTTAAAGGCTGGCTGCCCCAAGCAGAATGATCCCATGTCATTTTTGACATTTTGGGTTTTCAAAATCTATTTTCAAAAGGAACTCCTTTTATCTTCCATCAAAAGGACTTCCAATTTTTCTTATTTCCCTTCATTCGAGTTTCAATACCTACTACTTGGTAGAGGTTTTTGTAGGAAATTTTGGAAAACATTTTAAAGTTCCATTTCCTACACAACAAAGTTTAATTCTCAAACAAAATGAAATCCAAATAAGTAGATTATATTCCTACTTTAGGATTTTCATGGATAAACCTTTTTCCATTGGGATAAGCCGCAGAGATATGGGAAAGAGTTACCATAGTCTCTTCTAAAGCGTCCCGTGGTTTAAGATAAAGAGACGGAAAATTGTTCTTTTGAGCTTTGGCTTTTTTTATTTTATTTTTTCTTTTTCTCATTTTTCAATCAAAGAGAAGACCACTTTCGAAGAAGTTTTTGCATTCCCTCTATCTATTCGGAGAAGACCTCTTCTTGGAGGAATTTTTGCGTTCTCTTTCCCTTTTTTTTCATTCAAAGAGAATACCTCTTTCGAAGAAGTTTTTGTATTCCCTCTATCTATTCGGGGAAGACTTCTTTTTGGAGGAGTTTTTGTATTCTCTTTTTCTTTTGAATATTGCCAATTTTTCTTTTGGAGAAAAATTCTGAAAATTTCACAGAAGCTAGGTAAACATGTACAGAATCAGAAAATATTTTTATTTTTTTATTTTTATGTTGTAAATCATGAGAATTAAATCTGAGATCAGTGACTATTTAGGAACTTGGATAAGTTTTGCGTCCGAAATTAAGAGGCTCAGAAAAATAGGCATATCTCCGCGCTCAGACATCCAAAACATTAATTTTGATGCAATTCTACTTAGTATGTACAGAGATATGAATAAAAGAACAGACACCTATTTCTGAACTTTCTGTGCCCAAGCTGCATCTCTTTTCTGACCAATGGGTCCTTTCCATCGCTGACGGAAAGAAGACGACTAACAAAAAATATAAACAAATTCATACTTATCAATGTCAATTTCAATCAAAAAATTATGGATGATAAATGCAAGTACAATCCTTTAATACCGATCTTAGTGTAATCCTTGAAGAAAGAATAAATGCACCATGGAAAAGAAATGAGATATTAATTTTGAAGTACAATGAAATTGCAATGGAGAAGCACAATGAAATCACAACGGAGAAGAAGAAGGATGGTGTATATGTGGAGAAATGACAAAGGATAAGAGAGAATCACTGGCAGTGTATTTTTAAAAAATCGCAATAGGAGGTGTATATTTATTAAAATGAATGTATGAATGTAACATCCGTCTCGAAGAGCTCTAGAGTTTAGCGCTTTTTATTCAACTGAATGACCTCTGGATCGTCATAGAATTTCTTGGGAACAAAGAAGCCAAGAAAATATGAAAACCTAACCCATTTCTAATCGACTCATGATCAAATACTCGACCAAAATTATTGATGTTAGCTTGAAAATGCTCGTATTGGAGAGATTTACAAAACCCTATCTCTTGTGGCCATGGCAGCTGATAATTCAACGAGAAATTTAAAAAACAATGGAAAGTCTCAACCACCTCAAAACCCGACTATCACCACTGATTTTGTTGCCACTCAAGCCTCGGTTCATCTACCAGGGTTTATGTGAGTCATGGATGACATTATGATGAGGTTAAATAGCCATAAAATGCCACAAAAAACTGGTTTCTAAACGAAATCTCTTCCTAATAAATCTGTAGTTTCAAACATGCATTAGGTTTCCTTTTTTTCTTTAACCACGAGTTTTGGATCTCAAATGTGGGTATTCATTCAATCCAGACCCAACTCAGATTACACGTACAAGACTCGGCTCTAGAATAGAACTTTGTGATTTTTGTGATGCGTTTACCGCCATTGCCTCCCAAAAACTGTCAATTAATGGAAAAAAGAAAAAGAGAATGAGTTAAACTTTCCACGTCTTACTATTTTAGGCATGGCACTTTTGCAAAATGTCACTACTACAAAATATCCAATCTGTGAAATCCTGTTGCTATACAAACGCTTCTCATGGTGTTGTATTGGAAAGCAAATCATGTAGAGAAAAGGCTTTTTCATGATTGTCTGATCATCACTCCAAGGAAGTCACCTGCGTAGCTGAACTAGTCAATACATCCTCGTCTCGCTGCCTCCATACGTTTTGCATTAAACAGGAACCTTATTCTCTAATGGTTAAGGCAGACCCATATGACACTGAAAACTCTGGTTATCGATCTCCTGAGCTTCAACTTGAAGGTTTTTCCATTCGACCCCCCAGCCAAGAGAATTTTAGCTCCTGCTGCTAAATGGGTATATCTTTTGTTCACTGGTCCTTTCTAGGGACGGCAATGGGGCGGGTCAAGGGTCAATATACCTATACCCTGGCCCCCGACCCTAACCTTAACGGGCTTAGGTTCTCCTTTTTCAAATGGGTAAGGGGCAAAACCGGTCCATATGTGTGTGCTTGTGCAAGTGGGTCTATATGTATCTGTGTGTGTGTGTCGGGTATCGGGTTGGGTCTGGTTGGGGTTGCATGAATAGGGTTAATATTCCCATCCCTAGTCCCTTCGCAAAAGAATAGTTGCATTTTAAAGTTATGAAATGAAAGGGAACAGCTGTAGGATGCATGCATACCTGGCTCTTCATAATTGACTGGGAGCTCAAATTATATCGCCAGTATATACTCACGAGCATTCAATCTAATAAGATATTCTGGAAACTGCAAGAAAACACATATAGTAAAACTCCCTTTAATATACACTTCCGTCTACTGGCCTCCAGCAATGTAAGAAAGTCCTTCGTACCTACAAAGAATGGCAATATTATTTTAGATATATTAGCATGTAATGTTACTAACAAATACCAAGCTTTCTCTCTCTATCCACACACATTATATATATATATATATATAGAGAGAGAGAGAGAGAATAGTGGTTGCATAATGTTTAAATTGCATGATTATTAAAAATATTTCTATCATTCAATTTTTAAGATCTATGGTAAAGATTTGAATTATTTTATATTTAATGCACTAAGTACAAAAGTATAATAGTACTTTTGGTTTCAATTTTTCATCGTTGATCTCAAAGATTGAATAGTAAAAATGTTTATATAAGATTATGCATCAAAATATATTATGCATGTACTACTTTATATATATATATATAGATACATATATACACTATATAAAGAGAGATACATGCCGCATGAAATTGAGGTTGACATTGACCTTATATCATATATATGACAAGAGCCAATCCATGCCCATACCCAACCCCATAGAGTACAGGGTGGCTATGGATTTTAGTCTTTTCCCCTGTAGGTTATGGGGAGGCAAAAATTTGAGGTTCGGGTTCAGGGTATAGGGGTTCCTGATCCGACCCATTTCCCATCCATGCTACTCACTGGGTGCAGTTTCTCGGGGTAAGAAGTAAAAGAAGTGCAGTAATAATAGGACGCTGAAATAATGATGACAGCAATATAATAGGCGAAAATAACTGTTCATCGATTTATATTAATCAAAATAACATCAAGCAAGCTTTGATGTGAGAAAAAGTTGAGAGGTGAGCTTGGTCATTACAGGTCACGGTAGCACATATTATTGCTGATCCTCGATCCAATTATTATTGGTGGAAGAAGAGAAGTCATTGTCCATCTCGGGTTGGTCTTGTTCTCATCTCAATAACCATATATACTTAGTTTTCCTTTTAGTGATCATTTGATTAATACATTAATACTATATAATTAGAGACTCCACATAATTGAATCTTTGTGGGGTTTGTGTACGAGAGAAAGCCAGCAGACGTCATCATACAGTATTTTGCTTTTGAAGCTAAACCGATTTAGTGTGTCTGCATGGGAAGCATCTCAAACAAAAGGAATGCCACTCATTTTTATTATAAACTTGTATCGGAAGTTTGTATTGGAGTGTGCGTGTGTGTGTGTGTGTGTGCACGCGTTTATGAATTCACTGTGTTCAGATAAGATGACAAAAATTCCACATTTATAAAGTATACAGCACAGTAAAAGTGAAATCTTACATCCTTAAGTAAATGGATTTTAACTTCTCCACCAAGATTCAAAACATATATTGCATTAAGAAACCTTCATAGAAGTGAAATCTTACATCCTACACTTGGATACATGGTTGAAAACAATTGGATCCCACCAACTAGACATGTCCGCTTCCGAACTGGTCTGGCGGTTCTAACGCAACCGAACCAGGCTAGGAACCAGCTCGAAATGGAACCTAAATCAAGGAGGACCTGATTCGGTACCAGTTCCAACTTCTACGAGACTGAAACAGTGCCAGAACCAAAGGTGGCCATCTGGAACCGTCAATTCCATAACTTTTTAATAAAGTTTTCAAAATTCAATATTTTTAGCCATCAGAACCGGCCGGTTCTATGAGAACTAGACTTTGACTTTTGGTGTTCAACTTTAAACTCTATTGTGCATTAAATGTGAAAGTTGTCACTAGCGTAGAACTGTTATTCAGGCCCAATTTAAGTAAAAAACTGTGACACCACGAGGCAAGGTGGATCAAAAGACCCAACCCATGGGCTTTGCACAAAAAACCGAAGTACCTCCTTCTTTCTCATGTTACTACATGATTTCACAAAAAATCCAAACAATAGTATCACTCATAAATCAAACGTAAAACCATGGTTCCTCATAGCCATGATTACAGGCTCATGTGAGTCTAGATCTATATGTCTAGCACCAAGCAAAGGGTTGGCACCACAAATCAAACACCCTTAGTAAACTTAGTCTAAACCTAATTGGACCTTGATCAAAATTTGAACCAGAGAACCTGAACCCACACATAGACTCCAACTTAAACATACACACTAGCTAGGTCTTAACTGATTCAAACCCACAATAATCCAATATCAAATTGTTTCTAAACCTGAACCATACTTTGACCAAACCAGACCCAGTGCTTGCAAGATTTTAAACCACAATTCTACCCTGCCTACAAAACTAAACGCGATTTTAGCATAAATTTGACTGGCTACGGTTTCCCAATCCAACTCGACAAAATTAAGTTAACTTTCTACTGAGATAGGCCGACTTATCAACATTTAGCAGGACAAAAGTATGAAAGTTCATCCTGGATAGGGAGGAACAGTCCTTTTCAGCGAGACCTCATCAATCCCAATCGAACCGAATTCCGCCCTGCGCCAGAATCAAACTGAAGCAGCAGATTCCCACACAAGTGGTTGTAGTTTATATCCTCATGGTGCACATGGTTCAAGTATAAAGGTTTGAGCTTAACCTCTTTGTAGGATGTCAGTTTGGCATGCAAAAGTTCACCCCAGAAAACTAATATTCAATGCCATCAAAACTCACCTAATTCATATGTCATTGTTTGCATTCAGAAACTTGACTCTAACTTACTGGAATGGATATTTCTTTTACTTCAGAAAGTGGTGGTGAGTAGACATGTCCGGTTCTGGTTGGCTCAGAATTGAACTTGTTTAAGGTCAGTTTCGGTTTTGGAACCGCTCGAAATCAGTAATTTTATTTAAAAAAATAAAAATTATAGAACAATTTAGAAAAAGACCCGAAGCAGTTTGGAGCCCCAGTTCTGGCTTGGTTTTGGTTCTGATTTTATAAAAGGTGAAATCGGAATCGAACTGGGTGGTTCCCGATTCTGAGCCTGGTTCGGGTTCCGGTTTCACCGCTTCTGAATTCAGACAGTTCCTGACTTGTTTTGGTTCAGATTGGAACTGCCGAGCCACTTAGGAGCCGGCCATGTCTAGTGAGGAGTAAAGTGTAGTCTCCGAATTTTATAAGCCTTACAGTAAGGAAATGGCTTGTCATACAAGTCATTCTCGTCCCAAGGCGAGCAATTAGAATATTTTAGGATACTCCACTCTTCGGCCATGGGCGGTTGGGTTGCATCTGGTTCATATCCTTGACGTTTTCGCGATGTCATGGCTTTCACTTCCCTTGTGCACTCCACACACACACACACACAAAGACAATGCATGTATAAGTGTATGTTCCCTAACGAAATTCTTCCGGTGATGTACTCGTCACAATTGAATTATTGGGATTATAGATAAGCCTGTGGCGTGAATTCTTTGTTGATTGCAGCCTTTAAGGATTCTTTTCTTCACAACTATCAAAACCACTCCATATGCCTCTAACTATCAAGAAGTTTCAGCTTCAGGACTCTCATGCTCTATTGTAAGAACACAAATCAGCGTACAATATCATGCAAAGAGGAACAAACCGAGCCATTTCAGGATCGCTTCGAACTTGGTCTTGAAAGAAGCTCTTCGACCTTCAAAATACATCCACCCAAAGCCGACAAGAACTGCCTCTCTCTCTCTCTCTCACACACACACATGTACATACCCCAGACACGCACGCACACATATAATGTAGGTTCGTGAAATGTTATTAATATATATGAATTTTACATCCGTCCAGTTTACATGATACTGCATACGATAAATTATTTTAAGTATTAGCTGGCAAGAAACAGGACAACAGTTTAAATACTATTTCTTCCAATTTGAGCTCAGGCCTAAGGATTTAGTTACCGTCTGGATTCTAGCTAGCTTCATTTCGAATTCGTGCATATTCGGGCACATTGATGTACAATTCAGGAAGAGTGATTGTGGAGCGGAGGGATGGCAAGTTATCATAGGATTATTAACGGATCACTGTAGGCAATGCAGTCCTTTCAAATTGCTTATAGGATCCAATAAAATCGCAAACCATCTCTCTCTCTCTCTCTCTATCACCTTTCAACTCTCTCTATACAAGCATACATACATATATACAAATATGTTGTTAGTTGCTTTCATATATATATATATATATATATAGAGAGAGAGAGAGAGAGGGAAAAAGAGATAAACTAGATCGTGCCTACCTTTGACATGCCCATCAAATTGAGTGAGTGTAATTTAATATTTTAGAGGGTTTCAAAAATGAAAGACATTTTTATTATACTCATGTGACTTAAAAGCAACACATTAGTAGAATTCAATCATACTAGACACACATATATAGAGAGAGATGAGTATGTATGTACATATGTTTAGGTTATAAGTGCTTCACACTCATGGAACTATTAGAGCACAAGATACATTTTTTACATATGAGCCTATGCGGAATGCATATAGGGGTGCTCATGGGGTGAGGATCCCCTGCTCCCTGCAGGCCCTGCCCCAAATGAGGCGGATTTGGGGGTTCATGAAAAGTTCGGGGCCGGGGAGAGCTGAGGCAATCCTGCACGGATCAGGATAGGGATGAGGACTCCAAGTCCCTACCCCATGGACCCGCTTTCAAGGTCCATATCTAGCAGACATGAAACAGAAATCCTCATAAGACTCCTTTCTCAAATCTTCTCTTATCTCAATAAAAAGGAAACTCTACCCACTAGCGGTACTACTACTCTCTCTCTCTCTCTCTCTCTCTCTCTCTCTCTCTCTCTCTCTCTCTCTCTCTCTCATTGAGCAAGGAAGCAAATAAGGGTGATAAGGTATTGCACCTAAGAGATGGTTGTTGCTCAAACCCAACAGCACCAGGGTTCAGTGCTAAATGTCTTAATTCTCTATTTTGTTTGGGTATATCCCTTTCAAGAAGACTTGAGAAATAAATTAGTGCTCCAATTTGTGTCATTTTCATAGTAGTTGCTAATGCCATGCTGGATATGTGATTCCTAGAGATATCCAAGTGTGTGAGATTGTTCAATCCTTCACTCCGTGTTATCTCGCTGACAAGTAGGTTATTGCTTATATTAAGGTACTTCAAGTTGGGTAATGTACCAAAAATACTAAAAGTGAGGAAAGAGTTAGTGCTCCAATCTGGTTGTTTTCTAATCTAAGTCTCTTTCAACCTTTCAATTTCTCAAACCTCTAAGTATGGGTGTGGTTAATTGATTATCATACACACTGAAGATGACAAGTCATCTGCCATGACATATTCCTTGAGGTATAGAACATGATAGGAAATTTGTGGCCAATTGCAAATTTGTGAGCTTTTTGAGCTTTGCTATTTCTGAAAGAATGCACCCACTTAGGTTAGAAACAGTTGGTCCCCATGAGGGCAGGAATGAGGATTCTTCGTGGGACCTATGGAAGAAAACAGGGATAGGTCCCCATGGTGACTCATGGTGGTACTAGAATGGGATGTCATCACCCTTCTACCGGATTCATGAAAATAGTCTCTAGAAGTGAACGATGATGGCAACAACCACACTCAATTACTTCAATTTAAACTTTATTGATACACAATAAAATTAATAAGCATGAAATAGTTTCTCTTCCCTTCAATAACTCACGACCAATACACTCTTGTATAGAATAAGGATCTTTAACAAATCAACCTATTCAGCTCTTGTTGATGACTATGTATAAACATACACAACATAGAGATTGAAGAGAAAGAAGAACTTGCTTTGCTCTCCAAAGGTAGAATATTCATTAATGGTTAAACTTTTATGACAAGAATTTAATGAGATCTTAAATAATAACACCCTAACAAATGGAAAAGGATCCTAATGAACCACTCTAGATCCAAACCAAATGAACCTAGATCCAAATTATATCAAATTGAACCTAAATAAGTAATACTTGCTAAACACCTTAATATTGGTCACATATGACCTGCTTATTGTAGAACTAAAGCAAATACAAAAGGCCCTAAACAAAAGTACTCAAAGGCATGTTAAGAGCTCAACCCCTACATGTGAGACTCCCATACTGTGTGTGGCATGTGTATGGGTAGCACTTGCAATTGGTAGTGTAACAACTCTTCTCTGGCCTAGGGGGACCTCGCCCTCGAAGTCTCAACAAGAAACTCCAATATGATGGTCACTCCCCTACTAAGTCGGGCTCCACCTCCAACTACACATCCTTGGCCTCCAAAATGTCCATTTGGTGTTCACACCGGGACACTCATCGGTGCACATGTGCCATCATCCATTTGATACATCAATGACTGCCTCATACTTTTGCCACCATGTCCTAGCTTTGGGTATCATCTAGTCTGTAACACCATTGAAGTTGGTCAGCCCCAAGCCACACCACTAATCATTCTACAATAGCACCCCCAAAGTCACCCATGTGCAATTGTTGTTCTACCAGTGCACCTAGCACCACACTACATGAGTGTCATGTGCCTTGCCTTTGGCACATGCACTCATTGTTTTGCAGCAACCCCACTATAATGTCTCTACCAAGTGTCACCTCCCTTGATTGAGCCTAACACCCCAACCAGCTGCTACACCTTCAACAAACTCTTGACCTCGCACAAATAATTGTGGTCCTCTCACACATAAAAAATTACCTCTATGCAGTCTAGACAAAGATTGAATACTCTTGCCCCATACCTCTTTTGGCCACAACCTAGTGTCAAAGAAGAGGACAATAATATTTTCAAGGTGGATGTCTCTAAACCACATTGTGGAAAGAAGTTTGAATCCTCCTCATTCATATACACAAGTCCACTAAGATGCAATGCCATCAATATTTTCATTGTAAGCAAGGAGTTGTATTCCACATGAGTCTCCTCCCTCCTCATCTACAAGGTTGCTCCTCGAGTTTGGCTCCTTCTGAATCACATTAAGTAGCTCGCAATGTATAACCGAGCTACATTATGGTCAACTACATAACCATCATCGGCTGGAACCTTCATCACATCTGTAACAGAATGGTCCTAAGGTAATGGCAACACCCACACTATTGTAACCATATGAACTTATGACACTCAATAAAGCAAGGAGTGACATAATACTTGGATCGGTTACAAAATACCTAAAGCCATTGTGAGAGTGGCACCCCATAGGGCATGTAGCTTCATCTCAAATTGATCAAGTTTCCCTGCGCTTCGATGCATATGATGTTGTCTATTGTTGATCTTCACTAGATGAAAATATTATATTGTTGATGCCATAGGTCTCTATCATAAAAGCCTTGTTCGCTCAAGAAAAAATTGCACTTGAGAAGTCCCTAAGGGAGATGGTAGTTTCCATTACGAACAAAGAACAAGAAAGGCTTTATATCTCTTCAGCACGTGCATTGGAATCTGTAAGCCCACGAGCCATAGCCACACGAGTCCTTGTAATTGATACTCAATTGTCCTCCTCAATAACGAATAAATTGTAGATAAATGTAGTCATAGCCATCTAGAAGACTCAAGTAAATGGGATTTGGATATGAATCCAATCCTAGTCTCAATATAACCCTAGCTGAATTAGTTCCTAGTTACATCATATTAACCAAAATAAGTGTACTTAAACCAAACCCCAAAGGGGTTTACTCCACTCTAGGATAATATCTACAACACTTGGGCTCTAGCCATGTATGTGTAACATGGGCACTTATTACAAAGCATAAGAATGCATGCCATTGTGGTACGGGTGAGCGGCTTGTGCTCCTCGAAGGCATTGTGCATGTGGGGCAATCATATGCTACTCGAGACGCTAGAACTTCTAGAGTGTGTACCATGACAATCCTCTCTTGGTTGAGTTAGGCCTCCTCCTCAAGGTCTCGAATGAATAGAGCTCTTCTGACATTCTCCTAGTTGAGTGTTGACCCCAACTAGCATCTATTGAGTGACTCTCCTGTCAGCAACTTTGTACCTCTCGGATGCACCTACACTCGAGCCTCCATAAAGCATAGTAATGCCTTATCATGGCCGCATGCTCTACATGTCTGGCATAACCATCATCTGTGTGCTTGTCTCCCGATGTCAGGCCCCTTAGAATGACAACTATACATGCAGATGTTGAAGCTCTCCTAATGCCTCATCTCTAGGCTCTAGTTGCATGATGTGGACCCCTATGATGTTTGGGGAGGTTCACTCTTAGCCAAACTCCTGAAAATATGGACTCCCTCTTGGAGCTCATAATGTCTTGACGCTTGCCTCTAACTCATTGAGGAGTCTGATCACCACACTCCTTCTTTGGCAACACACTTGGGCGAAGAGAGAAAATAAAGAGGAAGATTCTTCTTTCTCTCCTGATGAAGGATCAAGAGTTTGGTAGCATAATGCACTGGATCGGCCACCTATACATCAGGATTGTCTCCACCTACATGTATAACTATGTTCATATCAACAATAGCAACTCTCCTAGCCAATGTCATTACAACAACAAGGGTGATCCATAACAAGGACTACCAAGCCTTCACAAGCTATGATCGCTTGGAGGCATATGCCTCGAAGAAGAACCCCTTCAATCTGCCTTGGCAACCAGCTCATGGAGAACATCAAGCTCCACACTCTTTTTCTCTAGTTGTAGCCAACAACACCAAATCCAACTCCCTTACCACCCATATGGCATGCATCCACTGCGGTCATGGACTTAGGAATGGCATGCAAACAAGCCTCAACATCAAGGTTCATAGGCCCCAACAACTTCACCTCATGTGCTAGTAAAGTTACACTCCTCCCCATCATAGGAGGGTCATCATGTGTGCTAAAAAGATATTAGTTTCTACTTTTCACCATTCAATAACAACAACAATTGAGAATCTGTTACGATCAATCTATAATAAACAACTATGTTGTCTGACACTTTGTTGCACCATAGAGTAGCAAACAACAACTCTGGTTGTCTATCGCTAATAGCAACTTTGTTGTTCTACATCCTATTGCAACATACAGGAGGTCAATGTTCACTCAATAGAACTGTTTTGAACTAGTTCTTTTCACAAAACAACAAATTTTGTTATTTTGTTCTCCATTACACCACACAACATTAGTAATGTGGCTTCTACAACAATGTGTCTACTTTCTTTTTTACACAAAATATGTTTGCAAGAGTCTTCCTTGCTATAACTTGAGCATCACTCAGCAACCTAGCACAACCAATGTAGGTCCTACCTCTTGCAACTTGCTTTCACCTCAACGTAGTTTGGGTCCACCATAAACAAGGCTCAGGTCAATAGAACTCGGTTCAATCGATTGTGCTAAATCACAACAACAATTGATTGAATCTTTTGGGTTTAGTAAGAGAGCTGCACAACAACAATGATCTCCAAATGACAACCAAGGATTACAACAATGACTCCTTTGTTGTGCAGAATAGGGGCAATTTGTCTTCTTCTCAGATGTTTGGAGACAATATTAAAACTACAACATTTCTTCACTCTATTACTGAATAAGGACCTAGCTACTCTAGACAATCATGACTCATATTGAACAGTGGTAATTATAAATATAGAAAAACAATTAACAACCGATTGAACTGGTCTGCAATACAATGTGCACTTGTTCCACATATGAAACAACAATGCTCGACAATAAAGGTTCTCTCTCGTTTGAAGCTCAACTTTCAAACCACAAACCACATAATAACTATGTGGTGGACTTAAGTGAACTACTCTCACACTTTCTTTCTTCCTCATAGTAAGTCTCTCTCCTCAATATTACTCACTGGAAATTCAATTGCAGGTGTTGTAAGCTCGCAATGACATGAGTACCCACCATAAGTCATTGGAGAACTTTTTGTGAGACTTAGAAGACTTTTTTTGAGCCACAAAAGTTCCTAACGGGTGGATGTGGCCGCTATGTTTTTGGCTAGTGATACCAAATTGTGGTGGTGTACGATACAAATACCGCTAGGGATCGGGGATGGGACCGATCTCCTCTTGTCCTTGGCTAAATGTTGAGTTGTGGAGGCATATTACACCTACCTATTGCGATAGAAAGGCTAGAAAAGTACATTTGAGTTGTGATGTCAAATATGTAAGCATGCTATAAGTACATTTGATGGTTTAGTGACACTCTTGGAGGTCTATGATACGAGTGAGACAGAGAAGTGTTATTTTGAGGATGGTCTTCAGGTTTGGGTACAAATTGAGTTAAGGAGGCATAATCTAGGGGACATCATAGAGGCCACGACAGTCATGGAGATCTTTATAGACATTCAGTCTGTCAAGGTAGGATCCATCGATGGTACGACTAGGAGTAGGGATGTTGGGTCCTCAAATAAGTTAAATGTGAACTAGGAGCAGTGGAAGGGTAGGAAAAATCCATGTGGTGATAAGGGCCACCAACACTAGCAATTGAAGTTTGGTACCAATGGAGAGGGTACAACTTCTACATATGGTCATAAGGGATTTAGGAGCATTGATTTCAGAGGGATCTGAGCACTAGGATCATTTTTTATTTTTAATGGGTAAGGTACCATGAGCATTGGAGGGAGTGATGAATAGGCCACAAACTTTGTATTGTTCAATGTTGTCAAGATAACTTTGGAGTTGTGACACACGATTACCTTCATGGAGGAATTCATCAATGGTACTCCTATTGAGGTGATGGCTAACATGTGAGCTACTAGTTCGATTATCTCTATACCTATAGCCCATCGACTCCAATTGCATCTCACACCATTGGAGCAGAGGTTGAATTCATGAGCAGGACTTCCAATCATGTTATAGGCATTGCCAAGGCCTACTATCTTCGAGTCAGGAGTTGGACAAGCTAACTCGACTTCATAGTGACTATGATCAACAATTACGATGTAGTCCTTGGCTGTTACTTCTTTTGTTTAGCCTTGATGGTGCCTTTTATACATATGTAAAGTTCTATATATGTAGACCCTCGACAACCCGGGTTTGTTCATGGATGTGATCCCCAAAAGGCACCTATAGAGAGCTTTGTGGTGCTATTATGTTGTTCATAACACAGTTGAAGGATGGCATGCGAAAGGGTTGTCCTACTCTTATAGTTCTCTAGGAATACAAGGACCAACATTTGCTTTGAGTGAAGGCATCCCATCAGGGATTTTTGTGGTCTTGGAGGAGTTCAAAGGCATGATGATGGCTTGAGCTTCGTAATAAGATCTCTTCCGGGCGTGGGATTGGTCATGTCATTAGGTTCATCTTTGGTAGGAACTTTATAGTTGCCTTATTTATTGCATGAGTCTATCGGAGTTGAGAGAGCTCTAGAAGCAACTGAGGGAGATTCTTGAGGCTGGGATGGTACAACCATCCAAGTCTCCTTGCCGACCACCAGTCCTCTTTTAAAGGAAGATTGATGGATGACTAAGAATATGCATAAGCTACTAGTCTTGAACAAGGTTACAATCAGATATCGTTACTCTTTACATTGGTAGCAAACCTTTTTGATAGCCTTAATGGAGCTTGTTGGTTCAACAAGCTCAACCTCCATTTGAGGTATTTGTAGGTACACATAGCACCTAGCGATCGAATGAAGACCACGATGGTGACACAGTATGAGGTATATGAGTTTCTAGTCATGCCCTTTAGGTTGATCACACTTTATATAGATTGATGAATGAGGTGCTCTAAAGATTCATAGATGAATTCATTGTCATCTACTTGGATGATATCGTGGTGTATAGTGGTATAATAGAGGAGCACACTCATCACCTTCATTTAGCCTTTACCAACACTCTTTCGTTGTTAAGAGAGAAATGTGAGTTCACCAAACATCAAATTTCCTTTCTAGGAAACATTGTAGGGGTTGGTGTAGTTTGGATGGATCCACATAAGGTTAGATCCATCGCAGATTAGGAGGCACCATGAATGGTGCTTGACCTGCAAAGTTTCCTTAGCTTGGCGAACTATTACCATAAGTTCATCGAGCACTTTTACAGGATCCACCCCTCATCGAGCTTTGAAAGAAGGGCTTGTCGTGTTAAAATGCTAGTTTTGGTGCCTAGGAGAGCGATGGGATCGCAAGAGCGTACCGACTCTGGGTTGGATGGTGGTTGGCAGAGCAAGACTTAGTGGTGTTGAAGCTTGATTTGTATCTTCTTATTCTTGAGTATAATTTTTTACTCTCACATAAGTTGGTGGTTAACCCACATCTTGGAGGAGTCATATTCATGGATGAGTCATCCAGGGTTCATTCCTCGAGTGGTTTTAAATAATGCATGGGTTGGTGGATCGTGTGTAGTGTTGAGGATGATATCATCATGTATTGGTTCAGGTTATAGGGAGGTTTGTCATCTTAAGGGTGTTAGTTTCAGGTGAGGCTGAGTGTGGAAGACCACAAGCAACTTTGTGAGGCCAAAAGTCTATTACACGTGCAACAGTCAGCATATAGCACAGGGGTTGTAGTCGAGAGACTGTAGAAGAGTGAGCACATGACATGCATGTAATACAATGTTAGGCACGTTGTACGTCAATAGGACAACAACTACACTTAGGAGACCTTAGAGGGGTTGCAATAAAGTAGCTAATTGTGCAACTTCAAGCTTACCAAATTTGGTCGTGTTGTAAACAGGATGTGGCCTAGCGAGAAGGTAGTCATGGCAAATGTATGAGGCGATCACTAATATTTCGAGTAGATGATGGTGCATGGTACGTAGATGAGTGTCCTTGTGTGTGAACACTTGGTGGACAAGCTAGAGGTTAGAGGCGTGAAGTTGGAGATAGAGACGGACTTAGCCGGAAGAGTGATTAATGAGGTGGTGGTCACTTTTTGGGACCTTGAGGGAAAGATCTCCCTTGGCCAGTGGAGAGTTGTTACAATACTAGTTCCGAAAGAGTGATTAATGAGTTACTTTTGTTTAGGTCTTTTGTTATTTACTTTGGTTATACAACAAGTGGTCATATATGACCAACATTAGGGTGTTTAGAGAGTATTGTTTATTTGATTCAGGTTGATACGACTTGAATATAATTTTGATTCATTTAGAGTATCATTTGGTTTGAGTCTACCGTGACTCATTTGGATATGTTTTCTTTCTTTAGTGTTTTCATATTTAAGCTCTCATTGATCTATTGTAAAGAGACAACCATTAAATATAAATTCTATCTTTAGAGAGCAAAGATCAAATTCTTCTGATTCTTTCTCTTCCATCTCTACATGTTTGTGTGTGTATATGCTTCTCTACGTGCTTGTGTGTGTATGCGCTTTAGGACAGTAGGAGCATCTGCAAGGGATCATCAATTGGCTCATAGAGAACATCATACTCCACAATGTTCTCTCGGTTGTCACTAAAAATATTGAATCCAACTCCCTTACCACCTAACTGGCATGCATCCATTGTTGTCATGGACTTAGGAATGACCTACAAGCAATCCTCAACATCAAGGCTTGTGGGCATCGACAATTATACCTCAAGTGACAGTAAAGTTTCACTCCTCTCCATTGTAGGAGGAAGAACATGTGCTAGAAGAGTTTGTGTATTTGTTATCTAAAGGAATGAGTTGTAACTTTATCTCAAACTACTGGAACCTTCGGTTTATCTCTATCTAAAAATCCATCATAGCCTATATCTCTCTTAACAAATGCATCAACGACGAGGATGGATCTCAGATGGTATTACAAGACCTCCTCTACTTGCAATAACAACAATGGATGAAGTCTTCATTTTGCCATATCTAAGGCTAATATGATCATGAGTGAAGTTGTTTTATAGAATTTGTCTAGATATGCATGTGAGGTAAGATCTAACCTTGAGTTATGTCATTTTGTGGTCGATCAACTTGAGATGAGTTTGATATGCATGGATCTGATACAAAACAATAGATTGGATGTAGATCTGGTTGTATTTATCTGAATTAGGTTATGATTTTATCATTCATTGGAAAACCGTGACTGAATGAGACTATAGTTGTAGTTGGAATTGATATGGTATGTGTTGTCCTTTGTGTTGCGTGTAATTGTCTTGAAGCAACACGATTTGTTGTCAAAGAATTCATGAGAGTCACTTGTAATGTTTATTGTATTGTTTGTTGTGTATTTGCTAAAATTCAGTTGCAAGTGTATTCTTTGATATTTTTGTGTCAGTAATGGCTATTGTTAAGCATTAGCATAGTTGATAGAGTCGGTCTGGTCTTGGTTTGGTTTATATGGAATAAAAGGGATATGTTGCTTCTTATGCGAGTAAATACGTAATAAAACTCTCTCTTACCATGAATAAATATATAACAAAACTTTATTCCAAGACAATTTTATAATAAACCAAGTGTAATGAATAAATATGTAATAAACTCCTCCAAATCAAGTGTAATCAAATGTGGACTTATCAATCATGATCAAACTCCTCCAAACCATGGTTGATCATGGCCTCAAAGCAGTGGTTTCCACCTGAAACCACATGAACCAAAATGGTAGAATTTGTCTAGCAACCAACTGAATTCACCACACTCGAAGTGGCTAGATAGTGCTCACAAAAATAATGATTTTCAAGTAGTATAAAATTGGTTTTTGCCCAATTTTTTTCTCTAGTTTTGTGAGAAAGTCGTTTAGCCAAACTCAAGCAACTGGTGAATAGATTTGCTCCTCCGGATTCTATCATGACTTGGTTTGGTTTTATCACCTTCGTAGGTTGCTCCACCCTCTATAAAACCATCACAAAAGATAACAACACCTCATTGCAACTAATTGGATTAATAGAACTTGAAAATACAAAAAAAACATATTTTTGAAGGTGTTTGAGCCCAAAACTGCCACAACCGATTCCCGAACTTCTACTAGTCACCTTTCACCATAGAAAATACCTCATTGGGCATCACATACAGTCCAATAGGCTATGATACCTAATTATCACTGCCCTTCTACCAGATCTATAAAAACAATCCCTAGAAGTGCTTGGTGATGAATACAACTATGCTCAATTCTCTTATACTCTCTCGATACACAGTGAAATTAAAAAAAGAAACAACCTCTCTTCCTTCTAATAACTCACGACCAATACACCATTGTATGTGGGATAGAAAACTCAGCTCTGGTCGATGGATATGAAAGAACACACATGTAGAGATAGAAGACAGAAAAAAAACTTACATTTGCTCTCTAAAGGTATAATCTTCATTAATGGTTGAACTCCCACTATAAACTCAATGTGAGCTTCAATTATAAAACCCTAATAGATGAAAGTAGACTCTAATGAACCGCCTCAAATTCAAACCAAATGTCGAACCTAATGAACTTTCAAATTATATTAAACTGAATCCAAATACGCAGTATTCACTAAACACCCTAATGTTGATCACATACAACCTACTTATTAAATAACCAAAACAAATATAAAAGCCCTAAACAAAACTATTCAAAGACATGCCAAGGGCTCAATCCTGGCACATGAGTCTCTCCCACCGTGCATGGCGCACAAATGTGAAGCACTCAAAATTGACACTATAACATGGGGACGGGAGAAACTTCTAGTTCCCATAGCAGGGACGGGGTAAGGATGGGGCCGAAGTCCTTAATCAGGGATGGGGATCATGATCCCTGCCCACGCCTTGCCTCATGAACATCACTAAATGCATATGTAAACAACCTTGAATGTGATTGTCAATATGAGTTTTAATAAAATATGTTCCCTTGTTGATTTAGTGCGAGCAATTTACCAGGTATCAACTACTCTATTGTGCTTCTTAAAGCAAAATCATAACTGGAAAAAAAAATGTTTGCCAAAAGAGAAGTTAGACCCTTTATAGAAATTTATTATTGAATTCCCAGATTTAGGTCTGTTTCCAGTGATGCATTTGCCCCATATCAGATCATCTAGATTGCCTTTCGACCATCACGAATTGAAACTCAATGACCTAATGTTAGCCATATTGTTATGCCTTTGGCCCAAATTAAAAAAAAATTGAAATTTTGAAAAAAAAGGAAACATATGGAACTGGGTGGTTTGGAACCGCTAGTTTCAATTTTGACCCAATTCCGTTCTGATTGCACAACTGAACCGAGTTGTTCCTGGTTCAGCTTGGGTTTCAGGTTGTTCCTGACTCAATTTGGTTCCGGTTGGAGCCGTTGGGCTGGTTCCAGACTGGCCATGTGTAGCTCTGCCATAGTGATTTAACTATCGTTAGTTGTCACCAAATGCAATCTCGATCGGAACCAGGCTCTGTTATACATAGACTCAACCATTCTTATCTGAGGAGTGAGATTATGCTAACGAGTAGAGGATTCTGGTTGGAAGAGCTCCCCTATATATATATGTGTGTGTGTGTGTGTGTGACCGATTCACGAGTGCTAGGGAGTTGAAACTAGACATGGCCGGTTTCGAAGAGGTCCTACGGTTCCAATCAAAACCAAACCGCACAAGAAACTGGCTAGAACCAGAATCGTTGAAACTGGGTCAGGACCCAGACATGGAACACAAGACCAACTGGTTCAGTTTGATTCCAGTTCTCCATTCTATAGAACCAGATTGGTTCGAAATCGAAACTGGTGGTTCCAAACCGTATCCAGTTTCTTATATTTTTTATTGTTTTCTAAATTTCAATAAATTTTTATATTTTCTCCCTGGTTCTGAACGGTTTGAGCTTGAAATTGAAATCGGCAATTCCAAACTGAAACTAGAACTGACTTGGTCCCAACTCCGTTCTGATTCAAAACTGGCCGCTTGAAACAGCCATTTCTGGTTTTCGGATAACGTCTACTTGAACCTAAGGTAATGATCGTTTACCGTTTTGCTGAAAGCGGGCGCCTAAGGTCCATGGTCTTACGAGCTTCCCGATACCTGTGTTTTTGGGTAAATTTTGGAAGAGAACAGAAAAAGAACTTCGAATACTAGCAACCTTAACAGCAACGTCCACACAGTTCACTGGGGTCAGTTAATACAGTTTCATCAATTGAGCGACTAAAGGGGGCTGACATAAACGTCTAAGTTAATCGAATCAGCCCCCTCGAGTTAGCAATGAAAAGTTCAGTCAACAGCTGCACGACGATTTTGGGACGTAGATCCAATTGAAAGCATGTCTCTTCTATCCGACAAGCACCATCAATATTCTTCGCTTCACACATTCACCTATCAGCTCTGTGAAGGTCCCGATCTCGAAAGGCCCGGTTGCTGTTGCTGCAGAGCGGGTGGCAGTTGGTGCATTGCAGCAACAAAAGCGGAAATGGAGGTTGCTACTTTACGAGGTTTCCTCACAGCGGTTTTCTTCCAAGGATACTTGTAACTTTTCTTTTGTTTTTCTCTCTCTGTTTTCAGTGTCATGCACTGTTTATTTATAGAGTGTAAAACAGACTTTTGAGTCCGTTGCCCGAGGTGATTTTCTGAAGACCGCCAGTTTTTGGCCTGCGGTTTTCTAGAACCGTTGGTTTTTCTTTTTTTGATTTACTATTAAAGAGGAGAGAGAGTGTACACGCGAGAGAGAGAGGGAGAGAGAGAGGAAAGGAGAACAGAGAGAGAGAGGGAGCTCCGGTTGCCGGCAGTTGGTGCTAAGGCCGGAGCTCTTCGATGTTGGCTGGCCTTTTCCAGCTTGTTTCAGCTTTTTTTGGTTCAGTCAGGCTGTTGCCTTGTTTCGGCTTGTGCGGTGGCTGACACTTTCCGGCCTGTTTTGGTTCAGTAAGGTCGTCGCCTTCACTTCTGACCTCAGATCTGGTTATTCTTGCCTTGCTTCGGTCTTAGATCTGGCCATTGCCTCTGGCCTCAGATCTGGCTGTCGCTTCTGGCCTCAGATCTGGCTGTCGCCTCTAGCCTCAAATCTGGCTACCACCGCTGCCTTGCTACCGGATTCTTTCTCTTCTCTGTTCTTTTCTTGTCCCATTGTCTTCTTTCTTTCTTTTTTTTTGCTTACCTTCTCTTCCTGTTTTTGATTTTCTCTTCCTCTCCTTTTTTTGCTGGGTTTGTTAGGCCCTCATACTAATGAAAATCTTGATCTCTTTCGAGGAATGTCCGGTTGTTATTGTTGTTGAGCGGGTGGCAGTCAGTGCGTTGCAGCAGCGGAAGCAAAAATGGAGGTTGCTACTTTACAAGGTTTTACGACGATTTTCTTCCAAGGAGACCTGTAACTTTTCTTTTGTTTTTTTCTCTCTCTGTTTTATGTGTCATGCACTACTCTATTTATAGAGCAGTGGTTGCTCATGGTCTCTTGGCTTGCACGCTGGGTTTCCCTTTTCTGAGCAGTCCGAATCCAAATAGTTACTGTGAAATTCGGTAACCGTCCGATGGTTACACTCGACCCCATCCGATAACCCCATCTCTGGTAACAGACTGGTGGGCCACCCTATAACACTCTGCACCAACGATGAAGACGATGATATATTATACTATTTGAAACATCAAAAAATAAATTTTATAATTATAATAAATTGGTTGAGATTAATGATGCCAACGAGGGGCGTTTGCTTTTACATAGAAAGAAAAAGTTTGGTTAGATATTTATTCCTTATTGGTGGATTTTGTCTCAGTCCTGTTTCCTTATGTAACAAATAATAATAAACCAAGAAACCAGCTATGGAATACCAAACAATGAATGATATCTGGGTCGTATAAATGAATAAAATAATTGATGCTTATGGAGACAATAGCTGTAATGTGAAGAATGGTCAGAATGAAGTGGGTTAGAGAGGTGTTCAACAGCAGAGAAGAACCCGTAAGCGCGCGCGCGAGAGAGAGAGAGAGAGAAAGAGAGAGATGCAACGACTTTTAAGGGTCCAAGAGTCTCAAATGATTTAATGAAAGAGGGGTTAAAACTAACTTGATCTTTTCTCAAATAATTTGTTAGAAAAAATTTAGAAAGGAAATTTCTGGTGAGAGAAAGAGAAAAGTGGGGAAGAGTTGGAAGGGGAGGGAGAAGGGGAAAGGGTGTGGCTTGTATTGGTTCCAACGGCCGAGTAAACAACCTTTGCCCAACTGGTTGGTTGGCCGCCAACTCGATTTCACTGAGTTCTTCTGGGGAGAAGGTTCAGCAACTCTTTCCCTCTCATATTCCGTATTGGTTTATATCTTCTTTGATTTGATTTTTTATATTTTATATCGATTCAATAAATATAACCCACTCCCACAAGGATCAAAAGGCCTCACTTTTTGTAGTATAAAAAAGAAGAGGCCTGCATCATCGTTTCTGTTTCTTCTCTCCAATATTCTGATCCGGTGATGCTGTTCCTCTTCATTTTTTTAAAGAAATCTCACGGTTTATTATCATTTTGAACCGTCCTATTCCTGTAGTTTCTTCATTTTTCTTTTGTAAGATTGGGTTTCTCAAGGTTTCATGTGTTCGTGGTTTCTCAAGAGTTCTGTTTTTTTTTTCTGTTTGATGGGGAGTTGGTGAAAGGGGCCACGGTGAAATTTTTGTTTGTGGGGATATTTGTTGCCATTTCTTTTGAGGAGAGAAGAGATTGAGTGTTTGGGAGGAGGGACTTTGTGATTTTGCAAAGGGGTCAGGTGAAGATGCACAACAATTTCCTCACAACAATAAGGAGTCTTAAGTTGGTTGATGGATGCAAGGGCAGCCAGGTTTATGCTGTCAATCCTGGTGATAAGGTTCAGGAGGAGCCCCGGAGCTTACTTCGATGCAAATCACATTCTTGTAGCCTTTCCACTGTTGATTCTGTTCTTCCGTACGGGTAATGTCATGTTACTCCGTTTTATTAATATATCTCTTTTGGTTTTGATTTTTCTTGATCTGCTCTCTCCTATATGACATCAATGTTGTCAAGTCAAGATCTCTATGTCAATGTAAGTAGTTTCGCAGTGGAGAATGTTTAAATTTATTACATGAAAGAGCCTGCTAATAGGGTTTGCACTGATTTCTGGCTATTGTGGAATGACAGTATGCCTAATACAGACCTCTTAGAGCCACCTATCGAGCCCCATTTGAAATTTGTGGACTTTGTGGAGACATTGGCTAGTATTTATGAGAAACTGGAGAATGCATCAGATGAAGAAAAATGTGATTTGCATATAGAACAATCTATTGTCTTGAGAGGCATATCAGATCCCAAACTGCTAAGACGCAGCTTGCGATCTGCACGTCAGCATGCTATTGATCCTCACAAAAAGGTTGTTCTTGCTGCATGGTTGAAGTATGAGAGGCGAGAAGATGAACTAGATGGTGCACTGTCTATGAATTGCAGCGGAAGAATGATAGAATGCACAAAGGAAGCTCTAGTTGAAGGCTACAATCCAGCCTGTGCATTTGATCCTTGTGACTGTAGGAGACCACCACCTGATCCTGAGTATCATTTACACCGGTATTTGGATGGAGTTGTCAGAACGGACAGCATATTTGAGGGGGACATTGACAAGGAGGACGAATGTTCCACTTCTGATGCTGATGATGATTATGTCTTTTTCTGTATAGGAGATGAAGAAATCTGCTGTATCCGCCGGAAGATAGCGGCACTCTCCATGCCTTTGCAGACTTTGCTCTATGGTTGCTTTAGGGAGTCTTCTAGGCAAAAGATCAACTTTACACACAATGATATATCTGCAACTAGTATGAGAGCTGTAGATAGGTTCAGTAGAACAGGCAGGTTGGATCATTTTACACCAGATATTGTACTTAGTCTTCTAAACTTTTCAAATAAGTTTTGTTGTGAGCATATGAAATCGGCTTGTGATAAGTATTTGTCCTCTCTTGTATCCACTATAGAAGATGCTCTCATATTTGTGGAATATGGAGTTGAAGAAAGCGCATATTTGCTTGTAGCTGCTTGTTTACAGGTTTTCCTGCGAGAGCTTCCTAAGTCTTTGCAAAATCCAGAAATAAGGGAGCTCCTTTGTAGCCCCGAGGGTAGGAAAAGATTAGACATGGTGGGTCATTCTTCCTTTGCTCTGTACTATCTCTTAAGTCAGGTAGCTCTGGAGGAAGATATGATATCCATCACGTCAGTTATGCTTTTAGAAAGACTGGGAGAATGTGCCACATCACGATGGCAGAAACAGCTTGCCTTGCACCAATTGGGTTGTGTCATGCTTGAAAGAAAAGAATATAAGGATGCTCAACAATGGTTTGAAGCTGCTGCTGAAGTTGCGCATATTTACTCCTTAGCTGGTGTTGCTAGAGCGAATTTCAAGAGGGGCCACAAGTATTCTGCATATAAGCAAACTAACAGTGTCATTTCTGCCACGATTGCTAGGCACAAATCACCATCGGCAGCAATTGGCTGGATGTACCAAGAGCGGTCTCTTTATTGCGTCGGCAAAGAGAAAATGATGGACTTGAATTTAGCTTCAGAATTGGATCCAACACTTTCATACCCATATAAGTATAGAGCGGTAGCACTCATGGATGAAAACAAGCCCCAGGAAGCTATTGCAGAGATCAATAGAATTCTAGGGTTCAAGGTGTCTCCCGACTGTCTTGAATTGCGAGCTTGGTTCTACCTTTCTCTTGAAGATTATGAGTCTGCACTTCGAGATATCAGAGCACTTCTTACCCTGGATCCTAAGTTTATGTTGTTCCATGGACAAATTCGTGGAGATCAGTTGGTTGATCTTCTCAGTTACCGTGTTCAACAATGGAACCTAGCTGATTGTTGGATGCAACTATATGATCGATGGTCATCTGTTGATGATATTGGATCTCTTGCTGTGGTTCATCAAATGCTGGAGAATGACCCTGGAAAGGGCCTCCTTAGATTTCGGCAGTCGCTTCTTCTTTTACGGTAGCCCTCTGGCCATAAGTACTTACCCTTTCTTGTTCTTCCAGTGTTACATAAGTTGCTTTATTTTTCTCATATTCATAATCCCAGCTTGTTGTTTTCGTCCTTTTGCAGTAAGTTGTCAGCATGATCAGTCCTTTCCCAATTTGTCATCCTCCTGACCAGATATACCTGCCACTTAAGCATGATGTTGTTGTTGTCCGTCTGTAGCAGTTATTGTTGTTTTGCACTTTATAACTATCGATCTGTTCATGGAACTTGAATAATTTTCTTTTGCTATATTCATTATACAGCTTAAAATGTTGTGATACTTTGTTTCCTATGACTGTTCCTTTATACATACAAGAGATCTGAGATGGAAAATCAATGGTAATTACTGCAAAAAATTGAAAAACATGAAGATCCTTTCATACAGAATTCTTTTTTAGTTTCATCTTACCTTTTGATCGTTCAACTCGTAACTACCAATCACTGTGAAAACGGATTTCCCATGATATTCTCTGCAACAGCGAAAATAAGGCATTTCTTGCTAGATTGTGAAGGGTTAAGTTTTCCCCTATTCTCAGTTTATCTGAAGATATTCTCATAATATTTTTCCATTTTAATGTACACTTTTTTCCACGTTTTTGTTTCTTCCATTCTACCCTTTTGAACAAGGTTCTTCAATATTTTTATCTGAAAGTAACATCAAACCTGTTGGCTTATGTTCTTTTTTAGATTTCTATGTATCTAGGATTTGTTTTGTATATTTCTATATATCTAGAATGTTGGTTTCAAACTCCCTGGATTTCCCAAGACTTTCCTAGAGAAACCACCGTTTGAAAAATCTCTCCTGAGAAAAGCTTTTCAAAGAAAAAATGCTGAAAATTGGAGCAGCGACTGTGGCTTAAATCATGTATAACTTGTGCAGCATTTGAGTTTGTGACCTTGTTCCTGTTATTCTGAAAGCAGAACATAATTGTGGCAGTCACCATTGATTCGTGAGGGCTGGCTTGAATAGCTAAGATTTTGTTATTTGTGGCTGTAAACTAATGATTCTGTTTGCTAACAAATCCTAAAACTTGGATGTTACTGGTCCATTATTGGTTGTCTCAACCATGGATGCAGACATTTCTGTTGGCTAAAGCAGCAGAAAGAGCTACTGGATCTTCAACACAACATGCCTACACAATTTTCTTCTCTAAGGAGTTTGTTCTACTATGGAAAATAATGGGTACCATTGTTGGTCAGTCTAGAACAATAATGGGTACCTTTGTTGGTTAACTTCTTATTCCCATTTTTATGTATTTGTCCAATAGAAACTATGGACTTTCTCGTCATCTGTAGTTGTACATTTTCTTCTCCATTGTGTAGGTTAACTTCACCTTTTAATCTTTTGATATTGTAGGTTAAATTGTCAGAAGGCAGCAATGCGTAGCTTGCGCTTGGCTCGTAATAGTTCAAGTTCTGACCACGAAGGGCTTGTTTATGAAGGATGGATTTTATACGACACTGGCTATCGTGAAGAGGCATTGGCCAAGGCAGAGGAGTCCATCTCCCTGCAGAGGTCATTTGAGGCTTTTTTCCTCAAGGCATATGCTTTGGCAGACACAAATTTAGATCCAGCATCATCATCCACTGTCATCCAGCTTCTTGAGGAGGCTCTCAAATGCCCATCTGATGGTCTTCGTAAAGGACAAGTTAGTATCATCTATAGGAACTTATACGAATTATCACCATTTTTTTGCAGCGTAACACTTTCATGGTCATATTATGTGACATTGTTGTTTCTGCAGGCCTTAAACAATCTTGGAAGTGTCTATGTGGACTGTGGTAACTTGGATAATGCTGCAAACTGCTACATAAATGCTCTTAATATCCGGCATACCAGAGCACATCAGGGTCTTGCACGTGTATACCATCTTAAATCTGATAGGAAAGCAGCCTACAATGAGATGACAAAGCTCGTTGAGAAGGCTAGAAAAAATGCATCAGCATATGAAAAACGTTCAGAATATTGTGACCGAGATTCAGCAAAGAGTGATCTAAATATGGCTACACAGCTTGACCCATTGAGGACATATCCTTACAGATATAGAGCTGCAGGTAGGCTCGTTCACCTGCACGTAGTTCTGTTTTTCCTTTTCTGGATTTCCTTTATCAAGTACTGGTACTTTTGTAGTATCGGAAGTAAATCTCCGGTCATGTTCAGCCCTGACCGTGAAGGTTTTGACAGTTGGAGGAAAAAAAATACTAAACACGGTTATTATGATTGGTGAGCTGGAACTACGTTGATTTATTAGTTGCCAAAGTCACAATTACGCTTCATCTAGTCTCCGTGATTTATTTGAACATCTAGCGAATGTCCAGCAACTTAGTAGAAAATCAAAAGTATCGCTTCATCTCAGGAATTTTGGAAGAGTAAAGATCAACTCACTGTTAGTCATATAGATACGCAAACTGAACCATTCCACTAAAAGGCAACAATACTGCCAATAGATATGAACCTCTGGTTGCATTTTTTTTTTAAAAACTAAAAATCAAGAAAAGTACTGAAAAATCCAAGCAATTCTAGACAATCTTGAAACATCGAAAGAAACATGATAGGTGAGAAATTAGACATATTTTCTCTACAACCATAGAACATGATTCATTAATAATTTAACAACATTAAACAATATAACAGCCTCTTAATATAATCTAATAGTAATGAAATCATGCATGGTGGGCAAACTAATAACATTTACTGACTTTTATCATGAAAAACATGAAACCACAATTGCGTTCTTCATCACAATATAATTAGAAAAACTATTTAAGTTCTAAACCTTTACAAATAAGCCATTGTTAATAATTAGTACATCATGATATTCTCTTTCCATTGTCTCACCAACCTATGCTAACATAATTTTATTTCTTAACCTTGTTACTTATGCCACATTCTATGTTATTAATAGCATGATATAGCGTTTTAGCGGGTCATAAACCGCTATAATGCCCAAATATTAACGGGTGACCATGCTGGGCGCTAAATGCACAGTTAACACCGCTAGCAGCCCACTATAGCTATATTAGCATACAAGGTTATTTGGGTCAAGTCGATTTAGACTCGACCCAAATAAAATAAAAACCTAACCTTTTGTTCATTTCCTTGCCTGCTCTCTCCCTCTCTCTTTCGCCTGCTCTCTTATGACCACCCCCCGCCACACCCTCCCCCTCTCTTTCGCCTGCTCTCTAATGACTACCATCTGCTTGCTCTCCGATGACCACCACCCACGTGCACCCTCTGCCATTGACGGCCACCACGTAACCATTTCTTTCTCTCTCTCATCCCCTTATGCCTTGTAACCATTAATGGATGTTATGTTTTGGACTTGTTATTTATTAGGCTGTTAGATGTATCTAAGAAGAGGATTAGAAAATTCTAGTGGTAAATGATGATATAAAAAATAGATGGAAAAACTATTTTTATAAGCTTTTTAATGAAAATAAATATGTTAGTATTAACTTAGGAGAGTTAGCCAAATCAGAAAAGTATATAAACCACAATTTCTACCGACGCATTTAAAAGAATGAAGTCAAAGAGGATCTTAAATATATAAAAGGTGGTAAATCGGTAGGACCAGACAATATTCCTATAGAAGTTTGGAAAATCCTAGGAGAAACAAGAATCACTTGGCTCCTAAGACTATTTAGTGAAATATGGAGAAACCAAAAGATGCTCGAGGAATGGAGAGTGAGTACACTTATACCCATATTTAAGAACAAGGGAGACATTTAGAATTGTGCGAATTATCAAGGTATCAAGTTAATGAGCCATACTATGAAATTATGAGAAAAAATTATCGAACATAGGTTAAGACAAATATCAAGTACAACAGAGAACCAATTTGGATTCATGCTAGGCAGATCTAATGTTGAAGCGATTCACCTTTTTATACGTCTTATTGAACATTTTAGAGCAAAAAAAAAGACCTTCACATGATATTTATTGATCTAGAAAAAGCTTACGATAGGATACCGAGGGAGGTTCTTTGGAGAACCTTGGAAAAAAGAGGTATCCCTTTGACATACATTAACCTTATAAGAGACCAGACTTCTTTGAAGTTAATATTGGGTTACATCAAGGATTAACTTTAAGTCCATACTTATTTATAATGGTGATTGATGAGTTAACAAAACATATTCAAGATGAAGTAGCTTGGTGTGTGTTATTTGCAAATGACATTGTGTTAGTGGAGGAGTCTAAGGAAAAAGTTAATAGAAAATTGGAACTATGGAGAGAAACATTAAAAAGTATAGGCTTTCGACTTAGTAGAACAAAGATCTAGCTTATTGTGAGTTAATTGCTAACATGACACATGATAGGGCTCTGTGGAAACAAAGAATCCAGGTAGCCAACCCCGTCTAGTATGGGAAAAGGCTTAGTTGTTGTTGTTGTTGTTGATTTGTAGGAAAAAAGATAGAGCGTGTTGTAAAGATTGCAAGGTAATTCTAGGAGAAAGTTTAACCACCCAACATCAACTTTTAATTATGGATTTACTGGTAAAAAAGTAGACAAAAAAGAAAAGAGTAAATCGAGCTATTCAGACTAAATGGTGGAACCTCAAAAGCGAAAAAGAGGGTATATTTAAACAAAAAAGACCTTCAAGGAGATGCTTGGAATAAGAAAGTGACGAAAGATGTGTTAGGTGAATCTAAGGGAGGTGTACTGGCACAAAAAGAAGCTTATTGGTGTTGTGAAGTAGTGCAAAATATAATGAAGGCAAAGAGGGCATATTATAAATTACATTATGCTAAGAAAACTAGTGAAACTTTAGAGGCTTATAAGAAAGGAAAGAAAGAAGCGAAAAATGTCGTGAATGAAACTCCACTCATGTAAGGGATCACCCTTGCATTGCCGGTCCCAAGCCCGGATAAAGGAGGAGGGTTGTGTTAGGCTTCCGACAGCCAGCGTAAAACTTCGTTGGATTTTTATAACATGGATTACAAAAATTATGAGCATTGCTTTGGGGCGTCCCTGCCTAGTGACGTACTGTAGAGCCCGAATGCAGTAATAAGTAAGCAAGGGCCACTACATTTTTGCCTGAATGTAGTGAATCAATTGCAGAGAGGGTTCCCACATCATGGACGGGTGTGGGTAAAGAAGTTAGTCCCACTACATTGCTGCCCGACCAACAACATCAACAACTACAACAACAACTAAGCCTTTTCCCATACTAGATGGGGTCGGCTACATGGATTCTTTGTTTCCACAAATCCCTATCGTGTGCCATGTTAGCAGTTAACTCCCAATAAGCTAGATCATTCTTTATTGTTTCTTTCCAACACTTTTGTGGTCGTCCTCTACCTCTTTTAATACTTTCCAAATTTAGTTTTTCTAACCTTCTTACAAGTTCTTCTTTTGATCTTCTTTCTATATGTCCAAACCATCTTAAACGATGTTCTCTCATTTTATCCTCTATTGGTGCCACTCCTAATTTGTTTCTAATAACCTCATTATGTATACGGTCTTTTCTTGTGTGACCACTCATCCATCTCAACATCTTCATTTCTGTCACAGACATCTTTTGTACATGTTGATGATTAACTACCCAACACTCAGAACCATAAAACATGGCAGGCCTAATTGCTGCTCTATAATATTTACCTTTTAATTTTAATAGTATCTTCTTATCACAAAGAATACCTGATGCTCCTCTCTATTTTAACCAACCAGCATTAATTCTATGTGTAACATCTCCATCAATTCTTCCATCACTTTGAAAAATTGACCCGAGGTATTTAAAACTTTCCTTTTGGGGAATGCAATGTGTGTCAATTTTAATTTCTATGTCCTCTGAAGTAACCAAATGATCAAACTTACATTCCATATATTCTGTCTTTGTTCTACTAAGTCGGAGGCCTTTGCTTTCTAATGTTTCTCTCCATAGTTCCAATTTTCTATTAACTTTTTCCTTAGACTCCTCCACTAATACAATGTCATCTGCAAATAACATACACCAAGGTATTTCATCTTGAATATATTTTGTTAACTCATCCATCACCATTATAAATAAGTATGGACTTACAGTTGATCCTTGATGTAACCCAATATTAACTTCAAAGAAGTTTGTCGTTCCTTCATGAGTCCTCACACATATTTTTGCACTATCATACACGTCTCTTATAAGGTTAATATATGTCAATGGGATACCTCTTTTTTCCAAAGTTCTCCAAAGAACCTCCCTCGGTACCCTATCATAAGCTTTTTCTAGATCAATAAATATCATGTGAAGGTCTTTCTTTTTTGCTCTAAAATGTTCTATAAGACGTCTCAAAAGGTGAATCGCTTCAATAGTAGATCTGCCTGGCATAAATCCAAATTGGTTCTCTGTTGTACTTGATACTTGTCTTAACCTACGTTCGATAATTCTTTCCCATAATTTCATAGTATGACTCATTAACTTGATACCTCGATAATTCGCACAATTTTGAATGTCTCCCTTGTTCTTATATATGGGTATAAGTGTACTTGCTCTCCATTCCTCGAGCATCTTTTGGTTTTTCCATATTTTATTAAATAGTCTTGTGAGCCAAGTGATTCCTATTTCTCCTAGTATTTTCCAAACTTCTATAGGAATATTATCTGGTCCTATCGATTTACCACTCTTCATATGTTTAAGAGCCTCTTTGACTTCATTCTTTTGAATACGTCGGTAGAAATTGTGGTTTATATACTTTTCTGACTTAGCTAAATCTCCTAAACTAATACTAACATCTTTATTTTCATTAAAAAGATTATAAAAATAGTTTTTCCATCTATTTCTTATATCATCATTTGCCACTAGAATTTTTTCATCCTCGTCTTTTATACATCTAACATAATTAAGATCTTTAGTTTTCTTATCTCTAGCCCTAACTATCCTAAAAATATCTCTTTCACCCTCTTTTGAGTTGAGTTTTTTATATAAGTCATCCCAAATCTTAGCTTTTGCTTCACTAACGGCCTTTTTCGCTTCCTTCTTTGCTTTCTTATAAGCTTCTAAAGTTTTACTAGTTTTCTTAGCATAATGTAATTTGTAACATGTCCTCTTTGCCCTCTTTCCCTTATTGCTGCCCGAATGTAGTGAAAAATTTTCAGAGAGAGTCTTCGCATTTTGATTATGGACGGATGCGGGGGGGGTAATGAAGCTAGTCCAAGATAATAAGATTCGTATTGGTTCTTGGAATATCGGAACATTATTCGGTAAGCTAATGGAGGTGGTAGATACTATGATTCGGAGAAAAATTCATATTCTATGTTTACAAGAGACAAAATGGGTTGGAAAAAAGCAAAGGAGATAGAGGATAAAGGTTTTAAATAATGGTACTTAGGTAAAGAAAAGGCTCGAAACGGAGTTGGTATTATCATAAATAAAGATTTAAAGGATAGTGTAGTAGACATACAACGATATGGTGACCGAATCATGACGTTAAAATTAGTGTTAGGAGTAGAGGTTTTGAATATAGTTTGTACTTACGCACTCCAAGTAGGACTAGAAGATAGTATAAAGACAACTTTTTGGGAAGAGTTAGATAAGGTGATTCAAAAGATTCCACAAAGGGAGATGATTTGTTTAGGAGGAGACTTAAATGAACATGTTGGTAAAGAGGCATTAGGATATCAAGGGATTCATGGAAACTTTGGTTTTGGGGATATAAATGAGGAAGGTTGGGAGATTTTAAATTTTGCTATGGCATTTGATCTCTTTATAGTCAATACAATCTTAAAAAAACGAGATGAACATTTAATTACTTATAAGAGTGGCTTATCACAAACACAAATTGATTACTTTATTTGTATAAAAAAAGATAGAGCGTGTTGTAAAGATTGCAAGGTAATTCCAGGAGAAAGCTTAACCACCCAACATCGACTTTTAGTTATGGATTTACAAATAAAAAAATGGACAAAGAAGAAAAGAGTGCATCGTGCTATTCGGACTAAATGGTGGAACCTCAAAAACGAGAAAGAAGATATATTTAAACAGAAAGTCCTTCAAGGAGATGTTTGGAATTATGTTGGTACACCCTGTGATATGTGGAACAATATGGCTATACATATTAGGAAAGTGGCGAAAGATGTGTTAGGTGTATCTAAAGGAGGTGTACCGGCACAAAAAGAAGCTTGGTGGTGGAGTGAAGTAGTACAAAATAAAATCAAGGCAAAGATGGCATGTTACAAATTACATTATGCTAAGAAAACTAGTGAAACTTTAGAGGCTTATAAGAAAGCAAAGAAGGAAGCGAAAAAGGTCGTGAGTAAAGCAAAAGCTAAAATTTGGGAGGATTTATATAAAAAACTCAACTCAAAAGAGGGTGAAAGAGATATTTTTAGGATAGCTAGGGCTAGAGATAAGAAAACAAAAGATCTTAATTTTGTTAGATGCATCAAAGATGAGGATGAAAAAATTCTAGTGATAAATAATGATATAAGAAATAGATGGAAAAACTATTTTTATAAGTTTTTTAATGAAAATAAAGATGTTAGTATTAGCTTAGGAGAGTTAGCTAAATTAGAAAAGTATATAAACCACAATTTCTACCGACGTATTCAAAAGAATGAAGTCAAAGAGGCTATTAAACATATGAAGGGTGGTAAATTGGTAGGACCAGATAATATTCCTATAGAAGTTTGGAAAATACTAGGAGAAATAGGAATCACTTGGCTCACAAGACTATTTAATGAAATATGGAAAAACCAAAAGATGCCCGAGGAATGGAGAGCAAGTACACTTATACCCATATATAAGAACAAGGAAAACATTCAAAATTGTGCGAATTATCGAGGTATCAAGTTAATGAGCCATACTATGAAATTGTGGGAAAGAATTATCGAACATAGGTTAAAACAAGTATCAAGTACAACAGAGAACCAATTTGGATTCATGCCAGGCAGATCTACTCTTGAAGCGATTCACCTTTTGAGACGTCTTATGGAACATTTTAGAGTAAAAAAAAAAGACCTTCAAATGATATTTATTGATCTAGAAAAAGCTTATGATAGAGTACCGAGAGAGGTTATTTGGAGAACTTTGGAAAAAAGAGGTATCCGATTGACATACATTAACCTTGTAAGAGATATGTATGATGGTGCAAAAACATGTGTGAGGACTCATGAAGGAATGACATATTTCTTTGAAGTTAATATTGGGTTACATCAATGATCAACTTTAAGTCCATACTTATTTTAGTTATTTATAATGGTGATTGACGAGTTAACAAAACATATTCAAGATGAAGTACCTTGGTGTATGTTATTTGCAGATGACATTGTATTAGTGGAGGAGTCTAAGGAAAAAGTTAATAGAAAATTGAAACTATGGAGAGAAACATTAGAAAGCAAAGGCCTCCGACTTAGTAGAACAAAGACAAAATATATGGAATATAAGTTTGATCATTTGGTTACCTAAGAGGACATAGAAATTAAAATTGGCACACATTGCATCCCCCAAAAGGAAAATTTTAAATACCTAGGGTCACTTAGAATTGATGGAGATGTTACGCATATAATTAATGCTGGTTGTTTAAAATGGAGAGGAGCATCAGGTATTCTTTGTGATAAGAAGATACCATTAAAGTTAAAAGATAAATATTATAGAGCAACAATTAGGCCTGTCTTGTTTTATGGTTCTTGTTGAAGGATATGCTTATCTAGTATTAGTTTTATGTTTCTAGGTATTATTGTACTCGCCCAAAACTACAAGGGCATTTTGGTAATTTTTTGTACTAGGGGGTATTTTGGTCAAATTCCGTTTTACAGCTCTCTATATAAGAGCTGGTAGATGTACTTGAGAGAAAGAGGTTGCATTGTAACAGAGAGTGGAGAAGGGGGGGGGGGCGGCCTCCATTGGAGGTCCGCTCCTTCCTTCGATCCCTCAATTTTCTTCCTTAATATTAGGTCTATTTTGTGTGTTTAATCTCGTGCAATACTTTTCTGAATTCCAACAGTTCTGAGTGTTGGGCAGTGAATCATCAACATGTACAAAAGATGTTTGTGATAGAAATGAAGATGTTGAGATGGATGAGTGGTCATACAAGAAAAGACTGTATACATAATGAGGTTATTAGAAACAAATTAGGAGTGACACCAATAGAGGATAAAATGAGAGAATATTGTTTAAGATGGTTTGGACATATAAAAAGAAGATCAAAAGAAGAACCCGTAAAAAGGTTAGAAAAACTAAATTTGGAAAGTATTAAAAGGGGTAGAGGACGACCACAAAAGTGTTGGAAAGAAACAATAAAGAATGATCTAGCTTATTGTGAGTTAACTGCTAACATGACACACGATAGGGATCTGTGGAAACAAAGAATCCATGTAGCCGACCCCGTCTAGTATGGGAAAAGGCTTAGTTGTTGTTGTATTAAAGACGAGGATGAGAAAATTCTAGTGGTAAATGATATATAAAAAATAGATGGGAAAACTATTTTTATAAGCTTTCTAATGAAAATAAATATGTTAGTATTAACTTAGGAGAGTTAGCCAAATCAGAAAAGTATATAAACCACAATTTCTATCGACATATTTAAAAGAATGAAGTAAAAAAGTTTCTTAAATACATGAAGGGTGGTGAATCGGTAGAACCAGACAATATTCTTATAGAAGTTTGGAAAATCCTAGGAGAAACAGGAATCACTTGGCTCACAAGACTATTTAGTGAAATATGGAGAAACCAAAAGATGCCCGAGGAATGGAGAGCGAGTACACTTATACCCATATACAAGAACAAGGGAGACATTCAGAATTGTGTGAATTATCAGGGTATCAAGTTAATGAGTCATACTATGAAATTATGAGAAAGAATTATTAAACGAAGGTTAAGATAAGTATCGAGTACAACAAAGAACCAATTTGGATTCATGCCAAGCAAATCTACTGTTAAAGCGATTCACCTTTTGATACGTCTTATAGAACATTTTAGAGCAAAATAGAAAGACCTTCACATGATATTTATTGATCTAGAAAAAGCTTACGATAGGGTACCGAGGGAGGTTCTTTGGAGAACCTCGGAAAAAAGAGGTATCCCATTGATATACATAAACCTTATAGGAGACATGTACGATGGTGCAAAAACATGTGTGAGGACTCATGAAGGAATGACAGACTTCTTTGAAGTTAATATTGGGTTACATCAATGATTAACTTTAAGTCCATACTTATTTATAATGGTGATTGATGAGTTAACAAAACATATTCAAGATGAAGTATCTTGGTGTATGTTATTTGCAGATGACATTGTGTTAGTGGAGGAGTCTAAGGAAAAAGTTAATAGAAAATTGGAACTATGGAGAGAAACACTAAAAAGTATAGACTTTCGGCTTAGTATAACAAAGACAGAATATATGGAATGTAAATTTGATCATTTCATTACTTGAGAAGACAGAAATTAAAATTGGTACACATTGTATCCCTCAAAAGGAAAGTTTTAAGTACCAAGGGTCAATTTTTCAGAGTGATGGAAGAATTGATGGAGATGTTACACATAGAATTAATATTGGTCGGTTAAAATGGAGAGGAGCATCAAGTATTCTTTATGATAAAAAGATACCACAACAACAACAACAACAACTAAGCCTTTTCCCATACTAGACGGGGTCGGCTTATGATAAAAAGATACCATTAAAGTTAAAAGGTAAATATTATAGAGCAACAATTTAGACCTGTCATGTTTTATGGTTCTCAGTGTTGGGTAATTAATCATTAATATGTATAAAAGATGTCCATGACAGAAATGAAGATATTGAGATGGATGAGTGGTCATACAAGAAAAGACCATATACATAATGAGGTTATTAGAAACAAATTAGGAGTGACACCAATAGAGGATAAAATGAGAGAATATCGTTTAAGATGGTTTGGACATATAGAAAGAAGATCAAAAGAACCTATAAGAAGGTACAAAAAACTAGATTTTGAAAGTATTAAAAGAGATAGAGGACGACTACAAAAGTGTTGGAAAGAAACAATAAAGAATGATCTAGCTTATTGTGAGTTATCTGGCACATGATAGGGTTTTGTAGAAACAAAGAATCTATGTAGCCGTCGCCGACTCCATCTAGTATGGGAAAAGGCTTAGTTGTTCTGGTTGTTGTCTTGTCATTTGGTAGATGTTATTTTGATTCTTAAACCTATGATTTTTTGGTGAGTGTTATATTTTATGGTGGATCTTGAAGATTTTTTTTATATGTTTTAAGAGCATTTGTTTTTCTATCCTAAATTCTTAATATTATTCTATTCTTTTTGCATGTAAGTGTAATCTGTTCCAATGCTCAAATTAGATTGGACCATAGTCACAATACTTGAAGAGATAAGTATAATATATATTTCAAAATTATATGCATATGCCACATGAAATTTATTATTTGTCTTCTTAAAATTTGCTTATTTAGTTTGATTGTGTTTCTTGATATTTCTTAGAAACTAGAGAATCCATTATATATATATATATATATATATATATATTCTTTTTAATCATAAATGAAATTGTACCACTAAATCTATTATATCCCTGCTATATCCCTGCTACCATTATATTAGGGTCAACCACTAACAGCCTGCTAACCACTATTGATAACATAGGCCACATTAGAAACCATCCTTGTGCTATACTTTTTATAAAGTGATTATGTCACTACTTGAAAATTAAGAGCACAATAATAGAGGAAAAGGAAGCCATTAGAAACTGAAAAAGAAATAGAATTGAAATCATTAAAAATTTTGAAAATAACTTTGAACCCAAATATTTCAAATGAAGAAAGTAAAGAGGTATATTACTTGAAGATTTAATTGCTTAAAACATCTTGAAACCTCACACTGAATTCCTTTAAATCAAGCAATTTATTTTAGAAACAGGCAAAATCTCTGCACGCATTGTTAGAGTATGGAGGAAAAGCAAAATGGGAGGGCTTTAAAGCTCGCCCTTGGGAAAACTCTGATTATAAATCAGCATTCTGGTCTGTAGGGGCTTGTATTAGTTGTACCGCATGCTAGAGGCGATACAGCCTTGACCAATACATATGATACTTACTGATACATGTCTGTATTTTTGTGCATGTTGGTATCATATCAATGGCTCAATTAATAGAGAACTTGTTGTGAAGTATTGCATGATACATGCAATACAATACAACATTGGGTCAACTTGTACAAAATATACATTGAATATCTCAAGAGAGATCTTGATCAACACAGAGGAAAAGGCAAACATTGCTGTAGGCCTTCTTTTATCAAAAACTCTAGAAAGCATGAAGAGTGGGAGTCCGAAAAAGGTATTTGCATTGACATGCGTATTCATATTGTCGCCAGTAGGTTCACCTTGTCTCTTCATTAGATAAAGCCACTCATATAGCTGCTGTGAAGGGCAAATCAAACCAGCTGCAGCCTTTTCCCACACTACGTAGGGCTGGCTATATGGATTCTTAGTCACCGCAGAGCTTGATCCTGTGCCATATTAGCACTTAACTCCATAAAATTTACTTTTTCCTTCCAACACTTCAGGAGCTTTCCTCAACCTCTTCTAGAGTGTTTGCTATCTATTAGAGCTCCACGGGATCAACCTTACAAATGTCCAAACCACTTTAGTTGTGTCTCTCTCATTTGATTTTCTCAAGTGCTATAACGATTTTTTCTCTAATAATTTTGTTATGGGTTATGGTCTTTATATGCCTCAACATCTTCATTTTTGCCATATACTATTTCACGTATTGACGGTCAATTCTGGAGACAAACCTTAAAACCTAATGACATCTCCATATAGCTGACTTGAATTAAGTTCATGTGTGAGATGATCAAGTGTTCCATACTTTTGAAACATTTACCCTAAACATTGAAAATTGTCTGTCTTGCGGATATAATGTATCAATTTTGCTATATCGAACTTACATTATGAGTATTTTGTCTTGGTTCTATTAAGTCAGAACTCCTTAGGTTTTAAGGTTTATCTTTATAGTTCAAATATGCTATCAATTCCTTTCATCATCTCTTTCACCAACACAATGTCATCTCTAATGCTACATGCTCCAAGCCACTTCATGTTTAATGTGCTTCCTTAGTTTATTCATAACCAAAGTAAAGGGATATGGGTGACTCTTGGTGCAATCTAATATTACATCAAATAAAGCAGTTATCCTCCCATTAGTGCTAGCAAAAGTTATTGCTCCATCATATATGTATATATATATATATATATATATATATATATATATATATATATATATATATATATAGGAAAATCGGATCCGTATTGTTGTAATTTAAAAAAAATTAAGGGTTTTAAGGAAAGATGAAGGACAATGTTAGCTGTTACACTTATGTTCCTCAAAAAGTAATGGTCGGATATGAGTGAGCAATATCAGTGGTTATTAGGATCCAATCACTTATATATATATATATATATATATAAGATTTACTCCTTTCTTTTTTTTCAGTTATCTAAATGATGTCTCTTGGTATACTATTATATGCCTTCTCTAAATTAATGAATATCAAGTGAAGGTTGTGTCTTTTTGCCTAAAGTGTTTTATTAGATATTCTAGTATGTATTCTTAATAGTAGATCTTCTTGGCATAGTCCTGTTTGGTATTTCTTTTAATACCTGATATTTGTCTTGGCCATCGTTTAATAGTTCTTTTTCATAGTTTCATAATATAGTTCATTAACTTTACTTAATAATTAGCACAACTTTTAATATCTCATGTAGAGTATATGAGTAATGTTCTTGAATATGAGTATCACTGTACTCTTCCTCTACTCCTCTGCCCATGCTCTAGGTCCTTCATATAAGATTAAATAATCTTGTAAGTTAAGTGATCCCTACCTCGTCTAATATTTTATATACCTAAATAGAGAGATCATCTATTTGTATGAGATTTTTACATTTCATTAGTTTGAAAGCTTCCATCACTTTATTCTTTTCAATGCGTATGTAAGTAGCATGCTTTATGTATTTGCTTGAGTTGGTTAACTCTTCAAGCTGATTTGAATGTTGAAACTCATTAAAAAAGCTTATGAAAATAATTCTTCCGTCTTGTCTTAATTTCCTCACTTTGTAATGGAATGTTTGCGTCCTTATCTTTGATCTATCTAACTTGACTAAGTTCCTTTAACTTTTTTCTTTAGCCTTAGTTATCTTAAAAATATCTCTTTCACCTTCATTTTAATTAAGCTTTTTATACAAATCCTCCCAAGCTTTGGTTTTTTACTTTATTAATTGCCTTTTTGTTTCTTTCTTTGCCTTCTTATAATCCTCCCAACATTCATCAGTTTTGTTCTCATAATTTGCTATGCAACAAGCTCTTTTTGCCTTAATTTATCTTGAATTGATTTATTTTATCACCAAGCTTTTTTTGTTTTGTTTTGATACACTGATTCACTTAGCACCCCATGCCATTCTTCTAATTTCATTGACATAATTTGGTGCATTTCATATGTTGTGCCTTCGGAACTCCAAGAATCTCCTTAGAGGACCCTTTCCTTAAATAAATTTGCTTGCTCATTTTCCATATTCCACCATTTTGTTCGAGTCACTTCATATTCTCTTTCACTTTTCCATTTGTTTATACGTAAATCCATTAACAATTGGTGTTTGGTAGTTAAATTAGTATATGACTTTGCAGTTCTTATAACACAATCTATCTCTTTTTCTCCTAGCAAACTAGCCTATTTGTCTTTTAAACAAACTACTTTTATAAGTAATTAAATGTTCATCTTGCTTTTTGAGAAATGTATTTACGTAAAGAGTTCATAAGTCACAACAAAATTAGGACTTTCCTTGCTATCTTCATTAAGCGCATTAAAGGTTTAGAGTCTTGGGAGAACATACATCTACTTCAAAGTCCCAAGCTATGGTGACTCATACTTCTTTTATGGCACTGGTAATCCTACCACTTCTCTAGAATATGGATCGTAGACCTTGGGGCTACTGATCATATGGTAGGAGATAAAAATGATTTTTCTAACTATAAATCTCTTTGTAATAGTGAACCAATTAGACTTCTTGATGGTTCTCATATTTCTATGCTTGGAAAAGGAAGTACGAAAATCACCTTTTCAATCTAACTTATGTTCTTTATGTTCCTAACTTTCCCATTAATTTGTTATTTGTAAGCTCTTTGACCAAAACTTAAATCGTTTCTATTGAGGCCATAAAATATATAAGGATACTTGACAAGAGGTAGAGAGTTTCAAGAAAGGGACACATGGGTCGTGAAGGGTTATGATTTTGAGTGTGCGAGATAGGCCTATTATCTCGAGATCAAGGGGCCATTTGGCATACCCAATCGGCATAGCGGCAAAAATAGTGGCATGATTAGAAAAGTGGAGAGTTATCAGAAATCACACTCGAAAAGCTTGGCATGATGTTTTCCGTGTCTCTGAAAGTTTATAAATAAGCATGTTTAAGCAAAGATGGTATTAAGAATCAATGATACAATCACAATTCTTTTTCTTTTACATTTCCTAGGAGTAGAAGTAAATGTAGTCCTTTCATCTTCTCGAGGCTATTGAGTTCCTACGTAACCTCATTGGCAATCATAATCGGATTCTTGAGGACCTCATTTTGTGATACCGTATTCATTCTTGTTTCTCTCTTGAGAACGAAGGTTGGAGTTCTTTGACACATCCTTCACCTTTTGGCATTTTACTCGCATGCACCGTGTTCTACCCTTTGTGTGGAGTTGTTACTTAAGACGACAAAAAAACTTTGGCATGCTTGGTAGGACACGCTTATTTATGGGTTGTCTAGTTTATGCATACTCGATATGGTCGAGTTTATTTTATATCTTCCAGTGTACGCTGATGATTCATCACCTCCACCAGGCCATAGCTCACGGACTCCTAGCCTGAACAACCTCATGGATCATCCATTATCCCAGTAAAGAGAGAATATGACAGTTATGCCTTATGTTTAATTAAATGAAGATGTTCTCGAACGTCTTCAACCATCGATCTATGTGGTGACGAAGTGGCATGACTAGTGAAATGGAGAGTTATCGAAAATTATGCTTGAAATGCTTGGCACGATATTTGTGCTTTTCCTAAAAGTTTCTAAATAGGCATGTGCAAAGATGGTATCAGGAATCAAAGATACAATCCCTAAGAGTAGAAGTAACGTAGTCCTTTCATCATCCTGAGTCCATTGAGTGCCTACTATTGAAGAAATCGAGTACTCCAAAATATCTCAAAATGCAACAAAAATAATGGGGCTTTGAATCGGCAGCTTGCCCTCCCAATGGAGTCGGCGGCTGCACACTTTATTCCTCTCTTTCTTAAAAAGCCCTAATGGCCAAGATTACACTAATATAGACTTTATAACTTAAAAGACCATTCTACCCCTACTTAACAATATAAACATTACAACTTAAAAGACACTTTGCTGGTATCCCTCATGTAGATACAGAATTGATGCAGTGGATCCTGGATCATAACCCATCTCTTCAACACCTACGCAATCCCGTTGTCAAACGAGATGCACATAGTCATTCTCGAGGACCCATTTCATTGCCTTATACCTTATTTATTCTTGTTTCTCTCTTGAGATTGGGGTTAGAGTTCTTTGGCATGCCCTTTGTCTTCTAGTATTTTACTCGCACGCATCGTGTATCCTTGAAGAATCTCAGTACATTCTCATATCACAACTAAAGAAGTTATGGCATAATCAATTGGGTCATTTGTCATTGTCAAAGACGAGAAATATAATCCCGAAAATACCTCATGAACTCAATGATATAGTCCTCTAGTATGATGTGTGCCAAAAGGAAAAACATCATAAAGTCTCATTTCTATGTAGCGAGTTTAGAGTGTCTAAACCTTTTGAGTTAGTATATTATGATGTTTGGTCCTTGTTTTGTTACTTCTCTCAGTAATTATAAATATTTTGTTTTCGTCATCGATGATTGTACTTGCTTTACTCTTGTTTATCTAATAAAATCTAAAGATGAGTTTTTTACAACCGTTTTTATGGCCTATAAATGTATTGATACTCAATTCTATTTTCTTGTGAAAGAAATTTGCTTAGATAATAATGGTGCATATATGTCATGTCGGTTAAGAGACTCCCTTCACAAATACGACATCATCCACCAAACAACTTATTCTAATACTCTATAACAAAATGTATCTGAGCAGAATAACAAACATATTCTTGAAATTATTAATAACAAACATATTCTTGAAATTATTAGAATTATTGGGTGTAATATCCCAAAATCTTACTAGGGTGATGCAATTTTATCAATTGTCTATCTCATTGACAGGATGCCGAGTTTTATTATAAGTGAGGAGTCACCATACAAGGTCCTTAATCCTGAACACAAATTTCATGTCTCACCTTGCATGTGTGGTGTACTTGTTGTGTTCATATGCATTCATATGCCAGAGATAAACTGGATCAAGAGGCGATCAAATGTATCTTTATTGGTTATTCTCCATCCCACAACGGATATAAATGCTAGGATTTAGTGAGTTGGAAAATGTATGTGTCCCAAGGTGTCTCATTCTTTGAATCGACTCCTTATTTTTCTTTTAAGAGAGAGTCTATTGATCCAATAAATCAACATATTCCTATTCTACTGGTCAGTCCAAACTGTGAAGAGTCTGAGTTCAATGAGAGTGAATGGACTGAAACAAAGGCTAAGTAGATGAAGACTTACACTCTATATGAAAGAAAGGTCATAATGCTCGATTCTCAAGTTCTCATTAAGAATGGATTTTCTTTCTTAATTCAGATGAGTCCTCTTTTGAGATATTACAGCAAAGTCAAACCATAGATCCCAAACTTAATTTTTTGAGATGACATTATAGTTACAAGTAATGATCTTAAAGAAATTACTAGCGTAAGGTGAAACTATATCTACTCTTTGATATAAAAGGTTTGGGTCATTTGCACTACTTCTTGAGTATACAAGTACTTTATTCAAGCAGAGTATTTCTTGATTTAGAGAGTATATTATGGATTTGCTAAAGGATAAGAAAATGCTAAATTACAATCAAGTGAAATTCCCATGGAGACTAACCAAAATTATATCTTTGTGATGAAGAGAGGTACGAAGATGTTGCTAGGTATCAAAGATTAGTTAGAAAACTGATTTATCTTATAATTATTCGACCCAATATCGCATATGCAATGAGAATAAGGATTAGATTTATACATGCTCCTCCTAAAATTCATAAGAATGTGGTCTATCATATCTTGCGATATTTAAAGTCTACTGTTGGCTATGGAATTTTGTATACCAAATATTAAAGTGTTTTTAGATGTTGATGGATGATAGAAAGTCGGCTTTTGGGTATCTTTGATTAGAAGAAATATTGATTCATAGAAGAGTAAAACAAGCTTTAGTAGTAAGATCTAGTGTAGAGGCGAAATATAAAGCAATTGCTAAGGCATGTGTAAATGATTATGGTTAAAGTCTTATGAAAGAGTTAGGTATTAAAACATGAGATCCTATTTCTTTTTATTGTAACAATAAAGCAGTCATACAAATTGCCTCTAATCAATAAACCTATGTAGTTAATAGCATGCTATAGTGTTTTAGCTGGTTGGTGACCGCTATAATATTGGGTACTTAGCGGCTAACCCTGAAAAATACTAATAGCGCCAATGTCGGCGCTATTACATATTGCTATAGCGACCCCTAAGTCTTGAATTGCATATAAGGCAGGTTGATTCACACGGACATGGGTTGACCTGATCCAATTGAAGAGTTTAATAAAAATCATGTAAAAGCTAGCAGCAACAACTGCCTCGCTCTCTCTTGCATACCGCTTCTACCACTGACAACCGCAACGGTAAGTCTCTTTGTCTCTCTCGACTCTTTGATTGAACGTTTAAAGGGGAAATAAAGGGTTTTAAATTTTAATGAAGATTTTTTATTTTAATTAGGTTTATGTTTCTTTGGTTTGCTTTCTTCATATTTTTTGAGTTATTCTTTTATGTGAATTTTCTATTTTCATTTCTTTAATTTGCAGTTTGGAGTTTGTGCTTATGTTCTGTAGTTCACTAATTTCTTAATTTGTAAATCGAGTATTGTATTTGTGCTTCTGTTATGCCTTTCTATGAAATACCTAGTCATGGCATGTATTGGTTTAACAACCACATTCTTGTTTTATTTGAGAAATAATATGCTGGTCCAAATAGTAGGTGAGCAGAATTAAATTTTGGAAGCATGCATCTATATCTGTTCTCCTCGATGTGTGTGTGTGTCTCCTTTTCTTGATAAATATATAACATCATTCGTTAAATGCAAACATGAACTTGAGAAGATATTCTCTCTTTGGTTCTTTCGGGTATCTGAAAATAGCATTAAATGCATATAACATCATTCATTTTCCTTATTACCATTCACTATTTATTTCCAAAAATTTGCTTCAATGGAATAGAATCATGGGACCATTTTGTTTTATAAATTTGTTTTCCTAATCCAAATTCATGTCAACAATCTGTATATTCCACAAGATATTTATTGTGTCTTTTTAGAATTTGTTTATTTAGTTTGGTTCATATTTATGAATATTGTGATTGTGTTTCTTGATATTCCTTGGAAATTAAAGAATCTATTATGTAATGTATATATATTAGTTTTTAGGTTGACTGTCACAAGAAAAAAAAATAGCCAACCAAGTATTCAGGTTGATCTCTGTGAAGTCCTATGATCAATATGATGACATGTTAGCAAAGGCAGTGTCAACTGGATCAACCTCAGAAATATGCTTGGCAAGTTGAGTCATCAGAATCTTTCTCCCAACTTAAGGGAGGGTGTTGAGGAGGTTTGGATCAGATCCATTAAGATTTGATCTCTTTTGAATTATATTAATTTAGGGGTAATTTTGTCTTTCAAGTTATAGTCTTTATATATATATACTGTAATCTTATTAGAAACCCTAATGAAAAAAATAAGAAAGGGGCAACAACCTCTAGATATTCTTCTATGTTTGGTTATTGCAGTTCTATGTGAGATTCATCAATAAATCAATATTTTCAGCATGATTTACATGTAACAATCGATATGAGATGTTGGACCTTAAAAAGCATGGCACATTAAGGTTATGCTATTGGGAAGTTTCTCAGTTTTCTACAACACTGCAAATCCTTATATTTTCAACATGATTTACATGTAACCATCGATATGAGACGTTGGACCTTAAAAAGCATGGGACATTAAGGTTATGCTATTGTGAAGTTTCTCTGTTTTCTACAACACTGCAAATCCTTATTTATAATATTATTAACTTCATTTCTGACTTTATCTTTATCTTAATACCATAATTTAAAGCTTATATTTTTAATCTCTTTAGCTTTTTCTCTAACCCACTTTACTTATTGAATGCATAGAATGTAAATCTTTCTATTGTCCATCACCTAAATTTGTTTGTTAGTCAATGTTTCCATAGACACATCAATTATACTTTGTTGATTACGAGCATCCTGATCCCATACACATCCAATCGGGGACCCTCTCGCAATTAGTTCACTATATCTTAGCATCTTGTAGTGGAACTAACTTTAGTGGGAACCCTTTCTGCAATTGGTTTAGCGTATCCACGTGTGAATATAATTGGCCTTGCTTATACCTCACAGGACGCAAAGTGTCACTATGAGGAATGCCCCTACAAAATTCTCATATGTTATAGAATTCATGGTAAAGAGGTCCAAATGAGTTTTACGCTGGTCGTCGACTACCTAACGCAACCCTCTTTTAAAAATGGGGCTTGGGAACAACAAAGAAGGAATTAGCTGGTATAGAGAGTGCTGATGGTTAATTCTGACAACGAACAATTGGAGATTGAGTTTATTCTATTAATCAAATGTTGCTTTTGAGACAAAAAAGTGAAACTAAATATTTTGCAAGATAACCAAATTTTACTTTTGATAAGGTGGTTGGATGTACTGGAAAAAATTAATTTATCGTAAGGACAAGTTTAAACTCCACCCATGTAAAGGATCACCCTAGCATTGTCGGTCCCAAGCCTGGATAAAGGAGGAGGGTTGTGTTAGGCTTCTGACAGCCAGCGTAAAACTTCGATGGATTTTTATAACATAGATTACAAAAATTATGAGCATTGCTTTGGGGCGTCCCCGCCTAACGACGTGATGCAGAGCCCAAATGCACTAATAAGTAAGCAAGGGCCACTACATTTTCGCCCGAATGTAGTGAATCAATTGCAGAGAGGATTCCCACATCATGGACGGGTGTGGGTAAAGAAATTAGTCTCGCTACATTGCCGCCCGAATGTAGTGAATAATTTTCAGAGAGGGTCTCCGCATTTTGAATATGGACGGATGCGAGGGGTAAGGAAGCTAGTCCTAGATAATAAGATTCGTATTGGTTCTTAGAATATCGGAACATTATCTGGTAAGCTAATGGAGGTGGTAGATACTATGATTTGGAGAAAGATTCATATTTTATGTTTACAAGAGACAAAATGGGTTGGAGAAAAAGTAAAGGAGATAGAGGATACAGGTTTTAAATTATGGTACTCAGGTAAAGAAAAGGCTCGAAACGGAGTTGGTATTATCATAAATAAAGATTTAAAGAATAGTGTAGTAGACATACGACGATATGGTGACCGAATCATGACGTTGAAATTAGTGTTAGGAGTAGAGGTTTTGAATATAGTTTGTGCTTACGCACCCCAAGTAGGACTAGAAGATAGTATAAAGATAGCTTTTTGGGAAGAGTTAGATAAGGTGATTCAAAAGATTCCACAAAGGGAGATGATTTGTTTAGGAGGAGACTTAAATGGACATGTTGGTAAAGAGGCATTAGGATATCAAGGGATTCATGGAAACTTTGGTTTTGGGATATAAATGAGGAAGGTAGGGAGATTTTAAATTGTGCTATGGCATTTAATCTCTTTATAGTCAATACAATCTTCAAAAAATGAGATGAACATTTAATTACTTATAAGAGTGGCTTATCACAAACACAAATTGATTACTTTATTTGTAGAAAAAAAGATAGAGCGTGTTGTAAAGATTACAAGGTAATTCCAGGAGAAAGCTTAACCACCCAACATCGACTTTTAGTTATGGATTTACAAATAAAAAAATGGACAAAGAAGAAAAGAGTGCATCGAGCTAAGACTAAATGGTGGAACCTCAAAAGTGAGAAAGAAGATATATTTAAACAGAAAGTCCTTCAAGGAGATGTTTGGAATTATGTTGGTACACCCTGTGATATGTGGAATAATATGGCTATACATATTAGGAAAGTGGCGAAAGATGTGTTAGGTGTATCTAAAGGAGGTGTACCGGCACAAAAAGAAGCTTGGTGGTGGAGTGAAGTAGTACAAAATAAAATCAAGGCAAAGAGGGCATGTTACAAATTACATTATGCGAAGAAAACTAGTGAAACTTTAGAGGCTTATAAGAAAGCAAAGAAGGAAGCGAAAAAGGCCGTGAGTGAAGCAAAAGCTAAAATTTGGGAGGATTTATATAAAAAACTCAACTCAAAAGAGGGTAATGAGATATTTTTAGGATAGTTAGGGCTAGAGATAAGAAAACAAAAGATCTTAATTTTGTTAGATGCATCAAAGATGAGGATGAAAAAATTCTAGTGATAAATAATGATATAAGAAATAGATGAAAAAACTATTTTTATAAGTTTTTTAATGAAAATAAAGATGTTAGTATTAGCTTAGGAGAGTTAGCTAAATCAGAAAAGTATATAAACCACAATTTCTACTGACGTATTCAAAAGAATGAAGTCAAAGAGGCTCTTAAACATATGAAAGGTGGTAAATCGGTAGGACCAGATAATATTCCTATAGAAGTTTAGAAAATCCTAGGAGAAACATGAATCACTTGGCTCACAAGACTATTTAATGAAATATGGTAAAACCAAAAGATGCCCAAGTTATGGAGAGCGAGTACACTTATGCCCATATATAAGAACAAGGGAGACATTCAGAATTGTGTGAATTATCGGGGTATCAAGTTAATGAGCCATACTATGAAATTGTGGGAAAGAATTATCGAACGTAGGTTAAGACAAGTATGAAGTATAACAGAGAACCAATTTGGATTCATGCCAGGGCCCAGGCAGATCTACTGTTGAAGCGATTCACCTTTTGGTACGTCTTATGGAACATTTTAGAGCAAAAGAGAAAGACCTTCACATGATATTTATTGATCTAGAAAAAGCTTATGATAGGGTACCGAGGGAGGTTCTTTGGAGAACTTTGTTTAAAAAAGGTATCCCATTGACATATATTAACCTTATTAGAGACATGTATGATGGTGCAAAAACATGTGTGAGGACTCATGAAGGAATGACAGATTTCTTTGAAGTTAATATTGGGTTACATCAAGGATCAACTTTAAGTCCATACTTATTTATAATGGTGATGGATGAGTTAACAAAACATATTCAAGATGAAGTACCTTGGTGTATGTTATTTGCAGATTAATGAAATATAAGTTTGATCATTTGGTTACCTCAGAGGACATAGAAATTAAAATTGGCACACATTGCATCTCCCAAAAGAAAAGTTTTAAATACCTAGGATCACTTTTTCAGAGTGATGGAAGAATTGATGGAGATGTTACGCATAGAATTAATGTTGGTTGGTTAAAATGGAGAGGAGCATTATGTATTCTTTGTGATAAGAAGATATCATTAAAGTTAAAAGGTAAATATTATATAGCAGCAATTAGGCCTGCCATGTTTTATGGTTATGAGTGTTGGGCTGTTAATCATCAACATGTACAAAAGATGTTTGTGACAGAAATAAAGATGTTGAGATGGATGAGTGGTCATACAAGAAAAGACCGTATACATAATTAGGTTATTAGAAACAAATTAGGAGTGGCACCAATAGAGGATAAAATGAGAGAATATCATTTAAGATGGTTTGGACATATAGAAAAAAGATCAAAAGAATAACCTATAAGAAGGTATGAAAAACTAAATTTGGAAAGTATTAAAAGAGCTAGAGGACGATCACAAAAGTGTTGGAAAGAAACAATAAAGAATGATCTAGCTTATTGTGAGTTAACTGCTAACATGACACACGATAGGGATATGTGGAAACAAAGAATCCATGTAGCCGACCCCGTCTAGTATGGGAAAAGGCTTAGTTGTTGTTGTTGTTGTTGTTGTAAGGACAAGTTTATCAATTGTATGTCATCTGTGTATTGGTGTACTCTCTGTTCCAATTGTTAAATGGCTATCCTTAGCTTTTCTCTCTTACACTAGAGAATACATAATTTCTGTTGGGAACTGAAATATTTCGCAGAATCTTTTGTGAGTTTTGGTGGCAGTAGAATTCCCCGGTTTTTAATCGTTATCTTCAGTGTCTGCCAGCAGGTCATATCAACGGAATGCTGACTTTGTTCTCTCTCTCTCTCTCTCAGTTTTGATGGATGACCATAAGGAATCCGAAGCTATCGCAGAACTTTCCAGGGCAATTGCGTTCAAACCTGACTTACAGTTGCTCCACCTGCGAGCAGCCTTCCATGAATCCATAGGGGACATTGATGCAGCTAAACGTGATTGTCGTGCGGCTTTCTGCCTGGACCCTAATCATGCCGACACAGTTGAACTGTACATTAAAGTCCATTGCCGAAGATGAAAGCTGTCACATGCACTTGGTAATTCAGTGTGGCTGGTTTCATCAGCCATGCATCTAGGCAATTGATAATGGTATGACATGACACTTTAGAAGATACGTTGAAGCAATTCCGCTTGTGTTGTGCATAACACCAGCAGGACCGATGCCATGAGTTTCATCCAAGAATATGTTTGGGCAATTGAAGGACCATTTCAGCTGTTGATGAAGCATTTTCAGAGTAAAATGCTAATTTTACAGCAAAGATGTTAGTCTTGGTAGTCGATATAATGTTGTTGCAGGAAGGATGGCAGATAACAAGCCCACCAACGACTGTAGAGATAGTGGAAAAAGGATGGCAAGTGTTGATTGTAGTATAGTGAGTCGCACCTGTATCTTTTTCCCTCCCCATATGATGATTGCTATCATTTTTTCCAAATTTCCCATGTCATGCTACAGAATGATTATTTACCAAAGTGTTGGTTGGGTTATTCATCATTGGCGTCTGTGTTTGTGTTTGTGTGAGTGAGAGAGAGAGATTAATGATATTTGATGTTAAGGTCATACAAATTACTCTTCAGGTTTTATAAGCTGCGTTCAGATTTGAGTGAACTCGAGCAATCTTTCAACTCGAAATCTCATGCTTGAATTCCATTTTAGTTATGATAGTTTGAATTATTATTCCTTCAATTCTCTATTCGGACCTTTCGTTTTGTCAGGTGGGATTTGCTGTCTCCTATAAAAAAGTCATTGCTACCAAATATCGACCCACTAATTACCAAGATTGGAGAAATGAAATGATGATGATCTTTATGTGGAAGACAGTAGCATGCTTTTAAGACTTCTAGGCACAAGAGTCTTCGTCCTCACTGAGTACAAAGCTTTACCGAGCCTGCCCTCAATAAGTGTCCTGATTTGCAGGGTGGGTGGGTTGTGAGCTCACTCCCATGAAGTGGCTGCTATGGTCAATAACTCGAGAGGTTCATTTTCGTGTTAACCACAAACCTTTTTGGTGGGGAGCTGGGCTCAGGCAAAGCCTACATCTACTATGATGTTTAACTCAGGTTTTGTTGAGGGGTATTGCTATTCATACACCCCTTTTTACAACCTTCATGCAATTTTTTCAAAAATATCCTTTGTAGTTATTCTCTCTCTTCTTTACTCCCATTTTCTCTACCACTTGCATCCATCTTCTTCAACTTTTCTTCACTGAAGATTCTCTATTGCAATTTCATGATGTCCATTACGATTTCATCTTGTCCATTGTGATTTCATTGAGCTTAAAAAGCAATTGCATCATTCTTCAAAATCAGCATTTCTTTTCTTTTCTATCATACTTTTATTCTTTCTTTAAGGATCATACTTGGATCGGTATTGAAGGATTGTGCTTGCATTCATTGTTAATCATTTGTAATTTTTTGGTTTAAAATTAAGATTGATAAGTATTGTGCATTTAAAAAAAATTGGGTGTTTTTCTGTGTCACGAGTAAGGTGGGGGTGTCGGTGGTCAAGAAAGAAATGTGCTTGGGAAGCAGTGCCATGTGGTGAGCATCACGGTTGAGATGCGCCTAGTGGCTTTGATTTCATGTGCATGAAACTCGTTTCTTTAAATTCCATGAACACACCCTGATCATGTTTCTATGCCTCCATGAACATGACTTGTGCGCGTTATGTTGAATCTATTGGCATGCCTCGACTGTGACACTATGCTCTAGTAAATATGTTGAGGTCACGACTCGTACTATGTTATTTATGTTACACTTAATTGTTTTCTTAATATTCAAATTAAACTATAGGTTTTTGATTTTTTAGTAGGAATAACTCAAAGAGGTGATAACATATCCTATGAAGGCGAACGAGTAGAAGACCGTATTGTCATGGCATCATCGAGAAGGCGAAATACCTTCGGGTGCGAAATACCTTCGGGTTAGCATATAGTAGACGACCGCGATGACAACATGAAGAGGGGCATGTGGAGTCATACCATGTAGATTACCCAATGATGCAACCACAGTTTCAGATGGATTATCTAGTAGCTTCTTTAGGATACCATGGAACTTTGTCTCGATGAGTACTCCAGAAAGGGTAACGATGATGTCGCTTCTTCAATCTCAGAGTTGCTCCCTAGTTTTGCAAGGTACATTGTATATACGATTTCGTAAGTACATGTACTTCATTTTGTCAATTATGAGTAAAATATCTTAGATACGTTGGTAACAAATATTATATTTTTATATGTAGGGATTGCTAAAATGAGTTACATGCCACATGAGATATAACACTTTGGTTGAGTGACCATTTTTATAAGAAGCTGCATAGTACCAGGCAATTGGTAGGATATTGTGCAGTGGTCTTAGTTATTCGAGCAGGAAGGGTTGTTGTTTCAGGCATTGCTCACTACTTTTACTGAGAGATGGCAACCTGACACTAACATCTTGCATATGCCGTGGGGTGAGATGATTATCACTCTCCATGATGTCCATGAGATTTTAGGCCTTCTAGTGAGCAGTCATCTTGTAGCCTTCACACGTGTGATAGAGATGATGGATAAGATAGTTATTATGACTAAACTACGGACATAGATTATGGTGAAGTTCGAGATGCTTTAGGTACGTTCCAAAAGGTATTGTTATTCTTGTTGTATCACATAGGGTATATAATATACCAAGATAAGTTGAGGGATAGGATCTCATTTTCTATTCAGTTGTTGGCTTTTGTATTAGTGAGGCTTGGTGGTGGTTATAATACTTTATTTCATGTAAGAGTTTCTCTATTATGCTTGTTTGAGTTGTGCAATAAATTGATGTTAACCTCCTTATTTATTTTAGTGATAGAATAATATTTGTATATATTGTAGCCATTGATTTACGAGTATTTCTAGCCTTTAGAGTTAGACACCTCATAGGATGGGTTGATAACCAACCTTGTGTTGCCTAGGTAGATGAGCAATATCACTCATAGAGATCGTCCTTATGATCATCTTACTGCATATCATTGACCCTCTCCTAAAAGCTCTTCAATAATGCAGTATCCACAATTACTATCTCCAAGGACATTCATCCATCTATCAACAAATGGGCTCATAAACCAAGGCATTTGTATCTTATTATATTTTCTAAAATCTAACTATATTGTAGTCTTTTTGTCATGAGATATATCAATACGTGGAGTCATGAAATCCTGTGCAACATTGGATATAGGGCCAAAACTATTTAAAGAAGAAACACCACATCTAGGAGATACTCCATGCGCTTGGCCACACTCACGTCCTTGGCTACTATTGGCATTTTCTCGAGTAGCACTCCTCTCTATATGCTTCTATGAAGATAACTCTATCTTAGTAGATCTGTTAGAAGGTTTGCCTTTAGGATGATGAAGAGGTAACTCCTCTAGTATAGTGTGATGATGATTTAGATGCTTGTCTAATAAGTCAACCAACTTTCTTTGTTTTTCTATATTCGGATGAGTCAATAGTTAGTGGATAATGTTACGCATCTTAGCTATCTTTCTTTGTTCTTTATCTTCACACTTAAATATGGAATGCCTTTCTACTTCCATGTCAAGCTTTTTGTAGAATATATCAATTAAAGAAAGTTGGAGAGCCTCACCACTTTTAAAAGGATACTATATTCATGAGCACATGATAATCCATGCATCCACCACAGTGTACATCAACGTCTCATTACCTACTATTTCCACACAACTATCTCTTTGACATTTAGATCAAGTGCATGTCATGAGACTCTTCTCTCCAAATTTCTTATCATCTCTTGTATACAATCAACATAATACATGCTAATAGCTCGTAATTTCTCAAAAGATTTCTTTAGTTCTATGACCTATAACTATATCAATGAATGAAATTAGGTCCATATCATATTGAATCGCCTCATGGAGCGACCGAGGAACCCTTTTAACCATGTATGTATACCCTCAATCCTTTCGACCAACACACTATAAGCAACATATGACTTAAAAAATAGTTACGTACATATGTAGAAACAAGCATACTCATTTATAAGTTAGTTGTATGAGTATTGTAATGCACCACCTTATTCATCCATGTTGAGACAATCCTGTCTTTATATAGGTTCAACCATTGTTCATTAATATAAGAAAGTATAATAGGTAATTTTTTTTACTTAGCCTCCATCATAGTTAATACCTTTATATACATGCTATCATCCACTAAGTCAACAACCTTCCTCCAACTGGTATCAAATACTGTAGTTATTTCTTTATTCCTCATCAATTGAACAATATATCCCTTGATGTTTTTGACAATATGATGTCTACATAGAAAATATGGTCTCTAGGAATACGATATCAATTGCATTCATAAGTGCAAGATCATGATCACTATAAACATACCTATACAACTTCCTGATGCACCTCAAACACATAATTATCCTCTTTCTCTGCACCCATGAACACAAATGCCACAAAAAAAATCTTCTTTGTTGACATAAATCATAAAACTTCCAAAAAAGGCACCATGATCACTATAACTTTGAGAATGCAAGTAATAACTTAATTGACTTAGGATGCACAAACACAACGTTGCTAACAACATCCATGTATGATATCCTCCTATGCGAAGTATGATACTCGTGACTATCTAATGAATATAACAGTTGCTCGAGAACATTCAGCCACCCATATCCTCTTTCTTAATTTTTATTCTCGCATTGTAAATATGTCTTACCATCCTAATATTGTATCATTAAGACACTTCAATTATGACAATATATGCTTTAGCGTACAATGATTTTTGCTCATCTCTTTTGTTATACTATAATCACCAATATTCAATCTATATGCAAATGCATCTCCTTCCAAATACAAGGTTAGTGGGGATTATGCGTACCATTAATTATATTCAGTCTCCACAAATCATCAATTTCACTCTCTCCTATAAGTAAGAATGGCATTTCACCTTCTTTTTATCAGTCTAATGACAATTTTCAACATCAACTTTTTTCTTGCTTTTGTATTCGCCTCTTCATTCACACATAAGCCGTACTTTGCTTCTCGTACCTACACTTTTCAATAAGAGAATGATGATGACATTATTGTGCTTTCATCCAAAATCTCTTACTCACTATACCATATCATCTCAACTACAAAATAATGCATATGTGGTAAACGCAGATGCATAATCAAGTCTATCACCCTTGCAATAAAAAAATATATCGTCGCATATATCATTACCCAACCAACCAACAAATGGGTCATTCATCCACTTGGATCAATCTAAGTATCGTCATGTAGTGTATTAAGAGTCACTTGATTTCTTTGGCATCCTACTCTAAACAAAAATTTTCGGTCTCGTGTGCACTTAAAACTTTGCTTGCAAAAATGAGTGTGAGTGTGCCAACAAGTTTACTCAAACTTTTAAAGAGATTTATTTAACTATTCGGTGATTTATGAGAAAATAGGTTCTTATGGACATAGGCCTTCCTTAATCGTTGCTCAAGAGTTAGCCTAAATGCTTAGGAGGATTGATTTTGGAATCTGAAGTTTTTCCAAAACGATTTTGATTTGAAACAAACTTTTTTAAAACGACATTGATTTCACTTCGCCCAACTAGGTTCAGTTTTGTGAAAAAAGAATTGATTCTATTTTACAGTGTAAAATTTTGTATTTTATAGAGGCCCTTGTCGAGGTCCAAAAATTTCGAAATTTTTATCTAAGTAGGTACAAGTTGTAAGGTTTTATTAAAAAAAATTATTGTATTTTTGGGTTGTTTATGATAAAATAAAAATCTAAGAAAAGCTTCTAACCGAATGTTATTATGAAGTTTGGACAGTGTCTGTGATTGAGATTCATGGTCTCAATACAATGTTTGTATCTTTATGATTGAGTTTGTTGTTTTTATGAACTTCATTAATTTAAAAATCCATGGAAGTTAACTTTAATATAAAACCACTCTTGAGGGATTTGGACACCTACAGACTGAGTTATAATGGTTTTACTGAGCGTATGCTGTGAGATTTTTGTCACAGATAGGTTCGATTTCAAATGAGTATGATCTTTGATAATTTTTTTTATAAATCTCATACACATCCAAAATTTATGAAAATTTTGTAGTATTTTGCTTGAAAATGGTGGCTATAAAATTTAGAGATCATGCAAGGTTTCTGCAGTATGCTGAAATCTAATTTCCTTACAAAAAGTAATGATGCATCCCGTTTCAAGGTTAATGATTTAATGATTACTCAAAGAATTTTGTTTAGTATTTATGTTAGTTCAAAGAGAAACTCATCTACATATATATCCTCAGGATATCTCTCTGTAAGAGATTGTTCACTTGAGAAATATATGTGATCATATCCCAATGCCCTCTCCAACATAAACTTATGGGTGATTAATATACCATAAGAGTGATTACATACTCATGTCATCGAATTTAACCATGATTGCTATGTCCCTCTTATGACTTCTTGAGTTAGAGATAATCAATCCATTGAAGAAAGAAGAGAGGAGATGATATTACATATAAGTATAGAAAAGATGAGAATGTATGAGATATATCATATATTGAGGTAGAGGAAACAAAAATTTGTGGAGTTAATAGATTCCTCTCACCTATAACCTTTTCTTCACGTCTTTGGACTTGGGTGACCCTCTATTTTCCAATGATATTCAACAAAAATAGATATTTACTCTTGAAATACAATGGTTGGAGGCAAGAACTCTAAGTTTACCATAGGAATAAAATAAGGGAAGTGGTTAAGGGGGTGGCTTGAAGCCTTCTCTCTCTAGAACTTTCTTCCTTGGATGAACCCCTCATTGGGTTGGAAATGAGCTCCCTCACGTCCTCCTTGTCTGGGTCTCTCACTCTTGGGTTGGAATTCCCCTTTTTTGGTTGGCCAAAGTCCCTTATTTACAGGCACCAAACAAAACTGGATCTTTCTTGGATTATTGGGCTCGATTTGGATCTAAATATAATCTATCAAGGGACCAACCCTATTGCAAAGCTTTTGGGAGACATCCACATGTAAGAGGAGTAGTTGGACACGTGTGACACATGGAAAGAAGGTTGGATGGATTGAAAAATGTTCAGTAGCCGTTGGAGTGTGCATCGGTGCATGGGAGTTGGGCGACGCTCGTGGGTGCCAAGCGCCATTGCGTGGGCACCACAGGCCAACACATGGGTGCCATGTGTCACGAAATCACCCTTACCTCAGCTAAAGTGAGGTTTATGACCTCCTGATGGCAAGTAGAACATGATCTACCTTCAGCCGATTCCAAATGCACGTAGGAAACCGCATGAAGAGAGGTTTATGCAGTCTTAGCTTCGGTTGGCAATGCGAAAGACTTGTTCTCCTGGGGTCTTCTACCTACCAATCTACCAAAGAAAGGACAGAGAAGAGATATAACATATAAGCATAGAAAAGATGAGAACGTTTAAGATATATTGTATATTAGGGTAGAAGAAACAAAAAATTATGGAGTTAGTGGATCCCTCTCATATATAGCCCTTAACTTCATGTCTTCGGACTCTTGTGGCCCTCCCTTTTGCAATGATATTCTTTGAAAAATGGTTGCTTACTCTTGAAATACAATGATTGGAGACAAGAACTCCAAGCTTACAATATGAATGGAGCAAGAAAAAGAGTTAAGGGGGTGACTTAAAAGCTTTTTCTCTCTAGATCTCTCTTCCTTGGATGAACTCCTCCTTGGGCTGGGAATGAACTCACTCACGTCCTCCTTGGTTGGGCCTCTCCTTTCTTCCTTGGGTCCTCCCCTTTTTGCTGGCCAAAGTCTCTTATTTATAAGCATCAAACCAAGCCAGATCTTCTTCAGGTTACTAGGCCCGATCCAAATCCAAATCTAATCCATCAAGGGATCAACCCTGTTGCACAACTACTGAGGGATCCATGGGACATGCTGGCATGCACATTGGTGCATGTGAGATGGGCATCGCATGGGAGGCGCGTGAGGGTTGGGTGCTAGATGGGGTGCGTGATAGTTGGGCACAACACGGGGGCGTAGTGTCACAAATTCACTTCGTACCTTGCTCAAACTAAGGTTCGTACACCTGTGATGGCAGCATGACCCGACATGCTCAACCCAAAAGCCCACTTGTTGCATCTCGGTGGAAGTTGCCTTCTCATTTGCAGCGATTCTCAATTTTGGATTGTTAAAGTTTCTTCCTTCACTATTAGTCCTCACATAGCTCACTCAAATGCTCACTTAAGGAAGCTGGATTAAGGAGCAAAGGAAGAAGACAAGATCATCTTTTATTGAACAACAACAAATTGACACAAGTTCGGTTGGATAGAACCAAAGACACTTCACTACAACCTCAATGTAAAACCTAGCTAGACAAATCTGAGATCTAATTTCAAGTGCCTCAAAGCCTTCCCCTATAACATATTTATAGGCAAGGGGTTGAGCTAATTGCCAAGGGATATTCCTTGGAATACCCCAAGGTAGTTAGGTCAGCTGGTACCTGGCTGGTGCTAGGTTGGCTAGCAACCCAACCCTAGCTAGTTCAGCCCTTGGATGGTTTTTGAACATATAACATCCTACCTTAACCCGACCTAACCTATATAGGACTCTTAATTACAAGTAGGCTAGGTTAGTTACCTAGGTAATGGTTGTATAAACTTAGGTAAGTCCAAATACCGGATGTTGGCCTATAAGATGCCAAAGTTGTCTGACTGTCATGCACGCACCGCCGTCGATGTGCACGCTTCGCTGCTGGAGCATGTGATGGTGTTGGTACATGTTGGAGTTCGTCGTGGCATCCCATTGTGAGGTGTGCGCCCCAGTGTGACTTTTTGCTTTAGCCATCGTCGAACCTTAGTCTTCTGAGTTTCTAATGTCTTGCTCCTTTCTCCTTCATATTTTAAACTTTTTGTTCAAATTTTTGTCTTTTAAAATATTTTTTGTAGGGGTAAAGTGGTCATTTTGCAAAGACTTTGCAGGTGGAACTTATTTTGGTGCCAAATGCCCCATTTTAGCTTCTATAACCCCTTACTTATAAAAATCAATCTTAAAAGAGTAAAATTTTGCCAATACAGACTTAAGGGTAAAATGATTAGTTTTTGAATTGCTAAAAGTTCTATTTTTTTTAGTGAGGCTTAAAGTACCTCTAATTTTGAGATTCTTAGGAAATTTTGGGTGCTTGCAAATGTTTTTCTTTGTCATTAACCAAATTTATTTGTATCATAGTAAAGAATAACACTATTGAAATTTTTCTTCTTTTCAACATCAAGATTTCGTTTAAGGGTATAAACTTTCCCTTTTTTTGCTAGGAGACTCATTTCTTAAACTTGGGCTATCATAACTCCGAGAGAAGACTCCTAGTGAAAGGAGACTCAATTGATCCAATGAAAACAGGGCCATTACATATGCACATGAGGAAGAGGTGTGTAATATATGGATGAATCAAGTGTGTTAAAGACTCTACGGGACATTTTTGGGAGCTTGACGAGATCATATGAAGGTTGGTTGCCCTAAGTGAGATGGTCTCTATGCCCATTTTGTTGATGCATTGGGGTTTTGTAAAATACTTTTTGAAAGGTACCCTCTTTTAGTCTCCATCTAACAGGACTTTCATCTCCTATATTTTCCTTAACTTTGGTCTTAGTTCTTCATTACTTCTGTAGAGCTTTTTATTATTGAAAAGTTTTTAAAAGATCCTCTAAACCCTCTTTAACTTAAAAGTGGATATCGGGGTAGACTTTTCTAAGTTTTTGCTATATAGACTTAACAACAACTCTAAAGGTAGGCGATGTTCCACGACTTTAGGGACTAATCCGAGCATATCTTCATAGATTCATGCAAAAATGTCGATGTATGATTTAAGGAACTCTATGAAGGATGCTCCTTCGAGTTCATGTAAGCAAGTTCCTATTTTAACACACTTAGGGTTAACTCTCGGTTCCTACGTTGAGTTCCAATCCCCCCATGGAATTTGAAGGCTTTTTCAAGTCAAGAATTTTATGGAACTCGGAGAGCTCAATAGTTAGATCATCCTCTTTCATGAGGGAATCTTCCTCTTGCTCTGTTCTATCTTAAATTATTTGGCTTTTAGGAAAGAATTTTCTAAAAGAGAAGTAATGATCCTTCATAAAGACATGACTCAGGGTTGAGTATGTAGAATGGTTTTGAAAAAATCATATTTTGGGATGACATGATTTTAAAAAACCAGTTTTTGATGAAATTTTTGCTTTTTGATAATTTTCTTTGGTTTTTCTAGTATTTTTGGTATTTTTAAGACAAGCTTTCAGAAAAGAAGTGTAAAACACTTTTTTTTTGAGATTTTCGAATTTTGTATTGTTTTATATTTTCCATGATTTTCTATTGTTTTGGTTTTTAAAAAATTTCCAAATATACATTTTTTGGGGATTTTTGATAAAAGAAATGGTACTTTCCATCAAGCCTTCATAGAAAACACTACGAGTTAGGTTCCGAAGAAGAGATATAAATCATAGATTTCGGCTTTAGTAGACCCTAGGCTACCCCAAACCCAAATGGTTTTAGGTGGGGGTTAAGGAAGTTTCAATGGGTCAAAGCCTGACCCATATTGACCTCGGTTTTGGGATGGCATAAAGGGTTCTAAAAGCCCTTGGCCTAACTCCTAGACCTTGGTAAGGTGTATATCTCATGTTTAGGAGCATATTCCAAGGCTTTTCAAGTTTGGAAAACTTGGGATAAAGATGATGATTTTGAAACATGTTATCGTCTATGAAATGAGATGTGCTACAAACCTAGTAACCAACTGCAACTAATGACCCACTGCAACACATAAAATGACCCGAGTTATATTAGACTTGCACGTCCTTCTGTATGAATTTACACACAAGGAAACCACGAGGGCAAGTTAGAGACTTGAAGTTTCCAACAAAAGAAATTAACCATCTCAAGTGTTACATACTTTATAATTGAAAAAATCTGTCTGGTGTATATGTTGGCCTCACACTGGTGTCTCCAGTTAGTTTATTAGTTTATTAGAACTCTTTTTTTCTTTAAGGTAATTTAATTTCTTGTAAAAATGATAGTTGAATTTGTTTAATCATGGTGCCTGTAACTTAGTGAACAGAGTAATCTGTGCCCGAAAGATCTGCTAGGTTGCATCTTCAATCAAGGTAAAGCATTTTGTCATCCATGGAGGAAACCAGTAAGTCTGTGATGTTGTCAGTGCAGACTCCCTTGGCTCTCAATGTGCCCATTTATCTATATTGGACACGCTTTGAGATGTGAACAAGGCAGCTTCTGCTCCACCTTTCCATAAAAGGGTCGGGTAGGGGGGATGCAAATGGGTGAAAGTTGGTAGAACCCCTGAATCTAATCCAACGCATGAATCTAAGAAACGGGTCCTAAAACAAGATCCACACACACATATACATATACATACATACATACATATATATATATATATATATATATATATATATATATATATATATATATATATATATATATATATATATATATATATATATATATATATATATATATATATATATATATATATATATATATATATATATATATATATATATATAATTTGACTCGCATGACCAAGCAGTCCTCGAACTCGAGTTTGGATTCGGATCAGTTGTTTCTGTCATATCTACATTGGGTTCTTGCCCGATTCTTGATACTTGGTACATGAAAAACTTTGTTTTCCCCTCAGCTTAAATGAGATGCAATACTATCATTAAGGTTTCATGACATGCATTATCCAATTCTTCTGCAATCGGTCATGCATCTGGATGAACTCACTTCCCAAAATTCTCTCTGGACTCAACTTGGCTCTTAAGAGGCTGAGTGATTGTGCCACCTGCACGGGCTGGAACTGCAAGAACAGCTTCATATCGGCGAGAACCAAGCATGACGCAAACATTTAGGTCCAAAACAAGTTGGAACACGGGACCTGCAGGGTGTGCCTCTGGGGGCATGATATGGTTCCAGGCAATGGTGGATCTAGAAACTCTGTTGGGGTGGGGCAACTGTTCCCTTGAATGGTTTCGGGTGGAGAGAACTATGTATTATAGCCCATGGATCTCACCATGTGCTATAGACTTTAAGTTGATTTTTGAAATTTCGGGTTTCACATCAGTTCAATGTAGATCCCCGACTGGTTCCAGACACAGCAATGCATGTTGTGTCCTGGGGGGCAGCACAATCAAGCATGCCCTAACAGATCCAACCTGCGAAGATTTGCATCAGGAAAGCAACATGCACATCAGAAAACACACTGAGTTAGGTTCCGATTGGATCTCATCACCTCATGAATAAAAACCATTATTTATGGTTTCTAAACGGAAGGATCATGACTCACTGACTAGGGGTTGTCTCTTATTCGTTTAATAGCCAAATGTTCATCTTCAGGGTTTTGCCTAATCCCAACTTACATTTCCAGAAGAAAAATAATATTTGTATGTGAAACCTTCATACACGGACCTATGATGCTTTGTTTGTATGATGGGAATGATAAAATCAAAAGTTAATATCCAATATGTATTGTTTTTCTTGTTATTATCGTCATTTATTATTATTATTATTTTTTTGTGGATCTACATGGAGTCAAGGTGGGGTGTCCTCCCACCGTAAGTTCAGACAAATAATGAAGAGATATAGCTATAGTTATACCCGTGGGCTTTAATCAGCAGCGAAAGATCTCGTAGGTCTGGAACTGCAACTAAATGCTCACCCCGATACGAAAACGATGACCTCCTTCAACTAGAAGGATAGATGAAGCTTGATTTTCTGAAGGAAAGGATAAATTAGCAACTTGGTTGCCTAGTGGAACTTAAATAGAAGGGTAGCTACATCGAACTCATGATGTCCTTGATCAACTAGAAGGCTTTTGATCAAATCCAATTGGCTTCAAAGTGGGCTTCTGATACACCAATTTGCCTATCTGGGAGGGGACCAAAAGGGAAAAGGGAAACCAATTTAATGCATGCCTTTGTTGGAAGGTTGTGAGTGGGCATTTGACAAGTTGGCTTCTTAGTGATGGCCCTCTCTCACCAACCAATCTAGTATACGGAGTCTAGCTTTGACTGAGCCAGTTGTCTCTAACAAGGTATCAAGCACAAGCACAAGGGCTTGTCGTCTAATTCACATGCATCAACTTGGGAATTATGCATATGACCTATAAATGCATTGCGAAGGGCATCCCATCCTCGATGCCCCTGCAAACACGAACATGAACTCAATTATGCTCATACACACAAATTACATGGCCAGTTTCGGTTTTACTCAAAACCAGAAACTGGAATCAAACTGGGACATGGACGATTTTGGTTTTAGTTTGGAACAGCCGGTTCAGGTTCTGAAAAAAATATTAAAAAATAGAAAATAAACTATTTTAAAAAGGAACCAATGATTTGAACCACGGTTTCCAGTTTCTTGGTCGGTTTCGGTTTCATGGAAAGTGGATCAGAACTGAACTGGGTGGTCTCCGATTCCAAGACCAGTTTCAACGGTTCCGATTCAATAGGTTTCTAACCCGGTTTGATTCTGGTTGAAACCATCGTTTCCAATTTCTAGCAGTTTCGGTTTCATGGAAGGTAGAACCGGAATCAAACCAAGTAGTCTCCGGTTCTAAGCCCAGTTTCAAAGGTTTTAGTTTCAACCGATTCCTTGTCCGACTCGATTTTGTTTGAAACCGCTAGGACGATCCCAAACCAATCATGCCTACGTACAAACATTCTCTCTCTCTCTCTCTCTCTCTCTCTCTCTCTCTCTCTCTCTCTCTCTCTCACACACACACACACACACACACACGGAAAATGAACTTTCATCTGTTTGTAGAAACGCTTGGAAACGTTGGAGAGAAATGATGTCACTTGCACAATGACCTCAATGGTCGCGGTGGTGGCTGCCCACGCGGGACGGTAGAAACAAACAAAGGCACTGGCAGCACAAGTCAGCAGAAGTCCCTGGTTCGACCCCATGTGGCGCGTGGCCTTGCTGTAGCTATCAATTTTAAGTGGGACCTGTAGGGGACGGCCGTCATGTTTCCATTTGGATGTCCCCATTGTCCCCAATTATAAGAAAAAGAAACGATCACTAAATTACGATCAGTTTAAGTAAATTTTCATGGAAAATTGTGAAGACCAAGGAGAAAACAATTGCCAATTTAATGGATATTTCTAGTGAAGTTTGGCTGGCTTCAAGTTTAGTTTTAAATACCTCCATCTTCAACCTTTACCGTTTTTGGGCATGAAATTGCACCATGAACTTGGCTAGGGATTGGACTGGAAGGCCCTCAAACCCATGACTTCAGGAATTCAAGACTTGTGGCATGCATGATTTCCCTCTAAAATATAATTCATGCCACCTATGTTAGTTTACTGGTAGGGCTCTTTTAACTCTCAGGTGGCAGCTTCCATACTTGGGGGTAGACATGGTTGGCTTGAAATCAGTAGTGCTGTTCGAACCGAAACCATACTGTCAGACAAACAGTAATGGAAGGCGGAACCAAACTCGGTGGTTTGAAACCATCACTAACTAAGCTTTATATATTTTCTCCAACATTCATTATCACAAATTGATCAGTAGCTCAGGGGTAGGGTGCTCTCTATCATTGAGGGTGATGGAGTATTTTACTCCTAAAAAGTGCATTTGTCCTTGTTTTAAAGAAAAAGTTTTTTTTTTGAAATGGTTCTGATTCCGGATTGCCTAGGCAACACCAAACGTTGCCAAACCATTGAACATGTCTACTTGGGGGGGTTGCATGCATGTGTTTGTGTTAGACTTACTTCTACTATTGTAATAAAAAAGAAAGAAAAATCTAATAAATGCAAGAGAGGATTCATGTGAGAATTAATCTCTTGCCTTAATCAACCATTTAGGACAGAATCCACTCTCAACATTAATCAGCGTATTTTTGAGCCCCATATCGATTTGAGTTCTTTCATCATGTCATGTGTGATTCCAATGCTAAATATAACTCCACTCTAGAAGCTTGAGAAGGAGAAGGGTTATGTTAGGCTTCGGACAGTTAATATAAAACCACTCAACATTATAAACATTTCGGATCAACCTCTATAAAAACAAACTTCATGAAACCATATCTCATCTAGTACCAAAAAGGCTTAATTATTCTTTTAGATATAATAAAAGATGATTTATTCCTTTACAACTTAGAATAATGTCAGTTAATTATTCTTTTGGATATAATAAAAAATGTATTATTCCTTTGCAAGTTAAAGTAATGTCCTCTCGGAGGCCAATAACTATATAAATAAGCAAAAGAGAAAACAAAAGAGTGGACTGCTCGTAGATTTGATTATTACCACTTTCCTCCCTCTCTCTACCCGATGATGCTTATCTTGTTCTTATGCCCCGGTCCCTGCAAGTGGCTCTCTCGATGGATTAATTTCTTTCTTCTCTTGCTAGACAAACAAATGCCACAATTGTAGCACCAAACTCATTCCGCAACCATTTCCACAAGCAACTAGAACTCACTGGCTGGCCCACACCCACCATTATTCGCAATTATGGGTAGTTGTCCAAGTTTTCAGGTCCTATATATATATATATATGTATATATATATGTATATATATATATATGTATATATATATGTATATATATATGTATATATATATGTATATGTATATATATATATGTATATATATATATATCTATGTATATATATATATATATCTATGTATATATATATATATATATGTATATATATATATATATATATATATATATATGTATATATATGTATATATATATATGTATGTATGTATATATATATGTATGTATGTATATATATATATGTATGTATGTATATATATATATATATATGTATTGAGAGATTATAACATAGTACAACTTACCTATCAAAATTGTTTAAATATCCCGAAACCCAGGCACTTATGATGAGTTCGGCTTTATTCATTATGTTTCAAATTTAGTATTGGGATTTCTTGAGATTTTTCAAATCCTTGAGTTGAAGAACATAGCGTTCCTCTAACTTCACAACCAGCTTCCATCTCCTAAGTTGATAATGATCTTACTGCTATTCTTTTGAGAATAACATTAAAGTTTTGGTGTCATCAGCATGATATTGAATGTATTTTTTCTGGGTAGAGTTAATTTTCCACCATTTTACCATGGCTTTGCATTATTAGCAAGTCAGTTTTGTGCACTATGTATATCATACGATTAAGAACCCTTTCTAAAGATTTTTCGATTTTATATTGCTATGGTCGTCTCCTTGTGAGAACTTATATATACATGTACATAAACGTGCGCATATGCACACAGACAGTCACATATACATACGAAAACAAGTTTATATATATACATATATATATAAATATATATACATATACATACACATACATATATGTATATATGAAAAAGAAAAGATAAGAGCACATTGTAGATAGTCAGCATTAATATAGTGATCACATTGAAAATCCAAAACTAATTGTTCTTGGCCTAGAGTAGGAGGTTGTATTGGATCCTCTAGCAAGCTACACAATGAAAGCTCTGTAGATAGTCCCGATTCTGCTGTTGACACTTAGTATTATGTATGCTCCTTGGATATTAGATTTGGGTTTGGTCTTAGCATTACCAAATCCGACTAATAAGATCCTCAACAATCCAATATAGATTTAATGCAACTACCTGAAACCAAATTCCCGTTGTTGTAATTGGGTTAATTATAGAGCTAGCAAAATGAATCAAGCAACTCGTAGTTCGGCTTAGTCCTTGCTCGTTCTTGTTCAGTTTGTTAAACCATATGAGCTGAACATAAAACTGCTATGCTCGGCTCGTGGAAGCTCATCGAACGATAATTTTTCTAATTTTTACCTAAAGCATACAACAACAACTAAGCCATTTCCCATACTAGACGGGGTCGGCTACATGGATTCTTTGTTTCCACATATCCCTATCGTGTGCCATGTTAGCAGTTAACTCCCAATAAGTTAGATCATTCTTTATTGTTTCTTTCCAACACTTTTGTGGTCGTCCTCTACCTCTTTTAATACTTTCCAAATTTAGTTTTTCTAACCTTCTTAAAGGTTTTTCTTTTGATCTTCAATTTTTACCTAAAGCATGCCACGACAATAATTGTATTTTCTTATTCAACCAATAAACATCTCTCATAAAAATGGTGCATTCGGCTCGGTCAGACCAACTTAGCTCGCCTAGTTCGTGTAGGCAACAAGCCAAGCCATGAGCAGGGATTGCGCAGTTCTTTTACAGCCCTAGTTAATTTTTACATGAAAATAATACAATCAGGTCAATAGGTGGAAATTGAAGGCTGAATCCAACTCCAATTGTCCCATTTGGTTCCAAACCTGACCGATAACAATTGGTTCCTTCTTGATATCCTTACCGTCTGTGAAATAAACTGACCCAAAAGAATGGAGGAGCTGCTTAAGGGTGTGAAATCAGGTCGTATTAGCTGAATGAACCTGATCCATATCAAACCAAGTAAGAGTCAAGGTTTGGTAACAATTGAATGACGGATCTGGCTATTTGGAGCGCCAATAAGATCTCACAGATATGTGGGTCCATGTATTTACGAAAACTTATATGACTTTCATATATTAATTTGTTGATAATATTCGCAATGCCTCAAGATGTAAATATCAAGGGATATTATTTTCCTGGACTGGCTTAGATTCCTCTTATATTTTCTGGAAATCAAGAACCGAAACCGAACCCAATCCCGGTTCTAGTTTTCATTTGAGTTTTAACCATTCAGAACCAGGAAAGAATACTGAAATTTTAAAAAAATAAAAAGTATACGGAACCAGTGGTTTTAAACCACCGGTTCTGATTACGGCTGGGTCCGGTTTCATAAAAGGTGAAATCAAAACTGAACCTGGTGGTTCTTGGTCCTGGATTCGATTTGACTGGTTCTGATTCCTTGTCAGATCTTCACCCAGTCTGGTTCTGGTTGCAACTGCTGGGCCGCTTCCAAAGGGAACGTGTCTACTCTCATAGATGCCAATTTCAACACAGCGCCATGGCGGGTGCTTATGCATCTCTCAACATGTTGCCTTCCCATCTCAATAATTTTAGAGATACATGCTGCACCCATCTCTAGTCAAGTTGTGTGTGTGTGAGAGAGAGAGACTTCAACTTCTTAGAAAAGATGGCCATTTGTTCACGCAAAGCCCTCCCTTAGCAAAGCTTCAGATGCCCTATTACAGTTACCTTTGGATATACAATTTTAACAACTAAAGCACCACTCAACAAGCTTCGAAATGCTGCATCCGGCTCGGTTCAGCTGCCAGCCCCATATACGGACCGGATTGCAGGCTTTGGCTTACCAGTGGACTATTTAGCTAATCCCAACTCACACTCACACTCACAAACCCCAAAACCCAAGCAACCAAACAAAAGAACTTGAACCAATTAAACGGACCAATATACACAATATATATATATATATATATATATATATATATATATATATATATATATATATATATATATATATATATATATATATATAACGGAGAGTTACAAGAGACTTTTATGCTAGACCTTAATTAATGATTTGCATCTCCGTACGATATATCGAACTTCCGTCAATAAAAAAAATGACGGAGAGTTGTAAGACGCTTTTATGTTAAGACTTTATTGAATGGTTTGCGTCAGTGTAACAGATGGAACTTTCGTCAATAAAAAATGAAAATCGATGTTATTTAATATAAAAGAAATATTACAATGCGAGACGGGCAACTTGATTGAGAGAAGGGTGTTTAGCTATCTTTATATATATTTATTTATATTAAAATTACACGACTGATTCCATTCTAGCCGCACATCTGACACCAGATCCGTTGAATTTTTATAAATACTAATAGAAGCTCCCTGATGTGTATATAAATACAACCGTTCAATCCCTTCGTTCCGGAAACCGCAACAAGGGAAAGAGGGAGAAGGGAGGAGAAGAAGATGATATGCCAGAAGCAGCAGACCCATTTCCCTACATCATCATGGAATGTTCACCGCCATGAGAACCACTCGCAAAAATCGCACCAGCAGCAAACTCAAGCACAAAATCCGGACTTGTCGTTTCTCTCGGACGCCTTGTCCCGGTATCACACCCACGAAGTAGCCGAAAACCAGTGCTGCTCAACGGTGGTGCAGACGATCAGGGCGCCTGTCGACGTCGTCTGGTCGGTTGTCCGGCGATTTGACAAGCCGCAGGCGTACAAGCACTTCATCCGCAGCTGCTCCTTGATGGCTGACGACGGCAGACCATGGGGTGTCGGCAGCCTCCGGGAGGTCCGCGTTATCTCCGGCCTCCCTGCCGCCCGATCCACCGAGCGCCTCGAGATCCTTGACGATGATCACCACGTCATCAGCTTCAGCGTCGTTGGCGGCGAGCACCGCCTCACCAACTACCGCTCCGTCACCTCCCTCCACCCGTTTCCATCCTCCGCGGGTGACTCCTCTTCCGGCGAGGGATCGGTCGTCGTTGAATCGTACGTGGTTGATGTGCCGCCAGGGAACACGAAGGATGATACCTGCGTCTTTGTGGATACCATCGTCAGATGCAATCTCCAATCGTTGGCGAATATTGCGCAGAACCTCAGCAGGAACCGGTGCCGTTCTTGATTTTGTGTTTGTCAGGAAAAGATTCCCCACAGTTTACAGAAAAACTTTCCTCTTTTTCTTTTCAATTTTTTGTTAATCGGAAAATCGTGTTTGGAGTTTCTGGGTTGTGAAGAAATGTCAGGCTTTTTCTTCCTTCTTCTGCCCTTAATTGACCTTTGGTTTCAGTCGTAAATCGTAGAAATCCAAATTGGTATTTTTCATTTGCTGCGAAAAATTCGAAGATGCCGATTAGGTTTCTTTAATCTCATGATCATGATCATCAAGCATGGTGCTGCTCATCATCATCATGATGCATGAGTTTGTTCATCATCATAATGATGGTCATCATGCACGGTATTGTTCCTTGCGTCCATCTTGGGTTTTTTTTTATCGATATTTCAATTTTGATTCCTTTCGTTTCTCGAGTTCGATATCATGTATTGTGCAAATTCTATCACAATACATACGCATTCTATTCGATCAAATAGGATGGTTATACCCATGTATCCATAGTAACAGCCATACAACAATGGCTGAAGCCTCAATCCAAATAGAGTCCTAAGGCAAAAGCGGTTATAGGTGACATGAAAATTTGGGGCCAAAGATTGTGTAAACATCTTAGGGCCTATTAAACTTGGCATTACGGCCGAATTTTAGGCTTTAAATCATATGTTTTGAGTGTCTAAATAAATCTTAGATCCTAAAAATTTATACTGTAACAAGTTTAAAGTTTGAGGAACTTGGGGGTGGCCTTAGTAATCTATGGCCGACCAAAGGGATAACGGATGTTGTAAATATCATTTCACATGTGATATAGATACGTTTGAATGACATAAGAAATTTTAAAGAATCATGAGAAAATTCTATAATATGATCACACAAGAGACAATGGATTATCGTCAAAACAAACTAAATCACATGTATACATTGTCTTCGGGCTTGATTGTAAAACTTACTATTGATGACTATTAATAAATCTAAAAAAAGGGATTTTAGAGATAAATGAGGGACTATTAATAAATCTAAAAAAAGGGATTTTAGAGATAAATGAGGGTCTTGAAGAGAGAGAAAAATCAACATATAAGAAGAGCCAAAGAAAATGGCTTAGAGAGGGATTAAAACACTCAAACTTTGATCTAGAAAAAACATAATTTTTAAAACTTACACCTTATAATACGGATATATCATATGATACACACCTATGCCACAACATATCATAACAATATGCTACGATAAATTATGTTTTGCGATACAAGTACTTGAATAGATATGTAAAATATATAATATAGAATTAATCATATAGATTCTAGTACCAATACCTATAATACGCGTATCATAACTTACGATTAAGATATAATCTTTATAACATTAGTTATAACTCATCATAAGTGCAACCATGATGCTTGAATAGCTACATTACGTTGTGTTTAACCAAATTAAAATTATTTAAAAAGTCAAGTTAATGATGCAAATTAATGTTGATATAAGTACTTAAATTTAGGTATAATTCTACGGATGATACGCAGCAAGATTCTCTGTGTAGTTTTTGTGCTTCGTTGGGTGAACGGGTAGCATGTGACACTACCCCCAATTCTTTGTTTGACGTACGTAATCTGACGTCTCTGTCAAGTGTACAGCCTGTATACACGAATACGTACAGCTTTTTTGGGCCCTTTAATATTTAGATAAAGTATATAAAGTGGTGACGAACAGTGTTGTACTGTAGTACGAGGGCACATGCCACGCATACGAGGATGAAATGAAAAGGAACCCAACAACCGGGATTTGGATCTTTCAGTTTTATAATATTGCGGTAAATTCTCATCTTAAACTGACATACGCGCGCCCACACACATACACGCAGGCACACACACACATACCACACACTAATTCTCATCGTGCTTATTATTTGTATTTTTTGAAAACATGAATGTAATAAGATTATCTTTATAATTTTTTAAATATTTTTATAATCTTCAAAATTATACTCGTATCACTGAAAAACAATTGTCGATCGTAAGTGACCACCATCATTAAGGTAGGACCCAATTTTTCATACTGTGTGTCTGTGTGTACATGAATACATCCATTTCTTTTGAATTCTTTAATATTTAGATAAAGTGTATAAAGTGGTCATTGACAATATTGGTTTAACAAGATTCCATCATGATGTAGATCAGACAAATTTGTTGTCATAACTAAATTCATCAAACTTCTTTTACGTTCTATAATGGTCATTCAAATGTGATATATAAATTGTGACTTATTTCACATTATATATAGTGTGGATGAATAATTTAAAATTTAATTAAAAACCAAATGCTAATACTGATAAAATACATGTATATAAAGTAGCGGGGAGATTTTTTTATTTTTAAAAGTTTGAGTGAGACAATACCTGTCACCTCTCTCTAGGAAGCCAATACTACGCTCACCTGGCAGGGGGGTCGACTCACAAGTTCTAAGGCATAAGTTGGATACTCCAGGATTGCCTACCTGGCTTCGGCCTCCTAAATTCCCAACTTCTGTCTAGTTGTGATTCTTAGTGCAGTATCGAACAGGAAGTGCATGTGGATGCATGAATTCACACACAGAAAATATAATTAGAGTATTAAGAAACTCTATTAGAAGAAGAAAAATAGTAATAATTAAATTAAACAACTATGAGATTCTATTAAACTACGTATAAGGCAAACGGGCGGAAACAAACACGAGAGTGAATAGGAAGGAGATTAGGCAAGGAGTGCTACAACTTGCAGCAACACTTGCAAGTGGGCTTTAAATATAGAAAGCACAGAGTGAAGCTGCGGTGCGAACACGTCTCAAAGCGTCCCACCGTTGGCCCCAACACGTTGCCTTTTCGAAACTTCAATGGTCCATCAATTATTAAATAAATAACTCTGTCTGTCAAAAGTACTCCAAACGTATCTATAAACCTCGCCTTAACTAGTTAACTTTTTATATGTATTGATTTAACTCTCTCTCTCTCTCTCTCTATATATATATATATATATATATTATATTATAATATAGAGAGATAATTGTAATGCAATGCTTTTGGGTACATATAATCTTGTATTAATGTTATCATCTTTAATATAGATGATGTATTAAATACAAAGTATAAAAATATAATAATATTTTTAATTCAAATCTTCACTAACACTAAAAAGTCTTAAGTAAAATTGTGTAATTTAAACATTATGCAATTATTATTCCTATATATATATACATACACAAACACACACTTGCTAGCCCATATTCGAACTTAAGTTAATTAAGTTGATTCTCTTAATTTGTTTTCTAAATTTAATTGTTTTTTTTGTTTTAATCTATCACCTTACTCACATGCTTTATTTTCTTTGTTTTCTTTCTTCTCAGTCCTTAGATTGTTGTGTGTGTGTGTGTGTGTGTGTGTGGAAATAAATGGTTTGCTTTTATGAAGGAATAAATTGAGAGAGAGGGTGGATGTATATTATGCAAGTTGGAATGAATTGTCGGGTGAAGGGACAAGTTGGACAGAAGAAAGCGCAAGTTGAGAAGCAAGTTGGGTTGCAAGTGGTAAGGTCGCTTTTCAATGATCCCGTCCTTTGTTTGTCATGGTGGCTCAGTCCGTTCCCTCTTCTTAAATTCGCGCCACCCGTTTATCAAAGTCCCTCACGTCCCTTTCCGGAATTTAGGCAACACGGCATTTCTCACTCTAAAATCACCATCCCCCTCTCCATCGTTCACATGCATAAGTGCCTCCGTCACATGCTAGTTGTAGGCTTCTCACACCAAATCATAAAGCCAAATTGGTTATAGTCACGATTGACTGAAAACACACTCTCTTTCTCTCGTACACACAAATATATATATATATATAGAGAGAGAGAGAGTGTGTGATAAATAGCTAATATTTTTATGTGTATAATCTTAGATAAACATTTTTACTATTTAATATGTTTGAAATGAACCGTTGATATAATAAAATAAAAGTAATTAATTTATATTTTACATTAAACATAAAATATAAGAGTATAATAATACTTTAAAATCAAATCTCCATCATTAATTATGTCAATCAAATTGGTTATACCAATCGAACAATAGAAATATTTATACAAGATTATACACTAAACACATTTATCACTACCTCTCTCTCTTCTCTTTCTACATATATAAGCAAAAGACCCTCAAGTTGGAGAACTTAAATTTAATCATTTAAGTGATTGATATGGTTTTCACAGAAAAAGGGTTTTACAAAAGGGAAGTGGTAGATGACTATTGGAGCTGTGTTAACCCACGATAAGGCTAGTCAATACTTTTCTTTAAAAAACAAAATTCACATACCAAAGAAAGAAACTAATAGAAAAAGGAATTTTCAATCTATTCGTTTTTTTAAAAGTCCATGCAGCTAATCAAATTGGAAATATCCGTTCGAAAATCAAGTAACCAAGAACCTTGATGTTAGTTTTTAGCTCAATCAGCTTCCCAACAAATCCCAAATTATGAGGCATATTTGATAAGCCTGAATCAACTTACTTTCAAAATAACATAACTAAATACAACAATAACTAAAATTTCTCCGTATTAGATGAGATCAATTACATGAATTCTTTACTTTCATAGAGCCAGTGAACTCAACATAAATTAGATTATTATTTATTGTTTTTTCAAACACTCATAACTATATAATATAGCGACTGTAATTGTTAGTCAATAATATTTATCTTTTCATTTTAGTGTATCTTCTTGACACAGAATATTTCATGCACTTTTCTATTTTAAACAAACTTTAAATTTTGTATAACATCTCCATCAATTATCCCATCCCTCTCAAAGACTAACCCTAAATACTTAAAACTTTCCTTATGAGGAATGCAATATATGCCAATCTTAATTTTTATATTATCTAAAATAACCAAATGATTAAACTTGCATTCCATATCTTCTACCTTTGTTCTACAAAGTTCGAAGCCTTAACTTTCTAATCCTTTTCTTTATAATTCTAATTTCCTATTAACTTTTTTATACTCATCTATTGACACAATGTCATTGACAAATAACATACACGAAAGTACTTCATCTTTAATATGTTCTATTAATTAGTCAATAACTAAAGTAAATAAACATGGACCTAAAACTGATCCTTTATGTAATATAATATTAATTTCAAAATAACCTATTGTTCCTTCATGAGTTCTCACACATGTTTTTTTACTTAAAATATTGCATAAGACATCTTAATAAGTGGATATCTCCAACAGTAGATCTTTATAGCATGAATCCAAATTGGTTATGTGTTGTATTCAATATTTGTCTCAACCTATGTATAATAATTCTTTCTATAAATCCATACTGAGACATTATGGGAATGAATTATGCTATAACCAAATGATAAATCTCAATGATACATCTAAAAACCATAACAAAATGATAAAACTAAAAACCACTCAAAATAGTGAAAAAGAGAAAATAGAAAACCAATTAAATTTGGGTGACAATACTTAAAACATTTTTACAACAATTAGAAGTGGTGGGCATTAGCATACTTTCTAGTTCTTAGTTCTTGTGATCATACCATTCTAAAGTAATATAATATCACATATAAGTTCTATGTGACTACATGATACTAAATTAAAATCTTTAAAAAAAAAATCAGTAACATGTCCAAATTGGATTTTGGCCAGTTAATTGTGGGGCTGATAAAGACAGGTTATGAATGGCTGCTATGGTTGCAGGGGGTTTCGTTTGTAGGAAAATTGGCACCGACATGTCCTATAGTTATCCCTAAGTCTAACTTGAGGTTCATTTATAATTAGCTCTCTCTCTCTCGCAGTGAGCATGCCCACTCTCTCTCTTAGTTTGATATACTTATCATATCTTTACAAATCTCAACAATCCATTCAAAGAGAGAGATATTATGATTAAAAAGTCAAAAGTCTACATGTACTTTTTATATTGTAATTATCATATCGTTTCTCATAACGCACAAAGCACTGGTACATAATAAAGATATTGTATTATATGACATGGTATGATACGGTGTGTGATTGGCTGGTTTAATTAGAGAAAACTAAAAAATCCTAAAAAGACAAAAACTGAGAAAAGATTATAGTCAACAAAAGATAGAGATTATTAGAAAACATAATCATCACATAGTACAATATTAAATATATTGCATTGGATCAAATTATCAATCAATTAAAATGAGTTGATAAGTGATAAATGATAACAAACTAAATAGCTAATAAGTAATAAATTAACATTTTACAATTAATAATAACTATCAGATTAAGAATAAGAACTTAAAAGGGCAAGAATATATAACTTAAATAAGTTGAGTAACTAAAAACTAAAACTAGAGGTAAATTTTGTTCTAAATGAATAAAGCATGCAATGACGGTCTTGCCCTAAAATTTTCAAAATCCATATAAAAATGGGAATAACTTTGCATCATCTCAACCTTGCTGCAGTGATGGTCGTGACAAGCTTCATTAAGCATTTCTCACAAGAAACATAATACCAAAGAAAAGATCCACACACACACACACACGTATATATATATATATAGAGAGAGAGAGAAAGTTACGTTTGCTACTTATATGCATTCCTTCAATTATGCACTAGAAAGCTTTGGAATCAACAATGTTTTAAGATAATCGGATAAGACAAGTAGCCAGCGCAGCAACTCTGGATGTGTGAAACTAATTGGTCTACTAATAGGCATTTAGGAACTTGCAGGAGAAAATAAGCCTCACCATTCCGAGAAAGCTTGATATAAGTAGACTTTTCCTTCCTTGTCTATCCATCAAAAAAGATGCCACAACGGTTCCTGCCAAAGCATACAACCTGGATAAGCCAAGTAGCTATTGCAGACTGCAAAACATCGATTAAAATATCAGAGTATGACTATAGGCTTACCAAAAACATTTGCTGCTCCAACAACCGCACTTTCTAAAATATCTGAGGTAATTCCAACGTCACGAAACACAGCAGTTGAGTAATATACGACAGCATTTATTCCAGTTAGCTGTTGGAACAGAAAAAGGGCAGCCCCAACACTCACAACTGCAAATAAAGGTCAAAAAGATGGTTACAAGTTCACCTTAATAAACCAACACAGTAAATCAGAGGGAAGACAAAGCAAAAATAAATATCCTGGAAGGAAAAGGCTAAACAAGGAGCAATTCTAAAACTTAAGTGCGCATTGAAGTGTATTATTGTTGAGACTACCTAGCCAACTATGTGTGCTTCCTGAAGTTCCAACCTGTTTCTGATTCCCGTCAGATATAAATTCCAACTGCATACTTGCAGAATCATGAAAAGAAGCAGCTATCCTTCTAAGTATTTAAGTTTCTCTGATAATTCAGTGAACTGTTACCTGCTTCAGTTTTAACTTCAGAACAGTCACAACATTAACAGTGGAATACAAGTATAAACACCATCCTTTCGAAACAACTAGATGTTTTAGGTATGCCATTCATGACATTGTGATTTCTTCAACAGTTCAATAGGATATCAACCAATCAGTTCTCAGTTAACAAACATGACAGGATACAAAACGCATGCTAGATAATAGGAAGTGAGGAAGCATGAGGTATCCAAAGAAGTGACAGTATCAGCATGATGTCTCTTATTCTGCCCCATGAGCTCTCCATCGATAATAAGTTCAATCCCAACTTAAGACAAACATATTACTGCACAATGACCATAGTTCACCCAACTAGTTAGTTGAATATAATCAAAGCAAAATTGGGATTTAAACAGGACATTAAATTTTTCTCATCTACCTATATCATGCACAAGAAGGAAATAATGCTGATTTATTTACACAACGCCTAAGGTGCCTTATGTGAACATGGATACAGATAAGGACCTAGATCTGCACACCTCTCACATGCTTGGCTCTGATGTAACTGAATAATACACAAGCCAGAGTCATATACATGTTGATTTTGCTGAGAAACTAAATATCTATATAGAGAACAAACAACAAAGATGAATTTCGAAATTATGAATTTGTCAATGACAACTACCTTTTCGGTAACGCTTGCTGAAAAGATCATGCCAACTAGCTTCCTGTTCTGTAGAATCCTGGCCTCCAGCTCGTAAGTCATGCATGACTCCTGCAACCTTTTCTTTACCCCAGAGAGACTTAATAGCTACTTCAGCTGCAGAAAATTTCCCTTGCTGCAATTTAAGAAAGTAATCATTCTTGTGATTATGCTGGACTTACAACCTGTTATGTCTAATACCACATCTAAACTGACAAGCATGCATTAAATGGAGAAGTGCACGTGAGATAGAATCTGAAACAGCCATGGTGGACTTTCCGGGCAGAAGACCACCCTAACGCCCACTTAAACATATTATAATTATATAGATTAGGCAGATAAAGAAGCAACACCGCCCATGTAAGGGATCACCCTTGCATTGCCGGTCCCAAGCCCGGATAAAGGAGGAGGGTTGTGTTAGGCTTCCAACAACCAGCGTAAAACTGTCGGATTTTATAACATGGATTACAAAAATTATGCGCATTGCTTTGGGGTATCCCTGCCTAGCGATGTGCTGCATAACCCAAATGCAGTAATAAGTAAGCAAGAGCCACTACATTTTCGCCCAAATATAGTGAATCAATTACAGAGAGGGTTCCCACATCATGGATGGGTGTGGGTAAAGAAGTTAGTCCCGCTACATTGCCGCCCGAATGTAGTGAATAATTTTCAAAGAGGGTCTTCGCATTTTTAATATGGACGGATGCGGAGGGTAAGGAAGCTAGTTATAGATAATAAGATTCATATTGGTTCTTGAAATATCGAAACATTATCCGGTAAGCTAATGGAGGTGGTAGATACTATGATTCGGAGAAAGATTCATATTAATTGTTTACAAGAGACAAAATGAGTTGGAGAAAAATTGTGGTACTCAGGTAAAGAAAAGGCTCAAAACGGAATTGGTATTATCATAAATAAAGATTTAAAGGATAGTGTAGTAGACATACAACGATATGGTTTGTGCTTACGTACCTCAAATATGACTAGAAGATAGTATAAAGACAACTTTTTGGGAAGAGTTAGATCAGGTGATTCAAAAGATTCCACAAAGGGAGATGATTTGTTTAGGAGGAGACTTAAATAGACATGTCAGTAAAGAAGCATTAGGATATCAAGGTATTCATGAAAACTTTGGTTTTGGAGATATAAATGAGGAAGGTAGGGAGATTTTAAATTTTGCTATGGCATTTAATCTCTTTATAATCAATACAATCTTCAAAAAATGAGATGAACATTTAATTACTTATAAGAGTGGCTTATTACAAACACAAATTGATTACTTTATTTGTAGAAAAAAAGATAGAGTGTATTGTAAAGATTGCAAGGTAATTCTAGGAGAAAGCTTAACCACTCAACATCGACTTTTAGTTATGGATTTACAAATAAAAAAATGGACAAAGAAGAAAAGAGTGCATCGAGCTATTCGAACTAAATGGTGGAACCTCAAAAGCAAGAAGGAAGATATATTTAATCAAAAAGTCCTTCAAGGAGATGTTTGAAATTATGTTGGTACACCCTGTGATATGTGGAACAATAAGTCTATACACATTAGGAAAGTGGCGAAAGATGTGTTAGGTGTATCTAAAAGAGGTGTACCGGCACAAAAAAAAGCTTGGTAGTGGAGTGAAGTACAAAATAAAATCAAGGCAAAGAGGGTATATTACAAATTACATTATACTAAGAAAACTAGTGAAACTTTAGAGGCTTATAAGAAAGCAAAGAATGAAGCAAAAAAAGCTGTGAGTGAAGCAAAAGCTAAAATTTGGGAGGATTTATATAAAAAACTCAACTCAAAAGAGGGTGAAAGAGATATTTTTAGGATAGCTAGGGCTAGAGATAAAGAGAACTAAAGATCTTAATTATGTTAGATGCATCAAGGACGAGGATGAAAAAATTCTAGTGGCAAATGATGATATAAGAAATAGATGAAAAAACTATTTTTATAAGCTTTTTAATAAAAATAAAGATGTTAGTATTAGCTTAGGAGAGTTAGCCAAATCAGAAAAGTATATAAACTACAATTTCTACCGATGTATTCAAAAGAATAAAGTCTAAGAGGCTCTTAAACATATGAAGGGTAGTAAATCAGTAAGACCAGATAATATTCTTATAGAAGTTTGGAAAATACTAGGAGAAATAGGAATCACTTGGCTCACAAGATTATTTAGTGAAATATGGAAAAACCAAAAGATGTCCGAAGAATGGAGAGCAAGTACACTTATACCCATATATAAGAATGAGGGAGACATTCAAAATTGTATGAATTATCAAGGTATCAAGTTAATGAGCCATACTATGAAATTGTGGGAAAGAATTATCTAACGTAGGTTAAGACAAGTATCAAGTACAAAAGAGAACCAATTTGGATTCATGCTAGGCAGATCTACTATTGAAGCAATTCACCTTTTGAGACGTCTTATAGAATATTTTAGAGCAAAAAAAAAAAATCTTCACATGATATTTATTGATCTAGAAAAAGCTTATTATAGAGTATCGAGGGAGGTTCTTTGGAGAACTTTAGAAAAAAGAGGTATCCTATTGACATACATTAACCTGCAAAAATATGTGTGAGGACTCATGAAGGAATGACAAATTTCTTTGAAGTTAATATTGGGTTACATCAAGGATCAACTTTAAGTCCATACTTATTTATAATAGTGATTGATGAGTTAACAAAACATATTCAAGATAAAGTACCTTGGTGTATGTTATTTGCAGATGACATTGTATTAGTGGAGGAGTCTAAGGAAAAAGTTAATAGAAAATTGAAACTATGGAGAGAAACATTAGAAAGCAAAGGCCTCCAACTTAGTAGAACAAAGACATAATATATGGAATGTAAGTTTGATCATTTGGTTACCTCAGAGGACATAAAAATTAAAACTGGCACACATTGCTTCCTCAAAAGGAAAGTTTTAAATACCTACGGTCAATTTTTCAGAGTGATAGAAGAATTGATGGAGATGTTACGCATAGAATTAATGCTGGTTGGTTAAAATGGAGTGAAGCATCAAGTATTCTTTGTGATAAGATACCATTAAAGTTAAAAGGTAAATATTATAGAACAGCAATTAGGCCTGCCATGTTTTATGGTTCTGAGTGTTGGGCAGTTAAATAAAAGATGTTTGTGACAGAAATGAAGATGTTGAGATGAACGAGTGGTCATACAAGAAAAGACCGTATACATAATGAGGTTATTAAAAATAAATTAGGAGTGACACCAATAGAGGATAAAATGAGAGAATATCGTTTAAGATGGTTTGGACATATAGAAAGAAGATCAAAAGAAGAACCTCTAAGAAGGTATGAAAAACTAAATTTGAAAAGTATTAAAAGAGCTAGAGGATGACCACAAAAGTGTAGGAAAGAAACAATAAAGAATGATCTAGCTTATTGTGAGTTAGCTGCTAACATGACACACGATAGGGATATGTGGAAACAAAGAATCCATGTAGCTAACCCCATCTAGTATGGGAAAAGGCTTAGTTGTTGTTGTTGTTGTTGTAGGCAGATAAAGAAGCAAGACTATGTACAAGGAAACAAGATGCGAAATAATCTTAACTTTGTCAGATAACGAGATTTAGCAATTTCATTAATAATTATCATAAATACACTTAGAAACAGACGAACCCACGAAAGTGAACAAAACCACTCGTGGAAACAAATCAAAGGATGAACATATTGGTGTATAAGAAGAAAACATAGGAAGATAATGATAAATAAAATGTACCACATAGGATTTCCAGATAAAGGCAACCCAGCAACTAAGGCAACAAGGATTTCCACACAAATAAACAGCTGGTTAACTGAACCAAGAGCACCACGAATTTCGGTTGGTGATATCTACGAGTAGAAATGAAATGTTAAATGTGAAATCTGTATGCAGAACGGAAGAATACTAAAATACAGACTTTCAAAAATAGTTACCTCTGAGATGTACAGTGGCACAAGAGCAGATGATATTACAATTCCAAATCCGGCAAGCAAGCGCCCAATTATCATTGTTTGAACACCATGAGCAGTTACACTGGAATAAATTATAACAAGTCATATTGAAGTGGTGTGGAAGTTGCAAAAGTGTTTGATGAGAACAGAATAAATAAACGAAGCACGAACCTTAGGAATTCACCAACACCAAGTGGTATCGCATTTAACATAAATGTTTTTGTCCTGCCGAAATTGTCAGCCAGTGTACCACCAGTGAATGAACCAAGTAAAGCACCCGCAAGGGTTGTGCTACCCAACCTGAACAGTACTCGTTATGCAAGATACAAGGACAGCAGAATTGCATGCATAAGAAGAATAAGGATGTAACACAAGAAAAGGTGTGGCTAGATCAAATTCACCAGCTCTAAAGGCTGTGTTCAACAGCCACGAATAGCAGTTTACATAAAGAACACAAGTATAATTAGTCACCGGTCCTGAATTATGAGGTGCCAAAAAGACAAAAGTGCATATCGCTGAGGAACAAAGAATCACCTGAGAGCATTTGATTTTTGAAGAGATTGAGGTAAATAATGAAGATATGAAACTATTGCGTCAGAAATACCAGGCAAAAGCTGTATTATGTTATGAACCCAAAACAATGAGAACGACAGTACAATCTGTGTGAAATATAACAAAATGCCACACTGACTTTAAAATGTACTGCATATGTCTTGAAATCATGTTCTATGGGGAGAGGGATCGATTTAATGGCACTTCAGATCTATCCTCTATAATGCTTATTTTTCTGTTTAGGCATTTACTTCATGCATGCACAACCAAATTTTGTTTTTCATTCACAGAGTTGATTTTTTTCTCTTAAATATCTTTTAGGGTGCTTCAATGTTGCTCCTCTCTGTCTCCTTAACGTGGCAAGCACTAGCTCCTTATGCTGGCACCCTTTCCGTTCTTGGCACAGTTCTGTAAGTATTATTGTTGATTTTGTTTCTTAAGGTCTTTTGAATTTGTTGTTCAATTATCTGCCCTTGTTCTTGTCATTCTACGTTGCATCTTCTGTTATAACAGGTATGTGTTGTCATTTTCGTTGGGTGCCGGGCCTGTCCCTGCACTCCTTCTTCTGAAGGTTCACAAACGTGTTATTGATGGTTTAGATGGTGAATCTGGCCATGCCGCACCAAATGCTGGTGGGATGACCTCAACACGGCTTTTGTTAGCTGCTACTCAAGCTGGAAGTTTGATTGGGAAGCAGGGATCTACAATAAAGTCCATCCAGGAGGAATCTAGTTCCACCATCCGTGTTCTTGGTACAGGTGTTCTTTGAAAGTTGTGTATGTTATATCGAATACAACATAGTTTTTTTTAAATTTTTATAATTGTTTTCTCATTTGTTCTAATTATTGTTATCACATATCCTTCTAGTAGGTCTTTTCCTCATCTCATTTCTTGGACTGCTCATGTTCTTACGGCAGAGTATTGTTGAATGTAGTTGTGTTTCTACGTTTCTTGGGATCTGTATTTTAGGAAGTCAAAAAGCTTCTCTGACTTTTTGAAAATTTTGATACCTCTTCTAATTCCAGGTCTCCCTTTCTCACTCTAAAGTTTTCACCAATAAAACTATATTTGATGCGACCGTGTGAGAACTAGTTCTCTAGGAAACAAAGAATGTTGGTTCCAATATTTTCATGGAAAAGGAAACTTTTAAACTTGTCTTTCAGTAGTCAAAATACCTGAAGACACAAGAACTGAACTGATTCAAAGTTCTTAAAGTTGCTCTAGCTTCTTTGAGGTAAAGATATTTTTTGCTATAAAAAAAATAAGGAAAAGTTCACCATTGTTAGAATCTCATTTTAATCCTTTAAAGATTGTTGTCAGAAACATTTTTCTGCATTAAGTTGCCTGTTCCTTTGCGAAAGAGGAGAGTGAAAAACCTCACTATCGTGGAGTATCTGGTTAGCCTATTGCTGTATTTCCTGGAAAACGGAGTGGTCGACCTTGGAAAGAGTGATAAACTTTTACATAGGAACCTCCTGTTTCCTTTCGAGATAGAATTTGCTTTGCCTATACTATTCCTTTGAATCTCATTTTTATCCTTTAAAGATTGTTGTCAGAAACATTTTTCTGCATTAAGTTGCCTGTTCCTTTGCGAAAGAGGAGAGTGCAAAACCTCACTATCGTGGAGTATCTGGTTAGCCTATTGCCGTATTTCCTGACGGAGTGGTCGACCTTGGAAAGAGTGATAAACTTTGGGACCTCCTGTTTCCTTTCGAGATAGAATTTGCTTTGCCTCTACTATTCCTGCAATCTTTGTTTTCATGTTGTCGGGTAAATTTTTTTCATGAAATTGGCCGATTATAAAATTTTCAATGCTGTTTGGTCCGGGAATTGCACTTTAAACAAACTAACGGTGGTGTGTTTTCTCTTGTCATTTTATGGAGTGCCATTTGGCATGAAGTATATTTCTATTTCTGTATTGTACATGAAAGAGAAAAATCTGATGTTATTATCTATCCTTTTCAGGTTTCGAACTTCATGATTGGCCTCTATTTCTTAAGCGTGGTTAACAAGTATGGAATCGTTACTGTGTATTTGGGATTCGCCACAGCATGTTGCCTTGCTGCACTCTACATTGTGGACAATGTCATAGAGACCAAAGGTCGGTCTTTGGAGGAAATTGAGCTCTCTTACCTCCTCTGCTTGATGATCATATCCATCATCTTCAGAATCTCTAATAAGATGAAAATTTTGTAAACATCTGAAGTGGAAGATAATGGAGGTGCGGTACATATCGTGTGACACAAGTTCTTTTGGATGGGAACATCTTGCTCTAGAAGTTTTGCCGGCCGCTATGCTGAACATGATAGCTTTTGCAATCCAGCAAAATTTGGCATGTTTGCTGCTAGTGAAATTTTAGAACTTGTTAGTTGTTGAATCATCATTTCCCAGCTTTTCACATGATAGCCTTTCTATTATCGTTCTTTTGGTTAGGTTTGTTTCTGGCAGAAAGAGCTTTATCTCTCCTAGTTAGGGAGTTGATTAGAAAGAACCTTCAAGTTGAATGTCGTGAGTTTGTACCCACGTAATGCATCTGATAGGGGTCTGGTTAGCTCCTGCTTTTTCCTATCAGAAAAGGAAATCTAGCACTCATAACATTAAATGTATCATGCATTTCGTTTGTTGCCGAACCCAAGAAACAACAAACAATTTCCAAAAGGATAGATGATCAGTAGAATATTAGCTTTTTTCTCTGATAGATGAACGGTGGTTGGATATTAATCTGCACATGCATGCCAATCCTGCAATGTGCGTAAAAACGTTCAGCTCTTAAGAAAGAAACAGGAGAAGTTTCCAAGGTGTGTAATTGGAAATGGTTGGTGTCCGACTTTGTGAGGTAGTCTTTGTTTTCCACTAAATCCATCCTTTTCGTGAATTCTGCATGTGCAGTGTAAAACTGTGTGGGATCAAGTCTCCATTTTTAAGTTTCAAACAGCATCAAGCGCTGTACTTCAATATACCGAAGCCGTGTAGCTTAAATCGAGCAGCTTCTTGCTTCTTGGATGAATTCCAGTTCTTGGTTGCCACTAAGAGTCCATGTCACGACATAGGATGAGTACAGGCTTGGTTTTGCTTTCTGCATGGTAATAACTGTTTTCGATGGAACAATGCAAAATTAAACGATGGTATTGTGGAATAACATGGTAGAAATTTGATATTAGTTTATAGCTCAAGATTCCACAAGTAATAAACGATACAATTTTAAGCAATGAAATCATGGGGTTCGCTGATTTTGATCTACCTCATTTTGCAAAGCGGGAGAATTTAAAGCCCAACAGATTGTTGAGTTTTATGTGAAGCCATGTAAAATTAAACTGAAGTTGTGAACACTGGTTGTCGTTATTCTCTAACACGAATGTTTTTCACCTTAAGCTAGCTCAGTCTACTAAAGAAGCATTCAATAATAAGATTACTTCTCATGTATTCCTCGTCATACACCTTTAAACACATCATATCAACTTGAAGCATGGATTTGATGCCCCACATCATTTACAAAATCATGAATTTAAACGCTTATGATGATTCATCACAATTTCTACAGTAGTACTTCGTCTGCAAAAGCCTGGTAAATGATAATACTTCAATCAGGAAAGACAATTAGGTCAATGAAGAAATCCCAGCTAATACCATCCAAACCTCTTGAAATATAGAGAAACTATATTTTCTGTGTATGTCATTAATAAGATGGATAGACAAAAGTTACAGCTCCTGTACTTGTGCACCGCTGCACCTAGTAACCAAGCAACAGCTTCCTCTACATTCTTTCTTGTGTAAATGCTACGCAAACAGGGTAAATGAGTTATGATGTTGCCTGCAATCAGCGACCAGCCACCATTCAATTCAGCCAAGACAGATACTGACTCTTGGTGTGACTAATCAGATGGCGCATGTTAGTTGATGTCATTGATTTCTTTATGCTGTTAATTCTCCACAATTAGGATGATTAAGGAGATTACATGTTGGCCTTTCTTTCCCATCTCTCTTTTGTATCCAGCCTGACAAAATAAGACTAGTTACATTTTGGATAAAGAAAAATATATGGATATCCAACCCAGGAAAGAGATTGGAAAACTTGTGCATACTATATAGGAAGTGTACCAGTAACGTGCTAGCGTGGAACTCCTAGGATGCGGGTGTATACACACTCAAAGTACATGCATACGTACATACATATATATAGATATATTCATTTATTTTCTACAACTAATAGTCATACGCCCAGAATGCAGAAGCAAAACTGACTTGACAATTGGACTCATCAATTCCCTGTGGATCTCAAATCAAGTCAAGAATATCTTGCGAACATATGATGCAGGTTCTCCTGTCATAAGATATTATTGAAGCATGAAGTCAATGTATGAAATTGTTCTTGCTGAGAACAATTTTTGGCGCCAAAAATCTTATTTTGTTTAATCAAATATGCCATGATGAGAAAAGGTTGAAAATATGATACCCCCAATGCAATTTTTGGCGCTTTTTCCATCCATAAGATTGCGGTTCCTCTTTCTGCAAAAAACAAAGGTGTCTTTAAGATGATCAAACAAAATAAAATGGTTTCATTTTTGGTTACTTCTTGTGAAACAACCAACATGAATAATTTCAAGATTCATAATAATAAAAATGTAGGGAATTCTTCGAAAAGAAGGGAATTAGAAGTTTAGCTAAAAACAGCCAATTTAATAATCACCAAAGCTACTACTTTGATTTCCCAGTCAGAAGTCACAGAAGCTTGAGGTACATATGCCTGACATTCAGCATCAGCCATGTCGGCTTTTACTTCCACGCTAGCTGCATCTTCAGCAATTCTCACATTCGCTGCATAAGATATGACGGTTTAAGAAGTGAACCTGAAATTCATGATAACCTTCTACGGTTTTAAAACCTTTCCTTGAGTTGTCCTCATTCGCAATACAGATTTGGCTGTCAAAAAAACGCACGATGCACGGATAAACATAATGACCTTTGTAGCTTTTTCTATGTCTAGGTCTAACTGATGTCTTCATCTGCAATCGTCTCTGGTGCAACTCCTGACAAAACATATGGCTACTCGGATCAGGGATATACCATATGGAAAAGAAAATATGAGTTTACCAAAAGAAAAGATCACAGAACAGAAGAAAGGAAAACAGGCAAGCAGACTCTCAAGCACATACAAAAGTGCAGCAAACGTTCAAGCAAGAACCGAGAAAAAATATGTTGATCAGTATGGTCCTAAATTGTTTGTCCAAAACAAATTCTTTTAGATAACTAAACCATAGGAAATTTGAACATATCGATATTAAGTATTTGTATGAGTTTTAAATTTGTGAAACATAGAAAGATAATAACACATATTCACACAATTTGGCGAACAGAGTCTTCATGATGAAGTATTCACTCATAAACGGTGACATCGTCCATGTAAATAACAAGTACCAAACAAGAATGGAGAAAGTACTGCTCCCCTTAAGAGCATTTAGTCTTTAAAACTTGTGATTCCAAATCAATGAGGAACTTCTGATTTGCAACCGTTACCGGTCCAATATCCTATCATATCTGTGATCAAAATAAACCTGCCCTACGTCTATTGAGGAACTCTGTTTTCAAAACCAAGTTTTCTCTTCACATGATTGGAATCGCAGAGATGAGAGTGAGCTTCATTGATCTCCTTGGATTTGCAAGCTTTCATGATGTTCAAACAAGTTACTCATCCACGCCTAAAGATACTCCACCCTAACTTCCCATTGTAATATCTTTATATAATTAACGCCAAGAGGATGCTGTAGCTTCCAAGTTTTTTCACCAGTAAGACATGGGGCAACCTTTGCTTCAACATGATATTACACTAATCCTGATTTATCAATTGCTTGGATGACCGACAAGATAAAAGAACAAAAGAGCAAACCACGTCTTAAATGGAACTCTGCAACAAGGATATAACTATTTTTTACTAATCCATAATTAAATTGTTCGGATAAGATGAGCATTGCAAAGCAGGTTTTATCACGTATATATGTTTTTTGACATGTTACCACGTATATCTTTGCTCTCAATAAAGAATTGTTAAATGAACGTTGTAGTTACACGCACAATCATTAAATGCGAAAGGAAGAGAAAATTCCGCATAAGACGTGTGCCGTAAGATCATGATTAACTATAATGTACTTCATTGGGAAATAATGGCCATGCATTTCGTCATAACAAACCAAAAACCAAGCGTTGTAAACTAATGCTGAATAAAAATATCACAGATACAGCCGAAGAAAAAATGGCGTTGGGAAAAGGAATCACATTGCAATAACGAATAGAAGGCTACCACACGCTGCAAGTACACGGAAGAACTAAAACGGATCGATGAACAACAACAGACTTTTCTCGTACTAGACCGGGTCGGCTACATCGACTCTTTGTTTCCACATACCCCTATCATCTGCCATGTTAGCAGATAACTCATACCTAAATCTTGTTTCTTTCCAACACTTTTGTTATCGTCTTCTACCTCTTTTAATACTTTAAAAATCTAGTTTTTCATACTTTCTTACATGTTCTTCTTTTGATATTCTTTATGTATGTCCAAACCACCTTAAATGATGTGCCACACATAATTTATTTCTAATAACCTCATTATGTATATGGTCTTTTCTTGTATAATCATTTATCCATCTCAACATCTTCATTTCTGTCACAGATGATTAACCTCATAACCATCAAACATGGCAGGTCTAGTTGCTGCTCTATAATATTTACCTTTTAACTTTAGTGGTATCTTCTTATTACAAAGAATACTTGATGCTCATTTCCATTTTAACCAACGAGTATAACATCTCCATCGCTTTGAAAAATTGTCCCTAGGTATTTAAAACTTTCCTTTTGGGGGATGTAATGTGTGTCAATTTTAATTTCTATGTCCTCTGAAGTAACCAAATGATCAAACTTATATTTCATATATTTTGTCTTTATTCTACTAAGTCGGAAACCTTTACTTTCTAATGTTTCTTTCCATAGTTTCAATTTTCTATTAACTTTTTCCTTAGACTCTTCCACTAACACAATGTCATATGCAAATAACATATACCAAGGTACTTCATCTTAAATATGTTTTGTTAACTCATCAATCACCATTATAAATAAGTATGGACTTAAAGGTGATCATTGATGTAACCCAATATTAACTTCAAAGAAGTATGTCATTCCTTCATGAGTCCTCACACATGTTTTTGTACCATCATAAATGTCTCTTATAAGGTTTATGTATCTCAATGGGATACCTTTTTTTTTCTAGGTTCTCCAGAGAACCTCCCTCGGTACCCTATCTTAAGTTTTTTCTAGATCAATAAATATCATGTTAAGGTCTTTCTTTTTTACTCTAAAATGTTTCATAAGACGTCTCAAAAGGTGAATCACTTCAACTGTAGATATGCCTAACATGAATCTAAATTGGTTGTCTGTTGTACTCGATACTTGTCTTAATCTACGTTCGATAATTCTTTCTCATAATTTCATAGTATGGCTCATTAACTTGATACCCCAATAATTCATACAATTTTGAATGTCTCTCTTATTCTTATATATGGGTATAAGTGTACTCGCTCTCCATAACTTAGGCATCTTTTGGTTTTTCCATATTTCATTAAATAGTCTTGTGAGCCAAGTGATTCATGTTTCTCCTAGGATTTTCCAAATTTTTATAAGAATATTGTCTGGTTCTACCGATTTATCACCCTTCATATGTTTAAGATCCTCTTTGACTTCATTCTTTTGAATACGTCGATAGAAATTGTGGTTTATATACTTTTCTATTTTAGCTAACTCTCCTAAGCTAATACTAACATCTTTATTTTCATTAAAAAGCTTATAAAAATAGTTTTTTCATCTATTTCTTATATCATTATTTATCAGTAGAATTTTTTCATCCTCATCTTTGATGCATCTAACAGAATTAAGATCTTTCGTTTTCTTATCTCTAGCCCTAGCTATCCTAAAAATATCTCTTTCCACCCTCTTTTGAGTTGAGCTTTTTATATAAATCCTCCTAAATTTTAGTTTTTGCTTTATTGACGACCTTTTTCGCTTTCTTCTTTGATTTCTTATAAGTCTCTAAAGTTTCACTAGTTTTCTTAGCATAATGTAATTTGTAATATACCCTCTTTGCCTTGATTTTATTTTGCACTACTTCACTCCACCACCAAGCTTTTTTTGTGCCACATCTTTCGCCACTTTCCTAATATGTATAGCTATATTGTTTCACATATCACAAGGTGTACCAACATAATTTCAAGCATCTCCTTGAAGGACTTTCTGTTTAAATATATTTTCTTTCTCACTCTTGAGGTTTTACCATTTAGTCCGAATAGCTCGATGTACTCTTCTCTTCTTTGTCTATTTTTTTATTTGTAAATCCATAACTAAAAGTCGATGTTGGGTGGTTAAGCTTTCTCCTAGAATTACCTTGCAATCTTTACAACACACTCTATCTTTTTTTTCTGTAAATAAAGTAATCAATTTGTGTTTGTGATAAGCCACTCTTATAAGTAATTAAATGTTATCTCATTTTTTCAAGATTGTATTGACTATAAAGAGATCAAATGCCATAGCAAAATTTAAAATCTCCCTACCTTCCTCATTTATATCCCCAAAACCAAAGTTTCCAAGAATACCTTGATATCCTAATGTCTCTTTACCGAAATATCCATTTAAGTTCCCTCCTAAACAAATCATCACTCTTTGTAGAATTCTCTGCATCACCTTATCTAACTCTTCCCAAAAGGCCATCTTTATACTATCTTCTAGTCCTACTTGGGGCGCATAAGCACAAACTATATTCAAAACCTCTGCTCCTAATACTAATTTCAATGTCATGATTCGGTCACCATATCATTGTATGTCTACTACACTATAATTTAAATCTTTATTTATGATAATACAACTCCGTTTCGAGCCTTTTCCTTACATGAGTACCATAATTTTAAACTTGTGTCCTCAATCTCCTTTGTTTTTTCTCCAACATACTTTGTCTCTTGTAAACATAGAATATAATCTTTCTTTGAATCATAGTATCTACCACCTCCATTAGCTTACCGGACAATGTTCCGATATTCGAAGAACCAATACAAATCTTATTATCTAGGACTAGCTTTCTTACCCCCTCATTCGTCTATATTGAAAATGCGGAGACCCTCATTGTAATTTATTCACTACATTCAGACGATATTGTAGCGGGACTAACTTCTTTACCCATACCCGTCCATGATGTGGGAACCCTCTCTGCAATTGATTCACTATATTCGAGCGAAAATGTAGTGGCCCTTGCTTACTTTTAACTGCATTTGAGCTTTGCAGCATGTTGTTACGAAGGAACGCCCCAAATCAATGCTCATAATTTGTGTAATCTATGGTATAAAAATCCGACAAAGTTTTACGCTGGCTGTCAGAAGCCTAACACAACCCTTCTCCTTTATCCGGGCTTGGGACTGGCCATGCAAGGGTGATCCCTTGCAAGCCTAACACAACCCTAAAACGGTATAAAATTTCAAAACCTTTTAAAAGAAGACAAGCGAAGAAAAGAATAGAGTCAAGAAGTCAAGGGTGACGTTAGAAGAGTCGGTACACAGAGAAAGTCAGATGAGTGTCTCAAATTTCATGGCGTTCAAAGATATGCAGCAAATGGATTCGCAAAATACAACTTTTCTAATTAAGATGTATTAATGGAGTTAGTGTATGTTCCACAACAAGTAGTGGAGTTCCTTATCGACTCTACAGTCTCCTCCATCTCATTCTCTTCAACTATATCATCCATTTTGTTCCCTTATATGTCTCGAGAAAAATCTGTGAGAGGTTGAGACCTCCTATTTGTACTATGCCTTTATCTTTTTCTTTGTTTTGTAGTCTTCCAAGGCTTCGGGCACACAACTTCAAGCACCATGCATCTCATTTAGTTCTCAATGTTGCATGTGAGAAATCTCTATGCTTGACCACATTACAAAAATTTACCTATTTATATACCTATTACCTTTATATACTCGATTGCATTACTTACAAGCTGGATCAGACCAATCAAATGCTATTCACATCGAATAAATATTAATTACAATTAAGAAATAACTTGGAGAGAGTAAGGGAGTTAGGAATCTATAAAACACTATTTTTTTCGGAAAAAAATAAGGTGAAAGAAAGATTGAAAATCCAAAGAAGGGAATATGTCACGGATTCTATAAAACATTATGAATTTTCATAATTTGAAAAAAAATCTTGTGATTTCTTTATGAAATCAAACAATGGCATGCTAAAGGGGGTTTAGAACAATGACTTAAGCTATTAAAGTAAACAAAAAAGGGCTTAAAGCCGCACCAATTTTGGGTTTCTACAAAAATAAAGAATATTGACTCATATATGACCTACACATCCTATGATATAATGCGGTACAAGACAATATCATATAATACGGCCCATTATGAGCCAGTATTTGTACATCTGTGGTACATGTAAATTCAAGTATTTTTAGATGATTTACTTGATTGATCAAAAGGGCATTTATATTTTGCTGTACTTGGTTTATAAGGATAAGAAACCATGTAACATGGCAAGCGAATTAGACGTTTCCCTTGTAAGCAAGCATATCACTTGCATTCAAGAATGCATACACCGTCACATGTAGGCATAGATATGCGATAAAACTGAACTGAAACCCATGGGGTATGGTGTGGGTGGGCCTCATCGGCAAATGTGTTATGAGCATGGACAGTTGGCCTGTGGCATGTTCCCTGTCTTACCATTTCTTTTATTTCCTTAGATCATAGTGACAGCTTCTACAATGCTTTAAACGTTTAGGATATAACATCTTTAGACTGTATTTATTCCTACTTAATAACTTACCTGAATTTAAAAAAAAATCATACAGAAAATGTGTTCTAACCCCCAATGGGCGAAGCTGGATTTATTGGTAAAAATTAGGGATGTTCACGATCCTATCTTGTTCAGTAGCCTCAACGTCCAACCAAACAGATATAATCCATTCTCAAAATTTGGAGTACCAAACTAAACCATTATAATACACAGGACCATAACAAACTGAATCATGGGTTTCGTTGTAAACTAATTTTATATATTTTAATCTTTTTTATATAAGAATATTATATCATATAAGAAACAGCACCATATTAAAATTATGTCATGATAAATGGGCTTAAAAAGTTAGAGCGTAAGTTGTTCACATATATGTAGCACCACTATACCAAATTGTTAAATATTAAATATTAACATGTACCTTCATCAGTTTGAATCTTCAAGGTTATATATATATAAGGATGATTTCTTTAATGCAAAAAGTAAAATAGTACTAGGTAAATAACTTGCAAAAAGTACTATAATATTTTTGGCTTTTAAAATTTAAATTTCAATCATTAATCTCATTGATCGGACGGTTAAAATCTTTAAGAATGTTTGAGCATGAATGGGTGTGTGCATCTATCATACTCTCTCTATATATAAATCCCATCTATGCTTAACCACACTCAAACATCGGACAATATAGAGGTTTGAGTAGATCAACATGATCAACAATAAAGATTTGAATATAAAAAGCAAAATATACCTTTGTACATTAAAAGTAAAGTATGAAAAGTACAAAGGTATATTTCATTTTTTTTAATTCAAATTTTTATCGTTGATCACATTAATCAGACGATAGGGATGTTGAAATAGATTTGAGCATAGATGAGATTTAGCATATGCTATTATCTCTCTCTTTAGGTAGTGATAAATGATTCAACCGTATCCATACTCAAAACTACTTTATAATCTTAACCATTCGATCCTTAAGATAAATGATTGAGGTAATAAATCACTTTGCATGAATTAAATGCAAAGTACAAAAGTCCAACAACTACTTTTAATCCAAACCTTATCATGTCAATCGAACAGTGTATATGTTTGAGTAGAATTGAGCTGGTGTTTGAGTATTTACCACTACCCGTCTCTCTCTCTCTCGTTCGGATCTAAGCAAAAGGAATCACAAACCTCTTTCTTTTTCAAATTAAGCCAAACGTTTTAAACCGTGAAGAAAACTGAACCAAGCCACCAGTTTTGTTCGGTTTAATCGTTTCCTTTGAACGCCTCTTGTGGAAATAGGAAATCTATCTCCAGCCATCAATCCGAAAAGCTGACCACCCCAAAACCTAGTCAATCGGTTTGGTAAATTTGTACGAATTGTGATACGTGATAGGTCTATGTTAATGAGAGAAAAGTAGTATCTACCGGATTACAGCAGTCAAATTATATTGGTTATTCAATATATTTTTATTGCTGTAAGTAGTAGGGGTCTGTGTAACACCATCTTGCTAATAAAAGAAAAGAATATATATATATTGAATAACCAATATAATTTGACTGCTGTAATCCGGTATATATATATATATATATTGGTTTGCGTATATATATATATATATATATATATATATATATTCTTTTCTTTTATTAGCAAGATGGTGTTACACAGACCCCTACTACTTACAGCAATAAAAATATATTGAATAACCAATATAATTTGACTGCTGTAATCCGGTATATATATATATATATATATATATATATATATATATATATATATATATATATATATATATATATATATATATATATATATATACACACACACGCACAGATCGATCATGGCCAAGTCGTGGGCTATGATGGTACATGGCAAACCTGTCTGCGATTCGTCTCAACCTAAATAAGTATCCAAATATCAAATCTACTGGATACAAAACCGGAGTTGATGAAAAATCCATTGCATAATCTAATACGATTGCATTGATAAGGCAAAAGATGTAACCTGGTTAATTATGCTACTCGCATTTCAACAATGGAATTTGCCAGAGGTACCGAAAACCCAATAACGTAAATGTAATGTGCTTGCATTTTAATGTATTTTATAATTAAAACACACTAAAAAATCTAAACTTTTAAATCTTGGATTGAATAGCGAGTTGCTGGAAAATTTTCAGTATGAATAGGTATATGTACGCAAATACAAAAGGACACGGATCTAGGGAACTGAGAGCTGATTCGTGTTAACTCGGATCAGATCTCAAAGCCCATCACCTTGAGCTCCATACAGCGTCTAGATTGTACCTCGGAACAGCAAATGGTGGCAGCGATTGGCTGGCTGTTTGGTGGCACGACCAAAGAAAGATACAGTATAGAATTCACTTGAGAATTAACTAGATAAGTCACTAATCAAAAGCTACAAAATCTGCCTGTGCATTCTTTTTATACACAAAGGGTGTTTTAAATTTTTTACAATTCGTTTTACCCACAAATATAAAAGATAGGTGGCCTACTTTAAATAGAGTTTCTAAACTTCAAACAACATAAGCAAACCATAATTAAAATAAAAGGATTTCAAAAGAGAACAATGAGAGGATTGACCAGCCATTAGAATGCCACATCACCTAGCCATGTAATGGATCCGCACCCTCAAGCTAGATTGGTTCTAAGCCAAATACAATCTTCAATTCATGTCCAATCGAGTCATTCGTAGGGATTTTAGGTGTTACCTATGCCTTTAATCAGTTGACCTTGATCTCACAAACTCGACTAGATAGTGGTTGGTTTGAGTTGAGTCAAGATGACCTTTGGCAATTTACATCATCTCTACCATGCTTCGCTTATTTTGGTCCTTCAACGCTAACATTTGAGTGCTGTCCAATATACAGTGTGAGGAAAGTTACATGAAAGATGGGATAAACATTCACATCTTTAGGCAATGCTAGCTCATATGCCAACTGGGTAATTTTCTTGATGATCTTGAATGACCTATGATACTTTGGGAGTAGCTTCGATTGAGGCAAGTTGATTGGATTGAAAGCTTAACAAGTATGAGACTTGAGCTTAACACAATCTCCAACTTCAAAATCATGCTTGGGTAAACCCTTACCAAATTGTGCTTTCATGTGTTATTGAGATCAAGTAATAGTTTCCTTTATTTTTATAATCATACTCTCTCAAAGAGATATTGAAGTCTTTATGTGATGCACTATCGTGCTCATATGCAATAGGAGTTGAGGTGGCACAACCATAGAGAGTTTTAAAAGGAGTCATTTGATAGAGGTATGATAGTTGGTATTATATGAAAGTTCAACTCATAAGACAAGGCTTGACCATGCACTAATGAAAGTCTCCTAGGATTAGGTTCACCATCGCAGTTTTGCTATAAGTTTGGGGATGATAAGTTGTACTAAAAAGAGTTTAACTTCCCGTTGAAATGTATATTACTTCTAAAACATAGAAGTAAATTGTATATCGGTTACTAAGAATAGTCGTAGGGACCCTTGTAGGCTAATAACCCGTTTGATGAAGATTTTAACAACTTTCATTACCCTATACTTGAATTTGAGAGATCCAAAGTGAGAATATTTAGTAAATGGCTTCATACCCATTAGAAGAAGATAATGCCTCAATAAAGTCTATAAGGCTTATGTTTGTGATGGAATTGACAAAGGCCTTAGGGTACCCATACCCTTATTAGACTTGTCTTTTCAGGCTTGATAAGTCTTACTCTCTAACAAATTGGATAATGCAGTTCTTCATTCTTTATAAAAAAATCAGACAGACTCTATGATAAGTCTTAGAAATACCCTCATGTTCCATTATGCGTAAACCATAATAAGGTTTTAGAATAACGTCGATTAGAGCACAGGATTTGAGAAGCGAGATTTTAACATCAAATAAATAGATGGCCACGGGCCCAGGTGTGAGAGGACGGATTGACCAATACCTTGCTAATGAGCTCTACTATGTCTAGGTCCATATGTTGGACATCACTTAAATGATCGACAGTACAAAGTCAATCATAGAAAATAGCATGGGTTGGTCCTCATTTTAGCGTGAGAGAGCTTCCACAACATGCATGGTCCTGCCAATATCTAAGCAGGACAATGAAAGACGGTGTGGTCAATGAGGTTGAGGAGGAATTTGATGACTCAAACAGTCTTCGCAGTTTTTGATTGCACATGATATTGACATAACTATCACAATACTAAATAAAGTTAGTTAAGTATGTGTATAGATAGGTGGACATGATTGAGATCTGCATTATGCATATACTATGGATTTTACTTGCGCGTCTGATGTAGAATGAGATGTGCATGTAAAGTAAATGTGAATTCCAGTATACTTGTGCGAATGTGTTGTCTTCTTGTACATGCATTGCTTGAAATCACTTATGGTGTGAATCTATTGAGAAGGGTCTATCCACCTGCTAAGCACATATGCTCATTCTATTTTATTACCATTTTACAGTTATAACAGTGATGGATAGGTTGAAGTTCATGTTTGTGTGTGCTTCTTGTATGTGTAGTTGCACTATTGATGCTTGGAGAATTAAGTACTTTTAAGTTCATGTTTGACCATGGTGGGACCTATAGACCTGGGGTATGCCACATCCAACACAAAATGTAGTTTTCTCTTTTCTTAGAATGTATTTGTATTTTTTAGTATTTTTTATATGGTTTCCTAGTTTTTTTTTGTTATAGAGTGAGCTCGAAGCATACTATATATGCTTGCACCCCCATAATCGAGCTCGTGACCTGCAAGTGGACATCAAAGAGAATTGTAGAACAACAATTCTGTAACCTCATGAATTATGTAGGGTGAGCAAGCTATGATGACAAGTCAGCACATTGGCCCGTGTGACTCGTGCTTGATGCAACATCAAATGCTTGAGCTTGTAATGGAGCACTTAGTGGGTCCAAAGCTAAAACCTAGATATGTGCATTCTGTTTCGTCTAGTGTCATGGATGAGGCCCGTCGATAGGGGGTGTCAATGGATTTAGTTACATAGTATATAGGGTGGTTTTCACAAATGATTTCTCAAATTTTATGATTTGGGACTTCAATTTCTGAGCATGAGGTTTTCATTGTTAATCAACTAGAGACTTGAAGTTGCAAATGTTAATCAAATAGGGACCTCATAGCTAACAATATTAGTTTTTGCATGTGTATCATAAAATCTCAGATTCATATTTAATTAATAATAGGAAATTCAAGTCTCTATTTGATTAACAATGAAAACCTCATGTTTCTTCTAATAATATTAAGAATTTGTGGCCTCTTAGTGTAAAATTTGGAAAACCACATGGTACTTTTATAAAATTTTCCCTAATATATTACACATGGTATTGTATACTGAATTTTGGTTCTTGGAAGAAAAATAAGATCCACAATGCAATGTGTTTAATCTAATGATTTTTCATCTAGTTAATATATAGGAATGTGGAATTGGTTGGAGTTTATGCTGATAAGTCTTCTCAGTCCAGCATGTAAATGTGAACTATCACATGCTAGGGTTTGTTCTAGATTCGTCTAATGTGAGGAGCTAGGTTGTGTGCTTCGGTATGTGCGATCGAAGCTAAGAGATGAGATGCTACCATGAGATAGGTATAGGTGCAAGGCTAACTAGGTTGTAGGATGTGGTATTACTAGGTTAAAGGGTTTCAGTTTGGATTGTGGTTTAAGGTTCTTAGTTGGTTTAAGTAAAGGCCGAAGGTCAAGTGTGCCTAAAGGATCTCATTGGGTTTGAAGATCAACTACCTTAGGGTTTTGGGTTATAGGGTATGGGATGAGACTTTAGGTATCAATGGTTTGGAAATGCTTTCTAATGGGTAGGAACAAGAAAGATATCACAAATCAGGTTCTTGTAGAACAAGACATTAGGTTTGTCAATGGTACAACTAGACATGGCCGGTTTGGAAGCGGGTTGGCAGTTTGAATGAGAACTAAACTGGCCATCAAAATGGTAGTAACCGGAACTGGCAATTTTTTATTCTGGAATCGAAGACCTTTCGATTTGGTTACAGTTCAAGATATCCAAGAATTTGTCCGAAACCAAAACTAGAACCGATGTAAAAACCGGTGGTTTGGAATCTTGTTTTCCCCCTTGCAGCCCACCCTCCTCTTGTCACGAGGCTGTTAAAACACCCTGCCTCATGATGAGGTAGTCTATCACAACCTTACCTCATAGTCAGCTTCATGATGATTCTTCATCATAAGACTGACTTTATTTTTATATATAATATTATCTATTTTTCAAAATTTAAATTTAGATTTTACTAATTTGTTGGAGCGGTTTCAGAATTAAATCAGAACAGAAAAGTTCTGGAACCATCGGTTCTCAGATTCAAGGTTTTGGGAGAACCTAAATAGGTGGTCAGGAACCATTGATTTTGATTTACCCTAAACCAAACATGTCCAAGTACGACTCATTTGAATCGATGATTGGTTGAAGTTGTTAAGCTAGGTTTGGATCTGGTTTCCTGGGTATGAGGCAGGGAAAGCAAAAGGTTGCCAAAGCACAGAGTAGGACAGAATGACCTCTATTCAGTTGAGTAGAAATTTATTTGCACTTTTATGGGAAATTAACGATGAGAATATTTTATGAATTAAACAAAAGCTGATTAAGCCATGAACAGATATGTAGATGTAAACACCATAATTTTTTTTTTCCAAAAGCATATCCAGGCATGGTCTCGAATTTTCGAAAAATAGGTCTGTTTTAAATCCCTGATTTAAATGAAACCTATGAATTTCACAAAATACCTAAAACAAAGATTTCAAATCAAATATTTTCAAAATTGAAGTTACGGAATCGAATTTAAAAATTTGAAAAGATATTGAGGGATTAAAGCCAGGTAAAGCAGGGATAAGAACGAATCGTCCCAGTCGAAGATTCAGGATGGGAACGAGGATCAAGGCAACGGTCAAGTCAATCTCGCATCAAGCAAGGGCCAAGTTCATGTGGACCAAGATGAAGGACCTAGTCTTGAACGGGTTAGGAAAGTTGAAACCATGTGCTAGGCCAAATCAAGAGCCTAGGGTCAAAGGCAAAAGACTCGATTTGTAATCAAGTTGAATAGGTCGATATGTGGACGGAAATGAAGACATGAACCGAGCCAAGACTCCATCAAATATGGTACAAGGCTGCCCCAAGTTGACATTAGTCGGGCCACATCCACTTACATCCAACCAGTTACACCAAGGCTAGACCGAAGCACTTGACCGCATCATGCTAGATCGAGCCAATTAACCGCACCAAGGCTAGACCAAGCCACTTGACTGACCTAGCCACATGGGGCTTGGCTAGCATTGACCAAGGGAGGACCATCAAGAGACCACGTGAAGGTCATGTGACCAGCCAAGGATCGGATCAAGGCTTGGTTTCCAAAGACCCGCCCAATCCAAATCGTGAAAGGCTCTAGGCCTTCCCCCCTTTGAGGCCTATAAAAGGAGATCTTGGGGGTTGATTTTCAGCATTGAAGGAAGAGTGTAGAGAGCCTAAGAGAGAGAGAGAGGGAGAGTTTGAGGAAGAGAGGAAAAGAAAGAGAGAGAGAGAGGAAGAAAAGGAGAGAAGGAAGGAGTCGATCCCTTCCTACCTCTCCAATATCCGGCGCCCACTAAGGCCCGATTGTAAGGTTTTGCTCTCCTCCTTTACTTACTTCAATCTCTCTTTATTTCCATTCAATTCAAAGGAGTTGTATTAATGGACCATTTGTCTCTCCTATAATGTAATAGAGTAGTAATGTTATCCATTTCATTCCTTTACATTTACACATTCTACATGTTTGATTTGAAGTTTCTCCTACCTCTCTATATAATATATCCTCCTATATCTTCTAATCCTCTCTATGCTTAAGCTATAAACATATTTCAATTTATTTTTTTCAGTCATTTACTTTAAATTTGTTGTGATTAGTCTTTTAATTTCAGACGAATGCAATCACGTATACTTTAAACACAGAAATTCTATTTTCAACATCCTATATACGTCTAATATTTTATTTTTTATTTTCATATCTTTGCTCTAAATAATCTGAAATTTGATACATCAATCGTCACACACAAGCCCACCTATGCTAAAATTTTCAAGAATTTTAGGGTCGTGCAACCACGTAATTAAAATTAAGGAAGATCAGAAAAATTCATAGTCAAATCTGTCATACTTGTATTTTCTAAAATAGAGCTTGGGTAATCAACCCATAACTCTGTTTGCATTAAACCAATTTTAGTGAAACTAGTCTCATTAGAAAGCTAACATCCATAGCTTTCCAACAAGATCAAATTCATAAAAATCAGATCTTTGTGCACGGAGATACAGATGTTTCTTTGAACCTCTGTATTTATATAACAGATTAGTTCTGAGTGCCTGAACAGAGACACATTCTTGATTTAATTATGCACAATCACAGTACAAAAAAATAGAATAAAAATAGTTTCAAAATCTCAATATTCATGCACGGAGATATCTTTTTCAATAATGACATACCCATACCTTATATTTTTTTGAAATGCACGTATTCCATAGTCATATCCATGCAACATAGGATATATATATATATATATATACAAAGGCAATACAGAAGCTCACGTCTTGATTTTATAGAGAGAAGTTTCTAAATGCAACTAGTCAACTTCCCCTTGACTCTTTAGGAATCTTTAAGATGATGCACATAAGCTTGACAGCTCCTTCCTTGCTCTTTAGTTTTCAAACGTAGTTGGCTTGTCAATAATCTCGGACTGCAACTTTCCTTATAAACTCCATAAAAGTTCTTGAGATAGCACTCGATGAAGATGACATGCATCTTCCTTTATTTAAAATTGCTGGAATTTTCCTCTTGATTTGGAATTGTTGACACATATATTTGATAATGAGGATGTTCATAACTATATATATATATATATATATATATATATATATATATATATATATATATATATATATATATATGAAGAGTGCCAACATAATGTATATATATTATTTACAATTCATGCATGAATGATACAGCTAAAGCATATGATATATACATATGTGATATACACATTCTTGATAGATTTCATAAATATTGGTGAACTTTGAACATCTACAAAGATGTACATACATATTATTAAAGTTGCCTTTAATAATGTTTACATAATAGGAAGATTCTTTACTTGATTCATCCATTGCATCTCACACACCTCATGCTCATGTACATCCATAATGGCCTTGTTCATATATAGTCTCAACATTGGTCAACCACCATCCACATTGAGTTACCTTTGGCTATAAGTACTCTCCCCACTAGAATTAGGATAGCCCAAGTTCAAGAAGTGAGTCCCTTAACAAAGAATGTGAAAATTTATGAAATCTTGGCTCAACTCAAATCAACTTTAGTATTCAAAAAAAGAATTTTTTTTTGCAGTGTTATTCTTTGTCATTAACTAAATAAATTTGATTAATGACAAAAAGGGATATCTATAAACACTCAAAAATTTGTCAGAAAGATTTTTCAAAAGTTTTCCTTTTAAAACAAAAATTGAGGTTATACATCTTTTAAAGTTTATTTCAACAAAGACATCTTACGAGAGCTTATCTCCATACCAAAATTTTGTGGGAACCTCAAAATGAGGTTACCTCGAGCCCCACAAAAAAAAGATTGAATTCTGATAAAATCTAAAAAATGATTAATTACCCTCAAGGTTGTACTAGCAAAATTTTGTTGTTTCAAGTGTATTTAAAGGATTGTAAAAGTTTTAAAAAATAGTTGGAATCAAAATAAGTTCTACCTGCAAAATATTTATAAAATCATCATTTTAATCCTACTGAATATTCAAATTAAAAAGATAAAAAAAGAATAAATAGGTATAAAACATGACGGAGGAGTGAGACCTTAGAAGACTCTTCGGCGATTATTCAAGCTCAAGTGTCAAGTGTAAAGTCCGAAATGCCCCAACAAATGACGATCCTACACCAAGCGACCTTACACCCATCAAAAGGTTGAAGTAGTCTAGAAAGGTTAAAGAGATCAACCCATGAAGTGCAAAAGGATAAAATCATCAATGTAGAATAAAAAAACCCAAAATGCCCCTCATTGAGGAAAATCATATACCAAGCGGCCCTACACCACCAAAAGGTTAAAGCGGTGTCGAAAGGTTGAAGAGATCAACCCATTGAGCAAACAAGGAAAAAAACACCATTGTCGACTATCATGCATGCGACCATGGGCTTCCCGTGCCACCGTTGTATACCACAAACTGCCCGTAGGCCACCACGTGTCATCAAACAACAAGCACAGGGCCTACCACGTGCTTGGCGAGACCCCCTCTAGCGCATGGGGACCACTCCCATGTGTGTACCTATATGCCTTTCATGTGAAACCTACTCCAAATGTGTCAAAATCATGTCCAATTATCCCCAACACATGGTACATGAGTCGAATTGCCTTTCCCACGTGAGAACATCTCTGGATGGATTGAATTTGGGTATGAATTGAGTATAATAATATGTAAAGATCCGATTCAAGAAAATGCCTATAAAAGGAGGTTGTGAGTGACCAAGAAGGGGGATTTCAGCCCAAGAGTGATAAACCCAACCAAGGAGGATGTGAGGAAGCTAATTTTCAGCCAAATGAGGAGTTCATCCAAGGAAGAGAGAGAAAAGGAGAGACCTAAAGAGAGAAAGCTTCAAGTATCCTCTTCTACCCCTTTTTATTATTTGTTCTTGTTGTAAGATTAGAGTTATTGTCTCCAATCTTTTGTAAGCTCAAAAATAACAATCATTTTGTGAAATATTATTGCAAAGGAGTGTCATCTCAATCCGAAATCATAAAAGAAAGGGTCATAGGTAAGAGGAATCCGCAACTTTCATAAGATTTCATTTCTTTTACCCAATATACACTATATCTTATACGTTCTCATCTGTTTTATGCTTACATATTATATCATATCTTCTCTCATTTCTTTGGTGTATTGAGTGCTTCCAATTCAATTCAAGAAGCCATAAGAGAGATATGACTGCCACGTTTACATACGATGATATGAGTATGTAATCACTTTTATGGTGTATTAATTACCCATAAGTTTGTGTTATAGGAGGGTATAGGGCTATGAACACATATTTTCCAAGAGAGCAATCCTCCTCGAGAGAGATGTCCCAAGGATCTATATGTAAATAAGTTCTTCACCAAATGAACATAAGTTAAAATTCTTTGAATGATCACTAAATCATTAAGATTCTAACCAGATGCATCATTATTTTCTATAAGAAAATTTATGCAGATATTAGTAAACTATACAGACCTTGTATGATCTCCAAATCTTTTAGCCATCATCTCTAAGCAAAATATTTCTAAATTTTGTTTTTGAGTGGTAAACACAACTGCAAATATATTTTGGACATAGGTGAGATTAATAAAAAAATCAGTAAAGATCATACCCAACCCAAAATTGAACTTGTCTATGACAAAAATCATATGCTAGACATTTAGTAAACCATCCTACCTCAGTTCGTAGGTATCTAAATGCTTGAAGAATAGTTTCGTAAGAAAGATAACATCCATATCTTTTTAAATTGATAATTTTCATACAAATTGGAAGCTTACTAAGACTATATATCTCAGTTACATATACTGTACAAATTTTAGAAATAACATTCGATAGAAGTTTTTCTCAGGTTTTTTATTTGATCGTCTAAAGACCCAAAATACAATTAAAAATTTTAATAAAACTTTTTACCTAGTTCTCACTTAGGTAAAATTTTCTAGATTTTTGGATCTTCATAAAGAAGCTAAAAAATATAAACTCCCACATTGTAAAATAAAACCAATTATGTTTTTACATAACTAAATCTGGTTTGGTCAAGTGAAATCGATGCCCTTTTGAAAAGGCGGTTTTGAGTTGAAATTGTTTTGAGAAAACTCGGGATTCTGAAATAACTCTTCCTAAGCATCTAGGTTAACCCTTGAGCATTGGTTAAAGAAGTCTTATGTCGATAAGAACCTACTTTTCCACAATCACCGAATAATGAGATAAATCTCTTTGCAAGTTTGAGTAAACTTATTGCCATGCTCGCGCATGATTTTTGCAAGCAAAGTTTTAAGTCCATACTAGACTGAAAATTTTTATTTACAAATACGTCCACTCAATTAATAATTCTTTTAGTAATTCTTTTTCAAAATTATAAATAAGTTAGATGCTTGTGGTTTGGAGAAAAACTTTATTATAACGTTTATGACTCTTTAAGCCAGGATTATATAGCATATTTTAGACAAGTTAGTATATTTCTGATCATGTTTATTGCATTTGTTCTTTTCTGTTGATATGCCACTTTCTAAAACATATGGCGAGTTAGCTAAAAAAGGTTGCCACTTTCTAAAGGATAGATTTCTAGTTCAAGGCCCTTCCATTGACAATCAGAGTTGAATTAAGTTGGATGGTGACTTTAATGAACTTATAATCATCTAAGTAAGTCCGTTTTCAACATCCCCATGCATTGTCATTTGAGATTAACTAAGAGATACCTAACTAAAGATTTGTCTGATGTAGGTTGGGCAATTGAAGAAAAGACAAAATCCCTTATCCATATCAGATTTGAATTTTCAATTGAAATAATTTGGTACAACACTAAAAGTTGAGATTATACCAAAATCCCTAAGGGCAACATAGTCATAAAGATCTTTAAAAGAAGCAATTGTGGTAGAAGTACAATAGTTGGTATTATAAGATGGCTCAACTCATAGAAGGAGGTTTGACCACTCACTAGGTTTGCCTTTTATGAAACATCATATGAAGAATTTTGTTTACCACATCAGTTTGAGAATGATAAGTAACACAAAAAGAATACTTTAGTTCTCTATTATATATATATATATATATATATATATATATATATATATATATATATATATTTCCAAATTTTGAAGTAAATATTGTATCTCCATCACTAACTATAGTTTCATGAACCCATGTAGGCTAATAACCCCTTTTAGTGAAGGCTTTGACAACTTGGATTATCCCATACTTACTTTGAGAGGTTCGAATTAGGCATACTTTGTTAACCAATCTATAATCACATATACCTACTCACACCAAGAAACTAGGAAGAAACTTTGTGAGTCAGAAATGGGAAAGCACTAAAGGCTTACCTACTAACCAATCACTAGTGAGTTGTCGAATAGAGGTACTTAAACAAGGGTTCACACTAGAGCGATTGGATAGAAATGCTTACCTACTTGTCAATTGCCAAAGAGAGGCATACAAAAATAAGTGTTTGAGCCAAGCTGGATGCAGTTTGAAATGGTAAAGCTATTTCATGTAGATTCTCATTGGAATTGTGATATGATTAGAATGACCAAAACAAGACCTTTTAGATATGGAAAGCAGCTCCAAAAATCTTGAAAGATTATCCTTTTGATGGCTGAAAGTGGCTAGAAATATTAGTTGATCACCGAAAAGTTGAGGGCTTGAACCAATACAGTTTTTAGTTTTTGATAAGGAAACTAGAGACAACAATTCAAAAGAGAAGAGGAAGAGGAAGAATACTCAAAAGGAATTTATAAAAAAAACCAAAGGAATTTCATGTAGGTATGTCACCTTTTGTAGATCAAGGAAGTTCCTATCTTTTCACAATGCATTTGCCTTTGGAACAAATAAGATAATTGTCATAATTAATTAAATAAACCTAAAGCACAAACATAACCTCAACAAACCAGAAATAAACATAAATTTAAGGCAAATGAATACATGAGATTGATATGCTACCTTGAGCAAACCCTATGGACCCACCACATCATTAGGTTTGAGTTCAATTTCTCTTCTAACTTGGTTAGCTCCTACCTTGGGTCATGGAGTATCATATAAACCTTCAATAATCTGCAAATTAACTTCCATAATGTGGCTAGACATAGGTTAGTCCAGGTTGAGCCAATGTAACCTTCCATGAGTCACATAATCTCAACCGTGCTTTTCTTGTATTTCTCCTCAACACCTTCTTTTGAGGGTTGTCCAATGTATGGTTTGAGGTGAGATATATGGAATATCATATTACATTCGCTCCTTTGGGCAATGAAAGCTCATAAAATGATTTGCTAATCTTCTAGAGAATCTTGAATAAGTCATAATATTTAGGAAGCAATCTTGATTGTGGTAAGCCGGTTAGATTAAAGGCTTAGCAAGGATGAGACTTGAGCCATACCAAATCTCCAACTTCCAGAAGACCATCATCAAATTGAGACTTTATGAGCTCTTAAGCTTTAGTGATATTCTCCTTCAATCTCTTAAAAATGTCATCAAATCCACACAAAGAAACATCGACTTTCTCATGCAATTTAGTACTATATTCATATGCAATAAGGAGAGGGACAAGATAGTCATAAGAGGCTTCAAAAATAGTCATTTTGATTGAAATACAATAGTTGATATTATACAAAATTTAGCCCATGAAAGGAGGTTTGATCATTAGATTAGCCTTCTATAAGACAATGTCTCAAGAATTTAGTTTACCACTTGAGTTTGGTCATTGATTCGAGGATGATAGGTAGGACTAAAGGATAGTTTACTTCCTGATAAAGACATATTCATTCCCAAATTTTGAAGTGAATATTATATCTTGGTCACTAAATATAGTTTTGGTAACCCCAAGTAGGCTAATAAGCTTTTTAATGAAAGCTTTAATAACTTGGGGATGATGTATACTTGGCCTTAAGAGGTTCAAAGTGTGCATTCTTTGTTAACCGATCTACAATCAAATATATCTATTCACATGGAAGAAATAGGAAGAAATAGTGCAAGTCAAGAATAGGGAAGAATTCAAGAAGCACTAAAGACTTACTCTCTCATTAGTCACTGGTGAATCATTGAAAAGAGGTACCATGCTCGGTAGCCATATGAATTTGATGGTAACCGGCACAAAGGTCTAACTTGGAAAAATAACATGCTATACGCAACTCACCAAGTAACTCTTTAATGATGGATATAGAGAATTTATTCTTCAATGTGGCATCATTAAGAGCTTTAAATTAATATAAAATCTTCACAAACTATGTTTTTTTCTCACTAATAATACCAATGAAGAGAAAGGACTAGAGCTCAGTCAGATAATCCCTTTCTCCAACATCTCATGAAAGAGGTCCTCTACGATTTCTTTTTCCTCACACGGTTTAGGAGTACAAGGGTTGCTTAGGGGGTGCATAGAATCAAGGGAGGAAGCAGGAAGGGTTGCATGCTTGCCATCTAAGTTGCAAGTTTCTAGAAGAGGATTGGCCAAAGTGGAAATGTGCATGACTTGTAATGCTTTTTTAGGATTAACTTCGACTAGGACGAAATCTTTTTGGATTTAGGATATAATATAGACCCTGATAGGTGAAGATATGCCGAACCTTAGTGTAATCCCAAAATATACCCCCAATTTCTTTGAGCCAAGTTATGCCTAACACAACATCAACTTCCTTGATAGCAACAGGGTAAAGGTCGACCGTGGCATTAAACCCTTATATGGAAAGAATAGGTTTTTGCACACTTGGTTGTATGATATAATTTTTCCATTCCTAAATACTATATTGAAAGAGCTCATAGTTTCAAAGCAACACCCTAGAACTTCCATAAAAGAATTATAAAGAAAATTATGAGTGGATCTCGTGACAATCAAAAACCCCAACTTTGACATCATTAATTGGCTTTGATTAAACTTATGAAATTTATGAAACAATTACCTTTAAAGTATTGATTCTTGCACTTGTGTTCATTTGATGCATTGATGTGCTTGGATTCAACATTTTCATAAATTGGCTGAAAATATTTTACCTTCTTGCACTTGTGTTCAGGCTCCCACTTTTCATCGCATGAGAAGTATTGGTTCCTTTTTCCTTTCTCCTCAATTTGAGTCAGAGTAAGTAGCTCCTAATTGGTTATCTCCTTGTTTTTGGTAGTAGATTTACTAAAAGAACTCGACTTAGAAGAGGTGGGTTAGAAGACATGAGTTCCCTCTAACTCTTTTAGATTTGAACTTCTCTTTATGGAGTTTGGTAATGAGAAAGCTTCTTGGACATTTTCATACAAGAACTAAAGACTTTCAATGGAAGGTTATCTTTCAGCTCGCTATATATTGACCAAGGAGAGCCTGTTCACCTAGTTGAGGAACAAATGGTTCTATCTAGCATAAGGGCTACAAAATAGATCAATAGGAAACCGAAAGATAAGGCTTTAGAAGAATTCCTCCCATGTAGGATGAGCTTGAGGGGGCCAAACCCATTAAAACCATTGATATGCATCACCTTCTAGTTGATTGAAGGTGATTGATACATTCTCATCACCAATAATTCTAATAAGTTCTCACGCATAAGCAACCTTGTAAAGCCACATCTTTGGATAGATGTTAAAGAATATAGGTATCTCTACGAAGATCTTCATCATTTGCATCAGATGAGAGAGATTGTATGGTGAAACTCACTCAGCCTCATCGATGTGATCATAGTGATGAGTTGGTAGGTAGATTGTTGGTTTTATTGAAGAGGAGGCAAGTATGTCGCATGGTATTGAGGAGGAAGAAAGGTGGCATGTTGATGGCTATCAACATCTAGATCTTCATTGTCTTGTGAAATCCTCAGTGGAGGTGGAGGAAGATTGGTTGGAAGGTAGGAACTTGTTCAGCTTGAAGTGGCCAATCTCTAGTCTAAGGAAGGCTGACACATGCAGATGATGGAGGTGGCAGCCTAGGCATCAGATTGGCTGCTAGTGTATCGGTTGCTTGAACCATTGATTAGACTGGTGTTTGAGCAACTAGTTGGTTGATTGTTTAAGAGGCTAGTTGTATTAGTAATTGACCGGGAAAGAGCTCTTTTATCTCATCCATTATCGGTGTAGGTTGAGAGTCAATTGAGGTGCGAAAATCCATGTAGGTCTTCCAAATTACTTTAAGAGATGGTGCTCTTCATATCGAGTGAACCTGTTTTCATTCTAGTAGTATCAATTGATGCACTCTTGCCTCAAAATATATGAGAAAATTTTATTTTTGATCATTCCAAATAAAAACCTGACTACAACAACAACAACAACAACAACAACTAAGCCTTTTCCCATACTAGACGGGGTCGGCTACATGGATTCTTTGTTTCCACAGATCCCTATCGTGTGCCATGTTAGCAGTTAACTCCCAATAAGCTAGATCATTCTTTATTGTTTCTTTCCAACACTTTTGTGGTCGTCCTCTACCTCTTTTAATACTTTCCAAATTTAGTTTTTTTAACCTTCTTAGAGGTTCTTCTTTTGATCTTCTTTCTATATGTCCAAACCATCTTAAACGATGTTCTCTCATTTTATCTTCTATTGGTGCCACTCCTAATTTGTTTCTAATAACCTCATTATGTATACGGTCTTTTCTTGTATGACCACTCATCCATCTCAACATCTTCATTTCTGTCACAGACATCTTTTGTACATGTTGATGATTAACGGCCCAACACTCAGAACCATAAAACATGGCAGGCCTAATTGCTACTCTATAATATTTACCTTTTAATTTTAATGGTATCTTCTTATCACAAACAATACCTGATGCTCCTCTCCATTTTAACCAACCAGCATTAATTCTATGTGTAACATCTCCATCAATTCTTCCATCACTTTGAAAAATTGACCCTAAGTATTTAAAACTTTCCTTTTGGGGAATGTAATGTGTGCCAATTTTAATTTCTATGTCCTCTGAAGTAGCCAAATGATCAAACTTACATTCTATATATTCTGTCTTTGTTCTACTAAGTCGGAGGCCTTTGCTTTCTAATGTTTCTCTCCATAGTTCCAATTTTCTATTAACTTTTTCCTTAAACTCCTCCACTAATACAATGTCATCTGCAAATAACATACACCAAGGTACTTCATCTTGAATATGTTTTGTTAACTCATCCACCACCATTATAAATAAGTATGGACTTAAAGTTGATCCTTGATGTAACCCAATATTAACTTCAAAGAAGTCTGTCATTCCTTCATGAGTCCTCACACATATTTTTGCACCATTATACATGTCTCTTATAAGGTTAATATATGTCAATGGGATACCTCTTTTTTCTAAAGTTCTCCAAAGAACCTCCCTCGATACCCTATCATAAGCTTTTTCTAGATCAATAAATATCATGTGAAGGTCTTTCTTTTTTGCTCTAAAATGTTCTATAAGACGTCTCAAAAGGTGAATCGCTTCAATAGTAGATCTGTCTAGCATGAATCTAAATTGGTTCCCTATTGTACTTGATACTTGTCTTAACCTACATTCGATAATTCTTTCCCATAATTTCATAGTATGACTCATTAACTTGATACCTCGATAATTCACACAATTTTGAATGTCTCCCTTGTTCTTATATATGGGTATAAGTGTACTTGCTCTCCATTCCTCGAGCATCTTTTGGTTTTTCCATATTTCATTAAATAGTCTTGTGAGCCAAGTGATTCTTATTTCTCCTAGTATTTTCCAAATTTCTATAGGAATATTATCTGGTCCTACCGATTTACCACTCTTCATATGTTTAAGAGCCTCTTTGACTTCATTCTTTTGAATATGTCGGTAGAAATTGTGGTTTATATACTTTTCTGACTTGGCTAAATCTCCTAAACTAATATTAACATCTTTAATTTCATTAAAAAGATTATAAAAATAGTTTTTCCATCTATTTCTTATATCATCAATTGCCACTAGAATTTTTTCATCCTCGTCTTTTATGCATCTAACATAATTAAGATCTTTCGTTTTCTTATCTCTAGCCCTAGCTATCCTAAAAATATCTCTTTCACCCTCTTTTGAGTTGAGTTTTTTATATAAGTCATCCCAAATCTTAGCTTTTTCTTCACTAACGGCCTTTTTCGCTTCCTTCTTTGCTTTCTTATAAGCTTCTAAAGTTTCACTAATTTTTTTAGCATAATGTAATTTGTAACATACCCTCTTTGCCTTGATTTTATTTTGTACTACTTCACTCCACCACCAAGCTTCATTTTTGTGCTGGTACACCTCCCTTAGATACCCCTAACACATTTTTCGCCACTTTCCTAATATGCATAGCCATATTGTTCCACATATCATAGGGTGTGCCAACATAATTCCAAACATCTCCTTGAAGGACTTTCTGTTTAAATATATCTTCTTTCTCGCTTTTGAGGTTCCACCATTTAGTCTGAATAGCTCGATGTACTCTTTTCTTCTTTGTCCATTTTTTTATTTGTAAATCCATAACTAAAAGTCGATGTTGGGTGGTTAAGCTTTCTCCTGGAATTACCTTACAATCTTTACAATATGCTCTATCTTTTTTTCTACAAATAAAGTAATCAATTTGTGTTTGTGATAAGCCACTCTTATAAGTAATTAAATGTTCATCTCGTTTTTTGAAGATTGTATAGACTATAAAGAGATCAAATGACATAGCAAAATTTAAAATCTCCCTACCTTTCTCGTTTATATCCCCAAAACCAAAGTTTCCATGAATCCCTTGATATCCTAATGCCTCTTTACCGACATGTCTATTTAAATCTCCTCCTAAACAAATCATCTTCCTTTGTGGAATCTTTTGAAACACCTTATCTAACTCTTCCCAAAAAACCGTCTTTATACTATCTTCTAGTCCTACTTGGGGTGCGTAAGCACAAACTATATTCAAAACCTCTGCTCCTAACACTAATTTCAACATCATGATTCGGTCATCATATCGTTGTATGTCTACTACACTCTCCTTTAAATCTTTATTTATGATAATACCAACTCCGTTTCGAGCCTTTTCGTTACCTGAGTACCATAATTTAAAACTTATATCCTCTATCTCCTTTGCTTTTTCTCCAACCCATTTTATCTCTTGTAAACATAGAATATGAATCTTTCTCCGAATCATAGTATCTACCACATCCATTAGCTTACCCGATAATGTTCCAATATTCCAAGAACCAATACGAATCTTATTATCTAGGACTAGCTTCCTTACCCCCCCACATCCGTCTATAATCAAAATGCGAAGACCCTCTCTGAAAATTTTTCACTACATTCGGGCGGCAATGTAGCGGGACTAACTTCTTTACCTACACCCGTCCATGATGTAGGAACCCTCTCTGCAATTGATTCACTAAAAAACTAACTAACTAAAAAATTTCAACTGGATGTAGTTTGAAATGATGAAGCAATTTCTCGTTAGTTCTCATTAGAATTGTGATCTAATTAGAACAACTAAAACCATACCTTTTGGATGTAGAAAGTAATTTTAAAATTCTATAAAGATTATTCCTTTTAACGGTTGAAAGTGGCCAGAGATCTTAGTTGATCATCAGAATGTTACAGGCTTGAATCGATGCAGTTTTTGGTTTTGAATCGAGAAACTAGAGAGAATGAATTTGAAAGAGGAGGAATATTAACCAAGTAATCCATAACAGAAACCTAGAACATTGTGTAGATACATCCCTTTTAATAGATCAAAGTACTTTAGTCTTTTTTCAATTCTTTTTTTGGATAGTACTTTAGTCTTTTTTCAATTCTTTTTTTGCCCCAGAATGAATAAAATATCTTTCATACTTAATTAAATAAACCTAAATATAAAAATAACCTCAACAAAACCAAAATAAATATAAATCTAATGAAAATAAGTCCATGAGATCGATCGGCTAGCCTTGAGCATGCCCTATGGGCCCCCATATCATCAAATGGATCCGCTTTGCCAAGCTAGTTCAAGTCAGCTCCAATTCATCTTTTTTCAGCTCCAACTTAGTTAGTTCCTATCTTGAGCCATGGAATGTCATTTAGACCTTCAATAAGCTGCAAATTGTCTTTCGTAACATGGATAGACATAGATTGGTCTACATTGAGTTAGAGTAACCCTTGGTGGGTCACATCAATTGACATTTGAAAAGCAGATGAGCTTTCGTAATCCTCCATTTCTTCCTTTTCCTAATGAGTATAGAGCATTTTCATGTTCAGGTATAGTATTTAGTAGTGATTTTTTTCTGTATATGTTTTGAGTTTTCAACTTGCATGTCCATATTTTGTGTTTTGTTTCCAATCACTTACTCTTGCTCCTTGAAATAAAATGACAAACCAGCAGAATTAACTTATTCCAACAATCTCAAATAGACATAACTATTCACTCAATAATCAGAAAAAATAGTTCCATGTCCTGAAATTAGATCATTGAGCATACATAAATGGCCTATTCTGACTATTTTGAGGCTTTCTTAGACGGTTCACAACAGTAAGAATAAGTTCCCAAATGCAACCTATTTCTTCCTTTCATTAAAATATTTCGAATACAATCATTATTAATTCTTAGACATGCATAATATATGAAAATAGATAATGAATTAAACAACTATGAATGCATAAAAGACACCAAATAGTGTATTGATTTGATTAAATATAAATAGAGTATAAAGATAAAATGTTTACATTACAAAGATGAAGAGTTTATGTACATTACGAAGATAAAGACTTTCTTGGATAGACATAGTACATCAACCTATTCTAATATACTATTAATTTAACCTATCTTTCATCTAATCAGTCTCGAGACTCTGATTGTGTGGTTTCTGAAACATGAAAATCAAAAGAACAAAGAACAAGTAAATAACTAAGTTACAAACAACATAAGCAAATAACATATAAAATATGTTTTAAGTGCCTGTGCGTTTTGTGATGCTGAACCAAATGCATGCATCATAAGTTGAATCAAATCCTCAATGTGATTGTCTGTTCTCAATATCTAAAACAATCATACTATAAAGTTAATTGCTTTAATAATAAGATCACTAGCGAAAGCATATAAATAGAAAAACTTACATGATCTTCAATATTATCAAGTCCACTATAAGTAGGAATAGATTGATGTTCTATGTTTCTCTTAAAACTAGTTTCATCACTTGCCACCATGATACTTAGTATCAGATACGTTCCATCACTTGCTTAAAAGAGGTAGTGGTTACTGATAAGACTTGATTCACATCGAATATTTTCATATTCCTCAAACACTTTATTCTATGGAAGAAAAAAATTGGGTTATATGATAAACTATAAAAAATTCTAAATATATAAAAGAAGAAATTAAAGTATTCAATACTTACACAAGTCTTGCAAGTTTCTTCATAAAAAACTCTAATTCTTTTTATATTTATAGTAGTCCATATAAGCAGTTATTTCATTAATCTCTATGTCTAGATGAAATCCTTCTTATACTATATACAAACAGATAATATATTATTAATTAGAGATATTTTAAGTAACTCATACTCAAAAACTTGGCATGATTGATTAGAAAATAAAAATATGATACTCTTATTAGATTTTGTAATGTGTAGTTAAGAATATAGATACCTGATCATGCCTTTCATCTTGCTTCGTATGAGTTATTTTCACATTCAAACTTTATTTTACTTTTTCCTCTAACTATTTTAATTATTTAATATTTTTTAAAAAGCATTTAGAAGCCCTTCTATAGGACTACGCTCTACAAGACATTATAAAGATATGATATATGGACTCCAATATCTTGACTTAATATCATTATGATAATCTTTGAATCACTTTTTTAAATCCTTCTTGTAAGATTTTTTGATCATGTCACTTGAAACTTCAAGTCTTTTTGTGCGATCTAGAAAGTCAAATTTGAAATCAAGATGCATAATGTTTAGGTCATATATATATATATGATGAAATAAAGATGCTACACATATGGACATATGTAATTAAAAACAATATTACCGAAATTTAAACATATATGTATATAGGCATATGCAATTAGAAACAATAATACAATAATACAAGTATGCAAAATCATGATACTATTTTTTCAAGAAAAACATGCTACATATTAGGATCATCACTATACAAGTTGATATATAAGTAATTTTGACTACAATAACCTAAGCATGTAAAAACATAATACTATTATTTCAAGAAAAACATGTTACATGTTAGAATGATCATTTTTTGGTTGATGTATAAATAATTTTAACTATAGTAACATAATCATACAAAGCATAATACCATTAATTTCAAGGAAAACAAACATGCATTTAAGCCAAACAATTCTTAACTAACCTTTTTAGTGGTTCTCCCTTCCAATAGGAATATCTTTTACTTTGATATATCTGTATCATTATTTATATTTAATCAATAAAAAAAGATAGTATTATCTATAACTTTTATGTGTTGCTCGAGCATTGATGTACCTTCGTCTAATATGTTCTCTATTGGTAGTTTATATGTATCTCTTTGCCTACAATAGAATATTATCTCTCAATTTTATCTACTTTGGTCTCTTAAATCCCATACTTGAATTGTTTTCTACGAAAATTTATATGGCTTATTATGATTTGATTGCTTATAAGTACAGACCTATATGAACTTCATTTCATCTACTTCTCATTCAACTTCCATATCATACAAAAATTACTTAAACAATAATATATAAGGTTTATATGAATACCAAACTTTAATAATGTCTTCTTAAACTCCATAATGAATATCTCTCGTACAAACTACTATTGCAACCTCACTATTTTGTATATGATGAATTCTTTATAGTGCTTGAATGTCAAATATATAACCATGGATATCAAATGATTAATGTGGTACAACAGAATTTGATGGCCATATACCAAATGAATAAATATCCTAAAGAACATCATTTGATATGTGTGTAAGTAGTGGCTACAGATTATATTTAAACAAAGTAATTAATTATAAAAAAAGTACATAATCTTCAAACCAATTCACAAACCCTTCATCCCTTCATATAGTTTTCTTTGAATTACATTTGGATATTGAGTCTACAAGATTATCTTCTACATCCTAATATGAAAATCAGTCTGTGACATATTGATATTAAAAATACTATTGATATAAAATCATCAATAGTTAGTGTATTCAACATGATGAATCTATGTGTTTTCTTCATTTTGTCAGCACTTAATACACCAATGATGCTTTACCAATGGGCCTACAAATATCAATGGCCAATTTAGTTTTGCTTCAATTTCTTCATTCAAATACCATGCACAAGAATATGTAATTTCTTTCATTAGTACCCTTAAACAATTGATCCTTCAGGTTGATTATTATTATGCACGTAGTTCTTCAATGTAAATTAAAACCTCTCTATTGGATACATTCACCAATATTGTATTGACCTAGTAAGTTGTACTTCTTTTGGTAAGTAGATGTCTAAGTATACCATAACATAAAAAAAAATTATTAGGAAGTATCATATCCAATTTGTACAAAAATATTAGGAATAACATCTTCAAATGCATTTATCCTTTAATGTTGATCATCTTTGAGCACATTCTAATGAAAAACTATATACAAGTTATTACAATGGGATGTTGCATTAGAGCATGACAATTATGGCTCTTCAAACCAATAATCTTATGCTCATGCACTCTTACTTATATATATATATATATATATATATATATATATATATATATATATATATATATATATATATATATATATATATATATATGATAAAACCCATCAAATAGCTTAATGTATTGTAAAATACTAAGTATTGTTCCTTTTTCCTTTGTTTACAATTAGTAAGAAGCATGTGGTAAGATCACCATATCAGTTTGAGCATTATAAACCTTTGCATACAATGTACTCATTAACCCTAATGTCTCAATGTCCATAAGTGACTTGATATTATCATATATTTTCTCATCCTTTTCTATTAGCAATGATAAAATATTGTTAGATATCTTGTTTTTGATGTGCATAACAACAAGGATGCACTAATAAAGTCTTCCAATATAAGATCTCAAAAAAATGCTCATTTTCATCCACCAAACAATTATGGTATTATATTATGTACTAGATGCTTTCATGAATAGAATGCTTTCATGACCTTACTGCTTATCGTAAAATATCTTTGCCACTTAATAGAATTGAAGCCTCTCCTCATATTCTAGCTTTTCATCAAATAATAATACATTTTTTTGCCAAGCATGGTCATTAGGTAAAAAATGAGAATGCCTTATATATACACACTTTTGGTATGTAGCAAATGAATACAAGTAGTACTCACGTAACAAACTAGACAAGCTATATCACCCCTAGTCTTCCATCCTAACAAGATGTTATAAGCAAAAAAGTTATTGATCATTCATATCATAGTTCCAAGCATTGGAAACACTTTTTGTTTCTTTGAATCATATATAAATAATCCATCATTTCAAAGTATTTTAAACTCATTAATTAATAGTTAGAGATAAACATCAATATTATACATAGATGACTTCGGCTCATCTATAAGCAACGACAATATGATAAATAGTTGTTTCATAGCCATCTAAGAAAGCAAGTTATATGGCATTAGCATGACTTGCCGGTAGCTCTTACTACTTCAAAATGATATGAATGGACAAAACCTATCTCTTGCAAGGTCAAGTCACACATTTCAGGGTCTTGATGTAAACAATAAATGCACCTCATTAAAATTGTTGCAATACTTCATCTCTAGGTTAACTCGGATAACTCATCTTGTCCAAAGTATCTCTTGGAGCCCTAACTTACAAACTCATGAACTTTGCAATCTTCCTTGATATGAATAACTTGTAAAGCCTTAGTATTAGTCAAAAGAGTCATACAACTTAAAGGTACATTCTTCCGCATCTTATCATTTTTATCATGTCAAATGATATTATGGGTTAGGACACCCATGTGGATGCTCATGTTCACCTAACAGTCATAATATGTCTTGATCTATTTCAACTAACAGTCAGAATTTTATCCTAACCGTCGGAATAAAACTGTTTTCCGGTAACTGTAATGTGCCCAATGCAGGCCTAGTATCAAGCCTGGGTTTACGATGGATTCACAAGTGTGTCGACATGGCTCGTCCTCCATTTGGACAGGCCCTGTCCGGACCTAACGTCGCGCGAAACCCTTTTAACTCGGGAATCTAACAAAACTCCTTGTTCTTTCACTGAAGAGATGAAGAGCATTCCAAACGCCACGCGGTTAGGATTGCTTGCGTACTGGTGTTAGCTTTAGAAGACCTCTGCAAACATCTGCCATGCTGCTTGTGGCGGAAACTTGAGAGGTTCTCGTAAGAAAACACCAATTCATGAATTTCCTGCAATCGGGAAAAACGGCAGATATTCTGAGTGAAAACCGGGACCCACTGAATCCAACTACTCCCATCTTTTCAGATCCATGTCAGTGGCAGGCTGTAACAATTGATTTCATCTCACACACTGAACGCTGCCAAGTTTATTCTTCCGTAAAGATATTTTACAGAGTGAAAGATATGAACATTAAATGATGATACATGAAATAGCAGTCTTTTCATGCGTCAGGAACCCTACGTGCAACACCACACTCATGGTTACGTGAATCTGTCACACGAAAAAAACTCAGTGGGAACTGACCCTGGGTTGGCATGGCACATACCCTAATGCATCGATCTACGCGTTCGTCTGAGGGTACCACAACCATGTGTTCAGCTTCTTCCTTGAAGCATGAACAATGATGAAAGTGCCTTGCTGCTAAAAGAACCGAACTGTTTGTGGATTGGTTCAGTTCAGCTAGTTCCCAACTCGTTCATGCGTGTTTAGTTTGTGAAGATAACTTAGTTGAACATGAATAATGTGCTTTTGGAAGTATTCCTAACTTCGACTTGTAAGCTTACAAAAAAGGACAAGCTCTTCAGGAATTGTTCATCGCTTTAATTGTAAACTCAAGTGTAAAGCTTGTGTTTAGTGCTTGGTTCTTCAACGGTTCGCTAGTAGAAATCAGGATTACGGCGAGGGTAACTTTACAGGTTTTCCGTCAAACTTCAACTTGATTGTTTAGATCAAACTCAGGTTCACATTGCATTCCAGTTATAGTGTTCTTTTCATCTTTTGCTCACGGTTCTTTATCTGTTCTTTCTTGTCTAGCAGTACCTGTGCTATCAATGTTTGAGGAACGCTTAAGCTTAGAGCTGTGTAACCGCTTTCTCGCAGTACCATTTTTTATATAGAAGGTATTTAAACAATGCCTTGTTTAATTTCCTGTACTGAGGAAAACTTCAGCTGTTGGATGAGGCATTGGCTTATAAGAAAACCACGCACACAATTTCTTGTACCACATCACATGAAAAGCATATTGGTGAATGTTCATGAGCTAAACGCTTGAGTGTATAACAGCCATTGGAGAACCAACATCAAATATGCTCCTAAGAGAACAAAATTGTGATATGCAATATTTTCTCGATGAAAAATAACGACTTGAAACAGATATGCCTTAAAAGTTCATTAACAGCCACTGAAACAGCAAAGACTACGATTTACATTTTGATACCAGCATAAACCATGGTATTGAACCATTTCAAGCGCATTCAACTCTGCATTTAAAATTAAATCTTCTTCCGTGAAACTTAGAGTGAACAAGACTCATTCTATGACATAAGTAATTGATCCGGTTGAGGCCCATATATAATAGAATACATTAAATACCATTGTGGAACCCCACCACAAAAACGGCTAGACTGGCCACCCAAACCGCTATTTGTGGAAAGGTTACGGAAAATGGGTCGTAACGGCCACAACAGGTCATAACAACCGATCGATTATGGTGCTCATCTATAACCGACCAGATAAGGGCTTAAGGAGAGAAAAACCCAGTAGAGAATCCGAGAGGGTTCAGGAGTAGGCGTTGCTCTATAAATAGAGAGCAGCACAAAGATCAAATGTGTGTGTGAAAAACACAAAGTGAAACCCTCTCAGAAAAATGTTATTGTGAGGAAACCTCAAAAACAAACATTCGTACCTATTCATACTTGTTCTTCTTCACAGATTGATGAGTTGTTGCTGTTGTATACCTGATAGAAGGAAATATGAAGGTTGCAGAGGACGTCGAGAAGCCCACCCAGAACTCAACATTGGTATCAGGGCCTCATTAATCTTACAAAATAAGTACACAGTTAGTTCTATACACAACAAAGGGGAGAAGAAGTAAAACACACACAAGAGAACATCCTTGCCGATAAACTCTCAGAAACCACAATCTGTGGCCTGAGACAGTTAGAAAGCAAGTCGGCAAGACAACCAAAAAAAGTTAAAGAACCAAAAGGAAAAACCCAAGCGATCGGGAGGCTAGCTAGAAGCAAACCCTGGTGGCCTGACACTAGCCAAAAGGAAAAACCCAAGCACCCATAACAATGAGAAAAATTCATGACGGCCTGAAACCAGCCGAAAGAGAAAACCCGGGTAATCGGCAAGCAAGCTAGATGTAAATTCCGACGTTCTAAAGCCAGGTGAAAAGGAATCTTAGGCAGTTGTGGGCCAAAGGCCAAACGAGAATAGGAAACATAGGCAGACAAAGACTAGCCAGAGGGAATATCAAGCAGCCGCAAGCCAGCCAAACAACAAGAGGAACCAGAGGCGACCGTAGGCCAGCCAAGAAGCGACTGAGGAGAGGCGGACGGACGCTCCCTCTCTGGCTCCTCTCTCTCTCTCTTCCTCACAAAAATATCTCTCTCCTCCCCTTTTAAACCCCCTAGAAAACCGTAGGTGAAAACTAATGATTGAAAAGTCCATTTTACCCTGATTGGTTTTTGAAAAATATGAATTATCACTGGGTAAAATTACCAAAATATCTAGATATTTTTAAATAAAAAAATAGTTTTACCCTCGGACAAGCAAAAAGTCTATTTTGCCCTTTGATAGTTTATAAAAATTATGAAAAACAGGGAGATCGAAATACTTTCCTATCCTTACTAGATAAAAATATTATAATACTACCACTATATTAAAAGACAAAATTGCCCCTATCTTTTGTGAAAATTATAGATTTGAGCTGAGGGGCAAAATTATGTATTTACCTCCGATTAGTAATTAATTTTTCAAAAAAAACAAAATACCAATTTTACTATTCTGTCCTTTGTCTTTTCAAAAAATTACAGAATCGAACAAATAAATAAATTTACTATTTTACCCCTCATGTTTTGAGAAATTATAGGAGGCAGGAATTTTTGAAAAAATTACAAAATTATCCTAGCTTGCTTTTACAATATAACCATGAGTTATTTTCAGTTTAGTATTGGGATATTATGCATCATGTTAATTAAAATTTCATTATTTGTGGTTTGTTGCTTGGTGAATGTTTTTCTATTAGATCATCTATTTATTAAATTTGTCAAACACATAAAAATTAACTCAAGAATATGTGTGTTAGAACAGGCAAAGATAGAAAAACTAAACGTTTTAAACTTCTAAACATGAAAGAGAAGAATATCACTGACTCTAACACTTAAAGGTGTAAAGTATATTTTAAAGGAAACAGTGTGTCCACCTATGTTTTAAAGGAAACAGTGTGTCCTCCACTACCGGACGCCACAAAGCAATAAAGAGAAATATACAAAACATTTCTTAAAGATAACACAATAGTAAGAACGGTCATATTGACGTAAAAGGATGACCTATAATAATTAAATATGATACAATTGCAAAACTACATATTCAATTGTTGTTACAAAAATATAACTCCTACAAAATAAAAGGAGATAATGTAGTGGAACATGTAAACCACATGCTGGCAATGATAAGAGATCTAGTTGTGGCAAAATCAGTCATCTCGAAACCGATGCAGATATTCACCATATTGAACAGTCTTATCTCGTCATGGAACATGGTCACCACTACCCTTATACTAGGGTCTGAAATAAACCTTTCTGAATTGCCCCTGAAACTAGTAATTGAGCAAGAACACATGAATAAAAACAAAAAAAGAATTTGCTAGTAGTATAAGATGAGATAGGGTCTAGCTCCAAACTCAACCAAAGGAGAAATAAACCAAACAAAAGTTTAGCAAAAATAACAAAAAGGGCAGTTAATCTTTTAAGAAAATGTAGAAAATAGTTTTTCGGGTCAAGTGTTTCAACTATGGGAAGATGAGACATTATAAGAGGGACCGCAAAAAGAAGAGTGGAGGAAACAACTCATAACTCGATTCATCGGTGAAGCAAGACATAATTTACATGATATCAAAATGTATCTACATGAACCGCCCGATGATTGGTTCACTCAAGAGCAACCAAACACATCTCGAAGACCAAGAAAGGAGCAATGGATATAAAGGAGTACAAACCAAGAGAACATCAAGTGTACATGAGAAATAATACTTTCTTGGATGTTCTAATCCTTTAGAATTTTTGTACGAAGCACACTGGTTATATTAACTGGTATATTGATTGTGTCATCTATAAGGAGCAATTTGGTTTCAGTCCCTACCTTAGTAAAGAAAGGTTTTGCGGTTAGGTTTTGATGTATTGATTGTGCCTTTAATATTGATGTCAATATTTGACATAAACGCCATTGACATATAAGTCTTAAAAAGTTGAGGAAATTATCCAACTTTGACTTACTCCCAAAATTTGAGGAAAACACTTTCAGTAAGTGTGAAGCTTGTATAAAAGAAAAAATGATGAGAAAAGTTTTTCCCAAATAAACAACAAGGGCAACAACTTTGTTGAAAGTCATTCACACCGATTTATGTGGACCCTTCATAATACGATTATATTGAGGAAAGGTTTATTTCATAACCTTTATCGATGATTACTCGAGATATATGTATATATATCTCCTAACATATAAATCTGAGGCACTTAAAGCATTTAAAGAATATAAAAATGAATTTGAAAATTAACTAGGGCATTAAATCAAAGTCTTAAGATTAGATAGAGATGGAGAATATATCTTTATAGAGTTTTTGAAATTCTGTAAAGACTTTGGTATCTCAGAGTAAAATATAATACTCACTACACCTCAACAAAATGTATAGCTGAAAGATACAATAGGACCTTACTAAATATGATAAGGTCCATATTAATAGATGTCTCTCTACGAATGATATTTTGGGGTGAAGAAATAAGTACAATAGTGTATATACTCAATATAGTACCCTGTAACGTTGTATTCACTACACCATATGAGATGGGGTTTGGAAGAAAACTCAACCTAGGTCATCTTAAGAGGTGGGGATCTATTGCACATATAAAGATCCTTTATCAGTCTAGAGATAAGCTAGACAGCAGGTCCTTGAGATGTATATTCATCGAATATCCTAAAGGCTCAAAGGGATATCAATTTTATCATAAGGATCATGGATTTATAGAGAGCAGAGATGTTGAATTCTTAAAAGATACTAAGAATGACATATTAGTAAATAATGATGAGTTTGCTAATGATCTAGTAGATCTAGATCAATTATCATTCAAACTCATAGAAGACCTTCTTGTAACAACCAAAACTTTAAGTGGACATAAAAGACATAGGGCCACACCGTCCTACTTAAAGAATTATCACACTTATCTTCTAGAAAAAGTGTGTAATTCGATGAATTTAGATGAGTTACTGATAACTTGACTTATCAACAAGCTATAAACTCATCAGAAGCGAAAGACTGAAAGAAAATATAGATGAGGAAATTGAATCCATAAAAAAAAACCGAGTCTCGAAACTGACTGATTTATCAAAAGGAATGAAAGTCATAGGTTACAAATGGGTTCTAAAAAAAGAAATATAAGGTCCATGGTTCAGTCAACAAGTTTAAAGCGAGGTTGGTTGCAAAGGATTTCTCGTAAAAGGAAGGGATAAATTATGTTGAGACATATTCTCTTGTTGCTAAATTTGCATCCATAAGAATAATTCTGACAATATCTACATATTATGATTTAGACTTATATCAGTTAGATGTAAAGACAACTTTTTTAAATGGAGATTTAGATGAAATCATATATATGTAGTAGCCCAATGTATATATAGTTGAAGGCCAAGAAAATAAGTATATAAGTTGAGAAAATCCCTATATGGCCTGAAAGAGTCACCTCACCAATGGTATTTGACTTTTCAATATGCCATTATTGAACTTGGGTTTGTGGCTAATGAGCTTGATCACTGTGTATATGTCTGGAATAGTAGGAGTCACTTTGTCTTCTTATCTTTATATGTATATGACATATTGTTGACTAAGAATGACAATGAGATTATTGTCAAAACCAAGTTATGGTTAAACTCAAGGTTCGAAATAAAGGATATGGGAGAAGCATCCTATATCCTGGGTATAAAGATTTATCGAGATAGAGAATCTAAACTCTTATGCCTAAGTCAGGAGAGATATATTGACTATATCCTCAAGAAGTTTAAAATGGATGAATGCAAGTCTACAATAACACTCGTTGGAAAAGGGGTTGATTGTCCCGGTGAAGGAGACAATAAGCCTAATATTCCTTATGCACAAGCTGTAGGTAGCTTGATGTATGTTATGTTCTGTATTAGACCTCATATCAGCTTCATTGTTAGTCTTGTGAGTAGATGTCAAAGTAATCCTAGATGACAACATTGGATAGTTGTAAAAAGGATTTTAAGATATCTCAAAGGAGCAAAAGACTTGAAATTATGTTTTCAAGCAGATGAACTGAAAGTGGTAGGATACTCAGATATTAACTTTTGTCATTTACTGTGACAACAATGCAGCAATTACTCTAATCAAGAGTAGAGCCGACAACTCCAAAAGCAAGCATATAATGGTTAAATACCACTATCTTTATGATATAGTTATGAGAAAGGAAATATCCATCTCATACATGCTAACTCATGATATGTTGGGAAACCCCTTGATTAAAGGCATAAGAGAGGATCTTTTCTCAAAACATGTTGCAAACATGGGTTTGAGATATCTTTGATTATTTTATAGGTAAAAAAACCACACAACGGGTAATGAATTCAATAGCAATCATGATATGACATTACTAGGAAAACCCCACAAAAGTGAGAGAAAAACTAGTATGTCAGTTCATTTGGCTCGAATGGCAAAGTGGGAGATGTGAAGATAAGATGACCATTCTCGGCAACCCCAGCACAAAACGGTTGGACTAACCACCCAACCACTATCTGTAGAAAGGTTGCGGGAAATGGGTCGTAACGGCCACAACAGGTCATAACAATCGGTTGATTACGGTGCTCATCCATAACTGACTGGATAAGGGCTTAAGGAGAGAAAAAACCCAGTAGAGAATCCGAGGGGGTTTAGGAGCAGGCATTGCTCTATAAATAGAGAGCAATGCATAGATCAAATGTTGTGTGAAAAACACGAAGTAAAACCCTCTAAGGAAAATTCTATTGTGAGGAAACCTCAAAAGCAAACATTTGTACCTGTTCATACTTGTTCTTCTTCACAGATTGATGAGTTGTTGCTGTTGTGTACCTGATAGAAGGAAATCTGAAGGTTGCAGAGGACGTCGAGAAGCCCACCCGAAGCTCAACATGTGACTTGCGTAGTTCTCACTCCTAATAAAGATTAGTCAATACCTTTTCACCAAAGATTAGTGATTACCAAATTTAAATGACAATTTTACAGCCAATGTCGGATCGAAATTTAAATCCCTTGAGTGATGCTTATATCAAACATGAGTCACCTACTTACAATTAAGACTTATGTTGTCCAAACTCATATTAAGCTCATGATTTCACAGAGAGAACTAAGTGGGAATTCATCAAATCTATTTAGACTATACACATGGAATTACAGCAAGCAATCAAAAAGAAATGAAAGAGAAAGATGGCTCCTCTTCGAAAGGGAGTTTGTCCTATTTCTGTTTAGAAATTATGATTTTTAGATAGCATAATTCGCATATGGTTGCTAGTGGGAAGTTGCTATCATAGAAGGTGTTATAACCCTCCCCCTTCAAAAAAAAAAACTTTTTACAACTGGTTTTTAGCGGTTTGGAATGGTTTTGATATTGGAATCAGAACCACCCCAGAACCGATGGTTCTGAAACTAGAACAAACCCCTTGAGTTGGTTATGGTCCTTGGTTCTTGGTAAACCAGCATGTCTATTCTAGCCAAATCCTTTTCTTGCTTACATTCGTCAAGTAACTTCTATAATTTTTTCGAGTACGTAAAAGAGTTGTAATGTTAGTCCTCTTGGTGTCTCAATATTTCTAAGGACTTGACTTGCCTAAAGATTAGTTCTCAACCACACATTGAAGAGATTCATGCATTAACCCGCTTTGTTGAAACAGTGGTCAGGTATTCGTTAATGCAAGATTCATGTTTGTTAACTTTTTTTGAAGTAAACGTCAATTTCATGTGAGATTCAAGTTCGAATCACAGAGGGTGTTACCCTCCTTAGAAAAACTTTTTACAACTAGTTTTGGGGTAGTTTTGGAACAGTTCCGATATCATAATCTAAATTACCCAGAACCGGTGGTTCTTGAAATGGAACCGGCCCCTAGTTGGTTCGGTTACAGTTTTTGGGTCTTGGTAAACTAAAATGAGACATGCCTATTTTAGCCAAGTCCTTTTCTTGCTTACACTCTTCAAGTAACTTCTACAATTTTTTTGAGTGTGTAAAAGAGTTGTAATGTTAGTCCTCTTGGTGTCCCGATATTTATAAGAACTTGAGTTTTCCGACATAAGGAGAGTGAAAGACTCTTCATTGTATCTTCAAGGTGATTGTTGAGGTCCTTTGCATATAAAAAAAGAATCCAAGGGCAACGAATAAGCCTAAAAGTTAGTGCTCAATGATGCCTTGAAGGGATTCATGCACTAATCCTAAACAATGTTCAGGTGTTTGTCAATGCAGGATTCTTGTTTGCTGACATTCTGAAGTGAACGTCAATTTCATATGAGATTCCAGTTTTCTGACATTATGTAGAAAAATATTAATCTTGTAGAAGATTCAACTTTCCCAATATCTTCTAGTGAAAGACCAATTTCATATAGACTCCAAGTTTGCGACATTTACAAATAGAAAATCTAATTTCTCTCACAAAACCAATCTCTCCATACGAAACTAATTTCTCCCAACCTCCAAGATCATCAACATTCTTTAGCCTTTTTGATCTTAAGAATATGTACTTTCTTCTCACCACTCTAACCATCGTCTATGCCTTGAGCACACTAAGTCTAGAAGCGATGAAAAATGAATTCCTTGAGAAGACTTGGAAATAGCAAAAAAATTGAGACAACAATGACTATATATGCATGGGTCATCTTCTAAATGGCACATCCAATGCATTATTAGATACCTATCAAGACTCATTAAGTGTTGAGGACTTGTTAGAAGCAAGTTTAATGGTAGAAGATGCCACAAGGAAAAACTTTCTTGTTGTTATATTTAATAATTATAAGACAGTCGATAGGAGATCCATCATGAAACAATCCCATTAACTTAGACAAGTTTTAGATAATTTTAAGCAACATAAGATGAAGATGAATAGATTTTAACCAATTTTAGGCAACATAAGATGAACATAAATGCTACTACCACCATTGTCCCCTTAATAGTAAATAAACTTTCTTCTTTTTTGAAGATTTTAAAAATACTCTTAAACTCATTAAGAAAGATATTGTTCTTAAGTAATAGAATCTTTTTAGGCTTAAAAAACACTGGTAGCAAAAAAGTTTATAAAGAAATAATTCTTTGAATGTTTTTGTAATGAAAGAAGATAAGTAGAAAACCCTCAAAGAATAGAAACTGTGATTTTAGTAAAATATTGTTAGCATAATGGTAGGGTCACTAAGAATAATAAAAAGAAACAAAATTGTTTTCATCATGAGAACTCAAATATCATAAGCGTGAATGCCGATATCACATAAAGTTAAAAATAGAAAAGAGTTTCAATTCAAAGGAGTATCATGTGGCAATTATATCCAAGGCCAGTAATTGAAGACATTAGTGTATGGTGGGTTGACTCTAGTCCGACCTATCATGTGTTGAAAACAAAAGTTTCTTCTCATCATTTAAGAAAAAGACAAACCCATTTTATATATGCACAATACTTCAACAAGTCAAGTCAAAAGAAGGTGTTTCATAGAATATATTTACATCGAGAAAGACTCTCACTCTTATAGATGTGTTTTATGTTTTGGATGGTAGAAAGAATTTGGTGTTGGTACCCTTACTAAACAAGTATGGGTTTGAATATGTATTTGAGGGAAACTAATTGATATTGTCAAACGAAAGAAGGTTTGTATGAAAAGTGTATCTTTGTGAGAACATGTTTATGTTGCTATAAATATGAATATCAATTTTGTCTATATTGTTGATTCTTTTGATGTATAGTCTCACTAATTGAGACATGTGAATTCTAGGAAATTGTAAGACATGGTTAGATCTAATTTAATTCCTAAAATGAACCAATCATATATTTCTTAAATGCTCACTAAGATTGCAAGACTTCCTTTTTCTTAGAGCACAAAGAAGTTCTAAGATTTTGGTCTTAATTCATTCTCATGGTGATTTGCATGAATGACCTACTATAGGTAGCATGAAATATTTTATTATATATTTTGATGGTTGTACTAGATATTATCACGTTAACTTGATACCTTCTAAAGATGAAATTTTAGAAAAACACAAGGTCTTCAAATCTATAGTCGAACTTCAACATGAAACTTTTATCAAATGCTTAAGATCATACAAAAGAGGAAAATATTATCATTCAAATTATTTTAACTCCATGAGACCATACACAAAACACTAGTTCCCCATTGTGAAAGGAAACGTAGGTATTAGTAGAAGTGGCAAAATGCTATCTATCATTTTGATCTTTTTAATGGTTATTAGCGTAAATCCATATTAACAACTTGTTAAATTTTAAATAGTGTTCCTTAAAAATTAATAAGATAACTCAATACAAACTCTCAAAAAAAGAAACCCTAACCTAAACCATTTGAAAGTTTAGGGTGTAGGTATATAGTAAAAATTTTTGAACTCAAGAATAAGAAACTACGTGAAGGATAAATTACATGCCTCTTCTTAGGATATATTGAAAATATTAAAGAATACAAATTCATAATAATTGAATCAAATGACTCCTATCTCATGAATGTTGTGATTGAATGTAGAGATGTTTTTCTTCAAAATTATAGATCCACCTCAATTCTTAGACCCAAAGAACATGTTCATGAAAGTGAACATGATAGAAAAACTTAATGGAATTAATAATGATATCCAAGAGGTTCAAGAGCATAGAAAAAGTAAAAGACAAGAAATAAAAGACTTCTCAACCGAATTTTGCAATGCTCCTACATGAAGGGATATGTCACTCTATTATAGGTTCTATACCATTTTACTATAACACTAAAAACTAAGACATATCAAGAGGCCATTAGGTTTATCCTAATGTGACTTTCAGAGATAAGCTATTGAAGATGAGATGGATTCAATAATGACAAATAAAATTTAAAAACTAATAGACTCTTTTCTAAATCTAAAGTTATATGTTATAAGTAGATTCTCAAAAAAGAAAATAAAAGTTGGTCAAACCATTGATACATTTAAAGCAAGATTAGTTGTTAAGGCTTTATTCTGAAAGATGGTATTGGCTACTTCCATACATGACAACCAGTAGTTAGAACTAGTGTAACCAAAGTGCTATTAGCATTTGCATCCTTTTATAAATTTGGCATTCACTAAGTGGATGTTAAAATAATATTTTTAAATAGTCAATTAGATGAGAAGGTATATATAGAATAACCCGAAGGGTTTATTGCATCAAGGGTTTGTTGATCTATCGGTATGGCCTAAGGAAGAGTTTTGAAGGAGAAGAATTTCATTAGAGGGTAGTGGTTCTAGAGGAGGTGTTTCACTTTCTGTGAGTATATTGAGTCTCTCGGCAAGCCCAATTTGTGTCCTTTTTATTTGTAAGTGTCTTTTCTAAGTTCTAGAGAGTCAAGGGGGTACTACTAGATCCTTCCGCACTAGAGCCAAGCTTTTAACTCACTCATCTACTCTAGCATTAGCTTGAGGCTTCAGCATGTGTCCCTTCCATGGAAGAACTCTAGCCATTATATCTCAAAGTGGCTACACCATTATGATTGTATACATCAGTTGTCCACTTTGTTTTAGTGATGACCTCTATCTTCCATGGAGAGCCTCTTGAACATATGGTTGTTCCTTCGTCAGGTCGATGATCATTGGGTCTTCTCAAGGATCTAGGATTAGGTTGTCAATAGTCTGGATATCTATGGTAGTGATGACCCTTAGATGGGACACAAACTAATTGATTGTTTTATTACAAGAGTTTGTATGTATTTGATTAGCAAGGCATTAATAGAGTCTTCCTCCTTAAGGATCAAGGGTGCCTCATGCTCATGAGATACTTGTTTCACCCTTATTGTGAAACAAAGCGACCAATTTGATTGTGCGGCTCTCCATACTTTCTAATTTCTAGGATAAGTCTAGTTGCTATGATGAGTAGAAGACAACATAAATGGTCCATAGTTTGTTGTATCATGGGAATACATGAGACAAAACAAAGAGGTAAGTGGAGTCGGTGTCAATAAAGGTTGTAGAAATTTGGAGCAAAGGATTAATGTCATTGTCGAGTTCTTTATTCTCTAACTTTAAATGACAATCCTTAGTTATCCTTTTGATAATATTGTGTAACTTAATATATTGATATGTATTATGGGTATGTGCATTATACAATTTGCAACACTTCTTCATTTTCTTGATCTCCTTCCTAAAAGGAACAATATGTCCTTTCCATAACCTTATGTAATAATTTTGAAGAAGAATATCAAAGAATGGATCTTTGACATATCAAAAGAGAAAGAGTCCTTAGTGCTTAAAACCTTCTCCTTTCCTTTGGGAGGTTCTAAGGCCACACAAATATATAATGATCCTTCAATTAGCTTGAAGGCTAACATGAGAAGATTGGAGCTCCTTTAGATCCAATTTCTATACAGTCACTTCAATATAAGATATTATATATTGTCTATTGGTCTTTGGATGGCCCATCTTGTATTGGATTCAAGATGTCAAAAGAATCCATAGTGCATTTATAGTGCCCGACATTTGTGGATAATGCCTAGTATCATTATGCAAGGTATACTATTTGAGCTTCCTTTTACAGTCTTATGACACATTGTTTGGCAACAATATGTAGATTTGCATCATTGAAGGAACTATTGTATGGTGCTTGTAAGGGTTGTCTTGTTGGTGCCATCAAAGTAACTTAGAATAAGGTCGGGAGGTCATCAATGTTTCATCACATCGAGTGGCCTTCGACCCATACGTGCTCAAACTGAAGATCGGGATAGAATATAGAAGTCTCATAGGAGCAAATTGGTATCCCTAAACATCTTGAACATCCTAAACATTGACAACCACTGCCTTGACTACATACCACTATCGTTCATTCAAGATCTAATGTTCTCTCATAGTGTTAACTTATTGGCAACCATCACGGGCTTCATTCCCATCATAAGTTGAAGGAGAGACATGTGCCCTTTGAATATAGAAATGTTGAACCACTCATAAAAGGGTGGTCTAAGTTGTCCCATACCCTACACATCATTGAAAGGTGGTTGAGAACCAACCTGCTCTCTGTTAGACTATGGCCGTCTACAATTTGATGTTGATTCCTATCTAGTTTGGTCCTCAATAATTAGAGTTCGAGCATCATGAAGTTTGGTCCTCGATAATTGGAGTTCAAGCATCCATGTTGAATGATAGGAGTGTTTGATGAATTAGAAAGATTGGTATTTGCAAATGCAATTGTGTATTCCTTGGTCGATTAGGTTGGTATACATCATTGAACAAAAAGTTGATTAATTGTCATAGGGAAAAGGCAGTCCCACCAGAAGTGTCAAAGAGCATTTATGTTGGAAATCGATAAGTACACCCTAACTTTAGCAGAATTTGCGCAGGCAATTTGTGTCTACGAAATTATGTTGGGTGGTGTGCGAGTGCACTAGAGGACATTAAACTCCATCCTTCATGGGTTATTTATAATGATGAAGTGATTCTAGGAGAAGCCAACATAATATGTCAATATGTGCCTACGTCTCGATTGTTAGTATATGGTATAATAATTTTTTTTTACTATGTAGATATAGCTCATAGGACACAAATAAAAGGTTGTAACATCATCATTGCATACGTTGAAATTTTCACTCCAAGCCTATGTAAAGACTTGAAACAAGAATTTCAATTCTACTTTTTGTGCGAGTGTATCAGTTAGTTTTCAAAAACTAGCAAAAGAGTATAAAATCTGACTTGATTGGCGATTGTGGCTAAGCAGGCTCTTTTCACTCTAGGCCTTCTTGAACCGACGCTCAAGGGTCAGCCTAAGCGCTTAGGAATTTCAAATTCATAGGTGAGAGACTCCAATTCACGTGAACATGAAGTGTTTGGCTAAGAAATAGTGAGTGCACTTAGTTTCAAGTTAAAATTACCCAAGTTCTGAAAAACAAAAACTTGTTTTGTTTTTCATACCTTGTTCCCAAATTTTTCTCGGTGGTCTAAGCATCTCTAAAAAATCATAAACTTTTATAGGATATTTCTTGATGTATTGGAATTCTAAACCACCTTTTGCCTTAAATTTTGGGATAATATATTTATAAAATTAAATCAGGAATTGGACCTGACTTCACTGTCTCAAGAGATTCTGTGACAGAAATACAGAGGCTCAAAGAATCCTCTATATCTCAGAGTATAGAACACTAAATGTTGTGATTTTAGTCTTATTGAAAATCTATAGATATAAATATTCCAATGAGACTAATTTTATCATATTTGGATTTCTACAGACAGAGATATGAGACTTTTACCCAACCCCTATTGCAGGAAATCTGACTGTGCAGAAAACATAAACAGATTTGTTTGATCTTTCCCAATTTTATTCATGGGGTTGCACAGTCCTGAAATTCTTTCAAATTTTATTTCTAGTGGGTTTGTGTGTGTAGGTGTTGTGCCTAAAATTTCAGCTCATTCGGATCACAGATCAGAGAATTAAAATTGAAACAATCAAAGTATGCAAATATTGGAAAATCATAATTTTGTTTTTCTAGAACATACATGCATGCATACTCACCCAAATTTAAATAGCAACAACATAGCAACACTAAGCAAATTACTGAAGAAAAATGAATGGAAATATGTATATTAGCTTAAGCATAAAGAGGGTTATAGAATATAGAGTATTTTATAGAATATATTAGGGTAGAATCACAAAACCAAACACATAGAGTGCATAAGTGAGAATAGAAATTCACAGCATATCTACTTCTTATTACAACATGGGGAAAGACAAGGCTCCATTAATACAACCCCTTTTAAATTGAATTGAAAGAAGAGATATGTGAGGATCAAAGATTAGGAATACTTACAGAATTTCTTCAAAGAAACCGAACCTCCAAGATTAAATTCGGCCCTCCTTTGCTCTCTTGATTCACTATTTCACTCACACTTTATAAGTGTAACCCTTTGCCTATGATCTAACCCAATTCCCCTCTCTCTTCACTCCCTTGACAGCCCAAGACCCAACCTAGGTGCAGCCCCTCTCTTAGAAGCACTCCCTTGCTGGCCCTTCCCCCTAGAGCAGTCCCTTTCTCTCACCAATTCCCCAAGATTACAAGATGCAAAACACATCTCCCCCTTGGCCCTATTTATAGGCCAAGGGGGTTGGTTTCTAAGGGCTTCCTTGGGGCAGGCCTTGCATGGCCCATGCCTAGCCCCAAGGTCCAAATCAAGTGGTCCCCTTTTGGGTGATATGGACCAACCCCATGTGGGCTGGTTCTCAAGTTCATGGGGCACGTCTAGCCCTAGCCGGGTGAAGTTCAAGTGGCCGGCTAGGCTTAATGTAGCCCGTCTTCCCTTGTCTTGATTCAAATAAACATGTCGACTGGATGTAACTTTGGTGATCCTTCAAAATCAGCACTTTTCAAGTCCGATTCATCCGGTAAAGCTGATCCATCTTGGCCCTCAATGTGAACCAACCCATGAAGTGAATCGTCCCTTGATTTGAAATGCACCGACCCTTAATTTGAAATGAACTAATCCCTCTTATCCAGTTCGTATCTTTGATCTTCAAATCCAACCTAATATGCTTTGTAACTTGATTTATTTGGAGAGGATAAGCCTTTGACCTGGTCCGTCTTTCGCTTTCGGAATTGATCTCGACCTTGAATTGGATTGGGTCTTCACCTGTTCGTCTGATTTACTTTGAATCATATGGATTTTTTAACTTGAATTTAAAACCTTTATTTTAAAGAGTTTCTAAAAAGATTTGAACTTTTAAAATGTTTTAAATCATTGAATTTTTTAGATTGGGAGTTTAGGAAAATTTTAATTTTGGGTGTTTACAATCATGTCATATAATCATGTCATATAGGAGATGCAACACCTATCCTATGGAGGATGCCTCATTAGATGACAATGAGAAGAAGAAATTGAACCTTCACGTTATAAGGAGGATACATCAACCTCAGATATTGAGATTGATATTGAAGACAGTGAGGATGAGAGGTCCTCTAATATGCCGAGATTACTCCCTAGCTTTAAAATGTCACATTGCCTATAAGATTTGCGATGAATAAGTAATTTCTAACTTTAGTAAAATTTTATATTTGATATCAATATTTCTAACTGACTATGTAAATGTATATTTGAAAACAATACGAAAAGTGAAAACAACCCACACACACTGTATTATTGGCAGAGTCTGATTAGTGAAGAGAACGGATGTGAGGCTCAGTAATTAGGTTGAGATTATAGATAAGAATGAGTTGATTGGGTAGGTAGATTTGCTATATGAAGTGATAGACCATATATTGTTGACTATTTTTATCAACTGTTGACAATTAGACACAAATAACTTGTACATGTTATGAGGTGAGATGATTATCAAACTTCACAATATTTACGAGATACTTGGTCTTCCAATGGAGGAACAACTTATTGTCTTGATACTGGAGATGATATTTACAAGTAAGAAAGATACTTTTAGTGATATTTTGGGATGAGCATCGAGGAAGTAGTATTAGAGATTAATTTGGGGTCATTAAGTTTGAGGTGTTCCAAATTAATTTTTGAAGAAGGGGAGTCACTAATAAAATAAGAATTTACTATATTTATTGTATGAGCTAAGTTATACATTATAGCAATATAAGTCTATATATAGAGTGCCAATAATAGTCATGAATCTATTAACACATGATGTTTCAAAGGTTGTCTGTTATTTATGGAGTGCTGCAACATTAGCCTATTTGTACAAACAACTAAAAAGACATCGCTGATTGAAGCATAACAACTTAGTGGACATACATTTTTGCTCGAAGTAAGAACTTGTACTATTTTTGTTTGCTATATGTATCTTTCATATAATAATTTTTCAGAATTTAACAAGTTATATGTTTTAACAGTAGGCATGAATTTATAAGTACTTAGCATTTAAAGTTAGCATGCGACCAAAATGGTTGGATGGAAAACCATGAGTAGGCCGATGGATGAAAAATATGTGCCACAAGCAATCTCCTGTTGATCGACTTACTAAATTCCATAAGCAATTAGATTTGATGATGACAGAATGTGTATTCTATGTTCTTAATCTTTTAATTAAACACAACCTTGTATGTTATATATTCTTATATTTATTTTTTGTAATATAGATTGATTGATAATCATATAGTTCTTTAATTATGTAAAATACTTGGATTATAATGCATATAAGTTGTTCAAATACTACGGATATATTTGCTATACAAATATCATGGAACCTTATATGCCAGATCGTATAGTTCACCAATTTGGTCATCATAAAGGCATCTCAGTTTACCGATAAGACCCTTCATTGCAAAGAGACAATCAAAGCCCATGTGTTACAATATAAGTTACGCATGACATTACTTGAGAGGTACAACGCTTATATTGTTTTTAGCTTAAGCATTTTTGAGTCTCAACACTATATCCTCATGAGTATAATGAGTTGTATATTAGGTGGTACATTCAAAGAACATATCGATTTATTTTCAGATATTTTATCAGTTAGTTGCATCTTATTCTTTCTACTCTAGTTAGGCAATATGATACATCATTCTTCATACAAGTAAATGAATCTCTGAATATATATTAGTAGCATTTCCAACTTTGTTTTGCTTTAATTATAATACTAACTTTCTTCGATCGAATTTCTTATACCAGCACTTTTCTACAATAGTGACACACTTGCACCAATGCTTGTACATTCAGAGTGTATACCACGACCATTGTTGGCCAACCCTGTGTTGTTGGACCTATTAAAGACATATAAACAATGTTTTGAATGAGCACACTCGTTGACAATGTATGAGAATACATGATATTTTGTTACGGGTTCTATATGAGAAGTTCTTTTGTAATACTCAGTACATATAAGATGACTTTTTATAATATCTTTTGTTACATTATACTCAGAGTTACTCAATGTCCCTATGAAAGCATGCCCTTCAAGATACAAGCTTAGATGATAGTTATGTGTCTCATTAACTACATTCAACTTTCAATAACCATCAACTACAACCTCTGCTCTCAATAAAAATGGATATTCTACCTTCTTAGTGTCCATCTACCTATTATTTTTAACATCAATACTTTTTCTTAGCTTGTATTTGTCACTCTTTTCATACTCAAACCATTATTGTTTGTTACGTCTTTACTCTTCAAACGAAGAATAACAATAACAATATTATGTTTCCTCTCAATATTTCTTATATACCCAATAAGTTCATTATAACTTCTAAATACATCTTTAGTCGCAAACATGAGTGAATAATAAAGTCCATCACTCTCACAATCAACAAATTGATCTTCTACCTAATCGGCCAACCAGTCAACGAATTCATCATCTGGTACACTACAATAACTTTCACTCTCTTTATTCATAGTATAATAAATACTTTAATCAATCGTCATCCTCTCCAAATTGATTTTATCTAAGTGTTTTTGCTCGAGTTGTTTATCATTATATAATATAGATAGATAGATAGATAGATAAATATAAGGTGTGAAGCATAACACATAACAAATAACACATATTCGGTTAAAGAGATGCGGATAGGAGTGTCTCATACTAAAGGAGAGACGTGCCGGAGCTGCATCTCCTCTTTAAGCAAAGATAGGGAGATGTATCCCATACACGTCTCTCCATGAAGAGAGATGCAACTATGCCACGTTTTGAGGCGAAATTCTAGCAAGTGAATGATTTTGTCCAAAACCATAAAACATTCATACAAAAAGAGAAAAACACAAAAAATAAGACAACCTACGAAAATACATAAATATTACTAAGAACCAACCTTTCAAAACCAAGAAAAATCTAAAAAACGGTCAAACCTATCGTCTCTTTGTTTTTTTTAGTTTTGTTTGATTTCGTTGAGGTTTGTAAGGAAGTAATCAGTAATAGTTTATTGTGAATAAGGTAGAGTAACTCTCAATGAAAGAAATGTTCACCATTGGAGAGAAAATTATTATAGGAGTATTTTGGGTATTTAAAAAAATAGGGTATGTGGATTGTAAAAGGGTGTGTAGATAGTAATCCCCTTATGGAGTCTTTGGTTGTGTGTCCATTTTTTTTTATGTTAACACACTTGTATAAACCTAAGGTGAAGATGAGTTTAGGATAAGAACTTTGTTTGTATGAAATTTGGTTTGTGTTACAAATTATGGTATAATTTTCATAATTAACTAATAGTGTTGTATATTACTAGTGAATATATGACTAGATTATTAATTAAGATATTTGGTTCGTGATTAGAAACTTAAGTATGCCTGATGCTCACTTACAAGTGGTGAGGTCGATTCCCCGGGGATGCATCCACGTCTGTGTTTGGCTTCGGTCTCCCATAGTAACGAAAATACTTAAAATGATGAACTGAATTGTTAATAGGATCCGTATTTGATTACCAAACGCGACTGAATGTCGGAACTATCGGATGTCCAACTCAAGGCGGTAAAAGGCGATAAAAGGGAGGTATAATTCTTACCGTAGTAATCAGTAAACCGAGCAGGCAGCGATTCAGGGGTCGAAAGATATATCTAAGGCTGTGAGATGGCAGCACCTTTTCACTTTCCATTTATTTTCAGACGTCCCTTCTGTCAACCTTTCCAGTTCCCGAAGAGTGTTTCCCGTTCACCTCCTCTTTTATTTATTATCATTCAATGCAAAAATATTCCCTTTTATTCGTCGGGTTTGCTTCCCCACAAATCACGTCAGCCCTTCTATAAATGTAGACAAAACCTAGCTCAGTCTTTCCTGCGGATGAGAGCAAGAAAGAAAGAAGGAAGAGCAACGAGAAGCTGTGAAGCTCAGGAGGGATAGCGCCTGACATCACGTTCGTAACGGATCAGTGGCGCTATCTATCCTGAGCCTTATAGCTTCTTACATGCTTTGTTTTGAAGCCGATGTGCGATGGCGTATCGTTTTCTCTCATCATACACTCGAGTGAGTTTTCTTATTCTATTATTTTTGTGGCAAGCGAGTTTGGTGTATTTTTGTATTTAAGCTGTTTGGACCATTTGCCAGTGTGATTGTATGTGTGCGTGTGTGACTAAGAGAGTTCGACTTTGGCTTCTTCTGAAAGTATGATAATTTTGTTAAGCTGATACTAAGCTTCTAACACTCTTTACCTCTGTCTTTCTTCTCCGCCCAACCCCTCTGTGTACACGCTAACTCGATATTCTTTGGATTTCTCATTTGATCCTCCACTTATTTACCTCCTTCCCTCTCTCCATCTGTCTCTCTTTCTATACTCATCGACTAGATATCACCAAGAACGGTCTCCCACTTGATCCTTTACTTGATATTCCAAATGTTTCTCTTTGATCTGTTTTCTTTTAATATTCCAATATGATTTTCAAAAAAAGTTCCTCTCAGTAGCATATTGACTATGATGTTGTTATTCTTAAAAGGTAACCCACCTTTTATATGTAGTCTACGCGGCGTAATGAATGTTCAAGTTAAACTGAAAGTTTAGCTTTAAGAATTTGTATCCATATTTAAAATATAATACTATCAATTTGGATTCAAGATGTATTAAGATCCTTTACTAAATGTTCTCTTGATTTCGTTTTAAACATCTACTCTTGTTAGTAATATCGTAAAGCAGGTTAATCATGTATGATATCTAAAATCAATGCGTCCTTAAAACGTCTTAAACCTTGTTGCTTGTTTTTTATCTGGCACAAATTGTTGGAGCTGGGCTTTCTCCTCCCTAGCCCTAACCCTGGTAAAAGGTTAGAAAGTTATAGATATCTTACAAGCATACTGCTCAATCTGTCTCTTCCTGATTCTTGTCGGCCTAATCTGTTATATATTCATGATTTCTTTCTATCCATACAATGAATTTTAGTGATCTAACAACTGGATTTCATGAAGACCATAGCATAGTGATTTAAACCAACTTCATTCCGATTTTATGATTTGACAAGTGGTTAACAAGATGTAGTTAGTTACGATTGATAAAAACCTATTCAAAATTTGTCCTGTTTGGTTCTAAAATCAATGCGTCGTTGAAACATCTTAAACCTTGTTGCTTGTTTTTTATCTGGCACAAATTGTTGGAGCTGGGCTTTCTCCTCCCTAGCCCTAAACCTGGTAAAAGGTTACGAAGGCATTGGTATCTTACAAGCATACTGCTCAAGCAGTCTCTTCCTGATTCTTGTCGGCCTAGTCTGTTATATATTCATGATTTCCTTCTATCCATACAATGGATTTTAGTGATCCAACAACTGGATTTCATGAAGACCATAATTTTGTGATTTAAACCAACTTCATTCCGATTTTATGGATAGGGAAGATGGTTAACAAGATGTAGTTACGATTGATGAAAACCTATTCAAAATTTGTCTTGTTTGGTTCTTATTTTAAATGGGAAATGCGAGGGCATGGTTTTATTATCTTCTTTATTACTTTAGCCCAAGAACAGCATAAAGATTAAGAATAGATCTAAAAGCGTTCACAACTTTTGCCAAAGGAAGGTTGTTATCAGAACGTCTTGAAAACCAGTCATCTTTAAATACTCCATCAATGATCCAATAGGGGCCTCCAATAAATATGGATGTACCAAGGATGCAGATATCCTGCATTGTCATCCTCTAAGTGATCAAAGGTTTCTTTTCTTTGTTCACTGTTCGAGGACTAAAACCAAAAATTTCACGGGTTGGCCTCTTCTTTATCATGAGTTTGTAAAAAAGCCCTTAATCTCAAACCCTTGCATTCAGTAGGTTTGCATTTTTCGTGAACGCTCTCAATCAGACACAGCGTCTTGTCCCATTGAACTTATAAACTAACGTCTGCCCAATAACTTCTATAATATATTCTGCATTCAGTAGCTTCATGTAATTATCATTGACTTATGAGAATTAACTTCAGGATTAAAAGAAACCGACAAGCCGATATGATCCAAAATGGTTGAGGTATATGATAAATTGAGAAAAATCTTCACCCAAGAGTCATTCTAATAAATCAAGTATCTAGTTACATACATAAAGCTCCTCTTAAGCTGGTTCATGTGCCAGGTGAGATCAGTTGCTCATATTTGGTTACATAATCAGAAGGTTTCAAAAACCATCTTGCATCAAAAGAGGGCCAATTTTCATACACTGGAAAGCAAATATTTTAGATACAACAAAGCCTTTTTCTCATATTAGATGAGGTAAGCTATATGGATTCTTTGTTTTCACAAAGCTCTATCGAAATTTGTAGAATTCATGATAAATAAGTTCGACAAAGTTTTAAAGTTTTATGCATGTCAAAAGCTTAACGCAACCCTCCACCTTATCTGGGCTTGGTTAGAAAGAAATATACGTAATTAAATTTTTTAAGCGCAAGTGTCCACCTCCTTCAGCAACCTTTGACTAGTCAGAGAATAAAAATCTCAACGATTCAGCAAACAGTAGTTAGCACAAGATTTACACAATGTTACTCTGTAAGCCAGAAAAAATTCTTAGTTGTGAAGATACAAAATGTGGTTGGTGAGCTTTTGGGTTTCCCATTTTAGTGCCAGCACAATGTTGCAAAAGTGCAAATTCAACATCAAAGAAACTTTTAGATTGAGAATTAGATTTGAAAGCACTTTAACATATAGTAGTTGATCATGCCACACGGCAAGATATGGCTACTTGCCTGATATCATTTTTAGACTTAAAAAAGATATTGCAATACTTTTGGGCGCATTAATAAAGGTGATATGGATCATGTGACCTAATCCTGAAAACAAAAACCTGCTATTTGACTCCTTTTCTACTTCTGCATATATATATATATATATATATATATATAAAGCATAATATAAGAAGTATTGATGAGTGTATCTTGTGATGTCTATCAAAAGATTCAAAAACTTTTAAAAGATGATACAGCACTAATATTGTAGATGCATGGCATATTGACCTATATTATACGATATGACCCATATGGCCCCTGAAAACCCCAAATATGGGCATATTGACCTATATTATACGATATGACCCATATGGCCCCTTAAAACCCCAAATATGGGTCTAACGCAGTTTTTCAGGGCACTCCCCTTTCCTCCCCAAAGAACCTTTTTTATGATTTTGGAGAGATTTTTTCGTGCCTTTGAGGAGTATTTTCAAGCATGCAACCTACCTTTCCAAGTGTGGAGATTTTCCTCTCATTTGACAGAGATTTTCAACATCTTTAGGGTATAAAAGAATCATTTCTTTGTGATTGAACATTTGGAGCTTATCTTTTGGAAGATGTCGAGTAAGAACATGTTTGTAATGCAAGGAATCGTTTTACTATAACTTCTTATTTATTAAGAATGTTTTGAAGCATGGTAAAGTCGTAAAGCAAATGTTTGGTTCAAGAACGGAATCAGTTTGCTTAAGTTCCATAGTCTAGGATTAATATGTGAATGAAATTTCAAAGGTAGTTTCTACGAGTTAGTTTTGAGACTCCTGTATTAGTTTTTTGAAAATCACATCTTAACAGGTAAAGGTCTTGCCATTGGCTGATAGTAAGAAAGACCATTTATGGGGTTTTACATAAAACTTGATAGGACAAAAAGGGCTAATAGAGACAATTTAAAGGGGAAAAAGAGGGACTAATATGCCCTTGTGGAAAGCAATTGATACAAGATGAAATGGCCAGATGGATCACTCAGTCATGCGGAAACTTATTACCTAGATAGCGGATCATATGAATCTGGACTTTATATATTATATATATAATGCCCTTCATTTTATAGACTTGCAATGCTACCAGCTACCCAACAACATCTAAAATGCATAAAGGTAAATAAAAAAAATTATGTCTCAGATATGCATTTTTATGAATTAAACTATCTTACTATTTATCTTTCTTAACATGATTGTATACTTGCATTTTCTTCTTATAAAGTTGAAAAATAATTATTATAAAGCAGTAGTTACACCAACAATGTTACATGTTGCTGAGTATTGGGTAGTCAATCATCATGTACTAAAGATATTCTTGGTAGAATAATGCTTTCATAAGGTATGAGAAATTAGACGATGAACATTTTAAAAGAGGGAAATAAAGACTATAAAAGTATTAGAAGGAAACTAATAAACTTTTTGGGAATAACTGCTAATATGGCACAAGATCAAGCTCTATTTAATCAAATAATCTTTATAGTCGACCCCACATTGTTGATTTATGGAGTAGATTGCTTATAAAATCCAAATATCTATAAAAACTTGCAATTATCAAACATGAACCTTGATTGGTTGTAGAAGGAATTGGAGTACCTTTGACAAGACTCAAAGAAACACAACTACTATTAGGAGCACACTATTATGGGAGAGCAAATATTACAGATACCAACCATAAATTGGAGAGGCCTAAGCCTAACACACCCACTCCCATACACCCATTACACCCATGCATGCATCCTTTGGGAGTCGAACTCTTCACCGGAAACAATGGCACTATCTCGGACATTGAGCTAACAATCTGGGTGTCAACCTCAACTTTATTTGAATCGGCTCGTTTCTCACTTACCTTTGGCTTGTTTTGGGCTCATTTCAATTTGGGCCGTGTTAGCTATGTGTTGACGCACTAAGTTTTAGGTTTAAAGAGCTGTAAGGGGATAAACTTCTCAGTTGAGCGACTAACCTTCCCTCCAAATATGCACACAGAAAAATTCACTTCACAACTTTCAAGTTGCCTTTATCAGGAAATAGAAACAAGGGTACATGCATCGAGATTTCCACTTTCACTGTTTTCAAACTACCACCTAAGATTGCAAGTGTTACATTTAACTGCTCATTTTTTAGCTACTGATCCATATTTTCCCCTCAAAACTTACCCTTTCAAAATATTTAGAGATGGTCTTCGAACTAAATTCAAGAGTGGATTATTGATCCAACATTTCAAGCTTTCAAAATCCTGTAAGGAGTGAACGGCGTATCTTGCCAGCCTTCCTTCCCATATAAAGACTAAAATATCTATTTCCACCTTTCATGAAATCTGACGTGAATGTCTCTCGGCTTTAACATGTTTCAATTGTTCAATTGATCTTCCACCATACAGCCTTCACAATTGGGCACCTCACGAAACGATGCATATTCGGCATGTTACGTCGAACTGAGGCAGGCAACTGTAAAGCTAAACTCGAACTGGAATTCCTTCATATTATATATAATCTCCATTCGGAAATGGACTTGTCAGCCTTCCTTTGACATATGCACTTTGATTGGCACTAATTAGTCGATTCATTCTTTCTTAGAGTCTAAAGTACATGAATATTTTAGAGATAATTTTATACATCACGTTACAAAGACTGATCGGTCTCATGTGTGTCCTCAACATGGCAATCCTTCGTTTTAGTAACGAGGCAAATAATTGTATGGTTAAAACTCTTTAAATGCTCAGCTCCCTTGGAAAATCTTCGGTAGCTTGACAAACATTTGGTTCCACTATACTCCAGTAGACCTAAAAGAATTTTGGAGAAACCTGTCCAGTCGTACCACTACTTGGTCTCTAAGTCACACAAACACCTCTAGGAGGTGGAGTGTCGGCCTCAACACTGGTGCGACACCAACACCGACATGGTGTCGTGAGATGCTGACATGGTCAACGTATCAAAGACGATTCTGGGTGCGGTCAATGTGTTGGAATCTATATGTGTCCAACTTTCTTAGGTTGTTTAGTATAAAAGGAGCACGTGCTTTTCAGTGGCGTTTGTTCTTCTTAGTGTCCCAACTCCTCTTTTGTCGGCGACCTCCTTCGGCAGCCTCCTTCGGTAGCTTCCTATGCCACTTCCCATGGACGACGAACCCACGTTCCTTTGGTTCTATGTGTCCCAACAGTGGATGCCTCTAGCTTTGTGAGTCATAGTTCCTCTGTTCTATGTGTCCCAGCTCCTCGTCGGTCGACGACCTTGTTCGACAACCTCCTATGCCACTTCTTCAGTGTCATCCCACGTACGACGGACTCACGTTCCTCTGCTTTTGCATGTCTCAACAGTGGATGCCTCTGGCTTTGTGCAACATGGGACGCCTCTGGCTTTGCGCTCCTAGCTCCTCTAGTTCTGCGTGCCAGTAGTCGACATCTCTAGCTCTACGTGTCCCAACTCTTCTTCGATCGGTGACCTCCTTCGATAGCCTTCCATGAACCCACGTAGTCACCTGCCTCCTACACCTCAAGTTTCTATGTATTCTTGTTTTGGTACAAACTGTAGATCTTCATTTTTGTAATATTTTAGTTGTTTCAAGTTGAAATTTCTTACATTGAATTAATCAGGCACTGTACTTTATGATATATGTGATATACATACACACAGACTCTGTCACGGAGTATGTCTTTTCAATTCACACTATTATCCACTATGTCTGTTTTTCAATCAATTTATAATGTTGTTTATGTTGTTTCTATTATTAATATACATTGTTGTTATGTTAATAGTGTTTGTGTTTCTATTAGTGTTTTTGTTTTTCAATTAGATTGTAAAATTGTAAATTCATCCTAAAAATGGCCGACAATAAAAAAGAAAAAAGAATATCAGTTGGGACTAAGAGTTCTGGTGGAAGTATTCTTTTAAGTAGAAGATCAACAATAAAACCTTCAATTTCAATACCTCATGATGATATACCATTGTGGATGTATGTGCAAAGAGGAGAATCATATGAATGTGGTGGAGGTAATATACATTTTATGTGTAAATTTTACGACATGAGTTTTACATGATCGTATACTAGAGTGAAGGCACATATATCTTTTGAAATTATCAAAAAATGGTAAAAGAGTATGACCAAATATGGATGAGAATTTATGAAGACAATTAATGAAAAAGCAAGATGAGTATGAAAAAAGACCGAAATTAGTGAAAAAAAAACAAATATTTCATTATTTGGTGGATACAAAAAAGATGTAGAAAAAAAAAATTAATGTAAAGTAAGTTTAAAGGTTTTAGAGGAGCAACTGAAAAATCATTTAATGTAGTTGGAAGGGAGGAGATGGATATAAAGGTTGGAAGATTTTTCTTTTCAAATTCACTTCCTTTTAATGTAGCAAGAAATCCATATTTGAAAGATCTTGTCACTTCATTGACTAATTGTAATTTACATGATTATGTCTTCCAAGTTCTGAAAAATTGTGAACCATGATTTTTTAAGAAGAAAAAACCAATATTAAAAGACTTTTAGAACATAAGAAGTTTTCATGAAAAACTAATGGTGTTTCTATTGTTTCTAATGGATAGAGTGATATTCAAAGGTGTCCACTCATTAATTTCATTACTTATTCAATTAGCGTGCTTATATTTTTGAAGTCTATTGATGCATCTAGAGAAATTAAAACTGTAAGCTTCTTGAAAGATTTATTCGTAGAAGTTATTAAGAGTATTGGACTAGATAATATTATATAAATAATCACTGATAATGCAACTAATTGTAAAAGTGCAGGATTAAGTTTGGAAAGTGATTATTCACACATTTTTTGGACACCTTATGTAGCTCATAGTTTAAATTTGTCTCTTTCTTATATGAAAGTTATCAGAAGATAAAAATAATCTTTGTACATATGAATTGTATTCATGGATTGTATAAAGATAAGGAATTTTGTAATGAATCACCATTTAATTACAGTCATATTCAATAGACATTCTCATTTAAAGTTGTTGAAGGTTATAGAAACATATTTTGCTTCTTTGATTGTGATGGTAAAAAGATTCAACATAATAAGGCATCATTGGTTCAGATGATTAGTGATCCAAGCTGAGATTTATACTGTGGTAACAAGATTGAAGATCAAACAATGACCCAAGCAGTGAAGATTATTATTCTAAATGATTTATGGTATGACAAGGTATCATATTTTCTTAAATTTATAGATCATGTTTGGGAGATGTTGAGATAAGTTGATAAAGATGAATCAATGCTTAATAAAGTTTATGAAATGTGGGATACTATGATTGAAAATTTTGAGTTAATAATTTTGAAGTATGAGAGAGAAGAACAATATGACACATCATCGTTTTATGATCATATTCATTCTATATTAGTTTCAAGATAGGATAAAAGTAACACTCCTTTGCATTGTTTAACACGTTCTTTAAATCCAAGATATTAATGGTTGCATTAGAGCATTGGGTGTACTCCTAATTAAGAACCTGAAATAGTAAAGAATAGGCAAATGTGTTTGGGAAGGATTTATCATTACTCATACCTACTTAGGTAAGTAAATTCTGAATATAGAAAGTTTTCTTGTGCCAGACTTGATTCACTAGAAGCACTAGAAGTAAAGGATTATCAAGATACACTAGATTGGTGGGCATATTATACTAGATTGGTGGGCATATTATACTAGATTGGTGGGCATATTATAGATTTAAAATGTTTCTTCTTCAAAAGCTTGCATCAAAATTATTATCTCAATCAGCTACTTCATCTTATTGTGAAAAAAATTGGAGTAGATATTCTCAAACTCACAATATCAAAAGAAACAGTCTCTCAAGTAATTGTGCTTAAGACTTGGTTTATGTCCATTCAAATCTAAGATTGGTTTCACGATCTAATACTGAGTACAAGTAACTAATTACTAATCTTTCAAAATTATTTTCTTTTCTATTAATTATGGTGATTATATTTCATCTTTTATTGTTATTTATTTGAATATATTGCAGTGAAGGAGCATAAAAATATTGGAATGCAAATCCAGAAGAATATCATTTAGATGACAACCAAGATTTGCATACCCTTAATATGGATGATGTAATAGTCCCTTCAGTTGATAATGTTATTGATAGTGAAGTTCTATGATTTATGAGGTAAAGGTTCATTTCATTTATCAAACATTAAGATTTTCTTTTGATTGATTAATGTATTAAGATTAAATTAGTAGTTGTTTATTGTTTACATATTTTGCTTTAATATAAAGTTGTGTACTTGCTATTATCATATACTTATGTTAATTGATGTCTCACTTGTTGTAGCTTGAATATTATATATAATATATCATATACCTCAGCTGTGGCATCCAATTTTTTTGAAATTTGCGTATCCCGCCCCTGCACGCTTGTGACATAGCCTGGTCCTACAAACAAGACGAGCTTCTTGACTTCCCTAGTAATTTTTGGACAGGTGAGGCTTCTATTGGTGATACGTTTCTAGAAAGCCCTTCAAAGCCTTGGAAAGCCCTTCAAAGCCTTGAGTTGGGTTCTCCGGGTTGATAGATTTGTATAGATTTGCAAAATAGTCCGCTGCTACTGTGCCCATTTCTTGAATATCGTTTCACTTCCCCCTTCGAATCGTATAAACCTTCCTTTTTTACTGCGCTGACTTCTAAACTCCGAGTGGAAAAATTGGGTGTTCTTATCCCCTCCTTGTAGCCTTTTCTTCCGGGATTCCTCATGGCAGCTTTTCTCTTCACTTATCAATCAACTTCGATCCCAGTGGACTTTGTTCTTCCATCAATTTCTCTTTATTCTGCAAGTTCATCCTTTGTAATTCTTTTTGGGTGCGTTTTATTTTCTTTGGTGAGTTTTTTTCTTGTGCAGCACTCCACCTTACCAAGACTTGTCTGCAATTCTTCAATTTGGTGAACACTCTAAACATTGAACGGCGTAACGTTGGCACCACTCCTCTTATGATCGCGGCAACCTCCTGTGAGTCGGCCTACCTATTTCGGAAATAAAATCTTCTTTTAGTTTTCGTTAAAGCAGCTTTCATTTGTAAATGAGTAATCATTGCTTTTTCAGCCATCGCCCTTCAGGATCAATGCGAGCCCGCGATCAAGCCTTTCTCGAAAAAGAGTCCCACTCGGTCTACGGTTTGTCCATGTGCATTGTTCCCCATTTAACCGGAGGTCCATCAGTGCGTTACTATCGATGAACTACACGAACCCTTGGATAGCCAAGCCGGCTTTTTCACGACCTCCTTTTCGCTCTGATTCATAATCAAGTTGAAATCTCCTACGTAACTGTTTATTTTCCATAGTTGGAAACTCAGATAGGTGCATTGATTGAATGGCCAGGTTACTGTCCAAATGTACTCCAGGATCCCAAACAGTGAAGAGAATGGAAAAAGAGTCTACCGCTTTCATGTCAACCTCCGTTCCTTCTCTCCATGCAACCGCCCGGCAACCCGCGATACCTTGGGGTGAAACGGTGAAGACATGATCATATCCCCAGCTATGGCTATTGATATTTATGCTTCGTTCCGCAAAGGCAAAATCATTTCCAGGGAATGGGTTTTGCTAAAACCTTTAATATTGTGAATTGGCAGGGGATTCTCCATTACCCAGCAATTCCACGAGGTAATTTTCATTTGTCCTGTGGGGCGACTTCAAGGCTGGCACCCACCACCTTTGCTTTACCATAATTAGCAATGGAAATGTGATCAATGTAATTGCTTCTCTTCTTGGCCTCCAAGTCTTTGTCTTCCTGCTCATTGGGTATTCCAAAGCAGGTTTTCTTGTGATCACCCATGATAATATCTCCCTCAGTTTGAGGCTTACCAACCTCGAACTGTTGTTCCTTGACAAGCGGAAGCTGCTTTAAATTAGTTTTCTTCTTTTGATAGTTCTGATTAGAACAAAGGTCTAAGCTGTAGATATTCTCTAGGTTGGGATACATTGAACCACTAGCCTCCTTAGATAGCTTTTTGTCATTAAAGCTTATTAGGTCATTGCCCAATTGTTTTTTCTTTTCAGTCGCCCGATCTCTTGGATTCTCAATGCTCAGTAACTCCTTATGCCTTGGGGTTGATCCTTATTCTCATTGAGAAACGATTCACTATTTCCACTTATCAAGTGTTTCTCTTTTGTTGTACCTGACTCTTTTTCTGTCCTTGCATTTTCAGGATTCATCTTGTATCGTGCAACATCCACTCTAGATGCTTCCTTCGTCAGGTTTCCAATAGAGAAAAATTACACATCTTATCATGACCAATTTATCCACAGCACTTGCAATAGACTCCCAAATTTTTCAGATCAAATATTAATCCTTACTACTCAGTTATTTGGTCCACTAATGCGTAGTTTCTCCCTTTCATCCATCATCACTAAAGCCCTTAGTATTATTGGTTCCACAGATCCCTATCGTACTAGGCGGGGTCGGCTACATGGCGGGGTCGGCTACATGGATTCTTTGTTTCCACAGATCCCTATCGTATGCCATGATAGCAGTTAACTCACAATAAGCTAGATCATTCTTTATTGGTTCTTTCGAACACTTTTGTGGTCGTCCTCTACCTCTTTTAATACTTTCCAAATTTAGTTTTTCTAACCTTCTTATAGGTTCTTCTTTTGATGTTCTTTCTACATGTCCAAACCATCTTAAATGATATTCTCTCATTTTATCCTCTATTGGTGCCACTCCTAATTTATTTCTAATAATCTCATTATGTATACGGTCTTTTCTTATATGACCACTTATCCATGGTCTTTTCTTATATGACCACTTATCCATCTCAACATCTTCATTTCTGTCACAAACATCTTTTGTACATGTTGACGATTAATTGCCCAACACTCAGAACCATAAAACATGGCAGGCCTAATTGCTACTCTATAATATTTACCTTTGAACTTTAATGGTATCTTCTTATCACAAAGAATAGTATCTTTTTATCACAAAGAATACCTAATGCTCCACTCCATTTTAACCCACCAGCATTAATTCTAAGCGTAACATCTCCATCAATTCTTCCATCACTTTGAAAAAGTGACCCTAGGTATTTAAAACTTTCCTTTTAGGGGATGCAATGTATGCCAATTTTAATTTCTATGTCTTCTGAGGTAACCAAATGATCAAACTTACATTTCATATATTCTGTCTTTGTTCTACTAAGTCGAAAGCCTTTGCTTTCTAATGTTTCTCTCCATAGTTCCAATTTTCTAATAACTTTTTCCTTAGACTCCTCCACTAATACAATGTTATCTGCAAATAACATACACTAAGGTACTTCATTTTGAATATGTTTTGTTAACTCATCTATCATCATTATAAATAAGTATGGACTTAAAGTTGATCCTTGATGTAACCCAATATTAACTTCAAAGAAGTATGTCGTTCCTTCATGAATTCTCACACATGTTTTTGCACCATCATACATGTCTCTTATAAGGTTAATATATGTCAATGGGATACCTCTTTTTTCCAAAGTTCTTCACAGAACCTCTCTCGGTACCCTACCATAAGCTTTTTCTAGATCAATAAATATATGTAAAGGTCTTTCTTTTTTGCTCTAAAATGTTCCATAAGACGTCTCAAAAGGTGAATCGCTTCAATAGTAGATCTGCCTGGCATGAATCCAAATTGGTTCTCTGTTGTACTTGATACTTGTCTTAACCTACGTTTGATAATTCTTTCCCATAATTTCATAGTATGGCTCATTAACTTGATACCTCGATAATTCGCACAATTTTGAATGTCTCCCTTGTTCTTATATATGGGTATAAGTGTACTTGCTCTCCATTCTTCGGGTATCTTTTGGTTTTTCCATATTTCATTAAATAGTCTTATGAGCCAAGTTTGGAGGCCATCTTTAAAGTTTTCCATACGGGGTAACCCCCAGAATTGCAGTCACATTGAAATGCTTCAGAAATTCCTCAACTGAACAGGAACTTCTGGAGACCAGTGGTGAAGATGCAAAATATATCTTAATGAGCCAAGGACATCCCTAATAACGCTCTCATCAGATCTCGTTCATCTTCGAAATAAAACTGAAAAATATTATTCTCATGAAATGCGATCGGTTCATTCCAAATGGTGAGTAATGCCGCTTCCACAGAACCTATAATGAAACCGTTGCCGGAGAGAAGTCTTTCAACTAAACTCTTCAAACACCTTTTTGTATATCTTCATCCCCATATTTGATGATCACAGTGTCTTGGTTGCTAACCCAGCTTGATGGGAAGCCATAAGAAAGTAGAAATCAGAAAGATGGGCTTTACATGAATGGCACCACTTGGGCACACTCTGTTTACCCGTAGAGGACACTCGTATCACTCTCTTAGCGTCAAGGTGATTTAAGTTATACGATGGAAAAGTATCAATTCACAATGTTTAACTAATATGGTGATCACACACTAGACTATGTGAACGTTGCAATATAGAATGATATTTTTTTTATTTTGAACTAAGAAGGGTGTTATGGTGATGGTTCATGATTTTCTTTAATTATATAATATTTAACTCTATCAACAAATATTTAGTTATTTTCAAATTATATTAAATCTTTGAGTTGAGCTACTAATAAATCCTTTCAAACATGTCTTTCCACTTTCTATCCTCACAATCATTAATATACCATCATTATACATTTTAAAAATAGTAGATGATATATATACGTTAACAAACAATTTTATATACCTATTAGTTGTATAAAAATCATGATGAATCACCACCCTATCTGGTCATACTAAGTCAATTTGTTATATGGATTCAACCACTACTCTTTAATGTAACAATGTAGAGTAATAAATCTTTTCTACTTTAATTTCATTACCTTTACTGCCTCATGATAACTACTATCATTTGATGAGTAGATGATATTCCTTCAACTTACACCAAAAGAACTCATCATTTTTTTATTCTTTGTTAATTTCCAGCAAATGCTTAAATATTTTTTTGTTATATGTTATATACATAAAAAGTGAACCGTATGCAAAAATATTATTTGAATGACATTCACTAAAGTCATATCACGATCACAACATATGACACATGAAAAGTCTTTTATCACAATATTCTTAGAGCTATACAATCTCCATATGAAAATATGTCCTTCAAGATATAAGTTACATGGTGGTTATTTGTCCTATTCACTATATTTAACTTTTAGTAACCATCAATTGCACCCTCTCCTCTCAATAAAAATGGATAGTCTACCTTACAAACTATTTTTAACATCAATAGTTTTCCTCAACTTGTATTTTTCACTCCTTTTATACTCAAACTATTATTATTTGTTATGCCTTTACTCTTCAAACAAAGAATAACCATAACAATACGATGCTTCTTCCTAATATTTCTTATACTCAATAAGTTCATTACGATTTTTAAACACATCCTCCATCGTAAATATGACTAAATAGTAAAGTCCATCACCATCGAAATTAACAAATTTATCTTTTACCTCATTGGCCAACCACTCAACAAATACATCATTCGGTGTACTATAATAATTTTCACTCTTCTTAGTCATGGTATAATAAATACTTTGTTTAAAGAGACTTAAGACAAGAGTTTCTTACTTAAGAAACAATAACTTTCACTCTTCTTAGTCATGGTATAATCAACAAACAATACATATTGGGTTGATGACATATCTCTCCATAAAAAAAGACACATATAACATTTCAACGTGAAATGATAGTGAGTAAATCTTTCAACCTAGAACTATGAAACATCTTTGAAAATAAAAAACTAAAAAAATATGACAAATATACTAAAATATGAAGATATTACTAAGAATCAATCTTCAAAACCAAGAAACGTTCGAAAATTGGTCGGATCAATTAGTCTCTTTCTTTTTCTTTTTTTATCTTTTTGGTCTTTCTTGTTTCATTTGATTTTGATAAGGTTTTTAAGAAAATAATTAATATTCACTCGTTGTGAAGAAAGCAATAATAACTCTAAATATATGAAACACCCGCGTAAAAAAGAAGAATTTGCGGGAATTGAGCGTCGAGAAGAGAGAAAAACGGTTGTACGAGTATTTTGAGTATTTTTAAAAGGTGAGAGTAAAAGAGGTGTAAGTAGTAATCCCTTGTTTTCGAATCTCTTGCAGCATGGGTACTTGCAATGCACGGTGAGAACGCGACGTAGTTGGCACACGATTCTAATGGATAGGGTGAGCTCCAAAACTAGCCGTTGATGTGTAAACCCCCTGCCCACCGGTTGATTTGTTACTGATTCTCTGGCCGGTGCTTCTCCAAAGCCCGTAGTGTTCTAATCTCCATCACCAAGATGGAATCTTCAGCATCACCATGATCGTTCCATCGAATCTCTACCCTAAAACCGCTTTTTCTCCTAGCTATGGCTAAACGTGACTCCTAGTGTCTAAGTCTAAATCACTAGAAACTAGATATTTCTCATTGTTTCTTGTTTTCCTGGAACCTATCAAGGCACATGGCGACAACTCTGCAACACGTCCAGTCCTTCCCGCTCAAGGTAAACAGGCGAATTCACTCTTTCTATTCAACAATTCATTTCCCCAAGTTATTGAATCCAAAGAGGAAGAGTGCAAAGACAGTGGTTGTTTCTTCCCTACCACGTTCAAAATCCCCGCTAGAAAATGGGAGGATTACTTCCAAGACTGCTGAAAAATCCTCTGTATCAAGGGAAAGCATAAAAGGTCGAAAACGGATGACCTCTCTTTTGCAAGGCCTCAGGTATCCCTCAATTTTTGGTAAATTTCGACTTACAAATTCTGTTTGGTAATTTCGGGTGCTTGAATTCTTTAGTTGCAATGAGATGCTTAGAGACTTTTCTGAACCTGTGATAATTTGGACTGCGAAAATTGTGTAAGGTGATTTAGGGTGCTTGAATTCTTCAGTTACGGTGAGATGGTTAGTGACTAACTTGTGCTGCTCGAATATTGATAATCTGGATTCCAACAAAGTGCAATTCGTGATACGGGGTACTTTAGTTACAATGAAATTGTTGATCCCACACGCGTTGCTTGAATTTTTGAGATTTTCGTTCCTAAAAATGTTCTTGGTAATATGGGATGCTTGGATTCTTTAGTTACAAGGAGCTGGTCAAAGACCAACTTGTGCAAGATATCCTCTCCATCGCGTTGCCAGCCTTATTGGCGCTTGCTGCTGATCCAGTCACTTCTTTGGTGGATACCGCATTCATTGGCCATTTAGGTATCTCGTGTGATGCTCGTTTTCCACTCTTTTGGTTCATTTCTATCATCTCCTTTGTCCATAGTATGTTACATATTGAGTTCAATTAGAGGTGCTGAAGAATACTTTCCACTCTTTTAGGCTCGACAGAGCTAGCAGGTGTTGGTGTCTCAATTTCGGTTTTTAATTTGGTATCGAAGTTGTTCAACATACCGCTGCTCAATATCACAACATCGTTTGTTGCTGAAGAAGAGGTTCTTGTCCGTGACAGGAAGAATGGTAATTATACTTGTTCTTGGTTGGCGCTCATAATGCATATCGATGACTACATATTTATATTTGAATCTCCTACACTGGCTTAGATATGGTTCTTGTCATACTATTATTTGATAAAAGATGTCAAATCCTTGGTTTCAGACTTCTCAGGAGACAAAACATCAAAGAGATTGCTGCCTTCAGTATCCATGTCCTTAGTGCTTGCTGCTGGTCTTGGTATTGCTGAAGCAGTTGCACTGTCAATTGGTTCCGGGTACTTCCTGAATATCATGGGTATACCTGCTGTATGTCTTTCATCTAGATTCTTACTAACATTGTTTATTTACATGTGAGAAGCTTGAAGTTTTTATAAATTGAATAGTAATTTACATGTTACGTTGTAATGGTATGAAGACAAAATTCGGTTGGTCAGTGCATCTTTTAAAGCTTTTCTGCACTTAATTGTTGGAGTATATAGGTATTTGTTTCAACCTGTAAACAACAGAAATGACTCACTTTTGACATCTCTATACTCCTTTTTCTTCTTTTTTCTTCAATGAGATAGTTTATGACATTGCAGCACCTATAGTTGTGTTGGAGCGGCAGTTTGAGGCTGTTCAAGGAATTCACAAGTGATACCTTCCAGAAGTAATATATAACGAATCACAGAGTGAATATGTCGATTCTCTCATTCAAATGCTTTATTAGTTCTTTTTAAACAAGCAATTATTGCTAGATTTGTTTGACGAAATGACTACCTAATTCCTTGATTCCCATTTCATCTACTGGATCCAAATCACTGTCAAAGGCTTATTGGAATAATTGTCTACTGCTTTGTTATGTAATATATGGTTGAAGATGAACTCAGAAAATGTAGGGTGTTATGACCCACTAGACCATGACGATGTCTTCTAGAACTCATTTAAGAGGAGATTGAAATTCATTGATCAAACAAAGCCTACAAGTTGATGCACAACAATAACAAAGCCTTTTCCCAGGTCGGCTAGATGGATTCTTTGTTTCCATAAAGCTCGATCATGTGCCATGCTAACATTTAACTCAACAAAATATTTTCACAATCTAGTTTATCGTACCTTTTTATCATAGCTTCCTTTGGTCGTCTTTCTATACGTAGTCTAATTGCTACTCTATAATATTTATCTTTAACTTTAATGGTATCTTCTTGTCACATAAAATACTTTATGCACCTCTTTATTGTAACCAACTTGCATTAATTCTATGCATAATATCTTCATCAATTTTTCTCACTCTGAAAAAAGTGACCCTAGTTATTTAAAACTTTTTTTACAAGGAATGCAATGTGTACCAATCGTAATTTCTATGTCATTTGAAGCGTACGATATGGTATAAGTTTATCGTATATCATAGGGAAACATGATACAATACAGATATCGTATCGTGCTCTACAATTTATCGGGCCACATCGTGGTGTATCACACAATATGGCCCGTATCGTACGAGTCGATGTTGATTCGTATGATATAAAACATGAGAAACTCGAATTTTTTTACTATTTTGCTTGCTCTCAAACCCTTCCTTACCCCCTACCTTGCTTGAAAACAGTTTTCATACATTTTATTTACTTGATTTCGTAAAGAAATCACACATTTTTTGTCTTAAACCCTTGAAAATTTATAGAGGTTTTATCAAATTTGTGGCATACTCCATTTTTTTCATCCTTACTCCTTTGTAACCCGATTTTCACTTTAAAAAATTAGGATTTCCATAGATTCCAAGATTTCTCACAAAGCCTTACCCTTATTGTGGTTTATCTTTGCTAGGCTTGATGGCGTTAGAATGAGGCGATCCAGCGTGAAAGTATTGTACCTTGGTCTATGAAGGCAATAGGCTTGTGAATAAGTGTATGTTTTGTAACGAGGTAAAACATGGAGGTATTTCCTACATGAAATATCTTATGGAAACTATAAAGGATGCAAGTATTTTTTGTTAGGTGCTTGAAAGTCTGAAGTATGAAATTCAATAAGTTTTATAGCTCATAAAGGAAAGGAAGAGATTACAACAAAGAGAGTAAAAGTAGGCGGTTGGAATATGTCTAAAGATGCTTTTCGAGAATAAATTCATGCTATGGCTAGAGAGGAGGAGGAAGAGACAGTTGAGGAGAGCAAAGGAAGACGAGATAAAGGAAATAGTGTAGGTTATGGTGGCAATAGTAGTAGTGGGTTGGTTCTTGTTTTAGTGCAAGTGATCCCACTCCCTCGATGGTTGTGTGGAGTGGTAATGGAGGTTTTAGATGTGGTGGAATACATTCATTGTTTTCTCAGCGTACTACTTCTGGAGCTCAACCAGGTACTAGATCAACTATGACTTCTAGGGAGGTAATTAAGAAAGTAAATTTGAAGTGTCGAAAGTTTTTTTATGAAAATTGCCTCTCTTTTAATGTTGTAAATTCATTTTCCTTTTAAAGCATGACAGATGCTATTGTTAATGTAAGATTTGGTTATAAGATCCCTACTTATAATACTTTGAGGGGTAAATTAGTACAAAATAGGTTGATATTATTTATGAATAGAGTCTTGAATTTAGGGAGTCATGGAAAGTTAGTGGTTGTTTCGTTCAGTGTTGTCTCACGTGTATCGTATCGCATATCGCTGAACTCCATGATACGGGTGTACCGTATCGTATCGTATTGTACTTTAATATTAAAAAATATAAAAAATATTTTAAAAATCAAGAAAAATTAGAAAAAATCTGATAATTGCTTTGAATTCATATAATGCAAAGTTTAGTATATATTGACCATTCAACATTGAACAATTGCATCCAAATTTACATATTTTAAAGCGAAAAATGAAATACATTTACATTTGCATATTGTAATCAGGATCATCAACTAAATAATCTTCATCTTCTCCTTGCTGAAGATCCTCGTCATCATCACCACCTTCTGCTTACATATCAAAATCTTTATCTTCTTGATAATGTTGTTGTGCTCCTTCCAAATTAATCCATGCACTGTCTTCTTCAGTTAGGAGGGCATTTTCTTCACTATCTTTTATAATCCAGTCTTCTAATATATCAAAATTATCTAAACTTATTGGATCAAATTGGCTTTCTTCTCTATTTACTTTTTTCAATTGCTTAAAAGAAAGAAAGATAAGTAATTAGTAAATAATATTAAAAATTGAAGTTAAACAATATATTGAATTGAATCTTTAAGTACTAACTAATACAAGATTGCCTTTCGCGAAGCTGCATATTACAACGAATAAAAACTAAGTCATTCAACCGCTTATGTTCCAACCTGTTGTGCTTTTTTGTATGGATGTATTCAAAGACACTCCAATTACTTTCACAACCCATTGCACTACAGGTTTGCCTCAAAACTCTAACTACAAAATCCCTAAGGTTTGGGCAATCACTTCCAAACCTATTCCACCAAACATCTATAGTAAAAGGCAAACATTAGGGACATAATCCATAATAATATAAGATTTATTGTTTTAAGAAACTTAAATATGAATACACATTGCATCCCCCAAAAGGAAAGTTTTAAATACCTAGGGTCAATTTTTCAGAGTGATGGAAGAATTGATGGAGATGTTACGCATAGAATTAATGGTGGTTGGTTAAAATGGAGTGGAGCATCAGGTATTCTTTGTGATAAGAAGATACCATTAAAGTTAAAAGGTAAATATTATAGAGCAACAATTAGGCCTGCCATGTTTTATGGTTATGAGTGTTGGGCAGTTAATCATCAACTTATACAAAAGATGTTTGTGACAGAAATGAAGATGTAGAGATGGATGAGTGGTCATACAAGAAAAGATTGTATACATAATGAGGTTATTAGAAACAAATTAGGAGTGGCACCAATGGAGGATAAAATGAGAGAATATCGTTTAAGATGGTTTGGACATATAGAAAGAAGATAAAAAAAAAGAACCTATAAGAAGGTATGAAAAACTAAATTTGGAAAGTATTAAAAGAGGTAGAGGACGACCACAAAAGTGTTGGAAAGAAACAATAAAGAATGATCTAACTTATTGTGAGTTAACTGCTAATATGGCACATGATAGGGATATGTGGAAACAAAGAATCCATTTAGCCGACCTCGTCTAGTATGGGAAAAGGCTTAGTTGTTGTTGTTTAAGAAACTTAAATACGAAGATAAACAATTTACCTAGACGCATAGTAGTGCGGTTGCGAATTGCTACCGGCAAACCCATAAAGTGAAGAGCATTATCATAGATCTCCATCTCTCGATGTATAGCATCTATTGTACTCTCATTAGAGACTAATCTGTTTATACAATCAATGATGCCTCGATTAACCTCATCGTCCCTTTTGAAGCTTGCTGAGTACCTGAATAATGGATTTAGATAATATGTTGTTGCATGAATAGGCTGATGTAATTGTTTGTTCCATCTATTATCTATAATTTTTCACACGGGCACATAATCCCTCTTTTTTCCATTAAAATTATTTCTAATGGCTTCTTTTGCCCTATCCATGACTTCATAAAGGTAGCACATAGATGGTTTCTCCTCGCTATCGACCAATCTCAAAACCTTCACCATAGGACATGTAGTCCTCAACAATCTAACACATGCATTCCAAAATGTACTCCTGAATACTGTCTCTGAAATCTCATTTAACTTTCTGTTTCTTCTATTTTGAGGCAACTCTATAAATTGTTGTCACTTATCTGAGGAGAACATTCTTTTCAATGCTTGCTTCTGTCTCACAATACTCTGTATAGATAAGAAGTTTGTTGTAAACCAAGTTGCAACTATTCGAAGAAGTTGTGCACCTTCTGTATATCTCCTCATCATACACAAAACAAATGCATGGTTGTAAATGAATTTTGTGATATCTTGGCATCACTCAGTTGCTGCCTTTATTTTATCCATCTCACCAATATCCTCAAGGATGAGATCTAAACAATGGGTTGCACATGGTGTCCAATAGAAAGTCTCATAAGTATCAGCTAACTCCTTCCCAGCTGTTTTGTAGTTAGCTGCATTATCTGTAATCAATTGGATTACATTCTCTAGCCCAATCTCGCATATCACCTTATCAAATTCTTGTCGTATGATCTCCACAGTGTGCCTCTCTTCTGACATGTCTAGAGATCTCAAAAACATAAATCCTTTAGGACAATAGATAAGAAAGTTTAGCAAGGTCCTTCATCGCCTATCTGTCCATCCATCTGTCATGATAGTGCAACATGTCTCCTTCCATAACTCTCTCAAAGTCGAACAATATTCTTGCACTTCAATGACAGTCTTATTTAAGATTTTTCCTCTCAACTTCTGATATGAGGGCATCTTGTATCATGGACTAATGTTAGCAATTGCATCTGCCATTGCTTAAAAATGAAAACTGTTTGCTGCATTAAATGGAATGCATGCATCATAAAACTATCTCCCCACTGCAAGGTCTGCCTGATCATGCAGTTGTTATCAAGCCATAGAAGCATGAATTCCAGGTTGAGCACCAGGTGTATTGCTAGGAGGAAAAACTGAATGTATGTTAGAAGCAGCTCTTCCTCTACTCCTTCCTAAGCTTCCTCTTTTACCACTTCTAAAATCTTCAGCAACCTTCTTTTCTCTTTTTGGTGGTCGAGAACTGTTACTACCAATCTCTGTTCTGGTATCTGAAGGAATACTATCGGTGAATCCACTAGCATCATCATCTTCCTCAAATTGCCCTAAATCATCCTTTTGTTGTCTCATCTCTTGTATACTCTCAATCATCTAAAGACATTGTCATTTAATGCCTTCTGGCAAACTTCTAACTCTGCCTATACAAGAAGCAACTTCTTTTATAGTCCCTGCTAGGTGGTGCTTCAATCGTGAAATTCCACCGCTAACCACCTTCTCAGAAAACATACATTTGATCTTTAATCTTGAACCCTAAACTGGTATACCCAACTGTCATGCCATATCATAAGACCAAGAATGGGAGTCTCTAACAACCCTTCCTGCCATCTCAATTGAGCACTTTAATTCAATAAAAAACCTGAAAATAAAAACACTTCGTAAATCCCCAATCTTCACATAACACTCAAATAGAGTGTCTCCCATATCATGAATGCAATAAAAATCATATCCACACAATTAATAACTTCATATTTTGTCATTAAAAAAAAGAAAAATGAAAATAACATAAAAAAAACAACAAATACAAAAAAAAATATTCAAAACAACACTCAAAATATACCACAATTCGAGTTAGGAGACTTCCATGGACACCGTAGAGTATGTTTTTGGACTCTTGAATCACAAGGAGGAGAAACATGAAAAGAAAGCGTGGGAGCTCAAAAAAAAAATAGTTTATACGGGTCCTTGGGTATATTGCTGATACGTGTCGTATCATGCGATACGACACGATATTTTGGTTTTTATGATACGATGTGATACGGATAACACTGGTTTCATTATGGCTAATGGTTGGAAAGATGAGCATTGTAGATTATTAGTAAACTTCTTGGTCTACTGTTCAAATGGGATAATGTTTTAGAAATTATATAACTTGTCTCATATTGATAAAACTATTGATAATTTACTCTCTATTTTTAAAGATGTTGATGATGTTAGTATTCAAAATATTATTCAATCATTAATAATGCTGTAAACTTTAGAGTAGCTGGTAAGATGCTTAAGGTGAACCATCCATCCTTAGTATGGACTCCATGTGTTTTGTGGTGTCGCGTTGTCAGGTCGGTAGTGCTGGGTTGTGTTTGGTTGTATATAGTTTTTGGGGAGTAGTGGTTTTGGGTTGGGGTGGTGGATATGCTTTTCTTCTCCCTCGACCCTTTGACCGTCGACGTTCTCACTGGCTTGACCTTGGGTGTTACAGTTGTCTTTCCATTCTAGTACTCATCCTATTGTAATTCCATGTGGGATTTTCTTTTAGTAGTGGAGTCTCCCATGGAAAATTCTCACTATGTTGTCATAGGTCACTTGTGAATGGCTAACCAAGCCAAGTTCCTTAGTAACCCCTGGCAGTGTTAGCGGTAAGCTTGATCAAGTATTGATTGCCATGTTAAAGTGTGTCATTAGGTAAGATCAAAGTGATATGGGAAAGCGGACCCCTACCAGATGCACACATTGGGCATCGAACTCATGTTGTATAAACTTAATGCTTGAGGATTCAAGTGCAATAGATGACATTAAGGGGACAATTGATGCATACCCAAATGTCACAAAGTTTATTTATAATCACTATAATCCATATTGGTGGAAGAGAATTGATTAGGCATTCGTTAACAAGATTTACTACGAATATTATTATTGTTCAAAGTCTTATCGTGAAAAAAAATGTATTGAAAAAGATATTTGTATTTGATGAATGGGGCTCTATAAGTTGGTCGAGAAAGAGAGGGAGTTATGTTGAAGCTTTTCGAAGTGGAGGATATTTAAAGTCTATTCAATCTGTCTTTTCCCATTTCAATTAAATACGTTTTTAAAGATAGCTTTAAATAAGTCTCATTAATGGCAATTAGGTAAATTAGTCTTTCTGTACACCCTTATTTAAAGGATGAAAACCCTAGCTGTTGTAATCGGTTTTTCATGAAGACAGATGATAAGAAAGAGCAGGTGGCGACAACATTCAGCCTGTCGGCAGTACCAAATCCATCTTATCGTATTATTTTGATTCAGTAATGTATGTTTATTTCATGCTTTCTAATGCACATGGTATCAGAGCTTTATTGGAAGAATAGCAGGTTGGGCGAAGACATTCATGCATCATCCTTTTGTATTCTGTAGATAGACAATCATCATCAACTATCTCTGATAAGTCGACATCTCTGCAGTGACTCTGTACTGAACATAGACAATCATCATTAATAATCTGTGACTTGGCAGTGACTCTGTACATAACTGCATGGTATCCAACATTTGATGGTCTGGGCATAGTCTGATAAGTATCGATTCTGTTTCAATCTTCTTGTATTATTGTTTATCAACAACAGAACATCGTGATATTAAAGAACCTTACTGGTGGTCTTGAACAGTTTGATAAGTATTGATTCTGTTTCAGTCTTCTTGTAGTATTGATGATCAATAACAGAACATCATAATATTAAAGAATCTTGCTGGTATACAAATTGCTGGAACAGAACGTGCATATATATATATATATATATATATATATATATATTTAGTAAGTCACAATTATATACAAAATCAAGTAATTTTATTATGATTCATAGTAAGGGGAAGATATGCTTGACAGAAACATCCTCAAGGTCCTTTGCCAGTATAGCATATGATTAAACAGTGAGCACCCGCGACACGATCACGATAGCAGCAAGAAGGGTTGAGATCAACTACTGAAGAATAACACCTAACTCCTGCCGACTCCTCTTCATAACATCTTAAAAACATTCAATCTATGGAAAGAAGGATGAAAGAGGAACAACAATCAGTCACATGTGGTAATGATAAAAAACTGGAACCATTTCAAATTACAAATATTTGGCTAGAAGGAAAAAAGGTTTCGAGGAAAAATATCTATTATCAAACAAAATCAGTCAAAACTAGATAAAAATAGTGCAGAGTTTGAGAAGTGATCCAAGGATGATGTCTTGGTATGTTTGTGGCTCCTTCAATTGATGAACCCTTCTATTAGTAAGACATTTATGTATATGGATTCAGCTATAGAAATTTGGACTGCAGTTCAAGATGCATGTTAAGGCAGAGGAATATAGCAAAAGAATACGAAATTATAAGAGAATCAGAAAATGTCGTCAAAGAACCAGATCGATAAGTGAATATTATGGAGAACTACGAGAATTATGGAATGAACAAAGATATGTTATAGAAAATAAGTGCATCCACTGTGTAAAGGAGAGAACAACAGATGTTGAAATTCGAAAGGTATTTGATCTACTCTGGGGAATCTCATCCGAATATAAATCAATTAAGTTGAATATCCTAAGTAAAGAGGAGTTGTCATCTCTAGAAACAATTTATATTCTCTCTTAGTAAGAGAAGAAAATTGAAAAAACTTAGAGAAAGGAGAACATATGCAAGCTAAAAAATCTGCATTCGCTGGTAGAGGTCAAATAAATTATCAGAGAGGAAGAGATTCAATCATAGGAAGATTTCAAAATTATGATGATAAGAACAAGCTAGAGTGTACTCATTGTGGGAAGAGGAGACACACACGGGAACAGTGCTGAAAAATCATTGGAAAAACTGCATAATATAAAAACTATGGCAGTCATGTGGCAGCTACTTCAGAAAAATAAATGATCTAAATCCTATTGATGAAATGGCAAAGTTAAAGAAGCAATTTGCAGAAATATAAACACGACTGCGTGATCAACCTTAACATCTACTTGAAAGATGGATTTAAGTCCTCCTACTTCCTACAGTATTAGTGGTAACTTCTCTTATAAAAATTCCACGTGTTCAAATTATTGAGTAATTGACTCAGGGGCCACTGATCACATGGTAGGAGATAAATCTAACTTCATAAAATATGAAGTTACTCCAACACCCCAGTACGTAAAGGTGGCAAACGATTCCTTGATTCCCATGGAAGGAAAGGGTGTAATTCAAGAAAAAAATTTAAAACTTAACTCTGTGATATATATTCCTAATTTTCCTGTAAATTTACTTTCAGTAAGTTCTTTGGCTAGAGATATGAATTGCTCAGTCACATTTTCTCCATCTGGATGTGTTTTTCAGGATCTGATGACGGGAAAAACCTTTGGACATGATGAACTAAGGAATCAACTCTACCTAATTTCTAGACCAACTACACCCATATAGAGAAGAGCATTAACTGCCACAGATGCAAAAGAAGAAATAAGACTTTGGCATTATCGTTTAGGTCATTTATCTGTGTCAAAAATAAGAGAGTTTGTCCATTTTGTAATCCCAAGAGATTTGGTTATTCAATGTGATGTTTGTCAGAGAGCTAAACATCATAGAGTTTCTTTTCCTAGTAGTAATTCCAAGTCATCTACTCCATTTGAGTTAATTCATTTAGATGTATGGGGACCTTGTTTGATACCTTTCTTAGGAAATTTTAAATATTTTGTTACTTTTATTGATGATTATTCTAGACTTACATTTGTTTATCTCATGAAATCTAAATCAAAAGTCTCATCTATTTTTCCTATGGTTCATAGTCTAATTAAGACTCAATTTGGGTATAATATTAAGACCCTTAGATCCGATAATGGTGGTGAGTTCTGTAATTCTCAATTGGAGTCGTATCTTAAGATTCATGGTATTCTTCATCAGACATCCTGTGTCTATACTCCACAACAAAATGGAATTTTTGTATAAGGTAGAGAGTATCACAACTTCTTAAAAAGGATGAACCTATCTTAAGAGAGACATTGCATCCTCGACCACGTGTACGCCCATGCTTTTCTCTGCGCGAGCCAGCCTTGCCTCCATGCTCCCAAGCCGACAAGTCCTGCCTAGTAGATTGGTTACATAGTCTATCTTTAAGATGATGAATTGGTGGTTCATGTAGGGTAGTGTACTCATGACTCAACTACTCATGCAATTTCTTAATAAATTTTTCGCATTGTAGATGATTCTGTAACTTCCTCAAAACGGTCTTTATAGATGTTCTTACATCCTCTCCTACGATCGGCAGTAAATGTGCCTCCATGTCAACCGACATATTTTGGAAATCGCCCAAACCTTACTCCTTAAACACTGTGTTCCTAAATATTTATGGCCTGAAGCTATACTTACAACAGTATATCTCATGAATATACTTCCTTATGTTGTCCTTTATGGAAAGTCTCCCTTTAACGTGATTAAACCTGAAACTAATCATTTTCATCTTATTCCTAAGTGTTTGGATGTGTTTGTTATGTTCATTTATATGATCAATTTTGAGAAAAACTGGATCCAAGGGCAATTAAATGTGTCTTTATTAGATATTCATGTGAAAAGAAAGGATATATTTGTTATGATCCCAACTCTCACAAGAAATATATCTCCATGGATATAACCTTCTTTGAAACATCTTCCTTCTTTCAAAATTCCTCTTACTTGTAAAAGTTAACTGTTGAAGATACAGTCCTTTCATTGGATATTATTAATGATGTTTCAGATGAAGATTATTCTCTCGCAAAAGATAATTTCCAGCAAGAAGGAAAGGAGATGCAAATGTATAAAAAGGAAAAGAGGAATATATTCATGCCCAATCCAACAGACACCACGTGCCAAGGGGGAGAACCTTCCTCAACTCTAACTAAAAATATGGAAGAAGCAAGTAGCAATGATTTAAATATTCTAGTAGCCATTTGAAAAGGAAAAAGATAGTGTGGTAAGTACCCAATTTCACAATTTATCTCACGTGATAGGTTAGCATTCAACTATCAGAATTTTGTATTAAATGTTGATTTATATCAAGTCCCTAAAAATTTTCATGAAGCATCACAGTATGAACATTGAGTCGAAGCCATAAAATCTAAACTTCAGGCACTTGAAAAGAATCAAACATGGGAGGTTAGTGATCTACCACAAGACAGAAAGGCAGTAGGTTATAAGTGGTTGTATACTATAAAATTCAGAGCAGATGGTACATTAGAGAGATACAAAGCAAGATTAGTGGTTGTTGCTACTCACTTCTATATGGGTCATTATTAGTATCGCAGCTTAGAGAAGTTGGACTTTGTGGCAACTTGATGTAAAGAATGCATTCTTGCAGGGAGAGCTCAAAGAAGAAGTCTACATGGAATTACAACCTGGTTATTCAAATCCTGAAAACAAAATTTGTAAATTAAAGAAAGCAATTTATGGATTAAAACAGTCTCCTAGAGCATGGTTTGAGAAATTCAGCAATAGTATTATACACTTGGGTTATAAAAAGAGTGTGAGTGATCACACATTATTCTTTAAAAGGAGAGAAAAATTGACATTGTTACTGATATATGTTGATGACATTATTGTAACAGGAGATGATTTTGAAGAAATTCAAAGGCTAAAGCAGGATCTTCATCGACTATTTGATATCAAGGGCCTTGGAAAACAATATTATTTCTTAGGCATTGAAGTAGCTTACTCAGGTACAAACATTTGCTTAAATCAAAGAAAATATACCTTGACTTATTGCAACACTCATGGATATGAATCATAAACTACAATTAGAGGATGGAGCAGATAAAGTGGATGTAACCAAATATTAGCAACTAGTCGGAAAATTGATATATTTAACAATTACACGTCCATACATAGCATATGTAGTGAGCATTGTAAGTCGGTTGATGCAGGCACTTTCTAAGTACCATATGGATGCAGTTTTCTATATACTAAGATACTTGAAAGCAACTCCTTGACATGGAATAATATACTGATCTAATGGTCACACAAAAATTAAAGTGTATAGATGTTGATTAGGGAGGTTCTAAAGAAGACAGAAAATCAACTACATGATATATAACACTTGTTGGAGGTAACATAGTGTCATGGAAAAGTAAAAAAACAATATGTTGTGGCAAGGTCGACAACTGAAGTAGAATATAGAGCAATTGCATGAGGAATATGTGGAGAAATGATTACACTCTCTACGGATGGAAATAAGTTTATTTTTGGATAATTCTATTCCTGTATTTTGTGACGGTAAAGTAACAATACAGATAGCCTTTAATCATATGTATCATAAAAGAACGAAATACATTAAAATTGATTGTCACTTCATACGGGATTGCATACAGACTAAGGAATTTCCGCTTGAACATATGAAGTCAGATAATCAATGTGTAGACATGTTAACTAAGACTCTTAAGAGAAATTTACTACTATCTTTTCCTATTTCAATTAAATATGTTTTTAAATGTAACTTTAAATAAGTCTCATTAATGACAATTAAGTAAATTAATCTTTTTGTACATTGTTATTTAAAGGGTGAAAACCCTAGCTACTGTAATCGAACACAGATAATAAGAAAGAGCAGGTGGCGACAACATTTAGCCTATCGACAGCACCAAAGTCATCTTATCGTATTATTTTTATTTAGTAATTTCTGTTTATTTCATGCTTTCTAATGCACAAGTTATTGTAGCATATGCTACTTTTACTACTAACTTTTGGGAGAAATGCAATGCTTTTTTCAGGATGATTTTGCCTTTAATGAAGGTAATGAGAATGGTAGACAGTTAAGATAGGCTTGTTATGCCATGTATATATATATATATATATATATATATAATGTTGTGGATAAGGTCAAATTAGAAATATAAGAAAACCTTGACCGCAAGCGGTCACTTCTAATAAGGTTTGGAAGATAATTGATGCATGTTGTAATTGGCAATTGTATCATGATTTGCATGTTGTTGCACATTTTCTTAATCCCTCTATTAAATTTTTCCTAATTTTATAGAGGATGATGAAGTTAAGAAAGGGATATTGAATGTGATTTACCTTGTACAAGATTCATCTATTAGGTGTAACATTCATTTAGAGCTATGTAAATATATAGATAGCGTTGGAGATTTTGAAAGGTCAATTGCAATATAACTTTGCTCCCAGATGCGACAAGGTATGGTTTGGTTTTTTGATAAATTATTATTACTTCTTCATTCTTATAACTTGTGTTGCTTCTTAAGACTTAATCCTTTCATTTATTATGTATTATTTTAGATGAATGGTGGGCTCAATTTGGTATAGATGTATTGAATTTATCGAGGTTTATTCAATACATATTAAGCCAAACATGTAGTTTGAGTGAATACGAGAGGAATTGGAGTTTTTTTTAATGCATTCATGCAAATAAGAGAAACAAATTATAGCATGCTCACCTTCATGATTTGGTATATATTGCATAGAATATATATGCAAATAAGATAAAGGTAAAAGATATTTTTGTTATATATTTGCTATTATTTATACTTAAGTTGTAACTCATAAGTATTGATATTTTTTAACTTCTAAGTAAATTGTATTCTTTCTTTTGTTTTCTTTATAGACAAATGCAAAGAGATGCAAGAAAGATAAGGAAGGTGTCATATGACCCACTTAGCTATGAAAATGTTGATTTTCTTGATGATTGGGTTGAAGAAGAATAACCTCCTATTATTTTAGGGTATGCAACTAGAGAGTAATAGAAACAAAAGCAGATATTGGAGATGATGATATAAAAGGTGAATGATTGGATGACCCAATTTTGGAAGAAGATGAGGGAGAAGATGATGTTGATGATGGTGGTGACCCTGATTATAATGCTTATGCTGCATTTGTTGATTATGATCCATATTTTATGGAATGAAACAATAAAATTACAATGTTCTAGTTTATAACTTTGTATTTGTATTATGTAATAAATTGTGATCTTATTGTAAACTTTCATCAGCTTGTTGGTATATTGTTAACTTTAAGTTTAACTTTTTTACTCTTGTAGGCTTGTAAACTCATGGTATTAGTTTATTGATCGTGAAAATATCATTTTTAGTTGCATTCTTATTGTGTTCTCTACCACTTGGTTACTTTTTGTTTTTTAATTATAATTTTTCATATTTTTGAGATTTTTTGAATTTTATAAAATAATTCAATTTTTAATATGCCGTGAAGTACCTTGGTATATGTTATTTGCAAATGACATTGTGTTAGTGGAGGAGTCTAAGGAAAAAGTTAATAGAAAATTGGAACTATGGAGAGAAACATTAGAAAGTAAAGGCTTTCGACTTAGTAGAACAACGACAGAATATATGGAATCTAAGTTTGATCATTTGGTTACTTCAGAGGACATAGAAATTAAAATTGGCATACATTGCATCCTCCAAAAGGTAAGTTTTAAATACCTAGGGTCAATTTTTCAGAGTGATAGGAGAATTGATGGAGATGTTACGTATAGAATTAATGCTCGTTGGTTAAAATGGAGAAGAGCATAAAGTATTCTTTGTGATAAAAAGATACCATTAAAGTTAAAACGTAAATATTATAGAGCAGCAATTAGACCTGCCATGTTTTATGGTTCTGAGTGTTAGGCACAAAAGATGTCTGTGACAGAAATGAAGATGTTGAGATAGATGAGTGGTCATACAAGAAAAGACCGTATACATAATGAGGTTATTAGAAATAAATTATGTGTGGCACCAATAGAGAATGAAATGAGAGAATATTTTTTAAGGTGATTTGGATATATATAAAGAAGATCAAAACAAGAACTTGTAAAAAGGTATGAAAAACTAAATTTGGAAAGCATTAAAAAAGGTAGAAGACGACCACAAAAGTGCTGGAAAGAAACAATAAAGAATGATCTAGCATATTGTGAGTTAACTGCTAACATGGCACATGATAGGGCTCTGTGTGGAGACCAACAAATCCTCCCCCATCCACTCCATAATGCCAAAAAATGAGGGGAGAAATGAAAGGCTGAACCCAAAAAAAGAATCTGATACAATCAGAACTTGGGGTCCACAAAGGGCTTATCATTCATGTCGTGTGACACAGCTGGTATCCACTATGTTGCGCAATACAGTCTATGTCAAATGATACAAGTCGATACTTTTTATTTAACAATATGGGCCCTTTATTATCACTTTTACAACAGATCTGCTATGTATCGATTTGCATTGTATGATACACACTGATACATGTTAGGGTAATCTATTCTTTACTACACAATTCAAATTCTTCAATCAGCCTTTGAGGGGCTATTTGACCATAATGGTAGGGCCTATGGAACCGCTACAACTACTTTGAACACCTGCAATGAGATGATTAAATCATAGAGAACTAATACATCACCTACTATTCATTTGAATATTGGGCTTTTAGGATGGTAGATGACTAGATGTACCCTTTTTACTGGATCTCCTTTTGCATGTGGCAGATCTAAAACAGTGGACTTGGAGATTGAGATTGCTTTTTCTGGTAGAATAGCAGTGTAAATGCAGAAATTAGGAAAAAACATTAGCTCATCTGACTTGTGGTCTTATGCTATTTCCCAAATCGCATAGACATGGAATGCTGAAGCTCATGTTTGAACGCCAATTGCAAAGGAGAGTTGGACACTGCAAAAGCAAAGCTGAGAATATTTTAGAATTTTGGCGACTTGGTGATGGGATTGTATTGAATATCATTGGCTTCAATCTCAATTGAGTGTATCACTTCTGTGTACTGCAAAGAAGTTTTCCTTTGAAAGATGATTCTGAACAAACGTAGTTGGATGCCATTTCATGCATTCAATCCCTAAAGAAACTGAACCTGAGAATGAATGTTAAAATTCCAGAAGAGAGAAAGGAAGAAGAAATGAACAATTTGGTCGAATACAAGAAAGTCTTCCTGCAGTAAAGCCTTAGCATATGGAAACGTTCATGCTCTTTTTTTGCTTTATTTGTACAAATAGCATTCATGCCTTCATGGGAAGTGTTGCCTAATTTGAAAGAAGTGTTATGAGCGGGACTTGAAAGCACTTCATTCGTCTAGCTTTCTGGTCCTGGATAAACATAAAATACTGTTACTGACCTCTCACAGGAAATTTTTATGTTTCTGAATTATGGTTTGCATTTAAGATATTGCATCTATATGCAGGATTCACCGATGCATCCCCCAGCTGAACAATTTCTCATGCTAAGAAGTCTTGGCACTCCAGCAGTAGTCATAGCTCTTGCAGCACAAGGATCCTTTCGTGGATTCAAGGATACAAAAACTCCACTTTATGCTATAGGTAAGTATTCATCATTTAATCAGAAAGCAATGGAAACAGGTACTTTGCAAGAACGGTTTTTCATGCTTCTTGAATTTAGTTGAAACTAATGTAGATGCTCTTCACTGAGGGTACCCCTTGTTGTTGCAGCATGTTTGCTGACAGAAGTTTTCTGTTTGACTTTATTATTTAAAAACAAGTGATAAAATCATCATGGTGTGGCTACAATTCTACAAAATGAATCATCATAGCACCTCCTGTGTAGTTGAGGAACACTTGATTGTAACAAAAGTGTCCTCTTTTATCTGTAACCTGGTGCTAGACTATGTTTTTCAAAGATGCTCTCAGAGGGTGAGTTACTCTCCAAGCTTCAATTTAAGAACAATCATTGTATGTTCCCAGGAGTGGACTCTACTACATTCCGACATTATCATCAACAAGTTCCTGAAAGTGGCTGGAGTTGTCCTCGTGATGGATCTCGTCAAGTCTTCTTCTTCATTTTCCTTAGCCAATTCAAACTCATGCGACCACTTTTACCGCACATTGGAATCTAAAGTCTGAAATAAATAAGCATGTGCTAAGTTCTCTAGTTGTGATCAAAATTATACGAGGTAGTGCCATTCAATGACAATCAGTTAAATGCTAAACCAGTTGAAAGTTTCTTCAATAGGCGATTCCACCTTTTCTTGTCTCTCTTCTTCACAAGAAACCACTGGTTCAGGAATCGAACTCATTGGCTGATTTGTGTCTATGCTTCCTTTCATTTTTCTGTGTCCGTGCAACCTCTGATCTACATTGGGGTGTATGTCTATGTTCATGCATGTGCGCAAATACAATATGTTCATTTTGCTGCAGTTTTTACTTGTTAAAAGATTAATTTTAGGATTTATAGATGGTTGCCATCTTTTAGGTCACTATCATGCATAAATGATATTCATTCCCATGAAGTACTTTTAGTTACCTTCTCCCTTTTCATTGTTGAAAGTGCTAACATGTATTGTAAACATTCGTCAAATGATCAGGCGCTGGAAACTTATTAAATGCAGTTTTGGATCCCATCCTGATTTTTGTCCTTAATTTTGGCGTTGGTGGAGCAGCCATTGCTACAGTCATATCCGAGTATGAGGAGAATTTTTGTTTCTTTGTTCTATGAACCATATCGGGTTCTTTTCCATGATTTGATCTTTTCCAAAACAAATCTTATCGTTCATGAATCCTTGTCATTCTAAGAATTTCCTTTTACAGATCTATTGTCTTGCAGGTATCTAATTGCTTTTATTCTTTTGTGGGAGTTGAATTCAAGAGTGATATTCATTCCTCCTAAGATTGAAACTATGCAATTCTCTCGATATATAAGTTCAGGTGTTTATGAAATCAAATATCTTTGAATTTTAAGTTATTGACTTCATAAAGATTTCTTCTAGAAAATAATCTAAGCTTCAATAATTAAATCACCTTCACTGAATCAAGGAAAATGTCGCAGTTTTTCTTATTTTATGCATTTCTGCTTGCCAGGATTTCTTTTGACTGGCAGAACAATTGCGGTTCTTTCAACTTTGACACTTGGTACCTCTATGGCTGCACGGCAAGGTCCAATTCCAATGGCAGCACATCAGATCTGCTTGCAAGTTTGGTTGGCTGTCTCTCTTCTTAATGATTCTTTAGCTCTTTCTGGTCAGGTAAGTCCATTTCCCTTCTGTGCTTTTGCCCCGGATGGCTAGGTCATGTGATCAAAATGGTTTCATCTTTTCATGCAGTACATGGTTTCAGAGAACAAAGAAACTTTATATTTTAGCTTTGTTTAGCTTGATGATTTTTTTATATTCATCATGTTATCACCTAAGCTTTCATCTAAGTGATTGTTAATATTTCTATTCAAGAAAAGTCCATGCTTAAAGTACCTAATCAATATATATTATTTTGATCTGGTAATTAATCATGTTAAGATCTCTTTATGTTTTAGGCGCTGCTTGCTAGTGCATATTCTCAAGGTGACTATAAGAAAGCCAGACGAACCATTGACAGGGTCTTACAGGTACATTTCATTGCATTTCAGAACATAGAATTTCAAATAGCTGATCTGTCTCTTTCTGTCTGAGCTGCAGATTGGGCTGTTGACAGGAATCGCTTTGTCTATTACACTTTATCTTTCTTTCGGCAGTTTTTCTGGATTGTTTAGCACAGATTCTTTGGTATTGGAGATTGCCAACTCTGGTGTTCTGGTACAAGTTGTAAAGACCTTTAGTTTTTGAATGATTATGATGTTTCTAATGATTTATGATGATCTGTCTGTTCGTGTATGTGTCATTCTCTTGCAGTTTGTTGCCGTCTCACAACCAATCAATGCACTTGCATTTGTTTTTGATGGAATTTACTATGGAGTTTCAGACTTCACATATGCTGCATACTCCATGGTATGTGAACCCCGAGATTATTTTCTTGGGTGCATCTCATAATCATTCAAGCATTTACGAGTATGGTGATGTGTTTGTTTGTTGTGCTTGTGTTCAGGTGTTGGTTGGAGTAATTTCTTCACTGTTCTTATTATTGGTGTCGCCAGTTTTCGGACTTGCTGGAATCTGGACAGGGTTATTTCTTTTTATGAGTTTGCGTGCAGCTGCTGGGTTTTGGAGGTATAAGAACTAACAACTAGTTCACCGGAGTTTCATGTAATCTATCTTTGACTAGGAACGGCTTGTACAGGTTGAATGTCCAGGAAGGGCCATGGAAAATGATGACAGAGACGGATATCGAGATGGTTGATGACTCATGATTTTGGTCGACACAACTTGCCCGAGAATGTGTACGTTCAGGCAAGCATCACCATTTAGAGATATGCTAAGTTGCATGGCAGATATTAAAGTATGCAGTGGTGCTTGAGCTGCTTTCCTTTAATTAAGGATTGGAAGGATGCCGCATAAAAAAGACGAGGCACGATGAAAGATTCATTTAGATTGCAAATCGACAGCGTTGTCGTCATTGAGTAAGTTGTTTTCTTGAACATATGGATTACCTTGTTACCGTGACTACCTTATCGGTGTAAATGTATAGTGGATTCATTTTGTGCAGAGAATTAACAGGACGGCTGATGGGAGTAATGGTCTTTGTTGTGGATCATAGGACGGTTTAGTTGTTACTTGCTTTTAGCTTTTCAAAGCTTAATCTAGCATCAAGGTCATACATCATTATTTACTTCTCATTTCTGGAACTGTAAAGTATACAATTCTTTTTATTGGATTGACCGTGAAGTTGGCTTGCAAATATGTGTTCTATGCATCACAATAGTGAAAGGGGTAAACATTTTTTCTTGTTTTCTGACAATAAACTTTCATTCTGTTCACACATAAGAACGTAACACTGAAGTCCTAGTGCATGACATGGAGATGAACTTCCCAAGTGAACTTAATAATGTGTTGAACAATTGGAGAAATCTGGAGGCAATAGTTTGTACTAGCTTAACAACATTGAACATTGAGAACAAAATTATAGGCTTTGGCATATGTAGATTGTTTGTCGTTTGAAGGGTGTTTCCCAGTGTTATCCGTATCGCACCGTATCGTACGTATCGTATCATGGGTCACCACGATACGATATGGGGGGTGTATCGCAATTGACAGAGTATCGCACCGTATCACCCGTATCGTACGATAGGGATGATACGCCTTGGGACCCTTATAAAGAGTTCCCAGCCGATCGAAATTCGTGATTTTTCGCGGGTTTCCTCTCTCCTCTTGGGTTCCTCAAGCTCTCTAAGAGCCGGTTTTCGCCTCCTTAGTGTTCAAAGCTCCAAAATCGTGCCCTACGGTGTCCGTGCAAGCCTCCAAACTGGATTTTGGTATATTTTTAATGTTTTTTATTTTTTTCCTTTATATTTGTTGTTTTTTGTGTTATTTTGTTTTTTTTTTAATGACAAAATATGAAGTTATTAAGTGTGTGTATACGATTTTTATTGCATTCATGGAGTGGGAGACACTCGATTTGAGTGTTATTTGAAGATTGGGGGATTTACGAAGTGCTTTTATTTTCAGGTTTTTGTTTGAATTAAATTACTCCGTTGAGATGGCAGGAAGGGGTGGTAGAGACTCTCATTCAAAGTCTGATGATCTGGCATGGCAGTGGAGTATACCAGTTGAGGGTTCAAGGTTAAAAATCATATGCTTATTTTGTGAAAAGGTGGTTAGTGGTGGAATTTTAAGGTTGAAACACCACCTAGCAGGAACTAGGAAAGAAGTTGCTCCATTCACAAGCAGAGTTAGAAGTTTGTCAGAAGGTATTAAATGACAATGCCTGCAGATGATTGAGAGCATATAAGAACGAAGACAACAAAATGATGATTTTCAGATGTATGAAGAAGCTGATGATGCTACTGCCACTGGATTTGGATTCATTGATAGTTTGCCTTCAGATGCGAGAACAGAAATTGGTAGTAGCAGTTCACGAGTACCTACTAGAGGAAATAGGGTTGCAGCTGAAGACTTTGGAGGTGGTAGAAGAGGAAGTTCAGGAAGGAGTAGAGGAAGAGCTTCTTCTTCTAGCATACATTCGTTCTTTCCTTCTTCCACTACACCTGGTGCTCAACCAGGAATTCGTATTGCTATGGCTTCAGAACAACTGCATGATCAGGCATACGTTGTAGTGGGAAGATGGTTTTATGATGCATGCATTCCATTTAATGCAGCAAACAGTTTTCATTTTCAAGCAATGGCATATGCTATTGCAAACATTGATTCAGGATACAAGATGCCCTCTTATCAGAAGTTGAGAGGGAAGATATTAGATCTGACCGTCATTAAAGTGCAACAATACTGTTCGATTTTGAGATAGTCATGGAAGGAAACAGGATGCACTATTATGACAGATGGATGGACCGATAGGCGAGGAAGGACGTTGCTAAACTTTCTTGTATATTGTCCTAAAGGACTCATGTTTTTGAGATCTCTAGACATGTCAAAGGAGAGACACACTACAGAGATCCTACGAGAAGAATTTGATAAGATTATACAGGAGGTTGGACTACAGAATGTGGTCCAATTGATTACAGATAATGCAACTAACTACAAAGCAGCTGGGAAGGAGTTAGCTGATATTTATGGGACTTTCTACTGGACACCATGTGCAACCCATTGTTTAGATCTCATCCTCGAGGACATTGGTGAGATGGATGAAATTAAGGCAACAACTGAGTGTTGCCAAGATATTACAAAATTCATTTACAACCATGCATTTGTTTTGTGTATGATGAGGAGATATACAGAAGGTGCAGAGCTTCTTCGCACAGTTGTAACTCGGTTCGCAACAAACTTCTTATCTGTACAGAGTATTGTGAGACAGAAACAAGCTTTGAAGAGAATGTTCTTCTCAAATGAGTGGCAACAATTTGCAGAGTTGCCTCAAAACAGAAGAAATAGAAAGTTGAATGAGATTGCAGAAATAGTTTTTAGAAGTTCATTTTGGAATGCATGTGTCAGATTATTGAAAATTGCTTGTCCTTTAGTGAAAGTTTTGAGATTGGCTGATAGCGAGGAGAAACCATCTATGGGCTACCTTTATGAAGCCATGAATAGGGCAAAAGAAGTCATCAGAAATAATTTTAATGGAAAAAAGAGAGATTATGTGCCCGTGTGAAAAATAATTGATAGTAGATGGAATAAACAATTGCATCAGCCTATTCATGCAGCAGCATATTATCTAAACACATCATTCAGGTACTCAGGAACCTTCAAAAGAGATGGTGAGGTTAATCGAGGAATCATTGATTGTATTGACAGAATAGTCCCTGATGAGAGCATAGTAGATGCGATACATCGAGAGATGGAGATATATGATAATCCTTTTCACTTGATGGGTTTGCCTGTTGCAATTTTCAACCACACTACGATGCGTCTAGGTAAATTGTTTATTTTCATATTTAAGTTTCATCTTACATTACTGTGGATTATTATGTTTATAATGTTTGTATTTTTTTACAGATGTTTGGTGGAACATGTTTGGAAGTGATTGTCCAAACCTTAGAGATTTTGCAGTCAGAGTCTTAAGCCAAACCTGTAGTGCAATAGGTTGTGAAAGAAATCGGAGTGTTTTTTAACACATCCATACAAAAAAGCGCAACAGGTTGGAACACAAAAGGCTTAATGATTTGGTTTATATTCGTTGTAACATGCGCCTTCATGAAAGGTAATGTTGTATTACTTTCAAATTTTCAATTCAATATTGTTTAACTTCAGTTTTCAATTGTTAATATTACTTCCTAATTGTTTATCTTTGTTTGTGTCGTAGGCAATTAAAAAAAGTAAATAGAGAAGAAAGTCGGTTCGATTCAATAAGTTTGAATAATTTTGATATATTAGAAGATTGGGTTATGCAAGACACTGAAGAAAATGCTCTCCAAACAGAAGAAGACGTTGCTTGGATTAATTTGGAAGGAGCGCAACAACATTATGGAGATGAAGAATTTGATTTTGAAGAAGAAGGTGTGGGCGTGACTGATGATGAGGAGGAGGATATGCAACAAGGAGAAGATGAAGATTATTTAGTTGATGATCATAATTACAATTTGTAAAATATAACATTGTATGTAACTGTAGTGTAAATTGTGTTTGTCTGTATTTTATTTTTTTGATTCAAAATATGTAAATTTGGATGCAATTGTTCAATATTGAATGCTCAATCTGTACTAAACATACATTATATGAATTTAAAGCAATTATCAGATTTTTCCTGATTTTTTCTTGATTTTTTTTATTAATTTTTATTGATTTTTAATTAATTTTTATATTATTTTAATATTAAAGTATGATACAAAACGATACGATATGATATGCCCGTATCGTGGAGCCCAGCGATACACGATACGATACACGTCAGACAACACTGATGTTTCTCACTATCCTGGAGAGCACGCTTGCGCCCTTGGTCAACGTTTTTGGTAAAAAGCAGAAAAATTATCACCGCAACATTTTTTTCTCCTATTTATTTTAACCATAACATAGCAACATGTGAGGATCCATGAAAGAATGATAGATTTCTTTTAGGCTAATATTAGATTACACGAAGAATTACCTTTAAGTTCATATTATTTGTATTGGTCATTGATGAGTTCACAAAATATATTCAAGATTAAGTACTTTGGTGTATGCTATTCGCGGATAACATTGTGTTAGTGGATGATTATAAAGACAAAGTTAATAGCAAATTTGAATTATTGAAAGAAAAGGTTTTCGACTTAGTACAATCAAGATAGAATATATGAAATACATGTTTGATCATTTGATTTCTTCAAGTGATATAGAAATTAAGATTGACACACATTGCATCTGTTGTAAGAAAAGTTTTAAATAACTAGGATTAGTTTTTCAAAGTGAAAAAGATTGATGTACATATTATGTATGAATTAATGCATCTTAGTTAAAATGGAGAGGTACATAAGATATTTTATGTAACAAGAAGATATCATTAAAGTTAAATATAATAGAACAATAATTAAACCCGTTATGCTTTATACTTTTGAGGATTTGACAGTTAATTATCAACATATACAAAGGATGCCTATGACAGAAATAAGGATGTTAAAATGGATGAGTGATGACATAAAAAATTATCTAGTTTATGTTGAGTTAATTGCTAGTGTTGCTCATGATCTAGCTCTATGAAAATAAAGAATTCAAATAGTTGACTCCATCTAGTATAGAAAAAGGCTTAATTGTTGTTTTATATATAGTAAATGTGCACACCCATTTGTACTTGAAATCAATGGTTGAATTTGAATTAAAAAGGTAAAAAATACAATAATTTTTCAGAATGTGTTTAATGCATCTGCTACTATTTTGTCTTTTTCCTAAAAATATTAACCGTTAACCTCATCAATCTAACGGTTTACATCTTTAAGTAGATTAAAAGTGTGCGGAGAGAGAGAGAGTAAAACCAGCCCATTGCATAGCAAGAGTTTCTTAACGGACCCTAGGAGACAGGTGGACCTGAAGCTTTCTATGGGTAGAGTCTTCACGACAAAGGCTAACTGTGGTTTTTACACTCATATCTTCCAACATCTATGAACCCGCAATGTGGGAAGTACTTTTTCAAAAATACTTTATAAGATATAGTTTTAACCCTTCAATAAATGCTAACCTTGCTTGACTAGTAGAGCAAGGTTGAATGCTTTCAAATCTTTAAAACTGTGCATGCACCTTCTTCCCAAGTCAATCCATTACAGCTTGAGTTCTTCATTCTTTAGCCCTAAGAAAAGTTCATCATTTGTTTTCTTAGATTATTAAGTAAATGATATTTTACAATAAAAAAATAAGAATTTTACATGTTATTTATTGATTTAAAAAATCTTACGACAAGATGTTAAGAGATACTCTTTGAAGAATCTTTAAAATGATAGATATCTTATTGATGCATATTTATCTTATAAGAGATATGTATCATGGTATACAAACATGTGTAAGGACTCAGGAATGAATCACGGACTTCTTTGAAATTAATATTATATTACATAAAGGATCAAACCTATATTTATTTATCTTTGTTATTGATAAATTAATAAAGTATATTTGAGATGAGGTATCTTGGTGTATACTATTTGCAAATGACGTTGAATTAATGGATGAGTCAAAGACAAAATTAACAAGAAATTAGAATTGTGGAGGGAAATATTAGAAAATAATAGTTTTTTGGCTTAAATAAAAATACAGTTCATAGAATACATTACAGTAATTTGATTACTATCAATGACATGAAAATTAAGACTAACACACATTGCATCTCTCAAAAGAAAGTTTTAAATAGCTAGAGTTAGTTTTTCATAATGATGAAAAAAACTCATGGAGATATCACACATAGAATTAATGTAGGTTGGATAAAATCGAGAGTTGCATCAAATAATTTATGACAAGCAGTTATCTTTAAAGTGAAAATAAATATTATAGAGCTAACAATTAGACTTGTTATGTTATGTGGTATAATTAATTATCAACATATACAAAACATGTATGTGCAAAAATAAAGATGTCAAGATGGGTGTATGGTTGCGCAAAGAAATACCATATATGTAATGAAGTTATTAGAGAAATTTGGAGTGGCACCGACAAAATGGGGAAAATTGTTTATGATAGTTCATATAGATAGAAAGATGACCAAAGAAAGTTATGATAAGAAGGTGTGAGAAACCACAACAATAACAACAACAATGAAGCCTTTTCCCATACTAGACGGGGTCGGCTACATGGATTCTTTGTTTCCTCTGATTCCTATCGTGTGCCATGTTAGTAATTAACTCACAATAAGCTAGATCATTCTTTATTGTTTCTTTTCAACTGGCCGTCCTCTACCTCTTTTAATACTTTTCAAATTTAGTTTTTTATACCTTCTTACCGGTTCTTCTTTTCATCTTCTTTCTATATGTCTAAACCATCTTAAACGATATTCTCTCATTTTATCCTCTATTGGTGTCACTCCTAATTTGTTTCTAATAACCTCATTGTGTATACGGCCTTTTCTTATATGACCACTCATCCATCTCAACATCTTTATTTCTGTCACAAACATCTTTTGTACATGTTGATGATTAACTGCCCAACACTCAGAACCATAAAACATGGCAGAACTAATTGCTGCTCTATAATATTTACCTTTTAACTTTAATGGTATCTTCTTATCACAAAGAATACGTGATGCTCCTCTCCATTTTAACCAACCAGCATTAATTCTATGTGTAACATCTCCATCAATTCTTCCATCACTTTGAAAAATTGACCCTAGGTATTTAAAACTTTCCTTTTGGGGAATGCAATGTGTGCCAATTTTAATTTCTATATCCTCTGCAATAGCCAAATGATCAAACTTACATTCCATATATTCTGTCTTTGTTCTACTAAGTCGAAGGCCTTTGCTTTCTAATGTTTCTCTCCATAGTTCCAATTTTCTATTAACTTTTTCCTTAGACTCCTCCACTAATACAATGTCATCTGCAAATAACATACACCAAGGTACTTCATCTTGAATATGTTTTGTTAACTCATCCATCACCATTATAAATAAGTATGGACTTAAAGTTGATCCTTGATGTAACCCAATATTAACTTCAAAGAAGTTTGTCGTTCCTTCATGAGTTCTCACACATGTTTTTGCACCATCATACATGTCTCTTATAAGGTTAATATATGTCAATGGGATACCTCTTTTTTCCAATATTCTCCAAAGAACCTCCCTCGATACTCTATCATAAGCTTTTTCTAGATCAATAAATATCATGTGAAGGTCTTTCTTTTTTGCTATAAAATGTTCTATAAGACGTCTCAAAAGGTGAATCGCTTTAACCATAGATCTGCCTGACATGAATCCAAATTGGTTCTCTGTTGTACTTGATACTTGTCTTAATCTACATTCGATAATTCTTTCCCACAATTTCATAGTATGGCTCATTAACTTGATACCTCTATAATTCACACAATTATGAATGTCACCCTTGTTCTTATATATGGGTATAAGTGTACTCGCTCTCCATTCCTCGGGCATCTTTTGGTTTCTCCATATTTTATTAAATAGTCTTATGAGCCAAGTGATTCCTATTTCTCCTAGTATTTTCTAAACTTTTATAGAAATATTGTCTGGTCCTACCGATTTACCACTCTTCGTATCTTTAAGAGCCTATTTGACTTCATTCTTTTGAATACGTCGGTAGAAATCGTGGTTTATATACTTTTCTGATTTGGCTAACTCTCTTAAGCTAATACTAACATCTTTATTTTCATTAAAAAGCTTATAAAAATAGTTTTTTCATCTATTTCTTATATCATCATTTGTCACTAGAATTTTTTCATCCTCAGCCTTGATGCATCTAACATAATTAAGATCTTTAGTTTTCTTATCTCTAGCCCTAGCTATCCTATATCTCTTTCACCCTCTTTTGAGTTGAGCTTTTTATATAAATCCTCCCAAATTTTAGCTTTTGCTTCACTCACAGCCTTTTTCGCTTCCTTCTTTACTTTCTTATAAGCCTCTAAAGTTTTACTAGTTTTGTTAGAATAATGTAATTTGTAACATGCCCTCTTTGCCTTATTTTATTTTGCACTACTTCACTCCACCACCAAGCTTCTTTTTATGCCGGTACACCTTCCTTAGATACACCTAACACATTTTTCGCCACTTTCCTAATATGTATAGCCATATTGTTCCACATATCATAGGGTGTACCAACATAATTCCAAACATCTCCTTGAAGGACTTTCTGTTTAAATATATCTTCTTTCTCGCTTTTGAGGTTCCACCATTTAGTCTGAATAGCTCGATACACTCTTTTCTTCTTTGTCTGTTTTTTTATTTGTAAATCCACAACTAAAAGTTGATGTTGGGTGGTTAAGCTTTCTCCTACAATTACCTTGCAATCTTTAAACCAGCTCTATCTTTTTTTGTACAAATAAAGTAATCAATTTGTGTTTGTGATAAGCCACTCTTATAAGTAATTAAATGTTCATCTCATTTTTTGAAGATTGTATTGACTATAAAGAGATCAAATGCCATAGCAAAATTTAAAATCTCCCTACCTTCCTCATTTATATCCCCAAAACCAAAGTTTCCATAAATACCTTGATATCCTAATGCCTTTTTACCGACATGTCCATTTAAGTCTCCTCCTAAACAAATCATCTCCCTTTGTGGAATCTTTTGAATCACCTTATCTAACTATTCCCAGAAAATTGTCTTTAAACTATCTTCTAATCCAACTTGGGGTGTATAAGCACAAACTATATTCAAAACCTCTGCTCCTAACACTAATTTCAACGTCATGATTCGGTTACCATATCGCAGCTGCTTTTAAAAGTACTTATTTCGTCCAATAAATAGTAATCTATATTTCCATCATTGCAACTTTTGAGAAACCTTCTCTCTCGTATAGGTAACAATTTGCCTTTTTTACGGATGGAAATAGGAAGGAATGCCTACATACTTATCATGGCTTATGATACGTGCTGTGGCAAATTCTTGGGCCAGATCCCTTCTATTTCATATGACCTGTTAGCACTAAACAGTAGGTTCTATTTCTCCAGACTAACGACATACTCACTGAACAGTTGATACGTCTACATGAGGTCCTTAAGCACCATATATTACAGGGGAGATGCGTTACAAAATAAACAAGAGTCATCTGCAAATAGAAAGTGAGAAACCAATGGTCCAGTTCTTGAAATCTTGATTTCTTATGTTACCTTGGCGTTTTGTCCTGTGGATCAAATAAAGATAACCTTTCAGCACAAAATATAAATAGATAGAGAGATAGAGGATCACCTTTGAGACCTAAAAGGAGTAAAGTAGCCCAATATTTACCCCTTCAATTTGACAGAATAAGAAACTGAGGTTGCAGAACCGGGTTCATCATTTTTTTGATGATGAACCATAAGAAAGGTCATTTCTACCTGATCGTATGCCTTACATCTAGTAATGAGATACCAAAAGAGGGACCTGTTCTTTGTTTTTCAAATGATGAGTAGTTTCATGTGATGCAAAAATGTTATCAGATATAACTTTAACAAAAGCGGCCTTGTTGGCACTAATCAAAGGGTTCATATACTGTTAAAGTCAGTACACTAAATTTTCAGCACTAAACTAATAAATTAATAGCGAAAATCGATCGGGTGCATATATGAGTCAAGGATGTCACCTCCTTTATTTTTTAAACGGTTGACGCCAAAAATTGAGCAACATTCCTTGTATCTAAAGAAAGAAAAGTATGAGTTTGCTAGGCGGGGAATTTTATTTCTGGGTCATATCATGGGTCATGATCCAGTCAAGATCGACCTCAAGATTCAAGCCATCTTGGAGTGGGAGGCACCTTGCAGGCTAACCGAGTTACACAGCTTCCTCGGATTAGCCAACTGCTATGGAAGATTCGTATGTGGGCCATTTCGACAACATAAACAAATAACAGTATAATTGACACTCTTTGGAAGGTTACCTCCTTGGAAAAATCCCAAATAGCATTGTTCACATCATTCTAAACCAGGTCAAATGAACTTTGCATAAAAACCATCATCCCATCGTGCACCATCCGGGTTAATGGTAAAAATTGTATGCTTATTTCATTAACAGAAACGGGCGATGTCAGGTGTAGATTCATAGTAGAAGATACTTTCAGAAAGTCATCTGTTGGATCTTCTAAAAGGCCACTAGCAAAAAGTTGCCGGAGAAAAAATCAACAGGCACTCCCTCAATGCAATCGCTGCCCATGCGCTAGATACCGTTACATCGGACAATGTACCGCACACTTTGCATGAAAGAACTTGGTATTTTGATCTCCCCAATGTAACTAGGTTCTACGCGATTTCTCTCGCCAAAATCTTTCATTTTGTAAAATTATAGCAAGCTTGTGCTCCAACCTCTTAACCAGTTCCTAGTTATGAGTCTGACTATCGGAGTTGAACTCTTGAAGGTGGATCATAATCTCGTGAATCTTCTTCCAAGAGTAAGAATGGTGTTCCTCACCTAATCAACTACCCGTCATTGGCATATTTTGAGCTTGGAGTTAAGACGACACATGAACAGCCTTTCACATTTTCAGGCCAAGCTGAAGCAATAAGGTCGGCTATTCTATCAGCTCTGCACAGTCGCTCTTGGAAGTAAAACCATCATGCTGCATTTGTTGTATGTCCAAGATGTTAAGGTGTTGGAGTTGAGTTCTTGTAGATGGCACGGTTCATGACTACTTGACACCCGAGATATTGAATTTGACATCCTGCAAAGAAGGTTAGGATAGTATTATTGTTCGAAGTATGATAAACACTAACCTTTAAGTTTATTTACCAACACCAATATTAAATAACTGAATGTAATGGACCTCGACAAACACCTTCAAAATACAACGAAGATACTCGGTTTGTCTTACATCATAACATGGATACTAAATACTCAATAATTATAATCGCTTCATGTGCTACTCATAAGAATAATTATTACTCAAGTAATTAGGTCTTAATACCAAAATATAGCAGGAAAATATTCAAGAGTTACAACCACTATATGTGCTACTAATGAGCAAAATTATCACTCAAGTAGATGACTCTTAATACCATAACATGAATGCTAAATGCTCAAAAGTAATCCTCCACTATTTTCAAATAAATTAATTTCCTTATCATCATGGAAATCTTATGCTTTAGATAAAGGCATCTTAAGGGATTTAATCGTTTACTTAGTAAGCTTGCATGGATTTCACTAATCCTAAGTAGAATGGTAGACAAGCTTTGAACCATATCCAATCCATACATGAACTAGCATGCATAACTTGCACATAAGATCTCAATACCACTTTATTATCATATTTAACGGACACATTTAATGTGGTCATGGTGTCTTGTATCTCTTTCTTACGAAAGTGCGCGAAGAGTTAAGGCCTTAACTCCATAGTTTTTGGCCCTATTTCACACTCACATAGGTAGAATCCTATTAGAAGTGTCCCCATAATAAACACTTCAACAAGTATATATGCTATAAGTTTATTAAGAGCAAAGCTCAACCTTTCCTCTTTTTACTTTTGGGACCAAGTACTTTTAACCTTGGAATATATATAGCTTGGTAAGTACTTACAACCGCTCTTATGATGTACTTTTAATCATTGAACTCGAGATTTGATGTTACTCTTAAGTGTGACTCAAGGTTCCACCATTGATGATCATTTATGATATGGACTTGAGTCCCATCCATATTGATGTTTCTACATCAAATCCTTTGTCAATTCTTTTTCGTCAAAGGATTTGCAAGATTTTGTTTTGTCCTTATATAAATAATAGAACTCAGCAACCATGGTGGAATCAACTATGCATATTTGTTTCTTAGAATCCTAAGAAATTACACCCCACTAATAGTAAAGATCTAACCACTTATAGAGGTATGATCTTTCTAATAGTTAACCCAACTAACATCTATATATCTTTGTAATGTTAAAGGACTTCCACTACGGACTAAGCTATAGTAGGTTGTTTCTTTCAAATATTTTAATATTCGATAAACACTATGTCAGTGGTCCTTACTTGGATTGTTTATATATTAGTTCGATCTACTCGCTTCATATGCAATGTCAAGTTGAGTACATGTCATATCATACATTAAACAACACAAATTTTAGCTTACTCTAAATATGTCATGGGGTGTCTTTTGTATGGTACTAACTAACTCAAGTAAAACTTCAACATGAAGCTTTCATTAAGTATTTGAGAACTAATAAAGGAGGAGAATATTATAATTCTAGCTATTTTGAATCTATGAGAATCATAATCAAACTATAACTCTTTACTCTTCACAACAAAATGGTGTGGTAAAAAGGAGAATAGAGTGTTAAAAGAAATGATAAAATATATATTATCTTATTCCGGTTTATTGAATGGTTATTCAAGTGAAGTATTCTTAACTACTTATTTTATTTTAAATAGAGTTTCAAATAAAAGGAATCAAATTGTTTCATATAAACTCTAGAATAAAATAAGTCTTAACCTAAACTTTTCAAAAGTTTGGAGTTGTAGGGCTATTGTCAAAGTTTTGGAATCCAAAAAAAGTTTGGTGAGAAAAGAATTGAATATATATTTTTAATATATGTGGAATATAGTAAGGCATATAAATTGATTGTAATTGAATCAAATAATTCATGCCTTATTAGTATGATGTATTTTTCAAGAAGATAATTTAACTTAAGTCCTATATCTATGTGACATTACAAAAATGTTAAAGCTAGTAATGAAAATATAGAGAATTCAATGCCTGGATGAAGTAAAAGACAAAAACCCTTGAAATGGATTTTTCATATGTTCCTAGTTGAATGAGCTTGTGACTCAAATTATATGTCATGTCATTTTGCTATAATGCGAAAAATGATACAGAGACTTATGAAGAGGCAATGAAGTTTCTTGATTTTGTATTTGGAAGAAACTATTGAAAATGATATAGACTCAATAATAACTAACAAAATTTGAAAATTAGTAGACCTTTCAATTCTAAAGTAATTAGTTGTAAATATATTTTGAAAAAGAAAAAGAAAATTGATCGAATAATTGATAAATTTAAAGCTAGACTTGTTGCTAAGGGTTTTTTGCAAAAAGAAGAATTTGATTACTTTTATACATATGCACCGATAGCTAGAATAGCTATAATTAGAGTCATTTTAATATTTACATCTATATATAAACGTGTTATTCACCAAATATATGTTAAAATGATATTTTTAAGTAATGAATTAAATGATGAGGTGTATATGGAACAACCTAAAAGCTTTGTTATATTGAAGAAGAAATAAAGCTTGCAAATTAGTCAAGTTCTTATATGGTTTAATGCAAGCTCATAATCATAGAAAATGTTGTTTGATTTGTTTATACGTTGATAACATGATTATTTTTTTATTAATCTAAAAAAGGTTGAAAATGTTAAAAAGTTTTTGTGAAGTAATTTTGATATGAAAGACATTGGAGAAGCATATATTATTATTATTGTTATTACAATAACAGAAAAAGAAACAATATAGAACTTACACAATATCATTATATTGAAAAAGTTCTAAAGAAATTTGACTATTTTTATTGTTATCAAATCACTTCTCTATTTGATATAATACTAAATTAATATCAAACAAAAAATGTGTTGTGACAGTTAAAATATACTAAAATCGTTAGATGTTAGATGTATGCCATGATATATATCCAACCTAATATTGCATATGAAGTAGACAAATTGAGCTGGTATATAAGCAATCAAAGTAAGGACCATTGACATTGTGTTCATCGAGTATTAAAATATTTGAAAAGAATAATTAATTATACCTTAGTCTATAGTAGAAGTCATTGAATTTAAAAAGATATTCGTATGTTAGTTGGGTTAGCTACTCAAAAGATCATGCCTCTATAAATGGTTTTATCTTTACACTTGGTGAGGGTATCATTACTTGGGGTTCTCATAAACAAATATACATATTTGATTCCACCATGATTTTCGAGTTCATAGCTTTAATTTTGGCAAGTAAAGACATAGAATGGCTAAGAAATCTACCTCATGAGATTCTAATATGGTCAAAGCTTATGACACATATATCGATAACCTGTGATAATTAAAGTGCATTATTGAAAGCTTATTGTCAAACATATAATGAAAAATATTATATATTGACCTAAGGCAGTCTTGGGCTTGACTCTTAAAGTACTCATGAGAGGATACGAGACACAAGGCATATAAAAACATGTCAGTTGAGACATGGCATATAACGACATTAAAATCTTATATGTGAAACATACACACTTATTCAATTGGATTAGATAGTTCAAAGTTTGTCTACTATTTAATTCATATGAATAAAACTCATATTTTGCTATGTAAAGGTTCAAATTGTAATATACCTTTATCAAACTATAAGATTTTCAAAGTAATAATTTTTCAAATATATTTTAAAAATGATGAGGGTTGTTGGCTGATTTTCAAAATACCTAAAAATATTTGGTGAAGGTCATGCTTGTAGCCATATTGTGGTATTTAAGAGCAGTTACTTGAGTGATAATTGTACTCATTAGTAGTACATGTAGTGACAATAACTCATGAGCATTTAGCAGCCATGTTGTGGCACTAAGAGTCACTTGCTTAAGTGAAATTATGCTCATTAATAGCACATATAGTGACTCTAATTAATGAGCATTAGCAACCATGTGATATTAAGAGCTACTTGAGTGATAATTGTACTCATTAGTAGTACATATAGTGGCATTAACTCATGGGCATTTGTTATAGTATTAGCAACCACTTACTTGAGTGATAATTGTACCTATTAATAACACATTTAGTCATTGTAATTCATGAGCATTTAGCAATCAAATTTTTGACATTAAGAGTAACCTTCTTTAGTAATAATTATGCTCATTAGTAGCACATATAGTAGCAGTAACTTATGAGCATTTGTCGTAGCACTAGCAACCACTTTGAGTGATAATTGTACTTATTACTAACATGTTTAGTGGTTGTAATTCATGAACATTTAGCAGTCATATTTTGACATTAAGAGTAACCTTCTTTAGTAATAATTATGCTTATTAGTAGCACATATAGTGATTGTAACTTAAGCATTTACCAGTCATATTTTGGTATTAAGAACCACTTACTTAAGTGATAATTATGTTTATTAGTAGCACTTATGAGTGGTTGTAACTTATACGCGTTTAGCAACCATGTTATGACATTAAGAGTCATCTTCTTTAGTGACTATTATACTCATTAGTAATATATCATGAGTTACATCTTCACCATGTCTATATATAGTGATATTGTAAACAAGATTCATTCAACTTTCTCACATTATGTGAATCCTTTCATACTTAGTTTTTCAAGAGAGTTTAGAAGTCTTATTGCAGCACAAATTATATTTATAACATTATCATTTTTGTTTTGTCGGTTTGTCAAAAACTCGGTTGTGTTTCGTGCAAGACAAACCAAAGATCTTCATTGTATCCTTAAAGTGTTTGTCGAACTCCATTGTATTAGATTATTTAATACTAGTGGCGACAAATAAATTTAAAGGTTAGTGTTTATCACCTTCGAGAATAATGTTACCCTAACATTCTTTTTCAAGGTGTTGAATTCAATTTATCGAGTGCTGGCTGAGTTGATGTTGCAGAGATGTTGCTTCAGATGATCAGCTAGGAAGGCTGAGTTGAAGATATTGCATCCAAAGAAGCTGCTGAAGATCAGATCAGTCATGAAAATAGATGAAGAATGTTGCAGGGCAAGTTTGGAGTTCGAAGTATCTCACTCCCAACTTGAGGGAGGGTATTAAAGAATATGCATATCTAGTGTTCTTTATGTTTGTTTTATAATTTCTGATGTTTTTAGGTATTATTGTAATTGCCCGAAATACTAGGGGCATTTTGGTAATTTTCTGTATTGAGGGTATTTTGGTCATTTTATGTTTTACAACTCCTTATATAAGAGCTGATAGGTTGTATTAAGGCCACCCCTTCCTTTGATCTCTCATGTTTCCTCTTGAATATTATTGATATTTCTTGTTTAATCTTCCTCTATGCGATTCCAAAAACTCAAAATGATATCAGAGCCTATTAAGAGAGGCTGGACAACAGCACTTAGAGGGCATCTTTAGCGTTTTGGGGCAGATTCAATCTGCCAATATTTGTGCCATCGTGATGGAAATTTGAAGCAAATGGTTGCAAAAGACCTTGGAAGGTAAATAAATGAAGACGTTCTTATTTTACCCATGTTGAAAATGTTAAGGGATTCTGGTCGTGCTACTTTTCTAGTAACAAATATCCTCTGGGACTATATAGACATCGTAATGAATTTTCTTTGTGGATTTGAAGCAACAAGCAGTGGTCCTTGCAGTCATGATTGGTTGGAGAATTTTGATGTGGTTAATCACTGGCAGTGCAAAACCGAGTTTTTTTAATGAGGACAATTATGCCAATTTGTTTGAGGTTGAGATGGACACTGGGATACTACTTAACACTGATAATGGCACTCGTATACCACAGATTGGAAAGATTTCACTGAGATTACCTAGTGGGGGTTTAGAAGAGGTTGTAGAGTCTTTCAGGGAGGAAGTGTCGCCCACCTGCATAAATTGCTTTCTATTGAAGCTAGTTCACAGGTTCTTTAGGTTGGAGATCACATTTATGGTGACATCTTACGCAACAAGATAATTCTTGGGTGGCGAACAATGCTTGTAGTTCCAGAGCTTGACAAGGAGATAGAGTTGCTATGGGAGACTCGAGATATCCGTAAGGAGTTGTGGTTGTTATGGAAAGATCGGGATCACATTGAAGATGAGATACATCATTTGAGTTGGTCTCTCAAGTATAAAGATTTTATTGATGAAGATAAAAAGGCCATTTTGCATTTTTTGGAGCAGCATGCAAAAGATGAGCGCTTGAAACCTTTAAGGGAGCAGATTGTCAAGTTGGAGGAAGCTCTTTACAACGTGCAATTTGAGCAGCATTGGCTGGAGGGCCAGACTGAACGCCAAGCCCTTGTGAATGATGGAATGAGCAGAAGGGCAATCCACAAAGTTTTTTTTAGAGTCTGCTGCTCAGATTGGTGCCAATGTTATGGAGATTTTTTGAACAAAAGCTTGGCATGTCAAGGGTTTAATTCTCTGCTTGTCATGATGGATTTATTGGAACCGTACATTCATTTAAGAGTTGAAACTAGAAGTCAAAATAGTTGGTAGCATATTTTTGATGGATAAGAGGGATGCCATAGATACAAAGAACCAGGTTAACTCAGTGGTTTACTAGATAGAGAAGCCAGCATTTATGAATGGCATAGACTGGCCAAGTCCTGCTCCAAATCTTACTTCAGTGGAAGCAGAAATCAAGAAAATTGTGGCAACAACTGGTGCAGAGGAATTATTGAGCAGTGTGGCTTTATTTATTGGATATAGCTGCTGTGAACTATTCGTATTCCCAAGAAAGTGTGCACGTCTGCCTCTTTCATATGGTTGCATATGGCTGCTGTTCATTTATTGTGAAGGCTAAGCATTTATTGCATATAGTTGTGGCGGTTATTTTGGATTCTCGGTGAGACTGGTAGAGCATTATTACCAAAGAATTTATGGCAACAATAATGCGGAATACACCAAGGAAGTTTATGATACTATTTTGAATTATATAATGAATATGACTGACTATTCGTATTCTCAAGAAAGTCTAAAGAATCTGACCGTGAAGGCATATGGACCATTAAATACTAGGGGTCTATCATTATGACATTTCAGGAGCATGATCATTAAAGCTTATGGCCATCATTAATGTTGCAGGTTGGCTGTGTTGTTTGTATCGTGTGGTATTTTAGATGCTGAATTTATTGTATATGGTGATTGCACTTATTAGAATATGGGTTGGCGGCTACACTTATTGGAATGGTGACTGTTTTTATTTGAGCAGTAACGGGAATGGTGGCTGCAATTATTGGAATGTGGACTGGATTTATGGTTGGTGGCTGCACACTTAATATATGCGGTTGTGGTGCATTAGTGTAGGAGAGTTTCTAAATCTTGGTGGCTGCATTTATTAGTTAAGGTTGTAACGTTCTCAAGTTTGATGGAAAGAATTTTCAGTGTTGTACCATTGATAGCAAGGCATTTATTGCACATGAAGAAGTTTGTGGCTGAATTTATTGGACTACTCGTATTACTGTGCACTCATTACGACTGGTGGTTGCACACTCATTACATATTAATGCACTATTCGTATTCCAAAAAAAGGTGGTGCATGACTTTAATGACGAGGTTGGCAGATTTATCCCAAATCGTGTGATTGGTGATAAGAAAAAAAAATTCAAGTGATTCTGCATATGGTGGGAAGCATGTTAAGTTAGACATGAAGATGGCTTGATTTTTTGTTTCATGCCTATGTTCAGGATTTGAGTGAATCAAACCAAGAATCAAGATGGTCAAAAGCAGCCAAGAATGAATGGATTTAAATTCTCTCTTCGAATCAAGAAAATGAGTAGCTTGTGTTGAAAAGTGTGTGAGCAGATGATTGATGAATATCAAGTTTTTGTGGAAATGTTTAAGGGAAAACTGAAAATTCAGAAAAATAGTACAGAAGATTGTATGTAAAATTTGATGGATTAAGTAAGAAAGAGAGGTAGCCATGTGTGGGCACCTAAGTAGAATTGTGGGCAGGTTGGATGGAAAGTCTCTAATCTGTTGATTCTTGTGAAGTTTGCAGTCATGAGAACTGCTAAAATGTGTGTTGCAGTCAAAGTAGCCGCTTATGTTGTTACAGCAAGGATGACTGGGTTTATTTTATTACAGCTAGGAAGGCTGAATTTATGTTGTTACAGCCAGAGATGCTGCTTGAGATGATAAGCCAAGAAGGTTGAGTTGATGTTGCAGAGATGCTGCTTCATATGATCAGTCAGGAAGGTTGAGTTGAAGATGTTTCAGCCAAAGAAGCTGTTGAAGATCAAATCGGTCATGAAAACTGATGAAGAATGTTGCAGACAGATATGAAGATTTTTTGCAAGTTTGGAGTTTGAAGTATCTCACTCCCAACTTGAGGGGGGGTGTTGAAGAATATGCATATCTAGTGTTTTTTGTGTTAGTTTTATAATTTCTGATGTTTTTAGGTATTATTGTAATTGCCTGAAATACTAGGGGCATCTTGGTAATTTTCTATACTGAAGGCATTTTGGTCATTTTACATTTTACAGCTCCTTATATAAGGGCTGATAGGTTGTATTAGGATTAAGAGGTTGTGTGTAAGAAAGAGAGAGAAAGAGGGGGCAGCCTCTATTGGAGGTCCGCCCCTTTCTTTGATCTCTCATGTTTCCTCTTGAATATTATTGATATTTCTTGTTTAATCTTCCTCTACGCGATTCCAAAAACTCAACATAACTCAAAATTCATGTTATTTATAAGAGGTCTACACCAACATAAATTTGATCTCTCAAGTGCTAACAACTCAAGAATCATACTATTCACAAGAGTTCTACACCAACATCTGCATGGAAAGACTGCCTGGTTCCACCATTATCATTACTTTGGCAAGTAGCAAACTCTCTCGAAAATAATCTAATGACTAAACTTAGTTTCCAGTAAACTTAGTTTCCTGCAACAAAACGACCATATAGCGTATGGCACCAACCACCATTGAGAGGGCACCTTATCAAGGAAAGACAGGACAGCGCACGTGGTTGATCTAAAGAGTCGTTTGCTGAAGGAATTTGGTTCCATAACATATCAAAGAACCATAATCTCTAATACCCAATAAACATCCCAACTCTTTGTAAATTGAGAAAGGAGGAAGATGAGAAGTTCCAAATGCTACATTCCATAGTCTTGCCTAGCCATGACCGGTTGAGAACCGGTCCGACGGTTCGAATTAGAACTGAACCGCTCCGTAAACCAAATGGAACCATAATCACGAGTTTCAGTTCCAAAACCATAACCACAATCGGGTAGGTTTCAGTTCAATATGATTTTTAGATTTCAAAAACCGATCCAAAACTGAAACTTACTACAGCCGATGGTTCAGTTTTGGTTCAAACTGTAAGGCCAGTTCTATAACCAAACCACCAGTTTGAATCCATATAAATATCCAGCGGTTCCAACCCGGAACCGACAATGAAAAAGTTAACGAGCACCACGTGCCCGCTTATTTAATGATATTAACAGCAGCGGTTGTCAATCAAAAGTGCCTCCATGTAGACCCGCCATTGCCTATACAAGAGAGAAGGTTGGCCCAAAAGTGGCACAAGAATAAGACACTACTACAGGCTTCTCTTTGATTCGCAAGAGCAGATGTTTGACAAGAGCAGAGTTGTAGATGTGGGAAAATAACCACACTTTCCCTGAAAAGGGGACAGAAAAGGAGAAGCCTATTCCGGTGCCCAGGTCGTCTTCCGATTTCCCATATAGACAAATGCAATTTCCAAGAGGAACACCAAATTACATGGATTATCTAGTAAAAAAGCATGTTGCACTGAAGTTCTCACAAATGACCTCACAAGTGAATCATATGCAAAAAAAAAATTGCATAATTATCTCGCGGGAAGAAAGATGGTATATTTAACAATGAAAAGGCCATGTTATCCAGAAGTTCTTACAAGTGAATCATACGCTGAAAATTTTTGCATGATTATCTCGCGGGGAAAAGATTTCATATTAAACTTAACAATGACAAAAGACAGACCGAGTCCTTGATAAAACTACAAAGATCAGGACTGCTCACAACACCAAAGAACAAAAGGATGACTTGTGTTCGAAGGCCTACCCTAGCCATTGTTTAAGCGCCAACATTTTCTATGTCAGCGCCCTTATCGATCCTCTTTACAATCCCAGCAATAACCTGCGATTAATGAAATGTAAGGACATTTCAAACATGGTAACAGTAGACTATTGGCATATTTCAGCAATCTACCATTGGTGAGCAAAGGGAGCGAAACATCCTGTTAACATAATAGCAAAAGACCGCACGTTTGAACTGATTTTGTTGACATTAAGTCGGACAAAGCAGCCAAAACCTAAGTTCTCTGATGTAATAGAAATTAAAATACGCAAGGAAATAGATAGAATGGGACAAAATAAATACACAACAGGACCCTAACAGTGTTTCAACTTGTGATCATTCCGTAGATATGACTCACGATACTAAGTTATGCTGCCTAATGTTGTAAAATGTCAACGTGAAGTCAACGGAGAACTGATAGAGCTAAAGTAATCCAATTGCTAGAAGCAAAGAGAAATGAGGGGCTAGGAGAAAAAACAGAAAAAGGAAGAAAGGTGCCAGAATTTCAACATGCCAAACTCTTACTTGATGTTTTAAGTATGAAGATGAACATAGGAAAAGGACCAAATCAGAAAAACAATCTATGGTGAACCGTCATATTTTGCTTGTTGGAAAAGAGGTTCAATGATTGAGGAAAACTGACTGACTTCAACTACATATGGATGAAAAGGGACAGTCACTTTACATACCTTGCCGGGGCCCAACTCATAACTTTTCTTAAGGCCTTTTGACAGGAGAATCTTCACTGTTGTTTCCCATTGAACTGGGGAAGTGACCTACAAATTTACAAGTTCCCAGATTAATTCTGCAGTAAACTTTACTATAAGAGTAGAAGAGGGCATGAGTATTCAGGTATTTATAAGATTCCAACCTGACGTGCCAAAATGCTCTTAATGGCTATTGGGTCCGAATGTGGCTGCGCATCAACATTAGATATCACTGGTATCCTCGGTGTTCTGAACTCAGTTGCTGCCAAAGCTGCTTCCAGCCTTGAAACAGCTGGTTCCATGAAACTAGTATGAAAAGCACCAGCAACGGCAAGGCGCACCTATATATAGCAGTACAACAAAGACTGTTGGGCATTAATGCAACCCGAAATTCTGCCAGCATGACAACATAACAATATTTATCAACAGATATACTTAACAGAAACAAACTTGGCTGCAGTATCTCTATATAGCCCATGTTCCTGGCCGTTGTTTTCTTTTCAGCAGATAATTAATTTAAGAAACACACAAAGAAACGGTGTTGACTAGGTTTCTGAAACGTAAGTTGGACAGCAATAAACAGAAATATATTTAAAGTTGTAGTTCTGTACCGTACCTTACTAATGCTAAAACAGTTGATGCAAAAGCAAATAAAAGTATAACATCAGATGGGGATACTTACCGTCATTCTGGCCTTAAATGACTTGGCCTTGGCTTCTACTACTTCCACCCCTATTACACCACCAGAGACAGCATAGTTTCCCTAAAAGTACTCACGACATGTAAAGTTGGTATTCATATATCTCTTTTTCACGGATCACGAAAGTTAATACATGGCCATGTTACCAAAATTGTCATGGTTTTGGTCAAGAAAAGAAATTTATGTCATAGCATCATATATACTCACAGGACATAGATAATTTGCAATCTGTACTTTGTTTTGATCATCTACTTCCTCATTAGCAGCATCACATAGCAGTTGAACATTCTCCGAATCCAACCCAATAACACTGACCATGGCACTTCTAACAGCATCTGAAGCTTCCTAAAGAAAAGGATAGCATTCTCATTAGTTCAAAGAACATAAGACACATGAAATGAGCAGTTCCAGAATTTAGAGTTGCAAATGTACCTGCATTGCTTCACCTCTTAATTTTACAAGCTTGAGACCATCTTCAAAGCTTATGGATAAACACAGACACCAAAAATTGGAATAGTTAATACTATAAAATACCAACATCCAATACAGTACCAAAAGAATCAGGACCACTATTTAGTATACTTCTCTTCGTGTTTCTTCATCAACACCAGAGAAAAAAACTATAAGCTTTTCAATTTGATGGTACCAGAAAATGGCAGATGCTAAATACCTGAAAGCTCCAGCAAATGCAAGAGCTGTGTATTCTCCTAAGCTTAGACCACAGGTGACATCAACTGCATTTAATATTTGCTGACCTCCATCACGAGCACGCAGCAACTCAACTGCAGCTAAGCTTGTAACATAGATTGCTGGCTGCAAAGACACTGGTTAGTATCAAACATGATAATGCCATCGAAAGCATAACGCTTTGCAAAATGCCAAGAATGAAAGAAAGACTACTTCAAGAAATAATCACGTGAAATTTCCATGAAACAAATAAATGTTTATCTGTTATATTTTGTAGAAAGAAAAATGGGTCAAGCCAGAGAATCTCCTATTCTCTCAAAATGCTGAAGCACTGTTGGAGAAACCTCCCACTTTTCATTCATATATTCATAAGATTTGGCCTAATTGGCCCGATATTCAAGAGTCTATATAGGGATTAAGATAGATGTTCCAAGCCAATCATAGCGAGACATAATCCCCCAAAAAGGAAGGTCAATATGCTAACAATTCCATAATTCCTTTTCAATTCTGTCCACTGGCAAGTAGAAACCATAGATACATACCTGGCAACGTTTCACCAAGTTTCCAGCAAACAGAACCAGCCCAAGGAATTGCTTTATGCTTACTTACAGATGCATACCTAAGATGGAGTGTAATCTCCCATCTATTAATGAGATGAACTATCAAATAGTGCTCACTCTTTCATTAATCTTGTTCAAGTATATTTGCTATGTACAGGAAATTTGTATGCTCGAAAGTGATAGAAAATGTCCCAAACTTAATGCCAACAGAATTCAGTTAGAAAACAGAGAATCTCTTTTAACGCAATCAGTTGAAATGCATAGGAGAACAAATGTTTATTCTCAATGGAACTATTACCTGACTTATCACTGTTGAATCTAATTTCTCTTTAGGTCCATTTATGCATACATCAAGAAGATCATACCTACACAAAGGGCAGCTCCACGAATTGATAAACAGCAGCCAATTTAACTTTATCACAAAAAACATTAAAGGAAAACCATCTAAGACCTCATTCTACCATAAACCCAAAAGCCTCATAAAGTAAACTTTCTCAAAGCATTTTAGTTGCATATTGTATGATGTTATATAACTTCATCCATGTAAGGGATCACCCTTGCATGACAGGTTCGAAGCTCGGATAAAGGAGGAGAGTTGTGTTAGGCTTCCGACAGCCAGCGTAAAACTTTGTCGGACTTATCTACCATGGATTCTACAAATTATGATAGGGCTCTATGGAAACAAAGAATCCATGTAGCCGACTCCCATCTAGTATGGAAAAAAGGCTTTGTTGGTGTTGTGCGATGTTATATCCAATGTCAATAATTGATATGATACGGAGTATTCTAGAACAGAGGCATATCATCTCTATATCTTAAATAGCATACGATAGGGGCCTACTGTGCACATCATACATTTGGTATGATATGCATGACTCCCCAGTTGGACATGGATGCTTTATCTATTTTCCTTTTCTCCATGAGGCAGCCTTTCAAGTAGCTGCCCATTTCCTCTCCTCTATACCCTAAGTTGTATGAGGAGATGTTTGTTGCTTTGAACTTTACATTTTAATGACTCTGACTAATATAGTTTTCAATAGTTTCCAAGTTTTTTTATGAAACTTGGAATTACTGCGTGTCAGTTAATTGGGGAAATAAACTAGGTCTCGTATGCAATTTTTGTGGCAGTATTCACCGTGTTAGAATCTTTTGCACGAAGAAGCTTGTCGAGGGAGTGAGTTTGAATGTGAGACTATGTATACAGCTTCCAGATTGAAGTTCAACCATGAGTATGAGCTGTAGCTATTTTGTTTAATTTTTCAACTTCGGTTAAGCTGCCACATATCGGCTCAATGTAGATCCACTATTGATGTCAACAGTTCTCCATAAGCAAATAAGATAAAGTTCAACACTTGGAAGTATGAAAGCAAGAAAAGAATATCTGAACTTTAGTTTTTTTCATTTTAACCGATGTGTTAGAAACTTGGAAGTTTGAACCTAGTGGGATGTCTGCAACGTTGTTGTTCCTTGTTTGCCTATATTATTCTAATGCTGTCTAATCATTTATTGTGTTGTTCCCGAGTCTCACCCTTCAACGCATGCATGTAAACTGCAGAAGGAGATGTCGTCTATTTATATTTCTTTTATTATATTCTTCGACGACAGCCCTATATTATTCTAGACACATGCATGAGTTACACGCACATGTTGAATTGCCTACCCAAGCGTCTCATTCGCCTTCTGGAATAGAGCTGCGGCAGCTTGCACGTTCTTAGCATCTTGGCCCATCCCCACAGTCTGTGCACCCTGTCACGAGAAAAGTCAACAACTCAATAGGAGTAAAAAGTTGGATTACCAAAAAGATTATTCTCTACACTTATCTGCACCAGCCACCTGGTCAAGAAGACTCATTTTTTCCCTTTTTTATCTTTGTGCAAATCAAGCCCTGTGAGCATGTCTATCTAAATATGATTCTCAAAAAGCATGCTTTAGTTCAGCAAATTCTCAGTGCATAAGAATGTTTAGAGAGTTCCAAATTCATGCATGAAAGCTTGTTGAATGATAAAAATCCAAATGGTCCCATTAAATTGGCCAATCTAAACTTATATATGAGGTGACAATAGTAAAACAAGGCCTGCATCCACGAATTTTAGCTACAGAACACCGTGGCCTGGAGTGTGCGCAATAGTTTCTCATTACTAACAAACTATCACGTCAAATAACTGTTATGTGCATTAAATATAAGCCCAACGACCACGACAGAAAATCTCCACGAAAATATAAAATCCAACATAAATTGAGAGAAACGGAGAACTGATCACTTTCAACGTGAATGGAACAACCAAGTAGCAAATGCGACAACCTTTTGAGGTGCCGTAGCTTAGGGGAACATTACAGCCAATCCAAACAGGGCACATTTAACTGAAATCGGAGGGATTTGCAGAAATCGGAACCTGACCTGACCAGGGAAGAGAAAAGCACAAGTGGGCTTGTAATCGGAGAAGAGCGCGTCGTCCGCGACGGCGGTGGGAGAACTCGCTGCAGACGAGATCATCATTGAGACCCTCGGTCTCTGGATCGAACCCGCAAACCTCGTGCGAACTTCATTTCTGAAGCACGAAAGGTCCAACGCATTGTGGTTTCTGAACGACGAGTCCAGAGATGCAATCAACTTCGGCACCGCAGTTTGCGCCCTAAACATGGACAGCGCAGTTGAGCACATCTCTGCAAGAAGGGGGAGAGAGAGAGAGAGAGAGAGAGAGAGAGAGAGAGAGAGAGAGAGAGCACGGAAATGGCGGATGGAGTTCACTGCTGGAGGCTGCTTGAAGTGGACATATTACGCATTGACATGATTAGCCCCCATCGTTAGAACTATTTATGGGCTTGAATCTTCTTTTGGAATTGAAAATTACTTGAGTAAGGGGCCTTTTTTCACCTTACTCTCTTCGATGATAACAAAGACCAGGGTGTTATTCGTGTTTCTTTCGAAAATGCCTTTTTCCCTTTCACTCTCATTTTCTCTCTCGTGCATAGGCTCAAAGCACCTCCATGATGTTCTGGTGCTCGGCGTTTCCTTGATCCCGGAGCGTGCGTTGCCACATCCGACAGTGTGCAACTCATACAACCCAATCTCATTCAAATGAGAACCTCCTCCATTGCGATATCGTACTCTGGCATTCGCGATCTCGTGTTCGGAATTCCTCGATCGTCAATCATTTCGTTTGTGTTGTTTTTCATTCTCGTATTGGTGATCTCGTGCTCTATTTGAATTAAGAATCGTAATTAAATTGATTGAAATCGAATTTTTTATTTTTTATCTTTTATTATTTTCATTTTTCTTCCAACAATTGGGAGTCATGGTGGTCAGAAAAGTGACACGTCCTAGGTGACAAAAGTCGTGCTGGCTGAGCCTTGTCTTTGTTTGTCTCCGTAGGTGACACAGTCAAAGCATGTCCCATTATTTGGATGCGGTCTTTTGTTTGAGTAGATGCGCGTGAGTTGTGAGACTGCTCTATAGAGTGCATCCATTGCACATCATTCTTCCCACAAGATGTGTCCAATGTTTTTCGTCCTTCTTACATATTTATGTGTTTAAATGAAACACTTCTTTCGGATTTTATAGCAGAAATAAAACAGAGAAGTGAAGATGTATCTATAAAGGTGGACGAATAGAAAGTTATATTGTTACGGTATCGTCGAGATGGCAAAATATTTTCGTATTACCATATAGTAGACAACCGTGCACCGATAGAAGAAAGGACGACATGTGGAATCATCACAGGCGTATTGTCGTAGGATATAACCGCACATTGAAATCGATTATGTGACATCTTCTTTTGGGTACCATGACGAAGTTACTTCTTCATAGCTTCGTCTTGATGAGTACCCTGTGGAGGGTGATGATGATGTCGTTTCTCGATCCTGAAATTGTTCTCCAACTTTGCAAGTCATATTACATAAACGATTTGGTAAGAGCATGTAATTCATTTCATTTATTATAAGTAAAAGATTCTTAGATACGTAAGTAACAAACATTGTGTATAAATATGTAGAGATTGTTGAAAATGATGACATGCTACACAAGTCATAATGTTGTAGTTGAGTGGTCGTTTCTATGATAAGTAGAAATACCAAATAGTTAGCAAGATAGTGTTTAGCGATCTGGGTTATCTGAGTAGGGAGATTTGTTGCAAACTTTGGATCGGCCATTGATCATTGCTTTTATTGAGAGATGGCAGTATGACACTCAAACTTTATACGTCATGGGTGAGATGACTATCACTCTTCATGATATCCATGAGGTTTTAGTCCTTACGATGGTCGATCACCTTCTGGCCTTCACACGAGCGACAGAGGTGATGAATAAGAAAGATAGAACTCGTGGGCATAGACTATGATGAAGTTTGAGATATTCCACTTGCATACTTAGAGAAGGGAGATTATATATGCACAAAAGTTGTTAGTTTATTGTATCATATAGGGTGTAGCATGTACCATGACGAGTTGAGAGACAAGGTATTAGTTTCTATTGTGTAGTTGTTGGTCTCTACATTACTGAAGGTCAGCGAATATGCTTTGGATGTAGCAATATTAGCCTACTTGTACAGATAATTAGAGAACTATGTGCTTACTGATATTTACTTGGTTGTTTTTTATCATACACAATGAATGTTACTATAATAATATTAATATCATTTATTCTATCTTTCTTTTCAAAGATCACATGGCAACTTTATTACTGGAATAAATACATGAATGACACCTATTACTTGTTCCTATTCTATGGGTGCATTTGATGTTTAGACATCGTAGAGTCATATATATTAAACTAAATTACTCGTTAATTTGATAATCCTTAATAAATCCTAGTTGAACTATTTGAGGACCATTGTGGCATGTAGGCCAGTAAAGTCACATGCCTATAAGATAGAGTATCATCTGAAAGATGAAGAGTGGCAAACACATAGCTCATATTGTCTTCTACCACAATACCTTTGTGTATGTATGAGTGCAATGATTCATATATGAGCTGGTATGTTGCACGGATAGATCTATTTTTATTGAGGGATATTTTGTGGGTCGATATAAATACCTTCATCTTACATTGGACAATCACCTTTGAATGTCAAGGAATACAGATCAAGTAAAGTATTCTTTTATTTGTCATTCGTTCTATACTTTATCTTATGGAAGTATTCACCTATCTATTATGTTTATTGTTGTAGATGTCTTTCGAACGATGAGATTTATGATTTGGACAATCAAACAATACATATATGTTGTTATTACAATGTAATGTGATAGACCTCCTTGAAGATTGTTGCAGGAGAGTATATAAATTGATTACTCATGTATGTGGTTGCCTCTATGCTTGTGTAACTAAGTGAATATATGTATATTTGCAATTGTGTGAGTAATTTCTTGCATTTCTCCCCTCTCTCTTGTTTTTCTCTCTCTCTCTCTTTCTCTTTCTCTATCTATATATAAAATGCATGTTGGTCATAGTTTGCATTTCATAGCATGGAGAAGAAATTGAGGCAAATAAGTAAAATTATTCTACAACCAGAGGTAAAGTGATGTTATAATTAAAACATAAAAAGGACTTGCAAGACCCCAATCAACATCAACATTAACATTATATACATTATCATCACTCAGTCTTATGAGTTCAAGATAATTTACAATATGCTCATGAAATTAAATCTCAATTGAGAAAGTTAGCATGTCTATAACGTTGCGAAGATGGAAAGATAGGTGGCTTCGGAGATGCATTCATCATATATATTTGCATAAAATGCAATGGAAGGTATTTGTAATAAGTGACAATACAACATTTTAAAATTTAACAAACGTGTTCTTGCTGCAAGAAAATATCATGTTGAATTATCATACTACATGTATCATAGAGGTGACTAGCCATCATTTGTTAATAATGAAAAGAACGTTGTCGACCCAACCCTAAAAAGTTGTACTAATGCAATACTCTGTATAGTGGTTATGATCCAACTCATGTCAGATATTGACATCCAATGCTTAGAAGGATGCTAAATACCTTTCAAATATGTAATGCGATAAAAAACAATTTCAACACCTCCTTTTATAAAACTAGAGAATATGTATGTCAATGGCGTGCAACCTTCCTAAAACACAATCTACAAACCTCAAGTCACCATGTCCCACCCTATCCTAAAAACTCTTTAATGACACGGTAGTTGCCGGTATCATCTTCAAGAATATTCACTCATCTATCAGCATACATAATCATAAACTAAGGTATTTATGTCTTGTTGGATTTTCTAAAATCTAGTCTTTTATAGTCTTTTTGCCATGAGAAGTAGCAATATATGGAGCAATGGAGTTTTGGGAAAGATCGAATATTGGGGAAGAAGAAAGATATCATCTAGGAGAAACTCCACGCTTATGTCTTTGGCCCCTACATAGCTTTCTTTGAGTAGCACTCCTCTTTACATGCTCTCGTGAGGATAACTCCCTCTTAGTGGATTTATTACATGACTGCCTTTAGGACGGCAAAGAGGTGACTCCTCCAAGGCAGTGTGATAACGATTCATATGTTCGTCAAATAAGTCAACTAACTTTCTCTACTTTTCTACATTAAGATGAGTCAAGTTGTTGGACAATGTCATATATCTTAGCTATCTTTCTTCACTCCTCTTCATACTCAAATGTTTAAGGACATTTATACCTACATGTCAAGCTTCTTTGAAAAGGCATCAATTGAATAAAGTTGGAGGGTCTTGTCATTCTTGAAAAGAACATTGATCTTGTTAGTACACGGTAATTGATACGATTGCCACAGTATATACTAGCATGAAATTGGACCAGTATCTATTATTTTCACATGACTCATTTCTTTGATAATTATATGAAGGGCATGACGTGAGACTTTTTCTTTATATTTCTTATCATGTCTTGTATACAATCAAAATAATGTACACATATAGATTGTGATTCCTCAAATGACTTCGTTAGTTTAGTAATCTACAACTTGATCAACAAATGGAATTGGATCTATATTCCTCAAATGACTTTTTTTAGTTGTCACGAAACTCTGTCGACCAACAGTTGATAAGCATTATAAGATTTGAAATAAAATAATAATATATATGCACAAACAAGCAAATTCACTTAACGATTAGTTGTATGAGTATTGTAATGCACCACCTTGTCTATCAACATTGAGACTATCTTCTTTTTATATGGGCTAAGTCACTATTCCTTAACATAAGAAAACACTATAGGTAAATTTTCCCATTTGGCTTCTATCATAGCCGTTGTCTCTGTATACATACTCTCATCCACATAGTCAACAACTTTCCTCCAACTCCCACTAAATGTGATAACTATATTTTTTATTTTTCATCAATCGAATAATATATCTCTCGATACTCCTAGTAATATGACGTCTGCATAAGACGTGTTTCTTCTAAAAATATGATCCTAATTACATTCATAAGTATCAGATCACGATCATTGCAAACTCCTAATTACATTCATAAGTATCAGATCATCATCACTGAAACTACATATGGCAATTTATTTGTTATATATAACTCCCTGATGCACTATAACACCCTCTTTGCACACATGAAGCCAAATGACATAAAAAAATTCTTATTGGTTTATGTAGATCCTACAAAATCGAGAAAAAGCATCTTATACCTACGAATGGCACAAAGAAATTCTCGTTAGTTAAAATAAAAATCAGCATCTATAACAAAAAGTAGCTTATACTCGTTTGTCTTATATATGCAATCAAATTCCAATACCTTTGAGAATGCATGTAACAACTGAATTGATCGAAGATGTACAAATATAAGTCACTAACAATGTTTATATCTAATATAATTTTATGCCAAATATGATATTGGTGACTATCTAATGCATATAATAGCTAAACACGTATCTTCTTTTTTGTAATTTTCATCTTCGCATTATAAATATGTATTGTCATGCTAACATTCAAAATATCAAGATGCTTCAATTGTGACAAAATATGATTTTGCTTATAATGATTTTTGCTCATCTTTTTTATCATAATATACTTAACATTATTCAATCTAATTGCAAATACATGCCCTTCTAAATACAAAGCTAGAAGGTGATTATGTATATTACATTAACTATATTTAGTTTCCACAAACCTTCGGTTTCACTCCCTCCTATAAGTAAGAATGGACATTTCACCTTTTACTTACCAGTTCAATAATGACTTTCAATATCAACTTTTTTGTTGCATTTGTATTTGTCTCTTCTTTCACACTCAAATCATATTTTACTTCTTATACCTTTATTTTTCAATCATATAATGATGATAACAATATTGTGTTTCCTCCTTATATCTCTTACCCAATAAGCTATGTTATCTTGAATCCAAAATAATATATCAACAAATACATCATCACATGTATCATCACTCAACTAATCAACAAATGAGTTATTTGGTTCACTTTCATCAATCTCAATATCGTCATGTGTAGTATATCCAAAATCAACTACATAATAATGAACATATTCACTTGATTTCTTTGACATTCTACATATTAAAAAATAACAATGATAACAAAATAAAAATACAAAATAGTGTGTCTTGTGTCTAAAATGTTGATAGTGGCGCTCCTTGGTCATACATACAATATGCATCACTTAACAAAGTGTCATGCCTAGGGCATGCCCTTTGATACAAGCCAAATGTATCTGCCACACGATATCATCCATGAGATTGTCGCGCCTAGGGCACATAAGCATGTCAAAGGTGAATTACCTATCGCATGACTCTCCAGAATCATGCATGGAAGATGTATTTGAAACTTGAGTTTTCAATCGATTTTTCATGCGATTCTTTGCTAGATCAATGGAAGACTTCAAATAATATCCGTAGAGTAGTTGTATGAGGATTGATTGTGGTTGAAAATAGATCGAAGGTAATGAAAATAAAGGAAATGATTAGATTAAAGATAAGTGATACTAGAAAAATAATCAAACACAGATAGAAGGTTAGGTAGAAGAGAGCATGCATGAAGGTAGGAGGTAGACGGTGGTGGCGTACAATCGGTGGTGGAGCTAATAATGTAAAGGGGTGCAGAAAGAGGGAGAAATTGTAGGAGAGTAATTTCAAGATTTTTTTAAAAAGAGATCTATTTTAGTAAAAAGGTGTTTGAATAGCAATTATGTAAACACCATAGTAGAAGAAAAGCATATGGGCATCAAGTTGGATACTTACCCGTTTGGTTAGAAGATGTCAATTGAGTTCATGAATCAACCCAAAATCCAAATTGTAACATGTCTAGGAACTCATTTGAGCATTGCATAGAATTCTTGGTCTTCTCTTAAAGAGGTATCTCCACATTCAATTTAGGTTATAATTTACCAATTCTGATCCTAATATTCTACAAGTATTGGATTGAGATATGTGATATGAGATGTATGTTAAGTGCCCATCAAGTGTATGATATTCATGTTGGTATTCGTTAGGCTTGTTTCTTTTTGAGCTTGAGAGAGCTCATGAATGATCAATTTAGTCGAGCATGACTGAGTTCAAGAATGAGCTTCAACTTAGACCTTGCATTGGACACCCCATCAATGTAAAACTTTACCAAATAGTAGGAAAACAATGATTTTCAATCAAAAAAATAGAAAATGTTACTTGATCAATATACTAATGTTGATCTTCGCCAAAATGTTCCTCCCTTCTTGTTGTTTCCATCAATGAGGGACCCGATTATGATCAAAGCAAGTACTATTTAGCTTGAGGTTGGCTCACTCACATGGCTCATGCCATACCTCAACTTAACAAAGACCAAGTTGAGTTTGAGTTATAATCAAATTGATTTCAAGCAATAGTTTGTGAGCAGCATGTAGCTTGCATCCTCTACCTAGGAAGCAATTTGATGGCAGACTCACATATGAAGATGCATAGTAGAGGAAGGCCAATGGACCTAAGCTTTCAAAGAATCTAAATTCTCATTTTAGTGCAATGGAATTTGAACTGTGGTATCTCTTGACAAGGACCAACTAAATACAAAACCTTTTCCCAAACTAAATGAGCTCTATTGTGCATGACCGCGTGCCATTTTTGGCACTTAACTCTAAAAAATCTTTCCAAAGTATTTCATCTCTTATTTCTCGTGCCTTCTTACCATGACTCCACATTATGGCCTTTCCATATCGAAACCAGCATAAACATGTTCCATTCATTTTAGCTTCTTGAGAATGAGAGTAAGTAATAAAAGTTTGAAATATATCTCAAATATAAAAATCACCTAATTTGCCAAATTTTGTGATCTGCAAGGGACACTTTTAGATATTTGCACAATCACGTGTTGTGTTATCACTAAACTCTTGAAAACCAAGATGATCTCTTCCAACACTTATGATGGCTTTCTCTCATTCTTTTAAAATATCCCTATCCCCTCTTCATATCCCATACCTTCTTACAGAGACTTCAATTGACAACCTCTTCATGTTCAAACCAAATTAAGCATATCTTTCAAAAAAACTAAAAGTTTAATACATCCCTCAAACACAATAATGACTGCATTGCAAAGATGCACAAGATGCAATGACTTTGTCACTATGGTACAGATCATGTTCGATATAACACTAAATGTCAAAAACCAAGTTTTTGTTTTATTGACTCTTTCCAACATTTGAGAGACTTCATATATTTCTTATGAGTTACTTCTCCAATTTTTCATGTATTTCACTTAGACTCAATAATATAGCCCCTCCATGTCAAAACCAACATAAATGTCTCTCTCATTTTAGCTTCCATAAATGATAAAGGTTTAATATATATCTCAAGCAAAAAAATAGTTTATATTGCAAACATGCGCAAGCTGGAAAGGTTTGGCTGCTATTAAGCATGACCATGTGTTATATCAGCATGAGCTCTGGAAAGCCAAGATTATGTTTTATTGGTTCCTTCCCAATGCTTATGAGAATTTCTTCTACTTCTTTTAAAGTATTTTTCTCCAATTCCTCACACCTTACTAAGACTCCACCTATTGGGCTTTCCATGTATGAGCCAACATAAAATCATCTCTCTTATTTGTCTTCTTAAAAATTTAATGCATCTCTCAAATACTAAAATAGCCTACATTTCAAAGTTACATAAGTAAAATAATTTCCTTGGATTAGTCTCTAACCCGACTTTCATATTCCTCTTTTAGATGCAAAACAACATGGATATGATGGAAACTAAGATTTTATGTAAACAAACCTATTTGATGTGGAATAATACTTGGTTTTCATTTAATCTTTGTCCAAACTCACTTTTTCTTTCATTTTCTTTATGTAGTAAATATTTGCACATCTGTGTGGCCCCCTTTCACAATCTACCACTTCTCTTTCGTACACCCTTTCTTTCTCTCTCTTCCATATCACCTCTGCCTCCCCTTCGCTCTCTCTCTCCAATGTCATCATCATCTACTTAAGATTCAGGTAGCCCCTCTTTCTCTCTCCTCCCTCACTTCCTCTCTTTCTCCCTCCCTTCACTATCTCTCTCTTTCACTCCTATTTGTTTCTCTCTTTAAACAACTTTAGACTATGGATGACAAACTTTTGGCCTCGATAACTATCATATGTGAAATCATGAAAGAATGGTCACCTTCCCTATATCTCATAAAGATAAAATATTTTCAAAATAAAATGTTTTTACATTATTAAAGTAAACGAGAATTTTGCAACAACTTATGTAGGCTGGAACAGAAAGCCAAAGATGAAATATAGAATAAAATACTAGGATAAAATGAAAGGAAATAAAATAACAAACAAACTCATGAATATGTTATTCATCTCGACTTTCTTCTTTAAAAGCCTCTTTGTGAAAACCATTCAAAATCTTCGATCTCTTTTTGCTTTTGCTTTTGTTGAGCATCCATGATAGTCATTTATCATCGTCATTGGTATCACAACTTGCACAACGGTCCTCGACAACCAAGAGCAAGTTGTGTGATATGTATGCCTTTTGTCTCCTATTACACAAGTATATTGGTACAAAGTTACAATTTTGATTTCATTTTTTTTAAGAGAAGGGATTGAAAGGAAAAGTATCATTTTTTGTCTTGATGTACTCTAACACTAAAGATCTGAATCAAACAGAAGTCATGTTATCTGTTCGAAAAGATAGAAATAAAGAAAGAACACATTAAAAGGTAAAAGGGAAAGGGGTCAAAAACTTGTTTTTGGTCCCTCATTCTTACATATACTTTCTTTCTTCTTATTCTTCGTTTCTCAAAATAAAAAAATGGAAGAAATTTGTATAGAAAGGAGAAAGACGATTAATTTGGTGAAAGCTCAAAGGAACTGATAACCGGCGATAGATGACAGGCAATAAACTCCCCATCTGCTATTGTTTCAAAAAGAATAGTCATTCAACACCCTCACTCATTCCTCCTTCCCTTCACTCTCTGAGGAATGAACCAGATCTCTTTTGAGAAGCCATAGCTGGTTTCTCAAAACGGCAGTTTTTTTTTAGAAAATCAAAGGCCAAGACTAGGTGTTCCCTTGGTTCTTTAAAACAAAAAACCACCCAATTTTATGAAACCACTAATGTTTTACACAAAACTCTAGAAGAAAAATCGTGGTATGCAAAACCATTGCAAATCTTTGTTGTAAAAAATTATGATTGTGCTCATATAAGTCTTTCAAAATTATAGTTTATTACTATTGAAATTATGGTTTTATGTAGATATTTTTGCGTCAAAATATTGTAAAACCCTTGGGTGTTATTTTTATGGTTTTGCCCTCACTTTCTTTAAATTGCAGGGTAACCTTATTTGTGAATTTAAGATCTTGTCCTTGAATATCTAGGAATTACAAAATTGAGTTTTATGGTATTTTTATTATATTGTCCTCATTTCCATGTTAAATTCACAAAGTTATTAGCTAACAAAAATAAGTGTTGCCCTATTTTTTTTACAAAAAACCAAACACTTTGACAAAATAATTGAAACAAATAAATAGGTAAAATTATAGCTCTGCCCATTTACTTTATAAAGAATTACAAAAATAAACAAACAAGGAATTTATAGTTTTATCCCCTGATTTGTCCTAGAAATACAAGAATCTATCAAAGTTCTGTTTTTCAAAATGATATATGTAGTTTGAATGAAATTACAGACAAGAGACTGAAAATATTTGCATATTAGTGTATGCATATTTCTGTTATTGTAGTTTAGTTTATGGTTAGATTTTATTAGTTGTTTCATTGAATTATATTTAATTCCCTTTATCCATTGTTTGTTTTCTATTTTTTGTTTGAAATATATAAACACTCTTATTGTTTTCTTTGTCAAACAAATTGGAAAAGACTAAGAAATTGAATGGCCTTAATTTTTAAATATGGAAAAAAAGAATTTCATTGTCCTTAATCCTTGAGGGGTTGATTATATACTTTGGGGAAAAAATACCACGTAGACCCAATTCAACAAATGAATAATAAGAAAAATATAAAACCTTCATAAAGGATGACACAATAGATAAGGCTATTATACTTACATAAGTAGAAGCTTCATTAAGGTCTTTGAGGAATGCAAAACAACAAAAGAATTACTTATTTTAGTAACAACTAAATATGATATTATAGCTAAACTACATGTCCAATTGTTTCTTCAAAAACATAATTCTCATTAATGAAAGAAGAAGATAATATAGTTAACACTTAAACCAAATGCTAATTATGGTTGACGACTTAGTTGTAGCAAAATAAGTTGTTTCAAAATCTATGGAGATTCACTATCCTAAATAGTCTTCCTCCTTCTTAGAATATGGTAATCATAGCCTTTAGACTGAGATTTGACTTCACCCTTTTTTAAACTCCCTCTAAAACTTATAATTAAACAAAAACATATGAACAAGGATAAGAAAAAAAAATCCTAATAGCTAAGGATGGTTTAGGGTCAAGAATAGCAATAATTGAAAGAAAGCCAAAAAAAAGTTTGGAAAATATAACAAAAAAGTGGTTAAATTTCAAGAAATCACAGAAACCCACTTCTTGGATTTGTTCTGAAAATACATGAATCTGTCAAAGTTCTATTTTTTTCAAAATTATATTTGCAGTTTGATTAATATTACAGACAAGAGCCTGAAAATATTTGCAGATTAGTGAATGCATATTTCTGTTATTTGAGTTTAGTGCATGGCTAGATTTTATTAGTTGTTTCATTCAATTATATTTAATTACCTTTATCTATTGTTTATTTATTTCTTCCTTTTTGAAATATAGATTTTATAATGTTAAGAATTTCATCCTTGAAAATGATGATGATAACACTAATCATCTAGTAGATCTAGATCTATCACCATTTAAACCTATAAATACTAATTCACATGACTTTCTTAAACAAACTGAAAATTTAAGTAGACATAAATAACTTAGGGTCACATCGTCCTACATAAATGATTATTATACTTATCTTACAGAGGAAGTGTATAATTCAATAAATTTAGATGAGTTAATTGATCATTTAACTTATTAGTAAGTTATTAGCTCATTTAATTAAGAAAAAGCAATAGATGATGAAATTTAATCTATTAAGAAAAACCAAGTCTCAAAGTTGGTAGATTCAACTAAATTAAGGAAAGTCATAGGTTGTAAACGGGTTCTTAAAAAAATATAAAGTTAATTGATCAATCAACAAGTTTAAGGTGAGGTTGGTTGCAAATAGATTTTCGCAAATGGATGGATAGATTATGTACATACATATTTCCCTATTGTGAAATTTGATTTTATAAGGATTATTCTAGTTATTCCTGTATTTTATGATTTGAATTTACATGAGCTTGATGAAAAAATTAACTTCTCAAATGGTGATTTAAATGAAATTATTTATATATAGTAGTTAGAATGGTATGTTGTTGAAGGCTTGGTAGATAAAATATATAGGTTGAATAAATCATTATATAGCTTTAAACAATCACTTCCTCAATGGTATTTGATTTTTCGAAATATCATATTAGAACTTGGGTTTTTATCTAATGAACTTGACCATTATGGTTATGTTTGAAACAGTGAAAGCCAATTTGTTATTCTATATTTATATGTAGATGATATATTATTGACTAGGAATAACAATAAGATGATTGTCAAAACCAAGTCATGGTTGACCTCTAAGTTTGATATGAAAGATATGGGAAGAGGTATCATATATTTTAGTAGTAAAGATTTTTCGTAATGGAGAATCTAAACTTCTATGTTTGAGTTAAGAGCGATATATTGATTATATTCTAAAAAAGTTTAGAATAGGTAGCTGAAAACCTCAAAATACAGAGGTCAAACTAAGTAAGTTGATTGTCTTAGTGAGAGATAAAATAAGCTTAATGTTCCTTATGCATAAGTTGTGAGTAGCTTGATACATATTATGTTAGGTAAAATACTGGATATCAACCATGTATTGGTCTTGTGAGTAGATATCAAAGTAATCCTAGTTGAAAACACTAAGTTGTAAAAGAGATTTTAAGATACCTTTAAGGAAGAAAAGATTTAAAGTTTTACTTACAAGCAGATGAATTAAAAGTGGTAGGTTACTTAGATGTTGACTTTAGAGGTGGTAGTGTTTCTTGAGATTACTAGAAATATGGTTGTGTAGTATTGCATAAACAAAAAAACTAAGTCTTACAATATGGTTATAACTAGTGTTATTTGGATAAACCACTTTATACTTGACTTGAAGATGAATATAGTCAATGAGTCAGTTGTTATTTATTATAACAAAAGTACAACAATTACTCTCATTAAGAGTAGAGTCGGTAGTTCTAGAAGAAAGTATATAATGGTTAAATGTCATTATGTTCATGATATGAGAGGAATGACATAACTATATCTTACACACTAACTAGAGACATGTTGGTTGACCTGTTAACTAAATAAATTTTTTAAGATCTCTTTACAAAGCATGTTACACATATGGGTTTGAGATATGCCTATAGTCTTAGTGTAGAAACACATTGTGTGGATTATTATGTAGGAAAAATGAATTGACTACAAAAAACCGCATAACATGTTTTAGTTGCAATTCTCTTACAACTGGGAATGGTACAACTTGAAAATCCATGAAATAGTAGGAAGAAACTAGTTTATCATAATTCGGAAGTGGCCAATTATGAGAGATGTAAGCTATTGGATAGTCACTTTCGGCCTCGATAACTATCATCCGTGAAATAAGGAAAAAAAGACCCTCTTTGTTGATTGCATGAGATGCATTTTTCATAAAGATAAAATATTTTCAAAATGAAATGGTTTTGCTTTATTAAAGTAAAAGAGAATCTTACTACCACTTATGTAAGTTAGAACGTAAAGCCAAAGATGAGAATAGAAAAGAAAATGCTAGCTTAATATAAAAGAAGATGAAAACACAAACTTGTGACTACGTTATTCATCTTGATTTTCTTTCAAAAAAGCCTCTTTGTGAAAATCGTTTGAAATCTTCGATCTCTATTTGCTTTCAATTCTAATTCTATTGAGCATTCATGATAGTCATTAATCATCATCATAGACATTGTCGGTAGTAGGCCATCCACAATGGGAGACACCATCTCTTGCTAATGGAGACATAGGCCAGCCTTCATCTTGTATTCTTGGAGTCCCCAAGGGAGAAAGGGTGCACAATGCATACGTCTTGCAAAAAGGGTACTCAAGGGGATTACCATGCACATACCTTTGTTTTAAATACTGAAATTACCTCTCATCACTTTCTCTCTCCTTTTACCACCCGATTCTACCAAGGGTCTCTCTTGTCATGTCTCTTTACACTCATGATTGAAATTCCATTCATTTTTAACATTGTTTCTTTCTTCGTACCTTTACACTACATACTCTTACAAATCTTGTTGAAGAAAAAGAAAGAAGAAAGAAGGAAAAGAAAAAAAGACAATCAACAAGAAAAAATAAACCAAAAAATAAAATCAATAACAAGAAAAGAAGAACAACAAGAAGAAGAAAAGAATTAAGAAGAAAAAATCAAGAAACATACGAGTATATTTTTATGAACATCATGTAAAAAAAGAAGAGACACGGTTCCTTGAAGAGGGAGACATGCCTTAGCCGCATCCCCTACCAATAGAGAGGCACGTCTCGAGTCGGGGAGACATGCCTATATCATGTCTCAAGTTGAGAACTTGTAATTTTGATTTCGTCCAAAAACAAAATCAATACATTAAATAAATGACAAAAAATATATCAAATCAATGAAATACCCCACCAAATCACGGAAACACTCTTCGAATTGGCCCCCTTCTCTCTTTTTCTCTTCTTTTTCTTCTTCTTCCTTCTTTTTTATTTTTCTTCTCTTTTTGTCAAATTCAAAGCACTATAGGATGGTGGATGGTTCAATATCATGCACTAGATCGAGCTTTGACTTGTGGGTCATCGAAAAAACAGTGTAGGATGATTGACAATAAGGTGAGAACCCACATAGAGAGTTCCAGACAGTCAAGGACATCAAGATAATTTTTAGATTTTGGTAAGGGCAAAATCAAAATCATGGTAAAAAAGGGTGTTTGGATAGTAAAAAGGGTGTGCAAGTATCAATTCTAGTTCTCATTTAAATCTCTAAACCTATAGTTCTATGAATGCCTTGATATCCTAATATCTCTTTACTGACATGTCTATTTTGATCTTCTCCTAAACAAATCATCTCTCTTTGTAAAATCTTTTGAATTACCTCATCTAACTCCTCCCAAATATCTTTTGTATGCTATATTCTAGTATTACTTAGGATGAATAAGCACAAACTATATTTAAAGTCTCTACTCTTAATTCTAATTTCAATATCATAATTCGATCGCCATGATGGATGGTATATGCCGATCACATTATCCTTTAAGTTTTTTATTTACAATGATACAAACTCCATTTCAAACCTTTTACTTTCTTGAGTATCATAATTTAAAACATGTATCTTCCATCTCTTTTGCTTTTTTTTGTAACCCGCATTGTCTCTTATAAGCATCTTTCTCTTAATCATAGTTTATACCACCTCCATTAGCTTGTCAATCAATGTTTTGAAATTATAAGTATAATATAATTCTTGTTATCTAAGACTAAGTTTCTTATCCCTGCATCCATCTACGTTGAAAATATGAAGATCCGCTTTACAATTTATTCATTATGTTCAAGTGGTAATATAGTGGGACTAATTTCTTTGCCCACACTTATTCATGATTTATAAACACTTTCTGCAATTAATTCACTACATACAGACGAAGATGTAGAGGCCCTTGCTTTTCACTGCATTCGAGCTCTACGGTACATCGTTAAGAGAGGACATCATAATGTGATTCTCATAATATTCAAAATCCATAGTAGATAAATCCAACAAGTTTTATACTAGCCGTCAGAAGCTTAATGCAACCCTCATTTGTCTGGGCTTGGGACTGGGCATCCCTTACATAGGCGGAGTTTTACACATCATAACACATGCATCTATTTTTCTTTCTGCTCACTTATAAGAAAATGCCATGAAGAAGTTCTTACTTATTGATGTAATACCCGCAACCTCAAAAGGTGTTTTGTAGGTATAATCAAACTCCACAACCTTTCGACATGCACGTAACATTTGAATTGGAGAAGGTATGAAAATAAAATACCGTTGACACAATCCATTTCTAGTATTGTTTTATACCATGTGAGGTATCAGTAACAATACATTTGATGCAACAATTGCTGGACAACTATTCAGACACCCATTTTCTCTCATTGAATCTTTACCCTCACATTATAGATGCATCTTATTATGCTAACATTTAAGACATCATTTTGCTTCAACTCGACAAGTTATTCAAGGCTTGCAATTGACTCTTTGTTATCTTTTTTGTCAATTAATACTCAATGTTAGTCAATCTACCAGCATACACATGGCTTTTGTGATGCAAACCTAGGAGTTGATTATGCATCCAATGAACCATAGTCCACTTCCATATAACATCGACTTCACCCCCTCTTATTAGTAAAAGCAAGCATTTCATCCTTCATACTAGTCCAACACTCGTTTTCAACATGAGCTTGTTTGGTGCATCTTTATTTGCCACATCTTTCACATACCATACCTCTTCTATGTTCATGTTTTGAACAAAGTTAGAATTGCAGTGTTGATATTCCTTCAAATATGCATGGTAGCTATATCAATCTCAAATATGGATGATCAACTTTATTACCCTTGAAGTCAACAAATGCATCACGGCAATTAGCATTGTCGTATATCTACAATCAATAATTACATCGTTCTCTACACCAGTCATCATTTGTTTGATATCTAACAATATACCGTCAGTTACAATACAATCATCATTAGTCGTACATACATAATTAGTCAATATTGGGTCGTCCTCTAACATTGTATAACACAATTAACACTAAATTAGACGCCCTTATTTGAAGGTGAAACATGAATAGTTTGAAGTAAGGATGCAGATGTAGCCTGCTCTTTGTCTCCCCCAATGAGGAGATTTAACTCGGTTGTGCCTACCTCAAGAAACAGCTTCGATACATCTCCCCTTGAGGTGCGACCCAAGGAAATTGCATCATTAGTTGTGGATCCCCTCAAGGAGAGATGTAAGCACGATGTGTCTCAACTAAAGAGAAACAGTTAAGTTACATCTCCGTGCATCTCTCTTTGAGGGAAGATGCAGTAAAGCACATCTTGTCTTTGAGAGAGACCCAGTTAAGATGCGTCGCTCTAATATTGAGAGAGAAAAGAGGGAGACTAATTGACAAAGACAGAGTGGGAGCATGACAGGGAGCAACACTTTCATCCACAAGATGGGCAGGAGTCCATCAAGATGAGCAATAGAGGTCATCAAATGGGAAGAGTGAGGTAGACAGTAACGAACTACAACACGATGATCTTCAAAGAAGATTAGAGAGCACAGTAAATACGGCAAATCAGCAAGAGCAAGAGAGATAAAATGAATGAAGGGTTGTTTAGAGATGTACACAAGGAGTGCGGATAGTAAAAAAGGGTGTTTAGATAACACCCATTTCTTTATTCATTTCCTACAGAGAAGTGTAAAATTCCAACCATAATTGGGTTCACCACGAGGTAGTGTATTCCTTTGCATTGTTTTATTCGACCTGGTTGCTTTACACAGGTTACTGGTTCGAAATTAAGAGAGCCCATTCTGCTATGGACAGTATCCGCATAATTTTTAATGAATGATTTTATGTGTTGCCAAATAATTCTTTAATATTTCTGAACATAATTTACCCCATTATCTGACATGATAATTCTGATATGTGCCTAAAATTGCTTCTTAATAAATTTACGAAATAAAAAAAATATAGTTGCAACTTCATCCTTACATTTCATCAAATAAACAATAGTAAACCGAGAGTAATCGTCAATGAAAGAAATAAAATATTTATTTCCAATAATAACAGTAATTGGGCATAACCTCCATACATCTGAATGTATCAAACTAAATGCATAAGTGATCTCATAGGTCAGTAATGACCAAATCCATGCGAAAACAAGTCTTGCCCTTAGCCCAGCATGTACCTCCGTTTCCTTGTAAAAAGGGTCGTTCATTTCGAAATTAAAAGGCTCAGCTCCCCCCGGCTTCTTGCGACATGCAGATCAGTTATGAATTCTTTTTCTTAAGACTTCATGCTTCTTCATGATTCACCAAGACACATTTGTTAAGGAGGAGGGAGAGAATGACCAGTATTTTGAGTTGCACGAAACCCGCAACGTGGAAAACCTACCTTTTCACTACGAGTCCAAGGGTTTTTGTTTCATGACTTCGACAGCAAAAGATCATATAGATTAATTTTCTCTCTTGGATCATACAAGCACTGAAACAAAGGCTACGAAAATGTCACGTTAGATTTAGCAACTTCACCCATCCCGTGTGCCACTCAATCTGTTAGAGGGAGATGACATGCTATCCATCGCATCCATGTCTAATCATGAAAATCTAACAAGGGAGAGGTTCTGCTGACGACAGCCACCACCATCATCAGCACTACCCACATTTCTGACACCAAATAATCGTTTACTTCGGCCACAACACTGGAAGTGGGTCCAGTTCATACATTTTCCCCGAAAGTGGTGATACAAGGAACTCTTACAGTGCCTTCATGTTTACGTCCATTTATGCACCGACCTCGAAAATCAGTGTTATCAGCGAAATGATGACTGAAGCATGAGCTTTACAAAGAATTTCTACACCTAAAAACAATACATTTCTGTAGAGCTTAATTAGAGCATACTTTACAGGAAAGTCATTCTGAGGGCATTTTGGGCATTCATCATAATTGTACATCTCATGAAAATGTATAGCCAAAATTCATTTACAAACACGATCCTCAATCGCTTTCCTTTGTGTATCCACTTGTTTCTTCTGCAACTTGTTCCCACACACCAGCAATCTTCTCTGCATACCCAGCCTATTAAGAAACCAAACATATAGCATTTTGTTACTCCAGTGCCAAACAGGGGAAGGCAAGGATAAAAAGAACGAAGTAACCATCAAACTTTGTAATTCAGGTTACACCATTCAAAACTCATTAAGGCTTTTGCAATGTGTATCTTCCAACGCAAATACACGATAGATGAATCACGCCAATGAAAGATTTCATTAGAAAAGATTTATCTCTTCGTTGTTTGAGCATGACCTGTTTACACAGGCTACGATTCTCAAGGAGGCTTAAGGATCTACTCATCTAATAAACCCGAACATCACACACTATATGGCACGCTCTACAATGATCAAAATTTACTTTGCACGCTAAAATTTTTTATTTTTGCACTAAAATATAGATATCTCGTTAAGGCTAATATGAACAAGGCTACAACTAAGAATTACAAACTACTAGGAAGTAGGAACATAAAAGCAAAAGTAATTATATGACATAAAATAACTGAAAGATTGTTGCCGAGTTAAGTTGTGTCCCCTGGCTTCTCTTTTATGCACCTGTTTATAATTGTGGATCAAGGGTTATTCCACTACATGAACATACTATAGTAGTTCATATTGTGTTGGATCATGACTAATGGTAAGAAGAGTTGTTGGTGCCACCTTTCTTGATTTTAGAGACAATGTTCATAATTTTAGGGCAGACATAACCACCTCCATGAGGTTAGAGCTGATGCCGATAACTTAAGGAAAAAATTACATGCCTTACCATAAACAAGGGGATGACATAAACTACCTCCATTAACTAGCTAAACTGCCTGTCACTACAAAGTTCCCATTAAACATAATGAATAATAGTAGCATTCATGGGGCATAATTTAAATCTTGAAAGGGGATTGGTGCACTTTTGATCATAGGATTGTGCTTTTTCTTTTGAAATTCAGATCTGGGTTCCTCCTCTCTTTTTGTTATGCTCATTTAATGGAATTCACACTCCATTGTGGGGCAGCACCCAAGGAAAGAGAAAAGCCACACTCATCATCTCCTCCTCTTTCTTCTTCTTCTTCTCCTCCTCCTCCTTCTTCTCCTTCTCCTCCTTCTTGTTCTTGTTCTTGTTCTTCTTCTCTTTTTCACTTTTTATGATCGTTGATAGGAGTGCTGCAAGACATGTCGATTATGACTTAAGTATGTCTCAATTTTACTATTCTAGATCAGCATTATATACTTGCATGAGGAATTATTGTTTGTATCCATTCTGGGTGTATCAATTTCTGTTGGTTTTCTAATTTCTTATTTCATACCATGTAAGGGATCACCCTAGCATGGCCGGCTCCAAGCCCAGATAAAGGGGGAGGGTTGCGTTAGGCTTCCGACAACCCGCGTAAAACTTTGTCGGATTTATTTATCATGGATTCTACAAATTATGATAGGACTCTGTGGAAACAAAGAATCCATGTAGCCAACCCCATCTAGCATGGGAAAAGGCTTAGTTGTTGTATAAGTCGATTTTGGTCTGCATCTATTTCGTCTTTGGTGTTCAGTCTATCTTAAAAAATATTAAGCCATTGCTTATTACACCCTCTAATGAAACTCGGTCCATGCAGGTTCAGTTCGCGCCAAACTGCATCAATACCAATTGTAACAGTTAGCTGTCTGTGCTCAGCAATGAGTTATCTTGTAGACCAAAGTTTTGGGGTTGGCATAAATCATAATCTGTACCTTTTGTTGGTTTTCCTTGAGTTGGGTGTTTCTGTCATGATTTGTCTCATGAAGTCTGGTTTCTGTTATATGCTAAGTGTGCCTGTTCTCATCTATTCAATTTCTTTTGAATGTCCATGTAAGTTTAGTCTTCATATTTGGAATGTTGACTCAATTTAGTTCGGCTAGAAGTGCTAACTGTTAGTCTTTCTTTTTGGGGGGAACAATTGTGTTAGGCATATCATCATAGTACCTTTGTACTATGATAATACAAAAACTCTTATGTCTTAATGTAAGTCATGTTGAGAAACCCACCGTCCAGCACCTGATAGCCTGTAGCAAACTGATTTCCATCGTACCCCTATCTGTGTTAGGTGTCATGCTTCTCAAATTGAGCCTCATAGTACAGTTTTTTTTTTTGTGGTAACACTTGGTTAATGATTTCATATGTGATGCTTTGAATTCTTTATATGCAAGGCATTGTCTTATATATGTAATGAAGTTCGGCATGTGTTCAAAATTTTCCTTATCCATATCCAGTACCTAAATTGGTTCAGTCCTGAGGTAATTCAATCTTGGTCTAATGGTGATCTTTGTTTAGTTTGCAATATCATAGGTCATGGGGAAGGATACAATTCTGAAGAAGCCGATTTTGTTTTGGTTAATGATCTTCCTTTACCCTAATGACTTTGTCAATGTCATTCAACGATCCTTGTTCTTTCTCCACAAACAATTGTTATGTGTGAGATTAAAAGAGAGAGCTTGGCATGAGCCCCCATGGGACTGCTGCTATCAAGGAATAATCCTGTGATGTCTCTGTGGCAGATTCATTCAATAAAACAATTCAGTTTTAACATGGTATAAGAGCCATAATGAGCCACCAATTGCTGCCATTGACTGCTGGTGGTGGCTAACTCATTCAATAGAACCATCATATGCTGTTGAGTGCAAAACAGAACTACTGGTTGCAGTTTCTGCAAAATCAGCTGGCTTGGATTGGTAGTTGTGGTGTTGGAAAGACGACCAGTAGAGTGTTGGGTCAGTGTCCTAGTCATTGGAAACTAGAGGATTAGCGGATTGAAGTGTCTCCGCTGGATTACAACAGAAATCTTGTCACAGGTTAGTTTGTTTGAGTGGGCCCTTGTGCAAGAAGGGAGATTATGGCCTATAAAGGCAAACATATTGAAGTTCCATATCAAATTTCAAAAGGTCAAACAGGAGACAAGCTCGAAGCATTTCAGATAACAAACGTGAAACTGAATGGGAAGAACTACCTAGAATGGGTCACATCCATAGAACTGACAGTCTTAGCTAGAGGAAGATGGGATTTTCCTATAAGCAGTCACCCACGCTCGATAAAGGCAGTCTGACCTATTTCAATTGGAGAATAGATGATACTATGGTGTCTTCTTGGCTGTTGCAGTCCATGGTGCCTTCAATTGGAAGAACATTCATGCATTTATACTCGCCATTAGACATTTGAAGGGTTATATCTGAAACATATCGTAGGAGGAAAAATGTTGTAAAAGAATATGAGATCGTAGAAAAGAATAGAAGGTAAGGCAAACATATTGAAGTTCCATATCAAATTTTAGAAGGTCAAACAAGAGACAAGTTGGAATCGTTTCAAATAACAAACGTGAAACTTGAAGGCAAGAACTACCTAGAATGGGCCAAATCCATAGAACCGATAGTCTTAGCTAGAGGATGATGGAATTTTCTTATAAACACTCACCCACCCCCGATAAAGGCAGCCCGGCATATTTCAAATGGAGAATAGATGATGCTCTGATGTCTTCTTGGCTGGTGCAGCCCATGGTGCCTTCAATTGGAAGACCATTCATGCATTTAGACTCGGCATCACACATTTGGAGGGTTGTATCTGAAGCATATTTTAAGAGGAAGAATGTTGCAAAAGATTATGAGATCTTACAAAAGATTAGAAGGTGCAGCAAGTAAATAGGACGATTAGTGAATATTATTATAACCCACGTGATTTGTAGGATGAGGCAATTCTATACAAGCATCAAGTGCACCGCATGTTCTAAGGGAAAAAGCGAAGAGGCTGAAAAATGCAAGGTATTTGATCTTTTATGGGGTCTCTTCTAAGTATGAAGTTGTTAAAGTTAACATTCTAGAGAGAGAAGAACTTCCCTCTTTTGGTACAATTTATTCTTTACTTTTTAGAAAGGAAGATAAAAGAGGACTAGGAAAAAAAGATGTCTCCAATCCTGATAAGACTGCATTTCTTGCTAAAAATCAATATCAATCCAATCGTGGGAAAAGAGGATCTGGTTCTTGAGGTAGAGGACATGGCAGCCTCTATGTCGAGGAAAAAAAAAGTTGAGATGCTCTCATTGTAGTAAGAATCGTCATATAAAAGAACAATGTTAGAATCTAATCGGTAAACCCAATTTTATCAAGAATAAAGTAAACTAACAAATATCTCAGAAAGTTCATCAGAGAGCACATATATGGGTACTATTACTAAACTGCTAAAGCATATCGCACGATTGAAATCACGGTTTGGTGAGCAGCCTCCTACTTCTGAGTCCCAAGCCACTATAGCTCAAACTTCATCAATAGTGGTGAGTAATTCTACTTTTTCTCGTACATGAGTTGTAGATTCTGTTGCAATTGATCATATGGGTGCAGCTGATCATATGGTTGGGGATCAAAATTGTTTGTCTAATTACCAGCTCCTTCGTAACAAGGAGCCCATCATATTGATCAGCAACTCTAAGACATTCATCATGAGAAAGGAAAGTAAAAAAAACTTCTTTATTTTACTTACCCACTATTATGCATGTCCCAAGTTTTCCTGTCAACTTGTTATCAATAAACTTTCTCACCAAGAATCTAAATTACTCGGTTACTTTTTCTCTTTCTGTCAGTTTTTATCAGTATCTAAAAATGAGGAGAATCTTTGACCATGGTACCTTGAAAAGAGGGTCCTATATCCTTGAAGACCCTATGGTGACATCCACAGCTCATACACTTTTAGTCACGACTACTAACTACTAAGCCTTTTATCATACTAGATGAAGTTGGCTACATGGATTCTTGTTTCCATGGAGCCCTATCATAATTTGTAAGATCCATGATAAATAAGTCCGACAAAGTTTTACACTAGCTGTCGGAAGCCTAACGCAAAACTCCGCCCATGTAAGGGATCACCCTTGCATTGCCGGTCCCAAGCCCGGATAAAGGAGGAGGGTTGTGTTAGGCTTCCGACAGCCAGCGTAAAACTTTGTCGGATTTTATAACATGGATTACAAAAATTATGAGCATTGCTTTGGGGCGTCCCCGCCTAGCGACGTGTTGTAGAGCCGGAATGCAGTAAGAAGTAAGCAAGGGCCACTACATTTTCGCCCGAATGTAGTGAATCAATTGCAGAGAGGGTTCCTACATCATAGACGGGTGTGGGTAAAGAAGTTACTCCCGCTACATTGCCGCCCGAATGTAGTGAAAATTTTTCAGAGAGGGTCTCCGCATTTTGATTATAGATGGATGCGGGGGGTTAAGGAAACTAGTCCTAGATAATAAGATTCGTATTGGTTCTTGGAATATCATAACATTATCGGGTAAGCTAATGGAGGTGGTAGATACTATGATTCGGAGAAAGATTCATATTCTATGTTTACAAGAGACAAAATGGGTTGGAGAAAAAGCAAAGGAGATAGAGGATACAGGTTTTAAATTATAGTACTCAGGTAAAGAAAAGGCTCGAAACGGAGTTGGTATTATCAAAGTGATGGAAGAATTGATGGAGATGTTACACAGAATTAATACTTGGTTAAAATGGAGAGGAGCATCAAGTATTCTTTGTGATAAGAAGATACCATTAAAATTAAAATGTAAATATTACAGAGCAGCAATTAGGCCTGCCATGTTTTATGGTTATGAGTGTTGGGCAGTTAATCATCAACATGTACAAAAGATGTGTGTGACAGAAATGAAGATGTTGAGATGGATGAGTGGTCATACAAGAAAAGGCCGTATACATAATGAGGTTATTAGAAACAAATTAGGAGTGGCACCAATAGAGGATAAAATGAGAGAATCGTTTAAGATGGTTTGGACATATAGAAAGAAGATCAAAAGAAGAATCGGTAAGAAGGTTAGAAAAACTAAAATTGGAAAGTATTAAAAGAGGTAGAGGACGACCACAAAAGTGTTGGAAAGAAACAATAAAGAATGATCTAGCTTATTGGGAGTTAACTGCGAATATGGCACACGATAGGGATCTGTGGAAACAAAGAATCCATGTAGCTGACCCCGTCTAGTATGGCAAAAGGCTTAGTTGTTGGTTTGTCGGAAGCCTAACGCAACCCTCCTCCTTTATCCAGACTTGGGACTGGCCATGCAAGCGTGGAGTGTTTTAGCCACAACTACTAACAACAACAACAACAACAACAAGCTAGACGGGGTCGGCTACATGGATTCTTTGTTTCCACAGATCCCTATCGTGTGCCATGTTAGCAGTTAACTCACAATAAGCTAGATAATTCTTTATTGTTTCTTTCCAACACTTTTGTGGTCGTCCTCTACCTCTTTTAGTACTTTCCAATTTTAGTTTTTCTAACCTTCTTACCGGTTCTTCTTTTGATCTTCTTTCTATATGTCCAAACCATCTTAAACGATGTTCTCCCATTTTATCCTCTATTGGTGCCACTCCTAATTTGTTTCTAATAACCTCATTATGTATACGGCCTTTTCTTGTATGACCACTCATCCATCTCAACATCTTCATTTCTGTCAGACATTTTTTGTACATGTTGATGATTAACTGCCCAACACTCAGAACCATAAAACATGGCAGGCCTAATTGCTACTCTATAATATTTACCTTTTAATTTTAATGGTATCTTCTTATCACAGAGAATACCTGATGCTCCTCTCCATTTTAACCAACCAGCATTAATTCTATGTGTAACATCTCCATCAATTCTTCCATCACTTTGAAAAATTGACCTTAGGTATTTAAAACTTTCCTTTTGGGGAATACAATGTGTGCCAATTTTAATTTCTATGTCCTCTGCAGTAGCCAAATGATCAAACTTACATTCCATATATTCTGTCTTTGTTCTACTAAGTCGAAGGCCTTTGCTTTCTAATGTTTCTCTCCATAGTTCCAATTTTCTATTAACTTTTTCCTTAGACTACTCCACTAATACAATGTCATTTGCAAATAACATACACCAAGGTACTTCATCTTGAATATATTTTGTTAACTCATCCATCACCATTATAAATAAGTATGGACTTAAAGTTGATCCTTGATGTAACCCAATATTAACTTCAAAGAAGTTTGTCGTTCCTTCATGAGTCCTCACACATGTTTTTGCACCATCATACATGTCTCTTATAAGGTTAATATATGTCAATGGGATACCTCTTTTTTCCAATGTTCTCCAAAGAACCTCTCTCGATAGTCTATCATAAGCTTTTTCTAGATCAATAAATATCATGTGAAGGTCTTTCTTTTTTGCTCTAAAATGTTCCATAAGACGTCTCAAAAGGTGAATCGCTTTAATAGTAGATCTACCTGACATAAATCCAAATTGGTTCTTTGTTGTACTTGATACTTGTCTTAACCTATGTTCAATAATTCTTTCCCATAATTTCATAGTATGGCTCATTAACTTGATACCTCGATAATTCGCACAATTTTGAATATCTCCCTTGTTCTTATATATGGGTATAAGTGTACTTGCTCTCCATTCCTCGGGCATCTTTTGGTTTTTCCATATTTCATTAAATAGTCTTGTGAGCCAAGTGATTCCTATTTCTCCTAGTATTTTCCAAACTTCTATAGGAATATTATCTCGTCCTACCGATTTACCACTCTTCATATGTTTAAGAGCCTCTTTGACTTCATTCTTTTGAATACGTCGGTAGAAATTGTGATTTACTAACATCTTTATTTTCATTAAAAAGCTTATAAAAATAGTTTTTTCATCTATTTCTTATATCATCATTTGTCACTAGAATTTTTTTATCCTCGTCTTTTACGCATCTAACATAATTAAGATCTTTAGTTTTCTTATCTCTAGCCCTAGCTATCCTAAAAATATCTCTTTCACCCTCTTTTGAGTTGAGTTTTTTATATAAGTCCTCCCAAATCTTAGCTTTTGCTTCACAACGGCCTTTTTCGCTTCCTTCTTTGCTTTCTTATAAGCTTCTAAAGTTTCACTAGTTTTCTTAGCATAATGTAATTTGTAACATACCCTCTTTGTCTTGATTTTATTTTGTACTACTTCACTCCACCACCAAGCTTCTTTTTGTGCTGGTACACCTCCCTTAGATACCCCTAACACATCTTTTGCCACTTTTCTAATATGTATAGCCATATTGGTCCACATATCACATGGTGTGCCAACATAATTCCAAGCATCTCCTTGAAGGACTTTCTGTTTAAATATATCTTCTTTCTCGCTTTTGAGGTTCCACCATTTAGTCCGAATAGCTCGATGCACTCTTTTCTTCTGTGTCCATTTTTTTATTTGTAAATCCATAACTAAAAGTCGATGTTGGGTGGTTAAGCTTTCTCCTGGAATTACCTTACAATCTTTACAACACGCTCTATCTTTTTTTCTACAAATAAAGTAATCAATTTGTGTTTGTGATAAGCCACTCTTATAAGTAATTAAATGTTCATCTCGTTTTTTGAAGATTGTATTGGCTATAATGAGATCAAATGACATAGCAAAATTTAAAATCTCCCTACCTTCCTCATTTATATCCCCAAAACCAAAGTTTTCATGAATCCCTTGATATCCTAATGCCTCTTTACCGACATGTCCATTTAAATCTCCTCCTAAACAAATCATCTCCCTTTGTGGAATCTTTTGAAACACCTTATCTAACTCTTCCCAAAAAACTGTCTTTATACTATCTTCTAGTCCTACTTGGGGTGCGTAAGCACAAACTATATTCAAAACCTCTGCTCCTAACACTAATTTCAACATCATGATTCGGTCACCATATCGTTGTATGTCTACTACACTCCTTTAAATCTTTATTTATGATAATACCAACTCCGTTTCGAGCCTTTTCTTTACCTGAGTACCATAATTTAAAACCTGTATCCTCTATCTCCTTTGGTTTTTCTCCAACCCATTTTGTCTCTTGTAAACATAGAATATGTATCTTTCTCCAAATCATAGTATCTACCACCTCCATTAGCTTACCCAATAATGTTTTGATATTCCAAGAACCAATACGAATCTTATTATCTAGGACTAGCTTCCTTACCCTCCGCATCCGTCCATAATCAAAATACGAAGACCCTCTCTGAAAATTTTTCGCTACATTCGGGCAGCAATGTAGCAGGACTAACTTCTTTACCCACACCCGTTCATGATGTGAGAACCCTCTCTGCAATCGATTCACTACATTCGGGCGAAAATATAGTGGCCCTAGCTTACTTCTTACTGCATTCGGGCTCTACAGCACGTCGCTAGGCTGGGACGTCCCAAAACAATGCTCATAATTTTTGTAATCCATGTTGTAAAAATCCGACGAAGTTTTACGTTGGCTGTCGGAAGCCTAACACAACCCTCCTCCTTTATCCGGGCTTGGAACCGGCAATGCAAGGGTGATCCTTTACATGGGCGGAGTTTAGCCACAACTACTATAAAAGAAAATTTTGATTATGGCATGATCGCTTGTGTCAAAAAATTGGGTGTGTGATTCTCAGTATTTCTCTTGAGTCTATTAATGTAGTTCTACATTGTGATTTTTGTCGGAACACAAAACATCATCATGTTTTCTCATCTTATAGTGAGTCTAAAAAGTCACAACCTTTTGAGTTTGATTCATTTTGATGTTTGAGGCAGTGTTGTCTGACGCGTATCGTATCGTGTATCGCTGGGCTCCACGATACGGGCGTATCGTATCGTATCGTATCGTATCGTACTTTAATATTAAAATAATGTAAAAATAATTAAAAATTAATAAAAAATAGTAAAAAATCGAAAAAAATCAAGAAAAAATCACGAAAAATCTGATAATTGCTTTAAATTCATATAATGTAAGTTTAGTACAGATTGAGCATTCAACATTGAACAATTGCATCCAAATTTATATATTTTGAATCCAAAAAATAAAATACAGACATAGTTTACACTTTACAGTACACTACAGTTACATATAATGTTACATTTTACAAATTGTAATCAGGATCATCAACTAAATAATCTTCATCTTCTCCTTGTTGCAGATCCTCATCATCATCAGCCACGCCCACACCTTCTTCTTCAAAATCAAATTCTTCATCTCCATAATGTTGTTGCGCTCCTTCCAAATTAATCCAGGCAACGTCTTCTTCTGTTAGGAGGGCATTTTCTTCAGTGTCTTCCATAACCCAATCTTCTAATATATCAAAATTATCCAAACTTATTGGATCGAACTGACTTTCTTCTCTATTTACTTTTTTTAATTGCCTACGACACAAACAAAGATAAACAATTAGTAAGTAATATTAACAATTGAAAACTGAAGTTAAATAATATCGAATTGAAAATTTGAAAGTAATACAACATTACCTTTCACGAAGGCGCATGTTACAACGAATATAAACCAAATCATTAAGCCTTTTGTGTTCCAACCTGTTGCGCTTTTTTGTATGGATGTGTTCAAAAACACTCCAATTTCTTTCACAACCTGTTGCACTACAGGTTTGGCTTAAGACTCTAACTGCAAAATCTCTAAGGTTTGGACAATCACTTCCAAACCTGTTCCACCAAACATCTGTAAAAAAAATATAAACATTAGAGACATAATAATCCACAGTAATGTAAGATGCAACTTAAATATGAAAATAAAAATGTACCTGGACGCATCGTAGAGCGGTTGCGAATTGCAACAGGCAAACCCATCAAGTGAAGAGCATTATCATATATCTCCATCTCTCGATGTATCGCATCTACTATGCTCTCATCAGGGACTAATCTGTCGATGCATTCAATGATTCCTCGATTAACCTCACCGTCCCTTTTGAAGGTTGCTGAGTACCTCAATGATGGGTTTAGATAGTAGGCTGCTGCATGAATAGGCTGATGCAATTGTTTATTCCATCTACTATCAATTATTTTCCACACGGGCACATAATCTCTTTTTTTTCCATTAAAGTTATTTCTGATTGCTTCTTTTGCCCTGTCCATGGATTCATAAAGGTAGCCCATAGATGGTTTCTCCTCGCTGTCAGCCAATCTCAAAACTTTCACTAAAGGACAAGTAATTTTCAATAATCTGATACATGCATTCCAAAATGAACTTCTAAAAACCGTTTCTGCAATCTCATTTAACTTTCTGTTCCTTCTGTTTTGTGGCAACTCTGCAAATTGTTGCCACTCATCTGAGGAGAACATTCTCTTTAAAGCTTGCTTCTGTCTCACAATACTCTGTACAGATAAGAAGTTTGTTGCAAACCGAGTTGCAGCTGTGCGAAGAAGCTCTGCACCTTCTGTGTATCTCCTCATCATACATAAAACAAATGCATGGTTGTAAATAAATTTTGTAATATCTTGGCAACACTCAGTTGCTGCCTTTATTTCATCCATCTCACCGATGTCCTCGAGGATGAGATCTAAACAATGGGCTGCACATGGTGTCCAGTAGAAAGTCCCATAAATATCAGCTAACTCCTTTCCGGCTGCTTTGTAGTTAGGTGCATTATCTGTAATCAATTGGACTACATTTTCTAGCCCAACCTCTTGTATAACCTTATCAAATTCCTCTCGTAGGATCTCTGCAGTGTGCCTCTCCTCTGACATATCTAGAGATCTCAAAAACATGAGTCCTTTAGGACAATATACAAGAAAGTTTAGCAATGTCCTTCCTCGCCTATCGGTCCATCCATCTGCCATGATAGTGCATCCTGTTTCCTTCCACGATTGTCTCAAAGTCGAACAGTATTGCTGCACTTCAATCACGGTCTGATCTAATATCTTCCCTCTCAACTTTTGATAAGAGGGCATCCTGTATCCTGGACCAATGTTAGCAATTGCATCTGCCATTGCTTGAAAATGAAAACTGTTTGCTGCATTAAATGGAATGCATGTATCATAAAACCATCTGCCCACTGCAAGGTCTGCTTGATCGTGCAGTTGTTCTGAAGCCATAGCAGCACGAATTCCTGACTGAGCACCAGGTGTAGTGGAAGGAGGAAAGAACGAATGTATGCTAGAAGAAGAAGCTCTTCCTCTACTCCTTCCTGAACTTCCTCTTCTGCCACCTCCAAAGTCTTCAGATGCAACCCTCTTTCCTCTGCTAGGTGCTCGCGAACTGCTACTACCAATATCTGTTCTAGCATCTGAAGGCAAACTATCAGTGAATCCAACTCCAGTGGCAGTAGCATCATCAGCTTCTTCACACATCTGGAAATCATCCTTTTGTTGTCTCCTTTCCTGTATGCTCTCAATCATCTGCAAGCATTGCCATTTAATACCTTCTGGCACACTTCTAACTCTGCCTGTGCATGGAGCAACTTCTTTCTTGGTTCCTGCTAGGTGGTGTTTCAATCTTGAAATTCCACCACTAACCACCTTTTCACAAAATAAACATCTGATTTTTAACCTTGAACCCTCAACTGGTATACCCCACTGCCATGCCGGATCATCAGACTTTGAATGAGAGTCTCTACCACCCCTTCCTGCCATCTCAATGGAGTACTTTAATTCAAACAAAAACCTGAAAATAAAAGCACTTCGTAAATCCCCCAATCTTCAAATAACACTCAAATCGAGTGTCTCCCACTTCATGAATGCAATAAAAATCGTATACACACACTTAATAACTTCATATTTTGTCATTCAGAAAAAAAACCCGAAATAACACAAAAAACAATAAATATAAAGGAAAAAAAGGAAAAAAACATTAAAAATATACCTAAATCCGAGTTTGGAGGCTTGAACGGACACCGTAGGGCACGATTTTAGAGCTTTGAACACCAAGGAGGCGAAAACCGACTCTTAGGGAGCTTGAAAAACCCAAAAGGAGAGAGGAAACCCGCGAAAAATCGCGGGTTTCCCTCGGGCCGGGACCCTTTATAAGGGTCCCAGGGCGTATCGCCCGTATCGTACGATACGGGCGATACGCACCGTATCGTGCGATACGGGCCGTATCACACGATACGGTGCGATACGCCCGCACCTGCGATACGGGGGCCCGTATCGTATCGTGGTGGCCCACGATACGATACGTATCGCACCGTATCGTACGATACGGTGCGATACGGACAACACTGGTTTGAGGTTCATGTTGGTCTCTCTCTCTCTCTCTATATATATATATATATATACATATTATAATTTAAAATAATACACATACACCAAAGACACATATTATATATATAACTCATTCCTACTATAAGGACCCTTGCATTCTCATTACTTTTTAGGGGCATGAATGTAATATGGTTGTAGAAAATTAACTCACATACCTAGAAAATCATTAACGCATTCATCAATGGATGAGATTTTTGAAGCAAGGAGCCAGCGCCTCCATGGTTGCCGCAGCCTCTCTCTTTATTCTTTTGCTTAAAACACTAAGTACACTTGGGGCATTGTTTATACTGGATTCTAACTTGAAAGACTAAGTTGCCTTTGATTAGTGACACTAATTATACTTGACCCACTTACATAATTCTAAATACAAAAACATAAAAACAATGCAAAAACATAAATATTAATTCAATCTTCAACACGCCCCCTTAAGTTGGGTCTTCAAGACTTGAAACACCCAACTAGCCGAGAGCTTTCTTTAACCCATTGGCTATAACTTGTTTTGTAAGAATATCTGTCAATTGATCTTCAGAACGAACATGAATAATATTAAAAATTCCTTATGAAATTTTCTCTCTAATAAAGTGACAGTCAACTTCAATATGTTGGGTCCTCTCATCAAAGACTGGATTAGAAACCATTTGTAGAGTTGTTTTAGTATCAGTGAAAAAATTAATTAGAATGATCTTTTCTAGGCCAATTTCTTCCAATAGTGATAAAATCCATAAGCCTTCACACATGCCGAGAGCAATTGCACGATATTTTGCCTCTGCACTTGATCTAGCCACTACAGATTGCTTTTTACTCTTTCAAGACATCATATTACCTCCTAGGCATACTATATAACCTATGGTAAACTTTCTATCAACTTTGGAGCCAGCCCAATCGGCATCTAAATAGATTTCGAGATCAAGTGATGAATTTGGGGCATATGATAAACCATAAGTGATTAATGACTTAAGTATCTAATGATGTGAAATACAGTACTAATGTGGTGCTTAGATGGAGAATGCATCCATCAAATTATATTCTTCTAATAGTGACATATATAAGTCTAGAATATATTTTATTTGACTTAAAAATAAACAATCTTTATTCCATATAAATTCAATCCCCAGGAACTAATGTAGTATGCCCAAATCATTTAAGTCAAATAATATATTTAGTTGTTCTTTTAGAATAGCAATGCCTTCTGTATCGTCACCTATGATGATGATGTCATCAACATATACCAATAATATAATGGTTTTCATGTCTCGATTGATAAATAGTGTATGATCACTAACACACTGTTTGAAACCCAAACTCATAATATCATCATTGAATTTTTGAAACCATGCTCTTGGTGATTGTTTCAAACCATAAATCGATTTCTTTAGTTTGCATTTTGATTTCTACCCTTGATCATACCCAGGTGGTAGATCCATGTAAATATCTTCCATAAGGTCTCCTTGAAGAAAGGCATTTTCCACATCCAACTACCATAAGTCTCATCTTTGATTGACAGCCACACTTAGAATAATCCTAATAGTATTTATTTTTGCCATTGGTGCAAATGTTTCTTTATAGTCAATACCATATGATTGACTATAACCTTTAGCCGCTAATCTGGCTTTATACCTTTCTATATTTCCATCAACCTTCTACTTCATTGAATACACCAATTTGCAACCCACTGTTTTCCTTTCTGGTGGTAAATCTACTAGTTCACAGGTCTTGTTTCTCACTAATGCTGCAATTTCTTCTTTCATGGTTGTCTTCCACTCTGAATGTTGCTCTACCTCTTCAAATGTTTTGGAAATATAAGTATTATTTGCATTCACCACAAACAAACTGATATTCTTTGGATAATTAGTGTATGAGACTATCTTTTGTAGTGAATATTTTGCATTTTCAAAGTTTTTTTTTTCGAACTGCAATAGGTAAATCATCAAGATCACTAGCAAAATTTTGAGAAATTTCCTTAGTAGGAATCATATCTGATTTGGGGTGAGGATTTTGATCTAGGGTAGCAGACTAATGCGGGAGGAAGGTCTTCCCTTTACCTCTAGTATAAACTTGCCATTTATTTTTTTGAAAAGATTGCATCTCCTCTTCTTTTCTTCTAAGTTCTGGTTGATCTTCAATTGGTGGAAGAGGTATCACATTAGGCGAATGAATATCTGATGATTGGACTTTTTGCTTGCCATAAAAAGGTGTATCTTCATAAAATATAACATCCATCGTAACATATGATCTTTTTCTAAGATCATAACATTTATACCCTTTTTTAGTAGAGGAATATCCTAAGAAGATACATTTAACAGTCCTAGCATCTAATTTATCTCTCAAGCCATTGTGTATTTGAACAAAACAAGTTCACCCAAACACCTTTGGTGATAGATGAAACTGTTTTTAGGAAGGACATAAGGAGTAAAATGGAGTATTACCATTTAGAACCCTGCTACGCATACGGTTTATGAGAAAAATTGTTGTTAAGACTGCTTCTACCCAATAGAATTTTGGAACATCATAACCAATCAAAAGAGTTATAGCCACCTCTAGAATGTGTTTGTTTTTTCTTTCAGAAACACCATTTTGCTGTGGAGAATAGGAACATGCGGTTTGGTGCAAAATCCCATGGTTTAAGAAATATTAATGTAGTGATTGAGACATAAATTCCCATCCATTATCACTTCGAAATGTTTTAATGGTGTAATGAAATTGAGTACGCACAAACTGATAATATATGGGAAGAATGTTTCTCACCTCCTCCTTAGTTTTCATGAGATATATCATGGTAAACTTAGTACAATCATCAATGAATGAAATAAAGTATATCTGACCATATAGAGAAGTAATAGAACATGGGCCCCAAACATCATAATGAACAATCTCAAAAGGTTTAGAGGATTTTTCTTCATTCAAAGAAAATTAAACACGATGGTGTTTTGCCTTCTGGTACGTGTAAGTCATTACAATGAAAAAATTCAGGCAATAACATCTTAATTTTAGATAAAAGTAAATGTCCTAATCTCCAGTGCCATAAAGGTAGTTCTTTTTGCTTTTTTGTGATGACTATTGACTACATAGCTATTCCTTTAGCTTCCTCATAGATATAGAGACCTCGCCTCATACTACCTTGACCAAAGATCCTCCCCGTCCTCAGATCCTGAAAGAAGCATCCAGTAGAATGAAAGATTACAAGACATTTTAGATATTGTGTTATGGCAAAAAATAATAATAAATTGACTCAAATGTTTGGAACATGTAAGACATTTTCAATATTCTAAAAGGTGTAATGATACTTCCTTTTCCAACGATGGGAGTATGTGATCCATCGATCAACCTAATATTAATTTTTCCTTGAGTAACTGATAATCATCAAAAAAATCTCGTCTACCAACCATATGATCTGTAGCACCACAATCAATGATCCATATCCTGAAATGAGAAATGATTACATTACCCTTAACCATGAATGATAATGGATATATCATAGTCGCTTGAGAATCAACGTTAGAGGATGTTAATATAGTCTACAAATCAACCAGACGAACCTTAAGCATCTTAATCTCTTTCTTCATGTCGGCCAATGAATTTGCACTGCTTTCGGTATTTTGTTTTTCACTTTGGTCACTATTGAAGTAGGTTTTATTGGGCCTATTCTGATAATAAGTAGGTCTGCCTACCAGTTCCCAACATGTCTCTTTTGTTTTTGCCACGTCCATATCCTCCTCTACCACGAGAGAATGAGGAGTTAGAAGAATTTCTGCCCATAAAAGCAGTGGTCTCTGAATTAATCTTAGTTTCTTTCTCGAGGTGTGTCCTATCTTCCCGTAGTAAAAGATAATACATTGTGCTTAAGGAGAGAAGTTTTTCTCTACTAAGAATGTTATTTTTCACAACCTCATATTAAGGTGAGATGCCCCACAAAAGATCAAACACTTTCCGCTCTTCAAATTCCTCATTGCACTCTTCCATGCAACTTTGACATTTTGTCTTAGAATAAAGTTATAATTCCTCTCATAAACCTCTAAGTTCTGCGTAACACTCACTTATGGATCTACCTCCTTATCTACACTTAAGAATCCTCTCAATGATATCGTATTTCTTTGCTATATTTTTTCTCTGAGCATAGGCCTCCTAAATTGTCAATCAAATATCTTTTGCTGATTCTAGAAACATGAACGTGCTTCCAATCGATGGTATCATTGATTGTATAAGCCAAGTACTAACCAATGCATTTTCTCTGCACTATCGAGAATAAAGAGTATCAGTTATAGGTGGTTGGGGAATGTCTTCAGTTAGGTAATCCCAATGCCCCCTTGGCATCACAGCTAGTTCAATGAATATGACACATTAAAAGTAGTTCTTGCCATCTAACTTAAGGTTTGTGATTTGAAACACCTCACCCTTGTCTAAGGAACTATTGTCACAGCCATCTCCCATCTTGTCTTTATCAGTGATGATGAGATTTATCCTTTTTCTCTAGGATTGATTGTAACCTCCTTTTTTCTGGTTTTTAGAATAAGGACGATGTTGGAAATAGGATAATAGACTGACCGTTTGTGCCAAAAAAACTCTTTTTCGCTGCCCTAGATGATTCTAGGCTTAAATCTTGCTCAAACACACGCTAATACACATGATTAGGTTTTGATACCATGTAGAAAATTAACTCACCTACTTGAAAAATCATTAATGCATTCATCAATAGACGAGATTTTTGAAGCAAGGAGTCGACACCTCCATGGCTGCCGCAACCTCTCTCTCTTTATTCCTTTGCTTAAAACACTAAGTACACTTAGGGCATTATTTATATAGGATTCTAACTTGAAAGACTAAATTGCTCTTGATTAGTGACACTAATTATACTCGGCTCCCAATGGATCAGATTATGATTCATTGGAAACAATACGACCGACATACATAATGCTAATTTCAGAAACATAAATATTAATTCAATCTTCAACAATGGTTACCCTTTTTACTTTCCCAAACAACCCTTTAAATTACTAAATTACACCCCTACCTCCAAAAAGTAAAGGGAAGCTAGAAATATGAGCACACACCGTAAAGGCATGCAAGACTAAATGGCATTGGTTAACTAAAATACAGCACCAGACAGTGATCAGTGAAAAGTGTGGAGCTAGACCATTGCTAACCACAGGGTCTGATTGAGATGCTAACAACTAAACATGGTGATACGCACGCATTCCTTTGATATATTTTTCCTGTCTCCTTCAATCTTTGCCTTGGTGTTCTCAGTTAGACCAAAAGCATTTATGACCTACGTAAAATACAGCACTATATCTGGTCTAGATGCTAACTGAACATAGACAGTACTGGTATGCAGGTATTTTCAAAACAGATTTCCATGCCTCCATAAAAAATCTCCAGTTCTGCTTGCAGCTGATCTTGTCCACATAATAACAGAACAATGGGAATATGTGCATGATCATATGTGAACCTCTACCTCCCTCCAGCCATAAGTCTCCCAATCTAGAGGGTCTTCCTGTATTAGCAGGTTGTTCCATCAACTCCACTTATTCTGGGTCTGGATAACAGGCACGCCAATGGCCAACATTTCTTGGGCCCACTAGGTCACTTGAATATGTTTTGTATATTTGAAGTTACTAATGACATGGTGAAAGAAGTTTGAGATTCACATCATGCTTTAATCATTGAGATTAAGTTTTCAGTTTGCAGCATTTAGATTGCTCATAAGCAATCATATAAACTACAAACAAATCCGCTTGGTAGAGATTTTGCTGAAGGATAATGCCAGATGACAAGGCATGGAAAAAGATGCTGCACCACTGCAGGAATGAGGGAGAAAATGTAACTACATCCAGATTGGATCCGCTTCTATCTGAGGCTTCGAGAAATCAACTGTAATGGCTCAAATAGAACATTGAAAGTGTTTGGCCTGAAACCAAACCTTGTCTGTTGGACCTAATAATAGAAAATAAAATTCATAAAGAAATAAAGCATGAGACAAACTTAAGGTACAAGCACAAGAAAACAAAGAAGAATCACTAACAAAACTGCAAAGAGTGAACGAGAAAGTAAAATGTTACCCATGCTCATTACTATTCATATGTACAACCACGAAGTTTAGGCTTCCAAACAGAGTTGGACATTGGGCAATCATAGATTGAGCAGGTCAATCAAGGTCCATACATAAGATGGCAAAAAAACTAGCAAATGTCCCATTACGGTGCTCCCGAATCATGGAAGTTTGAAGGAAAATCAAAATTTTGTTTGCTATTCATGAACCAGATAATTTCAGTCTTTGAGAATCCAAAACCAATGCAGGAGAACATTATGTTTAAACCTTTAGGATGTAGGACCCACATCACAATAACCCAGAAAGAATAATGTAAGATACTACTGCTGCAAAGCCCCTTAAATAATAAAATCTCTAGGATGTTAGACTACAAACCATGTCAAAATCTTGACAAAAGCATTGCACAAACAACAAAAACAAATTACACATGCCTGATTGATTATGAATCCCCTCAGCATGTGAAAGAAGTCATTTGTTCTCTTTTTGTCAAGCCTTTCTAGCTCATTCTTGTTGTGTTCCTGCATTAACAAGATCACAAAGATATTAAATTTCAGTTTCATTTACTAGGCAAGAAAGGCTCCAATTATTTCACTTGTAGGATAACCAAACAGTTAAAAAAAATAACATAATGAAGACATATTGAGTAGGTTAAATGGAAGATCAACCAGCTACCCAAGTTATTCGAAGGATACACACTCTTCTATGAAAAGTGTGAAGCAGTACCAAAGGATCTTGACTTGGTAAAAGATTTGCTTCACGAATAGCATGACCTGTGCCTTAGGGGGCATGACGAATGCTTCCAAAACTTAGCAAACAATACTATTTTTGGAGGGCGTGAAGCATAAGATGTGACAATATGTGTGTAGTGTCTGGTGTGTCAATTTTTGCAAACAACTTGGAACTGAACTACCATTACCAGTTCCAACTCAAGCTTTGGGATACATATATCAGTGGATTCCATAGAAGTTGTGCCTCTGTCTCAATCATATGGGTTGATGTTTATCATTGCTGATAGATTAGCAAACTGTGCAGATTTCGCCTCGGTAGAAGTATGATTGCGAAAAATTGTAATGTCTTTCATTGAGAAAGTCAAAAGCTCTAAAACCACCTCTTCCATCATCCACCATTAGTGACCGGGAAACATCTTCACCTTGAAATTTTGAGAAAAAATGCATGATCATATCTACTACAACTCTCATATAGAATTGTATCCCGCCATGAAACCAATCACCATCTAGAAACTTATTAATGCTCTAAAAATCATAATTGGATGGTTACTTGAGAGAACATAGAAATTAAAATTAGCACACATTGCATCCCCAAAAGGAAAGTTTTAAATACCTAGGGTCAATTTTTGAGAGTGATGGAAGAATTGACAGAGATATTACGCATACAATTAATGGTGGTTGGTTAAAATGGAGAGGAGCATAAGGTATTTATGGTTCTAAGTGTTGGGCAGTTAATCAACATGTACAAAAGATGTCTGTGACAAAAATGAAGATGTTGAGATGGATGAGTGGTCATATAATAAAAGACTGTATACATAATGAGGTTATTAGAAACAAATTAGGAGTGACACCAATAGAGGATAAAATGAGAGAACATCGTTTAAGATGTTTTGGACATATAGAAAGAAGATCAAAAGAAGAACATGTAAGGTATGAAAAACTAGATTTTGAAAGTATTAAAAGATGTAGAGTACGACCACAAAAGTGTTGAAAAGAAACGATAAAAAATGATCTAGCTTATTGTGAGTTAATTGCTAACATGGCACATGATAGGGCTCTATGGGAACAAAGAATCCATGTAGTCGACCCCGTCTAGTATGGGAAAAGGCTTAGTTGTTTTTGTAATTGTTGTTGGTTGGCTCTCCTTTGATGGGTCAAACTTCAGTAGTACCATACAACAATATAATATCACCCTTTTTAGACTTCTACGGTAACTACACTTAGATACGACCGGTTCAAAACCAGTCTGGCAGTTTGATCCGGAACCAAACCATATGTGAAACTGTCGGTAACCAGAATCAGCCTCAGAACCAAAAGTGGTGGTTCCAAACCACCACTTCGGGTAAACTGGAACTGGACATGTCTACCTACACCTAGACATGTCTGGTTCTGGATTACGTTTCTGAGACCAATTCGGTTCTGGTTCAAACGGTTGAGCCAGTTACGAACTGGCCACATCTACCTGTACTCATGATGTACAAGCACGGAAAATACAACATGAAAAGGTTGACATGGCATCGGAAGTGGGGATGAAATGATTCGCGTCACTCCTTTCAAACCCAAAGACCACAAAAGTTTCACGTACTCAGCGTACACCCAAAGAAGAGTCAACAAACAGCATCAAAGGGAGCAAGATGATGTTGACAAGCAAACCATATCAAGTCAATATTCACAGCTAACACTTACCCGAGAATGTTATCTAGATGCCCTCTACTAGCAGCCAACAAAGATATTAAACTTGAATTCGAAAGAAGTGTTGGACTTCCCTATCAATTTTGGCACTTATTTATGTGTAATGGCTAACTGTTTGATAAGTTGTATCCCAACTTAAGATCCAAATCAGTTGGACATCCGGGTAAACCAAATGGAGGTGGGCCAGCCTCAGAGAATTCCTATATTTAAAAGGAGATCCCTTATGTCGAAAAACATGAAGAGTTGAAGAGAACAGAACTAAAAGGACTCTCCAACAGGGAAAACTAATCTAAAAGTGATTTTGACTCCTGAAATAAACAATTTGCAAGATATTTTGTATAAGTAGAAAAACTCTAAAATGTTAGTGTTAGATATATCTCTGAGTCACTTTCAAATGGCACAATAATTATAATAATGAGTAACTGCACAAGTACTCAAATGGGATCGATCCTAAGGGATTATCAAACTTTGTCCACAAAGCTTTCCCATTCTCAGACCCCTACCAATATTATCAATTGTGTGTTTATCTGCCCGCTTATGCAAACTTAGTGCCCAATATGGACCCCAGACAATCAACCGGCTAGCTTAAGCAAAGATCCCCCATAGTCCGCTTACATGGGCCAACTATGCAGCTCACATAAGCATGCTATGTGGACATTTCTTGGGATTTTATAAACGCTTCACCACACACCCAATTAGACTTACACCACTGCCATTGGGTCACCCTCTCCACCCACTCTCCCCATTAGACACTATACCAGTTCGTCGTCTCACCTACAACACCAACACACACCTTGCTCGCTCGCTCGCTCAAAGCAATAGCAACACCACCACAAGTCTCTCTCTCTCTCTCAGGTACATGAACCTGCAACCACCAACATATTCCTTCATGCCCTATCTCATGTCTCCCTCCTCTGTCAGGTATATTGCCTTCTTTTTTTCTCATATTTTTCTCTTTCTTCTCTCTTCAACATATTATCCTTTGGTTTCAACTTTTTGTGATTACACATAATGAATAATCAATACAAATGGCTGGATATCTAAAAAGCATATACATTTATGCTTTTGCCTTCAATTGCATTACAATCAGTGTTATATGTATCGCACCGTATCGTACGTATCGATATGTATCACTGGTGTGTATTACAATAGGTTAGTTATCAAGTTGTATTGTGTGATACAGCCAGTATCGCTCGTATCGTACGATACGGTCCGTGACCTTCATAAAAGATCCGTAGCCGAACAGGAACCCGTGTTTTGGAGGGTTTCTAATGTTTGTTGAAAGCTCTCAAGTGGCTCCCAAGGTGTTCAAGGCTCCCAAAGTGCTCTACGGCGTCTGTGGAAGGCTCCCAATCCGGGTTATGGCATACTTTTTGAGTTTTTCGAAAAAAAGTTCTTTGTATTTGTTGTTTTTTGTGTTAATTGTGTTTTTCTTCTTTTAATGACAATATATGAAGTTATGAAGTGCGTGGATATGATTTTTATTGTATTCGTAAAGTGGGAGATACTTTATTTTAGTGTTAGTGAGGATTGGGGATTTATGAAGTGCTTTTATTTTTGAAGTGTTAAATTGAGATGACAGGATGGGGTGTTAAGGACTCCCAATTCTCGTGTGATGATTCGGTATCGTAATAGGGTAGACCAGTTGAGGGAAACAGATTGAAGATAAAATGTGTTTTATGAGAAAGTGGTTAGTGGTGGAATTTCACAATTGAAACATCACCTAACAAGGACTAGGAAAGAAGTAGTTCCTTGCATGGGCAAAGTTAGTGTTTGAGAAAGAGGATGATGATGTTCGATTGGGTGATAGTATTCCTTCTGATGGTAGGACAGAAGTTTGTACTTTGTAGTATTATTTCTCGACCACCAACTAGGAAAAAGAGGATTGTTGAACAGATAGTCATGGAAGGAGACAGCATGTACTATTATGACATACGGGTAGACAGATAATGAAAAAGAACTTTATTGAACTTTCTTTTTATTGTCCTAAGTACTTATGTTTTTGAGATCCCTAGATATGTCAAAGGAGAGGCATACTGCAAAAGTCCTAAGGCAAGAGTTTGATAAGGTGATATATGAGGTTCGGCTAGAGAATATATTTCAATTCATTACAAATAATGTAGCTAACTATAAAGCAATTGGGAAGGAGTTAGCATATACTTATGGGACTTTCTATTGGACACCATGTGCAACCCATTGTTTAGATCTCATTCTTGAGGATATTGGTGAGATACATGAGATAAAGGCAACAACTGATTGTTGCCAAGATATCACTAAATTTATCTACAATCATGCTTTTGTATTATGTATAATGAGGAGATATACATACGGTGCAGAGCTCCTTTATACAGATGATTTTGATTTTGAAGCAAAAAGTGGTGAGGATCTTCACCAAGGAGAAGATTTAAGATTATTTAGTTGATGATCCTGATTACAATTTGTAAATGTATTTTTTCAATTATGAAAGTTGTATTTTTTTCTAACGATTCTGCTTCAAAATATATAATTTTTTTAATTATTAAATAGTGAATGATGAATATGTACTAAATTTTTGCATTATATGAATTCTTTACAAATATCATATTTTTTTCAATTTTTTCTAATTTTTTTATTTTTATCAATTTTTAGTATTAAATTACGATACAAAGTTATATGATACGATACGATATGTATCGTGGACCAAAACGATACATGATATGATATGCATCGAACAACACTTATTGCAATTACACAATGAATGAATATAGGTGCCTAGACATCCAAAACTTTTTGTTTGGTTGTTCTTTTTAGTGTTATCCGTATTGCATAATACGGTGTGATACATATCGTATCATGTACGATGCAGCATGTATCGTACGATACATGGCGTACGAGCGATATGTCCTGAACCTTTTATAAAGGTCCATCGGCCGAACAGAACCTCAAATTTCTGTGGGGTTTCGGGTTTTTATCTGTCCTATGACTACTCCAAGGCAACTTCCAGCTTGGATGAGGCATCTCCAACAGTTTTAAAGGGTCTTCAATGCTACAATCACTCTAACAGTGACAACATTGACGATCTGGTGGTTGTGGTATAGCTTTTTTTCTCTGTGTATTTGAAATTTTCTTGTGTTATTTGTTTTTTTCTTTCTTAAATGACAATATATGAAGTACGTAAATATATTTTCATTGTATTTGTGAAGTGGGAGATACTCTATAATAGTCTATTTGAGTGTTTTGGTGGTTTATGAAGTGAAGATTGGGGATTTATGAAGTGCTTTTATTTTCAGGTTTATTAAGATTACAATGTTAAATTAAGATGGCAAGAAGGGGTGTTAGGGACTCACAATCTCAGTATGATTATCCGGCATGGTAGTGGGATACTGCAGTTGAGCAAAACAGATTGAAAATCGGATGTGTTTCTTATGAGAAGATGATTAGTGGTGTAATTTCTCGTTTGAAACATCATCTAGCAAGGACTAGGAAAGAGGATGCTAGACTTGGTGGTGGTAGTAATAGCATCCCTTCTTATTCTAGGATAGAAATTGGTAGTAGTTCTCGACCACCAACCAGGAGGAAGAAGGTTATTGAAGAGGTTGCAAGTTGTAGAAGAACAAAGGCTAGAGGAAGATCTTATTTTGGCATACAATCGTTTTTTTCTCCTCGTACTATACTTGGTGCTCAACCTGAAATTCGTATTGCTATAGCTATAGAGCAATTGGATGAGCAAGCATACCTTGCAGTGGGGAGATGGTTTTATGATTTATAGATTCCATTTAATACAACAAATTCTTTTAATTTTAAAGCAATGATAAATGCCATTGCTGACATTGGTCAAGGGTATAAGATGTCATCTTATCAAAAGTTGAGAGAAAAACTATTATATAAGATTATCCTTGAAGTCCAATAATATTGTTTGACTTAGAGAGAGTCATGGAAGGAGACAAGATGTACTATCATGCCAGACGGATGGATAGATAGGCGAGGAAGGACTTTGTTAAATTTTCTTGTCTATTGTCCTAAAGGACTTATGTTTTTGAGATCCCTAAACATGTCACAGGAATGACATACTGTAAAAGTTTTAAGGCAAGAATTTGATAAGGTGATATTGGAGGCTCAACTACAGAATGTAGTCCAATTAATTACAGATAATACAACTAACTATAAAGAAACGGGGAAGGAGTTAGCATATACTTATAAGACTTTCTATCGGATACCAAGTACAGGCCATTGTTTAGATCTCATCCTTGAGGATATTGGTGAGATGAATGACATAAAGGCAACAACTAAGTGTTGCCAAGATATCACCAAATTTATCTACAACCATGCTTTTGTATTATCTATGATAAAGAGATATACAGATGGTGCAGAGCTCCTTCGCACAGCTACAACTCGGTTTGCAACTAATTTCTTATATATACAAAGCATTATGAAACAAAAGCAAGCCTTGAAGAGAATGTTTAACTCAGATGAGTGGCAACAATTTGCAGAGTTGCCTCAATAGAAGAATATAAAATTGAATGAGATTTCAAAGACAGTCCTTAGGAGTAAATTTTGAAACTCATGTGTTAGACTATTAAGGATGGCTGACTACAAGGATAAGCCATATATGGGTTATTTTTACGAAGCCATGGATAGGGCTAAAGAAGCTATTAGAAACAATTTTAATGGAATAAAGAGATATTATATGTTCATAAAGAACATTATCGATAATAGATGGAATAAACAATTGCAACAGCCTACTACCTAAATCCAACATTTAGGTATTCTGCAAGTTTTAAAAGAGACGATAAGGTTAATTGAGGTATCATTGATTCCATAGACAGATTGTTCTCTCATGAGATTAGAGCAAATGTTATATATCAAAAGATATGGAGATCTACGATAATGCTCGTCACTTTATGGGCCTGCCTGTAGCCATTCACAACCGTAATAATATGTGCAAAGGTAAATTGTTTACCTTAATATTTAAGTTTCTTAAATCCTATATTTATTGTTAAATAACTCTTTATGTTTGTCTTTTTCTATTAGATGTTTGGTGGAATAGGTTTGAAAGTAATTGCCCAAACCTGAGAGATTTTGTAATAAGAGTTTTGAGTGATACCTATGGTGCAACTGATTCTGAAAGGAATTGGAGTGTCTTTAAACATATCTACAAAAAAAAGCGCAACAGGTTGGAACATAAACTGCTCAATAGCCTAGTTTTCATCCATTACAATATGCGGCTCCGACAAAGGTAATAAAGGATTAATTACTAATTAAGTATTCAATTCAATGTTTATTTTATTTAATTATTAACGTTATTTACTTATCTTTTTTGCACGCAATTAACAAAGTTAAATAGGGAGGAGAACCAATTTGATCCAATAAGTGAAGATAATTTTGATATCTTAGAGGAGTGGATTATAGAAGATAGTGAAGCAAATACACTCCTAACTCAAGAAGATATTCAATGAATTAATATGTAAGGAGTGCAACAACATCAAGGAGATGATGATTTTGATTTTGAAGCTGAAGGTGGTGATGATCTTGAACAAGGAGAAGATGATTATTTAGTTGATCATGATTTCAATATGTAAATGTAATTCTTTTTTCAATTATGAAAGTTATAATTTTGCTAAAGATGTATTACTTAACTGTTTTATACATTGAAAATTGAATGGTGATCGATTAATATGTACTCAACTTATGTATTATATGAATTGTTTTCAATTTGTGTGATTTTTTCTGAATTTTGGTGATTTTTTTTATTTTTTAAACTTTTTAGTATTAAAAAATGATATGGGGTGATACGATACGATACAATATGTATTGTATCGTGGACTAAAACGATACACGATATGATATGCATCGACAAACACTGGTTCTTTTTACCTTAAATAGATAGTATAGGATGAACTGTTGTGACCTTTTACACAATTCTAGTTGTAGTTGTAGCGAGAATATCAAATTTAGTTATTCTGCTATAAGAAGATCATATTTATTTGATTTATATTCATAAGATACACTAGACTGATACTAGTTTTATCTTTTATAAGTATTAATTACAATGTATTTTATTATTTTAAATTTTAGTGTACCGCTAAGTCCACATAAGTGGTGCTTATGTGGCGCTTAGTCACATAGGTGGTTGGCTGCTTAAGCAACCTAAATGTCATTGGTAAGATTGTTTCCTACTGATGAATTATGTGAGCGACTTTCAGCAAGGCTGGATCGAGAATGGAACATTGGTATGGATCAATGAGCTTCTATGCCTCCAACTCCTGCCAAATAAGTACTCGGTATAATGGGCTTATCGTGACTCTTCAGGGAGAAGAAAAGTCTCTCTTATAATAATCACAGGATCCAACAGGTTTCTATCTCAAGAATATAAGGCTTCAGCGACTGCCAAATATTTCAGAACAAGATACGTAGAAGTCAATTGAAGAATATGGGGCCTTATCAAATGGCCCAGATAGGTAAGAGGAAATTCAGAACACAACCCAAAAAAATCACAATCATTCTCAAGTTTCTTTTCACAAACATGCAATGAAAAATTTACCTTAATCAGTTCATATTCCTTGACGGCACAACTTTTAGTGTCTTCAGTAACTTTTATTGTTTCCCTCAACTCTTCCAATTTCCTGTTCCTAGTTTTATCTCCACCAAATATTTTTGATGAAGCAGCTTCAAGCTTTTCAGCTCTCAAATTCATTGAAGATAATTCTGTTAACAGTGTCTGTACAGTCAACAAGGCACTGGATCTGTCTGAGAATGCACTATGAACAGCTTGCATTAACCCAAGATACTCATGAAGTTTGTCCTGAAAATGAACGCTAGTATAAAGAATAAGCAAATATTTATTTAGGTAAAAGATCCTATTGTTAAAAACAGAGCCATCATGAAAGTTCGGATTTCAACGAGAAGCATATACCAAATGTTTGACTGTCTGGGCATTAGCTTCGCGATAAAATCTGCTGGCTTTAACAGCAGCTGTGGCTACGAGCCTGGTATCAGCTGCTCGAGCTTTCTGTGAATTTAACGTAGCAACATCTGTTTCAAATTTCGCAAGTTTGATGAATGCCAAACCTAACTCCCCCATTGTTTCTCCAATATCTTGTTGAGCTTTCACAAGTCCTTCAGCCTGTTCAGAAGAAAGAAACAAGAGAACTCAATAAATCAGCATGCCAAGTTGAGGACAACTGGACAAGATCCTCATTCAAATAGTCTGACAAAACTTACAATCTCAACACCCAATACTTGGACATGTATGTGCATTGTGCCATGATGTGTGTCCGAATACTTGAAAATCTTACAAAAAGAATTCAGTCAAATTGCAACCCCTTTTTGTGTGTATTGTATATATTTATATATGGGCAACGATTCTAAAACATGAATGAAGAACGACACTCTAGAGCTAACTGTTTGTCTAATATCTATCATTACTGACAGTTGAAGATTGATGGAGGCTAAAATTTAACCTTTTCATTTTTTCAGAAATTATGTGAATAAACAGGAAGAAGAATACAATACGCATCACCAGTCGTAAGGTTTGTGATTTTCATAAATGATGTATCTGCTAACTACCATGATGTAACACTAATTCCTTTTATAGCTCAATGATAATAAATGGAGCACATCATGGAGAATGGACGTAAAACCAGCGTTTGGAGAGATCTTTGACTTCATATTGCATGTCATATGCAGCACATGATGATTCTAAGTAAATAAACCCCACAACTGCAAAGGATGCATAAACCCTCTTTTCCCATATCCTCTTTAACAGTTCAGTTACCACAGAACTACTTATAGAAATATAATAAATTAAAATTAGACTTATATGATTCCAAAATATGTTACACAGACACTTCTAATAGAGTGCACAACCTGCAGTGGACACCAAAACTTGATGCTGGTTTTCCACCACGTCCAAGTTGGCATTAAACTATTTTAAATATTTCCAAACTAGAAACGCTAACCTTCTAAAAATGTTCAGTTTTAACCTTGAAGTGTTATTTTATAATCTAAATAAAATTTAAAATTTCAGTTAAGCACAAAGCATAACTCCGCCATGTAAGGGATCACCCTTGCATTGCCAGTCCCAAGCCCGGATAAAGGAGGAGGGTTGTGTTAGGCTTCCAACAGCCAGCATAAAACTTTGTCGGATTTTATAACATGGATTACAAAAATTATGAGAATTGCTTTGGAGCGTCCCCGCCTAGCGACGTGCTGCAGAGCCCGAATGCAGTAAGAAGTAAGCAAGGGCCACTACATTTTCGCCCGAATGTAGTGAATCAATTGCAGAGAGGGTTCCCACATCATGGATGGGTGTGGGTAAAGAAGTTAGTCCCGTTACATTGCCGCCTGAATGTAGTGAAAATTTTTCAGAGAGGGTCTCCGCATTTTGATTATAGATGGATGCGGGGGGGTAAGGAAGCTAGTCCTAAATAATAAGATTCGTATTGGTTCTTGGAATATCGGAACATTATCGGGTAAGCTAATGGAGGTGGTAGATACTATGATTCGGAGAAAGATTCATATTCTATATTTACAAGAAACAAAATGGGTTGGAGAAAAAGCAAAGGAGATAGAGAATACAGGTTTTAAATTATAGTACTTAGGTAAAGAAAAGGCTCGAAACGGAGTTGGTATTATAATAAATAAAGATTTAAAGGATAGTGTAGTAGACATACAACGATATGGTGACCGAATCATGACATTGAAATTAGTGTTAGGAGCATAGGTTTTGAATATAGTTTGTGCTTACGCACCCCAAGTAGGACTAGAAGATAGTATAAAGACAGTTTTTTGGGAAGAGTTAGATAAGGTGTTTCAAAAGATTCCACAAAAGGAGATGATTTGTTTAGGAGGAGATTTAAATGGACATGTCGGTAAAGAGGCATTAGGATATCAAGGGATTCATGAAAACTTTGGTTTTGGCGATATAAATGAGGAAGGTAGGGAGATTTTAAATTTTTCTATGGCATTTGACCTCTTTACAGTCAATACAATCTTCAAAAAAATGAGATGAACATTTAATTACTTATAAGAGTGGCTTATCATAAACACAAATTAATTACTTTATTTATAGAAAACAGATAGAACGTATTTTAAAGATTGCAAGGTAATTCCAGGAGAAAGCTTAACCACCCAACATCGACTTTTAGTTATGGATTTACAAATCAAAAAATGGACAAAGAAGAAAAGAGTGCATCAAGCTATTCGGATTAAATGGTGGAACCTCAAAAGCAAGAAAGAAGATATATTTAAACACAAAGTCCTTCAAGGAGATGCTTTGAATTATGTTGGTACACCTTTTGAGATGTGGAACAATATGACTATACATATTAGGAAAGTGGCGAAAGATCTGTTACGTGAATCTAAGGGAGGTGGCATAAAAGGAAGCTTGGTGATAGAGTGAAGTAGTGCAAAATAAAATCAAAGCAAAGAGGGCATGTTACAAATTACATTATGCCAAGAAAGCTAGTGAAACTTTAGAAGCTTATAAGAAAGCAAAGAAGGAAGCGAAAAAGGCCGTCAGTGAAGCAAAAGCTAAGATTTGGGAGGACTTATATAAAAAACTGAACTCAAAAGATGATGAAAGAGATATTTTTAGGATAGCTAGGGCTAGAGATAAGAAAACTAAAGATCTTAATTATGTTAGATGCATAAAAGACGAGGATGAAAAAATTCTAGTGGCAAATGATGATATAAGAAATAGATAGAAAAATTATTTTTATAATTTTTTTAATGAAAATAAAGATGTTAGTATTAGTTTAGGAGATTTAGCCAAGTCAGAAAAGTATATAAACCACAATTTCTATCGACGTATTCAAAAGAATGAAGTCAAAGAGGCTCTTAAACATATGAAGGGTGGTAAATTGGTAGGACCATATAATATTCCTATAGAAGTTTGGAAAATACTAGGAGAAATAGGAATCACTTGGCTCACAAGACTATTTAATGAAATATGGAAAAACCAAAAGATGCCCGAGGAATGGAGAGCAAGTACACTTATACCCATATATAAGAACAAGGGAGACATTCAAAATTGTGCGAATTATCGAGGTATCAAGTTAATGAGTCATACTATGAAATTATCGAACATAGATTAAGACAAGTATCAAGTACAACAGAGAACCAATTTGGATTCATGCCAGGCAGATCTACTATCGAAGCGATTCACCTTTTGAGACGTCTTATGGAACATTTTAGAGCAAAAAAGAAAGACCTTCACATGATATTTATTGATCTAGAAAAAGCTTATGATAGGGTACCGAGGGAGGTTCTTTGGAGAACCTTGGAAAAAAGAGGTATCCCATTGACATATATTAGGCTTATAAGAGACATGTATGATGGTGCAAAAACATGTGTGAGGACTCATGAAGGAACGAGAACGACAGACTTCTTTGAAGTTAATATTGGGTTACATCAAGGATCAACTTTAAGTCCATACTTATTTATAATGGTGATGGATGAGTTAACAAAACATATTCAAGATGAAGTACCTTGGTGTATGTTATTTGCATATGACATTGTATTAGTGGAGGAATCTAAGGAAAAAATTAATAGAAAATTGGAACTATGGAAAGAAACAATAGAAAGCAAAGGCCTCCGACTTAGTTGAACAAAGACAGAATATATGGAATGTAAGTTTGATCATTTGGTTACTTCAGAGGACATAGAAATTAAAATTAGCACACATTACATTACCCAAAAGGAAAGTTTTAAATACCTAGGGTCAATTTTTCAGTGTGATGGAAGAATTGATCGAGATGTTACGCATAGAATTAATGCTGGTTGGTTAAAATGGAGAGGAGCATCAGGCATTCTTTGTGATAAGAAGATACCATTAAAGTTAAAAGGTAAATATTATAGAGCAGCAATTAGGCCTGCCATGTTTTATGGTTCTGAGTGTTGGGCGGTTAATCATCAACATGTACAAAAGATGTCTGTGACAGAAATGAAGATGTTAAGATGGATGAGAGGTCATACAAGAAAAGACCGTATACATAATGAGGTTATTAGAAATAAATTAGGAGTGGCACCAATAGAGGATAAAATGAGAGAACATCGTTTAAGATGGTTTGGACATATAAAAAGAAGATCAAAAGAAGAACCTGTAAGAAGGTTAGAAAAACTAAATTTGGAAACTATTAAAAGAGGTAGAGGACGACCACAAAAGTGTTGGAAAGAAACAATAAAAAATTATCTAGCTCATTGGGAGTTAACTGCTAACATGGCACACGATAGGGATCTGTGGAAACAAAGAATCCATGTAGCCGACCCCGTCTAGTATGGGAAAGGCTTAGTTGTTGTTGTTGTTGTTGTTGTTAGTTAGTTAAGCACAAAGCATAATTGAATTATGTATATGTGTGTTTTCGCATTTGTAGACAGAAGAGAGCACTAAGTCGCAGCTTTTGGGTTAGGCCTATGGCCTACCCTTCAACCCTTCTCTATCTCTCTCCTCTTCTCAACATTTTCTCTATCATGTCTTGTATATGTGTGTGAATGTGGATGTGGATGTGGGGAGCGTGCCTGTGCACGTGTTGTCAATGACTCAAAAGAGTTTAACACTACCTATGTGATCGACCCCCTATGAAGCTAAGTGTAGCACAAGTTCCCCCTATGCATAAATAGCTATCAAAGCACTTGTAACGACATTGTTCTTGCCGAAATTTCAGTGCATAATTGCTGTATGGTATGATATTCCAGCACCAGGGTCCAAGGCAGCCCAAACTTGCATAAGCATTGATGACACTGGAAAATTTGTAATCATTTGGCACCATATTAAAAGCTTGTAATCTGCCAAAGAGCTGAATGAAATAAGTGAAAATCCAATATATTTGATGATTACGAATCAATTTAGTGAATAGTAAACATACCTCATTCTCAAACACATTATGAAACCCAAAAAATCATTGCTAATTTAGTAGTTCTGAATAATTAATGAAATTTAAGTATCCTATTTTCTTTAATATAGCATAGCTGTCAATCATCTAATGCTAAGTGCCATCCAAAATCACCACTTACTATAAAAAACAGTAATGGTTATTCTCCAAAGGTGTGTGCAGATAAGAGAGAGAGAAAGAGAGGTGAGTATGTGTCGTCCGCCCACACATCATGGTTATGCAGCTCCAGGGCTGTTTGGTCGATTGGGCCCCTTACAAGCGCTTAGATCACGTAATTGATTGCTGAGGCATGCATTTGACAACGGAAATACATATATACATACTCTATACATATATATGTATAAAGTGAAAGAAAAACTAGAGAGGAGAGTTGTATTGGGTCTGGGCCTGTTGTACTAGCTCTCTGTCTCTCTCATCAGTCTTTTCTTCCCATATCAATCTGATGATGGAGGAGACTGATAGAGGCCCTCATCAGAAGTATCTTCTCTATACATATACATATACATACATACACAAACATATACATGTATGTATGTATGTACATGAAAAATGATTTTTAAGTACATAATAACAGCCACACTTGTACTCGCACCCAATCCAACAAGTCCCACCCAAACTCATCACATATTAACATCATCCTCAAAAGTTCCTTTGTGATATGTTATCACTCAAGAATATCCCAAGAAGAAAGCCTCAGATTTAGCAACACAGCAGATTTCAGCTAAGACAAAAAGGAAAAGGTTGCAGACAAATTTTGTTGTAACAAGCAAATAAAAAAAATTTTAACTCCGCCCATGTAATGGATCACCCTTGCATGGCCGGTCCCAAGCCCGGATAAAGGAGGAGGGTTGTGTTAGGCTTCCGACAACGAGCGTAAAACTTTGTCGGATTTTTATACTATGAATTACACAAATTATGAGCATTGTTTTGGAGCGTCCCCGCCTAGCGACACACTGCAAAGCCCGAATGCAGTGAAAAGTAAGCAAGAGCCACTACTTCGCTCGGATGTAGTGAATCAATTGCAGAGAGGGTCTCCGCATTTTGATTATGGACGGGTGTGGGTAAAGAAGTTAGTCCCACTATATTGCCGCCCGAATGTAGTAAAAAAAATTCAGAGAGGGTCTCCGCATTTTGATTATAGACGGATGCGGGGAATAAGGAAGCTAGTCCTAGATAATAAGATTCGTATTGGTTCTTGGAATATCGGAACATTATCGGGTAAGATAATGGAGGTGGTAGATACTATGATTCGGAGAAAGATTCATATTCTATGTTTACAAGAGACAAAGTGGGTTGGATAAAATGCAAAGGAGATTAAGGATACAGGTTTTAAATTATGGTACTCCGGTAAGGAAAAGGCTCGAAACGGAGTTGGTATTATAATAAATAAAGATTTAAAGGATAGTGTAGTAGACATACAACGATATGGTGACCGAATCATGACGTTGAAATTAGTGTTAGGAGAAGAGGTTTTGAATATAGTTTGTGCTTACGCACCCCAAGTAGGACTAGAAGATAGTATAAAGACAGTTTTTTGGGAAGAGTTAGATAAGGTGTTTCAAAAGATTCCACAAAGGGAGATGATTTGTTTAGGAGGAGATTTAAATGGACATGTCGGTAAAGAGGCATTAGGATATCAAGGGATTCATGAAAACTTTGGTTTTGGCGATATAAATGAGGAAGGTAGGGAGATTTTAAATTTTTCTATGCATTTGACCTCTTTACCGCAATACAATCTTCAAAAAAATGAGATGAACATTTAATTACTTATAAGAGTGGCTTATCATAAACACAAATTAATTACTTTATTTATAGAAAACAGATAGAACGTATTTTAAAGATTGCAAGGTAATTCCAGGAGAAAGCTTAACCACCCAACATCGACTTTTAGTTATGGATTTACAAATCAAAAAATGGACAAAGAAGAAAAGAGTGCATCAAGCTATTCGGATTAAATGGTGGAACCTCAAAAGCAAGAAAGAAGATATATTTAAACACAAAGTCCTTCAAGGAGATGCTTGGAATTATGTTGGTACACCTTTTGAGATGTGGAACAATATGGCTATACATATTAGGAAAGTGGCGAAAGATCTGTTACGTGAATCTAAGGGAGGTGGCATAAAAAGAAGCTTGGTGATAGAGTGAAGTAGTGCAAAATAAAATCAAAGCAAAGAGGGCATGTTACAAATTACATTATGCTAAGAAAACTAGTGAAACTTTAGAGGCTTATAAGAAAGCAAAGAAGAAAGTGAAAAAGGCCATCAATGAAGCAAAAGCTAAAATTTGTGAGGATTTATATAAAGAACTCAACTCAAAAGAGGGTAAAAGAGATATTTTTAAGATAGCTAGGGCTAGAGATAAGAAAACTAAAGATCTTAATTCTATTAGAAGCATCAAAGATGATGATGAAAAAATTCTAGTGACAAATGATGATATAAGAAATAGATGGAAAAACTATTTTTATAAGCTTTTTAATAAAAATAAAGAGGTTAGTATTAGTTTAGGAGATTTAGCCAAGTCAGAAAAGTATATAAACCATAATTTCTACCGACATATTCAAAAGAATGAAGTCAAAGAGGTTCTTAAATATATGAAGGGTGGTAAATCGGTAGGACCATACAATATTCCTATAGAAGTTTGAAAAATCAAGAATCACTTGGCTCACAAGACTATTTAATGAAATATGGAAAAAACAAAAGATGCCCAAGGAACGGAGAACGAGTACACTTATACCCATATATAAGAACAAGGGAGACATTCAGAATTGTGCGAATTATCTGGGTATCAAGTTAATGAGTCATACTATGAAATTGTAGGAAAGAATTATCGAACGTAGGTTAAGATAAGTATCGAGTACAACACAGAACCAATTTGGATTCATGTCAGGCAGATCTACTGTTTAAAGTGATTCACCTTTTGAGACGCCTTATGGGACATTTTAGAGCAAAAAATAAAGACCTTCACATGATATTTATTGATTTAGAAAAAGCTTACGATAGGATACCGATCGAGGCTCATTAGAGAACCTTGGAAAAAAAAGGTATCACATTGACATAGATAAATCTTATAAGAGACATATTCGATGGTGCAAAAACATGTGCGAGGACTCGTGAAGGAATGACAGACTTCTTTGAAGTTAATATTGGGTTACATCAAGGATCAACTTTAAGTCCATACTTATTTATAAGGGTGATTGATGAGTTAACAAAACATATTCAAGTTGAAGTACCTTGGTGTATGTTATTTACAGATGACATTGTGTTAGTGGAGGAGTCTAAGGAAAAAGTTAATAGAAACTTGGAACTATGGAGAGAAACATTAGAAAGTAAAGGCTTCCGACTTAGTAGAACAAGGACAAAATATATTGAATGTAAGTTTGATCATTTCATTACTTTAGAGGACATAGAAATTAAAATTAGCACACACTGCATTCCCCAAAGGAATGTTTTAAATACCTAGGGTCAATTTTTCAGAGTGATGGAAGAATTGATGGAGATGTTATGCATGGAATTTATGATGGTTGGTTAAAATGGAGAGGAGCATCAAGTATTCTTTGTGATAAGAAGATATAATTAAAGTTAAAAGGTAAATATTATAGAGCAGTAATTAGACCTGTCATGTTTTATGGTTATGAGTGTTGGGCAATTAATCATCATGTACAAAAGATGTTTGTGACAGAAATGAAGATGTTGAGATGGATGAGTGGTCATACAAGAAAAGACAGTATACATAATGAGGTTATTAGAAATAAATTATGTGTGGCACCAATAGAGGATAAAATGAGAGAATATCGTTTAAGGTGGTTTGGAGGTATAGAAAGAAGATCAAAAGTAGAACCTGTAAGAAGGTATGAAAAACTAGATTTTGAAAATATTAAAAGAGGTAGAGGACAACCACAAAAGTGTTAGAAAGAAACAATAAAGAATGATCTAGCTTATTGTGAGTTAACTACTAACATGGCACATGATAGGGCTATGTGGAAACAAAGAATCTATGTCGTTGACCCCGTCTAGTATGGGAAAAGGCTTAGTTGTTGTTGTTGTTGAAGCAAATAAACAAAATTTTGTGCTATATTCTCCATTTACATATATACACACAGATATACATGTGTGTATATATGTATGCAGGCATAAATATTTTTATCATAACAGCCACATTTGTACTCACAACAAACCCAACAACTCCTACCCAAACCCAAACCCATAATATCTGAACATCATCCTCAAAAGTTTCTTTGTGACATGTTGTCACTCAAGCATATACCAAGAAGAAAGCCTCAGATTTAGCAACACATCAAATCTCAACAAAGACAAAAAAGTGAAGGAATAGCGAACCAATTTTGCTGTAACAAGCAAATGAACCAAATGTTGTGGTATATTCTTCATAAATACACACACACATATATATACATATATATGTATGTAGGCGTAAACAATTTTTAATATCATAACAGCCATACTTGCGCTCTCACGGTCTCACCCAACCAAAAAGCTCCCACCCAAACCCACACCCATAACATCTGAACACCATCCTCAAAAGTTTCTTCGGGACATGTTATCAGCAAGAATAGCTCAGTAATGCATCACAACAGGTATTCTCTCTCAAGAAGTTAGCAACATATCAGATCTCAGCTAAAACAAAAAAGAAAAGGAATAGCAGACACTTTGCTGTAATAAGCAAATAAACCAACATAAAGAAGTAAGGCGGGTCCCACACCTACAGTTTCTTATATGATGATTGACTGATAAAGTTAATCCGAATATTAGCAAAAAAAGGAAACTCATTCAGGAACTTTGCCTTCAGATGGCAAAAACCGTCAAGAATACCATAGCCTCAGAAGACTGTCAAGGTAACATTTTAGTTGGCAGTATGAAAGTTTTATTATGTGTCAAAACTCTCGGCTTAAATGACCACGGTACAGAAAACATTATGCTCATTTAACAAAGTATATCCGAGTGGAGATAGAAATCAAGAAGACCAGTTTGAACTTTGAATATAATCATGTTTGGATAAAGATCAACCTAAATCTCAAACAAGATTACCAGCTAAATTGCAAATTATTGGTTAGATGCAACAACATTCAAGTATGGAAAATACTAAAACATCAAACCGATCATGGCCATGATCCTAAAATAGTGAAGCAGAGATACTCAAATCAAAACATGAAGTGTCGTCCATTAGAAGGAAATATGAGAGAGAGAGAGAGAGAGAATACCTGTTGTGATGCATTACTGAGCTGCTGCTCAAGATCTAGCATTTTTTCCTTCTTTTCCAAGAACTCCTTGTCCTCTTCAACCACAGGGGGCTTTGAACCACCCCACTCATTAGCTACAGACTGCTTCAACTCCTTAAAGATCCTAAGCAGATCCCGACCTCCTTTTGCCGGCTGCGCAACCTCTTGTGCAGAGATCGTGCTCGTGGATTCGCCAAACAACTGTTTGGGGAGCTTCACCGCCCCATCAAGCATTCTAGATGCCACATCCGTCGTTGACATCAATGGCAATTTCCCATGAACCTGCAGAAACAATCTCAATTCTTCACTCCTCTTGATGACCGGGTGCTCCGCTAATCTGCGCAGATACTTCTCGAGTGAAACCCTCCTTTGCTCTACGAAATCCTGTTTCTGCATAACCTGGCTCTCAACCACGTTCTTATCCGGCCGCGGCGGGATGACGAATCCACGATAGGACTCGGCAAGCCGATCTGCGAGCGTCACGACATCACGAAACCGCCGTCTCACGATGAATTCCGGCCCGCCATACTCCGGCAAGTTCGTCCTCGTGGTAATAAGATAGGTAACGAAGGTAGTTCCCCCTGGGACGAGCGAATTCGTCATCTCTTGCTCTTTCTGAGGATTCGTGACAATGATTCGAAGGTAATCCTCCGAAGGAGAACCAGAATCAGGGGAAGAGGACGAAGAAGAATAGATTCTCCCCGACGAACTCCCGAGTCCACCATCGTGTCCGTTCTCCGACGCGTTGTGTTCTTCCTCAAAGGGGCTGAATACCACGTCTGCATAAGATGGGGGCTCCAGAAACGAGTTATCGGCGGAACCCGTCGAACTCTTGGAAGAAGAATCCTTCAACTGAGATAGAAGAGGATCGGAAGGAGGCAATAGTGGGCGATGAGAGTCGCCCACCGATGTCATAACGTTTGTGTAGTCGCTGTAGGAATGCAAAGAAAGGGGTTGAAGCGGATCGTCCAGCACGAGATTTTCCATCTCCTCCTTCGAACTCGATGGATGAGGGGTGTCCTCAATTTCGTGGTTTTCAGAGCCCATCATGGTTGGGTTAAGGCCAGAAAGTCGACTCCCCTCACCGATTCTAGATCAGACAGATAAACGCTGGGCTTCGATTAAATACAAGTCGAGAGTCGGATGTGCACAGAGATAATGGCGGCGAAATGATGGAGAAGGAAAGAACTAGAGAGAGAGAGAGAGAGATCCTCTTCGTTTATTTCGAAAGAGATGACGACGGCTTTCGAGAAAGAGAGCTGAGAGATCGTACCACTCGAAAGGTGGTTGAGACAGACAGAAGGGAAAGACGGAAAGACCGGACGACCTGATGAGCTTCGTCTAAGTCTGCAAGGTGCTCGGATCGAGCTTGATCTGCTCGACTGAGTTGGGATTGAGCGATGGTGCCATCGCTAAGTCCACACAAAGCACCGAGCGTCCACCCAATAACATCGACACTCGTGATCGGTGTTTAGTCATTAAAACTAGAGAAGTCATTCCTATGATTAGATTTGTTAAACGGAAACTTAGTACTATAACAAAAATTCATTAGTGGAGGGTCTTCATCACATTTTATCTGGCTGGCTTAAATGTTTGATGGCCTCAACAAGTTTCTTGATAGTGTTTTTACATCTCTTAGAGGTGCATGATCCGCTTCTCTACCCAAAATATCTTCATCTTCTCCAGTTCCTAATATTAGCGCCCAATCTGCTTCCCTACCTACAATGACTTATTTCTTACCTCATGTCCTTTGAGATGCACATGTTCATAGTCTTTATGGCATGCAATGTTCATGTTCGCATGATAAGTCTTAGGTTTGTTTACATAAAAAGCACTATGACATCAATAATGAATGAGCTCCAATTGGAATGCTCAATCTCGTATCTTTATGATGACTAATTGAGAATTGTCATCATAGTGTATTGCCTTACAACAAGATTATCACGCCATTTCCAGTATATTCACTCTTTGTGAGTTTCTGCCTTTACATGAAGCGATTGGGTAATATCATGTTCATTGATGTTAAAGTCGTGTGTGACTAGCAACATCTTTGAGTATCGTGTTGTCTCCAACTATCTTTGAGTCCTTTGCTCTTATGCAATTTATATTGTATTTTTCACTATTTAGCCTTGCTAACAAAATATTTGGATCATCCCTTCATAGCATCAGCAATACTTGTCATCATCTCAACATATCCACAAGTGTACCTTTAGTTATGGTCTATCCTTGCCTACAAGATAGTTCTCTTCAACGTGTAGTGGGTATAATAACTCCACGCTCCCTGAGGCATATGGCATAAGTCTTCGAACACACACTACCATAAGGCATTTTCTTCTCAATATCCCACTTTGTCACCACCAGCATGGCATCCCCATCCTCTACTCAAAGCATTCGCACTTTTCAAACGTGACTATCATGTGATGGCACCATATTAGCAACACATCGTTTGATTGCAATCCTATAAGACCACAAGGTTTGAGGTTAGACATACCTCCATATTGCTCATCCTCGAGAACACTATGTCCAATATCACTTGATACTTGTCCAACAACACAACCTGCCAACATCCTATTCGAATTGGCACTGCAAATTACCTCTATCATGATGAGTTTGGACTCCAAATTCACAACCTTTAGCTTGATATTCTTTTCTATGATATTTTAGTAGAAACCTTTAGTTTCTTAAGGGTTTGTGAAGTTATAAGTAGTAGAATGTCACAAGAATTCTCACAAACTTTCATGTGATGTTTGAGTTCTTGTGCTTTAGAGCTCAACTCCTCTATTAGGCAATCAAATCCCTCAACATCACGAGCAATCAAACATTAAATGTGGCTACCAAGTTTTTCATCATGTTGAACGTGCACCCACGTCATGCAAAATCACTTGAAACTCTTCAACATAGTTGACTACTGTTATGATTTTAGATTTTCCCTTTCGATGTCAAATGGGATCGCCAGCTATCTCAATATCAATAGTCATAGGTGAACATATCACTTGTTGGCACGAATGAGTTATCTTTTGACTATTAATATGGGTCACACACTCCCAATTACAACCCACTCTCGATACCAAAGTTGTCACGCTCCTAACATTGGAATCACTCAACAAGGTCAGTATTCGTAATCGATGTCTAGTCATCCCAACTAGATTGCAATGGTTCATTGGAAGCTTAAGACACAATGTGCACAAAGAGTAACTTGGAGCCAATAGAGAAACTTGAATAAATGCATAATAATTTTATTGATAGCAAAAAATATATATGTAGCCCGCTAGCCCGCTTAGAACTAAGAATGTTGAACTCTTATTGAGTACCTATGAAAATGATGCTCTCCATCACATGCAAAGGCTCTTAACTAAGTACGAGTTGCCAAGGGGTTTCTATGTAGGAGCCTGATTATATGACCACAACAAAAAAATTATTAGTAAAGGATCTCAAGGTCATAGTAGTATATAACTAAGTTGAGTAGGTCTGCTACTTGAAAGCAAATGTAAGATTATGAAGTTAGGTTTGACAGGTTTTAATCAAGTTGGGCTTGAGACTTTGAACATGTAGAATAGCCCAGATCATGCCGGAGTCTTAATATCATAGACAGTGGTGGAGTATGCTACCTTCTTAGAGGTAGAGTGATAGCCCATGATCATATCCACTGGCAGACCTACTTTAGGGTGAGGTGAAGTATACACCTCATCCAAAATCTGAACTATATAGAAAAATATAAATGCTTTGTTGGTGAGAAATATAAGTGTGCCTTACCTGAAATATCAGTGCACCTCACTTTAAAAAAAAAATCCTTCGTCCGTCACTCATCATGCCATAGCTATTCTATACTGTGCAACTATTTTTTAGTACAAAGGAGAGGCCAAAGCAACATGCTTGCTTTGGTGTTGGACTCATCACCTCTAGTATAAGTTTCTTTTCTTTTCTTTTCTTGGAACAAAAGTTACAAACTCATTTCCAATTACCTTCTCTTTCAGTCGTCATTGAACATTTAGTCATATACTTTCAAAGAGATTTATTGTCTTCATTATTCATTTGTTCTATTACTGCTGTCACTACCTTCTTGAGCGCTAGAACTTGAAAGCCATAATAACCAAAAATATTTCTGCAAAATACGTGTAAAAGCATACAAATTATGTAAACTGAAAATTCAAGAAATAAAAAAATAAAAAATTGAGAAAGGTGTAGACCAGCACGTTGCGATCTACAAATACTACTGGAAAAACAAAACGATATATGGTAAAAGTAAACTACATCATGAAAACAACCTATATACGATTGCTTTCTCAATCTAAATCGCATATTGTGATTGCCTCCATCATTGTGATCTAAAGTGTCACAAGGAAGCTCACATGCTCTAGCCATGCTTCAAACACAAACACGAGAGGGAGAGAGAGAGGCCCTACAGTTCACCAATAGAGCAATCACATGCCTAAATACGCTCACCAATTCTTCCGTAATTCACCTTTTTGCCTAAAAGTCTCACAATTTGACATAGCTCGGCTCACTCACCAAATACATTTTATCGACGTTGGCGGAGAGAGAGAGAGAGAGAGAGAGAGAGAGAGACGTGTTGGTGGTGGGAGCACAGACCGGAGGTGAGAGAGAGAAGCCCTATGGTTTTCTTCAAAGTTGGCTAGAAGAGAGATAGAGAGAGGGGGGGGCTTACGTTTCTTCTTGAAGCCTTGCAGATCCAATGTGGCCAGAAGAGAAATAAAGAGAGTACGTAACAGAGCATCAGGTGGGTGGCAGGCGGCCATGGCTGAGGGTGGATGAGCTGATGCATTTTGCAGCCACCAAACCCACACAAGCAAGACCCTTCAGTGAAATGTGATCCGAAGTAGTTGCAATCAGCAACTAGGGTCCCCACTTCAGCCAGGCCAGGAATTGGTGCTTTGGTGCTTTGAACCACCATCTCACAGTCTAGTGCCAAGATAACTCTGGTTCTTCCCCGCTACACCAACCATATCACGAGGTAGACATGGCCGGTTTGGAACCGATTCGACGGTTGAACCAAAATTGAAATAGCCACAAAATCGTAAAACCGGAATCAGAAAGCCCTTAGTTTGGTTACAGTTCATGGTCTACAAAAACCGATCCGGAACTGAAATCGACGGTTCCAAATTCCAAATTGTGGGTTTCTATATATAATAACTTTTTAAAGCTAAATCACAGGAAGTTTGCCAAGGGTGCAACATACTTAGGGGTTCGACTCCCCCAAGGTGTGTTTTAAACATACCTTTTTCGATACCCTCATTGGTGATGCTGACAGGAAAAATGTTCCCGCCTATGGTTCAGGTTGTCAACCGACTATCAACCTCACAGCTAGTCTTTTTAAAATAAAAAAATATATTTTTAAATATAAAAACTATGCTAAATGAATTGGATTTGAAATCGCCAGCCGGCTGTCAAGCTTATTGTCAATCTAAAATGATTGTCTATCAACATCACAGTCGGTCTTTTAAAAAATATAATTGTTTTACTTTTTAAATATAAAAACTATGTTAAATGAATTGGATCCAAAACTGCTCCGAAACAGCTAATTCCAAGACGGTTTTGAAACTGGAACCTGAATTGTCCTCGAAACAGTTTGGTTACAGTTCCAAGTTTCAGACAAATTGGAAAGAAACATGTCTAAGGTGAAGTATAATTGCTTTCACAATCATGAGTGAAACTGGAGCCCAAACCAGGGATATCTGGTTCAGTTCCGTTTTCACCTTTCTTGAAATCACAACCAACGATTTCAAACAACTGCATCCAATATTTTTTAATTTTTAAATTTAATTTTAATTTTTTTTGTTAGTTTCAAACTCAAACTGAAACAACACCGGAATTAACTGTTCCAAAACTGTGACCAAACCAACCTACTGTTGTAGGTTCTAGGATAACCGAAACCAGCCATGTCTATGCTCAGCTTTGTTGTTATGAATGAGTCCGGAGAGTCACGCGTGATGGGCAAAAGGCTCCCACTCCGTGGCGGCGGCGGCATACAACACAAATAAATTCCTGAGTACCCTTCAAACAAAATTCACAGTGTCTGGAGGCATTGGCAGGTTCCAGACCTTCAGCCAACTACAGTGGCGAACCTAAAAAAGTTATCATTTACGATAATGAAAAGAGTACATGTATTCTACCGAATATATATACTCATACTCAATGGATGGATAAGAACAATGTGATCACTATTAGATGCATGTTTGAGTATGTATAAGTGCTAGACTAAGTGAATATGTGTGCTTTTGTTGTATGTTGGGCGTCAACTCTTTCATTGTAAGAACAAAAGAAATACTTTAAAGGTAAATATAATAAAAATTGAATGAGAATAAACATTGGAGTGCTGGACCAAACTGGTAGCAGAATATTGAATGCACATGATATTTTCATTAGGTTGAATGTAAAATTGGATGGCAACAAACACTGGACCAAATAAAAATTGGAAATAAGTAGGGGGTATCAAGGGACCATGGTTGACATGTCATACCTGTACAAAATCTAATTTGGTCAGGTACCTAAAGAGACCCATATAATACTTTGATCAACTCTCATGGATAGACTAATATATGGAGTCATGGCACAAGGAAATTATTTAGGAAAAACACAAATCCAACCCGCTTGAGTTAGATTAAGATTCAATTTCAATTTAAAAACATTAAAGAACATTAGTTTTTAAATATCATCGGTGGAAAAAATTTCAAGCTTTTCATATAGGATCTGGGTATTGATCAAGCCTCGACCTCCTATAGATCTTCCAATATGAGTTTTGAACCAAAGGAAAGTCTCTAACATTCACACCCTTGTTTTTTCAATTGACAAAACTCAAATAATTTATATCACAAATGATTAAGTACCTATATCAGTCTTCAAACTTATTTATTTTAAGGAAAAACTCAGATAATTTATATCATAAATTCATTCTATAGTTTTCATTACTTGACAAAATTGTCCATATTTTTAGTATGGACAGTTTTTAGTTCTCCAAGTTTCTTGCTAATTCACATAAGATGGAAACACACTCAAATAATTTAACAATAAAATCAATAACATGAACAACCTAAATGAAGAAAATAATCCACAATAAAATGATTTGTCATGTGCCGTTCCATCTACATATGATTCCAACAACATAAAGCATCATAAGAACATATAAATGGTTCATATTATTAATTTAAATCCATTATAGGAGTGTCACTTGATAGTTGATGCCATGAATTAACAAAGGTAATCGATGTCGTAGCCAAGAAACAATCATTTTCTTGCCTTTCACCTTGGTTGTGTGAGTGGACGATGAATATAGAGAGAGAGATCTGCTGCCAACGGGAGGATGAGCAACGTCACAGATGCAGTCGCCCACCTACAGTTGGGACTCTGACGGAACACAGAGAAATTAGAGAAACCAAATATATTGGTTCGAATTGGACATTTGTAAAAATTTGATTTGAACACATTAGTAAAGGCTTCTAATTGTCAGTTTTTGCAAGCTATGGAAAGAATCTTTGAAAAATTAACAAATTCTCCATTTCTTTCTTAAAATTTCAAGGAGGCAATACTTCAATCTTTTCTTAAAATTGGAAATACAGCTCAAGTATGTCGAAATTCCTTAGGGGTGGATGCCCCCTAACCCTAATGGAGGTCTGCCACTGACCAACTACCTAAAGTCATAGTTCCTGATTGAGTTTTCTTTTTTTAATATTAGGATTAACTTTATCAATCAATCATCATATAGAGAAAATATACGTGTGGGACTTGTCTTATTTCTTTACGACTTTATATGTAGAGAAAGATATACATTGCCTTGTTAAGTGCTCCAGACACCTCGACAGAAGGCCATTGTCTTATTTCCTTCACATTGACTCTCGTTGCTTCATGTGTCCATTCTAGTCATCAATATTCCATGACTGATTTACAAGACAATAAACCCTTACACTCGCAGGCCTTCTAACACTAGAGAAATGACATTCCATTTATATGATCATAATTACTATTTATACACCCTTTTCTACTAAACATACATCTCTTTCTTTTAAATTCCAAAATTACTTCTTTATAGTTTCTCGCTCTTCCTACACTTCCTACTTTTCCCTCTACCCCCTTCATATTACAAGCTCCATCGATGGTTGTACACCACTACTTCCGGCGTTTTGGTCCTACTTGTGTGCATGCACTCTTCTACCTAACCTTCAATCCTTGCTCCGATGACATTTTGGATTCTCGTTGACCTTCAATGTATTCATTTTCCCCATTTTCATCACTTTTGATATATTTTCAACTATATTTGACTCACACAACCACCCTACGAATATTATTCAAACTCTTTCATCGATCTAACAAAGAACCACACAAAAATAGATCAAAAATCGAGTTCAGGAGACATATTTGACAGGAAATTCAGGCCAAGTGAATGGTGCTTCTCAAAAATGAGATGTGTGGTTGGTGCATCACCTAAGACATATTGACACATCCTAGGTGCATTGAGCTTGTAGACAATGTCTTGGCCCAAGCACATTCAACTTGTATTAAAGGGTGTGTCCTAGATGTGACCCTCGGTTAAGTGATGCGCACTCTATGTGCGGTCCTCTTTTAAAAGAGACGTGACCAAACAACATTATCGTCTATGTTTTGGCCACAAGCAAGGCACACTATTCTATATTTTTGTTATATTAACATTATTATTCTTTAATCTATAAGATATCAAAGAAATCAAGTGAAAGTATTCATTATCGTACCATACATTCTAGATATACTACACATAATAATATTGAGATTCATGATAGTGAACTAAATAACCTATTAATTGTGTGATGACATATGTGACAATGAATTTATTTACTATGAGGGTGATGGACTTAATGATGTGTTTGTATTTACCTTAGATGTAGTATTTTACAATTGAAATGACTTGCTTGAGTGTGTGAGAGATGTTCAAAATAAGTACCACATATCCTTCTTCCATTGAAAAGTAAGTGTAAGAAGTGAAGTATGGCTTGCGTGTAAAAGAAATGGTAAATATAAAAACACAAAAAACTTTATGTTAAAAGTCGTCGTTGGATTGGTATGAAGAAGGTGAAATATCCATTCTTACTTATAGGAGAGAGTAGAACCGATGGTTTATGTTGATTGATTAATGGCACGCAAAAACACCCTCTAGCATTGTATTTGAAAGGGCATGCATTTGTAAGTAGACCGAGTGATGTTGAATATAATATGACAAAAAAGACAAGTAACAGTCATTGCAAGCCAAAACATATTTTGTCATGATTGAAATATATTGATGATATGAATATTACTATGGTAAGATACATTTAGAATAAGAGGATGAAAATTGGGATGGAGAAAATATGTGGTGAGACGTTTTTGCAACAATTGTATGCATTAGATAGTCATGAGTACCACACTTGACATGAGATGATTCCATATATAAACATTCTTAGTGACATTATGTTTGCACATCCTCCGTAAGTTCAATGATTACATGGATTCTTAAAGGTATTAGAGTTTGATTGTATGTATAAGATGTTTTTCTTTGAGGTTAAAGGATTTATGTTAACCAATTAGAAAATTTTTTGGTATTTACCTTCGCGGGTGTAAAAAAAGAGGATAATTATGTGAAGGTGTTAAGGTATATTATGAAGTTTTATATGACGAATAGATACTCATATATGATTTGTAATGATTGTGATCTTGCATTTACAAATATGTATCATATTCACAGAGAAAACACATTTATTATGCAAACGTCATATTGCCAAGAACATCAATGAATATGTAATTCTATTGATAAGGAATAAAGAAATAGCTACTCCATTTGGTGAGAATTGGAGAAAAGTTGTTAACTTCGTGGATGAGAACATGTATGCACATGCATTCGCTATGGAGGCAAAGTGGAAAAAATTTATCTTTCCTACTTTCTTATGTTAATGAATAGTGATTAGGCCCATATAATGAGAAGATAGTGTGAGGATGGATGGATAAAGTGATGAATTATGACATTCATACAACTAACCGGTACGTGAATTTCCTTGTTTGTCCATATGTGTATCATTATTTTATTTTGATCATGTAATGTTTATAGTGTATTGGTTGATAGGGTCGAGAGTGTACATGCAAGGTTAAAAGAATGCCATAACAACTCCACTAGTAGCTCGATACAATATGGATCCAACTCTATTCGTTGATCAAGTTGTAAGTTACAAAACTAAAGAAAAATTTAAGAAATCGTGAATTGTCAATATTCATTTTGTTGTTTGTACATAAGGTATGATAAAAAAATGAGAGAAGAGTCTCATGTCATACACTTGATCTAATTGTCAAAGTGATGAACTGTGTGAAAATAGTAGATACTGATCCGATTTTATACTAATGTATATTACAATGATCCCATGGGTTTCCATGTGCTTATAAGATCAATATTCTTTTCAAAAGTGGTGAGAGCCTCTAACTTTCTTCAATTAATTCATTTTTTAAGAATCTTGATATGGAAGTGAAAAGGCCCTTAACATTTGAGTGTGATGATGAGGACTAGATAAAGATAGTTAAGATGCATGATACTGTCCTACAACTATTGAATAATTATAATTTAGAAACAGTAGTAAATCTAATTTCATGTTGATATACACTGCGACATTGCATGAGTTGCCTTGTGCTCATGAGATCAGAAATTCTTTTTTTAATAATGAGTTGCTACAACTTTGTCTAATTGATTTCTTCTGAAAAAGAGTTGACATGGAAGTAGAAAGACCCTACACATTTGACTACGAAGATGAGAACTAGAGAAAGATTATTAAGATATATGACATTGTTCAATAACTATTAACTCATCCTAATATAAAAATACAAAACAAGTTGGTTGAATTCATTGATGAGCATTTGAATCTTCATCACATTATATTAGAGGTGTTACTTTTTTGTCATTCTAATGACAAACCATCTAAGAGATCTACTAAGAGGGAGTCGTCCTTATACGCACATACAAAAAGGAGTGCTACTCGAGGAAAGTCAGGTAGGGGATGAGGACATAGAGTGTCTTCTTGATGGGGTCTTTATTTTTGAACTGATGTTGCTGAGGACTCTGTTACTCTATATATTAATACTTCTCATAGCAGAAAGGCTATCAAAATACTAAATTTTAGAATGCATCATTTTTCCACCTTATACTAGATATGCCAGGAAGCAGAATTGTTGTTTTCGGACATGCTAGGCTTAGGATGTTTATCTTTCTTTAGATATGGCAAATGGCAGAACTGTTGTCCATTCTAGTAATCATTATTCCATGACTATTTACAAGGCAACAAGGAAGCTTTGGTGTCACTACCCTTGCACCAGTTCTTTCCTCTTTTTCTCTGCTCTACTTGTCTAATCCTTTCAACACTCAAGACGTAACATTTCATTTATATGACCGTCCCCTTCATTTCCTTCTTCTTCCACCTGATCCCCCTTTGAGCTTGGCATCTGCTGGTTGTAGGTTAGTTGGCTTTAAGCACTCGGGTCTCTCCTGTGTTGGTGTTTGATTACAAGGCCTGCGACTATGAAACAGTTCCAGTTCCCCTTGTAATAAAAAAAGTGAGCATAGACACGCAGTTAAAAGCATGGTCATAAGACCCCGCCTTTTACATGATCACATGGCTGACAGGAATATTTCAGTTCCGTAGTCTCGGGTTTGATTACAAACGCCCCCCAAGTGTCTTCACGTCGAGAGCTCTATCCCAGCAATCTGCATTTTGCATCTGCTTGTGGGATCGACGGTGGACTGCTTCACTAACCACGGTGGAATGTGCACCTTCATCATCAGTCAAAACGATATGAGGCTGTTCCTTTGAGGATTTTAGTTTTTTGAATGTGACTATCCCGGCATTGCCTTGCTTCATGCTCTAGACACCTCGACAAAAGTCCAGTCATTTGACAGACTATGTGTCGTCATTGCCTTTCGACATCAATCAGCTTAAAGATGAAACAGCTCCCACCAAGGCAACCGGGCTTGGCTCCAATTTTGTATTGACACGAGCACGAGACTCAAATATAATCAAATTTTCATTTATAAATAACTCATTAGAATAGTAAAGAAAAAAAGAATCCATTTACATACCGACTCCATACAATCTGAAATTTGATGTTAACTTCAACTTGTACTGTGTACATACTAACACAATCTTCTCTATACACCTTACGCGTTTGATAAGCCAATCTAAGTCCATAGAAATCAACTCAAAGCACTTTGTAAGATTGTAATTAATCAAATTTGGATGAGTAGATGCACATGCACCCAACAAATAAATAAACCCTTCGTAATAGGGTCAAACACTAAAGACATGTACATTTAAAATCATGATGTATAACTACATTTATCAATGCCAATAAATATTGCATGATTTGTAATCTAGTAAGCAAACAATGCATGCATGCACTTTTAAACACACAAACACTCATACATACATCTAATTTAGTTTCGATAATTATGTTGCATAGAATGCTAAATACCAAGGCTACATGAACCATTCAAACCTCGCCACCAACCCTGGATACATGCTGATTATGCAAGGAGGTGCCCAAAAGCCCATCAGGACCTTGATAAAAATGCACATATAACAAAACATATTCATTCCCACCAGGACCTTGATAAAAATGCACATACAGCAAAACATATTCATTTGTACCAATTTAAATCGACCAATAACATAGGCAAGCACAATTCATATAAATATGCATATTTTTCAACAAATACCATAAATAACTGAACCAACAATTACCCAAGCATTTACAAATCATATTTAAAATAGACGCGTATTCCAAACCATGCAAAACAACTAATTGTTGTAAAAAGATCATACCCACTTACCCCATTCAATACTCTAATCCACTCAAGAAGCCAAGATTCATATGTAACATGTCCAAACCATATCATTCTAATCGCTAAACAAAAATAAAATCAATATCTTGTGAAGGCTTACAAAATAACAAGACCAGCAGCTCAAACCGTTTAAATTGAATTCCTAGTGGCTCCAAAATTACTAACATCCTAAACCTTATCCATCAAAAAACTCTTAGACCCGACTTTCTGCACTAAACTCTTTGAAGGTCAGTGAACCTAATCAAATTAATGCACTTCGTGTTGCGAGTCTGATGCTTCAGAAAGGGCTTAAATTCGGCACTAGATTGCCCTAAAGTACCTCGAATACCTCATTTAGGTTTAAAACAATTCAATTGGATCTATAGAAGGGTTTTGGATCCATTCACTTCTCATTATGAACCAAAATCTAGGGGATTACTATTCATACAGCCCTTTTTACTAACCATAAACCCTCTCCAATTTTTTTTCAAAAAATACCCCTTAGAGTCTTTCTCTCTCTCTCTCTCTCTCTCTCTCTCTCTCTCTCTCTCTCTCTCTCTCTCTCTCTCTCTCTCTCTCTCTTCCTCATACTACCTTGTCGAAAAAAACACCAGTTTCTAAACAAATCGCCTCTTAGGTGTGTCTCATCGTCAACCATAAGGGTTCATGCGGCATGTAATGGATAAAAGCATGCATGCCACACGACGTTCTTCAAATAGTCTCGTGGGTGCATCCATGTACTGGATAAGAACACACATTTTGCGCAACTCTTTCCCGACCATCGGAGCCCACCTCACATTGCATCGTTCACCTTTTTGGAACTCGATTCTTCTTATGATTCCTACTATGTTTTTCGGTTAGATCGATGTGGTGCTTGTAGTAAACGAATAGAGTGGTCATGTGAAAGATTGAACGTAGTTTAAAATAGATCGAAAGTGATTGAGAATTGGGTAAACGAATGGATTGAAGGTCGGTCAAAGTAGAAAAGCTCTTGGTCAAAGGATGGAAGTTGTCAACCATCATTGATCAAAGGTTGGATACGAGAAGCGAAGCCAACGATGGAAACGAGACGTCACTGGTAGTGTTGTAGATCCAATGCTGGTGTTGTTAACGTGAAGAGGGTATAGGAAGAGAGAAATTAAATGAAGTGATTTTGGTACTTTTGAAAAAAAAGAGGGTGTACATTTAGACATTATGGAAATGTATCTACTACTAGTCTTAATTACATGAGAAATTGAATAACAATTAAACATCGATAGACACAACATGCGTCAAACATGATAGGGTGTAGGCAAAGACATTAAGACACACGTCTCAGATATGGGGGTGAGGATATGAAATTTATCAGCATCTTAAGGACATGATAAATATCCAATTAAGGACAAATTTGGAAGGTATATCCTTTCTATTCTTTGATTCACTTTTTCTCACATTTTTTTTATTAGCTCAAGTTTGTGGTGAACACAAACTCTAGATACTACAATCTACCTTGGACAAATTTTGTACTAAAATTGAATTTGATCTAGCAACACACCTCAATGCTTGTAAGGTTATGCACAATAACAACTAAGCCGTTTTCCAATATGAGATGGGGTCGATTATATGGATTCTTTGTTTCCATGGAGCTTGAGTCCGTGTCATACTAATAGCTAACTCCACAAAAGCTTGATCATTCTATATTGTTTTCTTCCAACACTTTTTGATCTTCCTCTTCGTCTTCTAACATTTTCACCATCCAAATTCTTACACTTTATTATAGCTTTCTTTGATTGCCTTTTCACGTGTCAAAACCATCTTAAATAATTTTTTTTTGTTTTATCATCATTGGTGTCACTCATAATTTGTCATTAATAACTTCATTATGAATATGGTCCTTTCTTATGTAACTATACATCCATCTCCGCATCTTCATTTCTACTATAGATATCTTTTGCACATGATCATTAACTAATTAATGTTGAACCTAATATTCTAGTGTGACTTATTTAACTTAATCAAGTTTCCCAATTCTCAAGATATTTTTTAATTTCTAGAGAGACACTTTAATTTATCAAAGAACTCTCTCTCTCAATTCTCGAGAAACTTTTCTGATTCTTGAGATAGTTGTGCTTGAAGAACAACATACCATATCTATGGAATGTGCAAGGTAAAAGGATATCCCTTCAACACACAATCATATAACAACTCTTTTAGTTCTCAACATAAGAGAAACTCCCTCCATAGGACCATTGTTGTGGATTGAAAAGAAAGGACACAATTCCATATCAAGGATTAATGACATGACATGTCAAGGTACCCTATCAAGTTCCATGAGAGTAGTTCTTGTCATTGTTTTTTGATTAATTTTTTCGATGGAGTTTTTCCATGGGATTTCTTGTCGATAAGGTTAATTTGTTATATATTAGATTTTTTTATCATGATCATAAACAAAACGAGAAAAATATTAGAAAAATAGAGATTATGGAACCTTTAAATTAGAATAAATCCATTTATTTATTTTGACTTACTCCTTAATATTGTGCTCCAATGTGAATTTGGTTTAATAAAGCATATTTCAAGGTTATATTTTATAAATAAAATATTGTTATTTTATCCATGTGTTTTCTTGATATTTGGCTTAACGGATAAAATAATATGTAAAGTTACATTTAAGGACAAATTGAACCTACATGTAAGGGTGTAACCTTTTTGTTTTCCATGCTACACTATGCATGTACGGTTAACTTTTACATGTTATAAAGTGATTTTAGCATGCTTTAAATACTTTTTTACATTTTATCTAATTTACTACAAGATTATGGAACACCATATAATGAACCTGTAATTCGAAAGACTTGGTTTTCTCACTAACGTGATGTCAAGCATGAAAAATTAATTGTTTAATTATATAATGTCTAGATCAAAATTCTTCAAAATTTAAAACCTTGTGAGGATGATGTTTTCAATTTATATTTAGATAATTCATATTAACAACTGTCCACCAACATAGACGATTATTCTTATATCTAAACGGGTGAAATAATTTTGTTTGTATACATAATGTGTAGCAGTTTAGTATCCAACATTACAATGTGCCATTTATGCAAATAGAAATAGGTTAATGTTTTCCATTTAACTACTCGCATGTTGTTTCATCTACTAACGTAAGCCTATATTGATGCTATTATTAAAGTTTATATTTTTATATTTTTATGGTTATATGTTTATATATGGTTTTCTTATTGTTGAAGAATGTGCTTATCTAGTGTTCTTTGTGTTAATTTCTGATGTTTTTAGGTATTATTGTACTTGCCCGAAATACAAGGAGCATTTTGGTAATTTTCTATACTATGAGTATTTTGATCATTTTGGTCAATTTTCGTTTTACAACATCTTATATAAGGGCTGATAGGTTGTATTAGGAGTTGAGGTTGTGTATAAGAAAGAAAGAGAAAGAGGGGGGGAGGTCTGTCCCTTTCCATCTATCTTTCATATTTTTCCTCCTTAATATTAGTCTTATTTTGTGTGTTTTAATCTTCTATAATGCTACTCTTAATTTCAACATGGTATCAGAGCCTAAAAAGACAGTAAATCAACGGTTTGTTTCTTGAAACGAAGAAATTTTGTGGCTTGGAGCAGTGATTAAAAGTTTTAGGAAGAATTCAGACCCAAATCATTTGAGAAAGGTAAGTTCTTGTTATTTCTAATTAGTGGCAGGACAACAGTCATTTTGGATCGTTGGAATTAGCTGATTGAAATCGACCCAGTTGGAATCTGTCGATTGAAAATCAGCCCATTACTATTTGTGTAGAGAAAAATCGGCCCATTGAAATGTTGCAGGACAACACCTGGTTTAACATTTTTCTTGTGGGTTATTATTTGTGTTTTCTTATCCCTCAAGTATTCAAATCACCTTGATAAGGAGAACAAATGCATTCTTTTGGAGAAGCAGTCATATATTTCTGGAATTGTTCCTCCCGAGGTTCAGGATTTGTTACAAAAGTGAGTATTGTCTGAAATAGTGAAGATTATGTCCACTGACTCCGGCAAAATCAATGCTCCGATTAATCTTGCTTCACTCAAGTTGCTCAAGTTGTTGCCTTCTGAAACAATGGATTCACAACTTCCTGGCATTCTTCATCGTATTATTAACTTCCTAAGGAGTTGTATTGAAAGTGAACGTGATGAAGCAAGTTAAAATTCTCCGATCAACATTGAAAAGAGGCTATGAACTGCATGTTATGAGATATACTATTAACTTCATTCTGTCAAAGTTTGAAAATTGCACCTCTGAGCTTGATCATGGCTTGGAAGAGTTGCTTTCTGTAGTAGAACATGACATATTTGGCAATGTTGGTGAGATTCATATTGAAGAGAAAATTCTTTTTTTGCCAATATATATGCCTATCTGAGAGGAAGTTTTGATTTGCAATTACTTGCCTTCTTGCCCTTGAAATGTTGAACACTTATGTTGAATGTTTCTTTGAAATCATGACAATTAACACTGCTTTGAGAAAACGTGTTGTCTCTTTGAAATCGTGTACCAGAGAATTTAATGTTGAATGGTGGATGTTGTTTATGAAGGATTAGGCATTTATTCCATATGCATTTATTACTACAAAACTGAATCATGTACCAAAGAAAATGTGTTGTCTCTATGAGTCGTGTTGTATTAGACATTTTCTTAAAGATGGTCTTGGGCATTATTATGATCAGAATATATTTCCAATGCAATTAATAGCCTGCTAATGTGTTTAATGATTGCATAAGGTGGCTACATTTATTATGTTGCACAGAAAATTTAATGGTATGAAGATTTTTGGTAGCTGCCTTTATTGGATTTGGCAGCACAGTTATTGCATATGGTTGTTGATGTGTTTAATAAGGTTACTGTTTTTATTAAGTTGCTCAGAACATTCAATATGGTGGTTAAGAGGCTTGTAAAGGTCTAGAAAGGGAATCTCGTGAAACTTAAAAGTGAGCTTGTTGGGAACTGCAATTATTAAAAGAAGGCTGCTTTGAATAAGGTGGTTGTATTTGATATATACGGTGGTTGCATTTATTACAAAAGGTGGCTGATATGGCTGGAGTTATGGCATATGTTCTGTCCATTGTTGTATTGGAACTACAAAGTACTTATGGTGGTCATCCAGCGTATACATTATATTTAGAAGAGGCACAAGCAAAGCTTTGAGTGTGCATGCATAAGTTTCGCCAGTTAACATGCTATCTTTCAGTGCTTATAAATGATGCTTATGTGGAAAAATAGTTTTTGTTGAAGTGATGCACCACTGAATGCTGAAAACCTGATGCTGTAAGTAAACAGGACTATAACTTGAACACTTTCATGAAAAGCGAAGTTCTCTGATAATGCCTACGGCTTTGTTTACGGAATCTTGATTATCTCTAACCATCTCAATGAAGACATGTTCAGAAGATTCAGATTATCAATTGAGTGAGTCTATCCCTACAAAATGGTACACGAGGATTGTGCAGCCTTACCTTCCCAAAGGTTAGTTCCCCACTTCCCATGCAACAACAGATGGGTTTGTTGTTAATTGAACTCATAAGGAGCCTTATACTAGATGGGAACCTGATGTCATTTTAAGGAAAAGCAGTTTGAAACTTTCCCTTTGATTCATAAATGTTTTGTAAAAGTGCATCTCAATTACTGAAGGAGCTAACATACAATGATAGTGATTAGATAACATCATTCAATAATGATATGTTTGAGCAAGTTCTCAAAGGATGCAATGAGCACCATCTTCAGCTGTAGTTCTTAATAAGGAAAATTCAGGTAATGTTTTAAAATTCTTAGATATCAAATGATTGAAGTTATGTTAGTCCTCGCAGCAACATGGGATTTCACATGAGGAAGTTGCAGGAAATTCTACTGTCAGACTTCTCATATAAACTACATCAAGATGGAGATCAAGAGAGGATGTCTTGCTGCTGTTGCGGGAACTGTTGGATCAGGGAAGACATCACTTGTTTCCTGCATACTTTGTGAAATGTCGAAGATTTCTAGAAAGAAGTAGGACAGAGCCTGAGATGGAAAATCGGACCTGTGCCTCCTAAGGAAATTCAAGGAAAGCTCAATCATTCTGAAGAAGAATATTTCAAGAATCATTCTGCTGCTTTAGAGATGTACATGTCGGAGATCAATCTTGACTTGACAGTGAAAGGTAAGTGGCAGTAATAAAATCAGATAAATGAAGAAGAGTAGCTTGTGTTGAAAAGCGTGTGAGCAGATGAATGATGCATATGAAGATGTTGATGCAATGCTCAAAAAAAGAGATGATTTGTTAGAGGATGTCGTTTTATATTTCACATTTTTAAGTGTACTTTTGTGTTATGTTTCTTTAGTAATAATTAGTACTAATCAGGAGTAGTTTAGGAATTCAAGTTAGATAGGGTATTATAAGTAGTAGTGATTAGGGTTTCTTCATTAACAAGAAAAGTGGCTGACGGCTGGCTGTGTGGAGTTGTTTTTTGTATCTTGGATAGATTGGAGGAATGCCTCCAATCTGTCGGGTTTTGTAAGTATTATCTACCTTGATTAATGAGATTATATGCTATTATGGTATCAGAGCCTAAACGGCCTGTAAATCTTCAAAATTTTGCTTAAACATATTTGATTAGTGTGTGAAAAGGATTAGCAAGAGATCGACTTCTGCAAGTCTTCATTATTAGATCTTATGTGCATGTTGCAAAGTGATTTCATCCTATTGAGAAGACAATATACATCGTGTATTGGTGGGAATTGAACAAGCAGAATCATGTATTGATTATTTGCCCATATCAACGTCAACAGGTTTTGTGATCAAATTTTGTGAACAGGTCTGCCCATCTCAACGCGAACATATTGTATCTCCAAACAGACTTATCAAATTTTGTGAACAGGTCTGCCCATCTCAACGTGAACAGATTGGATTATCGTTTTTTGTTGTTGTTTGGAATTGAATCTTAAATCAGATAAGGTAACCTTGATTTAAGATCTACAGCCGATTTTCTCATTTATGCCTAGATCATGTTTGGGACTTGATTGGGATAAGGCAACCTCCAATCTTCCAATCAGTTTTGTGTGGAATACAAATTGAGACTTGATTGTGGAGTCGATATCTTGTTTAGAATATCTTGTGTAGCCTCTTCAAATCAGTATTGATTGAGCTAATGTGTTCAATAGCATCCATTAAAATATGATTGACTAGTATTTGATTAAGATCGTGTTGCAGACTTGGGTGTTGATTGGATTGAGACTTGGTTGCCGACTGAGTGCAGAATAGTCTAGTTATAAACCTAGACTAAATCTAGTTTTGAATAACATCGAATCTATTTTGAAAGGTATACTCATTTTTCATTTGAAGCTTACCAAAAACAAGTATTGATGGCAAGCAAAGGCAGGCGATCAAAACACCTTTCATGATGTCTGAACAAGCCATGAATAAAAAAGGAGACAATTTTCAGATTACAACAATAAAGTTGGATGGAAGAAATTATCTAGAGTGGTCTCGGTCTCTAGAACTGACTATTATAGCAAGGGAGAGATGGGCTCATCTTATGGACCAGACACCTATTCTAGATATACATGATACTCATTATCCTGCTTGGCGAAGGGAAGATGCTCTCATTTCATCTTGGTTACTACAATCCATGGTTCCATCAACAGCAAAGACATTTATGTTTCTTGAATCAGCCTACGACATCTGGTGTGCAGTTTTAGAAGCTTATTCCCAAAAGAGAAATGTAGCAAAAGAATATGAAATTTTAGAAAAGATTAAGAATTGTAAACAGGGCTCATGTTCTATCAGTGACTACTATGCAGATCTTAGAGGACTTTGGGATGAACTTCAGTACTACACCAGTATCAAGTGCACTTCATGTCAAACTAAAAGAAATGCAGAGACTGAAAAGAAAAAGGTATTTGACTTACTGTGGGGTGTCAATTCAGAATTTGAGTCAATAAAACTCAATGTATTGGGAAGAGATGAACTACCCTCATTGAGAACAGTTTATTCATTATTAATCAGGAAAGAGGATCGAAGAAATCTTCATGTTACTGATCAACATGCACTTCAAACAAGAGGAAAAAATTCACATCATCGTGGACGATGAGGATATCAAGGTCGTGGACGAGGACATGGTAGATCTCATCCTGATGAAAAAGAAAAACTCATATGTTCTCATTGTGGAAAATCAAGACATTTTAGAGAATACTGTTGGGAATTACATGACAAACCAGACTATTCTAAAAACAAAAATCACTCTACTCATTTTGCTGAAAATACTACGACTAATATAAATGGAATGCAAGAACTTATTAAGAGAATCGAAGGACTCGAAACAAGACTATCTAGACAGTCTCAACCATCTACCTCTCAAGCTTCAGTAGCTCAGGCAATTCACATTGTGAAGGGTAACTCATCTTACTCTAATTCAAAGACTTAGATTATTGATTCAGGTGCCACATATCATATGGTAGGAGAATCATCTTATTTTTCAGAGTATAGACTTCTTCCAAAACAATAACCTATTACTGAGTGCAGAATAGTCTAGTTATAAACCTAGACTAAATCTAGTTTTGAATAACATCGAATCTATTTTGAAAGGTATACTCATTTTTCATTTGAAGCTTACCAAAAACAAGTATTGATGGCAAGCAAAGGCAGGCGATCAAAACACCTTTCATGATGTCTGAACAAGCCATGAATAAAAAAGGAGACAATTTTCAGATTACAACAATAAAGTTGGATGGAAGAAATTATCTAGAGTGGTCTCGGTCTCTAGAACTGACTATTATAGCAAGGGAGAGATGGGCTCATCTTATGGACCAGACACCTATTCTAGATATACATGATACTCATTATCCTGCTTGGCGACGGGAAGATGCTCTCATTTCATCTTGGTTACTACAATCCATGGTTCCATCAACAGCAAAGACATTTATGTTTCTTGAATCAGCCTACGACATCTGGTGTGCAGTTTTAGAAGCTTATTCCCAAAAGAGAAATGTAGCAAAAGAATATGAAATTTTAGAAAAGATTAAGAATTGTAAACAGGGCTCATGTTCTATCAGTGACTACTATGCAGATCTTAGAGGACTTTGGGATGAACTTCAGTACTACACCAGTATCAAGTGCACTTCATGTCAAACTAAAAGAAATGCAGAGACTGAAAAGAAAAAGGTATTTGACTTACTGTGGGGTGTCAATTCAGAATTTGAGTCAATAAAACTCAATGTATTGGGAAGAGATGAACTACCCTCATTGAGAACAGTTTATTCATTATTAATCAGGAAAGAGGATCGAAGAAATCTTCATGTTACTGATCAACATGCACTTCAAACAAGAGGAAAAAATTCACATCATCGTGGACGATGAGGATATCAAGGTCGTGGACGAGGACATGGTAGATCTCATCCTGATGAAAAAGAAAAACTCATATGTTCTCATTGTGGAAAATCAAGACATTTTAGAGAATACTGTTGGGAATTACATGACAAACCAGACTATTCTAAAAACAAAAATCACTCTACTCATTTTGCTGAAAATACTACGACTAATATAAATGGAATGCAAGAACTTATTAAGAGAATCGAAGGACTCGAAACAAGACTATCTAGACAGTCTCAACCATCTACCTCTCAAGCTTCAGTAGCTCAGGCAATTCACATTGTGAAGGGTAACTCATCTTACTCTAATTCAAAGACTTAGATTATTGATTCAGGTGCCACATATCATATGGTAGGAGAATCATCTTATTTTTCAGAGTATAGACTTCTTCCAAAACAATAACCTATTACTGAGTGCAGAATAGTCTAGTTATAAACCTAGACTAAATCTAGTTTTGAATAACATCGAATCTATTTTGAAAGGTATACTCATTTTTCATTTGAAGCTTACCAAAAACAAGTATTGATGGCAAGCAAAGGCAGGCGATCAAAACACCTTTCATGATGTCTGAACAAGCCATGAATAAAAAAGGAGACAATTTTCAGATTACAACAATAAAGTTGGATGGAAGAAATTATCTAGAGTGGTCTCGGTCTCTAGAACTGACTATTATAGCAAGGGAGAGATGGGCTCATCTTATGGACCAGACACCTATTCTAGATATACATGATACTCATTATCCTGCTTGGCGACGGGAAGATGCTCTCATTTCATCTTGGTTACTACAATCCATGGTTCCATCAACAGCAAAGACATTTATGTTTCTTGAATCAGCCTACGACATCTGGTGTGCAGTTTTAGAAGCTTATTCCCAAAAGAGAAATGTAGCAAAAGAATATGAAATTTTAGAAAAGATTAAGAATTGTAAACAGGGCTCATGTTCTATCAGTGACTACTATGCAGATCTTAGAGGACTTTGGGATGAACTTCAGTACTACACCAGTATCAAGTGCACTTCATGTCAAACTAAAAGAAATGCAGAGACTGAAAAGAAAAAGGTATTTGACTTACTGTGGGGTGTCAATTCAGAATTTGAGTCAATAAAACTCAATGTATTGGGAAGAGATGAACTACCCTCATTGAGAACAGTTTATTCATTATTAATCAGGAAAGAGGATCGAAGAAATCTTCATGTTACTGATCAACATGCACTTCAAACAAGAGGAAAAAATTCACATCATCGTGGACGATGAGGATATCAAGGTCGTGGACGAGGACATGGTAGATCTCATCCTGATGAAAAAGAAAAACTCATATGTTCTCATTGTGGAAAATCAAGACATTTTAGAGAATACTGTTGGGAATTACATGACAAACCAGACTATTCTAAAAACAAAAATCACTCTACTCATTTTGCTGAAAATACTACGACTAATATAAATGGAATGCAAGAACTTATTAAGAGAATCGAAGGACTCGAAACAAGACTATCTAGACAGTCTCAACCATCTACCTCTCAAGCTTCAGTAGCTCAGGCAATTCACATTGTGAAGGGTAACTCATCTTACTCTAATTCAAAGACTTAGATTATTGATTCAGGTGCCACATATCATATGGTAGGAGAATCATCTTATTTTTCAGAGTATAGACTTCTTCCAAAACAATAACCTATTACTGAGTGCAGAATAGTCTAGTTATAAACCTAGACTAAATCTAGTTTTGAATAACATCGAATCTATTTTGAAAGGTATACTCATTTTTCATTTGAAGCTTACCAAAAACAAGTATTGATGGCAAGCAAAGGCAGGCGATCAAAACACCTTTCATGATGTCTGAACAAGCCATGAATAAAAAAGGAGACAATTTTCAGATTACAACAATAAAGTTGGATGGAAGAAATTATCTAGAGTGGTCTCGGTCTCTAGAACTGACTATTATAGCAAGGGAGAGATGGGCTCATCTTATGGACCAGACACCTATTCTAGATATACATGATACTCATTATCCTGCTTGGCGACGGGAAGATGCTCTCATTTCATCTTGGTTACTACAATCCATGGTTCCATCAACAGCAAAGACATTTATGTTTCTTGAATCAGCCTACGACATCTGGTGTGCAGTTTTAGAAGCTTATTCCCAAAAGAGAAATGTAGCAAAAGAATATGAAATTTTAGAAAAGATTAAGAATTGTAAACAGGGCTCATGTTCTATCAGTGACTACTATGCAGATCTTAGAGGACTTTGGGATGAACTTCAGTACTACACCAGTATCAAGTGCACTTCATGTCAAACTAAAAGAAATGCAGAGACTGAAAAGAAAAAGGTATTTGACTTACTGTGGGGTGTCAATTCAGAATTTGAGTCAATAAAACTCAATGTATTGGGAAGAGATGAACTACCCTCATTGAGAACAGTTTATTCATTATTAATCAGGAAAGAGGATCGAAGAAATCTTCATGTTACTGATCAACATGCACTTCAAACAAGAGGAAAAAATTCACATCATCGTGGACGATGAGGATATCAAGGTCGTGGACGAGGACATGGTAGATCTCATCCTGATGAAAAAGAAAAACTCATATGTTCTCATTGTGGAAAATCAAGACATTTTAGAGAATACTGTTGGGAATTACATGACAAACCAGACTATTCTAAAAACAAAAATCACTCTACTCATTTTGCTGAAAATACTACGACTAATATAAATGGAATGCAAGAACTTATTAAGAGAATCGAAGGACTCGAAACAAGACTATCTAGACAGTCTCAACCATCTACCTCTCAAGCTTCAGTAGCTCAGGCAATTCACATTGTGAAGGGTAACTCATCTTACTCTAATTCAAAGACTTAGATTATTGATTCAGGTGCCACATATCATATGGTAGGAGAATCATCTTATTTTTCAGAGTATAGACTTCTTCCAAAACAATAACCTATTACTGAGTGCAGAATAGTCTAGTTATAAACCTAGACTAAATCTAGTTTTGAATAACATCGAATCTATTTTGAAAGGTATACTCATTTTTCATTTGAAGCTTACCAAAAACAAGTATTGATGGCAAGCAAAGGCAGGCGATCAAAACACCTTTCATGATGTCTGAACAAGCCATGAATAAAAAAGGAGACAATTTTCAGATTACAACAATAAAGTTGGATGGAAGAAATTATCTAGAGTGGTCTCGGTCTCTAGAACTGACTATTATAGCAAGGGAGAGATGGGCTCATCTTATGGACCAGACACCTATTCTAGATATACATGATACTCATTATCCTGCTTGGCGACGGGAAGATGCTCTCATTTCATCTTGGTTACTACAATCCATGGTTCCATCAACAGCAAAGACATTTATGTTTCTTGAATCAGCCTACGACATCTGGTGTGCAGTTTTAGAAGCTTATTCCCAAAAGAGAAATGTAGCAAAAGAATATGAAATTTTAGAAAAGATTAAGAATTGTAAACAGGGCTCATGTTCTATCAGTGACTACTATGCAGATCTTAGAGGACTTTGGGATGAACTTCAGTACTACACCAGTATCAAGTGCACTTCATGTCAAACTAAAAGAAATGCAGAGACTGAAAAGAAAAAGGTATTTGACTTACTGTGGGGTGTCAATTCAGAATTTGAGTCAATAAAACTCAATGTATTGGGAAGAGATGAACTACCCTCATTGAGAACAGTTTATTCATTATTAATCAGGAAAGAGGATCGAAGAAATCTTCATGTTACTGATCAACATGCACTTCAAACAAGAGGAAAAAATTCACATCATCGTGGACGATGAGGATATCAAGGTCGTGGACGAGGACATGGTAGATCTCATCCTGATGAAAAAGAAAAACTCATATGTTCTCATTGTGGAAAATCAAGACATTTTAGAGAATACTGTTGGGAATTACATGACAAACCAGACTATTCTAAAAACAAAAATCACTCTACTCATTTTGCTGAAAATACTACGACTAATATAAATGGAATGCAAGAACTTATTAAGAGAATCGAAGGACTCGAAACAAGACTATCTAGACAGTCTCAACCATCTACCTCTCAAGCTTCAGTAGCTCAGGCAATTCACATTGTGAAGGGTAACTCATCTTACTCTAATTCAAAGACTTAGATTATTGATTCAGGTGCCACATATCATATGGTAGGAGAATCATCTTATTTTTCAGAGTATAGACTTCTTCCAAAACAATAACCTATTAAGTTAGCAGATGGCTCCCACTCGTACATGGTTGGACAGGGAAGTGTGCCCACATGTCTTGCTACTTTAACATCAGTCTATCATGTTCCTAGTTTTCTAATTAATCTACTTTCAATCAGTTCATTGACACGTATCATGAAATGCAGTATAACATTTACTCTTATTGATTGTATGTTTCAGGATCTGAAGACGGAGAAAGTCTTTAGTCATGGTAGACTACAGAGGAGCTTATACATTTTGGATGATCATCTACAACAGGAAACTTCTTATAAAGCTTCAGCAACACCTAGTCAGGATTCAGAGATTCAGCTTTAGCATTGTCGTCTTGGTCATTTACCTGTGTTTAAACTTCCTTATGTTCTATCTCATCTTAGAGTAAATAAAATTCAGTTTGAATGTGAAGTCTGTCAGCTTGGAAAACATCAAAGAGCCACTTATTCATTGAGTGACTCTAGACGATCTCAGCCTTTTGAACTTCTTCATTCAAATATTTGGGGTCCTAGTCCTGTTACTTCCTTATTTGGTCAGAGATACTTTGTTTCCTTTATTGACGATTGTACTCGCCTTACAATTATATATTTAATGAAATCAAAGTCTGAAGTTTCGTTAGTTTTTTCAATTGTGCATAAATTCATTCTTATCCAATTCAATACTTCAGTGAAAATACTTTGTTCATACAATAGGGGAGTACACTAGCAAGCAATTAATTGAGTATTTACACACACATGGTATAGTCCACCAAACTTCCTATTCCTATACTCCTCAACAAAATGTAATCACTGAAAGAAAAAATCATCATATACTAGAGGCAGTCAGGACTCTGTTACTTTAGAATAATGTTCTTAAATTTTATTGGGGAGAAGTCATTCTTACTGCCGTTTACCTGATAAATAGAATGCTCAGTATTATAATTGAGGGTGAAAGTTCAATAAAGTGTCTCAATAAGGAATCAAAACCATTTCATATAGTTTCCCGTATCTTTGGTTGTACTTGCTTTGTACATGTTCATTTACCCAATCGTCATAAATTAGATCCTAAATCTGTAAAGTGCATTTTCGTTGGCTATTCCAATTCTCAAAAGGGCTATAAATGTTATGATCCTCTAAGAAAAAAAACTATATGTTTCCATGGATGTTACCTTCATAGAATCTACTCCCTATTATAGTTCTCAGGGAGAGTCCTCTACTTCTCAGGAAATTTTTCCGTATATCCTACCAATAGTCCCAAACAATGCCGAAGAACATACAGATGATAACAGAAATGAGGTCAATAAGCAAGGAGAAACCTTGATGTATAAGAGAGGATCAAGAAATATCATCTACACTGAAGAAGAACCAGCCCCTTATACAAGTACCAAAGATATTTCTCCTGACTCAGATCCTTATTTGGATGAGACAAATGATCTTGAACTACCTATTGCTATTCACCAAGGTAAGCGTACATGTGCATGTTATCCGATTTCTGAGTATGTCTCATATGTCAATACCTCTCAAATTTACCATAACTTTGTTATGAATGCTGAGAAACATAAGATTCCTTCAAAATTTGAAGAAGCAATAAAGTGTCCTTTATGAAAAGCTATAATTGAAGAAGAATTGAATGCTCTTGTGAAAAATAATACATGAATTATCACACAGCTAGCTCCCGATAGGAATATTGTTGGATGTAAGTAGGTATTTACTATTAAATATAAGGCAGATGGAACTGTAGAGAGATATAAAGCAAGATTGGTTGCTAAAGGATACAATCAGTCATGTGGGATTGATTATACAGAAACTTTTATACCTGTGGCGAAACTCACTTCAATAAAAATCCTTCTCAGTATGGTAGCAAATTTGGGATGTGATATATGGCAACTAGATGTTAAAAATGCTTTCCTACAAGGAGACTTAAATGAAGAGGTATACATGAAACTACCACTAGGAATGAATATAAAAGTGTCTACTAATAGAGTGTGCAAACTCAACAAAGCAATTTATGTGCTGAAACAATCTCCAAGAGCTTGGTTTGATAAATTTAGCAAGATAGTGTGTAGTTTGAGATACAACAGAAGTCTTAATGATCATACCATTTTCTTCAAGAAAGAAACAAAAATTTCTATTCTTGTTGTTTATATTGATGACATAATTGTCACAGGAGATGACTTTGAAGAAATATCCAAGTTAAAAGTAAATCTTCACAGATTATTTGACCTTAAAGATTTGGGTCGATTGCACTATTTTTTGGGCATAGAAGTTCTCTATTCCAACCAACGTATTTTCTCAACTAAGCGGAAATATTTGATGGATCTTCTTGAAGAAACACATATGCTAGAATATAAACTGAGTGACATTCCTATGAAAGTAAATCAGAAATTATTCAGTAGTGATAGTGAAGAATTCAGAGACACTCACAAATATCAGAAGTTGGCAGGCAAGCTCATATATTTGACTATTACTCGTCCAGATATTACTTATGCAATTGGTATTATGAGTAGATATATGCATTCCCCTACCAAGAATCATATGGATGCAGTGTATAGAATTATTCGATATCTAAAGTCGACATCAAGAATGGGTTTACTTTACTCTACATCATCTAATTTGCACATTGAACTTTATTCTGATGTTGACTGGGCAGTTTCACGTGATGATCGAAAATCAACTACAGGTTATGTTATATTACTTGGCGGTAATATTGTATCTTAGAATAGTAAAAAACAGACAGTAGTTACCAGATCTATAGCAGAAGCAGAATACAAGGCTATAGCACAAGCCATGTGTGAAGGAAAGTGGATATCTTCATTGATTAGTGAACTGATATTTTCATCTACTCATTTTATACCACTACAATAGTGTAATAATTCAGATGGCTTCTAATCCAGTGTATTATGAAAGAACCAAAGATATAGAGATTGTTTGTCACTTCATCGGAGAGAAAATAACCAATCAAGAATTGCAACTGGAGTATGTTCAATCAATCAAACAGATGACTGATTTCCTAACCAAAGCTACTACCAGCAGACAACTAAAGGAGACATTATCCAAGTTGGGTGTTATAAACATCCTTCACCCAACTTGAGGGGGAGTGTTAGAAGATCGTTTTATATTTCACATTTTTAAGTGTACTTCTGTGTTATGTTTCTTTAGTAATAATTAGTACTAATCAGGGGTAGTTTAGGTATTCAAGTTAGATAGGGTATTATAAGTAGTAGTGATTAGGGTTTCTTCATTAACAAGAAAAGTGGCTGACGGCTGGCTGTGTGGAGTCATTTTTTGTATCTTGGACAGATTGGAGGAATGCCTCCAATCTGCCAGGTTTTGTAAGTATTCTCTACCTTGATTAATGAGATTATATGCTATTAGATTAACATGAACATGAAGTGTTTGAGAAAATGTTAAGAGAACTGCAAAATTCTTGTGAAGTTTACAGTCATGAGAATTGCTAAAATGTGTGTTATAGTCAAAGTAGTTGTGCTTTGATGTTGTGACAGTTAGGATGATTGCTTTGATGTTGTGACAGCCAGGATGACTACTTTGATGTTGTTACAGTCAGGATGGCTGCTTTGATGTTGTTACAGCTAGGATGGTTTCTTTGATGTTATGACAGCTAGGATGGTTGCTTTGATGTTGTGACAGCAAGGATGACTGCTTTGATGTTGTGATAGCCAGGATAGCTGCTTTGATGTTGTTATAGTTAGGATGACTAATTTAGTGTTGTTACAGTCAGGATGGCTAATTTGATGTGGATACAACCATGAAGGCTGGGTTTGTGTTAATACAGCCAGGAAGGCTGAGTTGATGTTGCAGCCAGAGATGTTGCTTGTGATGATAAGCCAGGAAGGCTAAGTTGAAGATATTTTCAGTCAAAAAAACTGTTGAAGATCAAATCAGTGATCAAGACGGATGAAAAATGTTGCAAACAGATATGAAGGTTTTTGGCAAGTTTGAAGTTCGAAGTATCTCACTCGCAACTTGAGGAGGGTGTTGAAGAATGTGCTTATCTAGTGTTCTTTGTATTAATTTCTGATGTTTTTAGGTATTATTGTACTTGCCCAAAATAGTAGGACATTTTGGTATTTTCTGTACTAGGATTGTATTAGGAGTTGAAGTTGTGTGTAAGAAAAAGAGAAAGAGGGGAGGCGGCCTCCATTGGAGGTCCACTCCTTTCCTTCAATCTTTCATATTTTTCCTCCTTAATATTAGTCTTATTTTGTGTGTTTTAATTTTATGCAATGCTACTCTGAATTTCAGCACTTATGTTGACATTATTATAGCTTTTGAAAATGATGTGATTCAGGTATCTTTACTAAATGATGTAAACTTTCTTGAGTGAAAGAAATTTGTGATGTTTCAAGTAGGTATGATGGACTTAGACCTTTGCTTTCAAGTAAATGCTCTTAAAGCATCTACTGATGAAAGCAGCGTGGTTGCAAAAGTTGAGTATGTAAAATAAGAAAATTTTGATAGATTATCCCTTTTGTATACATTACAACATGTGCCTAGGCACATTAGGGGTGGACAATACTGAGCCAATTGTCTATATGGATACGATTGAGAAACAATTTGTTGGATCTAATGAAGCTAAAATAGGTAACTTGATCAAGAAATTCACTTCCATGCAGTACTTAGGGAAAAAAATATAAGATAATACATCATAGTTATACATAAAATTATAGAGAAATTGAATGATCTCAAGATCATCATTTCATACACTTTCTTGGTTCAACTCATCCTATAGATGTTTTACGTTACTGGATAAATATTACCTCTTTAAAGTTTTCTACAACACACGTATAGATGAATGGTCAATTAATAAACCTATGTCCAAGTGTGTCAAGTAAGAGGAAAGACATGTCAATAACAAGCTTAACACACTTAGTCACTACCAATTTGATATCTCACGAATTAATGGATCAGGCGACTAAGGCAAAGAAAGTCCAAGAGAAAAAGCACAAACACAATGTGGTTGAAAAACTCATCGATAAGGTCAAATGCTTCTTCTTTAAGAAACTTTTCATTTAAAGAACACTTGCTAAAAGTATAAGGTTTGGCTTCATAAGAGAAGTTTGGATAATGTTTATTACAAGACATGAATCAAATCTAACTTATGTTCCTAATACTAGTTAGTTGATGGATTTGGGTGCTACTATACACATTTCAACTACTTTGCAGGGCTTTATGATAAAGTGTGCTCCAACTGAATGCAAAAAAGTTGTGATATCGAGTACCGGGATGTGTTCGCATGTAAAAGTAGCTAGAGATTATAGAATTACCTTAGACTCTAGAATTATTCATTTTGAAAGACTATTTGTATATTATATCATTTTAGAGAAACTTGGTTTTTGTAGTCAAATTAGTTAGACAATTATAGCATTTTGTTTAATGCATTAGGGATGTTTTTAATAACGAGACATATTCTCATTCTTATAGCAATTATTGATGGTTTATTCAAATTGAATGTCTCTTTAGATTCTAAATCAGCCGTTTCTATAGTACATAGTAATAATAAGAACACGTTGAATCACAATTTAGGTATCCAATGACATAGATGGTTGAACCTTTCATTGATTGTTAAACAAAAATAATAATTAACACATTTAGATAACATACTCTAAGATGTCAATCAACATTAAATTTAATTTATATAGATGTATGTGAACCTTTTAGCCCATGTTTTATAGATTATAAATATTTTGTTACTTTTATCGATAACTATTCAAGATTTATGTAAGTATTTCAAGTTAGAGGTTAAGAATCAATTAGGAAAACCTATAAAATCAATCACATCAGACAAAGATGGAGAGTACTATGGCATATACACTGAGCTAGGACAAATGTTAGGACCATTGATGCAATTTCTCAAAGAAAATGACATAGTACCTCAGTACACAATGCCATTCAAACTCAATATGAATGAGGTTACTAAAAGACAAAACAATATGCTTAAAGAAATAATTGAGGCTATGATGAGCTACTCGACTCTTCTAATCTCTATATGGGTTGAAGAATTAAAGATAATACTGAATATTCCAAATAAGGTTCCATCAAAATCTATAGAGAAAATTTCTAATGAATTATAGAGAAAAAAGAAACTCTTTATGTTACATGCACATTTAGAGACGTACAACTTAGGGTGAAATTTATAACCTAGGGTAAAGTTTACATGCACAACTATTCTTTTTTATATCATCACTTACCACAAAAATCTTCTTATCCTCATCCTTCATATATCTAACAAAAATAAAATAATTCATTTTTCTTTCTTTAGCCTTAGCTATCCTAAAAATATCTTTCACAATCTCCTTAGTTTTCTATAAATCCTCTCTTAAGGTTTATTTTTTATTTTACCATCAATCTTTTTTGCTTCTTTATTTATTTTCTTATTGACATAATACAATTTGTAACATATCTCATTGCCTTAATTCTTATCATATATAACCTTATTCCACTAAACCAAACCTCTTTTTGTGCCGGTATGACTTACTTAGATTCACCTAATACCTTTATCACTTTCGTAATATGCATTGATATATTATCCACATGTTACAAATTGTACCCAAATAATTCCAAACATCTCCTTGAAAAGCTTTTAGCTTTAAATATACATTTTTCCTCATTTTTGAGAATCCACCATTTAGTTTAGTTAGTCATATGTGTTTTACCTCTTCGTCTTATTTCTTACATGTAAATCCATTGTTAAAAGTTAATATTTTGTAGGTTAGCTTTCTCTTATAATTACCTTCCAATCCTTACAACACCATTTATATTTTTTCCAACAAGCAAAATAATTAATTCGTGTTTTTGATTAGTCACTCTTAAGTAATTAAATATTCATCTCATTTTCATTTTCTGAAAAATATATTGACTATAAAGAGATTGTATGTCAACAAAATTTAAAATTTTCTCGCATTCCTCATATCCTCAATGCTATAGTTTAAATCAATACCTTGATATCTTAATAGCTCTTTTCTCACATGTTCATTTAAATCCCCCTCCAATCAGATCGTCTCTATGTGAACTCTTTGAATCACTTTATTTAACTTGTCCAATCACTGTATTTAAATCACTATATTTAAATGGTTAATCCTAACACTAATTTTATCATCATAATTCGTTTACATTGTAGTTATATCTACTACACTATCCTTCAAACCCCTTTAGTATACTATTTATTAATAACATACAGTCAACTTCAGTTTCTATCCCTGAACACAAACCCCCACTCAAAAATAAAGCAACGTAAAAGACAACTTCATGACAGGAGCTATTTCTCAATGATTTATCTCAAATCGAAAGCGAATGCCAATGCAATATCACCTACCTAGTGAACCAATGGGTGGTATCACCTACACCAAAAACATATACTTGAGTTCAAAGATAATTATTTGGTCGTACCTATAATACATATTTTCTAGAAGGCAACACATTTACCAACAAAAATACCGAATTATTTAAAAATGATCTTATTATATTAGTAAAGCTCATCATCTAAATTAATAAATCTTTCAAAACCACAATGTATTTACTCATACAAACATGTACTTAAATTATCATTATTAACGACCCATCAAGCAACTTCAAAAATAGCCAAAGTTCAACCGAACCCATCAAAGTGATTATATAACATGGATTCTCAAATAGGAACAATACATTTGATAACCATATAACCTTCAAATGGTCAAACAATATTCCACAAAAAAGAAAGAAAGAAAACAACAAATTCTACCATGATTTCATCAAACTCAAAGAAACTTGCAGCTACAACCCTTGACACCGAAAGTGTAAAGGCCAAGTTGATGAACCTATTGAGTGGTTATGCATATACCCTTACTTGACATGACTGTTGGGGAGAACTTGAGTTCCAATCTGAACTACAAAGAAGGTAATGCCCGCGCAAGATATCAAATGTATCCCAAGTAAAATGATCTCAACTTTTCATATTATGTTATGTTCGTGTGAATTAGCTGGTTGTGATCACATGCAAATAGGATAAGGATTATATATATATATATATATGTGTGTGTGTGTGTGTGTGTGTGTGTGTGTGTGTGTGTGTGTGTGTGTGAAAGTAGGATCAAAATCCTAACGTTCCTCCATCACATGCAAACAGAGAAAGGATAGAAATTTTATGAAAATTCTAACATTTCTAATGAGGACCATATCCTTACTGACATGCCAAAAAGAGCCCACACTCTTGAAAGAGAATGACAACGGGTTCAAATCTGAGCCCCAAATAACCAAAAGGAACCTTTTGAAACAAAACATCCCAGATAGTAGTATCAGAAAATGCAACAATCAGAAGTCTCCACTTGTTTCAGCTGAAACTACAGGTCTCCTTCGTGCCCATCAGTCCCTGATTTTTCTTTGCTAGCAAGGAACATCCACTGGAATAATCTGGATACGTCCCTCAATAACTTGGAAGGAACAGAATACGACTCTGAGACAACCATGGGGTTGCAAAGCGACTCAAAGTTGTGTTTGAGATGAGGAAGAACTATTTTCTCCTGGAAAACAAAGACAACTTAAGGCAAACTAAACAAAGCAAGGTATCATCAGTTGATTCAGATTTCAACCCAAAGCAGTTGTACCTTGAACACTTGAAATGGACAGAACTCGATGTCACCACAACCCTTGCAATCAGATAACACCGTAAGTTGACATTATAAAAGAAAAACTATGCAATGCAACCTATGAAACCACACTTTCCCCAATGAATAAAAATAATTCAGCAGAAGAATTAACAAGTAATAATAAGTGCAAAAAATCAAATATAATAGATAAACAAAGGAAAAAGGATAAATGGTTGTAGCTAAACCCTTTTAGCAATAGATGAAGTTAGAGGAAACACATTGGAAGAGCTTAGTGGCCTCACTTTGTACTTTTCTTGTTTAAAATTGTCAAATTACTAACGGTTGTAATACACTAAAAAATCCTTATGATAGATTATAAAAACTGATTCAAGAGCCCCTAAACCCTGTAGCCAGCATTACTCATATTTAGTAAAGGCTTGATTTATGCAAGCAAAAGGGAGTGAGAAACAAAAGTGATGCATAATACACCCTAGGTGATATTAAAGTAGTTCAGATCAAACCAAGGCCACCTATTCAACCAGCGCTGAGCCTAGAGACAGAGATCCCAGCCACCTAGATGACTACAGGAAGAGAAAAAGGTGGACCTTTTCTTTCCGTATTATGGTTGTATTAGAGTATCTTCCACTTCTATATTTAACTACCATTCTAGCCACGCATCAGTTATTTTAACAACTTAGTGCAATAATATAGCATGAACAGTTGTTATCAGCGCTTAACCAACTGCTTACAACCATAAGAACTAAAGGTTAGCACATCACTAGTGCCATTTCGGCACTAAGGCATCCAATCTTAGTGATACAGGATGTAAAATTTGTTATTTACATGTAATACTATTTACGTAAATATCCATAGTTTTTTATTTTATACTACATGTACATAAAAAAACACTAAGTCCATTTACTTAAGAAATTACTTGTAAATTATCAAATACCCCTTATTTTAGTTTATTAAAATAATAAAACATAAAATCCGAAAGATTTCTAAGTCAACTCTTATGTTCAACCAGAAAATGTGAAAATTTATGAGCTATCACCGATTTACATGTCTACAAATAATGAATTTATTTTGCTTATATTTTTAACAATTAATGTATACACATTACTTAACAACGTTATTGTATAGTGCAACATCTTGCCCAACTCACTCATATGACTGAAAACTGGGTGTACCATGCTATTAACACAGACCTTTGCCTCAGTGGAGTGTCGCCCCAGACACAGGTGTGACACCTACATGGTGTCAAGACACGCCAAATCTCTTGATCCAAGGTACCAACAAGAGCAACTTGTCGGGGCTCATTTTGGTCAAAAAAGAATCGGTCTACGCGTCCACAGTCTCTGTCCAAAAATTGGAAAGAAAAAGTTTGGCTTCCTCACCTCCTCGGTCAATATTTGCCTCACCATTGACAATGCCAAGTTTCTGCCGTGGGCTGCCAAACCAAAACAACAAAGGGAGAGAGCTGGAGGGGGAAATACAGTGAAGGTAAGAGGAAAGTTCTGGAGAGATATAGGAAGTGTGCGGGTGTGCTTGAGAGAGAAGGGGAGAGAGGGAGCGAGGGACTGTGAGGGGCAAGAAAGTGGGAGGGAGAGAATGAGGCATGCCTGTGTGTGTGTGTGTGTGTGTGTGAGAGAGAGAGAGAGAGGAGATGGGGGTTGGATTAGATGTCACCGAGAGAGAGAGGAATAGTGGGTGTATGTGAATTTCAAACTCTCACATTATGAAATGCCTTATATCTTGTTAGAAGAAGGACCACCTGCCACCACCTGATGTCTCCTGCCACTACCACTTGCTGCCACCAGCCAGCCAGCCAGCCAATGGTCAGCTGGCCCAACGGCTAGATTTCTAGGCATTGGGTCAAGCCAGCATCCAACGGCCAGCACACTAGACGTTGGGTGCTGGCCCTTTTCCTTTCTCCCTTCTTCCTATTGTATTTTACCTACTCTTGTCTATAATACCTCCTCCTCCCTCTTGTAGCAATTTGGTGCTTAAGGCACAGTTGAACTGATTCTTGGTGAAGTGCTGGAGGCATTTCGCGTGGCTATCAAGATTGGGTGAAGCCAATCTTAATTACAATATCTAACATAAATAAATAACTTCATTTATGTGCTTTTAAAAAACTGTCAAATAAAACTATATATGAGAGTGAGAGTGATTGGATCCGACAACCTCTGGCACATGTGTGCTAGTGCCCATCCATTAGTTTTGGGTAATAAGGATGCCCCTTATATTTCTTCAAACACCCTTAAAACTTTTTAAATGACACTCATGCCTCCAAAAAATAAAGAATGGGCATGAGTATGCGCATCTTAGAGGTTGCAGCTTGCAGGATTCTCTCTCTCCATATATATGCACACACACACATTGTTGTCCCGTAACCACACCCATGCCACACTTGCACTAGCACCTGAGTCCGTGTGACAAACGTATTGCAGCCATACATAGAGCTATCCATTTTATGTCCAACAGATACAAACCTATGTCCTACAGCGACTATGTACACATCCCTCCTTCCCTCCATATATATGTATATTCAGATTTTATACCTATACCAACAAACATATGCAAACACACACATATAATACGTTTCCCTGTAGGATTGTTTATGGGCATTCACAAATCTAGGATTCTCCATATTTGTCACTAGAAGAATGTGTTAATGCACAAAACATATTGCTTCGCCTTTGCCATTTTGAGAGAATCCATTTGATATTGTGCATACCATAGAAAGTATATTTTAATCAGAAAAATAGGGGCTCTGTCAGAAAGGAGATCAGAGATGTATATTATGAGTGACAAAATTATCTTGTAATGTTATTTCAAGATTGCTAATTATTGACTTGCATGTTGTTAATCATTTCAAATGTATCATGACCTAGCAGATAAAAGTGACAAGCATCGCAAACAGGTTGCAAGTGGTGACAAGAAGATCAAACAAGGATGAAAAGAAAAAAAAAGGCAGAGAATTTACCGGCAATTTTATAGGAACTTCATTATGCAATACTTGAACAAAGTAATCGTTCTCATAGACTCCATATGCAAGGGAACTGGACTTATCGGCAGGACAATGGTACAAAGCTAGCATGTTATTTCCTGCAAATGGAGCTACTATGCTACCTCTCCAACTTCTTTGGAGGGGAGGCTTAGGTGGCAGTTGAAAGGGCTGCTCGCTTTGTATTTTATCAATTTCTGCCACCAGAAATACCAAGACGCATTATTTTGTTGATCAACATCACTATGAACTCATATTTCCTTAGAGCACACAAAAGCCACAATTGCCTAAAGAATTATCCGAGTACAAACTCACCAGATCTTTCAAGAAAAAGTCCAAGCAGGCATGTGAAAGGGACAACTGTTTCAGCATGAGCAAACCGGAGCTGTGCTTTCTCAAAAATTCCTATAGATTTGTTTTCTGGAGACAAAAGGGAAAGCACAAAAGAACATGCTCAGATTGCACTGTATAACACATGCATATAAATACACCAAATTCTACTCTTTGTCTATGAGTGTACACAACGTTCTCGGAAAAAGTTCAAAAGACTGCCTAGTGAATATCAGTTTCATGAGACGCTTTCAGGCAATGTAAACTCCAATTGATGGGGGACAAGCTCTAAAAAATAAATACACAAAACAGGAAAATAATTCAACAAACAAGAGTTATCTTTGCAAATAAAATTCAAATTTTTCGTTGTTCAGAATTATGATATTTTCTGTAAAGCTACTATAAAGGAACATCAAAAGTCCTTAACCTTCTCGGGAACATTAAAGAGTGAAACCTAAATTGTACTTTGTAACATGACGCCAAGTAAACATTCAATCTGAACCTCATTCAGTCAACAAACTTGCCTATAGTTGAAAATACAAAACCAAAGTATTTTGCACAGAAAGAATGTTATACCCCTCAGAACAGACTTCGTTCAATGCCCAATAAGTTTTTCAAAAACTTAGTGCAGTGGCCAAGTCACTGTGTTAATATTCTGCACAGTCATCCCAAGCATTTCCTGCTCAGTTGATTGGATAGACAACAGAACCGAATGACTGACAAGAGTGTCGTCACTGGTGTGTGTCTCATCTCTATTCTGGATAATGGTGCAGAGATGGAAGTTCCAATGCTATAGATACTGTTGAAGAAACAGACTTCGATCTAGATCCATGTACATCTGTTCTGGTATGGATCCAAGAGGAGTTGTCACGAAGAATATCTTTAGTATAGGGGTCTTTCAGTCTTTAAACTTCTTTATTATAAATTGCAAACCCACTAGGGTTACCATGAGTTTTCTTGTATGAAAAGAAAGGAGAGAAGGGTGTTGCAGCCAAGAAGCAACCAAGCCCCTCTTCTTCCTCTATCTCCTAATGTATTCATGTTCTTCTGTTGCAATATTTTTAAGCAAAATCAACATGGTATCAAAGCCTAATAAGTGAGATTAGGAGTGTTTTCTTTGTTGGACTAACTGTTGTGAAGAAGATGGTGGATAGCAGATTGTGTGTGCATGGTGTAGATCAGGTAGTGCAGATTTGAACGATATGTTGTGAAGTGCATACGAGAAATGTGGGTTGTGCAGAGGTGATGTTGCCGAAAAAAATGAAAAAAGGGGATCGACTATGTCTGATAAAGGGAAGTTGTTGACTATGCAGATTCGTTGTGTAGTTAAAAAGGAGAAGGCTTCTAAATTACAAACATCAAACTAGATGGAAAGAATTACCTTTAATGGGCACAATCTATTGAACTTCCAATCGTGACAAGAGGAAGGTGTGAGTATCTCACACGAGAAACCCTCGACCAAGCGATGATGATTCAACCTACTTCACGTGGCGAAAAGAAAATACATTGGTGAGTGCATGGATGATTCAATCCATGAATCCAACTATAGGAAGTACCTTTATGTTTCTTGAATCAGCTGAATACGAAACCATAGAAAAGGTATGCAAATGTTGTCAAGGAGGAAGACCAATCAGTGAATAAAATATTATGTTGAACTCAAAGGTCTCTAAGAAGAGTTAACAATTTTTTTTCAGAACCAAATATCAAACATGTACAAGAGAACGCAATGAGGAATTCGAGAAACGAAAAATATTTGATTTACTTTGGGGAGTATCACGAATAATATTTTAAGTAGGGAAAAACTTCCACCTCTTAGTACAATTTACTACCTATTATTGAAAGAAGCAAACAGGAAGAAAGAGATAAAGAGAGAGAGAGAGAGAGAAATCCGTGAGCAACAAGAGAGGGAGAGAAAGAGAGAGAGAAAGAGGAGGAGGAGGCTCGCCACCACCAACCGCCGGCCACCATCCTATGCTTCCGCTAAAGGTCTATCTTCTTCTCTTTCATTAAGATTAATGGGGTTGTAATTAAGGAGCTCATGTCTCCATATTGATGTAATAATTAAGGATTATATGATGCCCCGTTCATTCATAGATTATCTGTTATGTGATTGATTTTCGATCCTTTCTACTCCGATATATAATATAAGATTTTATACCTCTTAATCCCCTTTATGCTTAAGATATAATCATAATTTCATTTATTTTAAAGTATTGTAGATTGTCTTTAATTCAGACGATATGCATGCACATATCATGTAAAATCTGAAAATCTATTTTCTGACCTGTCTGATAAACGATTTTTATTTCCTTACCCCATACTTTGAACGTTCTAAAATTTTGTATACATAATTTACACACACAGACACATTGTCCATAAAATTAAAAAAGAAGGTAAGATGGGTGCTGAAACCACAACATTTGTGGGACGGAACCCTACTTTTGGACATCGAGGTAAGGAAGACTAGGAAGCATTTGGTGGTAGAGGCAGTGATAGAGGTCAATCACAACCAATGTCAAATGAGAAAGATAAATTGAAGTGTTCACATAGTACGTCTTAAAATACGAAAGAAACATGTTGGGATGTAGTGGGTCAACCCAATTTTAATCACAACAAGGCATACTACAGTGATAATGGTGATAAACCAACTCATGAGATTGATTAGACTCATTAGCAGAGATAAAAAAGAGGTTAAAAGAGATTGAGACTAGATTGGCTGATTCACGGGCAACATCTTCCCCAATTGCAAATCCTCAAGCAATTGTGGCATACCCCTTCTCGTTTATGGCAATGAGTAATGTGTCTTCTTCTTGATCAAGACTATGGCTAATTGATTCAAGTGCTACAAACCATATGGTAGAACATAAAAACAAGGATGAGAGGATGTATCCACCTTCATGACAGCAAACCGATAGGAAGAAATAGTATTTTGGCATTACAAATTGGGCCATTTACTACAACAACAACTAAGCCTTTTCCCATACTAGATGGGGTCGGCTACATGGATTCTTTGTCTCCACAGATCCTTATCATGTGCCATGTTAGCAGTTAACTCACAATAAGCTAGATCATTCTTTATTGTTTCTTTCCAACACTTTTGTGGTCATCCTCTACCTCTTTTAATACTTTTCAAATTTAGTTTTTCTACCCTTCTTACAGGTTCTTCTTTTGATCTTCTTTCTATATGTCCAAACCATCTTAAACGATATTCTCTCATTTTATCCTCTATTGGTGCCACTCCTAATTTGTTTCTAATAACCTCTCTTTCTATTGGTGTCATTTACTACTATAAAAAATAAAGGCATTGTTACCAGGATTAGCTAGTAATTGTGATTTTACTTTACATTGTAATACTTGTCAAAAGGTTAAGCACCCTCTGTGTCATTTCCTATCAATGAATCAAGAGGCTTAAAACCATTTGAAGTTGCTCATTATGATGTCTGGGACCCATGTTCTACTATTTCTTTATATGGTTATAAATATTTTGTATCATTGATTGATGATTGCACTCGATTTACTGTTCACTGTGATTTATCTTATGAGATCCAAGTAAGAAGTGAAAGTTATTCTATCAGTATTTCATATGTTATTCATACATAATTCTAATTGCCTATTAAGATTATCTGTACCGATAATAGAGGAGAATTTATGTCACATTATTTGTATGAGTATGTTATGAAACATGGAATACTATATCAGACCTCTTGCAACAATACTCCTCAGTAAAATGAAATTACTGAAAGAAAAAATTGCCATATACTTGAAGTTGCAAGAACATTGTTGCTGGGATATAATGTCTCTAAGTACTATTGGAGAGAAGTTGTCCTAACTGTGGTATACCTTATAAATCATATGCAAAGTATGGTACTTGGGGGGAGTACTCTATTCCATTCCATGTGTCTTAGTCAAAAACAATTTCATATACCCTTGAATGTGTTTGGGAGTACTTGTTTTGTTCACATATATGGGAACTTCAGAGATAAATTGGATGTCAGGGCAGTTAAATGTATTTTTCGGGATAGTCCCCTACCCAAAAGGGTTATAAATGTTATAACCCAGTGAAAAAGAGGACTTATGTCACAATGGGTGTGACATTTCATAAAGAGATTCCATTTTATATTTCAGAGAATAATGTTATACCAAATATACCATCCATAGTGGTTATGCCCATTCTACCTATAAAAGGCTATAAGTTTTGACGAAAATAAAGATGAAGGGGAAGACATACTCAAGAGGAAATAAACAAGTTGTAATGTCTGATCCTAATGCTACTCCAGACCCTAGCCTTTCTCCTGATTCAGTTCCATAAGCACCTAAGGTAAATCCTTTAATCTCTTCTTATTCTTGTGATGATCTACCCATTTCATTATGAAAAGGAAAATGCGGGATAGCTAAATATCCTGAGTCAATATGTGTCCTACTCTAATCTTTCAAAAGAATATGAGACATTTGTGATGAATGCATAAATTTATTCTATTCCAAAACAGTTTGAAAAAGCCAAGTGTGTTTCAGAATGGAGAGATGCAATGAAAACTGAAATTGCACATTGGAAAAAAACTACACCTTTGAACTGGCATATCTTCCACCAGGCCGCAAACCAACGGGTTGTAAGTGGGTCTACACAATTAAATTCAAGACAGACGGGTCCATTGAGAGATACCTTGCTAGTGGCCAAGGGATACATTCAATCATATGGAATAGACTATAGAGAGACATTTGCACTTTTAGCGAAGATGAATACTATCTTAGTACTTCTTAGTGTACCAGTCAATAAAAGGTGAGATCTATGGCAATTAGATGTAAAGAATGCTTTCTTTCAAGGAGATTTATTAGAAGACATATACATGGACCTACCACCTGGCTATCATGAAAAAGTGAGATTATAGAATATTTGCAAATTAAAGAAATCGTTGTATGGGCTAAAACAATCACCAAGAGCTTGATTTGAAAAATTTAGCGAAGGTTTAATAAGTCTGGGATTCAAGAGAAGCATCAATGATCATACCCTCTTCATAAAATGAAGTGATAAGACCATCTTATTAGCATTGTATGTTGATGATATTATCATTACAGGAGATGATGTAGATGGTATCAATTCTCTTAAAAAGAGGCTACATGACTTATTTGATTTAAAGGATCTAGGCAATTAACATTATTTCCTTGGCATAGAAATCATAAGATGTAATAAGAGAATATTTTTATGCCACAGGAAATACATCTTGGATTTATTGGAAGAAACAAAGATGTTGGAATGTCGGGTGTGTGATCTATCCATTGAATCGGATAAAAAGACCAGCAATAGAGATGAAGAATTATATGAGGATACTGGTAGATATTAGAGATTAGTAGGTAAGTTAATCTACCTTACCATCACAAGGCCTGATATTAGTTTGGCCATGAGTTATGTTAGCAGGTGGATGCATGCTCCAATAAGACACCACACTAATGCAGTGTTCCACATAATCCAATATCTTAAATCCACAATAACTCATGGAATCCGCCTAACCAATCACCGGATATTGAAGTTTTTCAGATGAGAAAACATAGTATGTGGTGACAAGGTAAGTGCATAGGCTGAATATCGAGCTATTGTACCAGATCATTGGTGCTTGGATGAGAATATCTCCACAGATCACAACAACTAGTTGCTTCGCTTGAGAAATGTAAATATTATCTGAAATGAGGAAACAGAGGCAGATCCATAACATGTTCAAGAAGTGCTTGCCGCAAGTTGTGAGCTGGAGCATATGGATCAATATTCAAGAGGAAAAATGAGGTCTTGACCATTGAATGCAAGGTCACAACAGGATCAGTTACAGTTGTATCAGTTATATACTGATTTGGAGGTCGATGCTAACAGAGATGCAATAAGATCTCTATTAGAAGCAATCATAGCAGATAGATATGAATTGAACAAGATCTCAGCCAGTTCTGCAGGATGTAGATGATAGGTGCAGAGTTAGATGCAGAGTTGATGAACTGCTGCTAGTTGCAGATGGATTGGCTGCCTTAGTGTACATCCGTCATGCCAGAATTAGATCACAGCTTCACTTCATGCTCGTAAAGTATTAGGCACAGGCACACTATGACTGAGCCTATTTCTGAATAACGGTGACATCTATTTGAAACTATGCATGTCCATACTAGCTATCTCAATCTGGAAGCATTGAATCTCTATTACCAGCAGGAGCAATTCAGTGTGTTACAGGCCTTGTTGCTGCTGGTAAAGGTAGATGGCTGGAGTAAGTCTGAAATGCGAGATGTGTATTTGACAGGAGGAGGATGGATGGTGAGGCAAGATGAGAGAATTAATGAGATAGTAAGATGATATAAGTCAGTCAGTGAGGGTGTGAGGAGATGTCTTGCAACATCAGGTGTGAGAAGATTAAGATAGAAACGATGAGGGACATATGGGTTAGTGAGGAGATATCAAAGTGATAGAAGTATAATAGGAAACAAGTGAGATAATGAGAAGGGAAATATATGAGTGAGATTAGGAGACAGATGGAGAGAGGATTGTGGAGGTAAGAGTCTATGAGGAAGAAGGACTTGTCTAACCTAGCCAGTTCTATTCAAGGTGTGGAACCCTTTGTTGAATAATCAGCAATCAACAAAGAAGTGATGCTAATCACGCAGAAGAAATTGAAAATCGTTCAACCCCTTTTCTTAACAGACGGCTGCCCACTCTCTCTTTATTTTCCTTGTAGTCGGCTGACGACTAGGTTTAAAATACAACACATAAAGGAAAAAGATGACATTGCCCCTAATAAGTGACTCCTAATTTAAAGAACCTTTAAAAATATTTTAAAGCACTAGCTTAATACATTTCAGGTAACGACTAACACATACTCTATTCTAACACTCCCCCTCAAGTTAGGACGAAGATACTTTGAGTTCCCAACTTGCTAAGGAGTTTCTCGTCTTCCCTTTTCTATGGATTTGGTTAAGAAATTTTGCACATATATCATCTGAATGATTCTTGACCTTACTATACCTTTTATGAACAACAACAACAACTAAGCCTTTTCCCATACTAGACGGGGTCGGCTACATGAATTCTTTGTTTCCACATATCCCTATCGTGTGTCATGTTAGCAGTTAACTCACAATAAGTTAGATCATTCTTTATTGTTTCTTTCCAATGTGCTTAGTTCTCTAATGATATATAGGATTCATAGCTATTTGAATTGATGCATGATTATCACAATAGAATAATATTGACTCTTCAGTGTGTGTACCTAGCCAGATTGTTTCATAGACTCCAAGTGCAGCCGCCCTATACTCTGCTTCTACCGATGACCTTGACACTACAATTTGCTTTTTACTTTTTCAATATACTATGTTATCCCACCATCGTTAGATACCCTGAGGTTGACCTTCTATCATCAATAGATCCTGCCCACTCAGCATCTATATATACCTCCACATTTAGTGTGTTTCAAGTATCTAAATATTTGTCTCACAACATTCATATGAGATCTGGTAGGCCAATGCATAAACCGACTTCTCATACTTACTGCATAGGAGATATATGGACGTGTGATCGTCAAATATATGAGTTGTTCCACTAACCTTTGATATTCACCAACCTCTTATAACCATTTATCAGCATTAACACTCAATTTTGAGCAGCTATCCATGGGCACATTTGCTGGCTTACACTCTAACATGTGAGTATCCTTAAGTAAGTAAACCATTATGAATATTATATAATCATCCACAAAGGTAACAATTTTCTAGACTCGCTACTAGGAAAGCTAGCTCTATGATGCTTAGCTTTATGACAAGTGTCACTCTCAAGAAACAAATGACCCACATCTAAACTCAAATCAGGAACCACATTTTTCAGTTTTATCAAGGGAAGATGACCCGGTCTTTGATGCCAAAGTATGATTTCCTTTACACTTCTATCCACAATCCTTTTATTCGTGGTCACCCATGATTGAACTTCATCTAACATATATAGTCCACCTTTTTCTCTATCGTGCCCAAAGATCCTCCCTGTCCTCCGATCCTCAAAGACAATCATTTTCATCGAATGTAAGTAAACAATCTAATTCTTTAGTAATAGCATGGATAGATAAAAGATTGGTAGGGAATTTAGGGACACATAATACTGAAGTAAGACTCCTAATTGATGTTCTCACTTTCCCTTTTCCTTGGATATGAATGTGCGAATCAATTGCAAGTTTTACACTACTGCCCACTTTCATACATTCATAAGAATTGAAAATATTCTTGTTATTGGCCTTATGATGGGTAACTCCTGAATCAATAATCCAAGAAGTACAAGAAGACAAACTAGTAGAGTTCATGGCATTAAAGCCGCATGTATAAACCAAGGAAGTTTGAAGGTATGAAGTGGATTCATATCCCTCTCTAGATTTACCTAAATCATCTAGTCGCTTTAATATTTGAGAAAGCATATTGTTCTCTTCATCCATTGTATATGAGGAGCTTCTATGATAGGCTTTATTTTTTAGGTATGTTGGTTTTTCAAGCAACTCTCAACATTGTTCTTAGGTGTGTCTTGACTTCCCGCAGTAGGAGCACTTCAATTTGTCTTTCTCATCAGGATGTGAGGATCCACGATCACTCGTCGTGGAGGCACCTCCACTTCCATGACTACTTCTCTGCTGCCCAAGACTCACAAAAGTTGATTTTTCGTTATTTGTACTTCTTTCTCTAAGTTCTTTGTCTTCCTCTCGTATAAACAAAGAATATACTACACCCAAGGATGACAAAGTTTTCCTCTTAGGATGTTCACCTTTATATTTTCAAAGTCACTAGATACTCTTGACAGGAAAACAAATACTTTCTTTTCTTCTAATTATGCATTTATGTTCTTGACACAATGAGAAGTTCTCGTACGATAGCGATATGTATGCTTGTATCGTACTGTATTCTCTTACGTATAATATTGTAGTTCATCCCATAGGCTTCTGAGTTTTGCATAATACTAAATGATAGAGTGGCTTCCTTATCGACACTTCTTGATTTTAGCATGTATTTTATACTTTTTCGCAATATTGATTTTTCTTCAATAAGCATCTTTATTGAAGGAGGAGGGTTGTGTTAGGCTTCCGACAGCCAGCGTAAAACTTTGTCGGACTTAACATGGATTCTACAAAAAAAAACAAAGAATCCATGTAGCTGACCCCATCTAGTATGGGAAAAGGCTTAGTTGTAGTAGTAGTAGTAGTAAGCATCTTTAACAACTGTTCAAATTTCATATGTCGTATTAAGGTACATAAATGTGTTGTTGATACTTGGTACTATAGAATTAATCAACCATGAGATTGTGATGGCTTCTCCTTTCTCCATTTTGAATATCTAAGATTTGAAGAATGTGGTTGGAGAATTTCTCCCGTGATAAATTCTCATTTTCCGCTTGCAATTAAGGCAAATTCAAGTCCTTAGAGCAAGCTTTATAATTTTTTCTATCAAATTTAATGGAAGTGATTTTATTACATCATCTATCTTACTGTTGCTATCGTTTTCTTCCAAACATTGAATATGATCGCCAAAAAAATCACCTTTTCTAGCCATCTTCCTGTCTCGAGATTTACATTGACTGGCTCAAGATGTGTCCACACTCTAGTTACCTCGGAATCTATGTTGTGCGTCAATCTTGACATGGATGTTGGTGGATCTTCTGATTTCTATCTGATATGTCAGCTTTGTGATAGTTTTTCATAATTTTCTTCAATGATTAGGGTTTATAAAACCCTAACCAAAAGAAAAAAATTCTAGACGTGTGTGCTTCTCATGGCCTAAAAACGTGATTTTGTTCTGATACCATGTTGAATAATCAACGATCAACGAAGAAGCGATGCTAATCACGCAAAAGAAGAAATTGGAAATCGGGTTCAACCCCTTTTCTTAAAAGACAACTATCCTTTCTCTCTTTATTTTCCTTACTTGTTGTGGTCAACTGACCACTAGGTTTATAATACAACACATAAAGAAAAAATATGACATTGCCCCTAATAAGTGACTCCTAATTTAAAGAACCTTTAAAAACATTTTAAAGTACTAGCTTAACACATTTCCAGTAACGACTAACACAGACTCTATTCTAACACCCTTCACTAACCACGGTCCAAGAGAAAGATTTCCCTTAAACCAAATTAACTTCTAGAGAAGGAGCCTAAGGCCCATTTGATTCATTTTATAATGAGTTGGAAAATGGAAAGTTTTCTACATTGGTAGCTAACATGTACATGTAGAGTGATGCTCCATGCCAACTCATGGATCCATGACACTATTTTCCACCCAATCCTAGATCTCCATGGTAATCACCTCCTCATTGGTACATTAGTTCTAATTTGACACTTGGCATATTCCCACTGGATAGAACGAGGTGGTTCCTGATTGGTGCCTTGATATCACCATGTTTTAAGTGGTGAATGGATTGTTGGATCACCACCCTTCTGAATATCTTCGCGGATGAATCAAGAATCTTCTAAAAGAGGCTTTCGATGGATCTTCCATTTTTCTCCCACCTGAGTTGCAAAAACTTTCCCAATTTGAGAAATTCTGATGGGTTTCTCCACTCCGTTTGAGATGATCTGTAAAATTACCTTTTGGTTTATTGAAGCTTTATTCAAGTAGCCAAAGCATACGGCTCATGGGGTCTTCCTTGGCCACTTGACTTGGTCTTGGCTCATGTTTGACCAAGTGACTTGCTTAGGTTGTTGGGCTGGATATAATAGAACACCTTGATTAGGGTACATTATCTTAATTTGAGCAGGCTAGTCCAGATGGAGCATGTGTTTGTGTGCACATGTACGAGAAAGATGTCAACATTCAACGTTTGATTCCATGTTTCAACTTGGCGTAATGCATTATAAAAGCAAAGTTTTTTTGGAAGAGCTTCAAAACCAACTTTCCACAAATGTGTAGATTATTCACAAAATCAAGCTCTTACATCTAAATAAATCTACGTGAAGTACATTGCCTACCAAAAAGATCAAGCCGGCTCCGAGTGCAAAGGGCCTTTGAGAGCTAGACTGGCAGTCAATGCTTCAAGTCCCATTAGTCAATGTAAGACAATACTTCCCAGCATAGGCCCCAAGGGTAGGGTTCCAGCCTATAGTAGTATCTCAAACCCTTAAAGGTGATCCCCCAAATGATATGCTGATATGTTAAAGGACATCCTGAATGTTTTATTGTGTCAAATTGATCCAATAAAGTAGACAACCAGCCAACTAGGCCAAAGTGCTCGTTTCATCCTATACTTCGAACATGCCTTGCTTGGGCCCCTGACTCATTGTCTATATTGTACAAGATCTACCAGAAAATTGCAGTTCTCAGATTCAATAGCATTTAGAAACATGGGCTTCCTAGTACTTGTCAAATTTCACAGATGCAGAGACATGTTAGCTACCAATGCAAAAAACTTTCCATTTTCTTTCTCTTCCCCATCCTCCCATTTTGTCAGTCATGTCACCTACCAGCCACACTAGAAAGATGTTGAAACTACCTGCCTCGCTAACCTTCTCTTTCATTGAGAGCAAAATAATCTTTTGCCCACTTCTCTCACACTTCCATCATGTAGCCATGAGAAAAAGAATACAAATTTGTCAATCCAAAAAAAAAAAAAACAATAAAAAATCATTGACTTTCAAGAAAAGGAAATATTTGACAATTCAATTTTGTAGCCCCATGTTCCGAGTGCAAGAAAAAAGAGCATGGTAAGCTTTCAACATTTCAAAGAACTTGATCTGAATCAGAATACACATTATGCCTACTCATATGCATGAGAGGTACATGCAGATATATATACAATCAATGAAAAATAAGAACAAAGTCAACGCTAACAAAATAGTTCCAGGTTAAATTTTTGAACAATGACAAAAATAGTCATTGGCCACAAAGTTCTTCCAGTTCAAATCTTTCAACAAATTAAGATACCTTTTGCAATAATCGCTTGTTGCATGGAGTGGAAAATATCACGGAGCAATGGCACTCCCATCTGATAGTTTATCGATTTACCATAGCCTTTTAGTATAAAAATCTCCACATCATCTGTCCACTCAAGCAATAAAACCTGCACGTGGATTCATGTTGCAGTAAGTAAAGATTTAAATCATGAGAGGAATGCAGTATCACGTTCAGAAACAAGAACATATAATAGTATTTGCAGAATAGTCTTGGAGATAGTAGCTTGAGTAGCAATCTAGCTCAAGAGGCTTACGAGCATAAGATAGTTTGATGGATTACTATTTACAATTACTCCTCTTAATGAAAGCAGACAGCTTCTCCTAACAGCATCAGAATTTAATGGATTACAGTTTACGATAACCAGAAAATACACGTTTTGGTAACAAAACAACAGCAGAAATAAAATGTGCACTAGAATCCAAAACAAAGACCACTTAAATATACCTAGTATAGATGAACTATAAAGCCGAGTTAAACATCTTTGAAGGACTACTATGGACTAGGAAAAACAGAACATGGCCAAAGAAAAGAGAAAAGGAGAAAGGCAAAAATGGACATATTGAAATATGCATCGACTGAAGGGATCCAACAGCAATGACTAGACTATTGCAGCAAATAGTAGTTTGAAGTAAATGCATGCAGGCACACTTACCCGCACATGCATGTGCCCCCAGACCAATGTTGTAATATGCTATGGGACCCTGTTTAACATATAAGGTACTAATACGTGTGTACCATACCATACCATATTATATGGAATGATTTTGTATGTTGTTAAATAGAAAAAATTAAATGGAAGGATTAAAAAGTATTAAAAGGTGAAGGCGGCTAAGGCCTGACTAGGCCTCCACTAGGCTGAGCCCCAAAAAGGTGATTTTGGTGCTTGACTAGGCCTGTTCAGGAAAAGCTGACTGGACCTTTACTAGTGAAAAAGTCGACTTTGGTGATTGGCTAGGTTGATTCTTATCAGCTGCATTCAGGAAAAAGCTGACTAGAGATCTACTTTTTGAAAAACTGGTCACAGGTACACTTCATTTGTTTACCTCTTTTATATCATCAACATAAACAATCAACATATCCCTTGTAACTATATATCATCAACAAAAACAATCAAAATGGATATCTTCATTTGTTTACCTCTTTTAATAAACAAGATATGATCATTCTTACTTCTGTAATAATCTAGATTGGTGATGCTTTCGCTGAATCTTTCAAACCATTCTCTAGAAAATTGCTTGAGACCATAAATGCTTTCTTCAACTTATGTTTCAACCCATCTTTATCAAATTTAGGTAGTAATTCCATATAGATTTTTTCTTGAAGATTTTCTTGTAGAAATGCATTTTTCATGCTAGTTGTCATATATCCCAACCTTTATGAGCAGTTAGACTCGTGATAACCCATATTGAAGTCAATTTCGCCACTGGAGCAAATGTTTAATTATAATTTATCCCATATGATTGACTATATTCTTTGCCCTCCAATCGGGCTTTGTAGTGTTCCATGCTTCCATCTCTTTAAATTTCACTATGTACACCCATTTGTTGGTTTCCTTCCTCAGGTCATATCAACAATATCCCGAGTGTTTTTTTCTCTAAAGCCATCGAAACTCACTTTGCATAGCTTCCTTCCACCTTGAAGATTGATTTGTCTCCTCGAAGTTCTTAGGTATAGGATATAGCTCAACATCTATAACAAAGTTTTGATAATTCTCTGAGGTACTATGGTAAGAGACACATTGAGTAATAGGATAAAGAGTGCACGTTCTTTTACTTTTCTGATAACAATAGGGAGGGAGTTCTAATTCAGAATTTGTAAGAGGTAGTATTTACTACATGTTCTCTGAGGAGAGTAGATCTCAAGCATAAGAAGAATCATTGGTCACATGAACTTGAGTATTTGGCATCACCACTTTCTCTCTCTACGAGCATATACTCTTACATCCTTAAGATTTTCATTTGTCCCAATATTATCATTTAATTCCGATTCATAATTGACTTGAGACATCCATATTTGGATGTTTTGATATCTTAACGATTTCACCAACATATGGACGATTTATGACTTGGCCGATTCAACATTCACACATCAACAAATATTTATACTAGCCCACTCTCAGAAATTTCTCACATCTAATTTGACATTTGTAATCTAAAAGGTGTCTAGTTTTTCTCCTAATTGGTTTTCAAAAGATTGATATAGGCTCTCAACTTGTTTACCTTTATCCACTGTACTCCCCCTGCATAAGGTTCTCTTAAGAAAAAGATTGAAATATCACACCAAACATGTTTTTTCAGAAATTATAATATGTCATCTTGTTCTACACTCAGCAACATCAAACCTGATTCTAAAAAAAACTGCAGCCAATTGACCTGTTCTGCACTCAAAAGCATCCGATGACCTCTTGGATGAGTCTGACACCATTAGCACCAGCCCATGGCTACTCCACCCACTATGATACCATGTCGAGAAAATATATAAAAGATTTATTTATTTACTAGCAGAAAATAACATGCCCATACAAGGTTCCTGGAGGCAGGTTGAATGAGTCCCTTCCTACTGCTGCTTCTCTCTCTTTTCTCACGTTAAAAGGGCTACATTACAGCACATATAAAGTCTTTTATAACCTGAAAGACTAAATATCCTTGTTATAATATATCTAGTGTATTATTAAGATCTCTCTTGAACTGATCCAAATTTGGAACGGATTCAGATCTTGGATCGTCTTCTCAACACCATCAGCTTATAGCCCCAACTTCTTAATTTGTTAAAAGGTGCCAGTGGACTGATGATTGAATGTTCTCCACTTTAACCGAGAGAAAGTGCTATGCTTTCTACCAACAGAGAAATATTTGAGATAAATCATGCAACTATCATGGATTTAGATTTGTGCATACAACAACAACTAAGCCTTTTCCCATATATCTATGCAAAATAATATATGCAATATGTGTTAATAAAGTTTAACCAACTACCATATACTTCACTGAATTGTATTTAAAAAGTGATCTCTCTACTTCCTTACCCATAAATTCTTCTCTACTGTGAATGCAACCCAAACAAAAGAGTGTGCAATGAACGTTTCTTCCTCAGTCTTCTAATAGATACTCGTAATAACTTACCTCTGTATGGTTGAAAAGAGCACAAGCTTGATCCGTTATGTCAAGTAAAGAAGCTTCCTGCATAACCAAAAAACAGCTAATAACATAAGCATAAAACAAATAAAGTGGACTGTACTATCAGATAAAAACATGCAAACGCATTTGACAGGGATGTAAACTTGCCTGTTTGCAAAGAAACCAGAGTAGAGCCACATCAGTTACAGTAAAATTCAATAAATAACGGCCTCTTAGTGCAGAAGAAATTTCGTAAAGGATTGGCTCTTTAAGCTTCTCCACAGAAGGCTCCTGACTTTTTCTGTAATCCTAGAAACAAAACATTCAGAAAAATATGACAATAGGGAACCACCTCAAACACGAACCAAAGATGATATGAAGAAGAAAGATCATACTGGCATAAGATAATTGAAATATATAATACAACAGAATTGGTGGTTGGTGGGTGGGACACCATATATTCGATGTAAGATCCACTCTACATTCGATGCACCATAAAAAAAAGGTCATCCACATGCAAGGATTGATTCTCTGGTTGGAAGTCTATCCCACCATATGAATATGCTCCATTTAGATCTAGATGAAGCTTCACATTATGATATATAGATGAGTCCTCCCTCCCTTTATGTATGTACATATATATAATGGCTAGTTATAACAGTGGCCTAAGCATGCATTGTCTAGGACAGTTGCAGTTCTTACACCTGGCACAATTATTATCAGCAGCATGTATCTTAGGGTCCTTTTCATAATTTTTGTCTTAGAATGTAAATAAGATCCCTGTTATTTTACAGTTTTCCTCATTTTTCTTATGTTTTTTATTCTCTTGTTGGTTCAGCCAAAGCAAGCAACATAGCACGACCAAGCAATGACTAGATCACTAACTGTTGCACAGCTAGTAATCTAGCAGTTGCCTCCCCTTTGCTGGCCTCTACTATAGTATAGGGAATCAAATACCTATAAAAGGGTCAATGTCGCTGTATTTTTCTTATGCGCTCCATCATGTTACTAAGATATTTTCAGTGCATTTGATTACTGTTTGACTTATGCATTCTCAAGATTGATATTCAAAACATAGTGGTGTGGGGTGTTTTATGTGACAAGCACTATAGGTGACTGTGTTGACATGTTCACCTCGTGGGTTGATTGATAGATGTTATCAGAGACTTCATTAAGCTTTGCCTAGGTGCCTTTTTGTGCCAAGCGGAAGTTGATTCCTAAAGAATGGTTAGCTGCTACGATGAAGAACACGTGAAGCATTGCTCCAAAGTGCTTTGCTAAGTGCATTTGTTAAGTCTTTGACCATTGTAAAGACCATTGCTGAAGGATCGTGTGAAGCTGATCATCAAGGTTAGTAGTTTTCTTTTACAATCATGGAAGAAAAAATGCACATGACTAAATTCATACTTACCGGTTCCAACTACAAACACAGCCAAAAACATTGGAATTATTTGTATAGATAAGTACATATGGGATTAGATAGATGGAACTATGGAGGCTCCTAATCCTAATACAAGTGGACCTCAGCATGATGTTGAAACCAAGACCAAGGATAAAACAAAAGGAACTTGAAAGAAAGAGAAAAGAAGAATAGGATAATCTATGGGCTTCACCAAATTCTCTTGATGGTAAAATTAAAGATACAACCAACTACTAAGCCTTTTCTCATACTAGATGAGGTTGGCTACATAGAGTTTCTCCTTGCACGGGCAGAGTTAGGAAATTGTCAAAAGTCCTTAAATGACAATGTCTATAATTGAGTGCATACATGAGAGGAGACAACATAAGGATGACTTAGAGATTTTGAGGAAGAGGATGATGATGTTATTGGATTGAAAGATAGTATTTCTTCTGATAGTACGAAAGAGGTTAGTAGTAGTAGTTTTTGACCACCAACTAGGTAAAATAGGGTTGTTGAAGATGTTTTAAGTGAAAGTGGTAGAAGATGAATGAGTAGAGGAAGATCTTCCTTTGGCATACAATCATTTTTCCCTCCTAGCACTACACATGGTGCTCAACCTTGAATTCGTGCTAAAATAGCTTCAGAGTAATTGCATGAGCAACCAAACCTTGTAGTGAGCAGATGGTTTTATGATGCATGCATTCCATTTAATTCAGCAAATGGTTTTCATTTTTAAGCAATAGCAGATGCAATTGCTAACATTGCTCCAGGGTATAAGATGTCTTCTTATCAAAAGTTGAGAGGAAAACTATTAGATAAGATTGTCCTTGAAATGCAAAAATATTGTTCGACTTTAAAAGTCATCAAAGGATACTGAATGCACTATCATGGTATACGGATGAACGAATAGACGATGAAGGACTTTGTTAAACTTTCTTATCTATTGTCTTAAATTACTTATTAGATCTCTAAACATGTCATAGAAGAGGCATATTACAGAGATCCTAAGGCAAGAGTTTGATAAGGTGATATCCGAGGTTGGGCTAGAGAATGTAGTCCAATTCATTACAGATAATGCAGCTAACTATCTATTGGACACCAGATCTTATCCTTGAGGATATTGGTGAGATGGATAAGATAAAGTCAGCAACTAAGTGTTGCCAAGATATCACCAAATTTATCTACAACCACGCTTTTATATTATGTATGATAAGAAGATATATAGATGGTACAGAGCTTATTCGCACAATTGCAACTTTGTTTGCAACTAATTTCTTGTACGTAAAGAGCATCGGAAAAAAAAAAACAAACCTTTAAGAGAATGTTCTCCTAATATGAGTATAAACACCCTAAATAAAATTTTTCTAAACACTCATAATTTCGAAAGCCCAAATTATTTAAAACTTTTTTCTTTAAAATGAAAATTTTAAATCTTTAAAATAAAAATTTTAAAAGGTTTCAAATTAAAGTTCAAAGGATACGGTCCAGAAGATTGGAGTGAATCCGGAAGAAATCAGGGTGACAGTGGGGCCCGCTCCGAGCTAGGATCGAGTTCGCAAAGCCTAACCTAGCTCATGAAGTTAAAGCATATCTTCATCCAAGATCAAATCAAAGTGGACGGCCTCATCAAGCCCAGCCAAATTTAACTAAATCCTAAACTTGACTTGATTGAATTAAACACGAAGCCTAACCTAGCTCGAAATAAATGCAACAAAGTTTTCCTAGCCTTGTCTACCCTACATCTTTGGGCTAACATCAAATGTCAATCTTACCTAGCTTGGATTGAAGAGGACGAGCCAACAAAAGGAATTATATCGACTTGAAGACCGGCCAATTTAACTTGTAGGCATCAAGCACCTAGCCGATCATGGCTAGGTGCACATGATTCAAGCCACAACCAGCCCACATGGGGCTGGTCCTTGTTTGACCAAAGGGGGACCACTCCTCTCACTCCTCCACGTGAACTTGGTGAGCAAATGGGCTGGATATGGATCTTGGATCACCCGCCCAATGAAGGGCCTAGAAAGGCCCCCCTTGGCCTATAAATAGAGGCCAAGGGGGGCGTGTTCTCCCATTGGAATGTTTTGAGAAGTGTTGCTCCTTAGGCTGCTTTGTGGGAATTCAGGGTTGCTAGGGAGAGGTTTAAAGAGGAAAGACAATGTTAGGATCAAGGCAAGTGTTGCCACTTAGGTTTAAGTGAGAAAGAAGAATGAAAAGAGGGAAGGTGAGGGTCATACACCACCATTAGAGGTTGGCTTCTTGGGAATCCGTGTAAGTATTGCTCTAACTTGATTCATCTCCATCTCTTCTTCGTATTTAATTCAAAAGGGGTTGTATTAATGGAGCTTTGTGTCCTCCCATGATGTAATAGAAGTAGATTGTCCCCCAATGATGTAATAGAAGTAGATGTGCTGAAATTTCTCTTTCCTTTGCTTATGCACTCTATGTGTTTGTGTTCTTGATTCTACCTCTCTATATGATATAAACACTCTATATCTTTTAATCCCCTCTATGCTTAAGCTATTATATATATTTCAATTCATTTCCCTTCAGCAATTTAATTCGGGATGTTGTGTTGTTGCACTTTAACTCGTATGAGTTTTGCATCACGTATGTTATAAAAACCCGAAATATAATTTTTAGCATCACTGCATACGTTGATTGTTTTATTTTTAATTGTCGAACCCCTGCTCCGATCACTCTAAAATTTTGCACACTCTATCTACACACAAGCCCACTTACAATAAAAATTTAAAAAATTTAGGGTCGTGCAACCACATAATTAAAGCTTTGCAATATGAGGGCAATTTCTGAAAACTGACTGTCAACTCTGTTTTCCTGCAACAGAACCTTGGTATTCATCCCATAACTCTGTTTGCATGTGTCCAAAATTAGTGATTCTTGGGTCATTAAAAAGCTAACATCCATAGCTTTCCAATAAGACCAAGTGCACTAAATTTAGAACTCTGAGCACCGAGATATTTCTGTGACAGAACAGTTATGGGTGTCTAAGCAGAGGCACTTTGCCGAATTAATTATGCATCATCCCAATCCCGAATTCAAAACCAAAAGGTGTCATAGAATATCTAATTTCAAGCTCTGTCCAATAAATTTTTTATGAATTTTAGAGGTCTCCAAGTCACTCAAAACAATTCGAGAAACAAGTCTTAAAAACATAATCAGTTTCTGTTTTTCAAACTTTTGAATTTTGAACTTGAAAACCAAGTGCACTAGTTTATCATTTTCAACACCCTATTTTCACGTGAATTTGAAACATCACCAGCTCATTTAGAATCCTTAAAGCGCTTAGGTTGACCCTTGAGCATCTGTTGAAGAAAGCCTAAAATGAAAAAAGCCTGCTTATCCACAATCACCAAGTCGAATTCACAATTTTGCTAGTTTCTAGAAACTAGCGCATGCTAGCACACGAAGTAGAATTGAAAGAATTGTTTGTCTCTACATAGGCTTCGAGTGAAAATTTCACATCTACAATGAGAAAGCAATAATTTATAGAGTTGCCTCAAAATAAAAGAAACGGAAAGTTAAATGAAATTTCAGAGTACTCTTCTATTAGACTATTCAGGATTTGATGTCATTTAGTGAAAGTTTTGAGATTCGTTGGCTTATCTTTATGAAGTCATGGATAGGGCAAAAGAAGCCATTAAAAGCAATTTCAATGAAAAAAAAGAGGAATTATGTGTCCGTGTAGAACATTATAGATAACAGATGTAATAAACAATTACATCACCCTATTCATGCAGCAGCTTATTACCTAAACCCAACATTAAGGTACTCTGCAAGATTCAAAATGGATGGTGAGGTAAACTGAGGTATCATTGATTGTACAAACAGATTAGTTCCTTATCAGAGTAAAGTAGATGTTCTACATCAAGAGACGAAGATCTACGATAATGCTCTTCACTTGATGGGTTTGATATAGCAATTCGCAACCGCACAAATATGTGTCCAAGTAAACTATTTATCCTCATATTTAAGTTTCTTAAATCTTATATTTATTTTGGATTAAATCCCTCATGTTTGTATTTTTCTATCATATGTTTGGTGAAATAGGTTTGGAAGTGATTGGTCAAACCTTAGAGATTTTGTAGTAAGAGTTATGAGTCAAACCTATAGTGCAACGGATAGTGAAAGGAATTTGAGTGTTTTTTAACACATCCATACAACGGGTTGCAATGTGGCAACGAAAGGTTGATGAATATCACCTCAAATTATCACTCGCAAAAGCCTTATAAAAGAAAGCTATAATACTCTATATGCTTTGTTCTAGAATGCAAAATGGGATTCTTAGAGATTTATTACACTAGTGTTATCACATCTTATCGGGATGTGATCAAGTGAAGACCATAGTCTAGAAGTTGTTGCTTCATCCATAGGATTTGAGCACAACAACTCCCTACCTGCAACATATTCACTCGTGACCTAGTAGACAAAGCCACACTATTTTGTTTCTTGCTATGCCAAGAAACTAAAGAACTACCAAGCAAGTGGCATGTCCCACTAGTACTCTTCCTATCAATTTGTAACCAGCAAAATCAGAGTCGAATAGCCTATTACAATGAGGCACTGGGCTCCTTAGGTACCATAAGCCCATTTGTGAAGTGCCTACTAGGTATTTCATTACACGTTTAACAACACTTAAAGTGAGATTCCTTAGGGTTTGCGATATCTAGCACACATGCATACACTAAATATAATATCTGGCCTACTAGCGAGTAAGATAAAGAAGAGATCCAATCATACCTCTCGTATTTCATTATTTTTATAGATTTACCTCCTTCATCTTTGTTAGCGGAAGTGCTCATTGGAGTGGCCATGTGTTTCGTTTGTCCATTCAGTCAAAGTGCCATTTGGCCATGTGTTTGAGCCATTTCAATCTCTTGAGCAATTTCTTATTTGGTTTGACTTATGAATGTCCCTTTGTTTGTTTGTTTGATTTGAAGTCGAGGAAGAAATTAACTCTCCCATCATCGACATTTCAAATTCATTTTGCATTGTCTTAGCAAATTCCTTGCAAAGGGATTCATTAGTAGCACCAAAATAATATCATCCACATATACTTGTACAAGAAGAATATCATGCTTTTTATTTTAATAAAAAGGGTAGTATCAACTTTTCCTCTTGAAAAATCATTTTCTAAAGGAACTTACTCAACCTTTCATACCAAGCTCTAGGAGCTTGTTTTAAACCATATAAAGCCTTTTGAGTTTAAAAACATGGTTGGGTAGTTCATGATTTTCAAAACCTAGAGGTTGTTCAACGTATACCTCCTCTTGAATAAAACCATTTAGAAAAGCACTTTTAACATCCATTTGATATAATTTAAAATCCATGATGCAAGCATAAGCAAGTAACATTCTAATAGCTTACTAATTCTAGCTACGGTGCATAGGTTTCTTCATAATCTATTCCTTCTTCTTGATTATATCCTTTAGCGACCAATCTAGCTTTGTTTCTAGTTATTAATCCATTTTTTCATCAAGTTTATTTCTAAAACCCATTTAGTGCCAATTATAGGATGATCGTTAGGCCTATGAACTAATTCCAAACTTGATTTCTTTCAAATTGATTTAATTCCTCTTGCATAGCTAAAATCAATGTTCATCATCAAAAGCTTCAATTATATCTTTAGGTTCAATTTGAGAAACAAAGCTAAGTGATTACATACATTTCTAAGGAATTGAGTACTTACCTTTAGACACATCACCTATAATTTGATCAAGAGAATGATATTTTGAAGTTAGCCATTCTTTGGGAAGTCCAAGACTTGTGAATCCTCTTGTCTTTGCTTATCTTCTTGAGTTTCTTCTTGCTCCTTGACTTCTCTTTCTTTGTTGTCCAAATGTGTTTCCGCCAAGATTTTACAACATCATCAAGATTTCAACAAATCCTTTCTCTAGATCCATTTGGATTAGTTTCGTCAAGGCAACATGAATAGATTCTTCAATAGTCATAGTTCTTTTATTATAAATACGAAAAAGCCTTACTATGATTTGAATAACCAAGAAATATACCTTCATCGGACTTAGCATCAAACTTTCCCAAGTTATATCTTTTCCATTATTTAAAACAAAACATTTACATCCACTCCTAATTTGTTTCTAAAAACCTCATTATGTATACGGTCTTTTCTTGTATGACCACTCATCCATCTCAACATCTTCATTTCTGTCACAGACATCTTTTGTATATGTTGATGATTAACTGCCCAACACTCAAAACCATAAAACATGCCAAGCCTAATTGCTGCTTTATAATATTTACCTTTTAACTTTAATGGTATCTTCTTATCACAAAGAATACCTGATACTCCTCTCCATTTTAACCAACCAGCATTAATTCTATGCGTAACATCTCCATCAATTCTTCCATCAATCTAAAAAATTGACCCTAGCTATTTAAAACTTTCCTTTTGGGGGACGCAATGTGTGCCAATTTTAATTTCTATGTCCTCTGAAGTAACCAAACCATCAAACTTACATTGTATATATTTTGCCTTTGTTCCTAAGTCAGAGGCCTTTGCTTTCTTATGTTTCTCTCCATAGTTACAATTTTCTATTAACTTTTTACTTAGACTCCTCCACTAACACAATGTCATCGGCAAATAACAAACACCAAGGTACTTCATCTTTAATATGTTTTGTTAACTCATGAATCACTATTATAAATAAGTATGGACTTAAAGTTGATCCTTTGATGTAACCCAACATTAACTTCAAAGAAGTTTGACATTCCTTCATGAGTCCTCACACATGTTTTTGCACCACCGTACATGTCTCTTACAAGGTTAATGTATGTTAATGGGATACCTCTTTTTTCCAAAGTTCTCCAAGGAACCTCCCTCGATACCCTATCATAAGCTTTTTCTAGATCAATAAATATCATGTGAAGGTCTTTCTTTTTTGCTCTAAAATGTTCCACAAGACGTCTCAAAAGGTGAAATGCTTCGATAGTAGATCTGCCTAGCATGAATCCAAATTGGTTCTCTGTTGTACTTGATACTTGTCTTAACCTACGTTCGATAATTCTTTCCCATAATTTCATAGTATGACTCATTAACTTGATACCTCGATAATTCGCACAATTTTGAATGTCTCCCTTGTTCTTATATATGGGTATACGTGTACTTGCTCTCCATTCCTCGGGCATCTTTTGGTTTTTCCATATTTCATTAAATAGTCTTGTGAGCCAAGTGATTCCTATTTCTCCTAGTATTTTCCAAACTTCTATAGGAATATTATATGGTCCTACCAATTTACCACCCTTCATATGTTTAAGAGCCTCTTTGACTTCATTCTTTTGAATACGTCGATAGAAATTGTGGTTTATATACTTTTCTGACTTGGCTAAATCTCCTAAACTAATACTAACATCTTTATTTTCATTAAAAAAATTATAAAAATAAATTTTCTATCTATTTCTTATATCATCATTTGCCACTAGAATTTTTTCATCCTCGTCTTTTATGCATCTAACATAATTAAGATCTTTAGTTTTCTTATCTCTAGCCCTAGCTATCCTAAAAATATCTCTTTCATCATCTTTTGAGTTCAGTTTTTTATATAAGTCATCCCAAATCTTAGCTTTTGCTTCACTAACGGCCTTTTTCGCTTCCTTCTTTCCTTTATTATAAGCTTCTAAAGTTTCACTAGTTTTCTTAGCATAATGTAATTTGTAACATGCCCTCTTTGCCTTGATTTTATTTTGCACTACTTCACTCCACCACCAAGCTTCTTTTTGTGCCGGTACACCTCCCTTAGATACCCCTAACACATCTTTCGCCACTTTCCTAATATAGCCATATTGTTCCACATATCACAGGGTGTGCCAACATAATTCCAAACATCTCCTTGAAGGACTTTCTGTTTAAATATATCTTCTTTCTCGCTTTTGAGGTTCCATCATTTAGTCTGAATAGCTCAATGCACTCTTTTCTTCTTTGTCCATTTTTTTATTTGTAAATCCATAACTAAAAGTCGATGTTGGGTGGTTAAGCTTTCTCGTGGAATTACCTTACAATCTTTACAACATGCTCTATCTTTTTTTCTACAAATAAAATAATCAATTTGTGTTTGTGATAAGCTACTCTTATAAGTAATTAAATGTTCATCTCGTTTTTTGAAGATTGTATTGACTATAAAGACATCAAATGCCATAGCAAAATTTAAAATCTCCCTACCTTCCTCGTTTATATCCCCAAAACCAAAGTTTTCATGAATCCCTTGATATCCTAATGCCTCTTTACCGACATGTCCATTTAAATCTCCTCCTAAACAAATCATCTCCCTTTGTGGAATCTTTTGAAACACCTTATCTAACTCTTCCCAAAAAATTGTCTTTATACTATCTTCTAGTCCTACTTGGGGTGCGTAAGCACAAACTATATTCAAAACCTCTGCTCCTAACACTAATTTCAACGTCATGATTTGGTCACAATATCGTTGTATGTCTACTACACTCTCCTTTAAATCTTTATTTATGATAATACCAACTCCGTTTCGAGCCTTTTCTTTCCCTGAGTGCCATAATTTAAAACCTGTATCCATTATCTCATTTGCTTTTTCTCCAACCCATTTTGTCTCTTGTAAACAGTCTTTAATAGTTGGAGAAAATTTAAAGAGTTTTCTATAGGAGACAAATTTTGTAAAATTGAAAAAGGGCATCCTATTAATTAAATAGACTGCAATAGGAACACCACTTGATAAAAGCAAGGTTCTTTTGGTTTCTAAAATATGTCTATATTTACGTTCAGAAATACCATTTTATTAGGGAGTCTTCGACCAAGAAGTTTGATGTATAATTCCAAACGTATTAAGATGATTTTTAAAATCCTTTGACATAAACTCTCCCCATGAATCGGATCTAAAAATCTTGATTTCATAATCAAATTGTTTTTTCACAAGATTATGAAAGATAACAAAATTTTGAAAGATATCGGATTTTACTTTTAAAAGATATACCCATGTATACCTAGTAAAATCATCTATGAAAATAACATAGTAAGAAATACCTCCTTAAGACAAAAATGGGTGTCGGTCCCCATACATCCAAATAAACTATCTTGAAGGGTCTTGTGGTAACATGTGTTTTGTTTGAAAATCGAAGATGTTGCATTTTACCAAGAACACAATCTTTGCAAGAAAAATATTTCTTAGACTATTTCAAGAGGGTATTGATACAATTTATGAGCATTGAGATGTCCTAATCTCTTGTGTTATAAAAGAGAATCATTTGTCAAAACATTAACATATCTTATACTATACAAATAGTCCATAATATAAAGTCTGACCTCTCTATAGCCACGACCAATCACCTTCTTCGAGAGGCTATCCTATACAATAGATCTCGTGGATGAAAAGGTTACAACACAATTTTTATTCAAAATTTGAGATACAGAGAGTAAGTTTAAATTTAGTTTTGAAACAAAAATAATTTCAGAGATTTCAATATTTTTATTTTGTAAATCATCAATTTTATCTATATCTAACTTTGTTTCATCCACAGTATAAACACACGATAAACATTTTTTAACACATGAGTTTAAAATTATTTCATTATAAGTCATATGAAACGAAACACCCAAATCAAGAATTGAAGAGGTCATACCTTGAATTTCATTTGTTGAAGAAGAGCAAACCGCACCAACCCCTTTCTCCTTCATTTGAGCTTAAAGTTGCTACACTTTTTCTTTTGCAATGATGAAAGATGAAGCATGTTTTTCCACTAAGGCTACATTCTTTTTCAATTTAGGGCAATTTGGCCTTATGTGCCCGACTTCTCTATAATGATGGCAAGCGATCTCTTTTCTTGCTTTGCTTAATCTTTCATTTTCTAAATGAGCAGTATGATAAGCATTCACATTTGCTCTAAGTTTAGATGCGGCAAGTGTGGTATCTCTTTGAAGCCTAGTTTCATTCATTCTTGTTTCAGCCATTTGAAGATCGTTAAGTAACTCTTTTTTGGTAGGAAACGGCTTCCGATGAATACAAGATTACCTAACTCATTCAAATTCTTGTCGAAGACTTTGTAGAAATTGATATACAAAACTTCATTGTATCTCATTAAGACATTCTGTACGTTTCTTTCTATAGCCATATAGTTAGTTCCAAATATAGGAATATTCACAAAAAAAATCATTTACCCCTTTATCTCCTTGTCTAAAAAAGACTAATGTGTCTCTTCATGTCATTTTATGAGATTTTTTAAAATATTCTCATGCTTCTCTAACATTAGTAAAGTCGACCAAAGTGCCCCTAGCGTGCTCATTTACATTATTCATGAGCACCCATAGGATCGTTCGATAACCTCTTCCATATTTTTTCTTTTACTCAAGCGTAGCATTAATAGAGGGTTCTACTATCGAACCACTTACATAGCCACATAATTTTTTAAAATATACATAATTTTTTATAGTTTGGGCCCATGTTTTGCAGTTTGAAGGTGTTAAACAGAAATTAAATCCTCTATTTTTGTCCATATTTTACAACAACAACAACAACTAAGCCTTTTCCCATACTAGACGGGGTCGGCTACATGGATTCTTTGTTTCCACAGATCCCTATCGTGTGCCATGTTAGCAGTTAACTCCCAATAAGCTAGATCATTCTTTATTGTTTCTTTCCAACACTTTTGTGGTCGTCCTCTACCTCTTTTAATACTTTCCAAATTTAGTTTTTCTACCCTTCTTACAGGTTCTTCTTCTGATCTTCGTTCTATATGTCCAAACCATCTTAAACGATGTTCTCTCATTTTATCCTCTATTGGTGCCACTCCTAATTTGTTTCTAATAACCTCATTATGTATACGGTCGTTTCTTGTGTGACCACTCATCCATCTCAACATCTTCATTTCTGTCACAGACATCTTTTGTTCATGTTGATGATTAACTGCACAACACTCATAACCATAAAAAATGGCAGGCCTAATTGCTCCTCTATAATATTTACCTTTTAATTTTAATGGTATCTTCTTATCATAAAGAATACCTGATGCTCCTCTCCATTTTAACCAACCAGCATTAATTCTATGCGTAACATCTCCATAAATTCTTCTATCAGAAAGAAGGTATTTAAAACTTTCCTTCTGGGGAATGCAATGTGTGCCAATTTTAATTTCTATGTCCTCTGAAGTAACCAAATGATTAAACTTACATTCCATATATTCTGTCTTTGTTCTACTAAGTCGGAGGCCTTTGCTTTCTAATGTTTCTCTCCATAGTTCCAATTTTCTATTAACTTTTTCCTTAGACTCCTCCACTAATACAATGTCATATGCAAATAACATACACCAAGGTACTTCATCTTGAATATGTTTTGTTAACTCATCCATCACCATTATAAATAAGTATGGACTTAAAGTTGATCCTTGATGTAACCCAATATTAACTTTAAAGAAGTCTGTCGTTCCTTCATGAGTCCTCACACATGTTTTCGCACCATCATACATGTCTCTTATAAGGTTAATATCTGTCAATGGGATACCTCTTTTTTCCAAAGTTCTCCAAAGAACCTCCCTCGGTACCCTATCATAAGCTTTTTCTAGATCAATAAATATCATGTAAAGGTCTTTCTTTTTTGCTCTAAAATGTTCCATAAGACGTCTCAAAAGGAGAATCGCTTTAATAGTAGATCTGCCTGGCATAAATCCAAATTGGTTCTCTGTTGTACTTGATACTTGTCTTAACCTACGTTCGATAATTCTTTCCCATAATTTCATAGTATGACTCATTAACTTGATACCTCGATAATTCGCACAATTTTGAATGTCTCCCTTGTTCTTATATATGGGTATAAGTGTACTTGTTCTCCATTCCTCGGGCATCTTTTGGTTTTTCCATATTTCATTAAATAGCCTTGTGAGCCAAGTGATTCCTATTTCTCCTAGTATTTTCCAAACTTCTATAGGAATATTATCTAGTCCTACCGATTTACCACTCTTCATATGTTTAAGAGCCTCTTTGACTTCATTCTTTTGAATACGTCGGTAGAAATTGTGGTTTATATACTTTTCTAACTTGGCTAAATCTCCTAAACTAATACTAACATCTTTATTTTCATCAAAAAGATTATAAAAATAGTTTTTCAATCTATTTCTTATATCATCATTTGCCACTAGAATTTTTTCCTCCTCATCTTTTATGCATCTAACATAATTAAGATCTTTAGTTTTCTTATCTCTAGCCCTAGCTATCCTAAAAATATCTCTTTCACCCTCTTTTGAGTTGAGTTTTTTATATAAGTCATCCCAAATCTTAGCTTTTGCTTCACTAACGGCCTTTTTCGCTTCCTTCTTTCCTTTATTATAAGCTTCTAAAGTTTCACTAGTTTTCTTAGCATAATGTAATTTGTAACATGCCCTCTTTGACTTGATTTTATTTTGCACTACTTCACTCCACCACCAAGCTTCTTTTTGTGCCGGTACACCTCCCTTAGATACCCCTAACACATCTTTCGCCACTTTCCTAATATGTATAGCCATATTGTTCCACATATTACAGGGTGTGCCAACATAATTCCAAACATCTCCTTGAAGGACTTTCTGTTTAAATATATCTTCTTTCTCGTTTTTGAGGTTCCATCATTTAGTCTGAATAGCTCAATGCACTCTTTTCTTCTTTGTCCATTTTTTTATTTGTAAATCTATAACTAAAAGTCGATGTTGGGTGGTTAAGCTTTCTCGTGGAATTACCTTACAATCTTTACAACACGCTCTATCTTTTTTTCGACAAATAAAGTAATCAATTTGTGTTTGTGATAAGCCACTCTTATAAGTAATTAAATGTTCATCTTGTTTTTTGAAGATTGTATTGACTACAAAGAGATCAAATGACATAGCAAAATTTAAAATCTCCCTACCTTCCTCGTTTATATCCCCAAAACCAAAGTTTCCATGAATCCCTTGATATCCTAATGCCTCTTTACCGACATGTCCATTTAAATCTCCTCCTAAACAAATCATCTCCCTTTGTGGAATCTTTTGAAACACCTTATCTAACTCTTCCCAAAAAACTGTCTTTATACTATCTTCTAGTCCTACTTGGGGTGTGTAAGCACAAACTATATTCATAACCTCAGCTCCTAACACTAATTTCAACGTCATGATTCGGTCACCATATCGTTGTATGTCTACTACACTCTCCTTTAAATCTTTATTTATGATAATACCAACTCCGTTTCGAGCCTTTTCTTTACCTGAGTACCATAATTTAAAAGATGTATCCTCTATCTCCTTTGCTTTTTCTCCAACCCATTTTGTCTCTTGTAAACATAGAATATGAATCTTTCTCCGAATCATAGTATCTACCAGCTCCATTAGCTTACCCGATAATGTTCCGATATTCCAAGAACCAATACGAATCTTATTATCTAGGACTAGCTTCCTTACCCCCCGCATCCGTCCATAATCAAAATGCGGAGACCCTCTCTGAAAATTTTTCACTACATTCGGGCGGCAATGTAGCGGGACTAACTTCTTTACCCACACCCGTCCATGATATGGGAACCCTCTCTGCAATTGATTCACTACATTCGGGCGAAAATGTAGTGACCCTTGCTTACTTCTTACTGCATTCGGGCTCTGCAGCACGTCGCTAGGCGGGGACGCCCCAAAGCAATGCTCATAATTTTTGTAATCCATGTTGTAAAATCCGACGAAGTTTTACGTTGGCTGTCGGAAGCCTAACACAACCCTTCTCCTTTATCCGGGCTTGGGACCAGCAATGCAAGGATGATCCCTTACATGGGCGGAGTTTTTGTCCATATTTTAAGGAGAAAATAATTATAAAGAGGTAAACTTACAACAAAATCAAGAACACTATCAACACGCTTCCCAAGGTAGCAATCGGCATTTCCACGGTCGAAAATAGCTCTGTTACCATGTAATGAAAATGATGTTTCAATGTGGCAGCGAAAGGTTGATGAATATCACCTCAAAGTATCACTCACAAAAACCTTAGAAAAGAAGGTTATAATAAAGCGTACGAAACAAAGGCACAATATTAAAAAAGAATATTATTTAGCCACAAAAGGCTTGAGGAAATCCATTACATCAAAGCCTTATTTATAGAGTATATAAGGCATAGGAAAAGAGAAGAAAATAAGATAAAATAGAAAGGGGAAGAGAGGAGAAGAGGGCAAGAGAAGGGAAGCGGGGTTGGCTGCCAGTCAGCCCCGAACGGCTAGTGAACCTGATGGGCTGAGCCACCTGGGCACATTTTCTAACAATTAATTCTAAAAGTTTTTTTTGTAGGGATTAAAATAATGGATTTTCACTTTGTTAGAGAAGAATGTTTGTAGAAAAAGTTGATCCTGTGCTATGTGATCTCTGAACTACAACTTGAAGATTTTTTTTACAAACTCATTGTCAACTACAAGGTTTTATTTTTTGTTAGACAAACTTTCGGTATGCATACCGTAAGCTTGAGGGAGGGTGTATAAATGTAATAGGAGATGGGCCACTAGGGTCAATTAGAAGTGTTGGTATCAACAAGTCATTGAGGGCCAGCTGTTGGCCCCCAATGGCTAGTTCAAATAGCCATTAGGGAAGCCTCCAATGGCTACCTCATCCTTCTCTCTCTTCTTATTCTACATTATGTATTATGCTCTATAAATAGAACAGTTCTAACACTAATAAAGTATGATGTTTTGCAGCACCTTGACATTAGTTTTGACTCCTTAATTGTTTCAATATTTGACTTGTATTTAGCAGTGAAACACCAAGAATTTGGTGAATCGGTTTCTTAGCGACCCTCGATTTGTGCGATTGACGATTGATAGGGATTCATGAAGTGGATTGAAGAATCGTTTGTTAACAGTAATCAAGCACCTGAGGTCAACAGCAAAACCAATCACTAGCACCGGTGAATATTCGCTTCGAGAATCATCAAGATATTGAATGTTTATGTACATTCAAGATAAGTCTTCCGTAGAGAATAAACTCAGAAATAAGAACTGAAATAATACTAAAATTCACTAAGAATATTGTTGATAACAACAACAACAAAGCCTTTTCCCATACTAGACGAGGCCGACTACATGGATTCTTTGTTTACACAGATCCCTATCGTGTGCCATGTTAGCAGTTAACTCACAGTAAGCTAGATCATTCTTTATTGTTTCTTTCCAATGTGCTTAGTTCTCTAATGATATATAGGATTCATAGCTATTTGAATTGATGCATGATTGTCATAATAGAATAATATTGACTCTTCAGTGTGTGTACCTAGCCAGATTGTTTCATAGACTCCAAGTGCAGCCGCCCTATACTCCGCTTCTATACTCCAAGTGTATACTGTCCTTTCTTGTATGACCACTCATCCATCTCAACATCTTCATTTCTGTCACAGACATCTTTTCTACATGTTGATGATTAACTACCCAACACTCAGAACCATAAAACATGCATGCGTAATTGCTGCTCTATAATATTTACCTTTTAACTTTAATGGTATCTTCTTATCACAAAGGATACCTGATGCTCCTCTCTATTTTAACCAACCAACATTAATTCTATGTGTAACATCTTCATAAATTATTTCATCACTCTAAATAATTAACCCTAGGTATTTAAAACTTTCCTTTTGGGAGATGCAATGTGTGCAAATTTTAATTTTTATGAACTCTGTCTTTGTTCTAATAAATCACACGCCTTTACTTTCTAATGTTTCTCTCCATAGTTCCAATTTTCTATTAACTTTTTCCTTAGACTCCTCCACTAATACAATGTCATCTGCAAATAACATACACCAAGGTGCTTCATCTTAAATATGTTTTGTTAACTCAGCAAGGACTAAAAGTCGATCCTTGATGTAATCAAATATTAACTTCAAAGAAGTTTGTCATTCCTTCATGAGTCCTCACACATGTTTTTGCACCATCCTACATGTCTCTTATAAGGATAATGTATGTCAATGTGATATCTCTTTTTTCCAAAGTTCCCCAAAGAACCTCCCTCATTACCCTATTATAAGCTTTTTTTACATCAATAAATATCATGTGAAGGTCTTTCTTTTTTGCTCTAAAATGTTTCATAAGATGTCTCAAAAGGTGAATCGCTTCAACAGTAGATCTGCCTGGCATGAATCCAAATTGGTTCTCTATTGTACTTGATATTTGTCTTAACCTACATTCGATAATTCTTTCCCACAATTTCATAGTATGACTCATTAACTTGATACCTCGATAATTCGCACAATTTTGAATGTCTCTCTTATTCTTATATATGAGTATAAGTGTACTTGCTCTCCATTCCTCGGGCATCTTTTGGTTTTTCTATATTTCATTAAATAGTCTTGTGAGCCAAGTGATTCCTATTTCCCCTAGTATTTTTTAAACTTCTATAGGAATATTATATGGTCATACCGATTTAACACCCTTCATATGTTTAAGAGCCTCTTTAACTTCATTCTTTTCATTACGTCGGTAGAAATTATGGTTTATATACTTTTCTGATTTGGCTAACTCTCCTAAGCTAATACTAACATCTTTATTTTCATTAAAAATCTCATAAAAATAATTTTTCCATCTATTTCTTATATCATGATTTGCTACAAGAATTTTTTCATCATCGTCCTTATGCATCTAATATAATTAAGATCTTTAGTTTTCTTATCTCTAGCCCTAGCTATCCTAAAAATATCTCTTTCACCCTCTTTTGAGCTTAGTTTTTTATATAAATCTTCCCAAAATTTAGCTTTTGCTTAACTCACGGCCTTTTTCGCTTCCTTCTTTGCTTTCTTATAAGCCTCTAAAGTTTCACTAGTTTTTTTAGCATAATGTAATTTGTAACATGCCCTCTTTGCCTTGATTTTATTTTGCACTACTTCACTCCACCACCAAGCTTCTTTTTGTGCTTGTACACCTCCCATAGAAACAGCTAACACATCTTTCGCCACTTTCCTAATATGTATAGCCATATTGTTCCACACATCACAGGGTGTACCAATATAATTCCAAAGATCTCCTTGAAGGACTTTCTGTTTAAATATATCTTCTTTCTCGCTTTTGAGGTTCCACCATTTAGTCCGAATAGCTCAATGCACTCTTTTCTTCTTTGTCCATTTTTTTTATTTGTAAATCCTTAATTAAAAGTCGATGTTGGGTGGTTAAGCTTTCTCCTGTAATTACCTTGCAATCTTTACAACACGCTCTACCTTTTTTTCTACAAATAAAGTAATCAATTTGTGTTTGTGATAAGTCACTCTTATAAGTAATTAAATGTTCATCTCGTTTTTTGAAGATTGTATTGACTATAAAGAGATCAAATGTCATAGCAAAATTTAAAATCTCCCTACCTTCCTCATTTATATCCCCAAAACCAAACTTTTCATGAATACCTTGATATCCTAATGCCTCTTCACCGACATGTCCATTTAAGTCTCCTCCTAAACAAATCATCTCCCTTTGTGAAATCTTTTGAATCGCCTTATCTAACTCTTCCCAAAAAGTTGTCTTTATACTATCTTCTAGTCCTACTTTGGGTGCGTAAGCACAAACTATATTCAAAACCTCCACTCCTAACACTAATTTCAACGTCATTATTCAGTCTCCATATTGTTTATGTTTACTACACAATTCTTTAAATCTTTATTTATGATAACACTAACTCTGTTTCGAGCCTTTTCTTTACCTGAGTACTATAATTTAAAACTTTTATCCTCTATCTCCTTTGATTTTTCTCCAACCCATTTTGTCTCTTTAAACATAGAATATGAATCTTTTTCCGAATCATAGTATCTATCACCTCCATTAGCTTATCGGATAATGTTCCGATATTCTAAGAACCAATACGAATCTTATTATCTAGGACTAGCTTCCTTACCCCCTACAATCCGTCCATATTCAAAATGCGGAGGCCCTCTCTGAAAATTATTCACTATATTCAGGCGGCAATGTAGCGGGACTAACTTCTTTACCCACACTCATCCATGATGTGGGAACCCTCTCTGTAATTGATTCACAATATTCGGGCAAAAATGTAGTGGCTCTTGCTTACTTATTATGGCATTCGGGCTTTGCAGCACGTCGCTAGGCGGGGACGCCCCAAAGCAATGCTCATAATTTTTGTAATTCATGTTATAAAATCCGACGGAGTTTTACGCCGGCTGTCGGAAGCCTAACACAACCCTCCTCCTTTATCCGGGCTTGGGACCGGCAATAGAAGGGTGATCCCTTACATGGGCGAAGTTAATATTGCTGATAACAGCCTTGAAAAATATACAGTGAATGGTCCTATATAGGGCTTGCCACATGTTACGAGAGGGGGCAGCAAAGGGAGAAATGGCTAGTTCACCTTTGGGGCCCTTTGATAACATGTTACAAAAGCAAAAAGTACAATAAAGAAAAACAATACATTAAATCCTAAAACACATTCTAGAGAAAAGTTAAAAAGAAGATTTACATGATTTCACAATTGCGCATGAATTTAGTGATAGATTTTAATCTTCGCACATTGAAAGCTTTTGGGTTTTATCTTTCAAATATAAGGAAACATGTCATCCAACTTGAACATGTAAAATTGTTTAATAAGTTGCTCATGGACATTCCTAATTAGTTTCAAAAGTATGCTGAAAAATTAGAAAGAAATAAAAAAAAGAAATGGTCAAGAACAAAGCTGACTAGGGGAATGTATTCATTGGGAGCAGCAAGAAAAGAAAGGGCCTCTTGGATGGAATAATTATCAATGATCCTCTACAATTCTTTGAAAGGTTGGATTGCCTTTTTTTCGGGAACCTCTCTCTTTCATATATACATAAATATATATATATATATATATATATATATATATATATATACATGTGCACCAATAGATGATAAAATAAGGGAAAACCACTTAAAATGGTTTGGACATGTGGAAAGGTGACCAAAGGAAGTTCCTGTAAGAAGTGAGAAAACAATATGGTGAAAATATTGAAAGAGGAAGAGGAAAACCAAGAAAGTGTTGGAAGAAAACAATAAAGAATGATCTAGCTTTTGTTAACCGTTAGCATGGCACAAGATCGAGCTCTATGAAAACATGAAAACAAAGAATTCATATAGCTGACTCCATCTAGTATAAGAAAATGATTAGTTTATGTTGTTGGTTGTGTCTATGTGTATATATTTTGTTTAACTCATCCTTTACCTTTGTGAGGGTCTTCACTCCACCGACATCAAAATCAACATTCATTATAAAATTAGTTGGATCTTCAAGCATTGACTTAGAACTCATCAGAATTTGGTTGGGATGTCCCCTCTTAAGACTGCATGACCTAACTCTATAGTGAAGTTTAGGTAAGGGCCTCTATATCTTAGCTCGACTATAGTAACTAATCATGATGAAGTTTTCCATATCACAGAGAAATGTGAGTAAACAAGCTACTCCGGTTACATTAATTTTTACATGCAACTCATATGGTAGAAGGTCCATCCATTTCTTTGTTTTCTTTAAACAGGATTTGGCTCAAGAGTTACCCATTTCTAATTCCAAGGTTTCTCTGCCACCATCGAGTAGTAGGAAGTGTAAAAAAAGCAGTAGTTTGTATATACATTTGAACCAATGTTTATTTGCTTTTATCGAGAAATAGAAGAAGCTGTTCAGGAGTTTTGTTGGTCCTTTTCCTATTCCTATGATACCTTGTATGTGAATATCCCTCACCATGTATGTGGATATCCCTCAAAATCTAGTCCGGTTTGGTTCAATGGGCCTAAGATGAGGCCGAAAGGCTTACTTAATGGACAACAGGTGAACATTCTTGTACTACCCCTTGGTCCCAAGGGACAAAGGAGGCCATGTTAGCAGAAAGATGCAAGGTCCATCTAGGGACTAAATAAGCTAGTTTAAGAGAACAAACCTGAAAGTAGTACTTGAATGTTGGAACGTTAACTGTGGATATTACGATCAAGAGAAAAATTCATGTATGTATACAAGAGATGCCCTAAATTAAGGAGTTGGAAAAATTGGAAAACAAGCTTTAAACTATAGTAGTTATGTAAAAAAAACTCAAAAATGAAGTTATTGTAATTAAGAATTTGGAGAAGAGCAGTGCTATGGTATGGCCATGTATCATACGATATGGGCGTAATGTATCGTTAGAAGGGATGTATCGCAAAGGGTGAAGTTATCTCCCCGTACCATGTGATACGCCCTTATTTATAAAGGGAACTTGAGTGCACCCAAACATTCACTGTGACTTTTGCTTGGTTTCAAGTTTTTTATTTGAGTTCTACATAGCTGCAAGAGTTTTCAGCTAGAAAGAAGCATCTCCAACGGTCCGGCCTTGACGACACCACCACTCCAATGGCAATAGTGTGGTGGCACCCATTATTTCCTTGGGGTATATTGTTTTCTTCGTTTTTTTCATATTTATGTTTTATCTACTTGTGTTATTCAGCTTTTCTTTTTTGAATGAAAACATATAAAGTGAGTGGATTTGATGAATTTGTGGCAATATATGAAGTGGGTGAATGTTTTTGGATGTTTCAATGGTTTATAAAGTTAGTGCATTTATGAGGATTTATAAAGTGTTTTTATTTTAAAGTGTATTAAAATTTAAAAAGATAAATTGAGATGTCAGGAGTAAGAGGTTCACATTCTCAATCTCGATCTAAAAACTCGGCATGGTAGTGAGGTACTTTAGTTGGAGGAAGCAAATTAAGAATAGCATATAACTTTTGTAAGAAAGTCATGAGTGGTGGAGTATCTTGATTGAAACATCACTTAGAAGGAACTAAAAAAGAGGTTGCTCCTCGTATAGGCATAGGTAGTAAAGTGTCAGAAGCCATTAAATAGTAATGTCACAAATAATTGAGAGTACGGTTGAGAAAAGGCAAGAAAAAGAAGATATAGCGATGTTTGAGAAAGAGTTAGAGGATGTTGGTAGTGATGATAGCATTCCTTCTTATGTCTGGACAGGAGGATGCAAGTCGTAGAAGAGGAAGAGGTAGAGGAAGAGACATTTTTTCCTCCTGGTACTACTACACCCAGTGCTCAACCTGGAATTTTTGTTATTGTGGCTTCAGAGCAATTGTGTGACCAGGGCAAATTCATTTCATGGCAAATACATGATCAGATAGGTGAGGAAAAACTTTATTACGCTTTTTAATCTACTGTCTTAAATGACTTATTTTTTTTAGATCACTTGATGTGTCCGAGAAGCACCATATTGTAAAGGTTCTAAAGCAAGAATTTGATATGCAAATGTTCTAAAGCAAGAATTTGATAAGGTGATATAGGAGATTGGGCATGAAAATATAGTTCAATTAATTACAGATAATTACAAAGTAATTGTAAAGGAGATAGCTGAGAGTTTTAGTACTTTTATTAAACGCCATATGCATCCCATTGTCCAAACCTCATTCTTGAGGATATTAGAGAGATGAATAAGATAAATACAGCAACTGAGTATTGTCAAGATATCACCAAATTTATTTATAACCATGCATTTATATTATGTATGATGAGGCGATATATTGATGATGCAAAGCTCCTTAAAATCATTGTTACTCGGTTTGCAACTAATTTTTTATCTATACAATGCATTATGAAACAAAAACAAGCCTTAAAGAAAATGTTTACTTTAGATGAGTTCCACCAATTTTTAAATTTACCTCAAAATAGGAGAAACAAAAAATTGAATGAGATTTTAGAGACCATTTAAGAGTACATTTTGCAACTCTTGTATTAGGTTATTAAAGATCACATGTCTTTTGGTAAAGGTTTTAAGATTGGCTAACAATGAGAAGTCATCTATGAGCTTATACTCATGGATAGGGCTAAGGAGGCTATAGTATGAGGAGAAACTTTAATAAAAGAATTGAGCATACCACCTAAATCTATCATTTAGGTACTTTTCAACATTCAAAAGGGACAATGGGTTCAATAGAGGTATCATTGATTGTATAGATAGATTGGTCCATGGTGAGAATAAAGTAGATGTTATAAATCAGGAGATGGAGATCTATGATAATTATCTTCACTTAATGGACATGCATATAGCCATTCGCAACTGTATTAATGTGTCAAGGTAAACATATAAATCATTTATCTTTATATTTAAGTTTCTTAAATCTTATATTTATAATAGAATAGATCTTTATATTTATTTTTTTCTATTAGATGTTTAGTGGAGTAGGCTTGAAAGTAATTGCCCAAACCCAAGAGATTTTGTAATAAGTTTTTGAGCCAAACATGTAGTGTAATTGATTGAGGAAGTGGAGTGTTTTTTAATACATCAAAAAAAAGTGCAATAGATTGGAACATAAGTAGCTTAATGATCTAGTATTTATACGTTACAACATGCATCTATAAGAGAGGTAATTAATGCATTAACGAATGAAATCAAAACTAAGTAGGACCCATGACCGGGCAAAACGGACTCAAAACCAAATCTAGAACAGATGGAACCAGAAATAGCTAGGTTCCGGCCCTAAGTTTTGGTCTATGATATACACTTTCAGAGGGAATATCTTTTCCACAGGGATTTCGGATCATGTGTTACATTATCAAGCAGAAAGGTCGATTTCATGTGTGGTATAATAAGGTTATTAGAGACATTTTTTGTATATTAACCGTGAAAGATAAAACAAAAGAGACAAATTACTTTAAAGGGCTTTGGAATTCGAGGAGACAAGTAAATAAAGTAAAGGGATGGTTGAATGTACAAAAATTAGAAGGCAAATGGTTTATAATATATATATATATGTGTGTGTGTGTGTGTGTGTGTGTGTGTATGAAACTGGTATTATGCTACTCGTTTGATGATTAAATATTCAACTCAATGTTTCAGTTTAAGTTTCTATTATTGAATTTTTTGTTTTATTTTTTATTTAATCATTTTTGTAGGCAATTAAGAAAGTTATCCTCAAGTAGGTATTAGAACCAAATTGATCCCATAAGTTGATAATTTTGATGTTTTAGAGGAGTAAATTATGGAAGATGATGAAACAAATGCACCCCTAAGTGAAGAAAACATTCAGTGAATCAATCTAGGAGCACAACAATGTCAACAAGAAGATTATGACTTTGATTTTGATTTTGTTGTTCAAGGTGATCTCGAAGGAGGAGGAGGAGAAGAAGAAGATTATTTAGTTGATTATCCTGATTATAATATGTGATTCTTCTTTTTTAATTATGAAGTTGTAATTTTAAACAATATGTGCTACTTGTTGAATGATGAAAGTTATGCTTATAATTTGAACTAATGTTCAATGGATAAATGTTTACCCAAATTTTAATTTATAGGAATTGTTTAGAATTATTCTTGATTTTTGTTAGTTTTTCCTTTTCTCTATTTTTCTGATTTTTAAAATATTTAAAAAGAATTTATGATATGGTACACCTGTTTCATGGAGAAAAATAATACACGTTACGATACAGTATAGACAATACTAGAGAAGAGTGTAGGATAGATAAAGAACTTGGAGATCAAGTTATGTTAGTTCGTTATTGTTGAGAAAAGATACTTGAATACGGGAAAGGGGATTTTAGTATGTACTTGTACACCAAGTGGGACTAGAAGAAAGAAAAAAATTCTGAGAGCACGAGTGTTCAAAAGAATATTCCAAGAGTGTTTAACTACCCAACCCTCACAATTAGCAATTAAATTTACATATAAAGAAACATAAAAGAGGGAAATGGCATATAAGCAGTGAAAGAAAGGATCTGTGAATGAACATTAAAAAGGTAGTAAAAGAAGTGTTTGCTATGTCTATTTAAATGAGGTGGTAAGGCAAAAGGAGACTTGGTGGTGGAGCACAACATATGAAGAGAAACTTAGGACAAAATAAACCATGTCACAAAGTTCTTTCTCAAACAAGAACATGGAAGTTCAAAGGTGAAGAAAAGAAAAAAGTAGTACAACAAAGACGCAAGCTTAGGAAAGTTGTTAAGAAACTTAACATGAAAGAGTGGAATAAATAATATCAAGATATGTAAAGCCAAGAAGATGCTCAAGAAATGGAGGAAGAGTAAACTAACATATGTAGAAGTACAAAGATGTTCAAATTTGTTCTACCTAAAAGGGTGTCTAGTAAATGAGTCATACCATACCACTGTGCGATAGTCATTGAAAGAACAAGAAAACAAGTCATTTATGGCAGGGAGGTCCATTATTGAAGCTGTATAAAGATGTCTATTGAAACACAATAGGACAAAGAAGAAGTTCCCTTCACATGCTACCAAGTCGTATTCTTTGGAGAAAGTGGAGTACCTCCTCTGAACATGAACCAAATAACCATATAAAGAACATGGAGGATAAAGCAATAGCCTAAAACTCAGACTCGTTAGGGGATAATTGAATTCTTTTACATTAATATCAAAATACACCAGGGTTCAGCACTAGCCCATACCAGTGTACTTCTCTTATGGATGAACTCACAAAGTAAATTTTCATATAGATGATATACCTATTTATCTATAATATATATGGGTGTTTGTGTGTGGGTATATTTAGAAAGAGAAAGAGAGGGAGAGAGAGAGGAGGGGGCTATCATTTACTCCACTGTCATTTCTCACTACAGCAGCATGTGTGAACCCTCAAGTGAGCATATGTGTGAGTGGAAAAGCCACCATGAAACAGATTTACACTTTTCATGATTGGTCAGTAGTTAAAATTTCCTTGCGAACAACTGAAAGAAACAGGAGGAAAGCCAAAAGATATTGCACGCATATGTAAATACTTAAACCACAATCATAAGAAACTTTCGTTGTGAGGCTACTATCAGATAAATACTCTAATATCTAAGATGAATATGAGCACAAAAAGCATAGCCCACTGAAATACAAAACTCCAAAGAACTTATTGTCTTTCTTTATATTCACATTGCATATATCCATAGAAAAAATGAAAATAATATGCAATATGCATTACCTTGTAGGTTTGGCAGGTGTCATAAAACCGAAGGCATATATCACTTGCACGACTCTCACTGATGACAGAAAAGGCACGATATTGCTGGGGTCCAAGTGTACCTTTTCCACTAAGGAGCCCCATTCCAAATGCAACTGCACTGGCCGATGCTCGTGGGACCTATAAAGAAGATAAAGCTGTGATATCAAATTGATACTCATTAGATAACTAAAATCCCCTGCAAAACATAAAAGAATTAGACAATTCATTTTCTCATCTGAAGTAAACAATCAAACCAGCAATACAAGGGAAGGTTCGCCCTGAAATAGATGGTCCCACAAAAAACATGAACATGCAAAATGAAAAACAACCATGCATCCAAGATGTCTGAAAATATATACAGACCCACTGTCAGTACCGTTGTCAGTGCAGGCCCATTAAGCTGATTCATAATGGGATTGCAGTTAAACATACGATACATTCAGTGTTGACTAAAGGCACCAAAGACACATGGGTGACAAGGAACCGTGAAGGGACACAAGGCATGCATACACACATGGGTGTTAACATAATTTGTTTTCCCAACATCATCATAAGCTCTAGATCCATTTGGTGGTAATCTGAAACAATGTTGTAAACAAGGAAACTGTTTCTTGCAAAATTAGCAGGTAACAGAAGTGAAAGAGTAGGTTGGGCTCTTAAGATCGATTACAATAATCCACCTTGATCTGAAAGCCATACTAAAAGTGAGACCTAATTTTAAGGAAAATGTGGAAAGGATGAAGAATAGGATTTAGCTTTCATGATTGGGTAAAAACAATCTTCTATACTGACCATAAAAACAGACAGAGAAGGAATATTTGTTCTTTCTCAGATTGGAAAAGTAAAACTAAAACAAAGCTGCATCCTATAATTCGGCCCATCACCCATACAAAACCATAAATGAAGTTCCATAACATGATGAATCATACTAACCTACGTCATGATACTACAAAATGATTTTATGAAACTATCCAGTTACCAAAGCTATAGGCACACTTCTAACAAAATTAAAGATGTTCTTATCTATCAGGCAACAACAACAACTAAGTCTTTTCCCATACTAGACGGGGTCGGCTACATGGATTCTTTGTTTCCACAGAGCCCTATCATGTGCCATGTTAGCAGTTAACTCACAATAAGCTAGATCATTCTTTATTGTTTCTTTCAATATTGCATCAAGGCAAAAAAGAGTTCAAGTATATCTCAAGATTATTGACACTTTCAGAGGTACATCATCCAAATGATATTTGAAATGAGCATTAACTTGACTTCAATATTTTTCACTTATAGATGAGCTTCAACATGAATATGTCTCATTGAATTCCAAAATTTCCTCAATAACATGTATGTACACTACTATAAATTGACAGTCACACTAGTAAATAAATTTTAAACATATCTAAATGGATTCAACCAATTGATGACCAAAATACACAAATACAGAATCAACAAAATTTTCACCATGGTCACTAGCATAGCTGTTGAAACATCCCCTCTAGTTACTACCAGGACCCTGCTTGCTCAATATTTCTCTCTAAAACCTCCTCAAGCAAGGGAAAGGGCATCATCAATCCTACTTTTATCTTCAACCAGACTACCATCAATATTGCAGCAGGACTTGGTTCTACTACTGAATTAGCCTCCACAGATGCTGTGGAAATCCTTGTGCACAGTAGAAGCAGAGAAAAACCTTTGGCTTGAGGGGAGCCATAAAATGACAGGAAGACGTCTCCCATGGTTCCCGAATTGTTTACTAAGTCTTGTGCCCAAGCCCCCCGAAAACCTCACCCTTCTAAAGAAACCATATTATGTATGCACTCATCCAAGAACTCTTATCCTACCGTACCTCACCTAAGCCTTTACCTAGGCTAGGTGGGGTCAGCTAGATGGTGCAACACGATGACTTCCCAGGAGGTCACCAATCCAAGTAATTCTTGCTAAAGCATGCCTAACTTTGGAGTTTGGATGGGACCCAGTGGATTCATGCTGGAAATGTCACACCCCTTGAGATCTAACAAAGTTTTTTTATGGTTGTCGGCTACCTAATGCAACCCTCCTCCTTTATCCAGGCTTGGGACCGGTCATGCAAGGGTAATCCCCTATATGGGCAGAGTTCCACGCACTCTCATCCAAACTCAAAAACTAAAGGCCTTAGGGTTGAACCCCACAAGCCCTCTTTATAGAAGTCAACCCCCTTTGGCTGGTGTAATTCCCTTTGAATTATAAGATTTGAGGATGAGACCTACCTCCAAGATTATCTAATTGGATCATCTTTCACTTAGAAGCTACCTTGGATAAGGCAGTCCCTTACCAAAAGTGATTAGTTTCTTTTCCATGCAAACCCTTCAACCAAATAAGATCAGTCTAATCCTACAAGACTTATGCTCGCCCAATGGGTATAGCTGAATCCACGTGGACTCCTTATGGTCTGACCCTATTGCTCACTGAGTGAGTCAACATTGCCTTGAGTGCCAAGCACAACACCGCCATTATAACGAAGCCATCAAGGTTGACCACTGAGCAAGGTTGCCACAGTTCACTCGCTTCCACTTCATTGAAGGTGTTATTTCTTTATCATCACTGCCACAATTGGCAGTAAACTTTTGTCAATCTTGATATTTGGGAGCGCCTCGATCATATATCATCAAGAGTCAAACCAATCAAGTCAAATACAAAGCTACCCGAGAATGGATATTCGAAGAAAGAACCAAAGTCAAAAGTCAAAAGGTCGTTCCAAAAACAGCTTAGTTTATTGATGGAGTGAGGCTCTATTTATAGAGCAGTATTTACAACAAATGAAAGAGAAAAGAGAGAGAAGAAAGAGAGCCTTTGCCGGCCAGTAACTACTGTTGGAGTGCTCTAACGGTTAGATGATGGTCAGCCATTGGGAGCTCCAGCCATGACACTGTTACAATTAACACCCCCCTTAAACTTAAGGTTTATATACCGAAAGTTTGTCTAACAAAAAATGAAAACGAGTAGTAGATAGAGATTTGATGAAGAAATCGGCTGCATTTCTGATGTGACATAACACATGCTAAGTTTCTTCTTTAAGCATTATTCAAAAACGAAATGACAGTCCATCTCAATATGTTTCATTCTTTCATGAAAAGTGTTGTTGAAAATAATGTACCTGACACTTTTATTGTCGTAATACATGGTGGTTGATTGTTGTAGAACAATGCCCATCTCCTTCAAGACCTCCGTGATCCAGGAGATTTGTGTAGCAGCATTAGTAATAGCACTATATTTTGCTTAAGTGGAAGAAAGTGAAGCCTTTTGTTGTTTCTTGCACTTCCATGAAATTAGTGATTCACCTAAAAAACACAGAAATAATAGAATGTTTATTATTGACATTTTCACCCCAATCAGCATTAATATACACTCATAAATCAAAGGACGAAGTAGAGGTTAAGAGTACTCCTTGTTTGTAGAGTGCCTTATATATTGAATAATTCTCATAACAACACTCATATAAACGGCAGTAGGTGTTTGTTGAAATTGACTAGTTGTATGGACTGCATGAGAGATATTAGGGCAGGTAATAGTAAGATAGGTAAAACCGTAAAGGCACCTATCAATTGTTGATAGGGAGTTGGGTCTGCAAATTTTTCTCCATCAGTAGCTTTTAACTTTGTACCAAGAACCTCAGGAGTATCAACTTTCTTATTGTCAGTTATTTCAGATCTTTCAATTATTTAATTTGCAAATTTGGTTTATGACATAAAATATCTGTGATTGTTTCTCACAATTTCAATCCCAAAAAAAGAATTAAGAAGACCTAGATCTTTTATATCAAATTCCTAACGATGTGCAAATGCATGAAATTTCCAAAGTGATCAAACCAAGTCTTGGGGCTTGTTTCAAACCATACAAAGCTTTCTTGAGTTTAAGAACATGATCCCAGGTAATGTCAAATATGGGAAGAGGTGCTATATAAACATCTTCATTTATATTTTCATTTAAAAGGCATTTTTAACATCAAGTTAAAAATATTCCAATTTTGGATAGCACTAAGAGTTATGAGTAAGTTGAAAGTTGTCATCCTACCAACAAAGACAAATGTTTTCTCATAATAGATTTCATGTTCTTGAGCATAGCCATCGGCTACCAATCTAGCTTTGTATCTTTCGATATTACCATTACTATGAGTTTTGATTTTTTAAACTCATATGCATCCAATAACTTTCTTATCTTGGGGCTTGGGAACAATGGTCCATGTTTGAGCTTTATCTAATGCATAAAGCTCTTCTAGCATAGCATCCTCACATTCTTTAATACCCTTAGCTTGATGGTAAAATCTAGGTTCTTTTACTTGTAAAAGAGTTGCAATCAAGTTTTTTCATTTGGGTTCAAAAGTTTCATAAGATACAAATTGTTGAGGCGGTTTTAAGATTCTACATTTCAATCGTGTGATGTGTTATTCCCTAGATCTTCTAGTGTAGTGCAACGAAAAAGGTTCAATAATAGGTTGTGTGTCTGGCTTTTCATCTAAAACATCATTTGTATCATGTTGAATATCAACAAGATGGTCTTACAAATCACTATCATCATTTTCATTTTCCTCGAGATTGAAAAAAAAAATTGCAAAAAAGATTCTTTATTATTTTTTCAAAAGAGCTAGATTTATAATAAGTCGTCTTTAAAAAATTTTACATCTTTGAAAACATACAGTTTACCATTGATAAGATCAAAACATCTATTTTTTATTGATTTTATATCCAAGACAAACACATTCTATAGCTCTTCGAGAAAATTAACATTTTTATTTATATAAACAAAACATCTCCAACCAAAAACCCATAATTTTTTATAATAAGGAGAGAGAGATTATACAATTTTTCAAAAGGAGAAATATTTTCAAGACGGATTGAGCGCATTCTATTAATGAGATATATAGCGGTAAGAGTGGCTTTTGCCCACAAAAATTTAGAAACATTACTATCAATCAAAGTGTTTACAAGTTTTCATAATGTGCATATGCTTTCTTTCTGCCAAACCATTTTATTATGAGGTTTTGGTACAAGATTTTTTTACGTAGAATCTCATTTGTTTCAAGAAAATTTTTAAAATCATTTCTAAAGTATCCTCCCTCTTTAGAAACAAGGGGGCCGATCCCCAAGCATCAGAATGTATTAATTCAAAAAATTTGCTTGTTATACCAAAAAAAATCAACAAAAAGAAAGATTATGCATTTTTTCGAGAACACATTCTTTATAATCAAAGTTTTGATTCACATTTTTCTTCAACAAAGGAAAATTACATAGTTTATGCATAATCCAAATGTCCAAGATGTTTATGCCAAAGAGTATCATCATGAGCAACATTATAAGATCCAAAATTTGCCATAACTAAATTATCTATTTTGTATAGTACACTTTCTCTATGGCCTTGACCAATCACCTTCTTTGATAGGTAATCATGCACCACATAATGTTTAGATCAGAAAATGATTATACAATCATTATCACAAATCTAGACAATCAAGAGAAGATTAAAATTTAGTTTGGGTATAAAACTTATATTTTGAATTTTAAAATCTTTCTTTTCAAAATTTCCAATTTTTTCAATTTGATGTTTTGTATCATCAACCGTAAAAACACGTCTACCAAAAAATATTTTGAGAATTTTTCAAATATTTTTCATTGTGAGTCATATGAAAAGAAGCACCAGAGTATAAGAACCAGACATACCTTGTGAAGTAGAGAGAGAATTTTCGAAGATGCTAGCGTTCTCCTTAAGCGTTTTCTCCATGTAGCTTTTGATATTTGAAGGTAAGACTTCTCTATCTTTGTATTCCACGGCTCTCACATTTTCATATCTTTTTCGAAAAAGATGATAAGTGATCTTGATGTGACAACTTTTCTTACAATAGTGCCATATTATGTTCTTATTTGGCCATTGTATTGCGGGTTTTTGCTTGATCCATCACCTTTTTGTCCTTCAAAATTTTTGATGTGAGGAGGCTTGTATGTCTTAACATTTGCTCCCGGCTTAGAAGCGGCAATAACGGTTCTTTCGAAAGACTCATGTTTTTTAATTTAGTTTCCTCCATAACTAGATCAGCTAAAAAACTATCTACTTTTGGTTTAAGTTTCCTATGAATTAAATTTGATCTAATATTTTCAAATTCATCTTTTAATCCCTATATAAATAACAAAAAGTATTGGTTGTCCAAGAATTCTTGAAATTCATCAATTTTTTGCAGTTTTTCAAATTTATCAAAATCTCGAAGTTAAGTCCATAATTTGAAAAGCTCATTGTGATACTTTTTAATGCTTAAGTTTCCTTGCCAAAGTATATCATCATTTCTATTAAATCAATTTGAAAAGCAAAGTCATCTTGAGAATAAATCTTTTCAAATATTCTCAAGTTTCAAAAGCACTTCCAAATACACTAATTTGATTTCTAAGCTTTTCAAACATTTTGACAAATAATCTATGTTATTTTTGTATTCATTTTTTACTACAACAACAATAATTAAGCCTTTTCTCATACTAGATGGGGTCAGCTACATGGATTCTTTGTTTCCACATAGCCATATCATGTGTCATGTTAGCAGATAACTCACAATAAACTAGATCATTCTTTATTGTTTCTTTTCATGCATTGATTTTTTACTAAGTCTTCAAATTTTGTTTGCATTTTTCTTGGGCTTTAAAAACATCATCCTCGTCTAAATTTTTAAAATCTAATTTTGGTTCTTGAATTATCCCATCTATATAATCACAATAATCTTTTGACAAAAAATATTTGTTCATAGTTCTTGCCCATCTTTGATAACATTTTTATCAAAAATGCATTTAAAAGACTTGTTTTTAGCTTCCATTTTAATAAACAAACAATAATTTTTAACGTTACCTCAAGCTTCGGGATATCAAATATGCAATGTCACGATCCTTTCAATCTTGACACACTTCCTGATATGTTTCATTTCTTCAAAACGAGGCTCTGATACTATGTAAACTTTTGTCAATCTTGATATTTAGAAGTGCCTTATCATATATCAGCAAGAGTCAAACCAATCAAGTCAAATACAAAGCTACCCGAGAATGGGTATTTGAGTCAAGAAAGAACCAAAGTCACAAGTCAAAAGGTTGTCCCAAAAACACCTTAGTTTATTGATGGAGAGTATTTACAACAAATGAGAGAGAAAAGAGAGAAGGAAGAGAGCCTTGGCTGGGCTCCAATAGCTAGTTGACGGTCAACCGTTGGAGAGCGGTTAGGAGCCCCAGCCGTTGAGAGCCATTCCACAACAAAGACACGGTCCCTAGTGGCCCGTGACCCTATTACAATTAACACATACAACCTCTCATATGTGACTCAACACCTCCATTTTCTGGCTCTTTATCTCCTTTATAACATCCTACCATGTATTTATCATTCACTGCATATTGGCTTTATGAACTCTTTGATCCAAATCCACGTGTTCCTTGTTGCACCTCCCGATGTGTCACCTCCACTTTTCAACCTGTTGAACTCCTTTGAGTACAACTAATGTCCCATGCGGGCTAACCACTCAACAAAAAGATTCTCATTAACAAAGCTACTAAATAGACAAGAGCCCTTGACCGGGTAAGCTTACAACAAAACTCCTTGTGGTGCCTTTTTGTGATCCATGATTTTGTCCTTCTCTTAGTAGAGATTATCTTTATTAGGGGCAATCATCATCAACAAAAGTTTATCAATAACCCCAACCTCCACTGCCAATCCTTTGCAGTTGTCATCATCAACCCACTTCTGCACCACCCACCCATATTGGACTGACCATATATGAGTATCAGTTCGTAAATCTTTTCATCAAGTCCCTCCCTTCCACTAGATCCCATTTCTTGTTAGAAAAAATTTTGACTTGTATTGTATGTTTTTAGGGGGATGTTAAAAATATCTTACATTAATCTAAGTGAATTACTTTTTCATTTTTATTTTTTGTGATGGCTTCAACCTATCGATGTGTCCAACGGCTAGTCCAACTAGCTACTGGTCATGGGGCTAGTAGATCATCTTCATATCTTGTAATATCCCTATATATAGAGAGGAGTGTCCAATTGCCAGTTCAGTCTCTCCTTGCTAGTTGAAGTTTCCATTAGGCTGGTCCATCCTCTTCCATATCCTATAAAGTCCTCTACAAAGTATATTTCAACTTGTAAATCAAATGCTTTACTTGCATTTTGTTCATTATTACGATTTGATCCCAGTGGCCTTGGGCAGCTATTGATAGAATTTTGTGATTAATCCTCTTGAAGATTTGACTATTTCATTAGATTCAATGGTTCTTCATTCAAGTGTTCAAATATGCTCTTGGATATTTGCTTACAAACTCGACTTCTATCAAATTTTAAGCATATTTTGTAAAACTTTCATACTTACATATTATCCAACTCTACTTCCAGTTGCACATGTTCAAGGAAGTATCAACGAAAAACTACAACTAAGCCTTTTCCCATACTAGATGGGGTCTTACATGGATTATTTGCTTCTATAGAGCTCAATCATGTGTCATGCTAATAGTTAACTCAATATAAGCTATATCATTCTTTATTATTCCCTTCTAAAACTTTTTAGGTCTTCCTCTTTTAACATTTTCACTGTCTAGTTTCTCATACCTTCTTACCGGAGCTTTCTTACGCATCTTTCTATGTCTAAATCATCTTAAATGTTTTTCCTCATTTTATCATCTATTGGTTTCACTCCCAACTTATTTCTAATAACCTCACTATGTATATGGTCTTTCCTTATGTGACCACACGTCCATCTCAGCATCTTTGAACATGTTGGAGGTTATCTTTTGTTCATTGTTCCCAAATTTGTATTGTTCCTAAATTTGCAATGGACAAAGGAGAACAATAAGAAGAACTAGCTCTCATTTACTCAAAGAGATCTCTTAGGTTTTCTTTTGGAGGTTCTAAATTGCATGCAATCAGGTTACTAAAATGCCAGGCTCATACTTTTGTAGAGTCTGCTGATGTATAATCCAACACACACCAGCATGTCATAATAAAAAGACTTTTGCCTAATGTTCTTTCCCTACTCATTTATATTTTATGAGAAAAAATACTAAGTTCGTAATAGCATTAAAATGCATCCAATTATATATACGAGATAGATATTAAAATAACAAGTTGGTATGCCATCTGACCATTGTTCACACAACACGGTTATAAATGTCACATGATGGGGGTATATGATGTTGCCAACTGATTGATACGCTAACACACTTATACATCTTGAGATAACAAATTTGCCCGTTTATGTAGATTCTGGAAATAGGAGATGAGAGAAGCAAATGAGAAATGAATAAAGGGAGATATATAGTCAGTTGTAGATGTTGCTCATTCGCCCACTTAATGGTGTTAAAATACCATAGTGCAATCTGCAGTAGATTGCCATATGATCAATTGCATTTCATATAAAACAAGTAGGAAACAACAGTACCTGAGTTGCTTTAATTGGGAATGTGTGTGGATGATATTCTTCATTGAATAGCTCTGGAAATCTTTCGCGGATTCTATTACCAAGATCATATAGCTCCTCTTCTCCAATGGGTATAAGCTCACCACCTTTATCCCTGCCTTTCCATGGAGATTGCCATCCCCATATCCAGGGTGGAATGTTTTCTACAGAATTCGTGTTTCCATGAGTTTCATTCAAAAGAGAACTTAATCGAATAGCCAGTCTATCCAATTCCTTTATGCGCTTCTTTGTTGGAGCTCGAGTCCCATGCCTTGCCTGGATAACATCTTATAGGTCTTCTATAAATGTAGGAAGCATCTAAAGCAGGAAACTTATGACACTTGCAACATATATTTATCCGCTAAATGAAATAGAATAGAATTACAAATATTATGATAATTAACCAACTTGGGGAACAACCATAACCATAATGGCCAAGAATGTAAAGGAACAAACAAAACTTACAGTAACAATGTTTTGACATGTGCACTAAACAATGCATGTTATTTATTCGAGTATTTGAAATTTCAAAATGCATTATTTGGTAAAATTCACAAGAAAGGGCCATTACATCAACCAGGCATTCACGGAGTATAGTACAAATAAAGGCACATTTCAGTTTATTCGGTTACCAATCTCTATCAAAAACTTGTAGAAAAAACAGCAAACAATAAACTAGTATGCAGTGGAAATTTGATAGAAGATGATGGAGATGATATGCAGATCAAGGTGCAGTCATTTCCCTCCTCTTTCTCTTCTATTCCACATAAAGAGTCATTTTAATGAAACTTATTTAAAGCTATCTTTAAAAAATACTTAAGAAACATAACACTGGAAAATTAAAGAGAACAAATCTGATTCACGAACAGTCTTTCCACGTCTTGCTTCATACTCTCAACACTCCCCTCAAGTTGGATCATAGATGTTAATCAAGTACTGACTTGTTACAAAGATAATTGACTCGATTCCTAGTTAAAGGCCTTGCATTGAGTACGCTACGCTATCTCTGCTGCACCGGGCCCCGACATGCAGGCCGTAGTCTACGAGTCCACTCGTTGGATCTTCTCTCGAATGAAATGGCGGTCGACTTCTGGCGTGTTTGTCCATTCATGGAAAGCGCCGGGTTCGAGAGCAATGTGAAGGAAGCAACTGGTCATGTCACACCATGGGCCTCATGGGTAGAAACCTCTCGAACCCAATCTCATCAAATGTAAATGATAGTAACCCTATAGTAATTCACAAGAGGTTTGAGCCATTGCCTCGATACTCCTCGGACTACTGACACTGACCTTGCTACTATGTTTTGTTTAGCACACTTTTCTAGAGAGACGGACCTCCGTGAGGCAAGAACCTGATACCCGAAGTTGATCTCCTCGATCTACGGGACACCCGGTCACCGCACGGAATTGCAGCATCTGTAGACCTCCGCAATGTGTCCATTTATCTACTATAAAGAATCTCACGACCTTGGGCTCGTTTCAAATATCTTAAGTATATGTAGTACCGCATCCCGATGAGATTGTCGATTGAGATGACATGAATCGACCGACTACGCTTATTGGGAAAAGAGATGGACTGGGCCCGTCTCACAAGAAAGTAGTTAAGTTTGCCCACCAATTTCTCGTGCCTCTTGAGATCCAGGTAGTAGTTCTCCATCATCGGTATTAAGTTTCACATTTGGAACTATGCGAGTATCACGAGGTTCTCAAGTTCCCAACGTACCAACATCAAATAAGTAAATCAAGGACATATTTCCGTCAGGAGGAAAATGCCTTTTACTTTACATACCTCAATTCCTAGGAAATATTTTAGAGGACCAAGATTCTTTGTGCAGAAATTTGAGTTCACATGGTAAACTCTTGAGTTTAAGATACCTAAGAAGTCAGCGCCTCAGTATCCAACTATACCTCCGTCAACATACACAACCATAAGGATGCAACCTCCCCCGGACTTTTTGTAGAAGGCCAGAGTGGTCATAGCTACTCCTTTGAAGGCCGAGAAATTCATAACAACTACATTCAATCTCCCAAACCAAGCCCTCCACGTAGGGGGATTATTTCAACCAATACAAAAGAGCTGTCTCACCAGGTAAAACTTGCCCGAAGACTCCCACGGGCAACAAAGTCGAGACGGTTGCTCCATATAGACTTCTTCACAGCAGAATCACCATGAAGATAGGCATGTTTGCCAAAATCAAGATTGTCGGTGTGGGTGGGGCCGGTGATGAGAGGCAATTGCGAGATGAATATGCGACGCAGAGGCCAATTTGGCCACGGGAGAGAAGGTCTCGAGTAATCATGACACCATAAGTTACTGGAGCATAACCCTACCACAAGCCTGACGAGCCTTTAAACTTGTTAACACTTGGTATCCGATCGGACTTGAACTTTAACAGTGAACACCCACTTGCATCCAACTGCTTTCTTTCCCACTAGTAGGTCATTGATTTTCCAAGTATTATTTATTTTAAGAGCCTAAAGTTTTGATTTCATGGCTTCAACCCAATGTTCATACCTTTATGTTTCAATAAAATCCTTAAGAATTTGATAAGTTTCAGCATTTAACACAAAATTATGATAACTTGATGACAATTAATCATAAGATATGAATTGAGAAATCAGATAATTACCACATGACCTTTTTTTTTTGAAGTGCAATGGGCATATCCACATCTTTTTCACTTTGGTCTCTTAGAGCAGTAGTGGGATCTAAAGGGGATGCAAGTGCTCTTGTTTGCTCAAAAAATTGATGACCCAAAAGTATGTATAGCACATTCCTTAGTTCATCACGTTCAAAGGTTTTTTCCGTCCTAAGATCCTAAAATACACATCCATATAGAGAAAAAGTGACTGAACAATTCAAATCTCTGATCAAGAGACTTATGACAATAAATTAAGTGGGAATTTTGGAATATAAATCACTGACTTAAGTCCGAACTTTGTTGTTTTAATCTCTCCCTTTCCTTCTACAAGAACTAAGAAGCCACTTGCAACTTTCACATATTGTGGTATGGGAGTAGTTTCGTACCTTATAAAATTTGACTTATCACCACCCATTGATCGATGGCTCCAGAATCTATATCCCAAAAATTAGAACAAACATTATTTTTAATAAAGGAGTTACCACTAAATATTGTACAAAGTGGAAAGATTTGTTTCATTTTTTGGTGTGGACATAGAGGGATGTTCACGCAGTCAGCATTCAATTTCTTTAAGTTTTTTCTTTAGTTCTATCATTTCATCCATCTAATTAAGTTCAGCTTTCTTCTCACTCGTGTTTGCCACATGACTGTCGTAGTCTTTGTAGTTTGTTGGGCTTCCAATAATTTTCTAGCAATATTCACGAGTGTGTCTCCTTTTTTCACAATGTGTGTATTGAGGTTTGCTTTTATCCTAATAACTTTGAGTTTCTCCTCTTCCTCTACCTCTAGTTGAATCTCTTCTTCACTGAAAATTTATCATTATACCAACAAATGTAGATTTTTCAGTTTGAAATTGCTCTCCTTTTTCCAAATTCATTTTATCTTCTTCTCTCAACAAAAGAGAATATATTGTTCCCACTAAAGGAAGTTCTTTTTTGTTGAGAATATTCAACTTAATTGATTCATACTAAAGAGTTATTCCCCATAGGAGATCAAACACCTTTCAAATCTCACCATCGGTTGTTCTCTTTTATACAGTGGTTGCACTTATTTTCCACAATATATCTTTATTCATTCCACGGCCCCCTCAGTTCTCCATAATATTTGCTTATATATTTGTCTCCTTGGCAGTATTTCCTTATTTTTTCGAGAATTTCATACTCTTTGGCTATATTTCTTTGTTTGGAATATGCCTCTTCCACATAATATCAGATTTTTGTAGTTGATTCCATGTAAATAAATGTTTTGCTAATAGAGGGATTTATTGATTAAATCAGCCACGAACTCACCAATGCGTCATCTTTAGACCATTGCTCAAAATCTCAACTATTTTCACTTGATAGAATCTTATTTGCCTTGATCATTTATAGTTTTCCTCGAGATCTTAGGATAAGTTCAATTGATCGTGCCCATTCTCTATAGAAAGTATCTTTGTTTGTTTCCTTCAATTTGTTGTCTCTTTTTTAATTATCATAAATCAATGCCACAACAGGGAGGATCTTTGTTTGCTTCCCTTCTTTATTCTGTGTTTGATCGTGTTTTCCATGCATTCACACATCGGCATACACAAAGAACAACAGAGAAGATGGAGAGGGTCGGCCTGCTCTTGCTGCCGCCCTAATCTCTTTCTTTATTCAGTAGTTTTTCTGTCTTGCACAATTAAGGGTTTCTCTCTTTAAATACTGAGATTACAACTTCTTATTTACTAATCTGCCATTAATGAGGCTTTATTTTAAAGCTACCTTTAAAATCATTTTTAACATATAACTAAGTAACTATCTTAAATACAGAAGAAAAAAAACACCACAATGTTCTACTTGAATCTTCCAACATCGAATGACTTGAATCTTCCAACACTCCCCCTCAAGTTGGGTGAAAGATAGATGTTACACCCAACTTGCTACTTAATCTCTCAAGTAGATTTCTGCTGATAGCTTTGGTCAACATATCTGCACATTTATGTCCCGACTGTACATGTTCCAACTGGAATTCTTTTAGGTTTTCCTACAAATAAGTTCATTTTCATGAGTAAAGATCATAACCACTTTCCTTCACACATACCTGATGCTATTGCCCTATATTTTGCTTCAGCTGTCAATCTAGTTACAACAGATTTTTTCTTACTTTTCCATGAGACTATATTACCTCCCACCAATGTTATATATCCCGTGGTTTATTTTCTATCTTCTGTGGAACCTGCCCAATCTGCATCTGTATAAATCTCAATGTCTATGTGACCATTGGCTTTGTATGTGATCCCATATCCTGGTGTTATCTTCAGATATCGTAATATATGAAACACTATATCCATATGGCATATGATATTTTGATGGTGATTGCATAAACCGACTTACTATGCTCATAACGTAAGCAATGTCTGGACGTGTGATGGTCAAATATATCAATTTTCCAACCAATTGTTGATATCTAGTTACATAAACTTTTTCAGCTCCATTCAACTCCATCTTCCATATGTAACTTATGATTTACATCCATTGGAGTATATGTAGGTCGACAATTTTCTATCTTCACATCTTGCAATAAATCCAAAGTATATTTTCTTTGATTTAGAAAAATATCTTTATCCAAGTAGGATACCTCAATGCCTAAGAAGTAATGTAACCTTCCAAGATCCTTAATATCAAATAACCGATGAAGTTTTGCCTTTAATCTTTGGATTTCCTCAATGTTATCCCCTGTTACAATAATATCATCTACATATACCAACAGTAGTGTTAATTTATCTCCCTTTTTAAAGAATAGTGTATGATCACTTACACTCTTTTGATATCCCAAATTTATAATACTTCTACTGAATTTCTCAAATGAAACCCTTAGATATTGTTTTAATCCATAGATAGCCTTTTTTAATTTGTATACCTTCTTTTCAGGATTCGGATAACCAGGTGGTAATTCCATATAAACTTTTTCTTTAAGCTCTCCCTGTAAGAATGTATTTTTCACATCAAGTTGCCATATTTTCCAATTTCTCTAAGCTATAATACTAATGATAACTCGTATAGATGTAAGCTTTGCTACTGGTGCAAATGTTTCCTCATAATCTATCCCATATGCTTGACTATATCCACAAGCTACTAGCCTTGCTTTATACCTTTCTAAAGAGCCATATGCTCTGTATTTTATTGTATACACCCATTTACATGATACTGCTTTTCTGTCTTTTGATAAATCACTAAGTTCCCAAGTTTGATTCTTTTCCAGTGCTTGAAGTTTGGATTTCATAGCTTCAATCAACTGCTTATTCTTGGGTGCTTGATAGTAGTTCTTCAGAATTTGATGTATCTCAGCCTTTAGCACAAAATTGTAATACCTTTCTAATAATTTATCATAGGAAATGAATTTGGAAATCGAATCCTTAAAGCATGATCTCTTACCTTTTCTGAGTGTTATAAGAACATCTGAGTCGTCCAGATCCTTATCACCTGTTTCTTCCACGGTTTCATCTATATCAGTTATTGTTTCTCCCCCTTGATTCATAATATCTATCTGTTTGTCTCTAAATATATTTCTCTCCCTCTTTTTGTATATTTGCATTCTGTTTTCTATTGTGTGTTGATATGTTCTCGTAAAAGAATTTTCTTCCTCAAATTCTTCACTAGTAATAATCATCAGCAGAACTGTTTCTTCAATATTAGACTTAGACACATCATTCGAATTTCTGTAGTATGGAATAGTTTCAAACAAAGTCACATCCATAGAAACATATTTTCTATGAGAACTAGGATCATAACAAACATATCATTTCTTTTCACAAGAATACCCAATAAAGATACATTTTATTACCCTTGGATCAAGCTTGTCTCTCAATTGTTGATGAACATGCACATAACATACACATCCAAATATTCTGAGAATGAGATGAAACGGATTATCCTCAGGTTTAATTACTTTGAATGGAGACTTTCCTGCAAGGATCACAATAGGAATTCTATTCATAATATATACTGCTGTAAGAATTGCTTCTGGCCAAAAATATTTTGAAACACTGTGTTCAAGAAGTAATGTTCGAGCAATTTCCAAAATGTGTCGTTCTTTCGTTCTGCCACTCCATTATGCTGTGGGGTGTAAACACACGATGTCTGATGTATAATACCATGAGACTGAAGGTATGATCCCAACTGAATATTACAAAATTTTCCACCATTATCAGATCTGAAAGTTTTAATGGTATAACCAAACTGAGTCTTAATAAGATTATGAAATAGAGGAAAATTTGTGGATATTTTTGTTTTAGACTTCATGATATAAACAAATGTAAGTCTGGAAAAATTATCAATAAAAGTTACAAAATACTTGAAGTTTTCCAAAGAAGTATCGCACATGGTCCCCAAACATCATAATGTATCAATTCAAAAGGAATAGCTGATCTTGAATCACTACTAGGAAAATTAGCTCTATGATGTTTAGCCCTCTGACATACATCACACTGAATAACCACATCAATAGAAATTAAAAATGAGACAAACTCTCTTATTTTAGAAACAGGCAAGTGTCCTAACCTACTATGCAAAATTTTTATTTCTTCTTCAGTAGTAATAGTTGTCAATGCTCTTTTCTGCTTTAAGGTCTAATCTCCAGATAGTATGTATAATCCATTGCGTAGTTCACCATGTCCAAAGGTTCTTCCCGTCCTCAAATCCTGAAAAACACAACTATATGGAGAGAATTTAATTATACAATTCATATCTCTAAAGTAGATTTACTGGAAATTTTGGAATATATATCACTGAATTAAGTCTGAGATCATTTCTCTGAATTGCCCATTTTCCTTCCATAGGAATTAAAGAACCATTTGCTACTTTCACGTACTGTGGAGTTTGAATCTTTTCATACTGCATAAGATTAAATTTGTTTCCTACCATATGATCAGTAGCCCCTGAATCTATTATCGAATCAGAAGAAGATGTAGAATCTTTAAGAGAATAATTACCACTAATATTGTAAGATACCGGAGGATGATTTGAATATGTCTTTGATGAAGAAGTGGACGGTTGATCACATAGACGTGTTTCAATTTCAGTAATCTGTTTCTTCAATTCTGTCATTTCATCTGTAAGACTCAATTTTGCTTTCTTGTCAGATATAGTTGCCACATGACTGCCATAATCTTTATATTATGTAGTTTTTCTGCCATAATCTTTATATTCTGGAGGTTTTTCAAAAATTTTCCAACAATATTCCCGTGTGTGTCTTCTCTTCACGCAATGAGTGCACTGTAACTTGTTCTTATCATCATAATTTTGATTTCTACCTCTTCCTCTACCTCTGGTCGAATCTCTTCTGCTCTGATAATTACTCTGTTCCCTACCAATAAATGCAGATCTCTCAGCCTGTATATGTTCGCATTTTTGTAAATTCTTCCGATCTTCTTCACTTAGAAGAAGTGAATATACTGTTCCAAGAGATGGTAGTTCTTCCTTGCTTAGGATATTTAGCTTGATGGATTCGTATTCTAATGAGACTCTCCAGAGTAAATCAAACACTTTCCTTATTTCTCCATCAGCAGTTCTCTCTTTTACACGTGATTGCACTTATTTTCCATAAGATGTCTTTGTTCATTCCAAAGTTCTCGTAGTTCTCCATAGTATTCACTTACTGATCTGGTTCCTTTGCGACATTTTCTTATCCTTTCAATAATCTCATATTCTTTGACTATATTCCTCTGTCTAGAGTAAGCTTCTTCCACTGTAGACCAAATTTCAGCAGTTGATTCCATATACATAAATGTTTTACTAATTGACAGGTTCATGGATTGAATTAGCCATGAGCTTACAAGTGCATCATCTTTAGACCACCTTTCAAAGTCTGCACTACTTCCCTCTAGGGGTGGATTCTGTCTAATGATAGAAGCTTTTCCTCTGGATCGTAGAACAAGTTCAATAGACCGAGTCCATTTTCTATAATTTCTCCCGTCTAATTGGATATTTGTGATTTGGAATGGTTCCAGTTTTTTATCATTTCCTTATGCGGCTGATAGTGATTCCTTTTTCAATCTTCCTTTCATGTTGATTTACAATTTTTTGAAACAATTTTTCTTTTCCAAATAACTCGATCTTGTCGTCTTGATATTGAAAAAATATGCAGCAAGTGATGATCACGCGATAATAATCATTGTACCAATGTGTTTGTGTATGCCAGAATAAATCTAACTTAATCTATAATGACTTGACTTTTGCAGGTTATTGACGATAACACGATAGAAGAATCAAGAGACTGGATGATGACACGATAAAGGAATAAAGGGGGGCCTTTATCGCTGTGCAAAGGAATCAAGAGGCCTATTGTTGTGCAGTTCAATAATGTTCCATTTATCGCTGGCCTTTATCGTTGTGCAAAGGAATCAAGAGGCCTATTGCTGTGAAGTTCAATAATGTTCCTGTCACCTGCTGTCACGATTCACAAATCTGTCACCGCTGCTATCACGATTCACAAATCTGTTACCGCTGCTGTCACGATTCACTTAAGCAATCTTTCCTTGTTGCCAATCAACTGTCACGACTAGCTAATGTCTTGACATCCACCAATTTTGATTCAAAAATCACAGATTTACTTACTTTTGATTCAAAAAATCACATATTTACTTATCTTTGTACTTTCCAGGATCAGATTGCTCTGGTTGATTGCGATAATTTCATATAAAGGCTCTGATTCCATGATCTGTTTTCCATGCATTCACACATCGGCATACACAAAGAACAACAGAGAAGATGGAGAGGGTCGGCCTGCTCTTGTTGCCGCCCTAATCTCTTTCTTTATTATGTAGTTTTTCTGTCTTGCATGATTAAGGTTTCTCCCCTTAAATAATGAGATTACAACTTCTTATTTACTAATCTGCCATTAATGAGGCTTTATTTTAAAGCTACCATTAAAATCGTTTCTAACATATAACTAAGTAACTATCTTAAATACAGAAAAAAACAGCATAACGTTCTACTTGAATCTTCCAACATCGGATGACTTGAATCTTACTTGAATCTTCCACCAATGTTGTGCCGCTATGATTAGGTTGACACCTGCCACTGCTAATCAAATTGAGGTCTACCACGAGACTATTGTCATACTAATGGTGTGCCACTGCTAGCGAGATTGAGGTTTGCCACGAGATCTTACTGTTGTCTTGCTAATGGTGTATCAACACAATAAGTCAACGAGATGTCTACTTATCTTTCTCGTCTAAATCTGCCGTGAATAGCTCTAACATTATGTAGAAAAACAAGCAAACAATAAACTAGTATGCAACATAAATTTGATAGAAGATGGTGGGGAGGATCTGCAAATCAAGGTGCAGCCATTTCCCTCCTCTTTCTTTTTCTCTTTCTTTTATTCCATGATAAAGAGTCATTTGTTGATAGGGTTTTCCTCCTTTTAATTACCAGCATTACAAATTACAAAATTACCTATATGTCATTAATGAGGCTTATTTAAAGATACCTTTAAAAACAATACTTAAGAAACATAACACTAGAAAATTAAAGAGAACAAATCTAGATCTCAAATTTGATTCATGAACAGTCTTTCCATGTCTAGCTTCATACTCTCAACAAAACCCAACTGCAGCACGATGGACACTTGAGATGCCATTTAGGATCAGTGTTCTTACTTGGAATAGAAACTAAAATTCTACCAGAATTTTTTAAAACAATTTCTCTCCATCCACTTGACTGAAACAAATAAAACCAGTCAACTACACTCTTACAAATTAAACCGTTAAATCGCTTCAAAACCATCAAGAAACATTAGGTTCTTTGATATTAGGGATTGCATAGACATGTGTGATATTCCTGTTGTAGGTTCACAAACAGCAGGTACCATATCTGGTCTTGAAAATAAATTACCTGTATGATGCCATATTTGACGGTTAAATAAAACAATTTATAATAACCTTCATGCACAAGAAGAATCAGCCTAGTTGTTTGGATCTACAAAAGAAAATCCGTCCAACTTGCCACAAACTTGTAGTAAGATTTACCTCTGCCCCGTCATAATATTTGTAGATATATAAAAGGTTAATAGTATACATAAGTGTTTGATTTGAATTTTGTGATCACGATTCATGGGCTGACGTAGATGCCAGAGGACCAGGTTCTCAAGTTATGGAGTTCAGAAGAATCGAGACAAGATATCAATTAACAAAAGGAGAAGGCCACTCAACTTAGACTGTAGATAATGATTCAAATTACAACACTAAAGCAAACATACGCATGTGATTCACCTATCACAAATCCGGATAACCAGAGAGATACAATAAGTTTGGAACGTACCACCAAGTTTAAGTGAATCACGCTACACCCTTTTGGAGGGTCGTGGGGCATAGGTGCATCATTACCCAATATCTCCTTAGAGGCATTATACCTACAAAAGAAGACCCATTAGAACCATACTGCAAGAAAAATGTATAATTAACTGCTGAAAATTCCAATCAATTTATCGCATAGGTTTTCATCCGAACCAGCATGCCCCGTTCACAAGGTTACACATACATAGCAGTTATTAATAGCATGATTAATAAAAGCTTACACGTTTTGCGTGTGAAGATCACCCTGGATCATCATGAACGAAAAGTTCTCATAATTACAATGAATAACCTAACAATCACGTCACTTTCCTATTTGTACATGAGAACAACAAAATCTCGACCTTAACTGGCACCGACATATCTGGCAACTAGCGTGAACATATTCTTGATAGTTCTAAATGTTTAGAATAAATGTTAGCCACCATCTAAAGAATATCTCCGCGTCCTAGTTACCGCATTGTTGTTGACGCTTTACATGAAAATATCAACCACGCCAACATGCAACAGAGACCATTTTCCTTAACTCCAACAGAAGGAAAGGCATCAACAATACAAGGTCGCGGAAACGGTGAAAATCACCCGATCCTCGAGGAGAACATATCAAAACAATAGATAAAACGAAGATTGAGAGAATAAAATGACCTGGTGACGGTGGAGAGATGCTGAAGAACATCAAATGCCTCGGTGGTCGTCATTATGGTTGTGAAGATACAGAAAGATATAAGGAACTGGAAACCGCGGCGGCCCATTCTTCTCGTGTGCATTCTTCTCTCGTATGCATTGACGAGGATGGCCAAATGTATAGATGCAAACGTTTTGCGGGAATCCGAGACCGGTGTAGACATGGCCGGTTCGGAACCGGGGCCGGCTTCAACCGAAACCAAACTGGGCTAAACATGCAGAAACCGAATCAAGCTAAATCAAATTCGGGAAGAGAGACATTCATAGTCGGTGTCGATTTTACCTTGCATAGAAGTGAAACTATCTTAAGAGTAGGAACCGGTGGCTTCAAACAAGAGTCAGCCCCATTCTTATTAATTTAACTTCTACATAATTTTTTTGGGTTTCAAGTGATATGGCGTTCAAACTTAAACTGATGGTTTTGAGCCAAAGTCCACACTGGATTTTAATTCTTGATTCTGAAAAACAAGATGCAACGATTTATTACCATCGGTATCAGTTCATGATTATATTGGGAAGCTTGTAAGACCAGGTGTGTGTGGCTTTTGGACCCTAATAAAGGCTGTGAGAGCAAGATTTGAGAATTGGTTCTCTCGGTCAAAGGGGAGAGATGTTTTGATTGTGGATTTGCTTCACATCCAAATAAGTTCGATTCAAAATCCTTTTTGGTTGCTACTATGAGTACATCAGATTTTATTGGTCGACTGCAATAAAAAATGTAATTGGACCTTGAAGAATTACTACTATGGTTTTGTTGTTGCCAAAAATAATAGCTAAACTTGAGTGGCAATTTGTAGACTTGCTAGAATGGAAGAGAGTGCAGTGTATATTAGAGAACTATAACCCTCATTCTCAATGTGGGAATGGATAAGGCTTCAAGGAGTGGAATGTCTCAATAATCGATTGTACTTATCTTGGCTGTTATTGACATCACACGAAAGAGAAGAGCACTTGATATGATGGATAACTTGTCAAGAACACTAAGTTATGGCTACTCCTAGGAAACCAAGAGAAATAAAAACAAGAAACTAAAAATTGTGATTGTATTGATTGATGCATTGGCCTTCATTACAATTGTCATTTGTAGACTTTTGTTGAAACTATAAAGAGTGTGTCGGCCTTTCTCCCACATGAGTTTTAATAACTTCCTACTTTGTTATTGCCGTTATATCAGTTGGAACATGTAAATTGACCTCAAGACCCCTATGTAGTTCAAGATATGGAAGCATGATGCACCTAATTTACTCGTTTCACAAGTTGGGGATTCACAAGATTCATATCAGGTGTCCCCCTCTTTTCGAGGCTTCTAAACCTTTGTCACATACCTTTCTATATTTTTTAACATCAACACATGTCCCCTACAACTCCATGTCCACAATTATCAAGGGTATGACTCATGCTTATATTGATTGCATATTGAAAAGGGTTTGACAATTTTGTTTCTTATACGTGATTCCTGGGATTTTGTTTCTTGTAGGATACATTTACGGTTTATGAGGACTGAAGTCCTTACTTCTCATGCTTTTTACACATTTTCTTTAGAACATTCAGCCTGAGATCATCCTATTCTTTGGAACTCCTTAATTCTTTATTCTTTATTCTCAATGAATAAATTACCCTTTCCAAATAGAAGGATAGAACTTTTCAAATATTTACCATTTATGCTCTACATATGTTCATTTCCTTCAATTCATGCTAATCTATAGGTTCCTCTCAGTAGGACTTTTGATACAATATAGGTTCCTTCCCAATTGAGAGACCATTTTTTGAATTATGGATCTTTCACGACTCTTGGCAAGATGGTTCTCCATACCAAGTCTCTTCTCAAAGAACTACTTTGGTCAATGACCTTTATTATATGCCCGAGCGACCTTGTGTTTGTTAGCTAACAAATTATCCAAGACTAGCAAACAATCTTTGTCCACTAAGTCGAGTTCCATCATAATCGACTCTAGATATTCATCTAGTTGTAATTTATTCTTTTGAACTACCCATAATGGATTCACATTGATTTTAATTGGGAGGACTACATCTTGTTCGTACATAAGCTAAAATCGGGTTAGACTAGTTGCGACATCTTAGAATTTTGGTGCGCCCATAAGAACCCATGCAACATCTTGTGCCACTTCTACAAGTTATCCTCGAGAGATTTTGTAATTGAATCAATGATTACCTTATTAGTAGCTTTCACTTATCCATTCATCGACATAGCCTAGATGAAAGGACATGGTTGTTACAACATCTTGGTTGAGTTGTTTGATCCCAGAGCTCCCAAGGACATAGTGAGCATTCTCACTTTTTACGTAGGGAAAATAGTGCATACACCAATATGCACACCTTTGTTATACTTGAAACCAACAAACATCATCGACCAAGGATGTTTAACAACCATACTCTATGCAACATCAAAATAATGAGTGATTTCAATGTACATGAAATGTGCAAGTAATTTGGCTACAACGTGTCCTTTTTCGCTTTGAGAGGGAGATGTGTCAAATTAAATAGACATAGCTTAGTCACTCATTTTACTAGCCCATATTAAAGAGTTGGATGATGTAGATATGAAAATTTCACTCCAAGCCTATGTAGAGACTTGAAGAAAACTTCTCAAATCTATTTTGCTTGCACGACCGTGCCAGCTAGTTTCTAAAACTAGCAAAAGTTTAAAATATAACTTTGTGTGATTGTGGCTAAGCGAGATCTTTTCGCTTTAGGCCTTCTTCAACCGATGCTCAAGGATCAACCTAAGCACTTTGAGGATTTCATGTGTGCAAGTGTGATTTCAAATCCACTCAAAGAATTTGAGAGATTATACCAAATTTTGTGCACTTAGTGTTTTTAAAGAAAAAATTTGTTAAGTTCTCAAAAACATAAACTGGTTCTGTTTTCAGATATTGTTTCCTCATTTTTTTAATGACTTCTAGATCTCCAAAAATCAGGAATATTTTACAGTGATCAAGCACATATGTGGATTCTAAAAATATTTTTGTTCTATTTTTGGGTGCTATGATTGTTCAAAATTAAATCAAGGAAGTGTCTCTCCTCAGACGCACGGGACTGCCCTGTCACAAAATATAAAGATTCACAAAAAGTTATGTATCTCGACGCTCAAAGCTCCGATTTCGATAAATTTAGTTTTTCTAAAAAGATATGAATGTCAGCTTTTTAATAAATCAATTTTACTCGATTTTACTTACTACAAACAGAGTTATGAGATTTTTACCCATCATTTATTGTAAGAAAACAAGACTGTACAGAAACAGTTCTAGTTTTTTTCAATCTTTCACACTTTTAATTATGTGGCTACACAACCCTAAAATTCTTGAAAATTTTATTAGAGGTGGGTTGTTGTGTGTAGTAGAAGTGTACCAAATTTCAGATCCATCGGAGCAAAGATGAAGAAATGAAAATTAAAACAACATACATATATATATATAGAGATGTTGAAAACAGTTTTTTAGTGTTTTTACAACGTACGTGATGCAACTCACCCGAATTTAAATTGCATAAACATAGCAACCCAAAGTAAATTGCTGAAGGAAAATGAATGAAAATATGTAGATTAGCTTAAGCATGGAGGAGATTAAAAGTTATAAGAGTTTTATAGAGTATAGAGAGGTAGAATCAAGAAAATAAACAAGTAGAGTGCATAGGAAATGAAATTAACAAAATATCTACTTACTATTACAACATTGGGGGAGACAAAGCTTCATTATTACAACCCCTTCTTTGAATTTAATGTTAAGAGAGGATTTAAGATTGAAAAATGGAAAGAAATACTTAGCAGCCCAAAAACCGGATTCACAAAGGGAGAATTCGACTCCTTCCTTGATTGGAACCGCTCCTTCTTCTTCCTCCCTTTTATCTCTTCTCTCTCCTTTTCTCTCTTCTCTCTTATTTTCTCTCACTCTCTCTCTAGTTGCAACAACTCTCCTCTCTCCTAAGCTCTCTTTCTCTCTTCTCTCATGTTTTGGAAGGTCCCTTCAAGTGCTAGATATTGGAAACAACCCTCCTTGGCCTCTATTTATAGGCCAAGGGGGGTTCTTGCTATACCCTTCCATGGGGCGGGTTGGAGATGGGTCTTCTTGGACCATTTCTTTGATTCAATCCAAAGTCATTACATGGACTTTTGTAGTCTCTCTTGATCATGTGGGTTGGTCCTTGGCTCAAGCTAGGTGCACCTATGCATGGCCGGTTGTACCTAGGTGCCTCTAAATACAATCGGCTAATCTTGACTTCAACGTGGTGTTGCTTTGATCGAATTATCTTGTGGCTCGTCCCATCTTCTCTTAGAGTAGCCTCTTACTTTGCTTGATATAAACTTGATTTCTCTCATGAGTTGGGGCATCCTCGAATTGACCCTTGCCTTCTCTTGGTGCAGCCGAATGAGCCTATTGCAGCCCACGATCTTCAAGATTGACTTGGCAAGGTGCGGTCTTGTACCTTTCTTTGAACCCATTGAATCAAGCCCGACCAAGGTGTCCTTGCATGCTCGAGCCATGTCTTCATGAAGCTTTTCCTTGATGAGCCCCATTGGTTCGATGGCCATGGGTCTTCAAGTCTTGCTTTGTGTAGGTCCACCTGAGCTCGTTCCCTGCTTGAGCTTAATTATTGTCTGAATCTTCGGCGGGGATGATTTATCTTTATCCCGTATTTGACTGGGCTTTACCTTAGCTTTGATTTGAAAATATTTAACTTTAAAATCTTTGTTTTAAGGGTCTTACGAAAATTTCCAATTTAAATCTAGGTTTCAAGCAAGTTAATTTTCGAAAGTGAGAGTATGATGAGTCAAGTTTTTGCAAAATTTATTTAGGGTGTTTACAGATAGTAAAGAAGATATCAGAAAATATCAATTTTGCTTACTATGTATATCTTAGTAATCAATAGGTAATACTCTAACTTCACACATGTGTGATATAAGGCCAAACACAACTTTTCTATTGGAGAATATATGGATTCAACCATCGGTGAGCAACTAACCAAAGAAGAAAAGAACATCATTTGAATTGACTTTGATTATCCTATTGTGCATGAGAAAACCCAAGAAATGTCCATCAAGAATTGAGAGAGCATATTTTTTAGGATTTATTTTTTAATTTTGCCCTTGCATTCGCTTGCAAGCCTACTCGAGATCAAACAAATGTCACTTGAAATCCCTATACTTGACCACAATGTCACAAATGTATAGCTCTATGCTTTTTGTGAATAAATCATGAAACATATAGTTGCCCATTGATACTTGGCTCCAACATTCTTGATTTCAAATGACATAACTACCCAATCGTAAATCTCTAATTCTCCAAGACATTAGAATGTCGTTTTATGCATATCATTAGGTTTACCTTGATATGGTTATACCCTGAAGCATCATTCATGAATGATAAGATTTCACGAGCAACGGTTGCATCGATCAATATATCGGTTATCAGCTTAACATGTTGATCATTTGGTGTGACCAGATTAAGGTTGTGAGTGATCATACATGCTCATAGCTTCCCAATTTTCTTAATTATAAGAAACCCAATTTATATACTCAGTCGTTCTTATGAACCTGGCCTCAAAGAGGCATTGACTCTCTTGTTTGATAGTTGTGAGTATTTTAGGCTTAAATCCCCTCGTCGACAGCCTATGAGGTCGCATCTATAGCTTTAATAGAATTGTGAACTCTACTAAGTCTTGAGGTAACCTTGACATCTCGTGATACCCCAAGCAAAACCGTCCTTATATTGCTTGAGAAACTCAATCAATCGTGACCGATTATCTTCAGATATGATTGCACTCATTTTTGTCTGTCTATATATTTTTCCAATCTTAGATTTACTTCCACTAGGGGATCCGTTGTAATAAAACTTCGTTCATCCTTTTGATTAGAGTAATTAAATTCTACCACTCCTCCGATGGGTGGTGCAATTGTATGAACCGGAAAACAATCGCTTTGCCCCCTAAGTACTTTGGGGTAGCTCATCCTGACTCATTGCTCATAATAGGCAACCTCCAATCACCGAAAGCAGCCTCTAATAGCTTGCAACTGGCTATTCAAAAGTAACTTGGGATTAGTTATATGTTAGCATGATCAAAAGTGAATCCTCAAGTAGTCAACTAATACGATCTCACACCATCCTGGGCTTCGGAAATAATTGAGGCTGAACCAAGGCGAACATAACTATGACTCGGATGCCTTCATGTTGATTGTGAAAAGATCCTCTTCAATGTCAACAGCTTCAACCGCTTTGTTTGTCCATATGTATAACTATATTATTGCTAAAAGTGATGATTCAACTCGAGTGACAATTCATAGACATGCTAGAATGGAAGAGAGTGCAGGGGCATCCTAGAGAACTCTAACCCTCGTTCTCAAGGTGAAGATGAATAAGGCTTCATGCGGTGGAATGGGTTCCAAGGAATTCGACTGTTGTTGGGATCACACGAAAGAGAAGAAAATTTGATGTACTCGAGACAGTGTCAAGAACACTAATTTATATCTACTCCTAGGAAAGCAAGAGAAGTACAAATAAGAAAGTAAAAACTTGGATTGTATTGATTGATTCTTTAGTTTTTGTTACAATCGTTATTTATGGACTTTGGTTGAAACGATAGAGTGTGTCAACCTTGATTTTTGTTACAATCGTTATTTAAGATATTCGACTGACCACAAACCGACTGCTTGGATCTTTGGGTAAGATAAATGTGTTTTGGATGGGGAAGGAGTATGGATTGGGTTTTAGTTTTAGCAATAGGTTTTGGCCTAGATTAGGTTAGGATAGGATTGGGTTCAACCGGATGGGTGAAGTTTGGGGTTTAGTTGGATTTAGTTGGATCCTATTCAAAATGAGCCTTTTATAATGGAATCAAATTGGATCCAATCAAAAGGGTGTTGGGTTGAGGGCCTCAAAATGGATTGAAATTTGAGTTTTATCAAACTCAATTGGATTTTATTTAAAATCAGATTTTAAGTCGAGTAGGATCTAATTTGGGTTATGAACTTTGGAATGAGTTTTGGGGCTCAAGGACGGATTGAGTTTTTCCTACATGGATCACGTCCAAATCTTGTTGGACTTGATTAGATTCTAGCTTGGATTCATATTTTGGGTCCGTGAGTCAAATTGGGTCCCTGTAGAAATAAATTGTTTCCCTAGTTTATGGACGGCTTAAATTGGGTCATCAATTTTGGTATGGGTCTGCCATGATGGGAGTATTGAATTTGGATGTATTGAATTTGAGTAAATGGGACTGGGAATTGAATATGAGGCAACTGGATCAAAAGGGAACAAATGAGTTTGGATCGAGATGGAGTGGGGCTTTATGCGATTGAGTTGGGTAAGTTTTGAAGCAGGCCTAATCGGACACGTAAGGAATGGGATTTGGTTTAAATGAGCCGACTTTGGCCATGGAACAGATCGGATCTTGACTTTGGTCAGATTTGATGGATATGGGTTTCATGAGATTTGATTTAACCGGATCTAGCAAAGAAAATTCAGACCCAATCTCTAATCAAAAGAGGCTTTCACAATGTCAAGTGCGGACAAAGAGGAGTTGAGCTAGGGCTCACAAACAGAACGAATCGGGAGGCGGCGAAGAGGGAGGCCGACAGGGCGGCGACGGGTGGCGGTGAGGGAGCTCGTCTAACAAGGCGGCGAAAGTGGAGCAGTTGGGCGGTAAACTTCTCCCTTTTTTTGTTTGTGTGCGTCTTTGGTCGATGGTTGCAGGGGACGGCAGAAAGAGGCACGAAAGCTGCGATGATTAGGGAAGGTAGCGACGGTGAGGTGGTGTAGCTCGAAAACGACGAGGCGGCGACACTGGTGGTTCAGGGTGGACTATGATGAGGAGATGGGGAGGAGGTGAAGTAGAGAGAGGCTGATGGTGGTTCTGCTCAATCGGCGGAGAGAGAGAGAGGGAGAGAGAGAAATGACCTGTGATTTTGCTTTGAATTTACATGAAATACCATATTGGGTACCTATTTGACCCTAAAACCTACACAATGTCGACTCGATGTATTCTTGGAGAATATGATGTTGGGTGCGTTGGAATCAACTTTCTGCCCACAAAGAACGCAAAACGAGTGCTGTAAGGTTTACGCCAAGTTTGCATGTGTCACGGATCTTAAGATCATATTTGAAGACTTAAAGTTCCAATTAAGATCCAAATCCACTTTTAATATTTGGAGAATATGATGTTGGGTGCGTTGTTATTAACTTTCTGCCCACAAAGAGCGCAAAACGAGTGCTGCAAGGTGTACGCCAAGTTTGCATTTGGCGTGGATCTTAAGATCATATTTGAAGACTTAAAGTTCCAATTAAGATCCAAATCCACTTTTAATATCCAATGCTCATTGGAGATCCAAAGTCTAAGTCAAATCAAGTTTCTCATATGCAAATGAAGACCACGAGTCTAATTTGAAATTAAGTCTAGCTATCAATATTTTGATGGGAGTCATTTTAAGAGTTTAATTAGAGTATTCCAACATTCGATAATGAATTCATTTATTAATTTTCCATTCTATCTTGTTTCTCGGCTTTTAGTTCTTCTTCTCTTTTCCGAGTAGTTGTCTTGTCTCTTGGAGCTATGCCGTTCTCTATCATCTCTCAATCTCCCTCTATCTTTTCTCTCACTAATATTTGGACAGACACTTTTGAACTAATGCCATCAACCTTTCTTGGCCACCTCGCTTGCTGAAACATCTCTGAATCAACACCTTGCTAAAACACTTATCTAAATTGGTGCTCCATCTGATCGGAATCCCTTGCATGAGCATTCCAACTGAGCACCTCAATCAACCGGAATTCGACCCTTAGTCTCATATCAGCCTGACCCTCAGTCTCATATCTGCAGATCCTATTTGATCGCCACCGTGCCACAACGGTGTTAGACTGAGAAATGTCAACACACTGCTACTTCTTGTTACCTTATTGATAAGCCACTGTCCAACAACCAGCAAACCTACAATCCATTCACCAACTTCCACCCTGCATCGGCCATGTCATCAACCATCTACTTAGTTGATCTCAACTGTCATCATGTTCCCAAAATCACCCATCTCCACCACCTGAGCGCCACCAGCCATCTCTATTGGTAAAACTATCTCCCTCGATCCCTCTTCTTCCCTATTTCTATTCTAGTTGCTATCTTGACTGCCAGCCATGTGCTAAGCCTCGCCATCACCGTTCTTTGAACCATGCTACCATTCACCAAAGTGAGTCATAGGAATTTGCTTAATTGTGTGTCTTCCCTCGAACTCTCTCTATTCATCGGGCTTTCACAATAGTTGTTGCTGCTTGGACCGAATCTAGGTTTGAGCAAGCCCAATACAATTTGTTGATCCAAATTCTCACTAAAACTTGATCTTGGACATAGGCCACGCTCAGTCAACTCGAACAATCCAGCCAACCAATTAAGTTTGTTTTACAAGGATCTCTTTGTCTTTGACCGCTCATAACTCTCCCTATATTTATCCATCTTACGCGTTCTTTATATTGTTGAAAAGCTCATGACACGGATTGTGCAACGGTGCCATTTTTAGAACTACATTTGACTTCTGTGTTATGGAGTACTTCGATTTCTTTGTTGGACTCACTATTGGCCTTAATCAATTATTTTGGAGACCTGTTTGTTTTGGGAGGCGTTACCTGGTATTAGAACTAGGTTTGATAACCCTTACTTTTTTGAAATATTGATGAATTAAATTTCTATGATACACATTATCAGATTGACAACGCTAGGGGGTGTTTTATTTTGTTAGAAGATATTTCAATTAACAGTTTTCATATGAAATATAAATTTTCTGGGTATAACATGGAAGTCATCATGACTCGAGAATCATGTGAAGTAATGACTGAACATGGAAGACTATTCTGCCATAGAAAAAAATTTGAACTCTGAGGGTGAATTTTTGGTTTGAAAACATGCTAGAAGTATTTCAATTTGTTTGGGTATCCTTAGATGGCTTGCAATACTATAAGATGATTATTCCAAGTAACTTGGGTGAATATCTTGCCCTAGATGAACCCGGTTTCACACCTATAAAGAGATCTGCTTTGGTTATTTGTTCAAATATTCTATACAAATATGAAAAATTAGGACATGAAAGCTCTCTTCTCTAGTTTTAAATTATTCAAAATAATTGAAAATGGATTTTTTTTAAGAGTTGTATCTTGAAAACCATGACCTTGTTGAAGAGCATGAGAACCTAGACAAACCATGTGTTTGACAAAAGTGCACTGATGAAGAAAATCCTATCCGGAATCAAGGAAGATGCCAAAAATCTTAATTTTTTTTCCTAAAAGAGACCTCTCATGTGATACATCCACGGTTGAAGCCCTAGAATTAAAATCCTAATCTCTCAAAGAAAAAGATAATTTGATTTTCAATATATCTTAAAATCCTATACAACCAGACAAACCAGTAAGTCCTCCTACTTGTTGAAGATCTATTGACAGAATAAGGTATAAAATGAGTTTGAAAATTTTACTACGAAAAGTACATAAAATCATGAAACCATAACCATTGACATGACTTGTTTTGGACTTCTAGTTGAGGAAAAACAATTGAAGCAATCCGAAGTAGTTGTACAATTTCTACAGAAAAAGAAACGAAAACTAGGTCTTACTGCCAAAACTTTATCTCTTTATGCCAGAAGCATTTTCTAATGAATTTGCATGTTTGGTATCTTCAAAAGGTTTTCTTCTGGGGGATTTTCTTTTTTGGATTGTATATCTTCATCGTATTGGTTAACAAATGAAGCCAATCCTGGATGAAACTGAAACTGAGTGAAGCTCAGTTTTTAGTTGGTGAGATCTTTTGCCTTAATTCAACTGATTTTGTAATCATCGAAAATTTCTGAAAAATTGTAGCCAGATAGTAACCTAAGTCAGTTTCTAATGCATCAAGGATCAAGTCAACCTGAGTTCCCAGCACTGAGATATGGCCAAGTTACTTTGAAGGGGTCAAACTGTTCTTTTTTCTTGCACAAATTCGAAAAATATTATCCAAATTCAAAAGTTTCACTCATTGGATATAAAGAGTACCTTACATCTAGAGCTTATATGCAATGCAATTAAAAGCAAGAATATCTACTAAAACTCGACCATGATTACAAAGCTTTACAATTCAACTCTCATTATAGCCAAGTATACAACCTTGCGAAGCTTATGATCCTTGATGAGTCTAATTTGATATATGTTGCATGTGACATGTGTATCATGATGTCCAACTTAAGGTCTTTGATGCACACAAGTTTTGAGGAAGTGTCTAAGCTTCAAGGCTTTGGTTTAATCGATTCAATTTTTTTGAAGTTCTACCATTTATGGTAATGGTAATTGAATATCATGCCACAGATCCAATAGTTTTGATTTGCTTTCGTTATTTGCTTGAGTTAAGTCAAGATTTATTTTGAATAAAACTAGGCATCATTAGGTCATATGCCAATGCAACTTGTAATATTTTTCCCAGTAAATTATAGTAGGGTTTGCTTTTATTAAGAGTCGAAATGGGGAATTCAAGTATCGCAATAGGTCAACTTGAGGACAAGTTTTTTAGAACCGTGATGGGATAATGTGACCTGCATCTTACTTCAAATCGACTTAATACAACTTCATCAAAGAACTTTAAAGGGAATTCTCGGGTTGGGATCCTTGCCAACACCTTGTAAACAACTTCAGGACTAGGGGGAGGTGGGGCAAGGAACTGGACCCAAGGACTTCGTATAAAAGCCCAAGCATATCCTTCTCTCATGTTGCTACTTTGCCTCACACGGAAACCCAAGCACGGTCGATATAACTTGCAAATTAGAGATGGAACCATAGTTGTTGAGAACCATGATTATAAGTTTATGTGAATCTAAATGTACGGTTTTAGTACCAAGTTCCTGACACCACGAATCAAACAACACCCAAGCTGTCGTGTAGGGAGATTTCTTTGCAAAAGAGACCATATAGAACTCGTCACTATAGAGATCGACAATGGTAATAGTAGTTAAAATCACAATCTTAGAATGTAGAGTCTTACGACTTTACTAAGGATGTTGGCGAGTTGACTCGTGACAAAATTGGTGATGGCCTGTAAACTCCATCAATTTGATGTTAACAATGCTAAAAATGGAGTAAAATCTTGGGAATTCATGTTAGCAAGTCAACATTAGGGTAAAATCGAATGAGCTTAACCCTCGACCGATCCTATTTAGAAACTCGATTCTAACTACCACACGCTTTAGGTTTTGCTCTTTGATCATTAAGGTAAATTCGAATGAGTTTAACCCTCGACGAATCCTATTTAGAAACTCGATTCTAGCTACCTCCCGCTATAGGTTTTGCTTTTTGTTCAAGTCACGAGAACCGGAACGATACCCTTCCCCAAAATCCAAGGACCGAAACCAGGCAATTTCCGTATGCGGCTATGTCGTGCACTGCCAATGAAGATGTAAAAATACAAAGGGACGTGACCCTGTGCACTATTGAGACTGAAGTGTGAAGACATACACACACAGGGAGAATGGCGTCATCTTCACGGCCATTGGAGGCCGAAGCAGAGTCACCATCAAGCTCCAAAGAAGCGGAGAAGAAGATAGAGCCATTGAGGCTCCCCACTCCGGAAGAGATTCGCGGCCAAGACATTTGGAACAACTGCGCCGTCCGTAGCGTTGTCAGCGGCGTCATGGGTCTCTGTGTGTGTGTGTGTGTGTGTGTGTGTGTGTGTGTCTGTCTGTCTGTCTGTCTGTGTGTGACATAGTAGTGTAATTGCAACCGCAGGAGGGGGGCTTGGATTGTTCATGGGATTGTTTTTGGGCGCCTTGGACAATCCAATAATGCAGGAAGAAATGACAGGAAGGCAACAACTCGTTTACACCGCGAAACAAATGGCAAGGAGGAGTTGGGGTTCTGCCAAGACGTTTGCGGTCATGGGTCTCGTCTTCTCTGCCGCTGAATGTGTTGTAGAGAAGGTTTAAGCGGCACCATCAATTGTTTTTCTTTGTATTAGTATCGTGTATCTTGTTTTATTGGTTTGTGCTGTGCTTTTGTTCAGGCGAGGGCCAAGCACGATATGACTAATACGGTTGTCGCTGGGTGCGTTACTGGAGGGACATTATCTGCTAAAGGTAATCTCCGATAGTACTTTGTTATCTCCGTTAGTACTTTGTTGGTTCTGAGTGCATCTTTCTTGTAAGTTAAATGGTTGTTTTCAACTTTCAGCATTTTCGTTACTTCATGAGATGTTTAGTATCACATGTTGGGACTCATCATCTGACCAGCTAAAGCTGTGGATGTCATGCTCTTTTAAGAGACTTCTGCATTCCATTTCGTAAAGAATGCATCCATAGAAATGACGTTCCATTGGTTGTCAGTTGTCAGCTTTGTCTATAAAGTGTTCGATTGATAACGTGAGTGGTTGTAGGAAGTCATTATCATTGTCTTTAGTGTTGATATTCGCCTAGTTCTATGTTAAAATATTTATTTGGTTTGTTTTTTAGCGGCTTCTTGTATTGAGGGTTCACCCTTCTTGATGTATTTCTTCATGCTCATTTTTGTGGTTTAGGATCTTGTTTATCTCCATTCACTTATCTTGATTAGAGGAAATATTTATATGTAGACATTTTAATCGGGCTGTTTGGAATTGAAATTATTCATGTTTCTTGGTGACGAGTTGACATAGAATTCTTTTAAGAAGCCTTGTATTGGTCATTTTGGCAGGAAATATACTGTTTTGGTAGGTGGGAGGACTTATGTAGAGACCTATTCGAATGATAAGCTTTTGCTTGAGTCTGATGCTCATCCCTTAATTTCGAATCCCATCATGAATGTGATGTTCGTTGTTCCTATTGCAGCACATTAGGTGACCCATTCACGAATATGGACAGGAATGAATCTGCATTTTCTTAGTGGTGGGTTTCTTTCTGGTACTCATGTCACGAGTCATTGTGGTGAGAAGTGTCCTTGCATTTATATTGTGTAAGAAGATGCTGAATAATTTGAATGCAAATCTGATGAAATTTTAGGTTCAGTTTTTGAGATGGACACTTTGACAGCTTGGTTGTCCTAAGGTCTAGCCCCCAATGATTGTTTTCTCCTTCCAAAGTTGGAAAAGTAAACTCTCAAAGGGGGGGTCAAGCTCTTGAGGTGTTGGAACAAGCCAAAGGAGTGTTGATGATTCATGTTGCCTTCACAATTACTTTGTTTCGTCCAATAAAAAGACTACAAGAGGAACTTATCAGTGTGCAGGGTAAGTTAGGATAGTGGACGTGCATCATAAAGTGAACAATTACCTGCGTTGTAGAATGTGATCATGGCTTTAGTCATGTATATTTATTATTTGAATGCATATCTTCTCAAGAATGTGCACCAACAAAGAGGATAGTGGCACATGGCATACGCTGAAGGGTCGTAATGTGTTATGGATATTACTATTAATTATCAAGGGATAATAGTTGAAGTTCACACTATGATTTTGAGCATTCAAGATAACTTATAACTATCAAGTGTCAGCCTATAACTATCAAGTGTCAGCCTATAACTATCAAGTTAGGAGTGAAAAACCATCTCCATATACAAAGACAGCTTGATTAGTTTGTTTAGATGATTGTCAGGTGCTTCTCAAGGAAGAAATGCTTTGGAGTATCTGTTTCTTGCTCCTTCATTTCTGCAATTAAGATTTTGAAAGCAGTTGACTAGTTCTAGAATGTAGAAAGTGTCTGTATTCCATAGTTGACCAGTTGTGAAGTTAGAAACTACTTTGTCAGTCAGGTGTGGCATGCTAAAGGATTGGGTTTGTAGTGTTAGGAAGCTTGAACTTAAATCATAGAAGTTCCACACAGGCAGATGGTATCGGTTTGAAATTTGTGTTGCATGGAACTTTTTATGGAAAATTTGACAAAAGGTACCCTTTGGTTTTCATTTTTTTAGAATTTGGGCCCTCAACTTTAGTCGCAACATAATTGAGACTTGTCATTTCTACCTTTAATAAAAGAGGGGCCTCTAGCAAAATGGTGCCTTCCATGTCAGCTCGTATCAAGTATTAAGTTATGACATTATCAACTGCTACATCATCTGTCATGTCAACTTATATTAAGTATTTATTGTTTAATATTTTATTTTAATGTTTATTAAATTTTAATTAATATTAAGAATCAAATTTAATATTATTATTTATTATATTTTAATATTACTAAATTTATAATACAGGTCAATAATAAATTAAGGATATCTTTTTGTTAATAAAACATTAAAATAATATTATTATAATACTATATACAACTAATACATAATTATGATCACCATAAGAATATAATAATTATATAAATATATTTTTTAATCATTTATAAATCAAGTAATTATAATACTATAATACTATTGCAACATTGTTATTTAATACTATTATATACAACCACAACTACAACTAAGCCTTTTCCCATACTAGATGGGGTTGGCTACATGGATTCTTTGTTTCCACATAGCCCTATTATAATTTGTAGAATCCATGGTAGATAAGTCCAGCAAAGTTTTATGCTGGATATCGAAAGCTTAACGCAACCCTTCTCCTTTATCCGGGCTTGGGACCGGCCATGCAAGGGTGATCCCTTACATGTGCAGAGTTATTTAATACTATTATATATTATTATTAATTGTAATATAAGATGCAACAACAACTAAGCCTTTTCCCATACTAGATGGGTTCAACTAAATTGTAATATAAGATAATATAATAATTTATTATATATAGTAGGTGAAGTGGTAGTTGACTAGGCTCAGATGTTGCGTCAAAATATCCATATAGGCACTACTTAAGCAAAAGCTAATACCAATATGCTAGAGGTCACTTTTTGATTAACGGTAGAAACCTCATGTCTTAGATTTATTGTGACTAAACATGAGGTCCCAATGTGTAAAAGCCGAAAATTATTGGGTATTTTTGTGAAAATTTTCCAACCTTTTGTCCATCTTACTTGCACAAAAGTTTCTTTTGGAAGAGCGCCAAACTGGGTTCCTTGACGTTAATAGTTTTATTTGTATCAGAAAGAGATTTAGATTCTTAATGTCACATGCTGATTCTGACAGTTTAAGATATAATAAGTAGCATTGATCTGCATGTCTTGCCTATTGTTAATATAAGTAATTAAAACTGGAATTATATCTGAAGAAAGTACTGAACAATAATTGATCAAGGCCTCTTTGGTGGTAGGTGGGCATTACAGACAATGTTTAATGTGGTCTACTGAAATGAATGATCTCATGGCAATATTTGTAGTTTGGCAGAAGATAATGATGGAGAATTGGAAAATTTGCACTGTTTTACTTGGTTTCTCTTGTTCTTGTATATCTTTTATAAAGAGGATATGTTTCCTATCTTATCTTGTTCCTCACTTTCATTTAAATTTCAACTTGTTAACAAGCACCTCTCTCTCTCTCTCTCTCTCTGTAGGCGCTTGACAAGTTCACATCAACATTAACCCTGAGATGTAACTAATTATTGGTGGTGGTGATGGTTGGTTTAGCAGTAGAATTGGATAAGCAACACGTAGACTACTAATATGTGTTATCTATAACCACAATGCATTTACATTTCAATAATTTTGCAATGCAGTTTGTTGATGGGATCTTGAAGGACAAGTTAACATGCTATTTACATTTGACATTATCCTTTTCAGACTGTAATTTTAATGTCATTTGTATTTGTTTTCTTTTTGCATTGGATAACTTTGTGCAAACTTTTGGGCTGCATTATCTTCATAAATTTTATCTTTCTTAAGATTATGCTTTAGACTAGAATCAATTATTTCTTCTTGTGATTCCTTATCTCTCAAAACATGTTAGTATAGCCATAGGGCACTGAACAACATCAGCTCATAAAACCAAGGTAATATTTTGAAGTTGTATGATGGTTACAACATCCAGACATATCAGTATGCAGTTCACTTACACTTTGTGAACTGTTTCATTTGTACTAGCTTGTGGCATCTTAAATGAGTCCGAAGTGAATATTAGTATGAAATTCATGAACATGTCAAGTCCAATAAATCTTCTGCATGGAATCATGTAAGTAGCACAAGAATTGTAATGGATGATATCATATATGAACAAAATCATGTCGGTCATGTGGATCCATGTGATTCAACTTGTGGGGTAGGCTTTGGTTCGGTTCTTAAAACTAGTGCCCCTTACTAGAGTCTTATCATATTATTGTTAATTGTAATAGGTACACGGGCCATTAGGGCCCGTGTTTGTGATAGGACTGGCCTGAGGCCGGTCAATGGCCAGCCAACTAGCCGTTGGGACTGTGTTGCACAGTCCCAGCAGCCAGCCTAAGGGGTTGTTTTATTTGTTTTTTCACTCCAACATATAATCTTCCTTCCCCTATAAATACCCCACTCTATCATCAATAATATTATGCTATCATTGCACAGCTTTTATTTGGTATTCGACTTGCTTCCGCATTCTTGTTGAGATATTTGTGTTTGACATCCATATCCGGATGATTTGGGTTCTTGTCGCTTTGACAAATTGGTTCATGGACGCTTAATCCTTGATTATCGATAACAATTTACATGGTATCAGAGCCTTGGATTGAAGAAATTGAGTGCATTGAGAAGCATGCTACGAGTGCAAATTTCGAGAAATCTCACCAAACTTGAGGTTAGTCTACATCTTTTGATTTTGTATAAAATGAAAAGCAAAAATGAGACATTTAGATGTATCCTTGACCAAAAATGCTATCAAAGTTGGGCAAGGATCATGAAAATATTAGGAATAAATCTTGTATTAATCAAAAGAGAAATAACTTACAATATGCGGCAGATTGGAGGAATGCCTCCAATCTGCATTATGCAAAAAATGGCACCCTCTGTGCAGCCGTCCCCTTCCTTCTCTAATGTCTCTAACTATACCCTAATCAACTATTAATACCCTATCTAACTTAATTTCCTAATCTACCCCTAATAAGTATTAACTATTTCTAAGATGACATAGACTCAAAATAACATGAGTATGCATTTACACGACCCAACTTTCATTACACTACACGACTTTCCTTAACACTCCCCCTCAAGTTGGGTGGAAAATGTTGATGACACCCAACTTGGATAAGGTCTCTTTTAATAGTTTGTTGGTAGTATCTTTAGTTAAGAAATCAATCCTCTGTTTGATAGAATGAACATACTCCAACTAGAATTCTTTATTAGATATCTTCTCCTTGATGAAGTGGCAGTCAATTTCTATATGCTTGATCCTTTCATGATATACTGAATTAGATGTCATCTGAATTGCTACACATCTATCACAATATAGAGGCATAAGATGGTTAAGTGAATAACCCAATTCGCTAATAAATGAAGATATCTATTTTCCTTCACACATAGCTTATGCTATAACTCTGTATTCAGCTTCTGCTGTAGATCTTGCAACTACTGTCTGTTTTTTACTCTTCCAAGATATAATATTACCCCCAAGTAAAGTAACATAGCCAGTAGTTGACTTCCTGTCATCGTAAGAACCAGCCCAGTCAGCATCAGAATAAAGTTCAATGTCCAAATTTGATGATTTTGAATAAAGTAAACCCATTCCTTAAGTTAATTTGAGATATCGAAGAATTCTATACATTGCATCCATCTGATTTTTAGTTGGTGAGTGCATATATTTGCTCACAATCCCAACTGCATACGTAATGTCTAGCCGAGTAATAGTCAAATATATGAGCTTACCAACTAGCTTATGATATTTGTGGATGTCCTTAAACTCTTCACTGTCACCGTTAAAAAATTTTTGGTTTACCTCCATAGGAATGTCGCTAAGTTTGCATTCAAGCATTTGAGTTTCTTCAAGGAGATCCATTAGGTATTTCCGTTGAGCTAAGAAGATACCTTTGTCAGAGTAGAGAACTTCTATGCCCAAGAAATAGTGAAGCCTACCCAAATCCTTAATATCAAATAATTTATGAAGATTCATTTTCAACTTTGATATTTCTTCAAGGTCATCTCCTGTAACAATAATGTCATCAACATAAACAACGAGAATAGATATTTTTGTCCCTTTCTTGAAGAATATTGTATGATCATTGAGGCTTCTGTTGTATCCCACACTGCTTTGCTACCAAGCTCTTGGAGACTGTTTCAACCAGTGTTGTCTGACGTGTATCGTATCGCATATCGCTGGGCTCTACGATATGGGCATATCGTATCGTATCGTACTTTAATATTAAAATAATACGAAAATTATTTAAAAAATCAAGAAAATTAGTAAAAATCCGAAAAAAATTTGGAAAAATCTGATAATTGCTTTAAATTCATATAATGCAAAGTTTAGCATAGATTGAACATTCAACATTGAACAATTGGATCCAAAATTACATATTTTGAAGCAAAAAATAAAATACATTTACATTTTACATATTTTAATTTGTATCAGGATTATTAACTAAATAATCTACATCTTCTACTTGATAAAGATTCAAAATTTCTCATCACCTTCTACTTTAAAATGAAAATCTTCATCTCCTTCGTGATGTTGTTGGATTTCAAATTAATTCATGCAATGTCTTCTTCGGTTAGGAGTGCATTTTCTTCGTTATCTTCCATAATCCACTCATCTAATATATCAAAATTAACAAACTGCTATCTTTGTACATGTAGTTGTCATATTTGCTAATTTTCATATATGAGCAAAACAATGAGCTCAATTTCTTTGATTATTGACTCTATGACACCTCAGTGATGTGATATTATTACTTGATGATATCCCTTTTTCTCTTACAATTAGCTTTTTAACTAATGCTTGAGCTTCATTTCTCACTTCACAGACTGAGTTAAGCCTCACACACGTTGATCATGTTCAACTCAATGGAAGTCACGTAAGGTGAACCCTAAAATAGTGTAGTTGTGAAATGCCCACTCAATGAACCGAGACAACCAAATGTTTTTAATTGTTTGCGATCTCATGAAATTAGAAATTGTTATCAGAAATATACCTAAAAGTTGTCAACGGAAAGGAAAATGATTTTGTCACAATTTTTATTTGTTTATAAATTATTTTTATTCAATAAATAAAATTATAAACCCAAATTACAAGCATAGGGAAGTGAAGAGAGGCGAAGAGAGGCCAGAAACCTGCAAAAAAAAAAAATTAAAAAAAAAATTGAAAAAAAAATTTGATTTTTTTTTGGGCATATCACCCGTATTGTGGCTTCCCACGATACAATACGTATCGTACGGTATGATACGGTGCGATACAGATAACACTGGTTTCAACCCATATATTGTTTATTGAGTTTACATACTCTATTAGACAAGTTTCTGGTCATTTGTGGAGGTAGGTCCATGTACACTTCTTCATTTAAGTCTTCCTGTAAGAAAGCATTTTTAACATCTAATTGCCATAGATCCCAACCCAAGTTTGCTGCCATACTTAGAAGTATTTTGATTGATGTAAGTTTAGTCACGGGTGCAAATGTTCATGTATAATCAATGTCATATGACTGACTGTATCCTTTAGCAGCCAATCTGGCTTTATATCTTTTCACTGTTCCATCTGCCTTATATTTAATAGTAAGCACCCACTTGCATCCTACAATATTCCTATCAGAAGGCAACTGTTAGATGGTCCATGTATTGTTTTTTATCAGTGCATTCAATTCTTCTTCAATTGCAGCTTTTCATAAGGGGCACGATTGCTTCTTCAAACTTCGAAGGGATCTTATGTTTTTCAGCATTCATAATAAAGTTTTGATAACTCTGAGAAGTGTTGGCATATGAAACATAATTAGAAATTGGATATCGTGCACATGTACGCTTACCTTTGTGAACAACAATAGGAATCTCAAGGTCACTGTCCACTTGCACTTGAGGATCTGATTTAGGAGAAATCTCTTTAATACATGGTTCTTCTTGAGAGTACACAATCTTCCGCTGTCCTTTCTTGTACGTCAGAATCTCTTTTGATTGTTGTGTTTTCTCACTCTGATATTCAACTATCTCATTATACTTCCCCTCACTAGGAACTAGTGGAAGGACAAAAGATGGAGTTGTAGTAGATTCCATGAGAGTAGAGTAATAAGGAGTAAGTTCAAAGAAAATAACATCCATGGAAACATATAGTTTTTTAAGCAGTGGGTCATAGCATTTGTATCCTTTTTGAGAGGTCGAATAGCCAAGAAAAATACACTTATTGGACTTGGCATCGAGTTTATCACTATTGGGAAGATGAATATGTACAAAACAGGTACACCCAAAGATACGAGGAACTAGATGAAATGGTTTTGAGTCTTTATTAAGACTATGAATAACACTCTTCCCCTGAATGGTATTACTGGGCATTCGATTTATAAGATAAACAACAGTAAGGACAACATCTTCCCAATAGAATTTTAGAACATTACTTTCAAGGAGAAGGGTTCTGGCTACTTCCAGAATATGACGATTCTTCCTTTCAACAATACCATTCTGCTGAGGTGTATAAGGACATGTAGTCTGATGAATAATTCCCTGTGCTTGTAAATAATTTTCTAACTGAGTCCCAATGTATTCTCTCTCATTATCGGACCGAAGGATTTTAATAGAAGCATTGAATTGAGTACAAATAAATTTATGCACAATGGGAAAAATAGAGGCAACTTCAGACTTTGTTTTCATTAAGTAAATGATTGTAAGACGAGTACAATCATCAATGAAGGAGACAAAATACTTATGACCAAACAAAGAGTTGACTGGACTTGGATCCCATACATCAGAGTGAATAAGTTCAAAAGGTTGAGATCTTTGAGAATCACTTAAAGGATAAGATGCCCTTTGGTGTTTCCCAAGTTGTCAGACTTCACATTCAAACTGAGATTTATTGGACTGGACTCTAAATTGAGGAATAACATTTGAAATTTTTGACACTGGGAGATGACCAAGTTGATAATGCCAAAGACGAAGATCTGCATCTTGAACTGGTGCTGTTGGAACGCTATAAGAGGTTGAAGGCTGAGAATAGTCTTCAAGAATGTATAATTCTTTTTGTAGTTTATCATGTCCAAAGATTTTCCCCGTCTTCAGATCCTGAAATACACAACCACTAGGATGAAAAGTTACACAACAATCCAATGCATGAGTTAAAGAGTTGACTGAAAGAAGATTTATCGAAAAACTTCGAATATGATATACTGATGGTAAATCTGAAATACAGGTAGGTACACTTCCCTGTCCAATCATATAAGTGAAAGAACCAGCAGTCAATTTAATTGGTTCCTGATCTTTAAGAGTCTTGTAAGCTGAAAAATATGATAATTCTCTTACCATATGATTTGTAGCCCCTGAATCAATTATCCAAGTTTTAGAATGAGAAGGAAAGAAGTGGTTACCCTTTACTGTATGTGTATCCTGTGCCACTGTAGCTTGGGTGGAGGAAGCAGAGGATTTTTTAAAGAATCTCTGTTAAAGACCTTCTATTCTTTTTATAATCTCTTGAATTCCATCAGTGCTGGGAGTTGAACTTTCTGCAGAATGGACTGAGATATTGCGATTTCTATAGTAATCTGGTTTACCATGTAATTCCCAACAATGATCTCTGGTATGACGCGATTTGCCACAATGGGAGCAAACAAGTTTTTCTCTATCGTCTGAATTAAATCGACCACGGCCATGACTCTGGTGTCTCCTTCTGCCACGAAAATGTGAACTGTCTCCTCTTACCTAAAGTGCATGCTGATCTGTACTAATAACATGATCCTTCTCAAGATTCCTGTGATCTTCATCTCTGATTAATAAGGAGTGAACAATACCCAAAGAAGGAAGCTCTTCTCTTCCTAAGATATTCAGTTTTACTGATTCAAATTATGGATTCACACCCCACAATAAATCAAATACTTTCTTCTTTTCAATCTCAACGTTTCTTTCATTATAACAAGCAGAACACTTGATATTCGTATAATAGAGTAATTCATCTCAAAGACCTCGAAGATCTGCATAATATTCACTGATAGACCGATTGGCTTGTTTGCACTTTTTTATTCTCTCCAGAATCTCATATTCTTTTGCAACATTCTTCTTCCGACAATAAGTCTCTACTACTGCACACCAAATCTCATGGGCAGATTCTAAAAACATAAAAGTTTTAGCAATTGATGGAATCATTGGCTGGAACAACCACAATGATATTAATGCATCTTCTCTTTTCTAGGTTGAATAAAGACTGTCATGAGGCTCTGGAATTGGAGATTAACCCATTAAATGTGCCCATCTCCCCCTTGCTACAATTGTAAATTCCACAGATCTTGCCCATTTCATGTAATTTCGACCATCTAATTTAGTCGTTGTAATCTAAAGATTTTCTGTTTTTTTAAACAAACCATATTGTTCGCCTGTATGAAATGAACTGTCAATGCCTTTACCTTTGCCAGCCATTGATTATGAAATCTGAACTAAAAACTGAATCAAGTCTGAATCGTGTACTGTGGTAAAACAGAAAGAAGGTCTTCTTTAATATTCCACGTGATGCAAGAAGTTATCCACAATGAGCCAGCCGATTGAATCACTATCAACGATCCACTTGCTATTACCAACAAAAAACGCACAACTGAATATTAATGAGGATCGCCCACAATATGATTTGATGATATTAATGGGAATCGGCCACACAAAAGATAACGCACAACAGAAGAAATCGGGACAGATTGGAACTTGATTGGCACAGAAATCGGCACAAAAGATAATGAAGATTGGAACCACAATGATGAAAATCCTCACTCTTAATGAGGATCGGCCACCCAATCTGTGATTTGCTTGGGATTTATTGAAGAACGATGGAATAAATCACACCTTAAATCAACAAACAAAATTCTGCTGTCCACTATTTGCAAATAACTCACTTCACAGAATCATATAAGATTCAAACAAAAAAATTTCTGAGTCAAAACTGTACTCTGTCATGATTCCAACTCACAGTTGATCTGAATCAGAGTTTCTTCACAAAATCGTCACATTAAAGGCCATATAGGCTCTGATACCATATTAGGAATAAATCTTGTATTAATCAAAAGAGAAACAACTTATAAAATTCGGCAGATTGGAGGCATTCCTTTAATCTGCATTATGCCCAAAAACGGCACCCTCTGTGCAACCGTTCCCTTCCTTCTCTTATGTCTCTAACTAAACCCTAATCAATTATTAATATCCTATCTAACTTAATTTCCTAATCTACCCCTAATAAGTATTAACTATTTCTAAGATGACATAGACTCAAAATGACATGAGTATGCATTTACATGAACCGACTTTCGTTACACTACACGACTTTTCTTAACAGAAAAAATATTTTTTTATTGATGGAACGATAAAAGGACCGATTTTGAATATTAATGGTTTGAATGATGATGAGATTGTAAAACCTCATGAAAAATATAAGCAGACTTAAAATCATGGGAAAAAATGAATGCAAAAATTACTTAGATTATTTGTCAAAATGTAGATGAAAAGCTTAGAAATAGAATTAGTGCTTTAAAAAATGCATTTGAAACTTGGGAATATTTGAAAACACTTCATTCTCAAGATGATTTTGTTTTTCAAATCGATTTAATGGAAAAAATGATAATGCTTAAACAAGGAAATTTAAGTATTAGACTATCATAACGAGTTTTCGGAATTATGGACACAACTTAGGAGCTTTGATAAGTTTGGGAAACTTCAAAAATTAGATGAATTTTAAGAGTTTTTGGACAATCAATATTTATTTTTGTTCATGCGTGGGTTAAGAGATGAATTCGAAAATATTAGATCAAATTTAATACATAGAAAACCTAGACCTAGAGGAGACTCGTTCTTGGCCGAGCTTGTTATGGAGGAAACAAGGTTGAGAAATATTAATGTTGCAAAAGAAGTCGTTCTTGTCGCCTCCAAACCGGGAGCCAACATGAAGACATACAAGCCTCTGCATGCAAAAAATGAAGGATCAAAGAAACCCATGGGCCCGTGGCCAACCAAGGACACCATTTGTCACTATCGTCATATCAAAACCACTTCCTCTTCTTCGGAAAAAGTTTGGAAATGTGGGAGCCGTGGAAGAAAAATAAGGAGGAGTCTTGCCCAACAACATTAAGGCATACATAGAGGAAATATTCAAGGAAAAAGCAAGCATCTCCGAGAACGCTCTATCCACCTCTCAAGGTATGTCTTGGTTTTTAGATTTGGGTACCTCTTTTCATATGACTTATTGTGAAAATTCCTTGAATGAATCTCATGAAACCGTTGGAAAACATGTGTATACGGCCGATGGTACAAAACTTAAAATTAAGAAAATAAGGAATTTCGAAAAAGAAAATTTTAAGATCGAAAATGTAAGCTTTATACCTAAACTTACTTTCGGTTGCTCAAATTTGTGATAATGATTGTATAGTCACTTTTTCATCCAAATATTGTGTGGTGCAGGATCACCTATCGAGGAAGGTGATTGGTCAAGGTCATAGAGAAAGTGGACTATACAAAATGGATTATCTTGTTATGCCAAATTTTGAGTCTTGTAATGTAGCCTAAGATACTACTCTTTGGCATAAAGGACATTTAGATTTACAAAAACTATGTAACATTCCCTTGATAAAAAAGATTAGAGAACAAAAGTTTGAATGTAAAGAGTGTATTCTTGAGAAAATGCATCATCTCCCTTTTTGAGAAAGAAACTATGTATCGAACAAAGCTTTTGATTTAATACATTCGGATGTTTGGGGCCCCGCGCCCGTTGTTTCTAAGGGAGGAGTTTAATACTATGTAATATTTGTAGATACTTTACTCGTTTTACCTGGATATATCTCTTGAAGCATAAATCAAAAATATTTGAGAAATTTGTAATCTTTTGCAACATGATTAAAAATAAATTTGGAGCCACAAGATTTTTAGATCGGATTCAGGAGGGGAATACATATCAAATGAATTTTAAAAATTTATTGAATCAAATGAGACTCTTTCATTAAAAGACATGCAATAAAACTCCTCAACAAAATGGCTTGGTTGAAAGAAAACATCGACATATTATAGAAACATGTCGAACTTTGTTAATTGCTAGTAATGTTCTTAAATTTTTATGGGCACAAGCTACTCTTATTGCAGTTTATCTTATAAATAGAATGCCTTCATCCAATCTTGAAAATACTTGACCTTTTGAAAAATTATATAATATTTCTCCCTATTACGAAAGACTTAGAGTTTTTGGATGTAGATGTTTTGTGTATAAAGATAAAAATGATAAATTGTCTCCTAGGGCTATTGAATGCGTATTTCTTGGTTATGGGATAGATAAAAAGGGTAATAGGTGTTTTGATCGATGACAAATTATATGTTTCTAAGAATGTAATTTTTTTAGAATGATGCCTACTATAAGTCTAAATCCTTAGAAAATTCTGAATCTTTCATATCTTAAGATTTCTTTCATCTACAAGAAAACGATGATTGTGACTCTGTAGATCATCTGGGTAATTCTCTTGAGAGTAGTGATGTTCCGAATACAACTGTTGATTCCCAACCTATTGTTGAACCCTTTTCGTTACATTATACACGATGTCATAGAGAACCTGATGACACATGTCTAGAACTTAGGGTCTCAAAACCTCTCCAGCGTTTTGTTTCTTATGAATCTTTTGAATCCCAACACAAAAACTTGATTGCAACTCTTCATCAAGTTAAAGAACCTAAATTTTATCATCAACCTAAAGGTATTCCAGAATGAGAAGATGCTACGAGGGATGAAGTCAAAGCCTTAGATAAAGCTCAGACATGGACTGTTGCACTCATACCAAAGGATAAAAAGGTTATTGGATGTAGATGGGTATACAAAATCAAAACTCATAGCAATGGTCATATTGAGAGATATAAGGCCAGACTGGTTGCAAAGGGTTATGCCCAAGAATATGGAATTGATTATGATGAAACATTTGCTCCGAATGCTAGGATCTAAGTCACACAAACACTTCTAAGGGGTGGAGTGTCGACCTCGACACTGGTGCGACACCGACACCGTGTCGGTGCGGCATGACAAAAAAAATGCAATTTTTTTTTGTAACTCACAGATAAATGGGTCTAGATAATGAAGATTGAATTGTGTATTATGATGAAATTAGTAGTTGTTTACCATTTATGTGTTTTGCTTTAATATAAAGTTGTGTACTTGCTATTGTAGCTGTATCAAATATTAGCTTGAATGATTTTGGGTGGGGACAATTGGTTTCTTATTTCTTAATCTAATTGGATTCTTGAGTCCATACTGTATGCCTTTGCATAGAATAATCTCTGTCACCAAACACATTTGAAGACTAGGAACATTGCCAGATCAATAGAACAGAAGAGTATGACATCACTAGTGGATCCTAGCACAAATACTAGTATATACTATATCCTACAAAAGATCTGGAAACTCTTTGAATCCATAACTTAAATATTTTGCAGCTCGTAAAATCATTCTAAGTTTCAGATCATTATGAGGGAACTTGCTAATTGATACCTACGTGCACCCAAAATTAGCAAATACTAGTTGTATTATGATTGATTTATGTAGCTTGAATATTATATATAATATATAATATTATATACCCTAGTCGTGTCGCTGTACCCAAATTTTTTTAAATTTGCCATATCCCGCATTCGTGTGACATAGGCTAAGATGACCACAATTAGAATTCTCATAACCCTTAGTGCCATTAGGAAATGGGATATATATCAACTTATGTTAAAAATGTTTTTCTGAATTGTTATTTGACTAAACAAGTTTATATGACTCCTCCTCTTGGTTTTAATGTTCCTCATAGTCATGCTCTTAAATTGCAAAAAGCTTTGTAAGGTCTAAAACAAGCTCTTCAGTCTTCGTTTGATCGATTTGAAAAATTCATGCATTTGCATAATTTTATAACTTGTTATACTGACACTGCTTTGTTTGTACGAAAGACATAATCATGTATTGTTATTTTGCTATTGTACGTGGATGATATGATATCACTGGGAGTGATGAAGCAGAGATTAAAGAGGTTAAACATAATCTTCACCAAGAATTTGACATGAAAGCCTTTCTGACTGGTCATTTTCAACAGCTTCTTTGACTGCAACAACTTTTAGCAACTTCTTTGGCTGCAAATTATAGTAACCTCATGGTTGTTAAACACATTTTTGTAGTTCTCATGAGTGTAATCTTCACATGAATCGGCAGGTTGAGGACATTTCATCCAATCTGCTCATAACTGAACATTGGCGCCCACACACGACTGCCTCTCTTTCTTGCTTAACTTAACAATATGGCTGCCCATGAAACCTTATTCTTCTACATTTCAAATATGGCTGCCCATGAAACCTTATTCTTCTACATTTCAGCAAACACTTGGTGTGCAGATGAACATCTTTTCTTGGACATTTCATTAAACAGTTGGTGTGCAACTCACTTCATCCTTACATATTGGAAATCCGGTGGACTCAGGCTTTCCCGACTGGCACTCCGACGGGTCACACCACCTCCGAATGCTCTTAACCTTTCGGCCGCCAGAGTCTCATACCAGGTCGCTGCCTACGCTTTCTGGCTGAAGTCTTGGGAGCCTTATCTGGCTAATATAGAGCTTGTTGTTCGGTATGCTCGTGTTGCTCTCAAGAAGGCTCTGATCTTGATCCCTCTGTTCGAACACTGCTACATTCCATCCTTCCCTTGCCTTGTTGAAAAACCCTGTCTTCTTCGTTGACGAGGCCAATGTCTCTGTTTTTGGTGTGGATCTTGTGGATTACTTTGAACAAAGTGAGTGTTGCAGGAAGTAAAAACGCCACAACAATAGGAGCCATGTAGAGAAGGAGATTCATAGAATTCAGCTTATCCCCATTAGAAGACAGCAGAATCCCTTGGAGCACCGACTTTAATGCCCTTGCAGCAGTTGTGCCAACACATTTTAAACCCGATCAAATGAAAACTTGACTCACCCTCGCTCGCTATAATAACTCCAACTACAACAGGAACCAAAGTAAAGTACGTGCACCATGCTTCGCGTTTCAGTGTCATGATATATGCAAAAACTGTTGTGAAGAATGGAGTGGTCGCTCCCACTACTTGGTTAAACGACACAGGTAGGTAACACAACGAGATATTCCCGCTGACCACTGACGTACAAAATATGGCGCTAAGGGCAACAATCTTCATGAATTGCACGCGAGTCCAAATCGTCTGCATTGGGACCATCTTGAACCATGCGATAGCCACATAGCTCAACAGTGAGCACGCCATCATGTGGCATATCATCAGGAAGATCGGAAATCAGAAGCAGTTGCTAAGCAGATACTTGATCAGCAAAAGAGCACCAATATTTGATGCATACCACGAGGCAACTAGCTCGAACGTGAACAACCGGTTGCCGATGGATTTCTCCGTCTGAAGTGGAAGCGACCCTATTCTCTTCTAAAGCTCTGAAATCCCCTCTTAGCCACCAATCTCACCACCAATACACACTAAAATCGAACAATTCGACTAGATCTGCAACTACAAGCCTATATATTTCCACATCCACTATTCAGCTTATCAAAAATCCCCGCATCTCTCTGTTTCCACTAAACCAATACTTTTGTTTCAAAACTCTGCGGCAAAAATCACCAGATCTACGCAACTACACAGAAAACTCAAATGAACTATTTTCCCCGATAACAATCATGATGAAGGAACACAAATCTGGTGATAATTAAGCATAGATCGAACTAGATTTCCCCAATCCAATACATTTACATATTGTAATCAGGATCATCAACTAAATAATCTTCATCTTCTCCTTGCTGAAGATCCTCATCACCACCTTCTGCTTCAAAATCTTCATCTCCTTGATAATGTTGTTGCGCTCTTTCTAAATTAATCCATGCAATGTCTTCTTCAGTTAGGAGAGCATTTTCTTCGCTATCTTCTATAATTCAGTCTTCTAATATATCAAAATTATCCAAACTTATTAGATCAAATTGACTTTCTTCTCTATTTACCTTTTTCAATTGCCTACAACAAAAAATATAAGTAATTAGTAAATAACATTAACAAATGAAGTCAAACAATATATTGAATTGAATATTTAAGTACTAACTAATACAAGATTACCTTTCGCAAAGCCGCATGTTACACCGAATGAAAACTAAGTCATTCAGCCGCTTATGTTCCAACCAGTTGCGCTTTTTTGTATGGATGTGTTTAAAGACACTCCAATTCCTTTCACAACCCGTTGCACTAAAGGTTTGGCTCAAAACTTACTGCAAAATCTCTAAGGTTTGGACAATCACGTCCAAACCTATTCTACCAAACATATGTAGAAAAAGGCAAACTTTAGAGATTTAATCCATAATAATATAAGATTTAAGAAACTTAAATATAAAGATAAACAATTTACCTGGGCGCATATTAGTGCGGTTGCGAATTGCTACAACGAAACCCATTAAGTGAAGAGCATTATCATAGATCTCCATCTCTCGATGTATAGCTTCTGCTTTACTCTCATAAGGGATTAATCTATTTATACAATCAATGATGCCTTCAATAAACTCACCATCCCTTTTTGAAGCATGCTGAGTACTTGAATGTTGGGTTTAGATAATATGCCGTTGCATGAATAGACTGATGCAATTGTTTGTTTCATCTATTATCTATAATTTTTCACACGGGCACATAATCTCTTTTTTTTCCATTAAAATTATTTCTAATAACTTCTTTTGTCATATCCATGGCTTCATAAAGGTAGCACATAGATGGATTCTCCTCGTTATCAGCCAATCTCAAAACCTTTACTAAAAGACATGTAATCCTCAACAGTCTAATACATGCATTCCAAAATGTACTCCTAAAGACTGTCTCTGAAATCTCATTTAACTTTCTGTTTTTTCTATTCTGAGGCAACTCTACAAATTGTTCACTCATCTTAGGAGAACATTCTCATCAAGGCTTGCTTCTGTCTCACAATACTCTGTACAGATAAGAAATTAGTTGTAAACCGAGTTGCAGCTGTACGAAGAAGCTCTACACCATCTGTATATCTCCTAATCATACACAATACAAATGCATGGTTGTATATAAATTTGGTGATATCTTCGGAACACTCGGTTGCTGCCTTTATGTCATACATCTCACCATTTTGAAGGATGAGATCTAAACAATGGGTTGCGCATGGTATCAAATAGAAAGTCCCATAAGTATCTGCTAACTCCTTCTCAGTTGCTTTATAGTTAGTTGCATTATCTGTAATCAATTGGACTACATTCTCTAGCCCAACCTCACATATCACCTTATCAAACTCTTGCCTTAGGATCTTTGCAGTGTGCCTCTTCTCTGACATATCTAGAGATCTAAAAAACATAAGTCCTTTAAGGCAATACACAAGAAAGTTTAGCAAGGTTCTTCCTCGCCTATCTGTCCATCCATCTACCATGATAGTGCATCCTGTCTCCTTCAATGACTCTCTCAAGATCGAAGAATATTCTTACATTTCAACGACGGTCTTATCTAAGATCTTTCCTTTCAACTTCTGATTAGAGGACATCTTGTATCCTAGACCAATATTAGCAATTGCATCTGTCATTGCTTGAAAATGAAAACTATTTGCTGCATTAAATGGAATGCATGCATCATAAAACTATCAACCCACTATAAGGTCTGCTTGATCATATAATTGTTCTGAAGCTATAGTAGCACGAATTTCAGGTTAAGCACTAATTGTAGTGCTAGGAGGAAAAAATGAATGTATGCTAGAAACAATTCTTCCTCTACTCCTTCCTGAGCTTCCTCTTCTATCACTTCCACTTGCAAAATCTTCAGCAACCCTCTTTCCTCTATTTGGTGATCGAGAACTACTACTACGAATCTCTATTCTGGCATCTGAAGAGATACTATCAATGAATCCAATAGCATCATCATCTTGCTCAAACATCCCTAAATCATCCTTTTGTTGTCTCCTCTCTTGTATACTCTCAATGATTTGAAGACATTGTCATTTAATGTCTTCTCGCAAACTTCTAACTCTGCCCGTATAAGGAGCAACTTCTTGCCCAGTCCCTGCTAGGTGGTGTTTCAATCGTGAAATTCTGCTACTAACCACCTTCTCACAAAACAAACATCTCATCTTTAATCTGGAACCCTCAATTGGTATACCCCACTGCCATGTCGGATCATCAGACCGAGAATGGGAGTCTCTAACACCCCTTCCTGCCATCTCAATTGAACACTTTAATTCAATAAAAAACTTAAAAATAAAAGCACTTCATAAATCCTCAATCTTCACATAACAATTGAGGGTTCCAGATTGCAATAAAAATCATATTCACACACTTAATAACTTCATATTTTGTCATTCAAAAAAAGAAAAATGCAAATAACACAAAAAAACAAAAAATACAAAGAAAAAATTCAGAAAAACACTCAAAATATATCACAATTCGAGTTAGAAGGTTTGTACGGACATCATAGAACACTTTTTTGGAAGCCTTGAACACCAAAAAGGAGAAGAACCATCAGAAGAGAGCGTGAGAAGCTCCAAAAAAGTCACAGAAACCTGCAAAAAAATGCGGGTTTCTATTCGGCCAAGGAATATCGCCCGTATCGTGCAATACAAGCTGTATCGCACGATACGACACGATACGCACAAGGACCCATATAAAGTGTCCCTGGCCAAACAGAAATGCGGGTTTCTGTGACTATTTAATACAGGCTGTATCGCACGATACGGCACGATAACCTTTATCTTATTCGTGGTTGCCCACGATGCGATATGGACAACAATGCTTAGAATGCTAGAGAACGTAAACTAGGACGGTGCAACTTTATTTCTCAACATCTCCTTGAAGCAATCAAAGACAACTTCAGGATGGCCTTCCCTGCTGTAACCACTAATCATCTCGTTCCATGAGATACCATCATGCAGAAGACATCAACGAGAAAACATTTTCAACATCTTCGAGACATTGACACTTCATGTACATATCCAAACTAACATTCACGGTAAACACGTTAGATTCAAATCTAGTTTTAACAACATGGTTGTGGATCTGTTCAGCTTCCCGTAGACCAAAGACACCAACACAACCACTCAATGCGACTGCAAATGAGAATTCGGAAACCCTTGAATCAGCCCAAAATGATCGCCGATATAACTCCACAACATTCCAACCATCGCCTTCCCTCGGATATCCTTGACAACAAGATAATGCAACTGCACACCGCTTTCCAATAAATCACCAGTTGCACGCTTAAAAACTTCAGCGTAGATGACACAATCAGCCCGAAAATCAGTGTGCCACATCCTTTGAAACAGAAGGAGAGCATCAGAGAAGAGCTCCACGCTCACCGCACCAATAATGACTGCCCAAGAGACATGGTTTCGTTAAGGCATTTAGTTAAAAACTTTACGTGCAGTCTTGAATCGACCATGGTTCACATAACCGAAAACCAATGTATTCCAACTATATGCATCTCGTTCAGCCATTTTGTCAAACAACTCTCTCGTATCATCCAACCTGTCAGACTTTATATAGAAGCCAAGTAGGTGATTGTTCAAGAAGAGACACAAAGTGAACCCAGTTTTCTTCATGTGGGTATGGATTAATTTGCCCTCGGAAGGGATGCTAAAGTTGAAACATACATCCAGCAGGCGAGCTTACACAAGAAAGCATCTCCTAACGCCAACTACTTCCATCCTTTCTAGGCATTCGATGGCTTGCTTCAGTCTCTTTCTCTTGCACAAAATGCATATTCTTTTTAGGAACTTGTCGTTCGACGAGAGCAAGAACGGTGCCAAGAAAGATAGAGACGAGAGAGGAAATAACATCATTTTCAATAGGGCCATCATTGCCTGCTGGTTCTTCAGCCACAACAGGTTTCTCTTTTGGATTATCATCTGCTGCATCACTTCCAGCAACCATTAGGTTTTCTTTTGGGGTGGACGCTTCTTCTGCGACCACTATTGCATTTTCTTTTGGGACATCATCTTCTTCCAACAATAGCCCATTTCTGTTTGGGTCTTCTTTGGAACTTTTGATTCAACAGGATCATTGTTTTCCTTTACTATTTCCATCGATTCCATCGAACGAATGCTTTTATACCATGTTGGAAAACGTGGTATCGCAGAGGAGATCGAATATCACAAACGCGAGAGAATAAATGAAGAGACAATGTGGAGATCGAAGGAGGGGGTAGACCCTCAAATGGAGGTCGCCCCCCCTCTCTCTCTCTCTTTCTTAATCTTAATCTCTTAACCCTAATACAAGAAGTTCAACCATTATATAATGGGTTGTAAAACATAAAATGACCAAAATGCTCTTAGTACTACGGGCAATTATAATAATATTTAAAACATCAAAATTTCTAAAACTGTCACTAAAAGCATATTCTTCAATAATATCAACCTCCATATTTCAAGATCGAAAGATCAAGTGAGATAAAGAGAGATGTTATTTGCCACTTTTATAAAGAGGTTAGACATATTAGGCCGAATTGCTCAATATTAAAGAAGAAGGTGGCCTTGGTAGATCAACAAAGTTTTTCTTCCTCAATTCTTACTCTCTATGAAAAAGTAAAATTTCTTTAAGGAAAATTAAAGGAAAAGGCAATTATTGGTGCGATATGCTCTACTTCCACCTATGACACTCAAGGTATGACTCCTTCGTTACTTGATTCGGGTGTTTTATTTTATATGACTTGCAATAAAAAACTTTTGAAATCATGCATAAGGAAACCTTTATCATTTGTGTTTACCGCCAATGAAATCAAGCTAAATGTTGACAAAATAGAGAACATTCAAAACAAATACTTTCAATTCCTAAAATTAGTGTTCTAAAATTTTGGAAACCACCATAACTTTATTAGTATCTACTTACTAATTTAACTGATGAAATGAAGGATCTTGGATATCGACGATACTTTTTGGGTATTGAGGGAACAATAAGTGATAGAGGTTTTTTTTGCGTAAAACTAAATTTGTTCCTAACAGATGACAAGGCAGTTGAGTTACATGGTATGATTAACCAAAAGATGAGACTTACATATAGAGAACCACTGAGTGATCTCACTCCTTACAGACAAAAAATCAGATCATTGATATACCTGACCATCAGTCATCCCAATATCAATCATGTTGTGTACTCTAAGTCAATTTCAGCATACACCTACTATTGTATATATAGGTGTCATCATGCAAATCATACGATACGTCCGATATATCACTGAAAAGGAAGTATTTTTATCTTCTTTCTCGCTACCTCAGTTAATTTCATATATTAATGTTGATTGGGGTGGTGATGTTAATGACAACACTCTACAACAGGCTATTAAATCTTTCTTGGAGGCTTCCTTATCTCATGGAGATACAAAAAGCAATAAAAGGTGTCACTCTCATCTGCTTAAGCATAATAGAGAGCAATGACCAACACAACTACAAAATTAACCTAGTTAAAAGACTTCTTCATGAACTTCGAGTTTCACTTGAAGTCACTCTTGCCATGTATTGTGACAACAAAAGTGCTATGGATATAGCCAATAATAATACATTTCATGAGCACACCAAACACATCGAGATGAATTGTCACTACATTTGGGAAAAACACCCACAAGAAGAGCAATGACCAACACAACTACAAAATTAACCTAGTTAAAAGACTTCTTCATGATCTTGGAGCTTCACTTGAAGTCACTTCTGTCTTCATTGTGACAGCAAAAGTCATATATTATAACAACAAAAGTGCTATGGATATAGCCAATAACAATACATTTCATGAGCACACCAAACACATCGAAATGAATTATCACTTCATTTGGGAAAAACACCTACAAGGACACTTGTCGCTATATTTTGTGCAGTCAGAATATCAACTTACATATGTCTTCACCAAATCATTATTAGCCTCGCACTTTCAATTCCTAGTTAGCAAACTTTCGGTGATGATATCTTGAGTTTGAGGAGGGTGGTAAAATACATATAATTATCTAAGTATTTTACTGTATTTTCCCATTATAAAAATATATAAATACATGTATACACATCAGGGCCACCCGAACCTCAAGGGCTATTTTCCCCAACGGTAACCCTTCTTCAGCCAGCAGATGAATGCTATCTTCTGCAGCCAGCAGCTGAATGCTATCTTCTGCAGCCCACTTGTTACCTCACTCCTCTCTCTCTTCTCTTCATCCTATAAATACTCACCGTATACCCAATAAATGCAAGCCTTCTTGGTCAATTTATATACATCCTTTTGAGTGTGTTTGCTATTGTTAAGTGTATTTGCTATTATTCTAGCCTTTTCTATTCTATGCCTTTTCATAATCATCTTTTGGTAACTCACGATTGTTATATACGTGTATTGGATATCCGTTGTTCCATTCAACACGTTGAAGTATCATTTTCATTACAGCATCATCTAGCCAACTCCACCTAGTGTGGGAGAAGGCTTAGGTAGGGAGTTAAGGTGGCCGATGTTGACGAGTGTAGGATGATTTCATTTCTTTTGATTCTTCTCCAGTCATTGCATCTTGGACCAACATATAAATGAACAAATTATGCTGGATAGGTTATTCTTCTCCAGTCTTTGGAGTGGTGCATTATCCTTAATAATATCACTGAATTGTAGGAAATATTTGATACTTCCAATGCTGGATAGGCTATTCTGACTTTTGTTGATGAATGGATTTTGTTTCAGGATAGATGTTAAACTATGATGCTGATTCGTATCAAGTTGTCTATTAGATATGTTTCATTTAATATTTGGGTGTGATTGTTACAGTTTCTTTAGGTTAGGCATAATGCTTTAGTTTTTGGATTATTAGACATGTCCCAATATGTATGCTATAGCGTGTCTGCTTTTTTATGATTTTGGGCTGATTTCTTGTTGCATAATAGTTCAGTAAAGCACAAATTGGCAGCCATCACCTTTACTTTATTTCAGTCTTCTAATATTATTTTGACAGGTAAGTGAGTTTCTCTTGTTAGAATGTAGACATTGTTAGGATATAGACATGTTTACATGTTTCCTAGGACATCTCTTTGTTTATAGTATGTTATGTACTTCCCCTTTTTGGCCTTGTATCTCTAGGAAACCGACATAAATTTTCTCTTTTCTTTCCGGTTTTTCTTTTGTATTTTGTATATCTTTCTCTCTGCTAGTAATCTTGCCTGCTGCCCCAATGGCGAGCTTTCCAGCCGTCAGGACATTCCAATGACTAGAAATCCAGTCATTTGGTGCTCCTTGCTGGTGTGATTCAGCCCTCTATATGAAGGGCTAGAGTCTACCTGTGTATATACCATGCCTTGATGCTGTTAATGCAATAGTTTCTTCTTGATTTGATGCTGGTTACAGCCTGAGATTGCTGATTTCGTGCTCTTGTTTAAGGATTACTGTCATTTAAACCTCAAGTATTATTATGTGGACTGCATGCAAACCTCATTGCACGCTATCTTGAAGTAACAGCAGAATCAGATTTTTCTGGCACTTTCTTACATCCTTCATCTAACTGTATGCAATGAGTGGAACTTGCCATAGCAAAAATTGAAATCTTCCTACCTTCCTCGTTTATATCCTTAAAACCAAAGTTTTCATGAATACCTTGATATCATAATACCTCTTTACCGACATATCCATTTAAGTTTCTTCCTAAACAAATCATCTCCCTTTGTAGAATCACCTTATCTAACTCCTCCCAAAAAGTTGTTTTTATACTATATTCTACTCCTACTTGGGGTGCGTAAGCACAATCTATATTCAAAACCTCTGTTCTTAGCACTAATTTCAACGTCATGATTCAGTCATAATATCGTTGTATGTCTACTACACTATCCTTTAAATCTTTATTTATGATAATACCAACTCCGTTTCAAGCCTTTTCCTTTCCTAATTTAAAATATGTATCCTCAATCTCCTTTGTTTTTTCTCCAGCCCACTTTGTCTCTTGTAAACATAGGATATGAATCTTTTTTGGAGTCATAGTATATACCGCCTCCATTAGCTTACTGGATAATGTTTCGATATTCTAAGAACCAATACGAATCTTATTATCTAGGACTAGCTTCTTTACTCCTGCATTCGTCTATACTGAAAATGCGGAGACCCTCTTTGCAATGTATTCATTACATTCGGGCGACAACGTAGCGGGACTAATTTCTTTACCCACACTCGTCCATAATGTGTGAACCCATCCATGCAATTGATTCACTACATCCAGGCAAAAATGTATAGGCACTTGTTTACTTTTCATTGCATTCGGGCTTTATAGTGCGTCACTAAGAGGGTACGCCCCAACGTAATGCTCATAATTTGTATAATTCATGGTATAAAAATCCGACAAAGTTTTACGTTGGCCGTCAGAATCCTAACGCAACCCTCCTTCATCTTCTGTCTCTTGAGTTCTTATAGTTGCAAGGATAGGGTACTCTAACCTGTAAAAAAAAAGGATAGGTTACTTTAAGATCCAATTTCAATTGTCATATGGTTGTTAAGCAATCTCTAGAATTCAGCAATAGTATGAAAAAGAAAGTTGATTGTTTAGAATATGTCTTTGTCTCTTTGAAACCATCTATAATGTAGGTTCCTATAGTTGTTTTTTCTTTAATGTTTAACCAGCATTTGACGGCTTCAATTGCAACTACAGGTGGTCCAAAGGCAGCATGTGCAGGTTGTGCAGGTTTTGCTACATTTTCAGTTGTGATAGAGAAATTCTTGAGCAGGCATGATTAATAAAGTGGCACCTTGCGTTCAAAGATCCAATTTTCTCTCTAATTTATTTGATCTGCTGAATTTGGGTGGCATGAGGTGGTCTTTTTTTGGATCTTTCTATTACCTTCATACAAAATAAGGCGAGGAATTCTGAAAACTAAATGTTATTTTTGGCTCTCCATCAGTACAGGGTACTATTGCACTGCGTGCAATTTCTGGCTTTATGGATGTAGTTAGCATTACAACTACATGTTCAGCTTTGAGTAGCTGCCGTCAAGATGGATGAGCATTAGACCAATATGTAGAACAATAGAGGCATGTTATGTGAGTATAAAAAATCCCAAATGCCTGCGGACTGTGAGGCTTAGGGTTTTGTTCTCTTTTGTTATTGGTTCTTCTTCTCAACTGTGCTAATATGACGACTTCGTATGTTGGACCTGTTCATCTGTAAAGCATTGTGTCCAAAACCATATTTTTAAAGCAAGACTTTACAATGTACTGTGATCGAAATGTCATTGGCATCAAGACTCAAAAATCCCTTTTTATTCTTGAAAAAAGAATGAGGGATAAGGCCATTGATGGGGAAATCTCTCTTCTATTGTTATATGATTGCAAGATATTCAATTGCAGATACTTACTGAAATCATTAATCTTTCAACTTGATGAATGGTGATGCCATGTGAATTGCTTACATGTACAGAACTTTAGTAAGGAGTGAAGAAAGCTGTGGCGAGACTAAGGTTCCTCCCAAGAAATTCTGGGACAAGGGCCGAAATTGAAGCCAATTTAAGGGCTTTGACCGACTTCCACTTGGCAAAGAGCTTCAAAATATCTCCTCCTTTGTAGAACAAGTTTGAAATAAATAACTACTACTCGGTCACTTCTTTTTACACTGATTAAGAAACCTGAAGGCTCGATTGCATAAAGGACGAGTTTCCAACCCAGAGAAATTCGTACAGTTTGTATTAGTGGGCTAGTTTGATTTGCGGTAAGCAATCGAAAGCCCAAACACCACTTGTGTGAACAGTGAGAGTTCCGTGTCCTTGCCAAATACATATTGGTTCGCTGAACACTACCTGGTTCATTTTCTTGAACTGGGATATGCATACGCTGACAAGTGCATGGGGAAAGCAAGAAGCCTGTGGACTATCTCATGACTTCCAACGGCAAACTTTGTGGGATGAAATGCCATGGTTTGGATTTTTCCCATGTTTCATGGCTTTTAATTGGATGGAGGGCAACTATGTGATAGCGAACTAATCATTTATATAAAAAATAAAGTCTTGCAAAACAAGTTTAGTTTTTGTCAACATAATTTGAATATGGAGAAACAATTTCTTTCGAGCCTTTTTACTATCCACACATTTTTTCTAAAAATATCAAAACTCTCTCTTTTTGAGTTTCTCTCTCCTCTCTTACCAAATTCGAGTATCTTCTTCTCTATCTTCATGACCGACATTTCATTCATTTTAGAGAAATCAAAAACAAGAAAAAACAATAAATAGAAATGATGGTGGATGGTTTAATACTGTACATTCAATCGAGCTTTGAGTCATGGGTATGTGGAATGACTGACGCTAAGGTGAGAACCCATAGAAAATAGTCGAGGGGCATCGGGATCATTTTCAAAATGTAATAGGGGTAAAATTAGAATCATGGTAAAAAGGGGTGTGTGGATAGTAAAAAAGGTGTGCTTATATCAATTATGTTTCTTTCATTTATGTTATAATTTGGTCTTTTTTTCTTATACTATCTCTTTCGTTTATTTAATACTATCTCTTTATGTTTCTTTTGTATGGGAAAAGGCTTAGTTGTTGTTGTTGTATGTTATAATTTGGTATTTTTTTCTTATATATATATATGTGTGTGTGTGTGTGTGTTATGTCACTCAACCCTAAACCAGGGGGTTGCTATTTGCACATCCTTTTTATTACCCATACTCTTTTTTCACTTAGCATTGGTGTCTTCTTCGAAGCTCAATGCATACTTTCACAAAAAATGATAGAATAAGAAGAAAAAAGAAAAATAAAAAACAACAAAAATCGAAGCTAAAAACGAAATTAATAAGAAGAATGATGTGGCTTAATAATACGAAAACAACAACCATAAGAATGAAGAAGAAAAAGATAATCAAGAAACATGAAAAATTGGAAATAAAAAACTAGGGTATCCCGATGAAAGAGACTTGAATCGGGATGCCCTAGTTTTTTATTTTCAATTCCGGTCTAAAAATCAATTAAAACAACTAAAAAATAAAAAAAATCAAAACCAAATCAACATCATAAATCGATAAATAGACAAAACCCTTTTTGAATTAGTCTTTTTTATCCTCTTTTTTTTTTCATTTCTCTTCTTTTTTTTCGTTTCTTCGTTTTTTCATTTTTTGACGGATTTCGATGATTTTTTTTGCTGAAAATAGTTGTAGATCGCATGAAGAATGACCATAAACGAGGGTTGGAAGTATACTCACACATGAGGAGAAAAAATGTTTTGTTTTTTGACTAAAGTGGATTTTGTCATTACTGAAAATGACAAGGTCTCTTTCAGTTTCTCCCTTCTTTCGCTACTCTCTTCTATCCACCGTCTTTATCCATGGCATCTCTTATCCATCGTCCTCAACTGCCGGTTATCACTCGCCCTCTATCATCTTCCAATCACCATCACCGGCACACTATGGGCTCTCTCCAATCTATTCCCCTTACTCGACCCTCTTCTTCAAGAAGAAGGAGACGCTCTGGGACATCTTCATCTGCATCTCGCCTCCTTAGTGACGTCCATTTAGCACATCTATGTGATGCTAATGTTGGTCAATTTGCTGCAAATATCAAAATGATGATCAAAAGCAATTACATTTGTTGATTATGATGAAAATGTAATTGATTATTCATCAATATTTGAGAATAATATTGTATTTTGGAACCGACAACAGTTGCTTGACTATACGTGAGAAATTGAAAAGTGCTATAACATTGTTCTTATAATTATTCATTTTAAACATAAAGATGGAAGACTCAAGGTATGACTTAGATGTGATAGAAGTAAGAAATCAATTGAAGTAGAAAGCGATTGATTTACTACTAAAAAAACAAAATGTATTTTTAGTTAAAGGAGATGGTAAAAGTCATTCTTCATGGAGGTTATTGATCATTAATTGAACATGTAATTACCTCATATAATTGTATTTTAAGGACATAATATCAAATGATCTATGATCGTCAAGTGAAATGACCCCATGATGAAGTATATCTATAATATAAGGATTAAATTATAAAATATGAGATGAGTGGTCAAACAATTTTATGTAACTATTATATCAAAATGACACTCTCTGACAATGTACATGATATCTTAAGCTATTTGAGATTGATTAAGTTGACGATATTGTTTTTACTCAATCATCCTCATTTCAGTTGCTACATACATTTATAAATGTTAGTGTTTGGTTGCATGTATAAGATGCATTTTTTTGGAGGTTGTTAGATTTACATCAACTAATAAATTTTTTTTCATGATATTTATTTTTTTATTAGTATGGGAAAAGGCTTAGTTGTTGTTGTTGTTGTTGTATATTTATTTTTATTAGTATAAAAAATAAAGATAATTATGTATAGATATTAAAACACATTAGGGAGTTATTTTTTTCAAACAAACTCAACGTAATATGTACTTATCATGAGTTAGTATTGATGAATGCAATTAAGAGTGTCTTCCTAAAGCAACATACCTTTTATACATACATCACATTACAAAAAAACATTGAAAAATATATTATTCAATTGACGGGAAGATAAGTTGTCAAACATTTATTACATCAACAAATGATCATATATATATATATATATATATATATATATATATATATATATATAAGAGCAATTCATTATCATAGATTCAAAGTAGACGAATATAAAATCATAGTACACATACGTAATAAGAGAGATGTGCGCTTGTAAACACCTAAATTTTCCATCCATCCTTTTATGTGAAAAGAAATACTAATGAAGTGATTAAAATTAAAAATATATGAAGTGGGTCTTAAGCTTTTCATCTAAGAACATATTAGACATGAATAAAAAAGACAACAAAATACACAATTGATTGAAATCTATTTAAGAGTGGAATCCAATAATACAATTGTAAACAGCATCAATTGCTACATTACAGAATTGAAAACTGGTACTTCACAAAAATCATGCTGCAACAGTGAGGCAGCTCAGTAACAAAGTCATCGTAGCCGACTCCAAGCATCCACCCTACAGCCACTCTTCAAGTCCACACATAGCTCACATACAAAGGGACAAGCCGTCATCGTAGCACACGTCATCGTAGCCCACATTGACGTCTTCAGTGCTTTTGAGGAGTGCTTCTTCAACAAAATTCAACTGAGAAGAACTCTGAAGTATGAATGCATTAAAATAAAAATCGACAGACACTATAAAAGAGTCCCCAGGATCCATCATGGATCATCCTTCTTCCGCCCAGAAGTTGCATATCTCTACAGCATCTACCTGCAACTACATTCAAAGAGAGTAAATATGATCTCTTCTAATTCATTCTTGGAGAAGAGTCGTCCCCGCTTGATCAGTTGATCCGGAACAACTGTGCAAATCTATAAAGATTGATCGGTGGATTTTCTCCTTGTATTGTTCCTTTAAATTCAAAACAGAAGACCACAACCGATTCTCTCTCTGTTGAACGCAGAACCATCTATCTCATCCCTCTCTGCCCGTCAAACCATTGCAAAGCCATCGTCAACCGCCGCTGCCGCAGCACCATCGTCGCCGCCTTCTTCTCTGTTGCCGTTTACCAAGACAAAGAAACGAAAAAACGAAACCTCTATTTCTGCCATCAACCCGCTAGCAACCACCATCGTTTTCGTCACCGTCGGCATCCCGTGCACGGAACTGATCACCATCGCCACCATTGCTCCTTTGCTGCTGCCGCAACTCTCTCTTTCCCTCTTTCTCTCAGGGCATCAATCTGTCCCTTGATCCTCAACTAAATCGGGTCCCCTTAGTTGGACCCAATTCCGATAGAATATTCATTTGCCTCCCCTTGGTTCAATCCGATCTTGTTAGTCCTCTCTTCCTCTGCGTTTTACCCTTTTGATGCACAAAAAAGAATCGTGACCTAGTGTTAGCGTTGGTTGGACTCAATCGGATCCTATTAACGAGACCCGACCCAAACACATATCAGATGGACTTTGTTACTGAACCATTCATTTGATCTGATTCATTTCTATCCCCCCCTCTATCTGATCCATTCCTCTCGAATCAACTAATTCTAAAGTTCAAAACCCAAATCCATCCCAAATTAGATCCCACTCAATTTGAATCTGATTTAAAATTTGATCTAATTAAGTTCGATCATAACCCAAATTTCAACCCATTTTGAGGACCATAGCCCAAATACCTTAAGATTGGATTCAATTTGATCTTGTTATTGAAAACTCTTTTTTTTCAATTGGATCCAATTGAGTCTAACCTTATACTCAATTCAAAATCATTTCATATCTTATCCAAAAATTTAGGTGGTAGGTAGCAAGTCTCACATCTTAAATCTCATATGGATACCCAACTCAAGGAATTCATATTTATTGAATACAAACAACTTGGTACCATTGAAGATCTTGCTCAGCAAAGCAAGAAAAACTGTACGGACTCACATCAAGCCTCAGGAGGAGAACATTAAGAGATACTCCACTTTTGAAGTTTGCTCCTTAATTACTTCTCCTTTTCTTATTCCTATTGCGAGGATCACATCATACATCTACGTTCTAGAGAGGTGAGCATCTCTTTCATAGGAGAGACGCACTAAATGAGTGCCTCTCTTCAGCGGGAGACGCACATTTTTATACAAGAAGAGACGCATATAGACTCTTTTGATATAGAGACGTTGACCTCATGCATCTATATAGAAAAAGAGAAGCACGTAGACTCATCTCTGTTTTAAGTGAGATGAGCATCCCATCCGTCTTGTTCGAAAAAAAAGTCGACAAAAAATTGTGAGAACCTGAACCTCACGAAATGCCACTCAAAGATGGAGAGAGCAAATGAGAGGGGAAGAGAGAGTACTCGGTCAGTGAGAGAGGGAGGCGATAGAGAGAATACAGTGAATACGACAATGTGAGAATGGTAAAAGGAAAAATAGGGTATGCACTTAGTAATTAAGGGTATGGGAATGTATTTCTTAGTATTATCAAATTTACCCTCTTTAATCTTTCTATGTGTGTCTTTGTGCATGTGTAGAAGATATAAGGTAGGGTACGGGTATACAGATCTAGAAAATAGTGTTTGAGGGGGTGACATACATTTTTCATCGTGTTAGGGGTCTAAGAATGAATCTCAACCATATATTCACTGTAAAACGTAGGTTTTACCTTAAATTTTCAAAATTTTAAGGGGGCGGCTGCCCTCCACCCCTCCATGTAGATCTGCCATCGGGTATACCCAGCCCTAACCCACTCCATTACCATGGCATTAAGTATTTAGGTGTCCCTTTCTTATAGAGTTAAGTTAAATGAGTATGCTATGATACTAGCCTCTTGTCCAGAAGATGCAAAGTTGAAACGGTGGTGGGAGAAGCCCATTTCGATGGTGGGTTGCCTAGTTTTTGATCAAATTGTTAATGTCTTCCTTTGCCATATACTTGAAGATGGATTTCTTGGCAACAAAAGGAATGGTGGGTTAACTGTAAAGAATAAATATAGCGAATTTTCTATAATGGCAGAGATGAAAAAACAATTATCCATCTTTTGAAGTGGGAAGCTGTTTGCAAGCTGTATGAGGAGGGTGGCCTAAGGCTAAGGTGTATTGAAAACGTCTAAAAGGACTGTTGACAAAAAAAAAAAGAAAATACATGGAAGCTGGTTTCACATAATCCCTTGTCCATGGTGCAATTCAAACCTCTAAAAGAAGGTACTTAGAAGCGGGTGGGACATGCCGAGGCAGGGATATGAATGGAGTTGGAAGATAATAAAGAATTAAGGGTGTCTGGTTCGTGGGGTTGGGCTACTCGTACTAGAACTGCGTGCTTAAGCTTCCATGGGCTCGTAATCATGATTGTGAGGAACTATGATTCCGTATTTGATTCACAAATAATGCTGGCATTTGGATTTTCATACAACATGAGAGAGAAGGGAGTGCTTTGGTTTTCAATTTTATGAACTTTTCCATGTAAATATTTTTGACTCAAATTAGTCCTACATAACCATAGTTTGATGTTGGTGATGGGTTTCACATTTAATACATAATCAAACTTTAAAGTGTAAGCAAAAAAATCAAGGACAACTTGATCATGTCAGCGAGTCCCATACATCACAATTCAAAAGTTTGTGGATTTCAAAACTGAATGATTGCATGACTTTAACCACATACCCGAATCACTGGCTACGAGGAACTCTCGGTCATGACCTTTATCGGAAGGATAAGCAGCCAAAGCGGTAACTTTCTTTGTAAATACAGATTTTGTTTTTTTAGACTTTTACATGTAATAGATTATCAACTTATTCGTTGGGAATACATGTCCGTGTCGTCCTCCTCTCGGTCTGAAGAGGCATGATTGACGAACAAAAGTTCACATTTACTCTTTTTCGTTGCAACGGGGAAGCGTGAGGGAGTGCGCATATCGCGGGAATCGAACCCACATTATGCAACTTGTGAAGTTGATAGCTCTTCCAGGTGGGTTAATGCCCTAAGTGCCTTGACCGAGTCCCACGTTGTCACCAATGCCTTCAGAAAACCCACGAAGTTTCACCGTATCGTGTTGGTCTCATTTAGAGCGTCATATTCGGGATAACAAGGTGATATCAAGAGAGAGAGAAGATATTTAGGGTTAGGGCATCATATCCGGGAGAGCAGGGGAGAGAGTGAGAGAGAGCATGTCTAAGGCGTACGGTTCTGGAGGCGGAGATTCAGCCGGTCCGCCACGAGGTGGTGGTGGCTATGGCGGCAGAGGCGGAGGAGGAGGCGGGGGCTATCAGCAGCAGCGAGGTATTTTAGGGTTTCGTTGCTTTCTTTTGTTTTGTCCTCTGCTTTTATTTCAGGGAAAAGCCGCAAAGATTTGTTCCTGCTGTTCAGGTGGCGGCGGACATGGAGGCGATGGCGGTGGATACGGCCGCAGTGGCGGCGGCGGTGGAGGATTCGATCGCGGCGGCGCTGGTGATGGCGGTGGTTATGGTCGCAGCGGGGGAGGTGGTGGTGCATTTGATCGCGGCGGAGGCGGTGGTGGCGGTTTTAGAGGGGGCCGCGGCGGTGGAGGTTCCGGTCGTGATGGCGATTGGCGTTGCCCTGATCCCGGGTACTCATTCTATTTATAGATTTGCAACCCCCGATATTCTGTTTCTTTTTCTAACACAAAATTAGGGAACTCATTGCAGGTGTGGGAATCTAAACTTCGCGAGGAGGACAGAGTGTAACAAATGCGGTTCCCCTAATCCTGCTGGATCTAGTGACCGTGGAGGTCCTGGAGGCGGCCATAACAGAGGGGGAAGTGAGAGAGGAGGTGGTTATGGTGGGAATCGCGGCGGTCGCGGTGGTGGTGATGGTGGCGGTCGGGCTTATGGTGGTGTTTACGGTGGTCGTGGTGGGGGTTCTGACGGTGGTGGATATGGTAGTGGCGGTGATGGTGGCAGGGGTAATTATGGTGGCGGCGGTGGCAGATTTGGTGGTTCTTCTTATGGTAGCTATGGAACAGACGATGAGTCATACGGTCAAGTTCCACCACCTGCACCGCCTTCTTATGGTGGAGGGAATTACCAAACGCCACCCATTGGTGCGCCTCAGAGTTATGGTGCCCCTCCTGCTCCGGTACCACCAAGTTCTTTTGGTACTGGAGTTCCACCTCCTGGTGGTTATGGCGCTCCTCCTAATGCCCATCCAGCACCAAATAGCTATGGCGTTCCGCCAGGTGGTGGTGCGATTCCGCCATCTGGATATGATAATTATAGTCAAGATAATGTGGGCGGTGGCTATAATGCACCAAGGCCTGTTCCGGGCCGGGATGACCCACGTGGTTATGGCGCCACTGTTGATACGCCTGTTAAGGTGAAGCAATGCGACGAGAATTGTGGAGACACTTGTGATAATTCTCGTATATATATTTCAAACTTGCCTCCTGATGTAACCACGGATGAATTGAGAGAACTCTTTGCAGGGATTGGACAGGTATGTCTTTCCTGTTATCTTTGACCCTAAGAGTAACGTTGAGGTGCCCTTATGAATGCTTGTTTTGGTATTTCTTACATGTTTGCATTTGATGTTAGTTGCTTCATTCATGAATGGAAAGCTTCCTTTGTTGTCGGGGCTTCTATTAGTTGGTGGCTTTTTCATTGATTCTATGAGACAATCCATGTGTGTTGAATTTCACCCTGTGTAATATTTTTTTGTTGTGAATTTTAGGTAACGTGGTTTGATTATTTGATTAATTTCAGGTTGTTTAACATTTTTAGTGAATTCTCGGTTGATTAGGTCTCCTTGTGAAACCCAAGATGCAGAATCATGAGACTTGCACTCCTCTTCTATTGTATGACTGTTTATCTTCTAGGTTTTCATCTTTAATTGGTGAAACAGTGCAAAGATCCAGGAGTTTGAAGTCCATGTCCTGTTTTAACATTAATTGTGCAATCCCCGTGGTTTTATAAGGTGCCTTATTAGCTAGTTTAGGGTCATAATAGTACCAGCCTGTTAGTCATGTCATTATGTTTTTAGCTGGTTATTACAGTGATAGATGTGGTACACAAGTGCAAGCTAATATTCCAAGTCTAGAAATGGGGGTATATAGTTCGCCCTCAATGATATGATGTATCACAATTTTTTGAAAGTAAAAAAATAAAAAATTCCCGAACAACAACTAAGCCTTTTCCCATACTAGATGGGGTTGGCAATATGGATTCTTTGTTTCCACAAAGCCCTATCATAATTTGTAGAATCCATGATAAATAGTTCAACAAAGTATTACGCTGGCTGTTGGAAGCCTAACGCAACCCTCCTCCTTTATTCGGGCTTGGGACCGGCCATGCAAGTGTGATCCCTTACATGGGCGGAATTAAAAAATTCCAAAACAAATTCAAAGAAAAGAAAAAAACTCAAATAATCTAAATACTTTTTAAAATCTAATACTAATGACAAAAACCTGCATATGCAAAACGAAAATAACAGAAACAAGTCTACATGATTAAGTAAAATTCATAATTATTTAATAAACCATCCAAATTCTAAATACTAAACAAATCATACTTGAATAACAATTAAGACAACAACAACAACAACAACTAAGCCTTTTCTCATACTAGATGGGATCAGCTACTTGAATAACAATTATGACACGAATATCATTAACTTACAAATGATTTGCGATGATATAATAAAAGGAAAAAGATGAACATATTAACAAGTTACTTGATCAAAGGAAACAAGTCTAAGTGACAAGTAGTATGTAGTGGAAGTAGATATTACATGGCACAACATGCAACTTAAAATGTTAAGGTTCCCATTATGAAGTTCTCAATTTCAAACATGAAAATTAGGATCAATCAGATAATCAATCCTCTTCTTCTCCATCATCTTCATCTCTAAGTCCAAACTCCCCATCATCATCATCATTCTGTTGTTGTTCAACCCCTTCCAAGTTGATCTATCGAAAATCTTTCTTGAGAAGCACATTCCTTTCTTCCTCTTGGACCCATTCCTTCAATCATTGAATTGTTCAATGCTAATATAGTTCAATTTTTATTCTTGGTACCTTCTTGATCTGTCTAGAATTAAACTTAGAAAACTTGATGAAATGAATTATTTACCCGACATGGACACACTAACGACACGGGGATGCTTGGTCGCTTCACATTTATGATCCAGCCGGGTGTGCTTCTTTACATGTACATGCCTAAGGAGGCCCAACAAGTGGTATATGTTCAACTGGTAATTTGTATCTGTTTTAAGTGGTTGTCCATACATGCATCTGTTTTAAGTGGTTGTCCATACATGCTCACAAATTGTCTTCTTTCCTTTCATGTTGTCTCTAATAGCCTGCTTTGTCCTATCGTTTAATAGAATAACATATAGATAGCTTCACACTATTTTGTCAATCTCACCAATGGGATTTTCTCAACAATTTTGTTCACGAGTCTCAAAAATCCCAAAGGACTATATCTTGAATTTCTATTACCTTAATGGTTATCTTATGTTGCTGCAATTGTGAGAACCTTTGCATTCATTTGCTAAGTCACACAGACACTTCTAAGAGTTGGAGTGTCGACCTCGACACGGGTGCGACATCGACATCGGCCATCGTGTCGGTGTGACATGGCAAAAAAATGCATTTTTTTTTTGTAACTCAAGGTTATGCCGTCTATGATGTATTTATCCTGGAGAACCCGATCAAAGAGGGAGTAATTTGTGAAGACGATGAAACCGAAGCCTCTTAGTCGACTCGTGGCCTTATCTCCCATGATGACCACCTAAGTTACCTCACCATAGTTTCCCAAATGCTCCTTCAGCTTGTCTTCCATCATCTCCCATGAAACTCCGTTGATGAACCTAGAAAAATATCTTAACGCGGACCTTCTTCACTTCCTTTTTTTGTGGATATTTCACGCTTCAAAATCTGGTATCGATTTTGAAGCTCGGGTCTTTTTGGATAAATGGGTCTGGATAGTGAAGATTGATTTGTGTATTATGATGAAATTAGTAGTTGTTTACGGTTTATGTGTTTTGCTTTAATATAAAGTTGTGAACTTGCTATTGTCATATACTTATGTTAATTGATGTCTCACTTGTTGTAGCTTGAATATTGTATATAATATATTATATACCCTAGTCGTGTCGCCGCACCCAAAATTTTTGAAATTTGCCGTGCCCTCACCCGCACCTGCACCCGTGTGACATAGTTCATTTGATTGGAATATTTATTTTAGTGTTCAACTTTGCACCTTTGCCATTCATTTGAACGAATTATTTGTTTTGGCCTTCATTTTTGCTTCAAACACTCTGTACACCTAAAACATTTATAGCAAAATGAGTAGTTGTTAGACGAATGAATTCTACCCCACTTGTATATCTCCTCAAACAACACAGATGCATGATGAAACTTCAATTGCTCTCTTTACCTCATCCAACTGGCCAATATGCTCAAACATGGTGTTTATAGTTTGTGCTGCACAAGGCGTCTTAAAAGGTGCCATAGGTGAAGTCAAGTCCTTTCTAGCTAACCTGTGTTAGTTGCAAAGTGTGATGATTTGGACAACATTTTTAGATCCATTCTTTGAAACTACTTTGTCAAATAATTCTCTCAAAAAATCTGCATTATGGTGCTCTACATACTTCCTAGAGATTCTAAGAACATAAGGCTCTTAGAACACGATATGAGGAAGTTTAGTAAGACCTTTACTTTCACTATTTATTGAACCACCAGTCATGAGGATGTGCCCTCTCTCCTTCACTCTCAAACCAACACGCTATTCTTGCATTTCTGCAATTGTTTTATTTAACAATGCCCCTCTTAATTTATGGTATGAGGGGCACCTTATGGTCAAATGGCATCCATCATTGCCTAAACAATAGAATGAATTAACCAGATTGAATAGATCACATGCATCATAATGCCATCTTCCAACTAGAAGATCTGCTTAATGCATCAAGTTGTAGTGGTGTGAATCACCTTATGGTCAAATGGCATCCATCATTGCCTAAACAATAGAATGAATTAACCAGATTGAATAGATCACATGCATCATAATACCATCTTCCAACTAGAAGATCTGCTTAATGCATCAAGTTGTAGTGGTGTGAATTTCAGCCTGTGAACCAGTTCCAGCTTTAGAGGGAAAAAGAACGAATGTCAAATGGTGCAGATCCTCGAGAGGTTCTTACTGGTCTTTCCCTCTATTGATTTTCTCTTTCATAACCCTCTCTACTCATTGCAGCTGAACTTCCAAACTTTGACCCAATGCTGGGAATGTTGCTTTATGAGGTTCCTCTTGTATTTTTGCTTCTCTCTTGCCTTCTTTCAGTTATGCTCCTCCCTAATGCTGTCACTACCATTTAACAACCTTAGGTGCCTATGTTTTTTTTTGCCTGTGTTAAAACATGATAATTTAGTATTAGTATAGACCATCTCTAATGATTCTACCACATAAATTACACTTAACCTTAAGCTTACTCCTCACCACCACAAATCATTGCAATCAGAGTACTAGAATATCTCGACTTATTTATACTAACATCTTTCTTCCAAAATATCACTCAAGGTCTCAAACTCTTAAAATACATAAAACGCTGATTAATAGCTCAAATGTGAAGAAATGTGCAAAGAATCTCGTTGCATATCTAAGAACCTCAATGGTAAAAGCTTTGAAGTTTGGGCCAATGGTGCCAAACCTAGTCCACTGCATGTCTAAGAAAACAGAATCTATCAGTTAGAAAAATATGTCAAAGCAGCTCCATCACATATCTAAGAAGAAAACAAAATGTCATAAAAGAAATAAGAGCGACCAGCTTATACAAATGTAAGCCATGCATACATTTTATGTTAAGTTGATTCATTATCTCCCCATCTCTTGATGTATGACTTTTGCTACTTTTACATCGAGAATCAACATATTGCGTGGCCAATTATGCCTCTTCAACCTTACCATCCATTTTGAACGTAAACCTACTCCACCACATATCTAAGAAGAAATTAAAGTATGTTGGTTATAAAGTAGAAATAAGAAAGTTCATCTTATAAAATTAAGCCAATTATAAATTTTAGTTTTATTGGGTTCATCATAGAACCAGGCTTTCGACAACCATCGTAAAACTTTGTCTGTTTTTTATACTATGGATTATACAAATTATAAGCATTACAGTGGGGTGTCCCCTCTTAGCGATGCACTATAGAGCCCGAATGCAATGAAAAGTAAGCAAGGGTCTCTATATTTTCGCTCGAATATAGTGAATCAATTGCAGAGAACGTTCCCACATCATAGATGGGTGTGGGTAAAGAAGTGTTAGTCCTGCTACATTGCCACTCGAATGTAGTCAACAAATTGCAGAGAGAGTCTCTCCATTTTTAGCATGGACCAATGTGGGGGTAAGGAAGCTAGTGCTACATAATAAGATTCATATTGGTTCTTGGAATATCAGAACATTATCCGGTAAGCTAATGGAGGTGATAGATATTATGATTCGGAGAAAGATTCATATCCTATGCAGTGTTGTTCGACGCATATCGTATCATTGTGTATACTAATTTAATACTAAAAAATTAGTAAAAATCCAAAAAATTCAGAAAAAATAGAAAAAATCTAATAATTGCAAAAAATTCATATAATGCAAAAGTTTAGTACATTCATTATTCAATAATTGAAAAAATTTACATATTTTAAAGCAAAAAATAAAATACATTTACATTTACATATTATAATCAAGATCATTAACTAAATAATTTTCATCTTCTCCTTGCTAAAGGTCCTCACCACCTTCTACTTCAAAAGAAAAAATCTCCTAGATGATGTTGCGCTCCTTCCAAATTAATTCGTGTAATGTTTTCTTTGTTTAGGAGTGCATTTTCTTCGTTATCTTCCATAATCTGCTCCTCTAATATATCAAAATTATTCAAACTTATTGGATCAAATTGGTTTTCTTCTCTATTTAACTTTTTTAATTGCCTAAAAGAAAGAAAGAAAAGTAATTAGTAAATAACATTAACAATTGAAGTCAAACAAAATATTGAATTGAATCTTTAAATAGTAACTAATATAAGATTACCTTTGTAAGTGCCACATGTTACAAAGGATAAAAACTAAGTCATTGAGCTACTTATATTCCAACCACTTTTTTGTGTGGATGTGTACAATGACACTCTAATTAATTTCATAACCCGTTGCACTACAGGTTTGGCTCAAAACACTTAAAATCGCTAAGGTTTCGGCAATCACTTTGAAACCTATTCCACTAAACATTTGTAGAAAAAAATAAACATCATGAACTTAATCCATAATAAATATAAGATTTAAGAAACTTAAATACGAAGCTAAACAATTTACCTAGGCGCATATTAGTGCAGTTACGGATTGGTAAAGGAAACCCATCAAGTGAAGAGCATTATCATAGATCTCAATCTCTCGATGTATAACATCTCCTCTAGTCTCATCAGAGACTAATCTGTCTATACAATTAATGATACCTCGATTAACCTCACTGTCCCTTTTAAAGCTTGTTGGGGACCTTAATGTTGGGTTTATGTAATATGTTGCTGCATGAATAGGCTGATGCAATTGTTTGTTCCATCTATTATCTATAATGTTCCACATGGGCACATAAATGGTTTGATAAAGATAACCCATAGATGGTTTCTCCTCGTTATCAGTCAATCTCAAAACCTTCACTGAAGGACATATAACACTCAATAGTGTAACACATGCATTTTAAAATGTACTGGTGAAAGTTGTCTCTTAGATCTCATTTAACTTTCTGTTTCTTTTATTTTGAGGCAATTATGAAAATTATTGCTACTAATCTAAGGAGATTATTTTCTTAAAGGCCTGCTTTTGTCTTAAAATGCTCTGTACAAATAAGAAATTAGTTGCAAACCGAGTTGCATTTGTATAAAGGAGCTCTACACCATCTATATATCTCCTCATCATACATAATACAAAGGTATGGTTGTAGAAAAATTTGGTGATATCTTGACAACATTTAGTTGTTGCTTTTATCTCATCCATCTCACCAATATCCTCAAGGATGAGATCTTAATAATGGGTTGTCCATGGTATCCAATAGAAAGTCTCATAAGTATCTGCTAACTCCTTCCCAACTACTTTATAGTTAGATGCATTATCTGTAATGAATCAGACTATATTCTTTAGCCAAACTTCGGATATCACCTTATCACCTTATCCTCTGACATGTCTAAAGATCTCAAAAACATAAGGTCTTTAGTATAGTAGAGAAGAAAATTTAACAAAGTCTTTTCTCGCCTATCTGTTCATCCATCTGTCATGATAGTGCACCCAGTTTCTTTCCATTACTCTTTCAAAGTCGAACAATATTCTTGTACTTCAAGGACAATCTTATCTAATAGCTTTTCTCTCAACTTCTGATAAGAGGACATCTTGTTTCCTGGACCGATATTACCAATTGTATCTGTCATTGCTTGAAAATGAAAATTGTTTGTTGCATTAAATGAAATGTATGCATCATAAAAGTATCCGCCCATTGCAAGGTTTGCCTGCTCGTGCAATTGTTATGAAGCCATAATAACACGAATTCCAGGTTGATAACCATGTGTATTGTTAGGAGGAAAAAATGACTATATGCCAGAAGAAACCCTTCATCTTCTACCACTTCTACTTGCAAAATCTTCAACAACCCTCTTTCCTCTGGTTGATGGTCGAGAACTACTACTACCAACCTCTGTTCTATTATCAGAAGGAATACTATCACCCAATCCAATAAATCATCATGCTCTTTATCAAAACATCTTTAAATCATCCTTCTGTTGTCTCCTCTAATGTATGCTCTCAATAATCTGTAGACATTGCCATTTAATGATTTTTGCTAACGTGTAAAGAACAACTTCTTTTGTAGTCCTGTTAGGTGATGTTTCAATCGTGAAATTCCACTACTAACCACATTCTCACAAAACAAACATTTTATCTTCACTATGTTTTTCTCAATTACTGTACCACACTTCCATGCCAGATCATTAGACCCATATTGGGAGTCTCTAACACCCTTCTTGCCATCTCAATTGAATACTTTAATACAATAAAAAACCTGAAAATAAAAGCACTTCATAAATACCTAATCTTCACGTGACTCAATTAGAATGTCTCTCACTTCACAAATACAATAAATATAATATCCATGCACTTCGTAACTTCATATTTTGTCATTCAAAAAAAGAAAAGCGCAAATAATTCAAAAAATAACAAATACAAAGATCATATGTTTAACGAAGATAAACATAGGATTATATCGTATCGTACGATACAATGCGATACGGATTACAATGATCCTATATTTATAAGAGACAAAGTGGGTTGAAGAAAAAGCAAAGCAGATTGAGGATACATGTTTTAAATTATGGTACTTAAGAAAGAAAAATGCTCGAAACGGAATTGTTATTATCGTAAATAAAGATTTGAAGGATAGTGTAGTGGACATATAATGATATGGTGAACGAATCATGACATGAAAATAATGTTAGGAGTCGAGGTTTTAAATATAGTATGTGCTTACACATCCCAAGTAGGATCAGAAGATAGTATAAAGATTGCTTTTTGGGAAGAGTTTAGATAAGATGATTGAAAGAATTCTACAGAGGGAGATGATTTGTTTAGGACGAGACTTAAATGGACAATGATTAGGATATCAAGGTATGCATGAAAACTTTGGTTTTGGAGATATAAATGAGGAAGGTAGGGGTTTTTAAATTTTGCTATGATATTTTATCTCTTTATAGTCAATACAATCTTAAAAAACGAGATGAACATTTAATTACTTATAAGAGTGGCTTATCACAAACACAAATTGATTATTTTGTTATAGGAAGAAAGATAGATCGTGTTGTAAAGATTGTAAGGTAATTCTTGGAGAAAACTTAACCACCCAAGATCGACTTTTAATTTGTTGATTTACATGTAAAAAAGTGGACAAAGAAGGAAAGAGTTCATCGAGCTATTCAGACTAAATGGTGGAACCTCAAAAGCGAGAAAGAAGGTATATTTAAACATAAAGTCCTTGAAGGAGATGCTTGGAATTATGTTGCTACACCCTTGTGATATGTGAAACAATATGGCTATTCATATTAGGAAAGTAGCAAAAGATGTGTCAGGTGAATCTAAGAGAGGTGTATTGGCACAAAAAGAGGTTTGGTGGTGGGGTGAAGTGGTGCAAGATAAAATCAAGGCAAAGAGTAAAGGCAGCAATGATGGACTGCCACACATTACAAAATTAATCTATAATCATTGATTTGTGTTCCATAAAGTGAGGATATACAGGTGGATCAAAACTTAAGTATACTACATCCACACATTATGCTACACACTTATTGTCGACACAAAGTGTTTGAAACAGAAAAGGAAGAAGCATTAGCAAATATTCAGTTCAGATATACGGCAAATGTTTGTGTAGTCAGTAGTCACGACAACATAATCAAAACATGGCAATTTAGAGATGGTTTAGCAATTTAGAGATGGTTTAAAGAGTTAGTTTTGGAACACTTACCTAAAGTTATTGAGAATAATAACCCCATTGATGCATGCTTTGGGATTTCCTAACGGCAAGAACCAATAAGTCATTGGTTATGAGGCAAAGGCGGCTACAAGAGAGTACTTGAAGTGTCGGAAAAGGAAGTACAAGCCTATATGCACGATCACTTTGATAAGGGTTTAGCTACATCAAGCTATCCAAGCTACATGTTATCTCACCTACATCCTATACATGCATTCTCCTACATTAAGAAAAGAGGTTACTCAAGGCGTTATTTAATACATAAATGTGGTGATTCTCGATTTTAAAGTAGTAAAAGACATACATCGAAGAGATCGAGACATATGGTTCTTTTCATTTGATAACCTAATTTGTGTAGCCTTGAGGAAACAAGCCTACTTGCAGTTGCAATGAAGGATTGTTCTGTGATAACAATAACAAGTAAGCCTTTTCCCGTACTAGATGGGTCGGCTACATGGATTCTTTGTTTCCATAGAGTCCTATCATGTGTCATGTTAGCAGTTAACTCAACATAAGCGAGATCATTCTTTATTGTTTCTTTCCAACACTTTTGTGGTCATCCTCAACCTCGTTTAATACTTTCAAAATCTAGTTTTTCATACCTTCGTATAAGTGCTTCTTTTGATCTTATTTCTATATGTCCAAACCATCTTAAATGATATTCTCTAATTTTATCCTCTATTTGTGCCACTTTCAATTTGTTTCTAATAACCTCATTGTGTATACGGTCTTTCCTTGTATGACTACTCATTCATCTTAACATCTTCATTTCAGCCTCATACATCTTTTGTACATGTTGATGATTAACTAGCCAACACTCACAACATGTTGATGATTAACTAGCCAACACTCACTACCATAAAACATGGTAGGTCTAATTAATGCTAACATTCTACATGATACGGTCTTTCCTTGTATGGCCACTCATCCGTCTCAACAACTTCATCTAATTTTATCCTCTATTTGTGCCACTTTCAATTTGTTTCTAATAACCTCATTGTGTATATGGTCTTTCCTTGTATGACCACTCATTCATCTTAACATCTTCATTTCAGCCTCATACATCTTTTGTACATGTTGATGATTAACTATCCAACACTCAAAACCATAAACATGACAGGTCTAATTACTGCTAACATGACTTAATTTGTATCTGATAACCTCATTGTGTATACGGTCTTTCCTTGGATGACGACTCATCCAGCTCAACATCTTCATTTCTGCTTCAGACATCTTTTGTACATGTTGATGATTAAACTACCCAACACTCATAACCATAAAACATGACAGATCTAATTCCTGCTCTTCCCCATTTTAACCAACATACATTAATTCTATACATAACATCTCCATCAATTCTTCCATCACTCTGGAAAATTGACAATAGGTATTTAAAACTTTTCATTTGGGATGCAATGTGTGCCAATTTTAATTCTATAGAAATATTATTTCTGTGGTCCTACAGATTTATCAACCTTTATATGTTTAGGAGCCTCTTTAGCTTCATTCTTTTGAATACGTCTGTAGAGAATGTGGTTTATGTACTTTTCTTATTTGACTAACTCTCCTAAGCTAATACTAACATCTTTTTTTTTTAAAGATTATAAAAATAAGTTTTTCATCTATTTTTATATCATCACTTGCCACTAATATTTTCTCATCCTTGTCGTTGATCCATCTAACAAAATTAAGATCATTAGTATTCTTATTTCTAGCCCTAGCTATCCTAAAAATATCTGTTTCACCTCTTTTGAATTGGGCTTTTTATATAGATCTTCAGCTTTTGCTTCACTCACTCCCTTTTTCGCATCTTTCTTTGCTTTTTTATAAGCTTCTAAAGTTTCAATAGTCTTCTTAGCACAATGTAATTTGTAATACCCTTAGGTCTATACAGTGGAGCTGCATAAAGTGTCCAATAAATGGTTTCTTAAATATCAACCAAGACTTTTTCAGCTAACCATAGTTGAATTACTGGTGACAATTTGGGTCACATTTTAGGTCCTTACTCCGAAACCACCTTCTTATATTTCTCTCTATACATGTGCAGTGTGATGTTCAGCTGCCAAGTCTAGATATTTTGAAAACATAAAACTCGTAGGATATTATGCAAGGAAGTTTAATAAAGTGTATTTTCGCCTGTCTCAGCTATCTTGTACATCTATGGTCCATGAGTGGTGCATCTAGTCTCCTTCTGTGACTTCTCCATGTTCTTTAGAAAGGATTGGCTGCTTTAAATAAAACATGTGTACCATAAACATGCTCTAGTTGCAAGATTTATCTACTCAGTGAAACGTGTCGGTCATAACTCACAAAGTTCAGGTTGCGAAAGGAGGTTTGGTTGTAGGAGGGAAAAAAGAATGAATGCCACCATAACGTGCAGATTCCAAGGGATTCTTATGTTTATACTTTTATTTTTTATCCCCTCTTTCCTAACTTTGCTCTATTTGCTGCATTAAGAACTACTAACTATCAACCCAATGCTTCTTCTAGGAATGAAAGAACTTTTGGTGGTCAAATTTTCTTATTGTTGTGTTAGGTGTTGTGATTTTTTATTATGGAGAAATGTGATTTTTTTACGACATTCTTTAATAATGATTTTCTGGAAGCCTTTGTTTGAAAGGATGGGGTTCCAGATGCTTGGGGGGGTTGATGCAAGCATTGAAGAGGCTGTCAGGCTTCTTGCAGATTACCTTTATCTGCTTGTAGGTTGGAAATTTCCTCTACATACAACTCTCTCTCTCTCGATCAAAAGAGAGAGTCTGAGATGCACTTTCTAAATCTACCTTTTTTTTAAAAATGGTTTGTGTTACACGTTAGAATATGGTTTTGCTGATATCAGATGTTTTTGCTTAGCTGCCATGTTATGTTTTATGTTTGTATGGGGATGCATGATGCTAATATTTTCTTTTCTTTAATTTATTAGGATAATATTGTTATGTCTATATGGATATTTTGCACATTGTAGAGTATGTGTTAAGTGTAAATTTAGTTTGTTCAACCTGTCAATACCTAGCCTCCTGCACTTTTTTTTGAGTATGTGCCATGTTTTATGCACCAATCATGGCTGTTGGATGCACATACAGACAAGGAACTTTATTGAACTTCCTTGTATATTATCCTAAGGGTCTTGAAAATTGTGATTTTAAAATCTCTAGACTTGTTAGTTGAATGTCATGCTGTATCTTGCGTTCTTCCACGACTTTCTCATACTCATTCACTTCTGCAACAGTCTAGTCTAACATCTTTCCTCTCAACTAAAGATAAAAGGCATCTTTTATCTTTGTCCAATGCTGGTAATGGCATCTACTGTTCCTTGAGAATAAAAATTTGGCTGCAATGGATATAATCAATCCATCATCAGTGATCTTCCAATCACAAGAATTACCTATCCAGTCAAATTTTCAGTCATAACACACAAAATCCCGGTGGGAGAGGGGTTTCGTTGTAGGAAGAAAAAAAGAATGAATGCGAAAACTTGTGGATTTCAAGGAGGTTCTTCTTATGCCTCTGCCGCTTTTACTTCTTATTCTGTCTTTTCTTTCTTTGCCCTATCCATTGCATTAGAACTACCAGCTTCCAACCCTATCCTTCTTCGAGGATTGAAGAACTTTATGGGGGTGATTTTCGTTCTTGTTGTCTAAGTGGTGTTGTGGAGGAAGGTTAACTTTTGCCCGACCTTCTTGAATAACAATCTGGAACCTTTATTTGAAAGGATGGTGTTGCAGATGCTTTGGGGTCGATGCAAACATTTAAAGGAGGCTGTCAGGCTTCTTGCAGCTTCCCTTTATCTGCTTGGAGTTTGGAAATTTCCTCCAACATACAACTATCTTTTTCTCTGTTTCTTAATGAATCGGAAGATTGAGAAACACTTTCTAGATCTGTTTTTCTGCTTAGATGGTTTGTATCACATATAGAATATGTTATCCGGTACCAAATGTCCCATTTTTTATTAAGAAATTATAACAGAAGGAAGCCCCTCAGTTAGTAGTCTTAGATTAGGTGCCATGCTATGTTTTATGTTCATAGGATAATACAGGATGGTAGTAATTTCTTTTCTTTTCTTTATTAGGACTTAGGAGGGTAGCGTAACTCTTACTTGAATATTGTGCATTTTTATAGAGTAAGTTGAATTCTCCGCAGTTTGTTATACAGGTAGGCTGTCAATATCAGGGCTCTTGCTCTTTCACGAATTATCAACTTCCTGCTTTCACATCTCTGCCTCTTCTAGTCTCTCGTCTCCTCTGAATTATGCTCATTATCACTTATTGATACTGAAATTTAATAGTTCAGGGATTTTTATGTGTCTCGTGTTTGGCACAACGGTAAAGTTAGTTCCTGCTAAATGATGTTCTAATCGAGATACACAACCACCAGTGACTCATAAGAAAACATTTCTATTTGTGCCTACCTCGTCCCTACGTGCACCTTTGCCTCGTTGGATTACCAAAATGTTCTATTGATGACTCTTTTGCACGTGACATCTTTCTAAAGTATTACTCAAAGCTTAACATGTAAAAAAACAATGTCTTTATAATACCTCAAACTCATTGAAGAGTGCAAAACAGTGTGATGCAAGCACCCAAAATGCTTAAAATCATATTACTTCTTTTGGAAATGTGCAAATCTTCCCGTACAAGCAAAGTATGGAGGTGAAACATCCATTCGGATCCACGAGAAGTGTATGAGCCGAATCTTATAATACTGGCTGTATCATATGATACAGGCTGTTACATTCTAATATTTCGGATACTCTTGTACTAATTAACTAGTACCTTTTGACATATTATCTTTTTTCTTTTGGTTGACTATGTAGCTTTGTGGGTACAGCGTGCCGTAGAATCCAGCACAACGATGTACTTCTGCATACAACAACAACAACAAACAACAACAACTAAGCCTTTTCCCATACTAGACGGGGTCTGCTACATGTATTCTTTGTTTCCACAGATCCCTATCGTGTGCCATGTTAGCAGTTAAGTCCCAATAAGCTAGATCATTCTTTATTGTTTCTTTCCAACACTTTTGTGGTCGTTTTCTACCTCTTTTAATATTTTCCAAATTTAGTTTTTCTAACCTTCTTACCGGTTCTTCTTTTGATCTTCTTTCTGTCTGTCCAAACCATCTTAAATGATGTTTCTCTCATTTTATCCTCTATTGGTGTCACTCCTAATTTGTTTCTAATAACCTCATTATGTATACGCTCTTTTCTTCTATGACCACTCATCCATTTCAACATCTTCATTTCTGTCACAAACATCTTTTGTACATGTTGATTAACTGCCCAACACTCAGAACCATAAAAGATGGCAGGCCTAATTGCTGCTCTATAATATTTACCTTTTAACTTTAATGGTATCTTCTTATCACAAAGAATGCCAGATGCTCCTCTCCATTTTAACCAACCAGCATTAATTCTATGCGTAACATCTCCATCAATTCTTCCATCACTTTGAAAAATTGACCCTAGGTATTTAAAACTTTCCTTTTGGGTAATGCAATGTGTGCAAATTTTAATTTCTATGTCCTCTGAAGTAACCAAATGATCAAACTTACATTCCATATATTCTGTCTTTGTTCTACTAAGTCGGAGACCTTTGCTTTCTATTGTTTCTCTCCATAGTTCCAATTTTCTATTAACTTTTTCCTTAGACTCCTCCACTAATACAATGTCATATGCAAATAACATACACCAAGGTACTTCATCTTGAATATGTTTTGTTAACTCATCCATCACCATTATAAATAAGTATGGACTTAAAGTTGATCCTTGATGTAACCTAATATTAACTTCAAAGAAGTCTGTCATTCCTTCATGAGTCCTCACACATGTTTTTGCACCATCATACATGTCTCTTATAAGGCTAATATATGTCGATGGGATACCTCTTTTTTCCAAAGTTCTCCAAAGAACCTCCCTCGGTGCCCTATCATAAGCTTTTTCTAGATCAATAAATATCATGTGAAGGTCTTTCTTTTTTACTCTAAAATGTTCCATAAGACGTCTCAAAAGGTGAATCGCTTTGATAGTAGATCTGCCTGGCATGAATCCAAATTGGTTCTCTGTTGTACTTGATACTTGTCTTAACCTACGTTCGATAATTCTTTCCCATAATTTCATAGTATGACTCATTAACTTGATACCTCGATAATTCGCACAATTTTGAATGTCTCCCTTGTTCTTATATATGGGTATAAGTGTACTTGCTCTCCAGTCCTCTGGCATCTTTTGGTTTTTCCATATTTCATTAAATAGTCATGTGCGCCAAGTGATTCCTATGTCTCTTAGTATTTTCAAACTTTTATTGGAATATTATCTGGTCCTACCGATTTACCACCCTTCATATGTTTAAGAGCCTCTTTGACTTCATTCTTTTGAATACGTCGATAGAAATTGTGGTTTATATACTTTTCTGACTTGGCTAAATCTCCTAAACTAATACTAACATCTTTATTTTCATTAAAAAGATTATAAAAATAGTTTTTCCATCTATTTCTTATATCATCATTTGTCACTAGAATTTTCTCATCATCGTCTTTGATGCATCTAACATAATTAAGATCTTTAGTTTTCTTATCTCTAGCCCTAGATATCCTAAAAATATCTCTTTCACCCTTGAGTTTTTTATATAAGTCCTCTCAAATCTTAGCTTTTGCTTCACTAAAGGCCTTTTTCGCTTCCTTCTTTGCTTCCTTATAAGCTTCTAAAGTTTCACTAGTTTTCTTAGCATAATGTAATTTGTAACATGCCCTCTTTGCCTTGATTTTATTTTGTATTACTTCACTCCACTACCAAGCTTCCTTTTGTGCCGGTACACCTCCCTTAGATACCCCTAACACATCTTTCACCACTTTCCTAATATGTATAGCCATATTGTTCCACATATCAGAGGGTGTGCCAACATAATTCCAAACATCTCCTTGAAGGCTTTCTGCTTAAATATATCTTCTTTCTTGCTTTTGAGGTTCCACCATTTAGTCCGAGTAGCTCGATGCACTATTTTCTTCTTTGTCCATTTTTTTATTTGTATATCCATAACTAAAAGTCGATGTTGGGTGGTTAAGCTTTCTCTCAGAATTACCTTAAAATCTTTAACACGCTCTATCTTTTTTTCTACAAATAAAGTAATCAATTTGTGTTTGTGATAAGCCACGCTAATAAGTAATTAAATGTTCATCTCGTTTTTTGAAGATTGTATTGTCTATAAAGAGATCAAATGCCATAGTAAAATCTAAAATCTCCCTACCTTCCTCGTTTTTATACACAAAACCAAAGTTTCCATGAATCCCTTGATATCCTAATGCCTCTTTACCGACATGTCCATTTAAATCTCCTCCTAAACAAATCATCTCTCTTTGTGGAATCTTTTTGAAACACCTTATCTAACTCTTCCGAAAAAACTGTCTTTGTACTATCTTCTAGTCCTACTTGGGGTGCGTAATCACAAACTATATTCAAAACCTCTGCTCCTAATACTAATTTCAACGTCATGATTCGGTCACCATATCGTTGTATGTCTACTACACTCTCCTTAAAATATTTATTTATGATAATACCAACTCCGTTTTGAGCCTTTTCTTTACCTGAGTACCATAATTTAAAACTTGTATCCTCTATCTCCTTTGCTTTTTCTCCAACCCATTTTGTCTCTTGTAAGCGTAGAATATGAATCTTTGTCCGAATCATAGTATCTACCACCTCCATTAGCTTACTCGATAATGTTTTGATATTCCAAGAACCAATACGAATCTTATTATCTAGGACTAACTTTCTTATCCCCCGCATCCGTCCATAATCAAAATGCGGAGACACTCTGAAAATTTTTCACTACATTCGGACGACAATGTAGCGGGACTAACTTCTTTACCCACACCCGTTCATGATGTGGGAACCCTCTCTGCAATTGATTCACTACATTCGGGTGAAAATGTAATGGCCTTGCTTACTTCTTACTGCATTTGGGCTCTGCAGCACATCGGTAGGCGGGGACGCCCCAAAGCAATGCTCATAATTTTTGTAATCCATGTTATAAAAATCCGACGAAGTTTTACGTTAATTGTCGGAAGCCTAACACAACCCTCCTCCTTTATCCGGGCTTGGGACCGGCAATGCAAGGGTGATCCCTTACATGGGCGGAGTTGATGTACTTCTGCATGTTCATATAAAAATGTATGCATGTGCCTATACCCATCCTCTCACCCTTCCATGCCTGTATCATATCCCAGACCCACATGACATAGGCTTCAAACAAGAACGAAACTCATTATCACTTGTTTCATATGATATAGCTGGTAGTAATTTACATATCCATGTTCTGGTTTATCCTTTGGGCCAGAATATGGATAAAGAAGGAGATGGAGTCAAGTTTGAAGTTAGTTGATTCATATCAGGGAATGGTACTGTTGCAATTGCGATTGCAATTTTCCTGTGCATTTGGTTTCATATTTATCTTCTGCACTCTCCTATTCATGTCTTCTTATTTGGTAGTTTTGATTGACATTGTCTTTAGTTTTTCTAACATTCTTGTTTTGCTCATTTGTGAAGAAATGTTCCCTAGTTTCCCTTCTCACTCATTTAGAAAAAGATTTTGCGTATTTTCCTTTTGTACTTACGCTTTAAAGGAATGGCTTCCTTTTATGATTGTAGTTACATCCGAATTGTTTGACATTGTACTTGCATAAAAATATTTCACGATAACTTAAGCTGTTTACCAGATCACCAGACTCATGGGAGTCTTCCAGTTAATTCATATTTCCAAGTTTTCTTTATATTAAGAAAGAACAGACTTTTAGTTGCTTTTGACGGGATTCCAAGAACTCCGTTACACGTATTTTTTACATGTTCTAGATGAGTTGTATTTACATCGGTTCATTCTTATGTCACTGTAATAAATGCTACAAATTTGTGTGTGCCGTTTGGGGCACTTTGATATTTGTGGTTGATTAAAATTGATGATTTCACTTCTGCGTTCTCCATTATGATGTTGGTTAATTTTTCTTTAAATGTTCTGCAGTTCCCCTTGAGCCAGTAGATGTGTCATGTACACTTTTTGCTATCACAATTGTCAGAAAGTGGCAAGTTTGCTGTTGCTTTTTATTTCCCCCCTTTTCTCTGGGCTGAAAGGGTTGGGATGATGTTCCTCAGCCTGACAATTGAGTCACATCTTTTCTGATCTTCTCATACAGGTTGGGAGGATAAAACAGAAACGAGGGTACAAAGATCAGTGGCCTTGGAACATCAAGATCTACACTGACGATAGTGGAAACAGCAAAGGGGATGCGGTTCTGTCATATGAAGATCCTTCTGCTGCCCATTCTGCTGGTGGCTTCTATAACAGTGAGTTTGACGAACATAACCACTTCTCTAATGTTATGATCACTTTGTATTAAAACCTTAGTATTATCAGATTATGACTTGAGGGGATATAGAATCAATGTTGCAATGGCAGAGAAGTCTGCACCAAGGGCTCCTCCGCCTTCGTATGGTCATGGGTACGTGTCTTTCTGACTCCTTTTATGAGGGTTCTGTCTGTAACAGGGGGAAGCTTTTGTCGCCATCTTATTGCATGATACCATGTCTATCTTGATGGTTGTTTCTCTGATCCGTTAACTTCTCTGATTGTTCGGAGAAGGTGTTTTCTCATGGTTGTCTTAACTCTTAACCTCATGGAACTGCTTAAAAATCGTGTTAACAAATGATGGATTCTCCTGGAGGAATTTTCGTTAGCCATTGTCGATGAAGTAGGAAAACTACTTGCAATCTTGCTGGATATCTGTTGTAACTCATACAAAGAGTAATTATCAGATAATATCTCTAGAGAACCGAAAGGTTCTTGTCTCTTTGAGACAAAACTCATGGACTGATTGCAGTTTTTGTTAGAGTTTGCCAGATGTCATTTTGGTTTATTAATTCCTAAGTTTCTTTTTCTTCAAGAGCTATATATATGTACGAGGGGGTTTACTGCCTTGGTGGTGCATGGTGAATTATTTGATTTATGATTTTTCTTCTTCCGCTTTTTTTGTTGGAACCTGTTTCTCTTTAGTGGTCTTAATATTTGGGTGTTGCTTTACTACATATCCCTGACTTGAGCAATTTGGGAACAAATAGTCATTTATTATATGGTATAAGACATAGGTATAGATATCGTCTTCTGCAGTAACGCAGGGAACTGGTACCCATTCTGCTGATCTATTTACAAGGCTAATCAGCACATCAAAATCCATGCATATGTCCCTTCTTCTGAAGTTCCTATTGTGTGCGCAGCATTTTGGTTTTTACTACTACTGCAATGCATGCTTTCAAGTTTTATCTGGAGCTGTGTTAATCCTTCGGATCACTAGCTCTCTGTGTGTGCACGCGCGTGTGCGCACACGCACACGCATACAACTTTCATATGAGAATCCTGAGTGCTTATGCACATAACATTTTTCTCATAGATTTATCAGTAGTTCCAAATTGTCTCCACAAACAATTAAGTTTATAGATTGTGGTTTCTGCTAAGCAGGGGTAGAGGTGGCGGCTATGGTGGTGGAGACCGCCGCAGAGATAACTATAGAGATGGTGGTGGAGGAGGGGCTGACAGGCACCAGCGTGGTGGACATCGCTCTCGGCCTTATTAAATCATCTCCTCACTTTTGGAATTGTTCCTAAATTTCTATCTCATTGCATGTTCAAGTTGTATTTGAATGAGAGTATAAGGTAGGTTGGGCGCACCATGAAAGAAAAGGGACTTTTTTTTTTTCATTTTAGTTGTTGAAGGGGCTTTAGCTTGAGATTAATGGGCTACATGTGGATGTTCTTATAGAGGCAAGTGGATTACCTGGAATATGCTGCTTAGGTTGAGAATTGAGATACTCAGGTGAGTGCTGATTTTTAGTTGTGCATGGTGTTATGCTTCCTGTTCTCCTTTGTTTTTCATGCATTTATTCATTTACTATGTTTGTGTGTAACCCAACATGCGTGTGTTGCATATCTTTGTCCAACTAATTTACGTGGAGGAGCTCTAAAATGTTTTGACAATGTGTGACTTTTTATGTGTTGAATGGGTCGTTAGTAACAGAGGCTGGGAGAGGATGAATGCCCTCACTTTAGAGTACAGCCATCCCCGTCCTCAACAAGGAGGAGACTAAACTTATTAACGTAAAATAGCTTCACGGCAATGTTTTGACAATGTGAGGCTCCTTATACCCTGTAGGTAAGATATGGAGGATGAATATCTAGAACTACCGATCATATGCCAGCTACCATCGGCCTCGTCTCTCAGGAAATCTACAATTATTGATTTCAGAATGCTGGGAAGTTGCAGTGATTTCTGTTATAATCGACGAGGAGACAAAACTTTATGACATATTCTAGCTTTCTCCCGGTTATGTTTTCACACTAACTCCACGTAATGTTAGGTAAGCTATATGGATGACTAGGACTAGCATTCCATCTACCATCGTCCCTGTCTATGAGGAAATATACAATTAATGGTTTCTGAAAGAAGGGTGTAAAGTTTGGAAAGGTTCCTGGCTGGTGCTGACTAATTATTAACATGTCTTTTCCCGTGATACAATTGATCAAAATGTTTGTGAAAGCCAAGGGACTGGAAGAGACATGTCATCTTGTACTTCGTGTTTTGCCCTATGTAATGCTCATCGGTTCCCGTCATCTTGTCTTTTGACCTACAAGTCCAGCTATGTTGATGATACAAACAGGGCTGCCAACCTGAGATTGGGCTGAGTTTCTAGAATACTAAGTCCAAATTATCTATTAATTTCTGACCGTTTAAGATTGGGAAATTGGATGAGGCGGCTGTACTCTATATGTGGAGGAAAGGTTGTCACTTGGTTCCTCCTGTTTGTTCTCCTTTTGTCGTGTATCTGGGGAATATATCATTGTATTTTCTTCCCTAATGACCCGTTTTGTCCCTTGAATGTTTAAACTTCATCTCACTACGATTCTCTACTATCAGCTTCTAGCGGTTTGATCTGATTCTTGTATGGATGTGAAACGGGGATGATGGGCTCCTGTTTGAGTGAGATTGTCTATGGAAAGGGGTTGCCTGTCTTGCCATTTAAAAGAAGAAGATATATGCTTTGGCTATAACTTCGTTTCACTACTTAAATTGGGCTATGCTGTAACCAGACCTAGATAAAGTTCGTATACCCGCCTGGTCATGAAGTGCAGGTAGAGGTGTCCCAGAGATGCCTAAACTACTGTGCCTCATGTGATGCGAACCGAACCATTTATTGTCATTCCCTCGCAGCCGTAATTGTCGGCTGCATGTTTACTGGTTCTTAAATTTCTCGGTTCTAGGACCAAAATCGCTACAGTGATTTGATGATAATGGCCCCCTTAGTGATTGGCTCGTGTTTTTCAAGTTCATAATCGGCTGAAGAGAGTTATAATAGATTTATTTTATTCCTCAATGGAGACTAGTAATTAGCGAAAATTTTGAAAATTTTAAAACTTTAACGTGGCCGGTTAATCTTGAGCTCCCTATTTCTGGTGAAATTTTCTTAGTAGATCATGTAATTTACCGGATCTGACTTAATCAGATATGCAACTTGTAAACCAGAAAATGTGTGGATTTTGGATGCAGGAGAGATAAAAGTTGACATGGTAAACACATTAACAATGCAGTTGTTCATCCAGTCGTTGGCTGAACCGAGTTAACGAGATATGGTTTTCACACGCCAAATATAATTTTCGGATGTGGTAAATCAGCCATTGGATATCTCTGGTCTGTGGGTATGCTAGTGGGTTAACCTAACATGTTCTGGTGCATGGGAATTAGGGCTTTTGTTGCACGGCGATTCAACATGAGTTTCTGCGTGATTCATCCTATTTCGGGATCAAGAAGCAGGTGTGTGGGCATTTTGAAGACTTGACCCATTCATCTGGGACAAGGAAACTTCAAACTCTGGGCTCTTTGATTCTTCGTTTTTAGTGTTCGATAGTTGATCCTTTAGAACTAATTTGTGCTGGGGATGTATATGTTCGTCCTAAAGCTACCCGTCAAGCAAGAAACAAAAAGGCCAGGAAAATATTTTATTAACTAGGGAAACTCAAATCTACATGAAGACAAATAACAACTAAACAGAGAAGACGCTTGGGTGATTGACCGGATGATGCCGGATGTAGTCTTCCCAAATTCTGAGCGAATTCTATTCCCGCCATTAGTTTCCTCAAATAGAATCTGTCCGAATTCCTTGTGGATTCACTCTATTTGATGGTTAACCGCATTTCCTTAAATTGTGAGCATTGTCTCTATGTGTCTGGTTGATCGAGAATTTCGATCTCGATGTCTACCGATGGCTAGGCAAGTTGAGGTTTTAGTACCACAAGAAGTTTCTGGTGACCATGTTTCTCAAAAAGAAATTTCGTGTTAACCAAATTTCACTTATAAATTTTCCGCATTAACACATTGCCACTTAAGACCGTCAATGGAGAATTTTGAGGGTGTGTATTATACTGCTATTTCATAGCCGTGAGTCTTGTTTGGATATTGTACTAAAGATCTCAAGCCTACGAGATGAAGGTCTCATGCATATGACGAATTCTTGCCTTGATTTCGATTCAAGTCATCTTTGCACTACTCTGAAGCAGGTATTTCAAATTTAGCGAGACTATAGTTCATGCACAGACTCATCCGTGCTCAAATCTATTTAAAGTTCCCAAGAATTCAATCTTTAAGATCAACGGTTAAAATCTTTAAAGCAGAATGTAAAATAGTAGCAAGTCCATTAAATATGCAATGCAAAAGGTACACTGATACTAGTTGTTTTTTAATTTAAAACTTAACTGTTGATCTTATTGATTGAATGGTTAAGATTTTTTAGATGTTTGGGCACAAGTGATTGTATGCATGTACCGTTTAGCCGTTCAAAATTTTGTTTGAAGAATTTCCAAATGGAAATATCCAACCATGCTTCGAAGAGTCACATCTCTTTAGAAATGCCACAGTTATCGATGTTCATGTCTAAGGAAAAGTTGTGTAGAAATATTGAGAAGTATGAGTTGTGAGATGAGAGGGTGTGATGGAATCATGTTGGAGATGAAGTATGAGTTGAGGTGTCCCAAGTTCTATCATTTATAATAAGTTCATATTTTCATACATGGAAAGAATAATAGGAAATTATTATGTTGTTAGCATTATTGATGTTTAAGGCTTGACTCTGCTGGAGTAGGTGAGTTAAGTTGTCTTTTTGCTGTGTCCTCTAGAAATTCATTGGGAGTGCATGCATTAAGAAAGTCGAATCCGACAGTGATAAATTAAGCCTAAAAGAAAGTGCAATTTATTGCACGCTTTGAAGACATCATGTATTGCATTTTTGTTGTTTGTTTCCTTTATAATTGTTTATGCAAGTCTGTTGAAGTATTAAGAGTGGGATAAATCGATTTCAACGGCATGGGTATTATCTCTCTGTCAACCTGACACAACAAAGGACTTCAATTCAGCCATTGCATTCACCTTTCTTTTACTCTAAAGTAGGAACTGGAAGAGATAGAGTGACCATCATGGCTGCGGGGGTCAAGCTTGAATAAAACGATCTCTCCAAAATCCGAGCTGTCCTAGTTTTGGTATCTGATCCGTTTACATCCCCTAGCACAAAAGGCTGGGATTGATATGCTTACTATCCATACACCTCATTTTTCTCATATTTTTCAAAAATACTTCTAGTATACAAAAGGCCGTATAAGGTGGTTTGGACATATAGAAAGAAGATCAAAAGAAGAACCTGTAAGAAGTCACGAAAAACTAGATTTTGAAAATATTAAAAGAGGTAGAGGACGAGCACAAAAGTGTTGGAAAGAAACAATAAAGAATGATGTAGCTTATTGTGAGTTAACTGCTAACATGGCACATGATTGGGCTCTGTGGAAACAAAAAATCCATGTAGCCGACCCCGTCTAGTATGGGAAAATGCTTAGTTGTTGTTGTACTTCTAGTAATTTTTCATAATTATCAAGATACTCTTTTTATATCAACAAACTCTCATGTGTGTGTGTGTGTGAAGTACCCACTCCTTTTTTTGCGCATTCTTCACTTTCCATCCAACCCCAACCACTCATTGGTTGATCTACATTCATTTGCCGGAAAGGAACAAATCGAATTCCGTCGAAAAAGAAAGGGTATTTTAAGAGTAGCATCACCACTTCATCTATGAAGTGTAATGTGTATCATATAGAGAATGATCCTGCAAACGAAAACGAGGAGAAGAAGACATTTTGGGGGATACAAATGTTGTTTAGGTGAGGCTTTTACATTACAAGGTGGATATATCAACGTCAGAGACTGATATTGATACTACAAAGGGTAAGAATGTGGGATTCTTTAATAGGTCGCTATTGCTCTCTAGCTTTATAAGTCATATTGTTTATTAGATCTCATAGGAATAAGTAATTTTTGACTTTAGTGAAATTATTCGTTCAATATCAATACTCACTATTTCAACTAACTATGCAAGGTACATTCACAGACAATGTGAAAAGTGGTAACAACTTACACAAGGTATATTATTGACAAAATGTGGTTAGTAAAAATAATAGATGTAAAACCTGACAATTGTATTGAGTTATATGTAAGAGTGGGTTAATTGGGTATGAATGTTTATTGTATAAAGTTATAGATCATGCATCGTTTACGGCTTTTATCGAGCGATAGCAACCAGATGCAAATAACTTTTTCATGTTATGGAATGAGATAACTATCATACTTCATGATGTCTATACTTGGTATCAACTTATTGTCTTAATCCGAGAAATGATGGCTAGAAGGAAGGAAGACATTTTGAGTGATATGTTGGGGATGAGCATTGATGAAGTAGTGTTACAGATTAAACCAATACCTATTAAGTTTGAGTTGTTTCGAAGTTTGGAGGGTTGACGATTATGCTCGAGGTGAAACAACATTAATATACTTATATACACATCTATTAAGACATTTTGAATAGAGTAACAACAATTTAGTGAATATACTTCTTTGTTTGAGATAAGGACTTATTATTGTTATTTGTCATAATATCTTTCATATAGTCAACTTTTATAATTTAACAACTGAGTTATATGTTTTAATTGTAGGCGTAAATTTATGAATATTTCAAAGCTTTCATAGTTCAAATGCGACTAAAATAGTTGGATGAGAACCACGAGTAGAACGATGAATGAGAAATATATGTCACAAACAATCTTCTATTTATCGGCTTACTAAGTACCGCAAGTAATTGGATTTGATGATGGTAGAGTATGTATTTTTTGAAATTGCAATTAAGTTTTACAAAATATTTAGATTGTAATGCATGCAAGTTGACCAGATACCATGAATGCATTCGTTAAATATATATTTTGTAACCTTATATACCGTATCATATAGTTCAACAATTTGGTCATCGTTAAGGTGTCCTAGTTGCGTTGATAAGGTCCTCCACTAGAAATAGACATGTAAAGCCTCATGTGTATGGGGGAGCTACATGACGCCACTTTGGAGGTACAACGCTCATACTGTTTTGAGCTTCAACACTTTAATGTCTTACCCATATCTTCTTATGAGTGTAACGAGTTATACATAGAGTGATACATTTTTCGAACACATTGATTTATTATGAAAAATTCTATCAATCAATTGTGTTAAACTCGTTCAACTCTAACTATATAACACGATACATCATTCTTTATGTAGGTAGATAAATAATTGTATGTATATTAGCTTGATTTTTAGCTTTGTTTTATTTTTATAATAATACTATTTTTTAAATTATTTTTATACAAACATCTTACTACAATATGTGATACACTAGCACTAGCTTTATTATTTTTAAAGCGCATGCCACAACCATTGTTAGGTGACCTTGGATTACTGGGATTATTAGAGACATATGAACAATACTAACAATAAGTACATCGATTGATTATATATGAGGATGATGGTGAGGATGTGTGAGCTCGGTGTTGTAGATGAACTATTATATATGGGTTTACACTTTATATATATTAGATGCTCTTTTGTATTATTCATTACATGTATATGTAAATTATGTTTGTAATGAAATATTACTTTTGTGTTTTGATTCATCGCTCTTTTCAAAGATGCTCATGACTATTATGAAGTGATGTTTTTATTTAAATTGAAAAATAATTGCATATACAAATTACGAAAAATATTTAATCATCGACCTTAATATAATGTATAATATCATTTCCTTATTCTCTCATTTGTATATACATTTCGAAACATTTATGAAACAATTGATTCTAATTCTCTAATACTTTGATTTTGGTATCATTGTCAATGGTTGAAAAAATAATTACATGTATTACTGCTCTTTAACATAAGGGAATAGAGGAGGTTTTTTTTTCATGTTAATTCCATTTCCTCCACTACATTCTTGTAACTACTTTATTTGATGTATGAATAACATTCCTTCAACTTACACCAAACATACTCGTTATCTTTTTATGCTTTCATAATTTTAAAATAAATGCTTCGATATTTTTTGTTATATATGTTCTAGAAAAAAGTGAGTCACATTTGAAAATATAATTTTAATGATATTACATAAGCTAGATCATGGTCACCACAAATGATACATGTAAAGTTGTTTATAGTGTATAACTCTCTCTCACACCTCAAAATAATTATTTCTTTTTCGTACTCACAAAAGTGAAAGCTATGTAAGTGTTCTTAAAGGTTGATATAAATCTTACAACCTTTTGTTAGAGTTACAAGGTATACGAAGTAAGGTTTTATGGTGCAATACTAAAAAAGCGAAACACTTATATTTTATGTAAAGGTTGGTATAAACGAAAGACTTATATTTGTGGACTCATAAAAGTGAAGTATATATAACTGTTAGATACTATATAAAGTGCAACAATTAAAAAAAGCAGAACACTTATATTTCATGTTATAATAATATAATACTCATAGAAATGTATGTAATAGTTGCACTGAACAAGGATGTACATATACCATATCATTGACAACATCCGTATTAGGGATTTTACAATGACATATATGATATTAATGAGAGTCTACATCATTTAGTAGTTGTTATAAAGTACTTCGAGAGTTATAAAATACTTCTAGAATCTCTATCTTCTTTCTTAGTTTTCATTCGTGTATAATAAATATGCCTTTTTGTTCTAACATTTGTCTCATCAATTTATTTTGAGAACCTCTATCTTCTTTCTTAATTTTTATTCGTTTATAATAAATATGACTTCTCGTAATAACATTTATCTTATACTTCAAATGCAACAACAACTAAGCCTTTTCCCATGCTAGATAGGGTTAGCTACATGGATTCTTTGTTTCCACATAGTCCTATCATGTGCCATGTTAGCAATTAACTCACAATAAGCTAGATCTTTTTTCATTGTTTCTTTTGAACACTTTCGTGGTTATACTTTACGTCTTTTAATACTTTCAAAATCTAGTTTTTCATACCTTCTTACGGGTTCTTCTTTTGATCTTCTTTCTATATGTCCAAACCACCTTAAATGATATTCTCTCATTTTATCCCCCTATTGGCGCCACTCCTATTTTATTTCTAATAAGCTCATTATGTATACGATCTTTTCTTGTATGACCATTCATCCATCTCAACATCTTCATTTCTACCAGAGACATCTTTTGTACATGTTGATGATTAACTACCCAACACTCGGAACCATAAAACATGACTGATCAAATTGTTGCTTTATAATATTTACCTTTTAACTTTAATGGTATCTTCTTATTACAAAGAATACTTGATGCTCTTCTCTAATTTAACCAACTACCGTTAATTCTATGCGTAACATCTCCATCAATTCTTTAATCACTTTGAAAAATTGACCCTAGGTATTTAAAACTTCCCTTTTCGGAGTGCAATGTGTGCCAATTTGAATTTCGATATCCTCTAAAGTAACCAAATGATCAAACTTACATTCCATATATTTTGTCTTTATTCTATTAAGTTGAAAGCCTTTACTTTCTCTCCATAGTTCCAATTTTTTATTAACTTTTTCCTTAGACTCCTCTACTAATACAATGTCATCTGCAAATGACATACACCAAGGTACTTCATCTTAAATGTGTTTCGTTAACTCATCAATTACCATTATAAATAAGTATGTACTTAAAGTTGATCCTTGATGTAACCCAATATTAACTTCAAAGAAGTTTGTCATTCCTTCATGAGTTCTCACAAATGTTTTTGTACCATCGTACATGTCTCTTATAAGGTTTCTGTATGTCAATGGGATGATACCTCTTTTTTCCAAGGTTTTTCAAAGAACCTCCCTCGGTACCCTATCATAAGCTTTTTCTAGATCAATAAATATCATGTGAATGTCTTTCTTTTTTGTTGTAAATGTTCCATAAGACGTCTCAAAAGGTGAATTGCTTTAACAGCAGATCTGTTTGGTATGAATTCAAATTGGCTATCAGTTGTACTCGTTTTAAAATATATTTTGATTTGTAAAAACTTTTTGTAAGGTCCTTTGTTACATTGTATTTAGATTTATTAAATCTCCATGCAAAAATATATCCTTTAAAATATAAGCTTAGAGGATGGTTATGTGTAATATTCACAAGATTCAACTTCAAATAATCATCGATTACATAGCCTCCTCTCAATAAAAATGGATAGTCTACCTTTTTAGTTTGTTCACTTACTATTTTTAATATCAATATTTTTATTCATCTTTTATTTTTCACTATTTTCACATTGAAGACATACCTTATTTTACAATTTTACTCTTCAAATGAAGAATAATAATAACAATATTATGCTTTCTCCTAACATTTTTTACCTATAAAATAAATTAATTATGACTACTAAGCAAATCATATGCGACAAAGACAAGTAAATAATCAAGTTCATTACCTTCGCAGTCAAACAAATCAATAAAATGTTTCTTCTACTTAATTGGCTAATCAATCAAAGAATATATCATCTGGTGCACTAGAATAACTTTTAGTCTCCAAATACTTTAATCAATTATCATCTTATTAGAATTGTTTTTGTCCTAAATATGTTTGTTATTCTATAATGTAGAATTGTTTATGTCGTAAATGTGCTTGTTATTCTATAACGTGTAAAGGGATATAAGATTTGAAGCTTATATATCATACGTCTTACTTTGGGGAGACAAGACTCAACGTCTCTCCCTCAAGAAGAGACATTGGTCATTCATCTTTCCTTAAACAAGAAACATGCTTGTGTCAGCTTTTTCGTTTTTTTAGGAAACTCGGATGAGTCAATTTTTTAGCCATCAGACGTTAATCACATGAGAATATGAGGAGCAATCCCTATCGTCTTTGTTGGTAATCAAGTGGTTGTGGTTTAGAACTTTCTATTATAGTGGGTCCCACCATGAGGACTGGAGAAAAGATCTGCCGTCAGTCTATAAGATGGATGGTGTAGATTAGCAAATAATTTCTAAAACGTCAGATGAGTTGTCTCTATGGTTGGCGCTCTCTCCTTTAGACCCTTTCAATTCTTCGCTCTCCCTCCTTAAATCTCAGTCGACCATTTTCCGATCACTATTCCTTCCATTACTCTTCACCACTCTCTCTCTCATGGTCATTCCGTTTGGTGGTAACTCAGAAGACTAAACAAAGAAAGAAAGGGGGGAACTAAATCGTCGCCACGAGAATTACGACTCCAAATGAATTCGTCGACGAAGAACGCCTCGCTGATCGCGCACCAAAAATCGCCGTCGAAGCCATCATCCAAGCTCCTACCCGCGACGTTCGGTGGAAGCAATAATCTCAACAATGAAACCGAGAACGGCCATCTTCACGCCAGCAACGATGGACGCGAAGGGAAAGAGAGGGAAGGAGATGAAGACGACGGTGGCCTCTCTCTTGTCTTGGAGGAAGTCGATCGCTTCCCCTCAGAGTACTCATCCGCGGGAAACCAAGAAATCCAGGAAGGCATCGAGCGGTTCGTTGGTGGCATTGCCTGAAAGATGTCGAAATACGAATCTGGAGGAGAGAAGGTTGACTGGGGTCGCGATTCCGGTGCCTTCCTGGGGCTTGTGACTCGCCTCCGTGATTTGATCCAGGCGCTCTCGTCCTCGGAAACAAGCCATTCACTGGTCTTCGGAAAAGCGTCAACCGTTCTTCAACGAGCCGTATCATTCCTGGAGGAAGAACTTCGGTCGATCCGCGAAGAACAAGCGAATCCCAATGATGGGGAGCGAGGATCCGACGATTCTCCGAGCACCAACAACGTCAATACCGACGATCGTTCCGGGACGAAATCGCCAGAGGTCTCAGTACCGGTCCCGTTCGAGCCTTACCCACCCGAGACGGTAGCCATCTTAACCGAGATATCGAAGGTAATGATCGAGTCCGGATATGAGACGGAATGCTGCCAGGTGTATAGTATCGCTCGCAAGGCGTTTTTGGAAGAAGCCATTTTGGAGAAGATGGGTCTAGAGCGAATCGGTGTCGAGGAGGTACAGAGGATGCGTTGGGACGTCCTCGAAGAAGAAATCGTCAAGTGGGTCCGAGCCTTCCGCCGCTGTCTGGGGAGCGCCGTCTCTGCGACACGGTATTCTCCAACTCCCCTGGAACGTCTCGGTCCCTCTTTGCCAACCTCGCCCGTGGCGTCGTCATCCACCTCCTCAACTTTGCCGAGGCCGTCGCGATGACTCACCGGTAGACCGAGCGACTCTTCAAGTTCCTCGACATGTATGAGGCGTTCCGAGACGTCCGACCATTGGTCGACGACCTTTTCCCAGGTGATCCCTGTGCCGAGATAAGGTTCGAGATCGACTCGACCCGGAATCAGATCAGCGAAGCCGCGGTCGGTATCTTCACGGAGCTTGAGACATCCATCCGTGGCGACTCGGCCAAGACCCCTGTACCGGGTGGCGCAGTTCACCCCTTGACGCGGTACGTGATGACCTACCTAAAGCTCGCATGCGAGTACAAAGATATACTAGTGCAAGTCTTTGAGTCGTATCGGGCGAGACGAGACGGTATTGGAGACGAACCGAAATCAGCTTTCTCACAACAAGTACTGCGTCATGGATCTACTTGACACGAATCTAGAATCAATCCAAACTTTACAGAGACCAAGCATTGGGTTACATATTTCTAATGAACAATGGAAGATACATGTGCAAAAGGTGAAGGGTTCAGAAATCTATAGTCTGCTTGGTGATGATTGGTATAGAAATCGATCCTCAATCCTAAGGCTATATCACAAGAACTACCAGAGAGACATGCGGTAAGGTTTTAGGTTGCTTTAGAGAGGAAGGTGTACACGGTGGCAGAGATGGTGGCGCTGGGGGTATTCCGAAGGCGATGGTGAAGGAGAGGCTGAAAATGTTCAATACCATGTTTGAGGAGATACACAAAACTCAATCTGCTTGGGTTGTGAGTGATGAACAGCTGCAATCGGAGCTTAGGGTGTCAATATTCGCCGTGGTTATTCCGGCATTCAGGTCGTTTCTGGGGAGGTTCCAGCAGTACTTGGATGGCAGCAGACAGACTGATAAGTACATAAAGTATGGACCTGAGGATCTTGAGACGCTTATTGATGAGTTGTTTGAGGGCACGCCCACATCCATGGCCAAGAGGAAGGCTTAAGATGAAGGCGATGGTCATATAATTGGGTGGAACCATGGTGGTGTCGCTCATCTTAGAGAGAGATGTATTCAGAAGTAATGTTATGTTACGTTACTTTTTCTTCATCTTTTTCCCATGCTTAGTGAATTTCGAGTGCAATCCTGTAAGTAAACGCATTGTTTTGCATCTTCATTTTCCTTTCCTTTTACTTCAAGACTTGCTTGTCACTGGCGAAGGTGATTGCTGGATGCATGTTTCGATGAGAATATACTTTGTAAACACAATTTGAGTTTTTTCTCTCTTTGACAACGTTGGGATCTGCAGACGGACATGCACCTGTTTGTGAGTGTGTGCGTGTATGTGTGTGCAAGGAAAGAGAAAAGGATGACATAGTGCTTTCCTTTATTCCGTAGATGTTAGTTCTTGCAGCTCTCCAAACGGTATGATGCAGACTGTTAAAGGTGACGAACATTCATGCTGGGATATTCCTTGTGTTCTCTGATTCTTTCTGAAAATGTAACAATGTTTCAAATCTTAAGTTCCTCTTTAGTTAATATAAGCTTATTATATACCTACCTGTGGAAATAAGACATACTAATGTGAAAATGATGAAATTAATAACGTTTTATAACAGTTATCCATTGTTGTGACTTGCTGCTTTTCCATTCATTTAAAGGACCATACGTGATGTTGAGGAATCTTCTTCATCCAACAAAAGATCATAGCTGCACTTAGAAACCGAGTACTCTACCATTGAGTTGTCGAGCAGGTACATGGTCTAATTAAACTTAACTTCCTGGTATACGCACCCTTTTGCCTTTAGCTTGCAAAAGAATGGATTCCCGTAATGGCACTCATCTATGTCATGTTACTGGGGGTTCTTTGGGGTATTCTTTCAAGATGGAATAGGGAACACTGCGGGTTATATGAGAAGAAACTTACAGCATTGTAGTGATTGGTTTTGGTTGTTAACGCTGCACACTGATTTTTGTCAGATCGTAGATTAGCTGTAGTATCTCTCGAGAGATGATCAAGTGAATCTTCTTAAACGAATAAGGATGGTTGGGCTGCTAAATTGGGTTGATGGGATAGGCTTGTGTCGGTCACTTCTGGTTCAGGTCAGTAGGCCCACCCTAACTCGACCAATGTTTTGTTTGGGCCATTTTCTTTAAACCAAGACTTGACCCTAGTGGGCTTCGAGTTCGGTCCATGTTTATCTGATTCTGACCCCTGTCTCTTTCTCCCTCTTTTGTCACCAGCTGTAGAGGCCCTGTCTCAATCAACTTTCACATTCATCCGTTTGATGTGGCACCACAAGCTCGAGACATTAAGTGCTCAAAAATATTAAAATATAAATAATGTCTTCACTATATTTTAAAAATAGCTATTTTAACAATTTATATGTTAGTGTCTATAACTTGTATAATTACAGCTCTTATACAAAGGTTTACAATAAAGATGACCTAATACAACCTTCATAAAAAGAACTCTAATCCCAACACGCCATCCTGTGCTCTTAAGTTTCTCTAGCTTGTCTGTGGTATGTAACTTAATATTTAAAATGATAATAATAATAGAGTGAGCATATCAACACACCGCCCGTCACAACCGGTTCTTTAGAGACCCTATACAACAAGCATAAACAATAGACTAGTATCTTACACAATTACATTTATAATTTTTTTGTATTACTCGTGATCAATTCCATAACTTATTCTCAAATCTCAACACATCATGAAGCATATCTTCATCAATATTCTCATCACAAGCAAATTCATCTTTATCATTGTTAATCAACGGACCCTCACAACCAACAAAATTTACAAGGACGACTATTGTCAAATGTGAACATTGCAAAACAGTTCTCAATAGATAATATAAACAATTATGCATTTGCCAAAGTAGTAGCAGATCATATGAAACATGCATATCACAAACAGCTCAAAATAACCCCTAACATGGTCCTGTTGAAAGAGGGTACCCACTATCTCAAGGTGCCAAATAATGCCTCCAAATTATCCCATTTAATCCCTAATAAGCGTACAAGCAATATTAGTGTATACCCAATAAAATAAGGAGACCAACGACTCACATCAGATGCGCATCGATTCCAAATGGCTCCAAAATCCCCCAAAGACTAAATAGATCCTACTAAAGACCTTTGTTTTCTAACTTTTTTCACTAAGCTGATCATAATATACTCAACAAGCAACAATAAAGTTGTGACTAAATTATGCAGCATTCTTCTACAAGTCTGATGCTTCGAATCGAGCTCGAATAGAGCACGATGGCCTTGAAACAAACTAAGAAACATAAAACGGTTTGTAACCAACTTAATTGGATCCAAAATAGGGCTTGGAACCAACCCAAAACCAAGGACCTACTAACACCATAATAATCTCAGCCACCGACAAGAACCTAACACGAACATAAACCCAACACAAACACGAAGTCAACCTGAAATAGACATGAAAATTGAACTTGGTATGGGTGCGGATGTCATCATGCCATCACTGTAGCATAACATTGACGCTATCCGACGTGGTGTCGATGCTCATCACACAAACACCGTTCAAAGTGAACAAGGACACGTGAACTAACACACATACCGGACACTATACTCATTTTTCTTGAAGAACTTGGCCTAGAACCCTGATTTCTAGGCCACATGGACCTGGAACTTGAGGATCGAGCTGTGTTCAACGATCGACAACCGCACAAGTTTCGAAAAAATAAAAGAACAAAAGAAAAATAAAATTAACTTACATAGAACGCCGCATATTCCAATAGTTTAGGCCCTAATCGCCTTCAATTTCTCTCTAAGCTCTAGGGTTCATGTGGAATGAAAGCCCTTTAGTCTTGGCCTTAAGGAGTGTGAAAATGCTATAACGGAAAGGAAATCCATCAAGGGTTTCTTTAATAGTTTGGTTTCCTCATTTTTTTGAATCGGATCTCAAATGTGGATGTGGATTTGATCCAGGCCAGATTTGTCACTCTTATATATATATATATATCAAGAGAGAGGGAGAGAGAATGTGGAAAATGGACACACCCAGCTCAAATAATCTCAAAGATCTCAACTGTTGGATCGGTAAGATCAATGGTTAAAATTGAAAATTTAAAATGATGCTTTTATAGGTGCATTAAGTGTATATTGTATTATTTTGCTTTAAATAATTCAACCATTGATCTTAAAGATTATGAGATCTTTAAGGAGATTTGAGCATGAATTAATGTGTGCAAGAATTATGCTCTCTCTTCTCTCTCTCTCTCTCTATATATATATATATATATATATATATATATATCTAATATACGTATATCTGTATATCTGTATATATATATATAGAGAGATGGTTGGTTAGGAACCGGTCCACCCGTTCAAACTGCTACTGAACTGAACTACCTGCTAAACCAGAAGCATTCTAGACATAACCCAATTGATTAGGCAAATAGTTTTTAGTTGAGAATTTTAAAATAGTGATGGTGCATAATATGTAACAATTTGATGTCTACGAAAATCATTTCATATGGGGCACACTGCATCCATAATGTATCTCTATCAAATTCTTCATGTTAAACCCGTCTGTGAGCTCAAAACGATAAAACTTGTTCAAAAATAAGAAATGATAGAAATGTGAGACTGAACTACAAACCAGCGGCAAGTACAGAGCATTTACAAAGACTAGGATGATATATGAGCTGAATGAACCGGACAATGGTTGTTTATCTATAATTCAAAAATCACCTATATCATATGATACGGTATGATGTAGGTGTATCTGTATCCCATGCAATACAGGGTGGAGTCCAATACAATATTTACAACATTATTACAAGACTTCTATGCTTCCTCAAAGCAGTGGTTGATCTTATATTAGAGTGAGAAAAAGTTATCAATCAACTGGGAGTTCATCTAAGCTTGTGCACTTTTTTTTTTCTTCCTTGGATGAACACTAAGGGAGCCCAAACATGCATTTTCCCGTTTGTTTGACTCATTTAAGGTGTAGCTATATCTGTAGACAATATAATTGAGTATCTGGGGTTGGGCTAAAAGTTGTTTGGTTAGTAAACCCAACTAAATATGCCCATCGTGTGCCTGAACCCAAGCCTCAAGGATTCCAACGTAACTCTGGTCGTCAAATACAGTGCGGAAGCCAAGCCGAATCAAGGAAGAAGCTGATGTTGATCATGGTTACCTATAGAGGGTTTTTAACAGGAAGTGTTATTTACTTTTGCAACATATTTTATGAAATACTTTGTTTATATACTTGGCTTTACTTTCTTGTACTCTATGGGCTTTAAATTAAAGTCATTATCCTCCATCAGAGGTTTTCACTATTTTTAATAAAGCAAAATTGGTTTTCTTTGAATATTTATCTTTTCTTTTGAAAAAACATCTCATGAAATCCGGGAAGAAATAAGACTTCTTAATAGGTGAATAACTTTAAAAGTATATCATTCTGGCATGATTCGAAATTGGTTCTATGTTGTACTCAATACTTGTCTCAACATACGTTAAATAATTCTTTCTCATGATTTTATAGTGTAGCTCATCAACTTGATATCCTGATAATTCATACAATTTTGAATATCTTCCTTGTTCTTGTATATAGGAATATCTGCACTCGTATTCCATTCTTCAAACATCTTTTGGTTTCTCTATACTTCATTAAATAATTTTGTAAGCGAAGTGTAACCATCTCTTATTGAATTTTTTATACTTTCTAGAAATATTGTCTAGTTCTATAGATTTATTAACCTTCATAAGTTTAAGAACCTCTTTGACTTTATTTGTTTGATTACATCGGTAGAAATTATGGTTTATATACTCTTTTGATTTGGTTAACTCTTCCTATCTAATACTAGCACTTATATTTTTGTCAAAAAGATTATAAAAATAAAATTTTAATATATTTTTTATATATCACTTGCCACTAAAATCATCTCATTCTTATCTTTGAAGCATCAATCAGTTCGGTTAAAAAACTGAATCGAAATAAATTTTGGTTGGGTTCAGTTTGGTTGGGTTATTCGGTTATATCCGAATAATGCTCACCTCTAGTCAACACCCTCTAAGGTCAAGAACAATGAAATTCTTCTTTTCTATGTTTGAAAATTTAAGTTATTCAATTTATGAGTCTTTGTGAATTGAGGCACATATATTCTTTTTGTCATTTTTAAACGTTTGTCAAAGAAATAAATAAGAGGACCTATACATTTTAAATACAAGCAATAGATAAAAGGAATTAAATCTAATTCCGTGAAATAACTAATAAAATCTAGCTAGGTACTAAACTGTAATAACAAAAATATCCATGTACTAAACTATAAATATTTTTAGGCATCTATTTGAAATAGCATACAGATACAGGTGCCGGTTTGGAAAGAAAATAGAAGTATAATTTTGTCAAAGTTTTAGGAACATAACAATAAAATCATGTGTCTAGTTATTCTCTAAATTGAATAAATAAGTTTGCGTAGAATTGTAAATCTACCATGCTACTTGTCTCTAATTTTGCAAAATATTTGTGGGAGAAATGTATTTTTGTTAGAGGACTACTCTATGAATTTAGCAAAATAATAGGAACAAAATAGTAAAAAGCACTATAAATTAGATTCTATAATTATCGAGATATACAATGATAAGATTGCAAATTCACAAACAAGGTTGCCTAGTAATTTAACCTCCGAATGCCAAAGTGTATACAAATATTTGAATAGAATAGTCTTTTTCAACAATGGTAAGCAGTCATTTTAACCTCTATTAAGGGCAAAATAGAAACTTCACCTCTGACGGTAGGTTGGAAAGGCCATTAAGCCTACCGCACGAGGCGGTTTAAAGAAATTTATGTGGTTTTATCCAAAACCGCAACAGGTTAGTAGAGTTTTTTTAGAAATTGTGTCTGGTTTTCATTGAAACCAAACTAGGTTTGGTTTCTTGCCTTTTGCGAGACCAAACTGAGAGAGGAAGGGAGTAGGAGAGGTGGAGAGTAGAAAGGCAGGAAGTTCTCTCCTCCCTACTTCACCTCCGCCTTGTCACAACCCTTTTAGGTTGAAAAGGGTTGGGAGCAAGAGGGAGAGAGTTATGGCGTCTCTCTCGACGTCTAGAGATGTCTTTTTTGTTGTCTCTCTCAATGGCCAAAAACATTTCTCCTGTTTCCTTTTTCATGGGCTAGAATCATCTCCTTGGTTGTCTTTCTCTCAATCGCTTTTTGTATGTTTTTTATCTGTTTTAGACAAACTCCAACCATTACAAGTGATGAACAAAACTCAATCAGAGGACTTGCAGTCCCAATGATTTTGAGCAAATAAGTAATCAACCGATTAGTTTTCCCTTTCTTTATTTGATCAAATGAACAGAAAACCAAACCAAAAGCCTTTTTGTTTTTGTTTATTGATTTGAAAAAGAATAACTCTCTTTTTCTTTCTTTGGCCTAACTCCTCTCTCCAATGGTGAACAACACTGCGAGGTGATCATTAGGATTTGGTACTGGAGAAGGATTCCGGCATACCTCAAGTCACTAGATACAGTACGGAAGCCAAACTGATTTAAGAATGAAAAAGAAGAAGAGAGGAAGAATATGTTGATTAATGTTACCCATTGAGGGTTTTTAACAAGGAGTGTTATTTGCTTTTGTATTGCATTTTTATAAAACAAACTTATGTTTGTTTATGTACTTGGCATTAATTATCTATGATTTTCTCTCTAGGCTTTTCGCGAAAGCCATTATCTTCTATAAGAGATTTTTGTTGTCTAAATAAAGATTTAAATGATAGTGTAGTAGACATACAATGATATGATCACCGAATCATAACGTTGAAATTAGTGGTAGGAGTAAAGCTTTTGAATATAATTTGTGCTTACTTACCCTAAGTAGGACTAGAAGATAGTATAAAGACGACTTTTTGGGAGGAGTTAGATAAGATGATTCAAAGAATTTGACAAAGAGAGATGATTTGTTTAGGAATAGACTTAAATGAACATGTCAGTAAAGAGGCATTAGGATATCAAGGTATTCATGGAAACTTTGGTTTTGGGGATATAAATGAAGAAGGTAGGTCGATTTTAAATTTTGTTATGGTATTTGATCTCTTTATAGTCAATACAATCTTCAAAAAATGAGATGAACATTTAATTATTTGTAAGAGTAGCTTATCACAAATACAAATTGATTATTTTGTTTGTATGAAAAAAATAGATCGTATTATAAAGATTATAAGGTAATTTCGGAAGAAAGTTTAACCACCCAACATTGACTTTTAGTTATGGATTTAGAGGTGAAAAAGTGAACAAAGAAGAAAAGAGTACATTGAGTTATTCAAACTAAATGGTGAAACCTCAAAAGCGAGAAATAAGGTATATTTAAAAAAAAAGTCCTTCAAGGAGATGTTTGGAATTATGTTGGTACACCTTGTGATATGTGAAACAATATGACTAGAAATAATAGGAAATTAAGAAAGATGTGTTTGGCGAATCTAAGGGAGGTGTACTAGCACAAAAGGAAGCTTCGTGGTAGATTGAAGTGGTGCAAAATAAAATCAAGCCAAAGAGAAAATGTTACAAATTATATTATGCTAAGAATAGTAAAACTTTAGAGGCTTATAAGAAAGTAAAGAAAGAAGTGAAAAAGGTCGTAAGTGAAGCAAAAACTAAAATTTGGGATGATTTATATAAAAAACTTAACTCAAAAAAGGGTGAAAGAGATATTTTTAGGATAGCTAGGATCAGAGATAAGAAAACTAAGGATTTTAACTATGTTATATGCATCAAAGACAAGGATGCGAAAATTCTATTAGCAACTGATGATATAAAAAACAGACGAGAACTATTTTTATAAGCTTTTTAATGAAAGAAAAGATGTTAGTATTAGATTAGGAGAGTTAGCCAAATCAAAAAAATATATAAACCATAATTTCTACCAATGTATTGAAAAGATGCCTGAAGCATGAAGAGCAAGTACATTTATACCCATATAGAAGAACAAGGGAAACATTTAGAATTATGCAAATTATCAAGGTATCAAGTTAATGAGCTATAATATGAAATTATGAGAAGGAATTATCAAGCGTACATTAAGACAAGTATCGAGTATAAAAGAGAAGCAATTTGGATTCATGCAAAGTAGATCTATTATTGAAGCGATTCACCTTTTGAAACGTGTTATGAAACATTTTAGAGTAAAAAAAAAGACCTTCACATGATATTTATTTATTTAGAAAAAGCTTATAATAGGGTATCAAGGAATGTTCTTTGGAGAAACTTGCATAAAAGAGGTATCTCATTGACATGCATTAACCTTATAAGAGACAAATACGATGGTGCAAAAACACGTGTGAGAACTCATGAAGGAATGATAGACTGCTATGAAGTTAATATTGGGTTACATCAAGGATCAACTTTAAGTCCATACTTATTTATAATGGTGATTGATGAGTTAACAAAATATATTCAAGATGAAGTGCGTTGGTGTATGTTATTTGCTGATGGCATTGTGTTAGTAGAGGAGTCTAAGAAAAAAGTTAATAGAAAATTGGTACTATGCGGAGAAACATTAGAAAGTAAAGGCTTTAGACTTAGTAGAACAAAGACAAAATATATAAAATGTAAGTTTGATCATTTTGTTACTTGATAGGACATAGAAATTAAAATTGGCACATGTTGCATCTCTCAGAAGGAAAATTTTAAATACCTGAGTGATGGAAGAAATGATGGAGATGTTACGCATAGAATTAATGCATATTGATTAAAATAGAGAGGAGCATGAGGTATTCTTTGTGATAAAAAGGTATCATGAAAGTTAAAAGGTAAATATTATAGAGCAACAATTAGACATTCCATGTTTTATGGTTTTGAGTGTTGGGCAACTAATTATCAACATGTACAAAAGATGTCTGTGACAGAAATGAAGATAATGAGATGGATGAATGGTAATACAAGGAAAAATTGTATACATAATGAGGTTATTAGAAACAAATTGGGAGTGACAACAATAGATGATAAAATGAGAGAATATCGTTTAAGATAGTTTGGACATATAGAAAGAAGATCAAAAGAAATGACTGTAAGAATATATGAAAACTAGATTTTGAAAGTATTAAAAGAGGTAGAGGACGACCACAAAAGTATTGAAAAGAAACAATAAAAAATGATCTAGCTTATGTTTAGTTAACTGCTAACATGACACATGATAGAGCTTTGTGGAAACAAAGAATCCATGTAGTGAAGCCCGGATAGTGTGGGAAAAGGCTTAGTTGTTGTTGTTTTAATAAAGTAAAATGATTTTTTTAAAATATTTATCTTTTCTTTTGAAAAAGAATTTGATAAAATTCAAAAAAAGAGCTTCTCGTATTTCATGAATGTGGGTTGTTGGGACTGAAAAATGACCATCCAATAACTTATCAAGATAGTATCGTCAACATCTCTCTTGGACAAATCCCATTGGACAGACCAATCATGCTAAGTGAATCCGGTACATTTCATCGTTGACCGGACACCCGTGATTTTGTGGATATTGAAAAGGCATAACAAGCTTTTATGAACCTTATTTAGTTAAAACAAGTGCTTTTGACTTCAAACCATTTCAATACTGTCCTTTTTTTCCTTGGTGTACCAAAATCCAGCCATGAGTGTAGGATAACGCCCTTGCTTTATGCGTTCAAGCGAATTTTGCCATCATGTTTGACTTGGACTACTTGATTATAAGAATTCACACTTTTTTTGGATAAATAATAAGGTGATAGATATTAGTAATTTGTGATGTTTGAGATACAATAATAGTTAACCATTGAGTTAGAAATTTAATAGAATTTTTTATATGTTTTATAATCAAATGATCCAATAGATTCGTTGATACAAACATGTATAAAGTAGCTTGGAGTGAATGCTAAATGTCAAATTCCGCATTATCATTATAAATATCCTTTTATATTACGTTTCAATACGGCATGACCCCAGCCCGTGTGGGCCGAGGAAAATCAGGGTAGAGTCGAGCTGTGTGGGCCATGAAAATGGTGACACGGTGGAAGGACAGAGGCTGGGCTGGGCCGAGCCGAACCGTCTATGTATTCGTCTTTTGTCGTATCGGGCCAGTCCAGTCCCACTTCCTGGCCCGCCAAGGCCATTCTAGCTGATTTAGAAAACCTTTTTAAAATATGGGCTCAAATTTCACCTCTACAATTACAACATATTCTGATTGTTTGTTGGGAGTCAATTCCAACTGTTGAGAACTCAGAATAACTATTCCAACTGATTGTTGCGCCTTGAGCCGAGGTCCGTGTGATGCAGCAACTGAGTTTCAGGAGAGGCTTCCAACGCGACGGAAGAAGAGATCATTAGGTCACACCGTTACCTTCAAAAGGCTTTGAACAGGGAAGAATTTTCGTATATTGTATTTTGATAAGCATAGTTAAACAAGTGCAATCTTTGTTTATATATTGGCTTTCTATTCCTCCTGATTTCTGTTATGGGCTTTCCGTTTAAGCCTTTTTACTTTGTTGAGAGATAATCGTTAACCTTTTTAATAAAGTAAAACAGTTTTTATTTAAGTTTATCTTTTCAAAAAGAACTATCTTGGAAAATCCAGGAAGAGAATCCTTCTTCCCTAATTTTCTGAGTGCATTATCTAGGCTTCAAGGGGCCACATGATAACTTACATTTTTCACTTGAGCCAACTTATGGTGCACTAGTTTTCTCCTACTATTCTATAATTTTTCAAGTTGTACCATTTCTAGTTGTAAGTGAATTATAACTCATACCAGTTATACGGTTTTTTGTTATAAATTCATTTTTTCTACGTAACAATCATCAAGTGTGTTTCCATACTAAAACTTTAGGCATATCTCAAACCCATGTGTATAACAAGCTTTGTAAAAAAATCTTTTGAGATTCCTTTTGTCAAGAGGTTAGTCAACACATCATTTATTGGCATATAAGATATAGATATCTCAGTCCTCTTAAGCATATCATGAACATAATGGTATTTAACCATTATATACTTACTCCGAGAGATATAAACTTTACTCTTAATAATAGTAATAGTTGTACTATTGTCACAATAAATGAAAATTGACCCATTGTCTATGTCTAGCTTCAAATCATGTATGAAGTGACTTATCCAAATGACACTCATTGCAACCATACTACAAGCAACATATTTAGTTTCTTGTGTATGCAATGCTACACAAACCTATTTATTGTAAGCCAAAAAAAACAATATTACCTCTAAAGAAAAATATTTGATCAGAGATTGACTTATTATCATCTTTGCTTACAACAAAGTAGACATCTGAATATCTCACCACTTTTAGTTCATCTGCTTAAAAATAGAGTTCTAAGTCTTTTGTTTCTTTAAGATATCTTAAAATCCATTTCAGAGATATCTAATATTATCAACCAGGATTACTTTGATATCTACTCACAAGAACAACAACAAAGCTGATATATGGTTTTATACACAACATAGCATATATAAGGCTACCAACAACTTATGCATAAGAAACATTAAACTTGTTTTCTCCCTCTCTGAGACAATAACAAAACATCTTTATACCCAGAATATAGGATGTCTCTCATATCCTTCATTTCAAACTTAGAGTTTATTCATGACTTGGTTTTGACAATCATCTCATTTTTTGTTCTAGTCAACAATATATCATATATATAGAGAGATAAAATAACAAAGTGACTCCCACTATTCCAAACATATATACAATAGTTAAGATCATTAGCCAAAAACTTAAGTTCTAAAATAGTATTTTGAAAAGTCAAATAACATTGATGAGGTGATTGTTTAAGGTTATATAGGGATTTTTTTTAATCTATATACTTTATCTTATTGACCATAAACAACATACCCTTATGACTATTGCATATAAATGATTTCATCTAAATCATCATTTAGAAAAGTGTTTTTTATAAAAAACTTATGTAAATAATCAAAATCATAATATGCAAAAATAGCTAGAATAATTATAATGGATGTAAATTTTGCAAAAGGCGAATATGTCTCTACTTAGTCTATATCTTTCTTTTGCGAAAATCCCTTTACAACCAACCTCGCCTTAAATTTGTCGATTATTCCATCAACTTATATATTTTTTAAGAGCACATTACAACCTATGATTTTCCTTTCTTTTGCTAAATCTATCAATTTCGAAACTTGTTTTTTCTTAATGTATTTAATTTCTTCATCCATTGTTTTTCCTATTCTGTTGATTTAAATGAGTTAATAGCTTGTTGATACGTCATGTTATCAGTCAAATTATCTAAATTTACTAAATTAGATACTTCTTCTATAAGATAAGTGTGATAATCCTTTAAGTTGGATAGAATTACTCTAGGTCTTTTATGTCTATTTAAAATTTCAGTTTGTAGAAGGTCATTTGGATCAAAATTGATGGGTTTAAATGATGACAGATCTAGATTCACTATATCATCAATACAATCATCATCATTTTCAAGGATGTCATTGTTAGTATCGTCTAAAAATTGAACAACACTATTCTCTATTAAACAATGGTCATTATGATAAATCTATATCCCTTGTAACCTTTAGGGTATCCAATAAAAATATATCTTAAGGACCTACTATCTAGTTTATATCTATATTGATCAAGGATCTTTACATGTGTGTGTGTTAAACCACATCTCATATGGTCTAAAGAATACAACTTTTTAAGGTACTCTATTTAATATATATAGGTATAATCACTATTTCTCTCTAAATACCATGGAAATAGAAGCATATATTAACATGAGCCTAGTCATATTCAAAAAGGTCTTATTATATTTTTCTACTACACCACTTTTTTGAGGTGTCTTGGGCATGATATTTTGTTTAGAGATATCAAAGTCTTTACAGTATTGAAGAAACTCTGTAGAGGTGTATTCTCCACCTCAGTCAGGTCTTACAACTTTTACGGTATGCCCTAATTAGTTTTCAACTTTCAACTTATATGCTTTAAATATTTTAAGTGTCTCAGATTTATGTGGTAAGAGATATAAATACGTGTATCTCGAATAATTATCGATAAATGTTATAAAAAAAACCTTCCTACGATGAGCTTTTGCTTTAAAAGGTTCACATAAATCTTTGTCAATGATTTTTAATAGGGTTGTTGCCCTGATTATTTCTTTAAGAAATGATTTTTAATCATTTTCTTTTGTGTGCAGGTTTTACACTTATTTCCTAAACCTTAAGCAATAAGTTAAAGTTGACTAATTTCCTCACCTTATTTAAACTTATATGTCCTAAGCGTTTATGTCATACATTCACATAAATAATAAGGGTACAATCGCTATAACTAGGAGAACTTTTATTATCACCAATGTTTAGTTTAAACAAATCATAGTCAAAATAATATAAACCAAAAAAAGTTACCATACCATCTTCCCACATTGACTTTTTGAAGGATAGACCTGACTTCAAACACTTACTTTACAAAGGTAGGGACCAATATAAGATTGCGCTTCGTAGAAGGCACAATCAATACATCAATAAGTACAACTAATATGCCTTTAGAAAAATCCTAAAGCACCCAAGCCCAAGAACGTCAGAAAAAATATTATTTCTTATGTAGACATGATGCTTCATATGTTTGTATTCCTATAGGTCCATAACTTACTCTTTTCTCTTTAAGATATGTCGAGTCACTCCAAAGTCGATCCACCAATCATTCATAACATGATCCATGTAGATGCATTAAAAAATCACGTAAATTATATTCTACTTCTCTGTTGGGTAGCGACATTGAGTATTTTTACCGTTGTTTCTTTTGTTGCAGTAATCCTGTTTGTAGACCATTTATTTTGAAAATCACGCAACATTTCCTTCTTAAGCTCTCCATGATACTCAAGACATGGACTTCGGCCTGATTCAAGGACCATGGATGATCAATGACAATTATATTGGTGCAGGGCGTTGGTGCCCCAAATTTCAAACCGACTATGGCTAAGGAAGGTTCCATCACTGCATGGATCCAATTGCTGGGTCTTTGCACGGAATTTTATTATAACAAATCTCTAACATGCATTGGCGATCATGTTGGGCATACACAGTTGAGGGTTGGCACCACCACATTTACACAGTAAAAAAGGTAGGCGCAGTCGAATAATTGTTCAAATCGAACTATCGAAGCCTTTGAAAACCAAGTATTCTCTAAGAGGAGAGCAATAGAAAATAGAGTATGGACTCCATCTCTTATGTTTTCATTGCAGAAAGTTCGGCCACAAACAGGAAGGCAAAGGTTGGGAACCCTCATCCAACGGAGAACAAATGCATTCCTTTGCCATTCCTACAATGCCATCTACCATTCGAAGTGGATATATCTTATTTTTAGGAATCCTTGATGTAGTGGAAAGCCAATAGGTAACGACCGGCAGAACAATCAGAATCTGGTCGGTGACAGGACGGAAGGAAGAATTCATATCCGGATATGAAGCATCAAAGGAATGTACTTGGAAGATTGGCTCCTAATAGAATTTACAAGTCACGACTCTTCAAATCATCCATTTGCTCCTACTGGAAAGCCCAACTGACCTTTCCTTCTCAAGCGAACAAGGTGGTTACCTAGAGATGGCAATCACGTCCCACCCAGTATGATACGGGTTTCCAGGACTCAAAACCCTCCCCGCCCTGCTCAAGAATATGTATAATATATAGGTATTAGTTTTTATTTATATAAATATATGTTTATTATAAGTATTTTATGTGTATAAATATAAACAAGATTTTGTTTAATTTAGTTTAATAATATAAAATATCATAACAAATATTATATTTTATGTAAAATATATATACTAAATAATTTTTATTAAGAGAAGTGGGGTGGGGTGGAGCGGGGCCAGGTTGATCAAATTCAGTGCGGGGTGGATGCCGGTGCAGATTGAGTGAAAACCCGCCCCCACCTCATTGCCATCCCCATGGTTACCCATGATGTATATTTGGTGCACCCCTCACAGTTAACCCCTAAAATCAATATTCCTACAAATGTGGACTTAGTGAGCGTCCAACCAAACATGACAGCCACATTCTATTCGAATGACCACCTCCAGTATCACTGCACCTCCCCATCGAATGGCCAGCCACCTGCAAATAGAAGTCCCTCAATGAACGACCTAACAGGCTACCAATTGTGATGTTGTCCTTACCGCTACTCTTGATGCACCATGTCTCTCTCCTGACTAGGACGCCTCTTCACTCGCTATGATGGATTGGATCCATGTATGCATAAACTTCGATTTTTCAGTGAAACTAAAAGAATAAAACTCACGATGAAACTCTTTAATCCAATGAATTTATGGAAATGTGGGATCAGTTGGGGTTTACGCTAATAAATCTTCTCACTCTAATGGGTAAGTATAAGTTATCGAAGATGTCTTTCTGCACAGGCATAGGTAATCGAGGCATTAGTCTTAAGGGTAGTGGACAACTTTGGTTAATTAGGTGTAGGTCAGCAAGCCTTGGGCTATATCGGGTTCTAGCTAGGGTACTTGGGTCGGTCTTGGTCCAGATTTAGGTTCAGGCTTGAATTAGGATGGACAGGTTCTACAAGGGAGGGCCTACGGTCTAGTTCGGGACTGAATATGGACGACTAAAGGGGATCCTCGTTTAGGTTCTAAGGTAGCAAGAACAAGACGTAAATCTCGTCTGTAATTGGGATTAGGTAGCTGATTGTCCAGGTTAAGGTTGGGTGTAGTTTAACTTTAGGTTCAGATTGAGTTTGTGATAGGGTTTAGGTCTGGCTATGGGATCAAGTAGGTTCTTTTTCTTTTTTCTTTGCAGGTTAATAGTTTCAGTATATGTCTACTAGGTGGGGTTTAGGACTTAGGTAAATTAGGCTCTATGCATGAAAATCTATAGCTTTGGGTCGTCGATAAGGGCCGTGGGTATGGGTATAGGTAGAGATTCGGTCAAAGCATTTGGTGAAGCTAATGTTTGGGGTTTGGTTGTTAGGTAGGTTTATGGATAGAGAGGATGGTTACAACCAAGGTGAGGTTTTAGTGCAGTGAAGGCACATGGTTTGTGCACCCAAAGTGTTAGCTCAATGGCAGGGCACTCCAGCGTCATTGTTGCTGGTGGGGAGATCGATCCCCAGAGGATGCGTGTGTTAGGCTTCAGCCTCCTCTTATAACAAAAAAAAAGGCACTTGGTTTCTAAAAGTGGATTATGGTTTAGGGATGGTTCAGCTGGACACTTGGTAAGGGGACTGGATCTAGGTGGGTTCAAGGGTATTTGGATGGTAGAGTAGAGAGATTCGATGGCAGGGTGTTGAGATATGAAAGACAAAATTCGAAGTCAGCCGAAGCATATCATACGGTTCAAGATTAGGGACGACCTGCTGATACCTTGAGCTTCCTTAGTATTACAGCAAGAAGGATTTTTCAATGTTGTGACTAGATGAAGCTATCTATTCTTCTGTTCTGCTATTTCACCAACAAATGAACGAGCAAGAGGGAGTTGGGAAGAGATTGGGAAAGGATGGAAAGAAAGAGGGTTCTTTTATTGATCTCCAAATGCACTACATTACAACATGGTCTTTCAAAATAGTAACTCTCAAGAAAACAGTAGTTTCAACTATCAGATGATTTTCAAAATAGTTGGATGAAGTTGTATGCCTGGTTATATGAAATGTATAAAATACATGTCAATTGATGGAAGAATATGACTATGGGCTTGAGTCAGTTATCAGCTCTACTAGATAGCAAAAGGTTATTTCAGTTACATGAAACCACCTCATTATGTCTTGTTAATGCGGGTAGTGGCCATAAGAGAAAAAAGAGCTCTCATGATAGCTTTTTCTTTCCATGTGCTAAGTGTTGTGGTGTAATCATATAACTTCTTTTATTTTAAGATAAAAGATAGGCACTGAAAGCCTTGTTAACTGTGCATGTACTTGAGTGGTATGAGTGACTAATTAAAGTCCATTATAATCATGATGTTTCATGTTTAATACTATAATAATTTACTGACGAGAACAAAGGTTACATATTTATCTATAAATAGGCATGTCTTATTCCTACGACTGAGTAGAACATAAACAACATCACAACTGTATCAGGCTTTCTCCTACAAGTGTCTTTTTTCGTGTATTATTAAAAACCTTATTTAGTATTAATAAGACTTAAAAACCTTATCATTTTGGTTTGCTGATGTTGTCTCAGTTGCACTAGTAAAAGATGAATTGAGAGTTTTCGTTATATTATGAAGGTGATTATTAGGATCCATTACATCCACTAATTTCAGACCAGTGGCGGCGAATAAACTTAAAGGCTAGCGTTTACTGAGCCTCGAAGAATAATACTTTTCTAACCTCCTTTTCATAGTACCAACCTCTTGAGAAGTCAAGATTGACCAACACTCTAAAGAAAACACTGTTTTTTTGCAAGCAAGGTTGATTGCTATACCAATCAAAAGACACATTTTAACGACTGAAATTTGTTGTTTGTGAAAGTAGAAAAAAGACAATTATCATTTGTTGATGGCTAATTGCAATTTGTCGAATAATAATTGTATTAAACAAACATTGGTACAGGGTGTTTGCAACATCCTTTGTCACAACCAAAGGCCCTAGCTAGGTGACAGGTTGAAATGAACATTGGTCATGCTAGTGTGATTCTTCGACAACAAACTTTACTAATGGTTGTGTAACCAGGCCCTTACGTGGGAACACTCTAGTAGTTAGTCTTGAGTCGTGCTTTAGACAAGAGGAACCCTTTACTTTCATACTTAACAATAGTCTCGCATTCTGAATTGTAAGCATGTCGATGGCGACACGTTTTGCTATTAATACAATCACTTTGTTTTATTCAAGTTTCTATCTTGCCTCCTTTGCTCCCTTTGCATTTATTGTGTGTTAAGCTTTCGTTGAATCAAGTGTTGATCTAGTTGAGATGACTAGACATCAATTATGGGCACAAACTCCATTATATTATTCCAACACTGAGAGTATGACAACTTTGGTATTAGAGGATATTGTGATTGAAAATGTGGGATCCAAGTGTTGATAGCAAAAAATAACTCATCATCGCTAATATTTCTTATGTTAACATTGATGGTCATTGACACTAAGATGGATGATGACCCTATTCATTATAGAAAAGTGAAGTCTAAAACCATATCAGTGGTTGACCTTAGTAAGACGATGTTATATATTATGCTCGACATCGATGCCCGACTTACCCGACTAGAAAAGTTGGTAGCCCATCTTGATTATGTTGTTGCTCGTTTTGAGAAAAGATTTAACTGTTTATCAAGAGAGTTGCACTCCACAGTATAAGATCTTAGTGAGCATGCAGACATTTACAAAAACTCGTGCAACCTTACTAATGAGCATTTGGAGCACCTCCAACAGACTTAGACTGTTGTATTGACCCGACTGTAAAAGCTCGAGTAGAGTTGTTGCTTCGCCTCGAGACAGGTAGGCTTCAAAGAATTCTCAAGTTTAGACCCTAGCTTGATTGGAGGCACTCGAGCATTGGTTGGCAAACGACAATAGCCATGGGAATGGTGGGGGAGCATAATGCACTTGACACATGAAAGTTCATGAACATGAGGCCTTTGCTAGTAGTTGTGATATGCAAGTATGAGAGAATTTTGTGTAGCAGATGAAACTATACTTAAAGGCTATTGACTACGAAGATGAGGAACTCAAGTTGGCATCTGTGTTCTTGGAAGACAATGCTATGTTGTGATGGCTGAGCAAGCTAGATGATGTTGTTGAGAGGCAGTATTGTATACATACATGGGATAAATTTAAACAAGATATATAGGAGCACTTCCTTCCACATAATACTAAAGTTGTTGCTAATAGAAAGCTTCATGCATTGAAATACTCTTAAATGATTTAGAACTAAATCAAAGAATATCATACATTTATATTGAGCGTCCAAACTATGACATCGAAACACAAACTATTCAAGTTTCTCAACAGATTACAAACAAGAGTTAAATTGTGTGAATCCTAAAACCTACTTTAAAGTTATTACAATGGTAAAATAACTTATTGATTACCATCGAAGGGATGATTGCAAGAAATCCTCTAATAAGAAAGATTATAATAATAAGAAGAAATATAAATCTAAAGACCATTGAGAAAAAGGGTGACAACTCGATTGGGCCTTCAGACCAACATAAGGATAAAGACAAGAATGATAAGTATCATCATTAGAAAGAGAAAAATAAAAAGAGACCTTTAAGAAGGAATGTTGGTATTATGATGGACTATATTACTCAAGGAAATGCTAACATAAGAAGGATAACCTTACGCGTGCTGACAATGTTGTATAAATGACGAAGCCTACATAGGAAGAATTGAAGATGTGAGCTCTTAGACTGTGGAACGAGTTGTAATTCGATGGTTGGACCTCCAAGACCACCTCATACAAGGGTCTAATGAACCTAGATATGATGCTAAAGGAGAAAGTTGCTATGACATTAGCAAACTCCGGTGATACGCTCAATTTCATACACCCTAAGGAGGTAAGGCACTTAGATTGCGAATTGTTTCTAAATTGCTGAATGAAAGCTATGAATTGAGAAGCCAAATCCATTGAGGGTGAGACATTAGATGTGTCAATTAAGTTGGAAAGTTGGACAGGTGTCACCAACTTTATCGTAAGTACTATGGATAATTACATGGTTATTATGAGATTAGAGTTTTTGCATGAAAGTTGAGCTAAGCTCCAACCCTGTTCCAATATGATGGTTATCTTGGATAGGTCGATCCCCTATGTCATTCAATTCAAATTTGTTGGAGATGACAAACTACAAGTTTACTTAGTCCTATAGTAGAAGAAGGGTCTAAAGCAGGGTAAAGACACACTCTTGGTTGTCTTATGAGAAGCTGAGCAGGGGGCGTTTGATGGCAAGGTGTCTCAAGAAAATGCTTCCTTGATGGGACATAAATCATCATATTGAGTTGGTGCTTGGTGCTAAGCCACCCACAATGGTTTCTAATCACATGGCTCCTTCTAAGTTGAAAAAGTTATGGAGACAATCAAATGACATGCTGGCTTCAAGAATCATTCAACCTTCTATAGCTCCTTTTGGTGTAGTGATATTATTTCATTCTAAGTATGATAGATCAAAAAGACTTTTTGTAGACTAGTGAACCCTAAATAAAGTGATGGTGAAGAACATGCTACCTCTTATTGAAGACTTGTCTGATCAATTAGGACATGCTCATGTGTTTTTGAAGCTAGACCTTTGATCAAGTTATTGGCAAGTATGCATTATAGATTAAAGGCAAAGATGACATGTCACATGGTATGATACTTATGAATTGTTAGTCATGTCATTCGATTAAACAAACACCTCTACTACCTTCTTGATGTTGATGAACAAGATTTTCTACTCATTCTTTGATCAACTCATGGTGATCTATTAAGATGATATCATGATACATAATGTCTCTATGCTATAACACATTCACCACCTATGTATTGTGTTCAAGGTTATATGAGATAATGAGTTATATGTTAAATGAGATAAATGCTTGTTTGGAAAACGGGAGATTGAATTCCTTGGACATGTTATTTGTAATGGAAAACTCCATATGGATGCCAAAAAGATTAATACAGTTGAATAATGAGACCCTCCAATGAATCTAACAAAGCTCACGTCATTCCTTACACTTGCAAAATTTTATACACTTTATCGAGGGATAAGCCACTATAGCATCACTTCTCATGACTTTGCTAAAGAAGCGACAACATTGGGATTGGACTGAGGATTGGGAGTATGCATTCGATAAATTGAAGATAATTGTTATATGAGAGCATATTCTAAAGTTGCCTACATAGAAAATTGTTTGAGGTATAGATAAATGCCTCAGACTTCCATTGGGTGGGGTGCTCATATAGGAGGGGTATCCTATCACCTTTGAGAGACAAAAGTTAAAAGACCCTGAGCAAAGATATCCTCTATATGACAAGAAAATGACAACCATTGTTCATTATCTTCACCCTTAGCCACTACCTCTTGGGAGCTATGTTCATCGCTAACAAGAACAACGTTGTCACAAGATATTTTCAAAGTGTTTGTCTGCTAAGCCAATGAGATGACAACAATTTATGGTTGAATTTGACATAACTATTGAGTATAAACTAGGAAAATTGAACTAGTTGTGGACGCATTAAGTTTAGTGCCAAACTTTATCCCTATACTTCAAGCTTACAAGAGTGAACATTCTTCTTGATCGCATCTATACCAAATTGGAGAGTAACGATATGACAAAGTAATTACAAGTACTAGTTGATGAGACTGAAATGAGAAACAAGATGAATTATTATTGCTTAAAGGAAGGCATATCTATGTGCCTCACAATGACAATTTGAGAAGGGATATCTTACGAGAATGCCACGATTTACTATGGATATGGCATCTTAAGATGGACTTATTGCTTGTCTTAGTAGAGTGAACTTGTTATTGGCCTCGGATGGGATTCAACGTAGAGACTTATGTACATATATACTTGATATTTCAGCAAAACAAGGTTGACAACCAACATCCAACATGCTTATTACAACCTTTACCGATACTTAAGTGATTGTGAGAAAGTGTCTCAATAGACTTTATTATAGATCGACGATGTTCAATAGATGTCAATCTATTTTTGTGGTGGTTGATAGATTCTTTAAGTATGGGGCATTTATGACATCTCATGAATTGCATTATTGAACATACTATAGAAACTCTTTGTTAAGAATGTCATCAAGTAGTGGAGATTATCGGCCAATATTATCAGTGACAAGGATGCACATTTTACTAGTAATTTTTTATAAGAAATCTTTCATTTACTTGGTTTAGAATATTTTTCTCCATGAGTTGCCATCCTATAGGGATGGTCAGAAGGAGTGGATGCTAGAGGATTATCTAAGGATCCAACGAAGAGGATTGGACTGAATGGCTTGACGTTACTAAATTCTCATAAAATCTACATTACTAAATTCTCATATAATCTATATCGTACTGGGTCTACTAGGAAAAGTCCCTTTGAAATGGCCACAAGACAAGATCCATAGATTGTACAATATAAAAACAAAACTCATCGCACACACCTTGTGCGTCGATCTATAGGAATAATATGATATTACTCATGCTATCCTTATGAAGGCAATGAAGCGTATGAAGAAGTGGGTGAATATGAAAAGGCATAATATCGAATTTGGGGTGATGATAAAGTCCTTGTGAAACTGTACCCAAAGCAAATGTAAATCTTTCGGAGACAATATATGAGGTTGATCCACAAGTATTATTGTACTTATGCCATTGTGAAAAAGGTGGGAAATTAAAAATATAGATTGAATATGCCAGACCACATCCGTATGCATCTTCTCTTCCATGTGAGTAACCTAAAGGCTTATAATGTTAATAAATATGTGGACTACAACTAATTAGTGTAGGTAATGACCCCTTGAGGACCCCGAGAGCTAAGGAAATGGAATATATCCTCGATCATATGGAAGACAAAAGAGGGCACATCCTTTGCTACCTAGTCAAGCAACCATTTAGGTGAAGAGAATGTGACCCTTTGATTGTGAACTTTACTCATAGTTGTGTAACCGGGCCCTATGTAGGAATACCCTATCAACTCTGGTACTTAGTCTTGGGCCCTCCTTTATTCAAAAAGTACTATTTTCTCTGCTACAAAAAGTACCATTCTGAGTTGTAAGCATGTCGCAAACCACACACCTTTTGCTATCAATACAATTTGCTTTTATTGAGATTTTCTTGTTTCCTCATTTGCTCTCTTTGCATTCATTGTCTTAAGCTACCATTGAATCACTACAACCTTGGTGAAATCTTATCTAGTTGGGGTGATTAGACGCATATCACGAGTGCCAACCCGGTCAAGTGATTGCAACGCTCGAGGGTGACAATAGTATATGTGCTATGGAGGCTTGGGGAGTTAAGGATAGTCTCCATATTGCGTGGGACCTAGAGTATCATAATGTTGCTTTGAAACTAGATTCTCAAATCCTTGTGTTGAAAGTTCTCATTTTTGGTAGTTGGGTGTGGTGGGTTACAATTCTACATATTGCATGGGGCTAGACTTGTGCAGACTGGATGGCTAACCTTGGCACCACACTTGATAGCTTTGACACACACGTGATATGCAATGACAAGTTTTGACAAACGGTTCAAGAGTGTGTTTAGCACAAGTTTTTATGAGAGATAGACCTTGATTTTTTGGTATTCACAGTTCAAAGTTTCGTTGTACATGAAATACAAGGATTGTTGTTGGCGTGGAACTGTGATTTTGTAGGTGTGGTTTGACATGAAGACTCTCTCATATTTCTATCCCGCGTTGCATGAAAACCCAAGCATCAACACGATTCTTGAATCAAACATATCGGTCAGGTGAGCCAAACACATAACGATGGTTCTCCGAAACAACTGTTACAAGCCTATATGGGTCTAGGCTACATTTGTAGTATTGGGGACCTCCCACCACGAACCAAACACACCCCACGACAAACAGAAGTTACGTGAGCTTCTACTCTTGTTTAACTTTTGATCTCATTAATGTAGGGCTCGGCCTCATCTAAACAAAGAAAAGGGACTGCACGACCGATAACCCAACTCGCTACATGTATTGAGTCGAGGGCAAGGTGAGCTAGGCAACTTTGGTTCCAAGGGAAGGGCAGGGTATCGAATCAATCGATGCTGGTAGTGAGGTCGTGGGGCAAGCTTCTGCGGCTTAACGTCACCACCATCCCTTGTTTCGCGTCCAAGAGCGCCCCCCGCCTGTGTCTGCACCGTGCGTTCTCCATGGCGAAAGCGACGACGGTGACGAAGCGCGTGGGCACCCACAATGGCAGCTTCCACTGCGACGAGGCACTCGCCTGCTTCATGATTCGCCTCACCGATAAGTTCTCTAACGCCGAGGTTGTCCGTACCAGAGACCCTAAGGTATATCGTCTCTGTCTCTCTCTGCACGGAGATTTCTCTGCGGCTTAAACAATCTTGCTAAAGCGGTTTTCCTGTGCAAGCCAAGTTATGGAAGGTACCAAAAGCAAACTCCGTTTCGTGACACTAATTGTGTCGTGAATACTGAAATGGAGAAAAGGGCGTTTCCGGTTAAGAGATGAGAGAAAACTAAGAAGAAAGGAGCCTGTTAAAGAAAAACTAGAGGGAAAGGAGAAGCTAGAAGCGGACATTTCTACACATGCACTCTGTATACTTCATTCGGCAAGAAAACAACCCATATATGGGCTGAAATAAAACCAGTACAGGAACTACCAAACATAAGGCCTAAAAACTGCGTACCCACTACTTCAGGAACCAACCCCAGTATAATCTTTAAATCAACCCACTTCTAGTTTAGAAACTGAATCCTATGTACTAGGAAATGCAAATTTCCAATTTATAGAAGAGAATAAAACTCAGGTTATTGGAGAAAGTATTGGTGGATGGAGATGGTTTGTCACTACAACAGGATATACCGTACGGTCGCGTTCCAAGTTTACGCTTAGATGGTAGTCTTTGCCAAAACCATTGACTTAAAGCTCAAAAAAATTGACGAAAAGTGCTGCTTCAAAACCAAGATGATGCTCAAGCGGAATAATTGAATAACAAAACCACCAACCAGAAGCAAAACCAAGTCTTTCCTTCTCTTGGTACACCATGGATTCTTTGTCTACTTTTGCATTATGACGTGTCATATTAGCATTTAACTATAAAAGGAAGTAAGATCAATAATCAACCTAAGCGTGTATCTCCTTCATTTTCTACCCACACTTTTTTTTCAATAACAACTCCGCCCATGTAAGAGATCACCCTTGCATTGCTTGTCGTAAGCCCGGATAAAGGAGGAGGGTTGTGTTAGGCTTCCGACGGCTTCCGTAAAACTTCGTCGGATTTTATAACATGGATTACAAAAATTATGAGCATTGCTTTAGGGCGTCCCCGTCTAGCGACGTGGTGTAGAGCTCGAATGCAGTAATAAGTAAGCAAGGGCCACTACATTTTCGCCCGAATGTAGTGAATCAATTGCAGAGAGGGTTCCTACATCATGGACAGATGTGAGTAAAGAAGTTAGTCCTGCTACATTGTCGCCCGAATGTAGTGAATAATTTTCAGAGAGTGTATCCGCATTTTGAATATGGACGGATGCGGGGGGGGTAAGGAAGCTACTCCTAGATAATAAGATTCGTATTGGTTCTTGTAATATCAGAACATTATCTGGTAAGCTAATGGAGGTGGTAGATACTATGATTCGGAGAAAGATTCATATTCTATGTTTACAAGAGACAAAATGGGTTGGAGAAAAAGCAAAAGAGATATAGGATACAAGTTTTAAATTACAGTACTCAGGTAAAGAAAAGGCTCAAAACGGAGTTGGTATTATCATAAATAAAGATTTAAAGGAGAGTGTAGTAGACATACAACGATATGGTGACCGAATCATGACGTTGAAATTAGTGTTAGGAGAAGAGGTTTTGAATATAGTTTGTGCTTACGCACCCCAAGTAGGACTAGAAGATAGTATAAAGACAGTTTTTTGGGAAGAGTTAGATAAGGTGTTTCAAAAGATTCCACAAAGGGAGATGATTTGTTTAGGAGGAGATTTAAATGGACATGTCGGTAAAGAGGCATTAGGATATCAAGGGATTCATGGAAACTTTGGTTTTGGGGATATAAACGAGGAAGGTAGAGAGATTTTAAATTTTGCTATGTCATTTGATCTCTTTATAGTCAATACAATCTTCAAAAAATGAGATGAACATTTAATTACTTATAAGAGTGGCTTATCACAAACACAAATTGATTACTTTATTTGTAGAAAAAAGATAGAGCGTGTTATAAAGATTGCAAGGTAATTACAGGAGAGAGCTTAACCACCCAACATCGACTTTTAGTTATGGATTTACAAATAAAAAAATGGACAAAGACGAAAAGAGTGCATCGTGCTATTCGGACTAAATGGTGAAACCTCAAAAGCGAGAAAGAAGATATATTTAAATAGAAAATCCTTCAAGGAGATGTTTGGAATTATGTTGGTACACCCTGTGATATGTGGAATAATATGGCTATACATATTAGGAAAGTGGCGAAAGATGTGTTAGGTGTATCTAAGGGAGGTATACCAGCACAAAAAGAAGCTTTTTGGTGGAGTGAAGTAGTGCAAAATAAAATCAAGGCAAAGAGGGAATGTTACAAATTACATTATGCTAAGAAAACTAGTGAAACTTTAGAGGCTTATAAGAAAGCAAAGAAGGAAGCGAAAAAGGCCGTGAGTGAAGCAAAGGCTAAAATTTGGGAGGATTTATATAAAAAACTCAACTCAAAAGAGGGTGAAAGAGATATTTTTAGGATAGTTAGGGCTAGAGATAAGAAAACTAAAGATCTTAATTATGTTAGATGCATCAAGGATGAGGATGAAAAAATTCTAGTGGCAAATGATGATATAAGAAATAGATGGAAAAACTATTTTCATAAGCTTTTTAATGAAAATAAAGATGTTAGTATCAGTGTTGTCTGACGCGTATCGTATCGTGTATCGCTGGGCTCCACGATACGGGCGTATCGTATCGTATCGTATTTTAATATTAAAATAATACAAAAATTAATTAAAAATTAATAAAAATTAGTAAAAAATCGGAAAAAATTAGGAAAAAATCAGGAAAAGTCTGATAATTGCTTTAAATTCATATAATATAAGTTTAGTACAGATTGAGCATTCAGCATTGAACAATTGCATCCAAATTTAATTTTGAATCCAAAAAATAAAATACATATATAGTTTACAGTACACTACAGTTACATATAATGTTACATTTTACAAATTGTAATCAGGATCATCAACTAAATAATCTTCATCTTCTCCTTGCAGATCCTCATCATCATCAGCCACACCTTCTTCAAAATCAAATTCTTCATCTCCATAGTAAATCTAGTACAATCATTAATAAATGACACAAAGTACTTATATCCATGTACAGAAGTTGTAGAACACAGGCTTCAAATATTAGAATGTACAATATCAAATGGTATAGAAGATCTGTTTTGCCTTATGAGAAGTTTCACAATTCAAGTTCAAATCATTACAATCACTAAACTCTGGTAATAACAACTTTATTTTTGAAGATGGTAAATGGCCTAGTAGCCTGTGCCAACGAGGTATATCCTCCTTATGTTTCTCTGTAATGATAGTTGATTGTAGTGTAGCTCCTTTATTGTCTTCGCAAAAATAAAGGCCTCTCCTCACGTTACCCTGACCAAAGATCTTCCCCGTCTTCATTTCTTGAAATACACATCCAGTGGAATAAAAGGTTATAGTACATTTTAGACCCTGAGTCATAGCAAATACAGATAATAAGTTTACTGATATGTTGGGAACAAGTAAAACATTTTTCAAAGTTCCAAAAGACGTAATAACGCTTTCTTTTCCCACTATTGGAGTAAGAGAGCCATATGCCAGTTTTATATTGATGTTCGCCTGTGTTAATTCATACGTATCAAAGAAATCTCTTTTGCTGACCATGTGATCTGTGGCTCCAGAATCAATAATCCATATTCTTGAATAGGGAGAATTTATATTACCCTGAGTCAGAAATGAGAAGGGATAGGCAATGGTTGCTTGTGAGTCATTATGGGAGGATGTATATGGCAATTGTGAATCAGTCAGACGGGCTTTTAATAACTCAATCTCCTTTTACATATCAGGCAACGAAGTTGCATTGTCTTCAGCCTTTTGTTTATTATTCTGATCACTGTTGAAATACGCCTTAGGTTTATTCTGAAAGTAGGTAGGCTTTCCAACCAGGTCCCAGCAAGTTTCCTTGGTGTGTCGCAGTTTTCCACAATGAGAACATATTATTTTATCTTTTTTTTCGGGTGTCAGTCTAGATCTACCTCTACCTCTACCATAGCTTCTTCATCCTGGAGCAAAGGGTGGAACATAAGTATTCTTTCCGACGAATGCTGAAGTTTCAGAATTAATTTTGGTTTTCTTTTCCAAATATTTCCTGTCTTCTTCCCGAAGGAGGAGTGAATATACTATACTCAAGGAGGGAAGCTCTTTTCTGCTGAGGATGTTGTTCTTTACAGCCTCATATTCTGAAGATGTGCCCCATAGAAGGTCAAACACTTTATGTTCTTCAAATTCCTCGTTCCACTCTTTTGTGCAAGTCTTGCATTTTGCCTTCGAATAAAGGTGTAATTCTTTCCACAGATCTCTGAGTTCTGCATAATATTCACTTACTGATCTACCTCTTTGGCTGCACTTTTTGATCTTCTCAATAATATCATATTTTTTTGCGATATTCTTCCTCTTAGCATATGCTTCTTGAACTGTTAACCAAATATCTTTTGCTGAATCTAAAAACATAAATGAACTGCCAATCAAAGGTATCATAGATTGTATAAGCTAAGCATTGAAAAGTGCATTTTCCCTATACCATCGAGAATACAGAGGATCTGTAATAGGTGGTTGGAGAATTTCACCAGTAAGATAATCCCATCGCTCCCTTGCCATGACAGCGAGTTCCATGAATCTGACCCATTGGAGATAATTCTTTCCTTATAGCTTCAGATTAGTGATTAGCTTCTCCTTTGTCCAAAAAATTATCACCACCTTCGATGATTTTCTATCCATTTCCCCTTATGTTCCTTCTTGTTGTCTTTAAAGTCATTGATATGTATTAATTTCAACAAAGAAAGTTACCCACAGATGTATATAGCGTGATTTCCAATAATCACGTTGAGAATCTCGTTATGAAGGTACCTGTTGATCTTAATCAAATCGTGAATATCTATCATCAGCAGGTAAAAATCATTATGCAAAATATCGGCCAACAACAAATAATCAGATCGGCCAGAAGTACATGAGTGATCATACGCTTATGTAATCACTCTGTGAAGATGTCTGCCAGCAGTAGATGAATATACTATATTCTGGTTTCACTAGTCACTTGGTAAACAATATTGTATACTTCAATCAAATAATGAACTTTCAATCAAATTGTCCCACACTGATAACCTGTCAAAAAAATTCTGAACGTTGACTGTTTCTGCAACTTTCAATGGCGATTTCTTGGGGCTGATTTCCAAGACTCACCGCTAAACTTTTTCACAGAATAGGCTCTGATTCCATGTTGGATTTAAGGATCGAAAAACTTCACTTTATTGATAATAGAGAATACTTACATCGAGGACTGAATACAGGGAGTGGTCGGCCACATGCCGCCGCCCCATTCTAAATCACGATTTCTTTCCTGCCAACTAACCCTAATGACTCACTAAGTATATATACTATTAATCTAACTTGAAAGACCTAAATACCCCTAATTAGTGACTAATAGAATACGGTTGCTAATGGATCCAAGACTGATCCATTAGGACCCGTATTACACATACCTAAATATAAATGAACAAATCTACAAAACAACCTTAATGTATATATATAAAATTAAATTTCTAAACTAGATAATGAAGATTCAAATTGATCTCTAACAATTTTATGGTTCTGAGTGTTGGGCAGTTAATCATCAACATGTACAAAAGATGTCTGTGACCCAAATGAAGATATTGAGATTGATGAGTGGTCATATAAGAAAAGACCATATACGTAATGAGATTATTAGAAACAAATTAGGAGTGACACCAATAAAGGATAAAATGAGAGAATATCGTTTAAGAGTTTGGACATATAGAAAGAAGATCAAAAGAAGAACCTATAAGAAGGTATTAAAAACTAAATTTGGAAAGTATTAAAAGAACTAGAGGACGACTACAAAAGTGTTGGAAAGAAACAATAAAGAATGATCTAGCTTATTGTGAGTTAAATGCTAACATGGCACACGATAGGGATCTGTGGAAACAAAGAATTCATGTAGCCGACCCCGTCTAGTATGGGAAAAGGCTTAGTTGTTGTTGTTGTTGTACTTTTTTTCCAATAACCTTGTCATCGATGCTATCTTTTTTGGTGTAGCCACATATCCACCTTAACACCTTCATTTATTTCTACCAAAAGCAACTTTTGCACATTCTGAAACAACTATCAAAATTACTTGCTAGTGTGATCTATTTGATTATACCACCTCTAGCTTGAGGAGCTATACCGTATGCTTCTTTGCTAAGCACAATGCCTAGCTGTAATAAGAAACACATTTTGGTCTTCTTCTTCTTAGCCTGTTTTATGGTGCTCTTTACATCCTTTGTCGTCTTTTGCATGCATTGCTTCAAGTGGTTTGTTCTCTGTATCAATGATGGATCAGACCCCTTAACCTTATTTTGTTCGTTTGCCTGGTATTTATCCGGTGTTCCACACAATGTCACAATCTAATGTACAACAACAACAACAACAACTAAGCCTTTTCACATACTAGACAGGGTTAACTACATGGATTCTTTGTTTCCACAGAGCTCTATCATGTGCCATGTTAGCAGTTAACTCACAATAAGCTAGATCAATATTTATTGTTTCTTTTCAACACTTTTGTGGTCGTCTTCTACCTCTTTTAATACTTTTAAAATCTAGTTTTTCATACCTCCTTACAGGTTCTTCTTTTGATCGTCTTTCTATATGTCCAAACCACCTTAAACGACATTCTCTCATTTTATCCTCTATTGGTGCCGCACATAATTTATTTCTAGTAACCTCATTATGTATACAGTTTTTTCTTGTGTGACCACTCATCCATCTCAACATCTTCATTTATGTCACAGCCATCTTTTGTACATGTTGATGATTAACTCCCCAACACTCAGAATCATAAAACATGACATGTCTAATGGCTGCTCTATAATATTTACCTTTTAACTTTAATGGTATCTTCTTATCACAAAGAATACTTGATGCTCCTCTCCATTTTAACCAACCAACATTAATTCTATGCGTAACATCTCTATCAATTCTTCCATCACTCTGAAAAATTAACCCTTGGTATTTAAAACTTTCCTTTTAGGGGACACAAACTAATATGTGGAAAGAAAATGTATAATTTTGAGGGTTTGGTACTTTTGTAGACATGGAAACATCTGTACTGTGCTGTGTCTCACATAGCAAAGGGGACACAAACTTACATTCAGTTTTTCCCAATGAGAAAAGGGATGGTTCATGACCAACTGAAGATGTAAATGTGCTAAATTAGTGTCCTTGGAGCAAAGTTTCCAGCTTTTTGTCCCTTGCTGAAGGCAGTAGAATTTGTGAATCCTTTGATGATGCACTATGGCAGCACATGATCTTCTTGGTATTACCTTTACTAGAAAGAACAACCAAATAGATGAAAGTTGTTCAAATGTTTAAATGTCCATGACTTAATTCTCACTTTACATGCATTTTGTTCAAGAATAAGAGTAAATACGTGCATTGTAATGGTTAATGTAGAATAACTTGGGCATGCTTACTGATAATGCACTATGGGGTAGTCTTGAAAAATTCTTAATGTTATTAATGCCACTTGTATGTATTTCAGGTGCTTGACACACTTGATGCGGTACTTGATGTTGGTGGAGTTTATGATCCCAACCGTGATTGCTATGACCACCATCAGAAAGGTTTTGATGAAGTGTTTGGCCATGGATTTAATACTAAACTTAGCAGTGCAGGACTTATCTACAAGGTGATTCCATATTCTTTACTGAGACTGTAGAACAATTATTGTTCCTTCATCCATGCTTTCAAAATATGAAGAACTGCTGCTACCTTTGGGGCTTTGTGGAATTTCTCTAAATGCCTCAAGTAGATTTACTTTTAGGTGTTTCTGCCTTGGACAATCCCTTCTATAAAGGATAAATTCGAATATGCAGATTTTTTATTCATAAGAAAGTTCCTAGTGCAGATTGTTTATTCATATGACTTCTAATATTGTAAGAAAGTTATGTATTTGTACTTTGAAGAATATTTTGTTTGCGTATGCAGATGGACAATCTAATAGCTTCCTTTCAAATAATACTTGGTGTACCAGTTGCAAGTTAATGTGTCTTGTATGAGATCAATAACAGTTTAATGTGGCTGTGATGTTTCATAAATTTGAATGGTTATGTACATTTCTCATGTTGGATTGGTGGATATCGCAGCACTACGGAATGGAGATAATTGCCAAAGAGCTTAATCTGGATAGGATTCATGAAGATGTCCGTCTCCTTTATCTTGCTGTATACAAAAGTTTTGTTGAGGTAAATGGGTTTCTAACTTTTTAACAATCATGTATCCTTCCTGAACATACTTTTCTAATGATGGTAGTACCATGAAAAATTACTGTGTTGATGACTCATTCATGACTTTTTTTTGGTTGACTTATTTTCAAATGGAACCCTTTTGGTATTTAAGTTATTACCTGTCTTACATCTAAGAAACTGTCTTTTTATCTCAGAAGTTTCATGTCTTTGGGAACATAAATGTGCATGCTTCAAGCCAGACCAGTGCCACAATTGTTTTTTCTAGTACACTCAATGGAAGTATGCTGTTGCAATTATTAACTTCTATTGTAGTTCTTAGTGTTGGAGATCGAGTTAAAGATCAAGACTAGTTTTATGTTTCTGCATAATTTACATCTCAGTATTTGAGTTTATGTCTTGAGTAGTTTGGATCTGATCCATTGGGAATCGGGTTTGATTAGTGCTACTAAGTAAGGGTGTTTCTGTCATTTAAGTTAGAACCCTGTTAATATAAAGCCCTAAGTGTGTTCATTAGGGTAATACACAGGAATAAAATGAAAGGGAGGCTGCAGTTGCCAAGTGTGGAGCCGATCCCCAATTTCTGAATCTGTCCCTAGTGTTTTCTGCTGTGATTTTTTTCATAAAATTCTTTATAGTATCAAAGCTTAGTGAGACTCCTTGATCGCCATGCAATCTCAAGTCACATAGAACTAGGAGAAGCACCACCAGTATCCATTGAACTTGATCTCCAGTATGTATTTTCTTCAAAGAAAATAGCTCCTTAAAGGCAACATTGAAATGCCCATTATCACAGTGTGTTGAGGCATTTGATTGGTAACGTGATTGGATTGCATAGGCATAGGCATAGGCATAGGCATGTGATTTGCATACACACCCAACTGAGATAACGTGATTGAATTGCATAGGCGTAGGCATTTGATTTGTAGACGCACCCAACTGAGAGAGCAGAATATTGGGTAAAATCTGTCTGCTTTTTCGTGCACTCTTCTGCTTTTTTTTCCTGCCTTGTATTTGGTGCAGATTTGCGGAATTAATTTTTTTAGCAATGGTTGTCTTCTAAAGTGAAAAAGGGGAAGTCAAAGATCTACCTTACGGAAGGAGACATATCTTATTATAATGAAAATAAATAAAATGGGAGATGGTTCTTAAAATAATTCCTCGAACCTATGTTATCAATAGCGTGCTATAGCATTTTAGCGGACCTCGAACCGCTATAACGCTCATTAAATAGCGGGTGACCTGTTTGGGCGCAATTAGCGCCGCTAACAGCGCTATAGCAGACCGCTATAGCGGTCCACTATATCACTGTTAGCATACAAACGAGTTTGGATCGGGTTGATCTAATATCCATTGGATTGACCCGATCCAAAGTACATAAAACCAAAGGTGTCAATGTCTCTCTCTAGCATCGATTGTCTTTCTCCCGCTTCTCGCGGCAGCTCCCTCCTCCATCAGCCGCAGAGATGTCGACGGTCGCCACCACCACCTCCATCAATCGCCTCTTGCCGTTGCTCTCTTCGCCATCAACCGCAGAGACGTCGACGTACGCCACCACCACCTCCATCAACCGCCTCTTGCCGTTGCTCTCTTCGGGTCGACGTACGCCACCACCACCTCCATCAACCGCCTCTTGCCGTTGCTCTCTTCGCCATCAACCGCAGAGACATCGACGTACACCACCACCATCTCTGTCATCCGTTGCTGGCGTTTGTGTCATATGTAAGTTCTCTCGCTTTCTCTCCCATTTATCTCCGCTCTCTCTGTCTCTCTCTTTCTTTGTCTCCACCGCCTATCTCCGTCCCCGCCCTTGCTTTGTCTCTCTCCTTGTCTCTCTCTTCGCACCATCGGTTCACTTTCTCACTACTTTATCAGGTACCCACGACCAAAGGCATTTTATTCCTCCCTACCCAAACATTGCCCAATGCCTTCTCTTGCTCTGCTTGCTTTTCCAAAATGAGACTGAGAAACCCGCTTGCAACCCCAACCTTCGATGCCTTTAAACTTGATTGAGGTACACTCCGTGTGCTTGGTCTCGGGCTCGACAGGACCAATGGTGTGACAAGAGAGAAGTGACCTTGGCCCTTCGATGAACAAATGTTGGAGTCAACCATGTTGCTTAGATGAACTAAGCCTCGTATGTTGAACCAAAGACACTTCACTATCGAATGTTCACTGCGCCAAGAGGTGAACCCCAAGGGGAATGTGAATATCACGAGTCACAAGACCCCTGCTCCAAAAACTCCTTGTCTTTAATCGGACATCATAAGTTTGGATCCCCAAAAAGTTCTCCAGCTATGGAACCTCACAGGAGATGTAGGTGCGACATTGAACAAGAGCCTTGAATGCGTATTATGCTAACATGGAGCTTTTCAATCCAAAAGATACATATACTTAATAATAGTACATGTTGCAACAATATATGTTGCTATTCCAGGAACTTGTTAAGTGCTTGTAAGGAACAAGTTCATGTATCAGGTGCGTATGGTATTCTATATAATTATTCCTATTATCCACTGTTTGAATGATCGGATGACATACACTTCATGATCCATAAATCATGTAATATGCTCTTTAAATAAAAATTCAAATTGTTAAATGCGTGTTTCTTTTTGTCTCAGAGTTTTGTAATTTGCCACTTGAAATGGAAATGGATGGATGACAATAGTCTACTCCTCAAGCTCCTGCATTGCGTTGGTACATATCTTCTGGGCTCTTCATATCTAATGGGTTTAAAAGCTTTGTCATTTCCTGCTAGTTTTGTTGAGGTATCAGTGACAACCAGTATTTGGACAAAACTGTGCCGAAGTTCAGTGAACACAAAAGCACACATATGCAACTAGGGAGAAGTTGTTCAAGTTTAATGACCCTTTCATATCTGTAAGTTTATTTTTATGGTAACAAATTAAACTCTTTTATTTGCTACAAAACAATCGTGATGCTCATACACTTTTTGTATTTTTCTTTATATTTGCTTATTACTTTTGTTGAAGGTTCTTGTTTTTGTGGCTATGACTATCTTTATTCATGTTGTCTTATTTATTGGATCTCGATTATTTTAGTTCCTTTGATAACCTAGGTATGTAATCATGTTTGTGGTGTCTTTTCACTTTTGTATAATATATGGTGATGGCAGAACAAGGTGTCTCCTTTAGGAGTGAGTTTAGTGAGTTTCATTCAACTTTTGAACTTCTATTCTGGCTAATTATATCTACTGTAGTTGATGTTGTGGAAATTCTATTCTTATTAGAAAACCCATTATATATATAATTTTTTAATCATAAGTAAAAGTGTACTGCTAAATCAATTATATCCCCGCTAACTGCTATTGGTGACACACATAATTTATTTCTAATAACCTCATTATGTATACAATCTTTTCTTGTATGACCACTCATCCATCTTAACATCTTTATTTCTGTCACTTACATCTTTTGTACATATTGAGGATTAACTCCCCAACACTCAGAACCATAAAACATGGCAGGTATAATTGCTGCTCTATAATCTTTACCTTTTAACTTTAATGATATCTTCTTATCACAAAGAATACTTGATGCTTCTCTCCATTTTAACAAACCAACATTAATTCTATGCGTAACATCTCCATCAATTTTTCTCACTCTGAAAAATTGACGATAGGTATATAAATAAGCAATAATTTAATCAAATTCAAAAACCCTAAATTATATCTTACAATAACAACTAAGCCTATCATATACTACATGGGGTCGACTCAGTGTTGTTCGATGCATATCATATCGTGTATCGTTTTGGTCTACGGTACGATACGATTGTATCATATTGTATCGTAATTGAATATTAAAAAATTGTTAAAAATAATAAAAAGTTAGAAGAAACAGTAAAAAATATGATAATTGCAAAGAATTCATATAATGCAAAAATTTAGTACATATTCATCATTCACTATTCAATAATTGGAAAAGGAACTACATATTTTGAAGCAATACATAACAACCTTAAAAAAAATACAACTTTCATAATTAAAAAAAAACATTTAGACATTGTAATCAGGATCATCAAGTAAATAATCTTCATGTTCTCCTTGCTAAAAATCTTCATCACCTTCTACTTCAAAATCAAAATCATTATCTCCTTTATGATATTGTTGGTGCACTTCTTCCAAATTAATCCATGTAATGTCTTTTCTGTTAGGATTTCATTTGCTTCATTATCTTTGATAATCCACTCCCCTAATATATCAAAATTATCCAAACTTATTGTTTCAAATCGGTTTTCTTCCCAATTTAACTTTTTTAATTGCCTATAAGAGAGAAAGAAAAGTAATAAGCAAATAACATTAATAATTTAAGTAAAATAAAATATTGAATTAAATATTTAAGTAGTAATTAATACAATATTACCTTTGTCGGAGCCGCATGTTACAACAGATGAAAACTAAGTCATGGAGTAGCTTATGTTCCAACCTATTATGCATTTTTTTGTAGACGTGTTTAAAGACACTCCAATTCCTTTCACAATCAATTGCACTACAGGCAATCATTTTCAAACCTATTCCACCAAACATCTAAAAAGACAAAGTTATTCCACAATAAATATAAGATTTAAGAAAGATAAATATTAAGATAAACATTTTACCTAGACGCATATTATTACGGTTGTGAATGACTACAGGCAAACCCGTTAAGTAAAGAGCATTATCGTAGATCTCCATCTCTCGATGTATAACATATGCTCTACTCTCATGAGGGATCAATCTATCTATACAATCAATTTATCTATACAATCAATGATACCTGGGTTTACCTTACCGTCTCTTTTAAAGCTTGTAGAATACCTAAATAATGAGTTTAGGTAATAAGCTGTTGCATGGATAGGTTGATACAATTGTTTGTTCCATCTGCTATCTTTAATGTTCCACACAGGCACATAATCCCTCTTTCTTCCATTGAAATTACTTCTAATGACTTCATTTGTTGTATCCATGACTTTATAAAGATAGCGCATAGATGGTTTTTCCTTGCTTTAAGCTAATCTCAAAATTTTCACTAAAGAACATGTAATCCTCAATAGTCTAACACAAGAGTTCCAAAATATACTCCTAAACACTGTCTCTGAAATCTCATTTAGCTTTCTGTTTCTTCTGTTTTGAAGCAACTTTGTAAATTGTTGCCACTCATCCGAGGAAAAGTGGATCAGTATGGAATTTATGTTTCCATTTTGCTGCATCTAGTATGGGAAAAGGCTTAGTTGTTGTTGTATTTTGCTGCTTCATAAAGTAGATAGCTGGAGTAAAATGCAAGGGTGGAAACTGTTGAAGATGGACACTTTGCTTCTTTTGAAAATATTCTTTTCTTAAGATTGTTAGATGGAGGCATTGAATCGAAATGTTCATGACCATCCGTCCGTTTGGTTTAATGGCCAATGGAATTAATGGAGAAAGTAGATCTGGATATGGTTGGACTCAACTAGCATGGACCATCCAATTAAATGGATTAGGATTTTTGTTACACCTTGCCAATTAGATACATGATTGGGTGACCACTACTTTCTTGTCATCTTTTCTCCATCTAAAATTTTGTTTATCAAAAATTAAATGGAAAAAGCCTTTTTAAGTTCAGGCTCGCAATAGTTGGGCAAATCTGATGGGCATGAGCTCACAAGGATCTCATCTTTGGTAGATGAGAACCTGCTGAAGGTTGCTTGCGGTGTCAGCTCATCTTGGCTACATTGGAAAGGGAACCTATCAGTTTTCTCAGCTGTTCTCTGGAACTATGCATTGATCTTCTCAAAATATGACTTTAGTTAATTGCCTCTTCATTCTTATGTGTCCTTGTTTGATTCCACACATGGAAACAATTAGTAAAGAGAAATAATTTGAAGAGATGTTGAAAAACACTATGACTCTAATATTCTCATTTTCTTGGTAATGTATGCCATGTAAATGCCTGGTGCTAAACATAATCAATTACAATAGGCAATAGATGCTGTAGACAATGGGGTTAATCAATATGAGACGGATCAGCCACCAAAGTATGTGAACAATACCAGCTTATCTTCTCGGGTAGGCCGCTTGAATCTGGACTGGTTGGACCTTGATCAGTCACCTGAAAAGGAGAATGAAGCCTTCCATCGTGCAATGACACTTGCTGGTGGAGAATTTTTGGATGTGAGTTCTATATTAAAGTACCTTTAGTTTTTCTGGGTTTTTCTTTGGTAATTTATTGATGCATATGTTAAAGAAAGCTGGTTTACCGAATATTAAAGTTGAAAAGTTATTGCACAAATATGACTTCTGTTAAGTCGAGAAAATCTATTCGGATTTTCTTATTTTCTTATTTTCATAATTTTTCATGCAGAATGTCAAGTTCCACGTGAGGTCATGGCTCCCTGCAAGATCAATTGTCATGGAAACATTATCAGCAAGAAACAAAGTCGATGTCAGTGGAGAAATAATAGTTTTGAAGCGATTCTGTCCTGTGAGTTCCCATTTTCATTGTGGGCTTCTATTGTGCAGCAATTCTATGTTGTATGATATCTTGTTTATTATGGGGTTTGTTATGGCTTTCTACTAAGCAATGGTGGCTATGTATTCAAACTACTAATTTACTATCTACATGTTTGATGTGCAAGATATATCCCTTAATATCTGAATCACCAAGTCTTTCTAAAGATAGAAACATGCCAAATAACTCGGAGCAAACTTTGTTGAAGAGCAGGTATAAAGGGTTGCAGAAGGGATGACTTACAAGGACATACACACATTCTTTCTAAAGATAGAAACACACCAAATAACATAGAATAAACTTTATTGAAGAACAGGTATAAAGGGTTCTGGAATGGATGATTTACAAGGAGAAAGCCCCATGTAAGATACACACACAAATACGTACTATATAGAGAATCCTAGTGGCAATATAGAAAAAGAATACGACACACTAATGTTGCTATAGTAGCCATTGCTACAGTTGCCATTAAAAATTTACTAAAATAGAAACATAAGAAAAGGGAAATGGCAAAATAGAGTAGAGAATACTCTTTAAACTAGTGATATCCGTATCGCACCATATCGATACGGCGCGATACTATCGTGAGACTCCACAATACAATACACTATGGTGTATCATATTGCCAAACATATCGTTTTATATCGTGCAACGATAAAAGGTACGATACGGGCGATATGCCCTAAGCCTGTGCTTTAGTAAAACTATAAAATTGCTTCTGAGAAAATATAGATAGCCACTTTTAGAAGGTATCTAGATTCAGAAATATAAAAATAAAACTGAAAAATATGTACTAAAAGGTAAATATATGTTTATTAAACCTCAAAACGGTATTGTAACAAAACACCAAGAAATGAATACTTCCTAAGAATTCCCCTGACTCTGAAATTTGCAGTTGTTCCTATTGCAAATACCCAGTTTCTCACCACAATGCTACTATGTTCCCTTGATACTGCTAAAAACAAGTCTTTGTTAAAGAATGGTCCTCTTTTATAACATATCATAATATGCTGTCGCTTGTCATGCATGTACTATGTCATTAAAACAAAGAGACAACATTGCCACTTCCATGCTATTTTGATGTTAATGAAAGGCATACAAAATTTGCTTCAAACCCCCAAGGCTGAACTACAGCAAGGGCACAGGTCATTTATCAAATAAGTAGATACTTCAAAATAAAGTTTGCTTCCTTTCTTCACCAAAGTCTTATTTCATTTTCACCTTTTTCTCTTTCATCCAAGACCTAGACATAAAACTATTCTTTTGTCATGCATGTTCCCTTGATGTTAACGATTGCTTCCCTTCTGAGAAAACTTAAGAAATAATGCAATACAGGTATAATATGATAGAAAAACTATTCTTTTCATAAAACCACTAAGACTGTAAAAGTAAAACCAAACCCTTTCTAAGTCTTAATGGACAACTAGATTTCCCCATAAAGCGGGAGCAGAGATGTAAACTTTTTCACTAAAACAATCATTCAAAAAGAAATTTTGACATTCATTGGGCTTGTGTCGATACATATCATTTCGTAAGGATTTTCCACACAGTATAGGGCTTGTGTCGGGCCATGCGATTGTATTAGCCCGTATTGCTCATATCGAACGATATGGGTGATATGCTCTTTACATGAACTGAATCACTCAAACTTGCGCAGGTTAGAGCTTCTAGAGCCGTTCTTGCTTCATCCCTCTCCCATCTGTAAGGGGGACATTTTGCCAATTTTCTTGTGAAATGAAGCTTTATTCGGCATATGGGCGTGATTTTTTCATGTTTTGAGGGATACGACATGTATCATATCATGACAAAAAATAATGCACATTATGATATGCTACTTATAATACTGGTATCAACAAGGGGATTGTTATATTGATTTTGCTAATAAAGTATAAAGGTGGTGATTTTTAAGGAGGGTAAGAAAAGGATTATTTAGTTAAAATTATCCATGTTACAATATTTGAGATTATGATTCTTCTTCAATGACATAAGTTGTAACTTTGAAGATGTTTTGGTTTGATTTGATTTTATAATAAACTTCACCAATTCTTAGATTATTTTTTAATTGTCAGTTACTCAGTTGATTTATTTGTTTATATTATGAATTTATGAATATTATTAGTTAATAACAACTTAATGTAAACTCCGCCCATGTAAGGGATCACCCTTGCATGGCTTGTCCCAAGCCCAGATAAAGAAGGAGGGTTGCGTTAGGCTTCCGACAGCCAACGTAAAACTTTGTCGGACATAACTTGGATTCTACAAAAAAACAAAGAATCCATATAGCCGACCCCATTTAGTATGGGAAAAGGCTTAGTTGTAGTAGTTGTAGCCTATATTGCCTTGTAGGTACTTACGACCTTATTAAATTTGTCATAGATTATTGTTTCGATACAATGCCAATGTTTGCCCCTTGTTTTGATTCATAAGAATTGTTTAAGATTTTTCTTGATTTTTAAAAGTATTTTAAGAAAAAATTATGATGCATTATGACACAATATGGTATGATATGGCCGTACCGAATCATGAAATAATGATAAGTAATTTGTGTTTAAAATAGGGGCTCAAGCCTCAAATGTCACAAATTTCTCAACGTTTTAAGGTATTTTCTGATAAGACACTGGGAAACTAGGTTTTTAACTTGGCGATGGGTTGGTTGGAAAAGAACCCACAAAATGGAGACCAAGATTGATTTTTTTTGCAAGTCAAGTGGATGAATTAGGCCACATAATGTGTTCATGGCCATGCAGGAGCCCCAATCTGTACTGTGGAAACAGTTGATGATATCATAGAAGAGGGGGATCATAAATAGATGAGCGTGGGATGAGATGATGGACAGATAGAAAAAGTATGAGAAACAAGAACTATTTAAGGGATTTGGAAATTATATAATATGCCATTATTGATTGGAGAAGTCCAATTTATATAGGAGGGATCCTTCTTTTCATAGAATTCTTATTGAAATCAAAGTGCAATTGGGGTTTTATCCCTTAACCAGATAATGTCTATCGAAAGCAAACCCCTAGATAAAATCATCTTAAGAATTATCCAAGAAAATAATATTGAAAATAAAATAACAAAAGCAAATGAGTTAATTGCTCGTTTAGTATAGCTGAAATGAGGTAATGTGCTTCAATATCTAGTTTTAAAATTGCTCTCATTGTGGAAACGGATTGGGTCTGGATATAGTGAGGATCCGGTCTAAACAAATTTGGGTAACACATGCATCATCTCGCTTCTTTTTCGAAGACTTCATATGTCGACCTCCCCCTTTCTCAGGAAAAGGGAGTTCTGCTATTAACTGCTGGCAGAAACATAGGGCCTATGAAGTGAGCCCTCTTTGCCAAGCCCCGTATTGCTGGAAAGACTAAAAAATCAATTCATACAAAACTGGGTATGTCATACGATATGGTATTATACAACCTTTGTAGTACAATTTAGTGTGATATGCATTGATGTTTCACTTATATAATAGAGGTTCCTGGATCATGTCAGTCTGGGTAATGATATACATTGACTGTACTGATGCAAGTACTGATATATGATCATTTGGTGTTATATTGTTTCATATGATAAAGTATTTACGACATTTTTGTAGCTCTGTATAACATTGTTGGTCTTATCCCTGATTATCACTGAAATGTGGATCTGTAAAATCTATGCTCTTCATTGTGAACGGTTATTTGGAAGTGTGAATTCAAATGTTTTTCAATTAAATTTAGGTGAACTGGTATATTGTGTGTCTATGCATTGTCCTGTTTCTTATTTGTTACAGTACTTTAAACTTATCTGCAATAGCTGCAGACTTTTGAATGTTACAAGCGGTTTTATCTGTTGCTAGATATGATGTGCTATTCTGTCAGTCCTAGATTATTCATGGTAGCTTGTAAAACATGACAGAGGCACACATGCACACACAGCATCCACATAGGGAGCAGTTTGAAAATACAGATATATTTTGGTAACAATTTATTTTGCAGTGGAAGCTTCACTTGTTTGAGCTTGAACCAGAGATGAAGATCGAACCTTCTATCAAATATGTGCTGTATCAGGTAATCACGCCCATCTTTGTGAAGGATCTTTTCCTTATTCACTGTTTGAATGGATTACACCAGAAAATATTGTTCTGTTCCTTTGCTCACTTAGTCACCAAAACGTTATATTGTGATTGCCAAGTGATGATAAATTAACAAGCACCAATCTTGAGCTGTTTTTGCTAGAGCACTGTGTACATAAAAGGAATTACTTCTTTATGTGTTTCCTTTGTTTTCATGAATAGATATTTGCAGGGAAGCACATTCGTTTTAGATAGGAAGTACAATTCACGGTGCTGTACAAAGACACTGAATCTAACTTACTCAAACATGCACACTTTTGTGTGGTTAATTCCAATTATATTAACAGAGCAACTTAAGTTGCTGCCTAGTTGAGGCAATCGGTTTTAATTTATTATGCGTTAAGTATTTAGGTTGGTTGTCAAACACATATCTGGAGATGCATATTTTTTAAGATCATAAGATCCATGCATAACTAACCTAGTGGTTAGTAGAGCAGGTACTTTTATTGCAAAAGATCGCATGTTAATTCTAAGACATGAACTGGAAGGGTTTATTTTGTACATGATTGGAGTGGATTAATGAACTTTGCCCATGTAAGGGATTGACTGGTCTCAAGCGCAGATAAAGTAGGGTTGTGTTAGGCTTGTGACAACCAACGTAAAACCCATCGGATTTATCTACGCATCCCTATGTTGCTATGCACACAAAGAGGGTTCCCACATCATATATGGGTATAGGTAAAGAAGTTAGTCCTGTTATATTGCCATCGAATATAGTGAACAAATTACATGGAGGGTTTATCTATTTTCAGCATAAACGGATGCGGGGGTGAAGAAGCTAATCCTAAATAATAAGATTCATATTGATACTTGGAATATCAAAATATTGATTGGAAAGCTAATAGAGGTGATAGATACTATGATTAGGAGAAAGTCACGTTCTACCTTTACGAGAGACAAAGAGGGTTGGAGAAAAGCAAAGGAGATTGAGAACACATGTTTTTAATTATGGTACTAAGGAAAGGAAAATGTTCGAAAGATGATATCCTAGTATCCTTATGACTACTACAATCTATGATTTCGTCAATTGGGAGAATTTTATGTATTTAGATTCAACTATTGATATTTGGAAGGTTGTATTTGAAGCTTAGTGTAGAAGGAAGAATGTTATAAAGAAATATAAAATTCTAGAAAGAATTAGAAAATGCAGACAAAGAAACCGAACAATTAGTGAATATTATGTTGTTTATGGGATGAACTATAATTCTAAACAAGCATTAAGTGCATTGCATGTTGTAAAGAAAGAAGTGAGAAAGTTGAAAAAATGAAGGTATTTTGATGTCGTTAAGGTTAATGTGTTGGGAAGGAAAAAATTGTCTTCCATAGGTACAATTTACTGTTTACTATTTAGAGAGCAAGATAGAAGATGACTTTAAAAAGAAGATGCTTCTAATCCTAATAAAACTATATTTCTTAGAAGAAATCAATATCAGTCCAATTGTGGGAGAGGATTTGGTTCTCGAGGTAGAGGACATGGCAACCTCTCTGCTGAGGAAAAAGAAAGGTTGTAATGTTGTCATTATGGTAAGAATCGTCATACAAAGGAACAATATTGAGATCTAATTGGTAAACACAATTTCATCACGAATAAGGTAAACTATGCTAATATCTCATAAAGTTCATTAGAGAGCACAAATATGGGTACTAGTATTAAACTGTAATGTATAGAGACATTAGAATCACAGTTTGATAAGCAACCTCCTACTTCTGAGTCTTAAGCCACTATGCCTCAAACTTCATCAATAATGATAGGTAATTCTACTTCTTCTCGTATATGGGTTGTAGATTCTGGTATAATTGATCTTATGATTGGGGATCAACATTGTTTATCTGATTACCAGTTTTTTTTGTAACAAGGAGGCCATTAGATTGGCCGATGGCTCTAAGACATTAATGATGTAGAAAGGGAAGTGCAAAAACTTTTTTATTTCACTTACTCTGAGTTATGCATGTTCTAGGTTTTCTAATCAACTTTTCATTTGTAAGCTCCTTCACCAAACATCTAAATTGCTTGGTTATTTTTTATCCTTTTGGTCTTAGTTTTTAGGATCATGGGAAGAATCTTTAGTCATGATAGCTTGAAAAAGGGGTTCTACATCCTTGAAGACCCTATGTTGACATCCACAACTCCTACTCTTTCAACCACAATTAATACAAAAGCAAAAATTTGATTATGGCATAATCGCATGAGGTACTTACCTATGTTAAAGATTAGGAGTGTCATTCTCGGTATTTCTCTCGAGTCTAGTAATGTAATTTTTTAGTGTGATGTTTATCAAAGAGCAAAACATCAACGTGTTTTCTTTCCTTATAGTGAGTCTCAAAATTCACAATCGCACGACAACCCTGAGAGACGCCGACCCTCATCTTCATGCAAATTCCTCTTGTTTTGTGTTGATTCTTATTCCTTATTGGGTTTACTCACAGCAAAACAAAGTATCTATGACCACTTAACCCTACACTATTATACTTAGGGTATTTATAATACAAGCTTATAAAAAGACAAAAATGCTCCTGATTAGTTCTACTAATGATAGCCGACTCTTATTGGATTAGTTCCTGATTCAATAGGAGCCAAATGACCCTATTACAGAGATTAAGGCAGAAATTTAAAGCACATAAACTGAATATTTAACACGCCCCTCAAGTTGGGCCTCGAATGCGTGAAACACCCAACTTGATAGAGCCTTCTTTAATCCATTTGCAGCTACCGGCTTTATGAATATGAATTATGTTGAAAATTTTGTGAGAAACCTTCTCTCTAATAAAATGACAATAAATTTCAATATGTTTTATCTTCTCATGAAAGACAGGATTAATGATCTTACGAACGAACATGAATTATGTTGAAAATTTTGTGAGAAACCTTCTCTCTAATAAAATGACAATAAATTTCAATATGTTTTATCTTCTCATGAAAGACAGGATTAGAGGCTATTTGAAGTGTTACCTTGCTATCAATAAAGAAATCAATTGGAATGTTTCTTCTAAGGCCGATTTTGTCCAAAAGTGATAAATCCATAATCTCTCACACATAGCAAGAGCAATTTTCTGATATTCAGCTTCAACACTTGATCTGACTATTACAGATTGTTTCTTACTTTTTTACCAGTTGAACCAACCCAATCAACATCTAAATAAATCTCAATGCTTAAAGATGAATTTGGAGTATACAGTAAGCCATGATTGATAGATGATTTTAGGTATTCGATGATTTGGAAAACCATATTCATGTGGTGTCTAGATGGTGAGTGCATCCATATACTAACATAGCTTACTCCAAAGCTTATATCTGGTCTCGTGATTGTAATTTATATTAGTTTTTCAACTAATCTCGATATCTATCCACATCTCCATATGGGTCTTCAGAATTTCCAGCAACCCACTTTGAACCTCAATTGGGGTCAATGTTGTCTGACGCGTATCGTATTACGTATCGCTGGGCTCCATGATATGGGCGTATCGTATCGTACCTTAATATTAAAAAAATACAAAATTATTTAAAAAATCAGAAAAAATTAGTAAAAATCCAAAAAAAAGAAAAAATTAGGAAAAATCTGGTAATTGCTTTGAATTCATATAATGCAAAGTTTAGTACAGATTAAGCATTTAACATTGAATAATTGCATCCAAATTTCTATATTTTAAAGCAAAAAATGAAATACATTTACATTTTATAAATTGTAATCAGGATCATCAACTAAATAATCTTCATCTTCTCCTTGTTGAAGATCTTCATTATCATCATCATCAACCTTGTGCTTGAAAATCAAATTCTTCATCTCCTTGATACTGTTGTTGCGCTCCTTCCAAATTAATCCATGCAATGTCTTCTTCCGTTAGGGGGGGATTTTCTTCACTGTCTTCTATAATCCAGTCTTCTAATATATCAAAATTATGACCAAATTGGCTTTCTTGTCTATTTACTTTTTTTAATTGCCTACAACAAAGAAAGATAAGCAATTAGTAAATAATATTAACAATTAAAGTCAAATAATTTATTGAATTGAACATTTAAGTACTAACTACTAAGTAATACAACATTACCTTTCGCGAAGGCGCATGTTACAACGAATAAAAACTAAATCATTTAGTCGCTTATGTTCCAAGGTGTTGCATTTTTTTTGTATGGATGTGTTCAAAGACCTTCCAATTCCTTTCACAACCAGTTGCACTATAGGTTTGACTCAAAACTTTGACTACAAAATCCTTAAGGTTCGGCCAATCAGTTCCAAACCTATTTCACCAAACATCTGTAGAAAAAGAAAAATATTAGAGACATAATTCACAATAATATAAGATTTACTGATTTAAGAAACTTAAATATGAAGATAAACAATTTACCTAGACGCATAGTAGTGCGGTTGCGAATTGCTACAGGCAAACCCATCAAGTGAAGAGCATTATCATAGATCTCCATCTCTCGATGTATAGCATCTGCTCTCCTCTCATCAGGGACTAATCTATCTATACAATCAATGATGCCTCGATTAACCTCACCGTCCCTTTTGAAACTTGTTGAGTACCTGAATGATGGGTTCAGATAATATGTTGCTTCATGAATAGGTTGATGCAATTATTTATTCCATCTATTATCAATAATTTTCCACAGGAGTACATAATCTCTTTTTTTTCCATTAAAATTATTTCTAATGGCTTCTTTTGCCCTATCCATGGCTTCACAAAGGTAGCCCATAGATGTTTTCTCCTCGCTATCAGCCAATCTCAAAACCTTCACTAATGGACATGTAATCCTCAACAGTCTAACACGTGCATTCCAAAATGTACTCCTAAAGACTGTCTCGAAAATCTCATTCAACTTTCGGTTTCTTCTGTTCTCAGGCAACTTTGCAAATTATTGCCATTCAACTTAGAACATTCTCTTCAATGCTTGCTTCTGTCTCACAATACTTTGTATATATAAGAAATTTGTTGCAAACAGAGTTGCAACTGTTCGAAGAAGCTCTGCACCTTCTCTATATCTCCTCATCATACACAAAACAAATGCATGGTTGTAAATGAATTTTGCATCTGAATGTTATCTGAGCTTCTTCGAACAACTGTTGGATATTGGTGACACCATGTGCATCCCATTGTTTAGATCTCATCCTTGAGGATATTGGTGAGGATATTGGTGAGATGGATGAGATAAAGGTAGCAACTGAGTGTTATCTCACAACACTCGATCCCATAAGTATCAGCTAACTCCTTCCCAACTACTTTGTAGTTAGCTGCATTATCTGTAATCAATTGGACTATATTCTGTAGCCCAACTTTTTGTATAACCTTATCAAATTCTTGCTTTAAGATATCCGCAGTGTGTCTCTCTTCTGACATGTTTAGAGATCTCAAAAACATAAGTACTTTAGGACAATAGACAAGAAAGTTTAGCAAGGTCCTTTTTCGCCTGTCTATCCATCCATCTGCCATGATAGTACAACATGTCTCCTTCCATGACTCTCTTAAAGTCGAACTGTATTATTGCACTTCAATGATAATCTTATCTAAGATTTTTCCTCTCAACTTCTGATAGGAGGGCATCTTGTATCCTGGACCAATGTTAGCAATCGCATCTGCCATTGCTTGAAAATAAAAACTGTTTGCTGCATTAAATGAAATGCATGCATCATAAAACCGTCTCCCCACTGCAAGGTCTGTCTCATCATGCAGTTGTTCTGAAGCCACAGCAACACGAATTCCAGGTTGAGCACTAGGTTTAGTGGTAGGAGGAAAAAATGAATGTATGCTAGAAGCAACTCTTCCTCTACTCCTTCTTGAACTTCCTCTTCTACCACTTTCAAAGTTTTCAGCAACCCTCTTTCCCCTGCTAGGTGGTAGTGAACTGCTACTACCAATCTCTGTTCTGGCATCTGAAGGCAAATATTAGTGAATCCAATGGCTTCATCATCTTCCTGAAACATCTCCAAATCATCTTTTTGTTGTCTCTTATCTTTGTATACTCTCAATCATTTGAAGACATTGCCATTTAATGAAACATCTCTAAATCATCTTTTTGTTGTCTCTTATCTTTGTATACTCTCAATCATAAGACATTGCCATTTAATGCCTTCTGGCAAACTTCTAACTCTGCCTGTGCAAGGAGCAACTTCTTTCCTAGTCCCTGCTAGGTGGTGTTTCAACCGTGAAATTCCACCACTAACCACTCTCTCACAAAATAAACATCTGATCTTTAATTTGGAACCCTCAACTGGTGTACCCCATTACCATGCCGGATCATCAGACTTAGAATGAGTCTCTAACACCCCTTCCTGCCATCTCACATGAGCACCTTAATTCAATAAAAAACCTGAAAATAAAAGCACCTCGTAAATCCTCAATCTTCAAATAACACTCAAATATAGTGTCTCCCATTTCATGAATGCAATAAAAATCATATCCACACATTTAATAACTTCATATTTTGTCATTCAAAAAAAGAAAAATACAAATAACACAAAAATAATAATAAATACAAAGGAAAAAATAAAAAAATAAAAAAATATATCAAAATCTGAGATAGGAGGCTTTTACGGACACCGTAGAGGTTGTTTTTGGAGCCTTGAACACCAAGGAGGGGAAGAACCACTGAAAGAAGGCTTAGGGAGCTCTGAAGAAATCAAGGAAACCCTAAAAAACACGGGTTTTTGTTCGGCTAGGGACCCTTTATAAGGGTCCTTGGTCGTACGATATGGGCGATACGCTTCGCATCGTGCGAAGCAATAAGTTCATATCAGTGTTATCATCGTATTGTGAGAAGCCATGATACGATACGAGCGATACGCCAAAAAAAAATTCAACATTTTTAAATTTTTTTTTTTTTTGGAGGTTTCTGGCTTCACTTCCCTCCAAGGCATCCTACGATATGCTAGAAATTTGGGTTTATAATTTTATTTATTGAATAAGAATAATTTATGAACAAATAAAAATTATGACAAAATAATTTCTCTTTCTGTTGCCAACTTTTAGGTATATTTCTGCTACCAGTTTCTAATTTCATGAGATTGGAAACAATTACAAACATTTGGTTGTCTCGGTTCATTGAGTTGGCATTTCACAACTTCACTATTTTAGGGTTCACCTTACATGACTTCCATTGAGTTGAACATGATCAACGTGTGTGAGGCTTAACTCAGTCTGTGAAGTGAGAAATGAAGCTCAAGCATTAGTTAAAAAGCTAGTCTCCAGTAAGAGAAAAATGGGATATCATCAAGTAACAATATCACATCATTGAGGTGGCATAGACTCAATAATCAAAGATATGGAGCTCATTGTTTTGCTCATATATGAAAATTAGCAAATATGACAACTACATGTACAAAGATAGCAATTTGTTAATTTTGATATATTAGATGAGTGGGCTATGGAAGATAACGAAGAAAATGCACTCCTAACCGAAGAAGACATCGCATGAATTAATTTGAAGTGCAACAACATCATGAAGGAGATTAAGATTTTCATTTTAAAGCAAAATGTGATGAGAAACTTTGAATCTTTATCAAGGAGAAGATGAATATTATTTAGTTAATGATCCTGATACAAATTTATAATATGTAAAATGTAAATGTATTTCATTTTTTGCTTCAAAATATGTAATTTTGGATGCAATTGTTCAATGTTGAATGTTGAATCTGTGCTAAACTTTGCATTATATGAATTTAAAGCAATTACCAGATTTTTCTTATTTTTTTCATGTTTTTACTAATTTTTATTGATTTTTTAAATAATTTTTGTATTTTTTTAATATTAAAGTACGATACGGGCGATACGATACGATACGCCCGTATCGTGGAGCCCAACGATACGCGATATGATACGCATCAGACAACACTGGTTCATATTTGCGATACTATATGGTGTATCGTATCGTGGTGGCCCACAATACGGTGATATGGTGCAATATGGATAACACTGATTGGGGTTGTACACACACAACAATCTTCCATCTTTATTTCTTTTAACAGATGTAGGATATATTTTTGTTGACTCGAAAACAAGCATGCGTTACTTCAAACAATTTAAATTCCCAGAAAATAGTGAAGTTTTCCCAAGTCTTTCAAGTCAAATAGCGCATGCAACTCCATTTTAATGACATAATTCCTACAATCTTCCATCTTTATTTCTTTTAACAGATGTTGGATATATTTATGTTGACTCGAAAACAAGCATGTATTACTTCAAACAATTTTAATTCCCAGAAAATAATGAAGTTTCCCAAGTCTTTCAAGTCAAATAGCGCATGCAACTCCATTTTAATGACATAATTCCTTTCATATGATCACCCATAATAATGATATCATCAACGTACACAACTAAGAGAATAATTTTCTCTCATTGTCTAATGAATAAAGTGTGATCACTAGTGTTATGTTTGAAGCTCAAGCCAAGTATTCCATCACTAAACTTTTCAAACTAAGCTGTAGGGGTTTGTTTTAAACCATAGATAGATTTCTTCAGTTTGTATACCTTATGTGGCGTTGTCTTTAGGTCATAAAGAGATGGTAACTCCATAAAGATGTCCTCTGTAAGATCTCCTTAAAGAAATGCATTCTTCACATCTAGCACCAATAGAGGATAAAATGAGGAAGTTGACGACCACAAAAATGTTGGAAAGAAACTATAAAGAATGATCTAGTTTATATTGAGTTAATTGATAGAATGACATAACACTAGTGTGAAGAATCCATGAAGCCGACTCCATTTATTATGAAAAAAGGTTTAGTTGTTGTTGTATTAGTGTAAGGGTATATTAGTCTTTCAAGTTATAAAAACTTATATATAAGTCCTTAAGAGGGATTAAGGAATAAAGTGGTGGTTGCTCCTTGAGTCGTCTTTTTCAATGGGATCCCTTGTATGTGCTTGAAACTCTCTCTTCTAACAAAGAAAAATTATTCTCAATAGTATATAGGTACACCTTTTGATATATGAAACAATATGGTTAAGCACAACAAAAGATGCGTTACGTGAATCTAAGAAAGGCATATCGGCACAAAAGCTTGGTGGTGGAGTGAAGTGGTGTAAGATAAGATCAAATTGAAGAAGGGTCAACAAGACTAATGAAACTTGAGAAGCTTACAAGAAAGCAAAGAAAAAGTGAAAAAGACTGGTAGTGAAGCAAAAGCTAAAATTTGGGAGTATCTATATACAAAGCTCAATTCAAAAGAAGGTGAAAGAGATATTTTAAAATAGTTAAGCCTAGAGATAAAAAAATTATGGATCTTACTTTCATTAGATGCATAAAAGACAAGGATGAAAAGATTCTATTGGCAAGTGATATATTAAAAATAAGTAATTTTTTTATAAGCTTTTTAACAAAAATATAGGTGCTAGTATTAGCTATGAAGAACTAACCAAATAAAAAAAAAGTATATAAACTATAATTTTTACTGATGTAATCAATGAAATGAACTCAAAAAGGCTCTTAAACTTGTCAAGGTTGGTAAATTTATATAACCAGACAATATTCCTACAAAATTATAAAAAATTCAAGGAGAGACAAGTATCACTTTGCTTAAAAAATTATTTAATGAAGTACGGAGACATCAAAAGATATTTCAGGAATGAAAGATGAGTGCAATTATTTTCATTTATAAGAACAATAAAGATATTCAAAATTGTATGAATTATCGAGGTATCAAGTTGATGAGATATACTATGAAATCTTGAGAAAGAATTATTGAACGTAAGTTGAGACAAGTTTCGAGTACAACGTAGAACTAATTTGGATTATACTAGAAGGATCTACTTTTGAGGTCATTCACCTATTGAAACATCTTATAAAACATTTTAGAACATAAGAGAAAAACCTTTACATGATATTTATTGATCTAGAAAAAGTTTATGATAGGTTGTTAAGAGATATTCTTTAGGGAACTTTAGAAAAGAGAGGTATATTATTGACATATATCAATCTTATAAGAGATATACATTATAGTACACAAACATGTGTTAGGACCTATAAAGCAATGACATATTTCTTTGAGGTTAATATTAGATTATATCAAAGATCATCTTTTAAGTCTATATTTATTTGTATTGGTTATTGATGAGTTAAAAAAGATATTTAAGATGAAATTATTATATTAGTGGATGAGTCTAAATAAAAAGTTAATGGAAAATTGAAACTATGGAGAGAAATATTGGAAAATAAAAGCTTTTGATGAGTTAATAGAACATATTTAAGATAAAATTATTATATTAGTGGATGAGTCTAAATAAAAAGTTAATAGAAAATTGAAACTATGGAGAGAAATATTGGAAAATAAAAGCTTTTGACGAGTTAACAAAACATATTTAAGATAAAATTATTATATTAGTGGATGAGTCTAAATAAAAAGTTAATAGAAAATTGAAACTATGGAGAGAAATATTGGAAAATAAAAGTTTTCAACTTAGTAGAACAAAGATATAATATATGAAATGCAAGTTTGATCATTTGGTTACTTCAAATGACGTAAAAATTAAGATTGACACACATGTATCCCTTGTAAGGAAAGTTTTAAATACCAAAAAATTGAGGAAGATGTTACACAAAAGTAATGTAGGCTGGTTAAAATAAAGATGTGCATTAGGTATTTTATGTGACAATAAGATATCATTAAAGTTGAAAGGTAAATATTATAGATCAACAATTCAACCCACTATGCTTTATGGTTTTGAGTGACAATTAATTATCAACATGTCAAAAAAATGTTTGTGACAAAAATGAAGATGGTGAGATGCACAAGGGAAGGCTGTATATGTAGTGAGGTTATTAAAAACAAATTGGGAGTGAAACTAATAAATGATAAAATGAGGAAAAATCATTTGAAACAATTTGAAACATAGGAAGACGACCAAAAGAAGCTCTAATAAGAAGGTATGAAAAACTAGATTGTGAAAATATTAAAAGAAATAAGAAGACTACAAAAAGTGTTGGAAGGAAACAATAAAGAATGATTTAACTTATGTTGAGTTAAGTGTTAGCATGGCACATAATCGAGCTGTATGAATACAAAAAATCCATGTATCCGACTCGATCTAGTATGTGAAAAGGCTTAGTTGCTGTTGTTTGTGTGGATTAATGGAATGAGAGTTCTATTACCTTGTCTAAAATGTGCAGTTGTATGAACAGTATAAAACTCCAGGTCTAAAATGTGCATCTGTATGAACGGTATAAAACTCCAGAAAAGTGTGCCTTTGAGAAAACATGTTTCATTTTGGCATTTTGCCGTCTCCCAACTTTGAGTTTCAGAGAACAAATGCATTTCTGCTTGCTTGCAACTAAAGGAGCACTCGTGGTGACTCCTTATGCTGGCAGGTAAATTCATCTCTTTTCTGCATACATTTAATGTGCCCTTTTGAACATTTTTCAAAGAATGACAGCCTTCTACTTGTATTTCCCATATCCCATCTTCCAGTTCCATGAAAATGCTTACTACAAGGAATAACCATTTTCTACCATGGGCTCTGTATTGAAGGATGATAGGAGCAAAAATTGGAGAGTGCAAGCAGTAGCTGTTTCTCAGGGTAATTTTGAGAGTCGAAAGCCTCTACCATCTCCTTGGAGAGGCTTGAGGGATGCTGATCTTTCAAAAGAAGCTGGAATTCCTGGCTGTGTTTTTGTCCATATTAGTGGCTTTATTGGTGGAAATCTGACTTATGATGGAGCTCTTGCAATGGCAAAGGCTGCTCTTAAATTTTGCTAGCAGTATGGAAGGGTACCTTGCATCACTTGTATGTGTGAACCATATTGCATTAAGTTTAACTTTCAGTTGATTTTGAAGCAGCACCTGTTGCCTCTATTGCTTACATAGCTATTGCCGTGGTGGTGTTGACATCTCTTACCAAAGCAGCCAACTTTGTGGAGGAAGTTAACAACCGAAGCAAAGAGCTAATGTTAATTTGCTCATGCGGATCTAGGGTTGTATTCTGTAAGGCCATCAAAACATAAAATCTTTAAGTTGCAGAATATTGAAAGAAGCGTTTTTTCAATATATTCTTAGTTTCTCACCTTTGTGTATGTTGAACGGCTTTGGTTTTCATTTAACTGAGAGAAACTGCTCTTCAAAAGTATGAGGTTAATTACTGTCGGGCAGAATTCCAGGGCGCGACCCTTGCCTTGGGTTCTATGTCAGGCCTCTGCAACGGACTTGATACCCACTAGAGTTGAATTGTAGCTCGCCTTTGTAGCAGATGGGGCTTATTCTCAGTAGGCCATTTGCTGCAGGGCTGCAGCGTGGTTTTCTTGGTTATAAATTTTTTTGCTTATTCATCTTTGTTCTCTCTCTGTTACGTAAGGGAGAAGTATGTTTGTACCAGTTTGGTTCTCCCTGGTGCAGAAAGCATGATGAGATGTCAACCATTCGTTGATGGAAACTATTAACAATCCCCAGAATTTGTGTTTTTGTCCACAAAGTCGAAGAGAATGAGCTCTCTCAGGGTTCGGCATTAAGGGATCTTCTTGCTTCCATCTCTCTTCTTTCGTTGTACATACAAGCTAATCTCTTTTTGGGGTATGATGCTCCCAAGTTAATTTTGAGAACAAGTGTCGGTCACTTCTCGGGAGTCGGGCACTTCTCGGGAATGCTTGATTTGGAAGCAAACTTGCCTTTGAAATAAGACCTTATAATCTGGTGTTCCGATATAACCAGCTCAAATACTAACTGGCGGTTAATCGAAGTTGAATTGCTTTATAGAAATTTGCATACCTTCTGTAGGGTTTTCCATATCGTAGTTGAATGGGACACTAGGTGGGTTTATTTAGCTACTGAAGTAGATGCAATCATCGATTCTGTTGAGAACGTAAATGCATTTGACACCCTTTTATCCTACTTGATGATTAACCATGATATCCTCGAGAGCATAAATGTTTGCAACATCATTCCAAGCGGGAAGAAGATACCCTATCCAGAGTGTGATTGCCCCCACAACTCTAAATGTCATCTTGTTCTAAATCCTATTTAAAACACTAACGACAGTGCTCTTATGAAATTTAGAATAACTTTTCTTTTCAACCGTTCGTTCTGTCACAGAATTTGGATATATGCTAGTAATAAGTGGTAAAAGATTCTGCTGATACCAAATCAATTCAGGTATATCAGAGCAAACAGCTAAAAAGAAAGCATTCATTGTTGAATTCAACAAGTATTCTTGACATAAATGGTTTTTATCTTGCGTCTTGGACTAAGTATAACACCATGGATACTTTTAGAAACGATTAGAAGGGAAGGAAATTACTCAAAAGAAAAGCCTTTCTGGCTGATAGGAAAAGGATGAAAGAGAACCCTCAGCCAGCGTGCTGTTACTTTCGGGGTCGATATTTTGCTCCCCTGCGAGTAACTTCTGCTTCTTTGGGGCCTTTTCCCCCCATTTTTGTTCTTTGGGAAATACTTTTTCGGTACAAAGCTTTTGTTCCAGAACATGTAACACACGACTTGTGAATTTATTAAGAGAACTAAAAGAATTAGAATCACCAAGGACACAATGGAGAACATTCCTCTTTCCCGCAATTCTCCATTGCTGATTTCATTCTCCATTTTGTTCTTCACCTAAGGAATCCCCGCTGTTAGCACACACGGTGACTTCTACTTATCCTTAGAAAACTATTTATCTGCTGTAGGGTAGGCATAGACGAAACGACCCAACACAAAAGAAATATTCAAAGGGGCACTTATCTCACTGGAATTAGAGTGCTTAGTACAATTGGCTGGTCAACTCTTCTTTATGCAGAGACAAATTTGATGTTTTTGAAATACTCATAAGTGGGGAGAAGATCAAATTTTAAAACAATATAAGGTGGTCCCCATTCAAGTGTATGGCTGCGTAAGCCATTGTAAAACATGAGCATAAATGCAAAACATAATTCCTATTCATTCACCCTTTTTGTTTTTCTCAAAATACCCTTCCCCACATCTTCCCTCTTTTTCCTCTCCGCGAACATGTAGTCGGACTCTTCGTTTCCTGTTAAGGTTATCGGAGAAGTGGAGTTGTGACCTAGTATTGAGCTCTTGATATCTTTCATTCTCTTCCTCCCACATTTTCGATGTCTCCCTCTCAATCTCTCCCTATCAACATTGATTTCCTTCGATCTCTCTATGGACCTCTCTCAACATCTATCTGAATCTCTTTCTTTGGATCGGTCAAATAGATTTGACATGTGAATAATTGATCTCTCTTTGTCAACCTCTCTCACCTGGTGGATGACAAGCGATTGAGAGTTAGGGTCACCATGAGAGAGATGTGCCTGGAGTGTGTCCGTTTCAAAAGTGAGTCGTCTTTGTTTCCAAGGTGTTACAACAAAGTTGTGTCCACCTTCAAGCAAAGATGTGGCTGGCCCACGTCACCTCTCAAGGAGAGACACGGCCCAATCCCATATTTTTGTAATGGATGCCAAAACCGACTTAGAGTTGGGGTGACCACGAGCAAGTTGTGCTTAGAGCTCTTCACTTTCGAAAGAGAGGCATGCTCCAAGTGCATCTTTGTTTCGAGGGTGTTGCAACAAGGTCATCTCCCTTCAAACAAGGATGTGGCTGGCCCGTGTCACTCCTCAAGAGAGACATAGTGCAATCTCATACTTCTATAATGTGTCACCTCTTTAGGGGTGATGCATTTTGGGTGCATCCTACTGGTATATCTTGCTACCTTATATACTTGTAATTATTCGTTCTATATGTGTCTTGTTCTTTGATAAATTATCTTTTAATGTTTATTGCACGATGTCAAAGAACTCGGTTGTAAGCATTATCTATGGTGAAGTAGATTATGTATATATGACGGACAATGAAGTGTTCATTATGGTGGAGTAGATTCTTGATCTACCACAAATGTTGACACTGAGATTGATTGTAATTGGGAGGAAACATAAGGTTTTTATCATCATTCTTTGTTTGAAAAGTAAAGGTATAAGATGATATGGCTTAGGTGTAAAAGAAGTGATGAATACAAAAGCAATAAATAAATTGATATTAAAATTAATCGGTGGACTAATATGAAAAAAGGTAACATGCCCATCTTTACTTGTGGGGGAGGGTAAAGACGATGGTTCATAGAGATTAAATGTCATTACTAGTGGCACATATAATCACCTTGTAGGTTTGTATTACAAGGGCATGTATATGCCAACAAATTAAATTATTCTAAGAACAATATGACAAAGAAGATGACGGAAAGTCATTGCAAGCTCATGCATATTTTGCCACAGTGAAAGCAACTTGATGGCTTAAATGTTAGCATGGTAAAACATATTTATAATGCAAAGGATGAAAAAAAAGGAAATGAGAATCAAACTATTCTCCAATAACTATTATACAAATTATATTATCACCAATATCACACATTGTATGGTATATACATTGTTAGGGAAATGGTATGTGCATATCCTCTTTCAGTTTAGTTATTAGATGCATTTTATGCTGTTAGAGTGTGATTGCATGTATACGTTTTTTTTGAGATTTTGTCTTATCTAAATGAATAAGAATCTTATTGTCATTCATAGGTATATGTTACATTTTCTTCAGGTTTTGGGATTTGCCTCAACCAACAAGATTTATTCTATGGCTTTTGCTCTTGTGGGTGTGGGGAAGGAAGATATTTATGTTTGTGTTTTAGGGTGTACAGAAGGAGCATTTTTTGTATCATACTCCACCTTGTAGGGATGTAGCTTCACACACCTATGTACTTGTAAGGCTTGAGTGGATCAACTTGGATATGCTAACAATAATTGAATTTATGTGCAACTCAGTTTGACAGGTGCAGTTGAATGATGTCTAAATATCAAGTACAACCATGTAATTAGGACAAATGATAGAGCTTGAGTTTTTTTGGCAATAAGGCTACCATGTGATCTACAATAGAAAGGAAAAATGATATCGACATTATTGTTATAACTTTTATTATAGTAAATCACAATTAAATATCCAATGCCATAACTACATAACCGATCTACTGTTATTGATGCCCAATGGTCTAAGATACACAACAAAACAAAAAATAGGATATGATATCCAATAAAACAAAAATAGGATGATCCCTATAAGTAACATTACCTATCCACCTAACTGTTTGAGGTTACTCATCAACCCAACTTAGTTGTTACTTCACTCTAAAAGCCAAATGGTACTTGTAAATCCAAGTCTATAATACAAAAGATATTTCTTCACTAGCAAACTATAAATAGTTATTATTGGGTCGATATAAACAAAATGCATAATTATTACATGAAGTAGGGTATTTTGGTAGCAAATATGCCTTTGTATCGGAAGCTTTTTCTAATTGTTTATGGAAGTTGGTTAACGTCATTGTACTCCAAGCATACCCCACTACCCTACATACTTTATAAGCTAAAATCTGCATGATGAAAACTGACATCTTGTTCCTCAACTTATCTTGGTAGGTGGTGCATATAATCTTATATAATAAGATTAATATATTATGCTCAATCATAATCCCATTCCTTTCATCATGTACCGAAGCATCCCAAACTTTATACTTTTAGACTGCATCTCTTACTTTACTTGATCATACTCTATGTATATGAGTTCAACTATAATATCTATTTTATCCATAACATCCAACATAAGCATGAAGACTACAAGATGTCTCCGCAACCGAAAGGCCAAGAATCTCTTGAACATCATGGAAATAGTCATTTCATTCCATAATATATGGAAGTTGTTAGAATAAGGCTATCATTGTTAGATAAAGGCTCTCAACAATGGTTGGTCTTGTATATGAAACACCAAGCGTCTTTGCATAGATAACCCAAACAGATGCACACCCAACAACTAACTCGTCTACTCTTGAAAAAGGCCTTCAACAACAAAATTTGTTGTTTGTGGCATGTCATTAATTTCAACATTATCTACATATTTACTGAAAATGAGTTAGTCATGATCGTATATAAGAATCTTTTATTTATATCTACAACAATAACTCCAGCAAAGGTTTAAAATTACTTGTTTCATGGTAAACTATATGTAACGTGTCTTGCAAAGCTAAGAAGCACTAAGATAGGGGAGGAGCAGCTATGTCACCCGCTACAAGAGGCTCGCTAGCTTCTACCACTTGATGATGCTAGCTTCATCATAGTACCCTCATGAATATACCATATAATGTCTTAAAGTTAGGCTGGATTGTAGGATGATTGGCATGTGATGGTTTCTCTTGCTATGTCAATCTAAAAACATTGTTCACTCTTGATGAAGCAATAACGATAAGACCTACTCGGGCACAGCTCTGTATGCTAATTCATCACCTGTATCAGTTATTCTTGTTAAAAGATCTAAAAGAAAAGTTTTATTGTTAAAAATACAAAAGAGTGTGCAATAGAATAAGCAATAATCATTATACTAATTCATTTAAAGATCATTACTGGTAATTATGCGTAAACATATATATGGATATGTATGCATGTATCTATATAATGATAATGAAAGAGAGAAGCAACTTGGTTGCATCACTTGTTTGGGGTTGACATGGGTCGGCTGCGTCGCGTCACCTTGTTTGAGGGTTACAAGACCCGGTCCTGTTTCTTCGAAAAAGAAACCATGACATAGCCTTGTCTCCTGCTAAGAGGAGTTACAGTATGTCAACTATAAATCAACATAGCGAATGGAAGAACAAAAAGAAGGGAAAAATACTAGATTTATGACCCAAGCTCGAGAGTGGGAAGGAAATATGAGTGAGAGCACCACGGGTAATTTTGTAACAAGTGTCTTGAGCAAATCAGATCAGCCTGAAGAAGCCAACTTTAATCAAATTAGGCAGGCTTCAATATGATGCAGATTGGTTCAATTCATGCCGAATTAGCTGATTTTTTTAAATCACTAAAATTAGCACTATTTTTCTCAAAGTCTTGTGAATTTCGAAGTGTCGATTCTTCATATTGTATTTGGCAGTTCTGTGAATGATTTTGAAAAATGATCCAGTTCAATTTTCCAATATTCATCCGAAGCCTTTCTTCCTCTTATCACTCCTTTGGTTTACACAACGAATCCTAAGTTTGAACTTCATTCCTGTTACTTTCTTTTAACACTTCTTTTTGATAATCTTAAGATTTGAAGACATGAACTCATGCTTTCATTTCAATTTGTTCCTCGGGCAAATCCCATGCAGCGCTAAGACTTAATTGCAACTATGGTGGCAAGACACCCGAAGGAGCACAAAATTGGGTTCCCTTCGGTTGCTTGGAGTCGTCCATGTCTGCCACTGCTTCCTACCATTTCTCAATGGCAACCGTAAGTAGAGCCAATAAAGGAGCCCATTGAACCCGAACACAATGTGGTCAACACATGCTGCTCAATTTAGTGACCATTTATTTTTACAACAAAAACCCCCTGACACATGATACCTCATTTTATTGAAAAGTTCAATTGTACAAAAAGAACGGTGATCTTCATCATGATGCTAATGGACAAGTCGCAGCAACTCTTGCCACCATCATCGACAGGGGGTTAGCTCAATGGCAGGACGCTCTAGCACCGTTGCTGCTGGTGGGGAGTTCGACCCCCAATGGGTGTGTAAGGCTTCAGCCTCCTCTTGTAACCAAAAACGAAAAAGACCGGTCAATGTAAAAAATTGGGAAACTATGATAACTAAAACGTGGTTCATGGAGCCAAAGCCAAAACTAATGGTGGATTTTACGGTTCATTGGTGGCTGCAAAGTCAACGGCTCTGCCGTGGTTCTACCCTTTGAGAGAAACGATAAGCGAACTAGAATTGGAGTATATATAGAACCACCTGTTCAACGCGGCGGTTCATGGCCTGCTCGAATTTCCAGTCATTTATTTAAGTTTCCTTCTTTTCATACAAAATTTGTAAGACAAAATAAATTTTGTAACTCCGCCTATGTAAGGAATCACCTTTGCATAGCCGGTCCCAAGCCCGAAAAAAGGAGGAGGGTTGTGTTAGGCTTCCGACACCCAGCGTAAAACTTTGTCGGACTTAACATGGATTCTACAAAAAAAACAAAAACAAAGAATCCATATAGCTGACCCCATCTGGTATGGGAAAAGGCTTAGTTGTAGTAGTAATTTTTCACTCACAAACTTAATTTCATCTTCTTTTGATCTCCTTTCGGAGCAGGCATGATGACAGTAACCAAAACCAGACAGAGACCGTATCCCAAACCAAATCAACTAGAGTTCTCGTACTAGAACTTGAACCACAAGCTTATGCTCGTGCAGGCACGAGCACCTCAGAACAAACAGTAGGATATTCTCTGTAAGACAAGATGCACACAGGTCACTTGTCAAAGTCAAAATCTAATTTATTTTATTAGAACCATAATTTTTTCAAAGTTAAAGTAAACATGTCTGTTTTCTTAAAACTTATTGTAATATCCATGTAGCTAATCATTAACTGCACATCCTCGCACTCTATCATGATTACTATTCATACACAATGTTTTACTAACCATACACCTTTTTTTCAAAAATAGTCAAACTACTCATCACATTTTCTCCCTTCCCACAACCAGTTCTCTAAACAACACCAACCGGGACAATCAGTTGCACCCAACTACATTCACAGCTCCTTTGGATCCTGACGATCTTCATTCATTTTGATATTTGTCGATCTCGTTCCAAAAGATCAAGACTTTTGATATTTCTGTCTCACTTCATTTAAAAGACTTTCAATCTCTCTCAATCTTTTTCTCAACCGATTTCAATCTTCATAAAACCTCTTTTTTCATCGATCAAAACTACTCTCTCGATCCTACAACAAAATACATTTGATTTTGAAGAGAACATGATCAAAACTACTCTCTCGATCAGGTATAAGATATCTTTTTTTAATGTTATGGGAATTTATGTCAACTAACACTTTATAGCCTTTGCTTTCATGGGTGTATAGTAGGGTTTAAATATATGTGGATGTTAAAGTGTGTTAAGGAGTACAATTAAGGCCATATTCTCAAATAGATGGTAATTGCATGTGGTGGGAGTTAGAGGAAAGGTATACATTTGCAATGATTGAGATCTAGGACTAATGAGTACAATTATACATTTTGTGGGAGTTATTTCCCATCTCAAATGGATTCATTGATGTAATTTGCAATGATTGGGATCTAGGACTAATGAGTACAATTCAGGTCATATTCTCAAAGGTAATACATTTCATTTCTTATCTAGACATCATATTATCAATAGCATTGAAGGATTTATTTTTCAATTGATGGAAAATAAATAATTGGTAATTGCATTTTGTGGGAGTTAGAGGAAAGATTTTAAGTCACTAGATGAGACCATGTATATGGAGGCATTGACTATGATGCTGGTAAAATAAAACAAAATTTCTATTATGCTTCTTATATCAAGTAATTGTGGTTGCGCCCATATATCTCAATGTGGATGAATAGGGTGATGCATTAGGGCACTCATATTACTAATGAGTATGTAAAGTTGCTTATTAGCATATATGCATATCATTAACTTTTTTTCAATCTTTTAAAGCTTATAATGTGTTGGTTGAGAGGCTCAAGAGTGCACATGCAAGGTTAAAAGAGTTTCTTGATAGCTCTATTAAGTGTTTTTATACGATATGGATCTAACTTCATTTGTTGATCGAGTTACATATTACATAACTAAATAAGTTATTTGAAAATTCTGAAAAATGTCAACATACATTACCTTGATTATACACAAGAGATGATAAAAAATACAAAGAGAAGAGTGTGATGTACACCAACACATGGTGTACATTGTGGTGGTGACATGGTTGTGTGATCACAAAATCAATGATATTTTTAAAAGTGGTGAGCTGATACAACTGTTAACAATTGATCCTTTTTAGAAAAAACTTAACATGAAGGTGAAAAGGTCATACATATCGAACTACTATGATGGCAACTGAAGAAAGGTAGCTAAAATGTAAGAAGTTGTCCAACACTTATTGTCTCATCCTCATTTAGAAAAGCAGAACAATTTAACCGTTAACTTGTTGCATGAGCATTTGAATCCTAAGTATAATACCTTAGAAGAGTCACCCATTTGTCATCCTAAAGGAAGGTAATCTAACATATCTATGGAGAGGGAATTGTTTTTATGAGAGCATGAAGTGAGCAGTGATACTGGAGGAAGGGCAAGAAGGAATATCGTAAGCCCTAAAAAATATAAGATAGCACATCACAACCATAGTGTGGTTGAGGACATGGGTTGTCTCCAAGATGAGGGTTTTCCTCTTCACATATTTTAACCCTATGTTTGATGTTGCCCAAGACTACTATTCCTCATATGATGTCTTTTTGTGGTAGAAAGACTACAAGAAGACTAGATTTTGAGTAGGAGAATACGACATAGATACCTTTCTATGGTCCATATGTTGATAAATGGGTAAATTTTCTTGAAGATAGGAATTGTGGGTATTGAGTCATCAGAAAGCTTTTAAGAGAACGAAAACCATAGTGGCCTGAGGCTAATAGAGTGTATTTTAGAAGAGAATGCCATTGTCTCTATTCTTTGTTACATTATATATTGGGAGGATGACTAGTGTTTTTTGAGTATTGGATGTTGATATTATACATGGGTTGTCTTATTACTATCGTATGAAATGTTGCATTAGTATAACTTTACAAGATTAGGTTGAGAATGTACCTTCCATTAATGTCAAATATCAGCCAACCACTTGTATAGGGTGTTTGGCACATGTGCAATGATGAGTATGACTGATAGTTTTTACTATAAGGATATTATTTATTAATTTATTATATCTTAAATTGTTATATCAAGTTTGTATGACTTAGCTTATATTGCATTTATCTGTGGATGTATATATGGATAGATCTATGGCATCTCCTATCTTTTCATCTTTGCTTCAATATTGATATAAAAGCATTCCAATGAGATTTACCATTTTGTAATCATAATATCATGTACCTAGAACTGAGAGGAGCAAGTAATGATAATGTCAATGACGATTAACTAGTTATATTATACAAGTTGACTTAAGAATTAAGTTTTTCTTTCTTTGTTTTTATTGTAAAATAACTTTGCTCTTTTATCTCAGTTACATAAATTATTTATTATTTCAGTTGTATTTACTTGCTTTTTATGTTTCACATATAAGTCTACTTCAGCACCATCCAATTAGGGAGAGAAGTGGATTAGTTATGCCTCCCTCATAAGGAATATCACAATTTTATTTTTAGCACTATAACAATGCTTAGAGCTGAACTTTTATGACATATAATGTGGCATGCACTTTTTAAATGAGTATACTGGTAAACCTTCATTTTGATCAAGCACCGATAAGTGCAAATTTATGTTTATCTAACATAACTTCCCATATCAAAGGTTCATCATTCATTTTCTCACTTGAAACAAAGTTTTAATACTCTTTTACATCCACTTTTATCTTCTTAATAAAAGGCTATGTATTGCTTTTTCATGTCTCTCACACACTATATATATTTCTATACATTATTCCATTCTTTTCATCAATGGTTGCACTTGTTGTGCTTGTACTTTCATGTTCCAATATATATATAGTGGGAGAGAGATCAATTATATGAAAAGTGAAATTTAATTTCAATTATTTGAAAAGAGATCATTTATATGTAATGTATATACACGGAATGGAAAGTCCTAATTACACACGCATCTAATTTTTATCATCTTCAAGCATGTAGTCAATCATCACTCTATATACAATCATCAAGAAGTTCCATGACATCACTTCTTAATGTCAATGAACAAGAGAATTATCTTAGTGCGTGCGTCATTGGTCTCATTGTTTATAGGGCATCCATAAAATACAAGTTTACAACATAAAAAGAAAAGTAAAACGGTAGTGCTTTACCTTATTTTCCATTTCAAATGTTGTAGAGTGACTGCCAAATATAGGATGAAGGTGCCTGTAGCATTGCATAAAATCTTTAAATAAAAAACAATAAGTCCAAGGAGTGTGCCAACCCATGTACGAATCATCATACTCGAGCGGCTACAACTGAACCTTAAGGTGTTGCGGTCGGATGCAATGTGAATTATGTGATTGCTAAAGAACAACTTGTGAATGGTACTCTACCCCATAGGTATCGTATGCCTATGTGCTTGTACGAAGCTCAGTGGATTAATCGGAGTCTATTGACAATGATTGAATTGATGATGAACTTATTCAAACATATATGACAACCCTGATGTCTAAACATCAAATACAACCATGAAACTAGAACAAATGATAGGTTTTGTTTATATACTTTGTATAGCAATAAGATTGTCATGTGATCCGAGTAAAAAGAGATAATATATACATTGTTGTAATAACATTCATTATTTACATTAAATCACAACCAAATATACAACATCAGCATGCACATACTAGATGAGCCTCGTTGAAGTCCAACTTCAGACTATACACAGTAAGACGACCAAAAATATAATCAAATTTAATGACATTCCCATGCATCACCTTGCACGAGCCTGCAAGTCAACCTACCCCAGTAATTGCCTTACTATTAAGGCAGGAAAGAATTTGTAAATCCTTGCCTACAGCACAAAAAAACATTTTTGTATCAATTAATCATGAATTTATTATTGCTCCATTAAAGCAAACAAAATAATTATTACCTAAAATAGAATACTCTAGCCAATAAGTTGGTGTATTTCTGTGTTGAAAGTCTTTCTCAATTGTTTATACACGCAGCCAATGTTATCACATCTTAGGCATACTCGTCAACCCTTCGTATTAAGGGTGAAGCATTATTCGGATACAACTGAATAACTGAACCAAATTTTTGTTTTGGTTCTACTGCAAATCAGTTTCGTTTCACTTTACATTTTTATAAAATTTTGCTTAATAAGCTCGGTTCAGTTTTTAAGATTAAAAACTGAATAGACTAAATAACCGAATAAATATATATATATATATATATATATGTATATATGACAATATGTATATGTTTATATGTATATGAATATATACATATACATATGCATATATACATATATATGATGTATATATTTATATATGTATATGTATGTACATATGCATATACATACATACATATATAGACACATATACTTATGTATATACCGTATACATATATACTTATACATGTACATGTATATATGCATACATTATATATATATATATATATATATATATATATATATATATTCATATACATATACATACACACATATATATAATTCAGCCATAGAGAGTAAACCGAAATAATTCGATCGAGTTAGCTCTACAATTTTGTTCGAGTTCAATTTTTAAATTTCAAGTAATTTTGGTTTTCAATTATTTCGGTTCAGTTTAGTTATTGAACCAAACTGACCGATGCATTCCCCTACTTCACGTCATTGATCAACAATTACATAATTGAAACTGGTACCTTATCTCTCAACTTATCTCGACACACAACATATGATATGATACAACAAAAATAATAGTGTCTTATGCTCAGGTATAATCTCTCTCTTTTGGCTACATAGCTGAAGTATCTTAAATTATACCTCTTCAGACCTCATTTGTAGCTTCAGTTTTCACAGTTTATATTTATAAATTTCCCCACAATATCTATCTCATTTATTTCTTCCACTGATTGCATGAGAGCTATAAGGCCGCCTATCAAAAGGCCTAAAATCTCAAAATGAGTGATAGTCATCTCACTACACGCCATATAAAAGTTATTAGTGTCATGGTTTTATAATTGAATAAAGGCAGTCAACAGTTTCTAGTCTAACCTTTGAAAGAACAAACCTCCCTACAGATAAACTTGACCTCTACATGATATCTTGCCAACCACTCAATACATGCATATCTCACCCTAGAAAAGTCTACTCAGCCATAGCATTGTATCATATGTAACATATGACCAATTTGAACAGTCATTACATATTTATACATAATGCTTATTAGCTACAATCTTATGTAAGAATGTTTTACTTATCATGCATATAATGATATATCACAAAAAGGTTTAGAATTACTCTCCCCATCCAAATCATATATGCAATATAATCTGCAAAGCTAAGGAGCAATTCTTAGATGAGGAGAGGGTGTATCATCATCTTTTATAGGATATTTATTTGTACCTTCATCATAATGATGCTATGAAGGGCCATCTTCATCATCGTAGCATGAAAAAGTTGTATGTTGTATCTCAAGATTAGGTTGGATCCTAGGATATTCGGCCTGTGATGGCTCCAAATGCCCCTCTTCTTGGTATCAAGGCTATCGTCTACTATATCTCAACATAAAGGTATTGCGCTATATCGACAATGCTATAACAATACATCCTTTTAGTCAGCCACCTCCTTACGAAACATTGTCACCTCTCCATGTCATTCCTATTATAAAATCTAAAAGAAGTTTTGTTAGAATATGTAAATATGTAACAAAATATACAATGTAACTAGTACTATTACATGTATCATATACGTAATATGTAGATGAATATGCAATATAAGAAATCTGGTATGGAGGCATCCTAATTTTGCTAAGAGACGTGACCTAGGCACTCCATGCAAAGCAATTGATCACAACCCAGCCGCATCATGAGAAACAAGCAACAAATCCTAGTTGCATCGTCAATTAAAAGAAGTTGTGTCAAGGACAAGACAAAGAGAAAACACGAATGCGACTTGGACACACCATGTTTATTTCCAGTCACCTTCAACTTTAGTCACTAGGACAAATAGAGAAAAACAGTTCCAAGAGGAGGAAGAAGAAGAAGACAATAATAAAAGAAGAGAAAGAAAATAAAGGAAGATAAAATATACCGATTGTGCCAAATCAACTATGAGAGAAGAATTTTGATGTAGTGTGCTCTTGTCAATGGTGCAAACCACCTAGAGACACATAGGAAGAAAGAGACCGATAGAGGGTAGGTGATGTTAGAGAGGGAGGGAAGGAATGCAATCAGAGGGAGGGAAGGGGAGAAAAAGAGAGAGAGGAACACATGATTAAGGGCAATATCAAAAACATTTCCAAGTGTTGTATGTTTAGTAACTTGAGTGTATCTTATTTTTAGGGTGTTTCTTTTCATACACCTAATTTTTCTAAACATAAACTCCTTTAATCATTTTTGTCAAAAATGTGTCAGCTCATGTTTGTCTCTTCCATTCTAGAGAAAAAGGTGTGCCCATCATGTGTCACCATTGAAACAATGATGTGCTCAAGGCACGTCTATTATTTAAACATAATGCAACTTAAGCATGTCTCATAATCGGTCATGAAGAGTGACGTGGTTCAGTCATGTCATCTTTAGGATAAAGACGCATTTGCGTGTGTTGCTCTTCAAATAGTGGCATGACGTGGGTGCATTTGTCTTTTAAATAAAATGTGCCTTAGGTATGTCTTATCATTGGTAAGTGATTTCTTCTCTTGACTAAAATGTTTGTCATGACATGATGACTCTATAGAACTCTATTTTCTATTGATTTTTTTTAAGACTTATCTTCAAATTGAGATAGAGATTGAGAATAATAGAGAAAGAAGTCTGAAAGAGATCAAGAGAGATCGATTAAGAGATAAGAAAATCATTCAAAAAAGTTTTGAAAAGAAAGAGTTGAAGATGACGAGATTTAAAGAGAAATCAAACGAATAAGAGAGAGAATAGAGAAATCAATTGAATAAGAGAGAAAACGAGGTTAAAAGACATCATGGGAGAGAGGGAGATTCATGAAGGTCATTGGGAGGATAGAAAAAGCCGACGACCAGCAGATGGATCATCGAGTGGGAAAGAAATCGGTGAACAAGGAGGAAAAGAGAGACAATGTGTATTTGAGACTTTTATATAAAAAATATATGTTTAGTAAAATGGGTGTATGAATAGAAATTATGTATTTTTACACATCATTTTCAAAACGGGTTCCATTCTTCAGCGAAACACGAGAAGAACGGTTGTTGTCTGACGTACACAAGAAGTTGGCCTTTACCAATGAATCTTAGCCGCGTATTGTTTTTGGCATGGGCTGCTGGATGATGTAGAGATGGCATAATGGGAGGCTATTTGGCCAAAATAAGGTACCCCCGAGCTATCGGCCTTGTTCATTCTAAATATCAACATTGCCAAGATGATAACTAAGACCTATTTGCAGTCATTTCCCATTTCATAACCACAAAACCGAGACATGGTATTGAAGTAATGTGAAAAATGTGTACATACTTTGACTGAATTAAGAATATTATAATAAAAATATCACTTCTTATTATTTGTTCCAACATAGTTTAGTTAGTAACAATAACTTTTTGGTAGTTAGGAGGGTTTCAATTCAAGTCCTATGCGTCCATACACAACACACACACACACACACACACACACACATATATATATATATATATATATATTCAAGTCCTATGCGTCCATACACAACACACACACACACACACACACACACATATATATATACATATATATATATATACATATATATATATATATATATATATATATATATATATGATCGGCTTGCCCTAATTTTTGGAGTCCTTGGAAAGAGGAAGAGCATTGGGTGTCACGAAAGTGGAAGGGTGGGTTGCTTGATTTCTTATGGAGCACGTTGGCGCAACCTTGGTCTAGCGAGCTGCTGGGATGTGAGTGTAGTTAGAGACTGGAAACGAAATTGGACAGTGGATTTCACTGAAAATGTAGGCTGGTGCTGAGCCACGAAACAGAGGCGTGAGGGAAATGTAATGGTCTGGAGCTCGCATGGAGTGGGCTTCTATTGAAACAGATTATGCAATCCAAGTCAAGTGGATACGAAGCCAACGATCATGTGAAGAATACTCTAGCCCTTTACTTAGACGACCATCTGCCACACTGAAGTGAGACTGGGTCATGAGAGCAGAAGGCATTGCAAGGGCAAGAAATAAGCTTAAAGATGCACTTGCTAAACTAGGGCTTCCCAGACAAAGCTAGGTTAGGTATCTAGGATGAAGTCTTCCTGTGGAAATCACCCTGCTTCATTCATGCAGAAAACCAAGTGCTATGTATGTCGATGAGAAGGATGTGACCCACCCACGGCATCATCAGATCCTAGGGATGGCAATCGGGCAGGGCGGGGAGGGTTTTCATCCCACCCAGCCCTCACTGGAACTTACTATTAGATCCTGCCCTGTTCCTCCCCCCCTTTCATCCTATAAAAACAATTTTCTAAAAGAAAATTATATTTATATCATATATTTTACATAAAACATATAATTTATTTTATAATATTTCATATTATTAAATTAGAAGTGATTATATATTTATTTGTTTATATTTATATAAAATATATATGGATCTAAAATATCTATTATGTAAGTATGGGTTTACCTTAATTCCTATCCAACCCTGCTTGCAGGTCTTCCCCGCTTCGCCTTCTTCCCTCAAGAACCCATTTCCTGGTGCACCAAAAAGAAACATGGTTTTCTGTAAGACCACCGACATAAGCAACATATGTACAAAACCAAAGAATAAACTGAAGAGTTACATCTTGCACAGCCCAAAATGTTCTTATACACAGCTTCGTTTAAGTTCTTTTCTAACATTTCAATACGTTAATATCGCGTTTGGAGGTAATATGTTCCGAATGAACTGATCTTCACCTTGTTTAGGCAGAACCACCCTCTTGTACGGGTGCCAAATAGAACGTTATTTGGACTAAAAGTACTGTTGTATTTTTGTACTTTTGATTTAATGTACTAAATATATTAAATGCAAAGTAATTCACATATTTACTATTGATTTTAAAGATCGAACAATACGTAATTTAAACATTGTGCAGCTACTACTCCCTCTTTCTCTCTCTCTCTCTCTCATATATATATATATATATGAGTGTGTGTGTTGTATAAATCATTTATATACACAATTGGGTCAGTTCAAATTAGTCCAGGTCCGAACAGATCAAACATTTTATTGTCCAACTTCAGGCAATTTCATACGTTCCCTAGTACGACACGACACAGAAAATAGTGTTCCTATGAGTGTATGGAACATTTAGTGCTGTGTCGGTGTGCATGAAAGATCAAATGAGAAAAAACATGTCGAATTCACAACAATTCCTGAAGATGGAGACGGAATATTCCGTCCCTAATCCCTTGCTAATTTGTTACTAACCGACTTAGCAACGGTATAGTAACTAGGTCTTTTCGTTACACAATTCCCTTGCTAAAACCGTGTCTAAATCGCTGCAAATCCTATTGCTTCCCTTGCAAAACCGTGGCTAAATTGTTGCAAATCCCTTGTTATAGTCTGCTAAAATTTCATTGCAAAGTAACGACGTCGAGTTCCGTCACCGGCCCGTGGCATTTTCGTTGTCAATCACTCGCCATCTCTACCCATTCTCTTCGCAACGAATCAGGAGAATGCGAAAGGAATACCAAATCGTTGAAGTTTCTCTCTCAGAATCATTCTACATAAATAATGAAAAATCAGTAAGAAGCAAAGGTTGGAGTTGAACAAATTGCATCAGTGAATACCCAATGTTAACAATTACACATAATACATTATCAGTGCATCATAAAACTGACCAAAAACTAAGAAATGTTGAACTTATCTAATAGTTCTTCAATCGTCAATGTGCAAAGGGATCTGTTTGAACAATCGTCAATGTGCAAAGGGATCTGTTTGAACAATCGTCAATGTGCAAAAAGAACCGATATACTTGTGACCAATATTTCTAGTAACTATAACCAAGAAAAAATCATCAAAAGTGACTCAAAAGTTTACAGTAAATGACCAGAAACCAACCCTTGGACATCATGACCAATTAACTCCCATTGGTTGCACTAGTTATGACACTTATGTAATGGTTCTTCTATTGTTCCATTATCCACTCCGGTTGAGGTTACAAGTGCAATGTTGATAAGTTCAAACGAGGAGCAAAATTGTGAACTTCAGTTTTCACATACAAACCTTGTGTAGAAAGACTGCAGAAATTTCATAGACCTGGGCACTGAACCCAACTCCTGCATCCATGATAAGAGTCCATAGATTTGCACAGGAAGCGACTGAGCTGAGATAAGCAAACCATCTTCATTACCTTTCTGCACATGCTGAAATAATCTTTAATCTACTACATTGAAATGATATCTGTACAACGGGAAAATGAGGTGGTCATAAAAAAATATCTTTGGTAATTCAATACATACCAAATTCAAACCCTGATTGCAAAGTGAATGCAGAATTGCCACATCCCAAGGAAACTCCCGTGGAAAAAAGGGGTAGGTAAAAAGGGGAGTAGGAGAAAAGAGCTCTTCACAAATTATAACAAGATTTTTTCACAATACTGAAATTTTGTGAAGGCTAAGTTGAGGCATGGTATTAAAATACAAAGATAACTTGTCTCCTAGTGGATGAGGAACAAAACTTAAATAGAGAATTTTTAACCAGCAAACGTAAAAGCGGTCTTCAAGGCCTGTAGGTTCAATCCACATTGAGACTGCCGTTCATTAGAGTTGATGCGGGTACAAACTAAGAAAAAAAAAGAAAAACATTATGATGGTAGATGTGCAAACACGAGTAACATAAATAGAACATTTTATTCAACAAAACTTAGTAAGGCCTTCAAGAAGTAATGCCAAATTCAGATCTCTTTTAACCTTTTAATGTATTTATTAACACAATTGCTATTCATTAACAAAACTTGTCTCCGTTTTACTAAACATACTTTTCATTTACAAAAATTCTAAAACTATCCCCATACACTTTCACTCTTCCCACACTCCTTCACGTTAACAACACTAATGTTGGTTCTACACAACCACCGATATTCCCCTCCACCTTCCTACGTGTACTCTTGTCCCAACCTTCTATCCTAGCTTCAGCGGCTTTGCTACTCTCAGCGACCTTCAATCTATTTGTTCCCCATTTTCATTCCTTTCACTATTTTCCACACAAACACTCTACCGATATTATTCAAGGCATTCCATTGATATAACAAAAACCCAATATAATGATCAAAAAATCAAATTCGGAGACATCTTTCGTCGAGATGACCTAGTTCAATGAGTAAGAGAGCACAAGTCCATCATATTCTAAAACTATCACAGGGATTCTTCACTTTGTTCATGCATTACGCAAGCTTGCATGTTTAGAAAATTTGCACCAAGATGATGTATCTCGTGTCCCTTTTGGCATATCCATGCCGTCTGAAATTGATACCCACTTTACTAGGATTTCCTTTCTATTGCTATGAGTTGTTAACCCTCATAAACTTGGTGACTTATTCTAAACATAAGAGACATCAAGGTCCACCATGTTCCCCGTAACTAACCTATTTGTTAGGATTAGGGTCTGGTAACAATTGCTAGGTCCATTTATAACTAGGTCGAATGTATATTATATATATATATATATATATATATATATATATATATATATATATATATATATATATATATATATATATATATATATATATATTGTAGAGTTGGTTACACTCAATGTTATAAAAATCATATTCTATCGATGCCTAAATCAATATGATTAAGGTACATATATCACAAAACACCATCTATCACACCATATTGATATTTATCATAGCTATGTTGTGATATGAATATTGTATCATGCCATAAACTTCATTTCGTACAATAATACAAGTTTTAAAAATTATGTGTTTTCCCTTAATGCAAGTTTTTTTGGTTCCTCTTGCATATTTGTTCCTTCTTCTCTTCAAGATTAACCCCTTCCTCTCTAAAAATCCAACATATATTCTATAGGTGTTAACACTTATCGATCTAAAGTTTCAAAATGAGGCTTAATGGTCATGTATACATATGATTAGGTTTGTTTTGATGTTGAATACATTGTATCTTAGTGTAGTGCATATTGTAGAAATTTTCATGATTTTAAATTTTTCCATTTTTAATGTTTTTTAAAAATAATTTAAAAATCACCTATATAGGTGGCCCATATTATACGGTGTCGAATATGGTCTTTACAACATTCGTTACTGTAAATACCCTAAAATATTTTCAAAAAAAAAAATCCAAGCATGTTTTAAAATTTTCAAAACAAATCTAGGCTTGTTTTAATTTTATGATTTGAATATAGCTTACGAATTTCATAAACTACCAAACACACAACATGTTTAATTGTTTTTAAACTTGAAGTTACAAAATTGAGTTTTGAAAGTTAAAAATGTGTTGATTTGACCAAAGATGGCATAAAACCTAGGTTAAAAGGGGATAATGATGAATTTGTGAAAGTCATGCCAAGTATTCAGGATGAAGGAATGGGTCAAGGCTCGATCGACCGTCCAAACTCGATCTCAAGGCCAAAGCAGGATCAAATGAAGCATCCAGAACCTCGAAGCAGAAGCAAACCCAGATCAAGCACATGTTTCAAGTCCAATTCAATTCAGGGGCAAGTTGCAAATCCAATTCAAGATGAAGACTCAATTTAAATCAAAAGGTCGCGCCAACCTAGCCCAAGTTAGCTAAGGCGATCAAGTCCAACATCAAGGTATGTGTTCGGCCAAAGTAAGTCACAACAAGGCCAATGCAATGGCCAAATGACTAATACAAAGACCACACTTACGCACCAAGTGTGGACTAAGGCTGCACCAACCTAGCCCAAGTCAGCTAGGCCAAGTCAAGAGCAATGCCCAAGATCAAGGTCAAAGCTCGACTAAAACCAAGTTGATCAAGCCAACGTTTTTGACTAAAAACAAGAGGACGATTAAGTCATGGGCTGGCCTAAGACAATGAGTCAAGAGGACCATGTCATGAGATGGGCTAAAGAAGGACCAAGAGCTACATTTGGTCAAAACTGAGCCATGCCTAACCGGAACCGCATCAAAGGCTGCATCATGCCTATCTGGGTTTTTGCACCAAGGGTTGCATCATGCCTAGCCAGGTTTGGACCAAGAGTTGCACCAAGGGCTGCACTCACCTTGACCTAGGGGGACCACCATGAGACCCATGTGAGGCCATGTGACCACCAACTCCCTCATGGGTTGGATCAAACATTGGACCAAGAACAAACCTATGCCCAACTCAAGTTCACTTGAAGACAATAAATAGAGGCCTTAGGGCTGGGTTCAAGTCATTGAAAGAGTATTGGAGAGAGTATAGAGAGTGAGGAAATGTTGTAGCCAAGTGAAGAGAGAGAGAGGGAGAGAAAAAGAGAGAGAGAAAGGAGGAAGAAGTGAAGGAGCCGCCCCTTTTGCCAAGGCCATCTCCACCCATTGCCAAGGAGTCTCCCAATTATGGTCGATTTCTTTCATCTTCTTTGCTTTGGTCTCTTCTTTACTTCCATTCAATTAAAAGAGTTGTAATTAAGGAGCAGGTGACTCCATTCATTAATGTAATAGATAGATATTATGTTGCCCAAATTTCATTTGATTCATGCCTATTATGTGTTTGATTTTAAGTTCCTTCTACCCCTTTATATGATATAATCTTTTATATCTCCTAATCCCCTCTATGCTTAAGTTATAGACATACGTTACTTCATTTCCTTCAGTCATTTACATTTTGATTGTTGTGAATTATCTTTTACATTCAGACAGATTGTATTCATATACATTTTAAAATTGTGAACATTCACAGTACATAAAATTAAAATAAAAGTAGTTTTTGAATCTCCATATTAGTCTTTATTCACTATAAAATTTTAATGATTTTTGGAGATTCAGAAGCTATCAAGAAAAATTCGGGAATAAGTTTTGAAAACATAACTAGTTTCTGTTTTTCAGAACTTTGAAATTTCTTTTTCCATAAGCCAAGTGCACGAGTTTGGCTCAGTTAGTGACAATTGAAAGTGAATTTTGAAAATACATCGGACTTGAAATAAATCCTAAAAGTATCTAGGTTGACCCATGAGCATCGGTTCAAGAATGCCTAAGTCGAAAAGATCTCACTTCTCCACAATCGCCATTAAAGTCAGAAAATCATCTTTGTTAGTTTGAGTAAACTAATTGGCGCGCTCGCGCACGACGTAGTTTTGTAAAAAATTATTTCAATCCTCTACATATACTTTGAAGTAAAATTGCACATCTACAGTTACACTCGTGCACTTATAACTTCTTTTGTATTCTTTAATGGACATCTTTAGCATTATACGTGAACCCAAAACTTGGAACTTAGCATTAGCAAAGATACATGCACATAAATGACAACAATAAGAAGATTTTTTAGTACAATGTAAAAGACCAGCTAGGTTTGGCAATTGAAAAGATAACATGAAATCCCAATAGATGCATGGTCGAAAGATGGTCTCCGTGGTCACCCTAGGTTATCATCTAGACACATGGTCTCCATGGAATGTAGATGCACCCTAGGTTATCATCTAGACACATTGTGAAACATGAAATCCCAATGTAAAAGACCAGTTGTCGGGAGGAAGCACAATATTGTTATCATTATTTTCACCTTGTACATGGTCCCCGTGGAATGTAGATGCACCCTAGGTGCATTGTGTTTGTGGACAATATTGTGTCCTAGACACATTTCTCGATTAAGAGATGTGCACTATATGCATGACCCTCTTTTAAGAAAGATATGACTGGGGAGTGTCATTTTTACTATGCTTGATGCACACGAGGTGTGTCACCTTGTATTTTTGTTATGTTAATATTATTATTCTTTAATCAACCAGATGTTAAAGAAAGAATGTTAAAACATTCATTTTGTTGTAGTAAATTCTAGATATATTACACATAACAATATTTATGATAGTGGATAGAATGACCCATTTATTGATTAGTGGATGATGATATATAAAACAATGTATTTGTTGATTATAAGAGTGATCGACTTGATTATTCAATTATCTTTGCCACAAATATAGTATTTTGCAATCGAGATGACCTAGTTCAAAGAGCAAGAGTTGTCAGGGGGAAGCAAAATATTGTTATTATTAACTTGGTCTAAAAAGCATAGTATGACTTGAGTGTCAAAGAAAGGGTGAATATAAAAGCAACAAAAAAATTGATGTTGAACATTGTTGGATCGGTACAAAGAAAGTGAAATGCACTTTTTTACTTACAAAGAGAGTATCATTGATGGTTTATAGAGGTTAACAATGGTTAATGATATACAAAATTACCCTCTAACCTTATATTTAGAGGATTATGCCTTTGTAAGCAAACTAAATAATATTGAATATAGTATGTCAAAAGATATAAGCAAAAGTTATTGCATGCCTAAGTATATTTTATCATAGTTAACGCATCTTCATGATTTGAATGTTAGCTCAACACGACACATTTACAATACGAGAATGAAGATTTAGAAAGATGAAATAGATTGCTGAATTGTTTACAACTGCTATTGTATGATAGATAATCACCAATATTACACTTAGCATTAGAGGATACTAGATACCAACATTATATAGATTAGGTAAAAAGACTACTTTACTTAATCTATCATCCTTTCAAATTGAAAGGTGATTGGCTCGATGTAGGATGAAATTGTCCATAGTGATGCATAAAATCTCTTAGTAAACATGGATGTATCCGTGCAATATACTAACTCATATATAGATATTCACATTTGTGCGAGTATGATGCCTAAACACTAAGGTGAGTTGTGTAACTACCATTGTAAATCTTGTGGATGGTATCCCACCTTATGTGTATATGAATTTACTAGCTTATGTAGTACAATGAGTCTTATTAAATAACGTGGAATATGCTCACAATGACCAAATAGACAAGTAACTCGGTTTGACATATATAACTCGACAATGTTCAAACATCAAATACACCCATTGAACATAGACAAGTGATAGGTATCTTCCTTGCATATATTCTAGAAATAAGGCTGCCATGTGATATTTAAAAAAAAGATAGAAGAAATGATACTTGTGCTATTATAATAGCATTAATTATTTATCATCAAGAATAATCAACTTTTATTATGAAAGTACCAAAACATACAATTAAATACATATCAATAATCACATACTTCATGAGTCTCTATTAAGTTCAACTGCCCATGATATGCAACATGACAATTCCTATGAGTGATATTGATCATCCATCTAATCACATAAGATTGTCTGTCAGCCCACCTAGGTCACTGCCTCACTTTAAGATCGGAAAGTACACATAAATCTATGATTATAACATATAAAATATTTTTTATTACTTATTTATGACATTGTTATTAATACACTAAAACAAACAAAATGAGCAATGTATTATGTCTATAGATGAGAGCATGTATTGAGCCCAACTGTCCACGAGCAAAATGATCACTAGTATGATCGGTATGAGTGATATTGCCCATTCACCAAGCTGCACAAGGTTACCTATCAACTCACCCTGGATGTTGGCTTACTCTAAAGGTTGAAAAGCACTCGTAAATCCATTGCTACAGTAAATAAAACAAATTTCAATCACTTACGTACGAAAATATTATTGTTACATCACCGCAAATAAAATGCATAATTATTACATGTAGTAAAGTACTCTAGCCACCAAGTTGGTATGCCTTTGCGTGGGAAGCCTTTTCTAACTGACTTTATAAATAGACGAATGTCATTGTACCTCAAGCGTACTAATCATCCGTTGGTAAGAGGGAAGCCTTGAAACAAGAGACACAAGCCTCATATGCAGATCTCTACACATGGCTGTGTCTACCACCAAGATAGACTTACATCTCAAGCACGTCTCAAGCCTAAAGCCCATCAAATTAAAACAACTAAAAAAACAAAAAATTAAAACCAAAGCAACACCATACCTCAATAAATCGATGAATCTCCTTTCATATCGACTATTCTTAACCTCTTTTTCTTCCCTTTCTAGCAGATTTCAATTTGTTCTTTTACTAAAAATAGTTGCATATCGAGTAGTAGGTAGCATAAATGAATGAAGGAGCAATGAATGGATGAAGAAATTGAGTAATAGGTAGCTACAATGGGTGAAATGGGGGCATTTCCAGATCATACGAGTATTTTTCTATGAAAGGGTATTTTGGTAACCTCAAAATAAATGAGTGTGTGGATAGTAAAATAGAATTGATATACACACATCTTTTTACTAACTACAAACCCTTTCTGAGAATTAGCCCAATACCCAAATGTTTAAAAATCTCTCTCCTCTTTCCTTTTCTTGGCTTATTCTCTCCTTGCTGTCACCCGTCCCATACCATTTTTTCAGTGACTTTAAACTCTATTCAATATACAATATTGAACTATACACTATCTTATAGTACTTTGAATCTGATAAAAAAAGAAAGAAAAAGAAAAAAAAGTAGAAGAGGAAAAAGAAGAGTAAAAGGGAGAATATAACTAATTTTAAGAGTTTTTTTATTGATTTGGTGTGGTATTTCATTGATTTGATGTATTTTTTATCATTTATTTGATGTATTGATTTCATTTTTTATCGAAAACAAAACAAAAAAACAAGTTAACTTATGGACTGAAGACGCGACTTGGGGAGATGCGCCTGAGTCATGTCTCGAGATAGAAACTTAACCTAGTTTTTTATTTTCTTAATTTATATATATTTTTAATTACCTTTTTCTTCTTCTATTGTTCTTGATTCTTATTGTTGTTCTTTTTCTTTTTCTTATTATTGATTTTATTCTTTTATTTTATTTTAATTTGCTCTTGATTTTTCTATTTTTCTAAGATGAGATTCGTAAGAATGTTCAACTGCGAAGAAGGTAATACATTAAATAAAAGATCCATCATTAAAACAAAGAAATCCGACGAGATATATAGTTGCTCGAATTGGCTATGAGAGTAAAGAGTATTTATACGAGAGATAATTTTGATATTTTATGAAAATAGGGGTGTGAATAGTAAAAGGGATGTGCATATAGTAATCTTCTAATAAAATGGGTGTATAACTATCAAAGGGATTACTATTTCCACACCTCTTTTACTATCCATACACATTTTTCAATAAATACCAAAATTATCTCTCATATAAATATTCTCCCCTCACACCAAATTCTAGAATTTCTCTCTTCTCCCCAAACTCTTTTCTCTTACCCAATTTCCGTCACGTTATTTCTCGTCGCATCTTTTTGTCCGATGATGGATGTTTCATTTAGCGTCATTGCTTTCTTTGCAGCTAAATTTATATTCTTACCAATCTCATCTAAAAAAAGGAAAAAAAAAAAGAAGAAGAATCTCGAACAAGAAAATTAATTAAAAAAGAAAATCAATAATAAAAAAAGAAAAAGAACAAGAACAATAAGAAGAAACATGCCAAAAAAACAAGAACATAAAAACTATCAATTTTTCAACAAGAAAGACATAGCTTAGGTGTGTCCTCTCGACGAGAGAGACGTGGGTGAGCTTGATCTCCCTTGTTGGGGAGACATGCTCGCAGTATCTCTCTCATTGGGAACTTGTTGTTTTTTCATTTTGATTTCGATCAAGAAATCGTTCAAAAATCAACCAAAACAAATAAAAAAACTAAAACCAAACTAACAATATACCTCGATAAATGAACGAATTCATCATCAAATTGGTTTTTCTTATCTTCTTTTGTAACAAATTTTGATCCATTACTTTGTTGAATAGTTGTAAATAGAGTAATAGGTTGCTAGAATAAGTCGAGAGCAAGGAACGGTAGGAATGGGTGCAGATGCCGGTGCGTGCAGGAACAGAAGAGCCCGATTTTGTGTGAAGGATAATTTCGGAAATATAAAAAAAGACAGTATCTTAGAAAATGTGGAATACGAGGTGTCGGTCAATAGTAAAAAAATGGTGCGTGTGAATCAATTCTGCCTATCAACCCTGTAAAAAGGATGTGTGACGTGTACGTACAATCCGCTGTGCCCTCCATTAACTTCATGCCACTTCCACCCCTCCCACTCTCTCACCTTAAACTACCACGATTGACGCTCCGAAATGGGGAACTCACTACGACAACGACCGCTATCGCCGCCACATCATCTATTGGACGAGTTACCACTGCCACCGCAGGGATCGGAAGACGGCCCTCCGCCCTTCGATCCGAAGAAACCGACGGCACCGATCTCGTATCCCATCGACACGCTTGAAGATTTGGAAAATAGAACGTACTTTGATTCCTTCCACTACCCTTTCAACAAGGCCACCGTTCCGCTGCCGCCGTCATCTGATGAGAAGAAGGCGAAGTTGTTGGTGTGTCATGATATGAAGGGAGGATACACGGACGACGACCGTTGGATTCAGGGGAACGGGAACGGAGATGCTTACTCCATCTGGCATTGGTATCTGATGGACATCTTTGTCTACTTCTCGCACCATCTCGTCACTCTGCCGCCACCTTGCTGGACTAATGCTGCTCATACTCATGGAGTCAAGGTTTGATTTGGGTTATCTTTTCGTGTTTTGGGCTGTGTATGGTTTGTGTCTTGTTGTTGGAGGATGTATATGATGTGAATGACGGTGTGAAATCTGAACAAGAGCGCACAAAAGAACAGACGAAATTAAGCTTCAAATGCAAACACGCTCGATTATGCTTCCCTAAAAGCATTATGTGCACCCTCTTCCTTGCAAGATTGCTGTGGAATTAGTACAACTTAGTGGACATGACAAGCTTAGCTGATCATGCAAATAGTGGCTATATCGAAAAAGCAAGGGAACAGATATAAATCACAGAAAAAATCATGAACAGAAAACACACATAAAATTAATCTTTATCAAAATCCATAGCAGGTTTGTTATCTTTTCGCCATTTATAAAACTAAGGCCTTGCGGCAGTTTGAGAGTTTCTATTGAAAATAAATTGCGTATCACTATCTAATATCTCAATTAACCACCATGTAACGTCCCAAACAAAAGCATGTTACAACCTATTACATTTCTGAATTCATTTTCTTTATATGCAAACATTTTTCAGTGGCCGCCACTGCATTTTCTGAGTAAGGTTTTCTTATTTTTATGAATTTCTGGAAATGTTGACGTTTGAAATATTTGTATCTTTCGTAGACCTTCACATGATATTTATTGATCTAGAAAAAGCTTATGATAGGGTACCGAGGGAGGTTCTTTGGAGAACTTTGGAAAAAAGAGGTATCCTATTGACATATATTAACCTTATAAGAGACATGTATGATGGTGCAAAAACATCTGTGAGGACTCATGAAGGAAGGACAGACTTCTTTGAAGTTAAAATTGGGTTACATCAAGGATCAACTTTAAGTCCATACTTATTTATAATGGTGATGGATGAGTTAACAAAACATATTCAAGATGAATTACCTTGGTGTATGTTATTTGCAGATGACATTGTATTAGTGGAGGTGTCTAAGGAAAAAGTTAATAGAAAATTGGAACTATGGAGAGAAACATTAGAAAGCAAAGGCCTCCGACTTAGTAGAACAAAGACAAAATATATAGAATGTAAGTTTGATCATTTGGCTACTTCAGAGGACATAGAAATTAAAATTAGCACACATTTCATTCCCCAAAAGGAAAGTTTTAAATACCTGGGGTCAATTTTTCAAAGTGTTGAAAGAATTGATGGAGATGTTACACATAGAATTAATGCTGGTTGGTTAAAATGGAGAGGAGCATCAGGTATTCTTTGTGATAAGAAGATACCATTAAAATTAAAAGGTAAATATTATAGAGCAGCAATTAGGCCTGCCATGTTTTATGGTTATGAGTGTTGGGCAGTTAATCATCAACATGTACAAAAGATGTCTATGACAGAAATGAAGATGTTGAGATGGATGAGTGGTCATACAAAAAAAGACCGTATACATAATGAGGTTATTAGAAACAAATTAGGAGTGGCACCAATAGAGGATAAAATGAGAGAACATCGTTTAAGATGGTTTGGACATGTAGAAAGAAGATCAAAAGAAGAACCTGTAAGAAGGTTAGGAAAACTAAATTTGGAAAGTATTAAAAGAGGTAGAGGACGACCACAAAAGTGTTGGAAAGAAACAATAAAGAATGATCTAGCTTATTGGGAGTTAACTGCTAACATGGCACACGATAAGGATCTGTGGAAACAAAGAATCCATGTAGCCGACCCCGTCTAGTATGGGAAAAGGCTTAGTTGTTGTTGTTGTTGTTGCATGTTCTCTTTCTTAGTCAAGGAAAAGCTGTTAGTGTATTGATAGTTTCCTGGCAATTTACACACACACATACGTATCTGGGTACATAGTCCGGACACACACACAAACACACACACACACACACACATATAATATGTATATGTATGTATCTTTTCAGTGAAATTTTAGGTATTCCGGATAGGTACTGACTGAGGGCTCTGACGTCTTCTTTGGATGCTTTGTCATCGTATTTCAGTCATGTTCTTTGCCTAATTATGCATGTTTTCTATGTGGCAAATACATGTGCTGTTAGCACCTCAGGGCGTTAGCCTACCTGGCAGGGCTCTTGACTTGTGCGTTGTAAACCGCAAGTTCAACTCCCAGGGTGTGCATACTGTGCTTCGGCCTCCCATTGTACCAAAGGAAAAAAAATCATGTGCATTTTATAACTGGTGTTTCGTATTACCAGCTTCTGATTGTTTTCCTTCAAAAAACAGAAAAGGTAGCCTAATTTTTTCAAGGCAACTTGTCATATATACATTAACTGTTTTGTTGAGTTGATATTTCTCAAACAGCATAAATCTGTTATACTTGAATACTTGTATTTTGTTGACTGTCTCTGTCATCCCGGTTCTACACACATACACTCACTAAAAGTAGGTACACATCCACTTTTTATTCCCAATTTTCATTTTATTCCATTTTTAGGATCTCCAAACCTGTTGCTGAAATTGGTACTGGGAGCCACCCTGATTAGAGTCCAAAAAGAAGAATTAAGTAGCAATTGGGATAATTATTACATGAAAAGGATCAGGGGGATTTTAAAATGCCTTTATCTCGAATGAGTGGCATAACTCTCACTTATATATATATATATTATTTCTATGTTTATATCTATATAGGGATGTGCTTGCTGTTGCATTAATTTGTTTCTGGCTTCATACTTCTCAAGTATCTGTTATTGAGTTGGGACTAATGATTTAATGTTGAATTTCTAGGTTCTCGGAACCTTCATCGCAGAATGGGATGAAGGGACAACAGTCTGTAATTCTTTGCTGGCAACAGAAATGTCTGCTAGGATGTATGCTGAGCGGCTGGCAGAACTTGCTGAAAAACTAGGCTTTGACGGGTGGCTGGTAAACCTCTTCCACAAGAATGAATAGCTTCTACACTTGATACAAAGGGTTGAACAGAACACGTGATTTATATATAAGCATGTATCATTATTTATATCAATGTTCTGACATATTGGCTCATCAAATAACAAATGCTGCCTCCGGATCAACTAGTTGATTATAGTAGTTACAACAATGCTTTGAGAGATCTTCTACTTGTGCTTCGAGGGGAATATACATCGTGCCTAACAAATTTCAGACAAGTGAATGCTGATTTAATTAGGGAAGTGCTATTTAGATCGTTTCAAGTTGTTCTTCAAGTGCATCTTCCGTAACTAAATTTAAGACACATGAGGTCAATTCTGGGAAGGAAAGCTAAATTCTTATGCAATGTAACAACAACAACAACAACAACAACAACTAAGCCTTTTCCCATACTAGACGGGGTCGGCTACATGGATTCTTTGTTTCCACAGATCCCTATCGTGTGCCATGTTAACATATAACTCCCAATAAACTAGATCATTCTTTATTGTTTCTTTCCAACACTTTTGTGGTCGTTCTCTACCTCTTTTAATACTTTCCAAATTTAGTTTTTCTAACCTTCTTACAGGTTCTTCTTTTGATCTTCTTTCTATATGTCCAAACCATCTTAAACGACGTTCTCTCATTTTATCCTCTATTGGTGCCACTCCTAATTTGTTTCTAATAACCTCATTATGTATACGGTCTTTTCTTGTATGGCCACTCATCCATCTCAACATCTTCATTTCTGTCACAGACATCTTTTGTATATTTTGATGATTAACTGCCCAACACTCAGAACCATAAAACATGACAGGCCTAATTGCTGCTCTATAATATTTACCTTTTAATTTTAATGGTATCTTCTTATCACAAAGAATACCTGATGCTCCTCTCCATTTTAACCAACCAACATTTATTCTATGTGTAATATCTATGTGTAACCAACCAGCATTTACGCAATGTAAATTTTAGTAAAATGTAATTATTGAACCTGAATTGTTTTAGAAGTACCTAGGGGAATATTGAAAGTGCCCACTCATGAACTTGATAATTTTTACATGATGGAGAATCATGCATAAATTAAGTTTCCAGTTCTTATTTTGCACTACTTGGTTGGATTGACTTCTTTGCATTTTGCATGTGCACTTTTAGATCTTTTTTACTTTCTTACAAATGCTCAAAGTTAACTCCACCCATGTATGGGATCACCCTTGCATGGCCGGTTCCAAGCATGGATAAAGGAGAAGGGTTGTGTTAGGCTTCCGACAGCCAGCGTAAAACCTTGTCAGATTTTTATACCATATAAACAACAACAACAAACAACAACAACTAAGCCTTTTCCCATACTAGACGGGGTCGACTACATGGATTCTTTGTTTCCACAGATCCCTATCGTGTGCCATGTTAGCAGTTAACTCCCAATAAGCTAGATCATTCTTTATTGTTTCTTTCCAACACTTTTGTGGTCGTCCTCTACCTCTTAGTTAACTCCCAATAAGCTAGATCATTCTTTATTGTTTCTTTCCAACACTTTTGTGGTCGTCCTCTACCTCTTTTAATACTTTCCAATTTTAGTTTTTCTAACCTTCTTACAGGTTCTTCTTTTGATCTTCTTTCTATATGTCCAAACCATCTTAAACGATGTTCTCTCATTTTATCCTCTATTGGTGCCACTCCTAATTTGTTTCTAATAACCTCATTATGTATACGGTCTTTTCTTGTATGACCACTCATCCATCTCAACATCTTCATTTCTGTCACAGACATCTTTTGTACATGTTGATGATTAACTGCCCAACACTCATAACCATAAAACATGGCAGGCCTAATTGCTGCTCTATAATATTTACCTTTAATTTTAATGGTATCTTCTTATCACAAAGAATAGCTATGCTCCTCTCCATTTTAACCAACCAGCATTAATTCTTTGTGTAACATCTCCATCAATTCTTCCATCACTTTGAAAAATTGACCCCAGGTATTTAAAACTTTTCTTTTGGGGAATGAAATGTGTGCTAATTTTAATTTCTATGTCCTCTGAAGTAGCCAAATGATCAAACTTACATTCCATATATTTTGTCTTTGTTCTACTAAGTCGGAGGCCTTTGCTTTCTAATGTTTCTCTCCATAGTTCCAATTTTCTATTAACTTTTTCCTTAGATTCCTCCACTAATACAATGTCATCTGCAAATAACATACACCAAGGTACTTCATCTTGAATATGTTTTGTTAACTCATCCATCACCATTATAAATAAGTATGGACTTAAAGTTGATCCTTGATGTAACCCAATATTAACTTCAAAGAAGTCTGTCGTTCCTTCATGAGTCCTCACACATGTTTTTGCACCATCGTACATGTCTCTTATAAGGTTAATATATGTCAATGGGATACCTCTTTTTTCCAAAGTTCTCCAAGGAACCTCCCTCGGTACCCTATCATAAGCTTTTTCTAGATCAATAAATATCATGTGAAGGTCTTTCTTTTTTGCTCTAAAATGTTCCATAAGACGTCTCAAAAGGTGATTCGCTTCAATTGTAGATCTGCTTGGCATAAATCCAAATTGGTTCTCTGTTGTACTTGATACTTGTCTTAACCTACGTTCGATAATTCTTTTCCATAATTTCATAGTATGACTCATTAACTTGATACCTCGATAATTCGTACAATTTTGAATGTCTCCCTTGTTCTTATATATGGGTATAAGTGTACTTGCTCTCCATTCCTCGGGCATCTTTTGGTTTTTCCATATTTCATTAAATAGTCTTATGAGCCAAGTGATTCCTATTTCTCCTACCGATTTACCATTCTTCATATGTTTAAGAGCCTCTTTGACTTCATTCTTTTGAATACATCGGTAGAAATTGTGGTTTATAACTTTATATACTTTTCTGAGTTGGCTAAATCTCCTAAACTAATACTAACATCTTTATTTTCATTAAAAAGATTATAAAAATAGTTTCTCCATCTATTTCTTATATCATCATTTGCCACTAAAATTTTTTCATCCTCGTCTTTTATGCATCTAACATAATTAAGATCTTTAGTTTTCTTATCTCTAGCCCTAGCTATCCTAAAAATATCTCTTTCACCCTTGAGTTTTTTATATAAGTCCTCCCAAATCTTAGCTTTTGGTTCACCAACGGCCTTTTTCGCTTCCTTCTTTGCTTTCTTATAAGCTTCTAAAGTTTCACTAGTTTCCTTAGCATAATGTAATTTGTAACATGCCCTCTTTACCTTGATTTTATTTTGTACTACTTCACTCCACCACCAAGCTTCTTTTTGTGCCGGTACACCTCCCTTAGATACCCCTAACACTTCTTTCGCCACTTTCCTAATATGTATAGCCATATTGTTCCACATATCACAGGGTGTGCCAACATAATTCCAAACATCTCCTTGACGGACTTTCTGTTTAAATGTAATAGATTTTTATGCCATATATTACACAAATTATGAGCATTGTGTTGGGGTGTCCCCTCTTAGTGATGCGTTGCAAGCCTGAATATAGTGAAAAGTAAGCATGGGTCACTACATTTTTACCGGATCTAGTGAATCAATTGAAGAGAGGGTTCCCATATCATAGACAGGTATGGGTAAAGAAGTTAGTTTCACTACATTGTTGCTCGAATGTAGAAGGTCTCTACATTTTGAATATGGACAAATGTAGGGGTAAGAAACCTAGTCATGGATAATAAGATTCATATTGGTTCTTGGAATATCGGAACATTGTTCGGTAAGCCAATGAAGGTGGTAGATACTATGATTTAGAGAAAGATTCATATTCTGTGTTTACAAGAGAGAAAGTGAGTTGGAGAAAAAGCAAAGGAGATTGAGGATATGGATTTTAAATTATGGTACTAAGGTAAGGAAAATACTCGAAATGGAGTTGGTATTATCATAAATAAAGATTTAAAGGATAGTGTAGTAGACATACAAAGACATTGTGACCAAATCATCACGTTGAAATTAGTGTTAGGAGCAGAGGATTTGAATATAGTTTATGCTTACGCACCCCAAGTAGGACTAGAAGATAGTATAAAGACGGCTTTTTGAGAAAGTTAGATAAGGTGATTTAAAGAATTTCAAAAAGGGAGATGATTTGTTTAGGAGAAGACTTAAATGGACATTTCGGTAAATAGGCATTAGGATATCAAGGTATTCATGAAAACTTTGCTTTTTGGGATATAAATGAGGAAGGTAGGGAGATTTAAATTTTGCTATGGCATTTTATCTCTTTATAGTCAATACAATCTTCAAAAAACGAGATGAACATTTAATTACTTATAAGAGTGAATCACTTCAACAGTAGATCTGCCTGGAAAATAAGAAAAAAGTTGGAAAAAATCCTAAATAATTGTTATGAATCAGATTAAGTTGGGGCAAACATTGAAATTGTATCAAAACAATAGTATATGACATTTAATAAGGTAGTAAATAGTAAGTGCCTATATTAGTTATCATTAACTCATAACAATCATAATATAAACAACCAAATAAGCTAACTAATGGACAATTTAAAATAATCTAACCATTGGTCTATTCTACTACCAAATCAAAACAAAGTAGCAAATAAGTCAACAACTAACGAAGTTCTCCAACATCCAAAGTTACGTGACGAATATAATGTAGCTTCTTAAAGTTAAAGCAAACAAATAAAATCATAAAAGCACTGTCATATCACAAAGCTCTCCTAGCTTAGTTGTCTTCTTTTGAGCCTTGGCTTCCAATTCTTTGATTATATTAGCCTTTATTTTGTGGTCGTACCGTATCAAATCTTGTTTATACCTAATTATGTGTATCATTTTTCATGAGATGGGTGTCATATCATAATTTTTCTTAAAAATAATTTTAAAATCAAGAAAAACAAAAATTCAGCAAAGATCAAGAACTATTCTATGTTAGGCTAGTTTATGAATCTATGGGCTGGTGGAACACGGTCGGGAATGTATTGAGCTGCCCTTGGAGTTGTCAAACTCGGACAGAGACAATTGTGCAACCCACCAAAGCTCGACGTGATCATAATTGGCAAACTGCTAAAGGAAATTGCCTTTTCCATTCATGAGAACTTTGGAAACTCCTTATTACTATTCTTGAGAAGTCAACCCTTCAAGACAATAAATCTCTCTTGCCAAAGGGAACAAGATCAAATCAATGATTACCCATTCCAAGCAAAAAAAGGGCTGATTTTTATAAGACCACAGTGTATCGCCGGTATCGGCTTGTAGGCCGATACATTGTATCTTACAATACGCTACGATACAGGGCGATACCCATAACACTGGTAGTACCATATGACATGACATGATGTCATTTTTGGATCCATCCCATGAGATGATGCTTTATGCAGGCGATTGCTACCTAGAACTACATTAAAACAAATCAAAACAGTCGTATCTTCCTCCCTTATCATTTAGTAACGCTTTTAAGATTGATCAGGCTCAACTTCAATGGAGGAAGAAGAACCATTTAACCATGTAAAAAAAGTAAAAAAATCCATAAAAGAATTATCAATTAAATACTTGAAACAAAGAAAATAATGAGTTATACAATCAATAGTACAAACATAAATGAGTTTTTGATGAAAATACATAATCTTTTTAAGAAAAACATGCAAAATCTTCTTTTCATGTACATGCTTGGTATGGAGGAAAAGATGGGCAGCACACCTGAAACAAGCTGATTTTACATCAGATTTGTGTCTGGAACGAGTCCTATAAGACATATGATATAGATCTATGTGGGTGCATCATGCTGGTATCGTGATGATAAGGTAAGAGCCTGGGGCAGCTTTCTTTCATAAAAGATAGTGTCACCTCTTTTCAGTCCACCGAGTATATCATACAATAGGTATCAACAACCAAGTTGCACTTGAGTTTTATTATACAATGCTGATGCGTGTGATAAAACCTCATAGCAACAATGTCCGCCATATGATATTATTATCAATTAAAGAATGCATGAATCTGTTGTGGCAGGAAAGTATTGATAATTCTTGTTTTCTCCCCTACGTAAATGCACCCTTAATGTCATGCAACTATCCTGTAGTTTGTATATCTATTTACTGCATGATAGATGCCTTTTGCCATTTTCTTTCTTTATAAACGGACTAAAGATATCATTATTTAACCTGCCATTATGTTGTTAAGAAACTGTTAGCACATATAAGTTTATAGCTGTTAGTTAGTGCTAGGAAGAGGATAGACAGTAGTAATACGGGAAAATGTTTTCATTTCTTGAAGTGCAATTCTGTTAGTGAAATTCAAGTAAACGCAGCACTGATCAGGTGAGAAATATTTCAAATGAACAACTTTGTTCATTGAACACGTTCTGTATGTTTATATTTCTTCTGAATTTTTTGGTCTTGTGACCTTGATTCAGTATTTTTGTAGATTAACTTGGAGGTTAACCTACGCTCATCCCAAATACCTTGTCTGAAAGAGTTTGTCAAACATTTATCTAAAACCATGCACTCCTACGTCCCAGGTTCACTGGTTATATGGTGAGTTTTATGTACATTGTTGGTCATGGTCGTTACTATTCTGTTTATTCAGTATATTTATATCTAATATACTATTGGATATTCTCATGGCAAAGGTATGATGCCGTGGGGATGGATGGCTTTAATAGTCAGCAAAACAGACTAAATGAGAAGAACAAGCCATTCTTTGATTTGTGTGACGGGATATTTGTCAACTACTCATGGACGGTGTGTTCTGATTTGTTTTATTTTTACTCCAGATTCCTCTTTTTGATTATTGGTCTTATGTTTCTTACTAATATATTGCAGGAATCTGATGCAAAACAATCAGCTGCTGTAGCTGCTGAGAGAAACTTTGATGTATACATGGGAATAGATGTTTTTGGAAGAAGCATCACCCCGGGTCAATGGAATGTATGTTTGCATTAGATGAACACTACATGTAAATATGTAACAAGTAGGACATTCCCCATGATGGTGGGTGATTAATAAGTAGGTCAATTCTTATGCTTAAAGATTGAAATTTTGTACGTCATTAACTATATTCATATCTATAAATCAAATGCATTTGTTTTACTTAGTATTTTAAAAATTATTTTTAAACATGGTATTTGTTTATTTTAGAATTACAGAAGAAAATCATAAAAACTGGCTGCGGAAAGTAATTTCCTTTCATCGATATCCTTTACGCTGCATGGACAAGAATGAACCTTTTTAATCATTACGTCTCAAGTATGATTGGAGCATGTAACTGAACCTGCATAAAGTAAAATTCTATCTTTCATTGTATTCGATATCCTTTAAAAGTTCATGAATAAAAATTTCAAATTTCTTTTTTAAGTATGATATTTAATGATAGCCAGTCACATGTGTAGAACAATTATATGTTTCACCATGCATCTTAAATTAGCTTTGAACTATTCAAGTTTCATCAAATATTTAGAACAAGTGATGATTAAAGTTTCTAATATAGTTTGGGAGTTACATGTGTTCATAGTTTATTTTTTAATTTATTCATATCCATGACATTTGTTGAATTGACATTCATTGTGTTTTTTAGGATTAACTTGTCAGTTATTACATACCTTCTATTGGTAATGTTAATGTGCGACAAATCCACTCAAGTAGCTCTTTAGGGGTTGATTGCTTAAGCAATGTAAATGCTATCAATAACATTGATGAGAGGGAGAGTATAATGAGAACAAAGGAAATGTCCAATGTGCGTCAATTAATCATTTGCAAGCTAATGAGTTATACCTGTTGAAGAATCTGCTGTTTAGTATTAGTTTTAGTAATTTTAATGTTTTAAGTATTGTTGTAATTGCCCATAGTATTAAGGGCATTTTGGTAATTTTATGTTTCACAACCCATTATATAAGGGATGAAAGAGAGAAAGAGAGAGGGGGTGACCTCTATTAGATGACTACTCCCCTCCTCCAATCTTCACATTTTCTCTTCATTTATTTTTTAATGTTTTTCTCATATTTGATCTTCCGCTGCGTTTTCACGAATTCCAACAATACCATGATACTAGAGTTATTTGGAAGAAGTCTGAGACAAGTATCAAGGACAAAACACAACCAACTTTGCATAATAAATCATAAAAAAATCAACACTAAGTTCATATTTCTTGACTTGTTAGGTATGACTTAATAGATCATATTCACGATGATGTGCCTTGATGCATTTTGCATTTGAGATTATGACTAATGGTAAAGCTTGATTGTGGAGTCGAACTGCAAAAACAAGTGACTTTTGACTTATAGAATAAAGAACTACAACAACTACTAAGCCTTTTCCCATTCTAGATGGGGTTGGGTACATGGATTCTTTGTTTCTATAGAGCTCGATCTTGTGCCATGCTAATAGTCATTACGTCTAGAATCCTTGGTAGATAAATCCGACAAAGTTTTATACTTACTGTTGGAAGCCTAATGCAACTCTCTTCCTCTATTTTGGCTTGAAACTGGTCTTGCAAGGGTGATCCTTTACATGGGCAGGGTTGACTTATAGAACAAAGAATAAATACAATAAATGCTAGTGCAATATTTTGGCTGACATATATGATATATACATCAACATTGAGAAGCACTCTCCTTGCAATTCGTGTTCCAACAAGATGGGGAAATTGATGTGAGATACATAGTAACTAGTAGCTGCAAGGGTGACAAATCTCTCTTTGTGCAGTTTGTTGGTGGAAAATGTTTCAATTTCACTGCTCCTTTGCTTTTCGAAGTTTACTAAGGGATTTCTTATGAGGTCTGTACAACATTAATTAGGTGATCTAAAATGAGAACACCATAGGTGTAGAAAGATCCAAGGAATGATAAATAGAGAGCACCAGCAAGACATGGCTTCTAGATGCAATGATTTTCGCATTCAACTGAATTATACTGAAACTCCAGAATAGATGGAGTGGATGCTAGTCTAGTACGACTTCACTTTATTCTGCATGCTAAACAGATGAGTAAGATTTGTAGCAGTTGATCTTAAGTTCTTAACAGAATAAGGAACGCGTTCTATGTGTTGTGACACTCAACATTTCTTATCTTTGTATTGCTTGAGAGTTAAACATGTTACAATATACAATTGCTTCTACACATAGCATTAATACACGTCTGCTAAAATGGTGTGGTTCATCAGATGTCTTCACTGATAAGAAGATAGTGCAAAGTAAATATTATAAAAATAGTGGCAAGGCTAGTAAGGCTTTATGGTGTTGAGTGTTGGGAAGTCAACCATTACCATGTATATATGTTAGTGGTAAAAATAAAGATGTTTGGAAGTCTAAAATCGATATGTATATATGCTAGTAAAGAAATGAAGTTGCTTGGTTGGAGGTTTTGGCCATACAAGGAAAGACTGAATTTGTAACTAATGTTAAAATACATGTATTTATCTATATATTTTACTGTAGTTTTCTCATTATGAAAGTGTACATACATGTAATCAGGCACCAGGGCCACTAGGGGTACTTTATTAGCCATTGGGCCCTGCCCAACGGCTACTTTCAGATGCTGTTTGCACACTACTACTCTCTCTCTATTTTCTCTTCTTCACTCTATAAATACTTACCTTGTAAATGATAAATAACAAGCCTTTTGGCTGATTTATACACATTATTTGAGTGTATTTGCTCTTCTTCTTAGTGCATTCGCTATTCTTTTAGCTTTTTCTAAGGCATTTTATAGTCATCCTTTGGTGTCTTGAGATTGTTCAATACGTTGAAGTATCATCTTAATTTTATGTTATCGGAGCTGTAATTGCTCTTGGGGTTGCATTGGGAAGCGGGCCACGTGGAAAAAACGTGTCCAAGAAAAATGTCTCTCAGTTCTCTTGTGGATTGGTTTCTCATTGATTCAAGAAAGAATATTCCTCACTCTAAGGTATTTCCATTAAGTTTAAAGTCTTGATTCAAAGTTCTTAGTAGAAGACAAGGGCTTTAATTTTCGGTTGACAAGTGTTCAAGATACGAGATATTAAGCAATAAGCAATCTCTATTGAATAGTGAATGTAGAAGAAACAAGGTTGGCTCAAATATCGTATGGGTGTCGGTTGTAGCAGTTCAGGTTTTTCTCTTTAGAAAACCTAATCTAAGATTACAACAAAACAACATTTTATATAAGAGACTTTCTAACATAAAAAAACAAGAAGTGCCCTAATAAGTGGTTACATATAACATTCAATTTAATGTGCAGAACTTCCCTTTCTTGCACACTCCTCAAGTTGGGTGGAATATGTTTACGACTCCCAACTTGCTACACAATCGATCCGATGTACTAATATATACTGCCTTAGTTAGGATATGAGCAACATGATTTTCAAATATCACATATTATACACTTAATATCTTGTTTTTCTCTGATAAAGTAGCAGTCCATTTCGATATGCTTTATTCTCTTATGTTGAACATGGTCTGTAGCTATCTGTATATTGTGTATATTATCTGTATATTGTGTGGTATTAGAAGAGTAACTTCCACTTGTAGTTCAATAATCAATGAAATCAGCCATAATCCTTGTTGCCTTATCTTCTACTTTTGCACTAATCTTGCAACCACAAATTATTTTTTACTTTTTCAAGAGACTATATTTCTCTCAAATAATGCCACGTATCCTGTGATAGACTTTCTATCATCTATTGATCCTGTCGAATCAATATGCATAATAATTCCAAGTTATTGTACCCATGATTAGAGTATAAGATACCATTTAAAGGGGTGTTCTTCAAATATCTTAAAATCTTGAATACTCCATATATATGTTGTTGTTTTGGGGCATGCATAAATCTACTAAGGATTCCAACAATATATGTTATGTTGGGCCTTGTGATTGTTAAATATATCAATTTGCCTAAAAGTATTTGATATCTTCTAACATCGTCTATCTCCTTACCATTATTCCTAATCTCTAATTGATATCCATAAGAATAGCACATGCTTTTGATCCTTTCACACCTATTTATTTTATAAATCCATTACATATTTTCGCTCAATAAGGAATATATCCTTTCTTGATCTCAATACTTCAATCCTAGAAAATAATAAAGTAATCCCGTCTTTTAAGTCAAAAATTGATCCAACCGATCCTTTAAATTTTGGATTTCTTCTTGATCATCGCCTATAACAACAATATCATCTAGATACACAATTAGTAGGGATATTCCATTCCCCCTTTTTAAAGCAATGTATGGTAATTTTGACTTATGGTATACCAGAGTACAATGATTCTTTCACTGAAACATTCAAACCAAGCCCGTGGTGATTGCTTCGGTTCATAAAAAACTTTCTTCAGTATGCACACTTTATCTAGTTCATACTGATGCTTCGGTCCTTTGGACTTCCATGTATACTTTTTTATTGAGGTTTCCTTAGAGAAAAACATTTTTTACCAATGCTATAAAAAGTGTATCAGTGCAATTTTTTTATTTCTTGATCAATCATCCACAACATGGATCATAATTGGATCATAATCAACAAAAGCATTATAATAGACATAGTCAGGACCACCATCACCATCATCATCATCGTCTCCTCCTTCTTTCTCCTCCACAATTGGATCTACCCATTTAACACGTTCGTCTTTATCATCATCTCAACTCCAAGTTCTGCTTCGGCTTATATTGCCCTCTAATTTTGATCTTCTAAATTTATGGGGGCTCCTCTTCTTGGACCCAATTATCAATAATATCAATATTTTTGTAGCTCAGCGGGTCATATGGTACATTTCTTGCATCTCTTTGCATTTGTGTGGAAAGAATATCCACATTATCAAAAATATCAAATGCAATATAGTCATTAATCATTCATTATTAATAAGAAAGAACTAGAGAGCAACAATATATATTTTTAAAATTGTTACCTTTGCCTTAACTTCATGTTATATGTAAGGTATATTAAATCATGCAGTCGAGCATGCTCTAGTTTGTTTTTCTTTTTTGTATGAATGTATTTTAGAAAAAGCTCCAATTTCTCTCGCACCCACTTGAACTGCATGTTTGGCTCAATATACATTAACGAAACCTTAACAAGTTCGGCGCATCTATACCAAAGCGAGTTCACCATTCATCTAAAATAAAACACAATAATTATTAATGAATTGATAACTTGAATGAATGTCAATAAAAACATATAATACCTATCTCATTTTGGAGCGGAGTTGGATTGCAATTGGCCTTCCAAAATCTCTAATACTATGTATATACAACAACAACAACTAAGTTAAATATAAATGGATATTGCAACGAGTAAATTAATCTTGTATAAGGTCAATTGCATTCAATATACCTTTTTTACTTCTTCATCCTCTACAAAGTTGGGAGAAAATCAAATAAAAGTGTTAAGAAAATATGTAGCACCATGAAAATCATGATGCATTTGGCGATTCCAGCGTGTATCAATTATCTTCTAAACCTTTTTTAGAAATAACCCTTGCGGTGAAGGTTTGCTTGTATTTCCAATTTAGCCTTATTCATAGCATCAAATATATAAGACATAGCAGGCTATCTTCACTGTTTACCATCCTCATTAGCCTATTACGTCCGTACACTGAGGTACAATATTTTCATGCCGAATCGACCTGATTAGAAGCCATTAAGACAAGAAAGGACAATAAGAAGAAAAGGCTTTTTATAGGTCAAGAATCACGAAATCGGTAAAAGTCTCAATTTTTTTGGGTGAAGAATTAGGTAGAATAGAAAAGGAAAGGGGTATGCCACATATTTGACAAAAGCCCTAGAGATAAGAGTTGAATTAAGTGAAAATTTTGAATCTTATAAATAAATCATGAAATCAACAAGAATAGGGATAAAAAAAGAATTGAGAGGAAGAGAATGGCATGAAAAAGGTTTGGGGAGAAGCATAAGTGATTTCTGTAACTTCAGATTCTCAGATTTTATATCCAATTGGAAGTGGCTCATACAATACGGCACAATACAACCTCATATCATATGATATTGTATGATATGGTATAATAAATCGCTTATTCTAATACATATGCCTGTATCGTACCATGTTCTCATACGATAAACGATAAAATAATATCATATAATACGATATAATTTTTATAACATTATTTTTACATCAAGTTGCCATATTTTTTATCCTTTGTTATCTACCAAACTCATAAGAACACGTGTGAAAGTCATCTTCACTACTAGGACAAATGTTTCATTAGAGTCTATCCCATAGGATTGACTGTATCCCTTTGCCACAATTTCCATAATCAATAAAATTACTAATATGATATACATATTTCCTTTTTTCTTTTCTTTTCGTGATTGGTAGGTCAAGATCATTTGGCAATGTAGGTACTCGAGTTGTTGGTGTGACACAGTTAGAGTCTTCTTGTGGTTCTCTTATATCTGCCAAAATTTCTTTCTCATTCCTTTTATATACACCTGATTTAGAGATGCTTTTCAGGTTTTTCATTGCTATTATCTTTGTTTTCTCGTTCTTAAAGATTTTCTTCATCGATTTCTTTAGATAGTAATGGGAGAAGTGGCTCCCCCTGTCTTATAACTTGTTCTAGCTCCTTCTTGTTGGATTTGCATAAGAAACATCATAATTTCATTGACGATTGATGAAATACAATACTAGGGCTGGGCGGCTCCTTCTTGGCAGTCGTCTAGCATCACACATTTTTTTTCCTTTTAAACCCTAATGACACTCACTTAATATATACTAGACTTTATAACTTGAAAGACCATATTACCCCTAATAAGTATTTAATATGACTCGGGTCCCAATGGATCAGAATCTGATCCATTGGGATCCAAATCCTAATCTATACATTATGGACTGAACATAGACTGAACTGAGATACACTAATGTATACGACAACCTATACTTAGACTCTAACTAATAAGAAATCATACAAATAAGATTTGATATTGTTAACTTGACTTTCTCAACACGCCCTCTCAAGTTGACTCCTGAAGGCTGGTAATTCCTAACTGTGCAAGTGCTTTCCGAAGGCCATTGATTGAGACGGTTTGGTGAATATGTCCGGTAATTGATCTTCTAAACGAAGATGAACAAGATTGAATATGCCTTGAGCTATCTTTTCTCTGATAAAATGACAGTCTATCTCAATATGCTTCGTTCTTTCATGGAAGATGGGATTCTGAGCTATTTGAAGTGCCGCTCTACTATCTGTAAAGATAGTAATGGGAGTATTCCTTTTTAGACCAAGTTCTTTAAGAAGTAATAGAATCCATTGACCTTCACACATTCTCAGTGCTATAGCTCGATACTCTGCCTCTGCGCTAGACCTGACAACCACAGACTGTCTCATACTTTTCTAAGATATAACATTGCCTTCCAAACAAACTACATATCCTGAAGTTGATCTCCTGTCTGTTCTAGAGCCTACCCAATCTGCATCTGAATATATACATATGTCTAGTGATGAAGATGGAGAATATAACAACCCATAGGTTATAGTTGATTTTATGTACGTGATGATGTGAAAAACTGTACTCATATGATACTTGGATGGGCAATGCATCCATCTACTTATATATCCAACTGCAAAGCTGATATCTGGTCGAGTAATAGTAACATATATCAACTTACCCACTAATCGCTGGTATTTACCAACATCTTCAAATGGTTCAGTAAGCTTATTGGTCTCTTCTGCGGATGCTTCTATAGGGGTAGAGCATACTCTACAGTCTTCCATTTTTGTTTCCTTCAGCAAATCTAAAATATATTTCCTCTGACTTAAAAATAAACTATCATCTTTATGAATAATTTCTATCCCAAGGAAATAGTGCAGTCTTCCCAAATCCTTCAAGTCAAATAAGACATGCAATTTCTTCTTTATATCAATTATGCCTTCCGCATCATCTCCTGTGATAATAATATCATCAACATACACTAGTAACACAATAGTCTTCTGATCTTGTTTGATGAACAAAGTATGATCACTAATGCACTTCTTGAAGCCCAGATTAACCACACTCACTGAACTTTTCAAACCATGCCCTTGGGGATTGTTTTAATCCATAAATAGATTTCTTTAACTTACATATTTGGTTATGCTTCCGGTGAGAATAAGTCCATATAGATATCTTCCATAAGATCTCCTTGAAGGAAAGCATTCTTAATATCCAACTGCCACAATTTCCATTCCTTGTTGACTGCCAAACTCAAAATCAGTCGAATAGTGTTCATCTTTGCCAAAGGAGCAAATGTCTCACTATAATCTATGCTGAATGATTGGCTGTAACCTTTAGCTACTAAAATGGCTTTATACCGTTCTATATTTCCATCTGCTTTATACTTTATAGAGAAAACCCATTTGCATCCCACAGTTTTCCTTCCACGAGGTAGATCAGATAATTCCCAGGTGTTGTTCTGGACTAGAGCTGCGATTTCCTCTTCCATGGCAGCACTCCACTCTGGATACTATTTGGCCTCTTCAAATGTTTTAGGAATATGAATGGTATCTGCATGCATCACAAATAACTGATATTCTTTAGGATAATTTGAGTAAGATACCATTTTATCCAATGAATATTTTGCATTGTTTCTCTTTCCTTTTCTAAGTGCAATAGGTAAGTCATTCGATTCATCATAATGTTGTGGAGTCACTTGAGTTGAATTTAAATCTAATTCTGGTGGAGGATTATGATCCGAGATAGGTTATTGATGTGGAGCAAATACCCTTCTGTCACCTCTAGTATATGTTTGCCATCGTCTTTCAGAATTAAGGGTCATCTCTTCACCTCCATTCTCTTGCACTGGCTGAATTTCAATTGGCGGATGAGGTAACACAGATGATGATGGCATATCTGATGGAGCGGTTTCTGCAATATTATAAAAAGGAATATCTTCATGAAATGTAACATCCATTGTGACATATATTTTCCTTTTTGTGGGATCATAACACTTTTATCCCTTCTGAGTAGAAGAATATCTAAGAAAAATACATCTGATTGATCGAGCATCTAATTTATCTCTTAATCCATAATGGACATGAACAAAGGATGTGCAACCAAATATTCTTTGGATAAGATTGAATTGTTTATGAGAAGACATAACAAATGAAATGGAGTGTTCCCTTTAAGAATTCTGCTTGGCATACGATTGATAAGAAACATTGAAGTTAGTACTGTTTCACCCCAATAACATTTTGGTATATTACATCAAAGTAAGAGAGTTCTAGCTACTTCTAGAATATGTCAATTTTTTTTTCCAGCAACACCGTTCTATTGAGGAGAGTACACACATGAAGTGTGATATAGAATTCCATGTTATAGAAAGTATGAATGAAGGGATTGAGATATAAACTCTCCCCCATTATCACTGCGAAAAACTCTTATAGTATGCTGAAACTGAGTCTGTACAAACTGACAATAAACCGGAAGGATATTCTTCACTTCATCTTTAGTCTTCATGAGATATAGCATAGTGAATCTAGTATAATCATCGATAAATGAAACAAAATACTTGTATCCATGCACAGATGTAGTAGAACAGGGTCCCCAAATATCTGAATGAACAATTTCAAATGGAATAGAAGATTTTTTTTATTTAAAGGAAAGAAAATACTATGGTGTTTTGCCTTCTGACAAGTGTCACAATTCAAATTCAAATTATTACAATCTCTAAACTCAGGTAATAACATCTTTATTTTTGAAAAAGGTAAATGTCCTAGTCTTCTGTGCCAACGAGGTATGTCTTCCTTCTATTTCTCTCTAATGACTGTGGAGTGTAATGCTGCTCCTTTATTATCCTCGCAAACGTAGAGGCCTTTTCTCATACTACCTTGACTAAAGATTCTCCTTGTCATCTATTCCTGAAAGACACATCCAGTAGAATAAAAAATTATACGACATTTTAGATCTTGTGTCATAGCAAAAACAGGCAATAAGTTTACTGAGATTTTTGGGACATGTAAGACATTTTTTAATGTGCCAAAAGATGTAATAATACTCCCTTTTCCTACTATCAGAGTCTCAGAACCATCTTCTAGCTTGATATTAACTTTTGCCTGAGTCAATTCATAGTAATCAAGAAGTCTCTGTGACTGACCATGTGGTATGTAGCTCTAGAATCAATAACCCATATTCGTGAATAAGAAGAACTTATATTACCTTGGGTCAAGAATGAGAATGGATAGGCAATAGTTGCTTGTGAGTCACTGTGAGAAGAGGTAGATGGTACTTATGAATCTGTTAAGCTGGCCTTCAACAACTCGATCTCCTTTTTCATGTCTGCCAATGATGCTGCATTCTCTTCTGCCTTTGGTTTTTCAGTCTGATTACTGCTAAAATAAGCCTTATTGGTTCTGTTCTGAAAGTAGGTAGGTTTTTCTACTAATTCCCAGCATGTTTCCTTAGTGTGGTATGTGTTTTCTCACAATGAGTGCAAGCCAATTTATCCCTTTCTTCAGATGGAAAACCAGATCTTCCTCTACCTCTGCCATAACCACCTTTCCCCCTAGCGAATGGAGGAGTATACAAATTCCTTCCTACAAAAGCAATATTTTCTGAACTGATTTTAGTTTTCTTCTCCAAAAGTTTTCTGTCTTCTTCCCGAAGAAGAAGTGAATAAACTGTACTCAAGGACGGAAGCTCTTCCCTACTAAGAATGTTGTTCTTCACTGCCTCATACTCAGATGAAATGCCCTATAAAAGATCGAATACTTTGTGTTCTTCGAACTCTTCATTTCGTTCCTGTGTGCAACTCTGACATTTTGTCTTAGAGTAAATTTGAAGTTCTTCCCAGAGTCCCCTGAGTTCTGCATAGTACTCACTGACTGTTCTTCCTCCTTGCCTGTATTTTCGAATCTTTTCATTGAGGTCGTACTTCTTAAGAATATTCTTTCGTTGAGCATATGCTTCCTGAACTGCTAGCCAAATGTCTCGAGCTGTTTTCAGAAACATGAATGTGCTGCTTATAGATGGAGTCATAGATTGAATAAGCCAAGCACTCACCAGTGCATTTTTCCTACGCCATCAAGGATAAAGATGATCTGTAATTGGGGGTAGAGATATCTCACCAGTCAAGTAATTCCAACGCCCCCTAGCCATAATTGCCAATTCAATTGATCTAGCCCATTGTAAATAATTCTTTCCATCTAACTTCAAATTTGTGATTTGAAATAGTTCCCCTTTATCTGAGAAATTCGATTCATTCTCTTCAATCATCTTTCCTTTTTCCATATTCACAGATACTGTGTTTCCCAAAGACAATAAAGTGAGATTGATAGTAAATCGTGAAGGCATTCCTTAATCAAAGATTCAAGAAGAATCACCCAATATCATCATCATATATGCTCTAAATGAACCCAAAGGATTATGCACACGATAGTCTCTCCCAAAGAACCACTCGGTTGGATATTCTTGAGCATAAAAAATATTGGTTGCAAATCAAAAATCACTTCCCAACTTATATTTAATCCGATTATGAAGAGAATACCAAGCTCACTGCGATGATGTTTAGAATCCAACACAAAACTGAACTTTGAATAAAAAATACCACGAAAACTATGAAAAATACTTATCTCTTTGCTAGAAAAACCCCTTTTTCTGTTTTTCTCCCTCCGATTGATCTCATGTAGGCTTCAATAGGCTCTGATACCATGTTGGATTTGCACAAGAAACATCATAATTTCATTGACGATTGATGAAATACAATACTAGGGCTGGGCAACTCCTTCTTGGCAGTCGTCCAGCATCACACATTTTTTCTCTTTTTAAACCCTAATGACACTCACTTAATATATACTAGACTTTATAACTTGAAAGATCATATTACTCCTAATAAGTATTTAATATGACTCTGGTCCCAATGGATCAGAATCTGATCCATTAGGATCCAAATCCTAATCTATACATTATGGATTGATCTATACATTATGGTCTGAACATAGACCGAACTAAGATACACTAATGTATACGACAGCCTATACTTAGACTCTAACTAATAAGAAATCATACAAATAAAATGTGATATTGTCAACTTGACTTTCTCAACACCTCTCACTGATATAATAACATGTATTCTCATAAAATGTAACATCTCTAGAAACAAATAATTTTTTGCTAAAGGGATCATAAAATATATATCTCTTTTAAAAATATGAATATCCAACAAATACACATTTTACTGCCCTTGGGTCCAGTTTAGAGCTGCACATGCACATAACATACAACAACAACAACAACAACAACTAAGCCTTTTCCCATACTAGACGGGGTCGGCTACATGGATTCTTTGTTTCCACAGATCTCTATCGTGTGCCATGTTAGCAGTTAACTCCCAATAAGCTAGATCATTCTTTATTGTTTCTTTCCAACACTTTTGTGGTCGTCCTCTACCTCTTTTAATACTTTCCAAATTTAGTTTTTCTAACCTTCTCACAGGTTCTTCTTTTGATCTTCTTTCTATATGTCCAAACCATCTTAAACGATGTTCTCTCATTTTATCCTCTATTGGTGCCACTCCTAATTTGTTTCTAATAACCTCATTATGTATACGGTCTTTTCTTGTATGACCACTCATCCATCTCAACATCTTCATTTCTGTCACAGACATCTTTTGTTCATGTTGATGATTAACTGCCCAACACTCAGAACCATAAAACATGGCAGGCCTAATGCTGCTCTATAATATTTACCTTTTAATTTTAATGGTATCTTCTTATCACAAAGAATACCTGATGCTCCTCTCCATTTTAACCAACCAGCATTAATTCTATGTGTAACATCTCCATCAATTCTTCCATCACTTTGAAAAATTGACCCTAGGTATTTAAAACTTTCCTTTTGGGGAATGCAATGTGTGCCAATTTTAATTTCTATGTCCTCTGAAGTAGCCAAATGATCAAACTTACATTCCATATATTCTGTCTTTGTTCTACTAAGTCGGAGGCCTTTGTTTTCTAATGTTTCTCTCCATAGTTCCAATTTTCTATTAACTTTTTCCTTAGACTCCTCCACTAATACAATGTCATCTGCAAATAACATACACCAAGGTACTTCATCTTGAATATGTTTTGTTAACTCATCCATCACCATTATAAATAAGTATGGACTTAAAGTTGATCCTTGATGTAACCCAATATTAACTTCAAAGAAGTCTGTCGTTCCTTCATGAGCCTCCTCACACATGTTTTTGCACCATCGTACATGTCTCTTATAAGGTTAATATATGTCAATGGGATACCTCTTTTTTCCAAAGTTCTCCAAAGAACCTCCCTCGGTACCCTATCATAAGCTTTTTCTAGATCAATAAATATCATGTGAAGGTCTTTCTTTTTTGCTCTAAAATGTTCCATAAGACGTCTCAAAAGGTGAATTGCTTCAATAGTAGATCTACCTGGCATAAATCCAAATTGGTTCTCTGTTGTACTTGATACTTGTCTTAACCTACGTTCGATAATTCTTTCCCATAATTTCATAGTATGACTCATTAACTTGATACCTCGATAATTCGCACAATTTTGAATGTCTCCCTTGTTCTTATATACGGGTATAAGTGTAGTTGCTCTCCATTCCTCGGGCATCTTTTGGTTTTTCCATATTTCATTAAATAGTCTTGTGAGCCAAGTGATTCCTATTTCTCCTAGTATTTTCCAAACTTCTATAGGAATATTATCTGGTCCTACCGATTTACCACTCTTCATATGTTTAAGAGCCTCTTTGACTTCATTCTTTTGAATACGTCGGTAGAAATTGTGGTTTATATACTTTTCTGACTTGGCTAAATCTCCTAAACTAATACTAACATCTTTATTTTCATTAAAAAGATTATAAAAATAGTTTTTCCATCTATTTCTTATATCATCATTTGCCACTAGAATTTTTTCATCCTCATCTTTTATGCATCTAACATAATTAAGATCTTTAGTTTTCTTATCTCTAGCCCTAGCTATCCTAAAAATATCTCTTTCACCCTCTTTTGAGTTGAGTTTTTTATATAAGTCCTCCCAAATCTTAGCTTTTGCTTCACTAACGGCCTTTTTTGCTTCCTTCTTTGATTTCTTATAAGCTTCTAAAGTTTCACTAGTTTTCTTAGCACATGCACATAACATACACAACAAAATACTCTAGAAGTAATATGAAAAGTTTCACTTGGAAATAGCAACTGCATAGGTACCTTCCCTTCAAGGTTTGATGATGGAGAACGATTTACAAGATAAACTGAAGTATTGACTCACCCCAATGGCAATTTGCTCTCAATTATTAAGTTACGTGTTGTTTTCACTATATGACAATTATTGCATTCTGTTACTCCATTTTGTCGAGGAGAATACACACATTACGTTTGGTGAAGAATTCCATGTGATGCAAGATAATTCTTCAATGTGCCTCAAGTAAATTTACCTCTATTATTTGATTTGATAGCTCTAACTTGTGCCTTAAATTGCTTTTCAACAAATTTATGAAATAGAGAAAATATTATAGCAACTTTATCAATTGATTTCACTTAACAAATAATAGTATATCAAGAGTAATCATCAATGAATGAAACAAAATATTTATGTCCAGTAACAGTAGTAATCGGGCAGGGCCTCATACATCTGAATGTATTAAACTAAATGCACTATGAGTTCTTCATACTTTTAGGAAAATTGACTCTAACATGCTTGGCCAACTGACATGAAACAAAATATTTATCTCTAGTAACAGTAGTAATCGGGTAGTACCCCATACATAATGTATTCAACTAAATGCACTATGCGTTCTTCATACTTCTAGGAAAATTGACTCCAACATGCTTGCCCAACTGACATAGTTCACATTCCAAGTATATTTCTTTGCTTAATTTGGTTACTTCTGGTATAAGCATTTATAGCTTCAATAGTGGTAAACTACCTATCTTGTGATGCCAAAGTATCACTTCTTTGTTGTGCTATGTTGAGGATATATGTGCTGCACATCTTCCTCAGTTTCCCTCGTATAGATAAAGGCCTCCATTTCTTCTACCATATCCAAAAATCTTCCTCGTCTTCTTTTCTAGTAATGTAAAAATAAGATGAGGAGAAATATACACTATAATTTAGTTTTATAGTTAGTGCACTAACAGAGAGAAGATTCATAAAAATTTACGGTACATATAACACTAGATTAAGAAGTCCTAACGATATCCACAAATTTTCTTTTCCAGTTACTTATATAAATGAATTATCGTTAATTTTAACCATGTTGTTCGATTCTTTTTTATCAACTCACCCTTCTTTTGATCTCAGCGTACGCTCTATTACACCTGAATCAATGACCCAATATCTATCCAAGGATAAGTCAGAAAGATTACCACTTGTTCCTGCTTGGTCACCCAAGTGTATTTTTTGTTTTTTATTTATTTTAAATTGTGTAAATGTAAATCTCAACCAGGGCAATTCTGATCCTCATATAAGGGCTAGGGCCAGCCCAAAATTGGAAGTAATGCTCGGAAAGTTTTTTTGGGGGATGCAGTTCTGATGACTATCTACCTTATAAACAGAACTCCTTCATCTACATTACAAGGGAGAATTCCGCTTCAAGTACTCATGCCCGATACAATATTTTTCAATATTCCTCTTAGAATATTTGAATGTATTATGTATATGTTATGTTCATGATCACTCCAACCATAGAGATAAACTAGATTCAAAAGCCATAAGTGTATCTTTCTTGGATATTCATCTACATAAAAAGGGTACGTCTATTATGGTCTCACTAGAAGAGAGTACATGTGTTAATGGAGGTAACCTTTTTTTGAAGAATCCACCTACTATGAAAGTAAGGGAGAGAAACCACACAAAGAGAATCAAGAGATCTTTGTTATGCCTATTAATCTTGGGTCAAAAGAAGAAAGTGATATTGAATCACAAAAAAGGAGCTGGCACTAGATAGTCAGAATATGCGGGAATTGCAAGTGTATCGCAACAAACATAAAGAACAATCAAAGAAAACCGTGCAACCTACAATGCCCCAAAAAGAGGATCTCCCATCCAATTTGCAGTTGAGTGATTTTGTACCAAAATAACCCTCTCCATCACCTAATGAAAAAGAATTGGATGCACCCATTGCATTAAGGATAGGGAATAGTTGTACTTATCCTATATCTCAATACATCTCTTATCATGACACCTTAAACAATTTCAAGATGTTTGCTCTTAATTATGATCTTATCGAGGTACCAAGGAATTATGAAGAATCTAAGGACTCAAAACATTGCCGAGAAGCTATGAAAACTGAAATTAGCCTTAGAGAAAAACAACACTTTAGATATTCTAAAGCTACCTCTCAGAAGAAAACCAGTGGGATGCAAGTGGGTATATCTAGCTCATGGCAGTATTGAGAGATACAAAGCACGGTTGGTTGCGAAAGGTTATAGTAAAGCCTATGGCTTGAACTATACCGAGACTTTTGTACCAGTTGCGAAAGTGACTACCATCAGGGTCATTATTAGTATAGCAGCTAATAAGGGATGAAAACTTTATTAATTGGATGTTAAAAATGCATTTCTTATAAAACATCTGAAAGAAGAAATTTAAGTGGATTTATTGTCGGATGCTTTTAATGGATATATGGATGACAGGGTTTGCAAACTCAGAGAGGCAATATATAGTCTAAAACAATCTCCAAGAGCATGATTTTAATGTTTTAGTGATGGTGTTACCACAATTGGATTTACAAGAAGCATAAGTAACCATAATATGTTTGTAAGGGAAGGCAACAATATTTGCATCCTGGTTGTCTATGTTGATGATATCATCATTATAGGAGATAATGATAATGAAATCATTGAGTTAAAAGGCCAACTACTTAACTTGTTTGATATGAAAGATTTAGGACCTCTTCATTATTTTCTGGAATCGAAGTATTAATGAACTCAAGGGGCATATTCCTAACTCAAAGGAAATATACCTTAGATCTACTAAAGGACACTTATATGTTAGAGTGTAAACCAACAAGTGTGCCTAGGGACAACTCAAAATTAAGTGCACATACTGATGACTGTTGCAGGAAGCTGGTGAATATCAAAGGTTAGTGAGAGTCTTATATACTTCACTATCACACGTCCCGATATCTCATATGCTCTAAGTGTGGTAAGTCAATTTATGCACTGTCCTACCAACTCTCATATGAATACTGTGAGACAAATATTGAGGTACTTGAAAAACACTCCTGAGAACATACTACTATATACAACTCAATCATCTAAATATGGAGATATATACAAACCTTGATTGGACAGGGTCTATTGATGGTAGGAGGTCTACTTCAAGATATCTAACGATGGTGGGGGGTAACATAGTCTCCTAAAGAGTAAAAAGCAACATATAGCGACAATGACATCAACCGAGGCTGAATACAGGGTAGTTGCTCTTGGAGTCTGTGAGGTAATCTGGCTAAGATCTCTACTACAAGAGCTCTAAGTCACACAAACACTTCTAAGGGGTGGAGTGTCGACCTCGACACTGGTGCGACATCGACACCATGTTGTGTGGCATGGCAAAAAAAAAATTTGCAATTTTTTTTTTAACTCAAGGATAAATGGGTCTTGATAATGAAGATTGATTTGTGTATTATGATGAAATTAGTAGTTGTTTACCATTTATATGTTTTGCTTTAATATAAAGTTTGTATACTTGCTATTATAGCTGTATACAATATTAGCTTGAATGATTTTGGGTGCGAACAATTGGTTTCTTATTACTCAATCTTATTGGATTCTTGACTCCATTCTATATGCCTTTGCATAGAATAATCTCTGTCACCAAACACATTTAAAGACCAAGAACATTGTCAGATCAATAGAACAGAAGAGTATGACATCACTAGTGGATCCTAGCACAAATACTAGTATATGTTATATCCTACAAAAGATCTCGAAACTCTTTGAATCCATAACTTGGATATTTTGCAGCTCGTCAAATCATTATAAGTTTCAGATCATTATTAGGGAACTTGCTAATTAATACCTACGTGCACCCAAAATTAGCAAATACTAGTTGTATTATGATTGATTTATGTAGCTTGAATATTATATATAATATATAATATTATATACCCTAGCCGTGTTGCCGCACCCAAAATTTTTGAAATTTGCCTTGTCCCGCACCCGCACCCGCACCCACACCCACACCCACACCCACACCCGCACCTGTGTGACATAGCAAGAGCTTGTTATATATACCAAAGAGTCAATCTTATTCTATTATAGTAATCAAGGTGCCATTCAAATAGCTACAAATCCAATATATCATGAGAGAACCAAACACATTTAAATAGATTACCATTTCATAAGAGATGCATGAAAGTCGGGAATCATTCAGATGATATATGTACGATCAAAAGAACAATATGCATACTTTTTAATCAAATTTCTAGGAAAAGGAAGACTTGAGAAGCTCCTTAGCAAGTTGAGAACTCAAAGTAACTTCGTTCCAACTTGAGGGGAGTGTTAGAGTAGACTATGTTATTAAGTTTGGTAGTTATGTTAAATCATTTTTTAAAGGTCCTTTAAAAAAGAGTCACTTATTAAGGATATTATATTTTTTTTATGTACTATAATGTATATAATCCTAGTGGTCAGCCGACCACACTAATAAGAAAAGAAAAAGGAGGCAGCCGACTGCATTGAAAGTGGTGCCACCCATCTTCTCTATTTAATGCCTTTGATTCCTGCTGCATTTTCGTTTCTTGAGGGTTGCTGTTTGTTCAACCGTTGCCACATCTGAGATAACAAAAGATGGTTGAGACTCCAAATGTTATCAATCAAAAGATGGGATTGTTAGATGGAGAATGGTTGAGTGATCTTACAACATATTGTCAAATGATTGGTCTTTTAAGGTATCTCACTATTATTAACATCAATGATGTTGTTTACACAAGGAGATAGTTTCAACCTGTACTTATTATAGTGAATATGAGGGTTATTATGAGAATAGTGAGATACATTAGATACACCACCATGTCAGTTTTCCTACCTTCTTCATCTTTGCTTAACTTAATTATTTATACTGATGTAGATTGGAGAGGAAATGTTAATTACAAGCATTCAACAACTCAAGAATTGGATAGTGCATTTTTTTTGGTGACTTGCTTATCTCATAGCAAAAAGTGTCTCTCCTCAACAAAATCTGAATATAGAGCCATCACTAATACAATAATTGAACTGACCTTATTATGAAAGATTCTTCACGATCTAGACGTGTGCCTCTATTCTACTCCTATAATGTATTATTATAATAAAAACAGTCTTGTTCGACGCGTAACGTATCGTATCGTGTATCGTTTTGGTCAACGATACAAGCATATCGTATCTTAACCTATCATATCGTATTGTATCGTACTTTAATATTAAAAAATTAATAAAAATAAAAAAATAGAAAAAACATTATAATTGCAAAAAATTCATATAATGCAAAGTTTAGTACATATTGATCATTCATCATTGAACAATTTAAAAAAAGTACATATTTTGAAGCAAAAAATGAAATACATTTACATTTATATATTGTAATCAGGATCATCAACTAAATAATTTTCATCTTCTCCTACTGAAGATTCTCACCACCTTGTACTTCAAAATCAAAATCTTCATCTCCTTCATGATGTTATGGCACTCCTTCAAAATTAATCCATGTAATGTCTTCTTCGGTTAGGAGTGCATTTTCTTCGTTATCTTCCATAATCCACTCCTCTAATATATCAAAATTAACAAACTGCTATCTTTGTACATGTAGTTGACACATTTGCTCATTTTCTTATATGAGCAAAACGATGAGCTCCATTTCTTTGATTATTGAGTCTATGGCACCCCAATGATGTGATATTATTACTTGATGATATCCTCTTTTTTTCTTAATGGAGACTAGCTTTTTAACTAATGCTTGAAGTGTTTTTTAATAGAAGGATGAGGGAGGGATGTTGGGGTCAAAATGAGGTCATGTGATTACTTTTGATCTCACTTTACAGGCTGAACTAAGCCTCACACATTCTGGTCATGTTCAACTCAATGGAAGTTGTGTAAGGTGAACCCTAAAATAGTGAAGGTGTGAAATGACCACTCAATGAAATGAGGCAACCAAATTATTCTTCATTGTTTACGTTTTCATGAAATTAGAAACTAAAGGGAAATGATTTTGTCATAATTGTTATTTGTTCATAAATTATTCTTATTCGATAAAATTTTTGTAAACTAACCCGAATTTACATGTTACACGAATGCAGCTTGCAATCCCAAACGAGCATACCGGAGGATGCCTTAGGGAGAAGTGAAGAGAAGCGAATAGAGGTTAGAAACCCGCAATTTTTTTTTTGAAGAAAATTGATTTTTTTGGCCATATCACCTGTATCGTACGATACGGTGCAATACGGATAACACTGAATAAAAGTGCTATGTCCATGGCCAACAACACCTTCCATGAATGCATGAAGTAGATTGAGATGGATTGTCACTACATTTATAGAAAAACATCTAGCTCTTCAATTTGTATGCTTTCAGTATCAACTTCCAAATGTCTTTCACTTCCCACTGCTTAATTTCAGTTTTTAATTAGTGAATTTTTGGTAATGACACCGATAGTTTGAGAAAAGGTGTTAAATGTAATTAACAAATGTAATGCATTTTTGGTTTTCTATTTTTATTTTTCATTTTCTGTTTGGTCAAATCTGGCCTCCAATGGCTAGAATTCTAGCTGTTTGGGGGCTTGTTGCTGCTGCTGACCTTCCTCTATTTAAACCCTATCTTGTATATTACTTAGTATGCCTGTGTGGCATGATTATAACATATACTAAAGGATTACTTCATTCTTTCATTGCCATTTTCAGTTTGCTATTGTGTTGAGATTGGGAAGAGCATAGGATAGTCTCTTTTCGTGATCATATCTTGAAGATTCGAATTGGTGGATTGTATCAGCCACCGTTGAAGCATTAAAGGAGCTGTTTCTCACAGTAATGTCCTTTATTACACGGTCACTTCTTGCAACCTAAAGATAACGTCATGTCAATGAACACTTCATGGAACATTGACAGATTAATACCTTATTAGTGAATAATAACTCCTACAGAGTTTCTCTTCTATTACATATATATTGTTGTGTTCCCCCATGCATGACTTATAAAGTTACCATATCTTGCACCCCCACTCGCAACCTTGTGACATTGGACAAAATCATAATTTGTTTACTACGTTGTTGATGTCTCTTATGTGATGGAATTTTGGGCTTAAAATACTCATGGTTTTAGAAGCCCTTCTCCAGTTTGTGGGGCAGTCAAGTAAACCAGTAGTATGATAAAAGAATTCAATTGTCTATTATTAAATTCTCTCCCTTATGCATCTTCTTGTTAATATAGGTTGGTTTTGCATGTGTAGCATTTAACATATCAATAAGAAGGGGGTCTGAGTTAGGGAGTGATCTCTTGACTTTTCTCCTTTTCTTCTACAAGATCTCTTCCACCTTCTTTCTTGCAGTCGAAGTTGCAGTCTTGGGGCTCATATCCCAATGCTGGAACTTTAACATTTTTAAATCAAATGATTCTATTTTCTGACAGTTAGTTATTTCATTGCGTACATTCATCTGTTTGTAGCCTTTGTCAGCAAAGTCCTGTGTACATTGTATCAAATGAAGGAATTGACAGTTGAATGTTTATCTCGATGCAGACCAATGTTTCTCTTGACCTTGTGCTGAATAACTCCGTTTCAGCTGCAATATTTGCTCCTGGGTGGATTTATGAAAACAAGGAACCACCAGATTTTCTAACTGCACAAAACCTGTAAGTGATAATGAATGGTTGTGTTTCTCTTTCTTATCTGTGCTACTATTCGTCTCTTTCTTCTCTTCCTAGAGTTGGAGAATAGTAGGCAGCAGAGCACACACAGAATGTTTACGGTAATAAGACACCTATCTTGTTGCTAGGTATCATTTCTCATTTGAAGGCAAGCAATCATCATGTTCTCGCACCTGAACAGATCTGATTGCAATGAAATCCTTTGCTTTCTTTATCCCATGTTTGAATATGGATTTTAACATATGAACGGCTAGCTTCAGTGAGCTTCTTGAGTACTCGGAGGCACACAGGTGAACCTTCCAGGATTGAGATTTCCAATGTTGATGAGATTTCCCTTCCTAAGGCAAATTGGAGAGATGAGAAAGGAAAGGGTGATTGACTCCTCTAGGAGGATCATTATCTACTAGGCAAGTGCGACATAGCTAACAATGGATGAAAGAGAATTAGGAAGCACTTTTTATTAGCTTCTATTTCTAAAAATTGTATCAAATGGAGGGGGTGACACCTTTATAGACTCAAATGGAATCTAGAGATATCAGGAATCCAATGTGATTAGGAATCCTTGTCCCCATATGGTATAAGTTTCTTAATTTCTTGAAGTTTTAAATGTCCGAAGAATACAAACAACAAAAACAATTAAGCCTTTTCCCAAACTAGACGGGGTCGGCTATATGGATTCTTTGTTTCCATAGAGCTCTATCATGTGCCATGTTAGCAGTTAACTCACAATAAGCTAGATCATTCTTTATTGTTTCTTTCCAACACTTTTGTGGTCATCCTCTACCTCTTTTAATACTTTTAAAATCTAGTTTTTCATACCTTCTTAAATGTTCTTCTTTTGATTTTTTTCTATATATCCAAACCATCTTAAATGCTATTCCCTCATTTTATCATCTATTAGTACCACTCCTAATTTGTTTCTAATAACCTTATTATGTATACGGTCTTTTCTTGCATGACCACTCATCCATTTCAACATCTTCATTTATGTCACAGACATCTTTTATACATGTTGATGATTAACTTCCCAACACTTATAACCATAAAACATGGCAGGTCTAATTGCTGCTCCAAAATATTTACCTTTTAACTTTAATGGTATCTTCTTATTACAAAGAATATTTGATGCTCCTCTCTATTTTAACCAACAATAACAACAACAACTAAGCCTTTTCCCATACTAGACGGGGTCGGCTACATGGATTCTTTGTTTCCACCGATTCCTATCGTGTGCCATGTTAGCAGTTAACTCACAATAAGCTAGATCATTCTTTATTGTTTCTTTCCAACACTTTTGTGGTCATCCTCTACCTATTTTAATACTTTCCAAATTTAGTTTTTCTAACCTTCTTACAAGTTCTTCTTTTGATCTTCTTTCTATTATGTCCAAACCATCTTAAACGATATTCTCTCATTTTATCCTCTATTGGTGCCAGTCCTAATTTGTTTCTAATAACCTCATTATGTATACGGTCTTTTCTTGTATGACCACTCATCCATCTCAACATCTTCATTTCTGTCACAGACATCTTTTGTACATGTTGATGATTAACTGCCCAACACTCAGAACCATAAAACATGGCAGGCCTAATTGCTGCTCTATAATATTTACCTTTTATTTTTAATGGTATCTTCTTATCACAAAGAATACCTGATGCTCCTCTCCATTTTAACCAACTAGCATTAATTCTATGTGTAACATCTCCATCAATTCTTCCATCACTCTGAAAAATTGACTCTAGGTATTTAAAATTTCCTTTTCGGGAATGCAATGTGTGACAATTTTAATTTCTATGTCCTTTGAAGTAACCAAATGATGAAACTTACATTTCATATATTCTGTCTTTGTTCTATTAAGTCGGAGGCCTTTGCTTTCTAATGTTTCTCTCCATAGTTCCAATTTTCTATTAACTTTTTCCTTAGACTCCTCCACTAATACAATGTCATCTGCAAATAACATACACCAAGGTAATTCATCTTGAATATGTTTTGTTAACTCATCCATCACCATTATAAATAAGTATGAACTTAAAGTTGATCCTTGATGTAACCCAATATTAACTTCAAAGAAGTCTGTCGTTCCTTCATGAGTCCTCACACATGTTTTTGCACCATCATACATGTCTCTTATAAGGTTAATATATGTCAATGGGATACCTCTTTTTTCCCTCGGTACCCTATCATAAGCTTTTTCTAGATCAATAAATATCGTGTGAAGGTCTTTCTTTTTTGCTCTAAAATGTTCCATAAAATGTCTCAAAAGGTGATTCGCTTCAGTAGTAGATCTGCTTGGCATAAATCCAAATTGGTTCTCTGTTGTACTTGATACTTGTCTTAACCTACGTTCGATAATTCTTTCTCATAATTTCATAGTATGACTCATTAACTTGATACCTCGATAATTCGCATAATTTTGAATGTCTCCCTTGTTCTTATATATGGTTATAAGTGTACTTGCTCTCCATTCCTCGGGCATATTTTGGTTTTTCCATATTTCATTAAATAGTCTTGTGAGCCAAGTGATTCCTATTTCTCCTAGTATTTTCCAAACTTCTATTGGAATATTATCTGGTCCTACCGATTTACCACCCTTCATATGTTTAAGAGCCTCTTTGACTTCATTCTTTTGAATACGTTGGTAGAAATTGTAGTTTATATACTTTTCTGATTTGGCTAACTCTCTTAAGCTAATACTAACATCTTTATTTTCATTAAAAAGATTATAAAAATAGTTTTTCCATCTATTTCTTATATCATCATTTGCCACTAGAATTTTTTCATTCTCATCTTTTATGCATCTAACGTAATTAAGATCTTTAGTTTTCTTATCTCTAGCCCTAGCTATCCTAAAAATATCTCTTTCACCCTCTTTTGAGTTGAGTTTTTTATATAAGTCCTCCCAAATTTTAGCTTTTGCTTCACTCACGGCCTTTTTCGCTTCCTTCTTTGCTTTCTTATAAGCCTCTAAAGTTTCGCTAGTTTTTTTAGCATAATGTAATTTGTAACATGCCCTCTTTGCCTTGATTTTATTTTGTACTACTTCACTCCACTACCAAGCTTCTTTTTGTGCCGGTACACATCCCTTAGATACCCCTAACACATCTTTCACCACTTTCCTAATATGTATAGCCATATTGTTCCACATATCCCAGGGTGTGCCAACATAATTCCAAACATCTCCTTGAAGGACTTTCTGTTTAAATATATCTTCTTTCTCGCTTTTGAGGTTCCATTGAGTATGAATAGCTCGATGCACTCTTTCCTTCTTTGTCCATTTTTTTATTTGTAAATCCATAACTAAAAGTCGATGTTGGGTGGTTAAGCTTTCTCCTGGAATTACCTTGCAATCTTTACAACACGCTCTATCTTTTTTCTACAATTAAAGTAATAAATTTGTGTTTGTGATAAGCCACTCTTATAAGTAATTAAATGTTCATCTCGTTTTTTAAAGATTGTATTGACTATAAAGAGATCAAATGCCATAGCAAAATTTAAAATTTCCCTACCTTCCTCATTTATATCCCCAAAACCAAAGTTTTAATGAATCCCTTGATATCCTAATGCCTCTTTACCGACATGTCCATTTAAGTTTCCTCCTAAACAAATCATCTCCCTTTCTGCAATCTTTTGAAACACCTTATCTGACTGTTCCCAAAAAGTTGTCTTTATACTATCTTCTAGTCCTACTTGGGGTGCGGAAGCACAAACTATATTCAAAACCTCTGCTCCTAACACTAATTTCAACATAATGATTCGGTCACCATATCGTTGTATGTCTACTACACTATCCTTTAAATCTTTATTTATGATAATACCAACTCCGTTTTGAGCCTTTTCTTTACCTGAGTACCATAATTTAAATCCTCTATCACCTTTGCTTTTTCTCCAACCCATTTTGTTTCTTGTAAACATAGAATATGAATCTTTCTCTGAATCATAGTATCTACCACCTCCATTAGCTTACCGGATAATGTTTCGATATTCCAAGAACCAATATGAATCTTATTATCTCGGACTATCTTCCTTACCCCCCTCGCATCCATCCATAATCAATATGCGGAGACCCTCTCTAGAAATTTTTCACTACATTCGGGCAGCAATATAGTGAGACTAACTTCTTTACCCAAATTCGTCCTTGATGTGGGAACCCTCTCTTCAATTGATTCACTACATTCGGGCGAAAATGTAGTGGCCCTTGCTTACTTATTACTGCATTCGGGCTCTGCAGCACGTCGTTAGGCGAGGATGCCCCAAAGCAATGCTCATAATTTTTGTAATATATGTTATAAAAATCCGACGAAGTTTTACGTTGGCTGTCGGAAGCCTAAGACAACCCTCCTCCTTTATCCGGGCTTGGGACCGGCAATGCAAGGGTGATCCTTTACATGGGCGGACTTCTCCATTTTAACTAACCACCATTAATTCTATGCGTAATATCTTCATCAATTCTTCCATAACTTTGAAAAATTGACCCTATGTATTTAAAACTTTCTTTTTGGGAGATGCAATGTGTGCCAATTTTAATTTTTATGTCCTCTCAAGTAACCAAATGATCAAACTTAAATTTCATATATTCTGTCTTTGTTCTACTAAGTCGGAAGCCTTTACATTCTAATAGTTATGTCCATAGTTCCAATTTTCTATTAACTTTTTCCTTAGACTCCTCTACTAACACAATGTCATATGTAAATAACATACAACAAGGTACTTCGTCTTAAATATGTTTTGTTAACTCATGAATCACCATTATAAATAAGTATATACTTAAAGTTGATCCTTGATGTAACCCAGTATTAACTTCAAAGAAGTTTGTCATTCATTTTTGAGTCCTCACACATGTTTTTGCACCATCGTAGATGCCTCTTATAAGGTTTATGTATGTGAATGGGATACCTCTTTTTTCCAAGGTTCTCTAAAGAACCTCCATCGTTACCCTATCGTAAGCTTTTTCTAGATCAATAAATATCATGTGAAGGTCTTCCTTTTTTTCTCTAAAATGTTTCATAAGACATCTTAAAAGATGAATCACTTTAATAGTAGATCTGCCTGGCATGAATCCGAATTGGTTCTCTGTTGTACCGAATATTTCTCGATTATTCTTTCGCACAATTTTATAGTATAGCTCATTAACTTGATACACCAATAATTCACACAATTTTGAATATCTCTCTTGTTATTTTATATGGCTCATTAAATAGTCTTGTAAGCCAAGTGATTCCTATTTCTCCTAGTATTTTTCCAAACTTCTATAGGAATAGTATGTGATCCTACCGATTTACCGCCCTTTATCTGTTTAAGAGCCTCTTTGACTTCATTCTTTTGAATACGTCTGTAGAAATTGTGGTTTATATACTTTTTTGATTTGGCTAACTCTCCTAAGCTAATACTAACATCTTTATTTTCATTAAAAAACTTATAAAAATATTTTTTCCATCTATTTCTTATATCATCATTTAAGAAATATATGGAAAAACTATTTTTATAAGTTTTTTAATGAAAATAAAGATGTTAGTATTAGCTTAGGAGAGTTAGCCACATCAAAAATTTATATAAACCACAATTTCTACTGACGTATTCAAAAGAATGAAGTCAAAGAGGCTCTTAAACATATGAAGGGTGGTAAATCGGTAGGATCACATACTATTCCTATAGAAGTTTGGAAAATACTAGGAGAAATAGGAATCACTTGGCTCACAAGACTATTTAATGAAATATGGAAAAACCAAAAGATGCCCGATGAATGGAGAGCAAGTACACTTAAACCCATATATAAGAACAAGGGAGACATTCAAAATTGTGCGAATTATCGAGGTATCAAGTTAATGAGCCATACTATGAAATTGTGGGAAAGAATTATCGAACATAGGTTAAGACAAGTATCACGTACAACAGAGAACTAATTTGGATTCATGCCAGACAGATCTACTTTTGAAGCAATTCACCTTTTGAGACGTCTTATGGAATATTTTAGAGCAAAAAAGAAAGACCTTCACATGATATTTGTTGATCTAGAAAAAGCTTATGATAGAGTATCGATGGAGGTTCTTTGGAGAACTTTGGAAAAAAGAGGTATCCCATTGACATACATTAACCTTATAAGGTACATGTATGATGGTGCAAAAACATGTGTGAGGACTCATGAAAGAGTGACAAACTTCTTTAAAGTTAATATTGGGTTACATCAAGGATCAATTTTAAGTCCATACTTATTTATAATGGTGATGGATGAGTTAACAAAACATATTCAAGATGAAGTACCTTGGTGTATGTTATTTGCAAATGACATTGTATTAGTGGAGGAGTCTATGGAAAAAGTTAATAGAAAATTGGAACTATGGAGAGAAACATTAGAAAGCAAAGGCCTCCGACTTAGTAGAACAAAGAATATATGGAATGTAAGTTTGATCATTTGGTTACCTCAGAGGACATAGAAATTAAAATTGGCACACATTGCATCCCTCAAAAGGAAAGTTTTAAATACCTATGGTCAATTTTTCAGAGTGATGGAAGAATTGATGGAGATGTTACGAATGGAATTAATGTTGGTTGGTTAAAATGGAGAGGAACATCAGTTTTTCTTTGTGATAAGAAGATACCATTAAAGTTAAAAGGTAAATATTTTAAAGCAACAATTAGGCCTGTCATGTTTTAGGGTTCTGAGTGTTGGGTAGTTAATGATCAACATGTACAAAATATGTCTGTGACAGAAATGAAGATGTTGAGATGGATGAGTGGTCATAAAAGAAAAGACCGCATACATAATGAGGTTATTAGAAACAAATTAGGAGTGGTACCAATAGAGGATAAAATGAGAGAATATCATTTAAGATGGTTTGAACATATAGAAAGAAGATTAGAAGAAGAACCTGTAAGAAGGTATGAAAAACTAAATTTGAAAAGTATTAAAAGAGCTAGAGGATGACCACAAAAGTGTTGGAAAGAAACAATAAAGAATGATCTAGCTTATTGTGAGTCAACTACTAACATGACACACGATAGGGATCTGTGGAAACAAAGAATCCATGTAGCCAACCCCGTCTGGTATGGGAAAAGGCTTAGTTGATGTTGTTGTTGTTGTGTAGGTGTACTCACTCTCTATTCCTTGGACATCTTTTGGTTTCTCCATATTTCATTAAATAGTCTTATGAGCCAAGTGATTCTTGTTTCTCCTAGTATTTTCCAAACTTCTATATGAATATTGTGTAGTCCTACCGATTTACCACCATTCATGTGTTTAAGAGCTTCTTTGACTTCATTTTTTTAATATATCGGTAGAAAATTGTGGTTTATATTCTTTTCTGATTTGGCTAACTCTGCTAAGCTAATACTAACATCTTTATTTTTATTAAAAAGCTTATAAAATTAATTTTTCCATCTATTTATTATATCATCATTTGGCATTAAAATTTTTTCATCCTCGTCTTTGATGCATCTAATAGAATTAAGATCTTTAGTTTTCTTATCTTTAGCCCTAGCTATCCTAAAAATATCTATTTCACCCTCTTTTGAGTTGAGTTTTTTATATAAATCCTCCCAAATTTTAACTTTTGCTTCACTGATGGCATTTTTCACTTCCTTCTTTGCTTTCTTATAAGCCTATAAAGTTTCACTAGTTTTCTTAGCAAAATATAATTTGTAACATGCCCTCTTTGCCTTGATTTTATTTTGCATTACTTCACTCCACCACCAAGCTTCTTTTTGTGCCGGTATACCTCCGTTAGATTCACCTAACACATCTTTCGCCACTTTCCTAATATTTATAGCATATTGTTCCATATATCTCAAGGTGTACCAACATAATTCTAAGCATCTCCTTGAAGAACTTTCTCTTTAAATATATCTTCTTTCTCGCTTTTGAGGTTTCACCATTTAGTCCGAATAGCTCGATACACTCTTTTGTTCTTTGTCCATTTTTATTCATAAATCCATAACTAAAAGTCGAGGTTGGGTGGTTAAGCTTTCTCCTGGAGTTACCTTTCAATCTTTACAACACACTCTATCTTTTTTTCTACAAATAAAGTAATAAATTTATGTTTGTGATAAGCCACTCTTATAAGTAATTAAATGTTGATCTCATTTTTTGAAGATTGTATTGATTATAAAGAGATCAAATATCATAGTAAAATTTAAAATTTCCCTACCTTCCTCATTTATATCCCCAAGACCAAAGTTTTCATGAATAGCTTGATATCATAATGCCTCTTTACCGACATGTCCATTTAAGTCTCCTCCTAAACAAATAATCTCTTTTTGTGGAATCCTTTGAATTACCTTATCTAACTCTTCCCAAAAAGTTGTCTTTATACTATCTTCTAGTCCTACTTGAGGTGCGTAAGGTCAAAGTATATTCAAAACCTTTGCTCCTAACACTAATTTGAACGTAATGATTCGGTCACCATATCATTGTATGTCTACTACACTATCTTTTAAATCTTTATTTATGATAATACCAACTCCGTTTTGAGCCTTTTATTTACTTGAGTACCATAATTTGAAACTTTATTCTCTATCTCCTTTGCTTTTTCTCCAACCCACTTTGTCTCTTGTAAACATAGAATATAAATCTTTCTCCGAATCATAGTATCTACCACCTCCATTAGCTTACCGGATAATGTTCCGATATTTCAAGAACCAATATGAATACTATTATCTAGGACTAACTTGCTTACCCCCGCATCCGTTCATATTGAAAATGTGGAGACCCTCTTTATAAATTATTCACTATATTCGGGCGGCAATGTAGCGGGACTAACTTCTTTACCTACACCCGTCCATGATGTGGGAAGCCTCTTTGCAATTGATTAACTAAATCCGGGCGAAAATGTAGTGGCTCTTGCTTACTTATCATTGCATTCGGGCTTTTCATCGCGTCGCTAGGTGGGGACGCCCCAAAGCAGTTCTCATAATTTGTGTAATCCATGGTATAAAAATCCAACAAAGTTTTATGTTGGTTGTCGGAAGCCTAACACAACCCTCTTCTTTTATCCGGGCTTGGGACCGGCAATGTAAAGGTGATCCCTTACATGGCCGGAGTTTGATGGTGACAATAATCATCAAAATTGTGATGAACATGATGCATTTGCTAGTTATGATCCATATGTAGAATGATTAGGGAATTGTTGTATCATCATGATCTTGAACTTACTGTAATTCTTGTTTTGTATGATACTAGACTTGTTTTGTATTGCATTATGACATTTATGTCTATGTTCACTTTTTCTATCTTATTTTAATTTTCCTTGCTTCTTATATCATGAGTATCCGTTTTGGATGTTGTCTTACATGGTAGCATTATTCTATCTTTTCTGATTTTTCTGAATTTTTCATTTTTTTCTAATTTCATTTTTTGTTCTTTTGAATTAATTAAATAAAAAATTGTTATTCATACTGTATCGTGTGATACAATCCAGTGCACCCATATTGGTCTTTTGAGCAATATGAAGACATACATTTTTTAAAACATTGATTCAAAGTATACGGTTACAAACTTTATTCAAATTATGTTCACAAAAGAAAAAAGTTCACTTTGACTATGGATACATAATTCAAATCTTATGAGGATCAATGCTCTTTAATTTTGCAGGTGGTGGGGCCTTGTTGCAAAGTCATGGGGTCTAGTTCAAAAGTACCCAAAAATTTTGCCATTTTACTCGAATTTCAACCAGGTGAGATTTTTAATGTACTTAACTGGCAGTCATCAAATAACGCTACCTTGGTGGTGGCTCACAAACACAGATAGAGGGTGTGCAATCTTTCCAGCACTATGTCCTAGATCCCATCAGAACTCTTAAGCCAATGTACCTTGTCAAGAATAGTATGATACAGGTCACCTCCTAGGAGGTCCTTGTGTTCCGCTCTCTAGTTAACCTAGCGTTGGAAAGATGCTTGGTTTGTTAAGGTTAAGGAGGTAGAGGTCATCTCAGGTATGGTTGTTGGGAAATTATTTTGTCATACAGAATATTCTTTGGTAAAAGATTGGAAGAATTCATGGAATTAACTGTTGGACTTTGACACTCATGAGTAATCCACAGCAGACAACATTTGTCTGTTATTTATTTAAGTATTCACTCATATTATATGCTTGATTCATGTATTCAAACAATAACAACAACTAAGCCTTTTCTCATACTAGATGGGGTCGGTTACAAGGATTCTTTGTTTCCACAGAGCCCTATCATAATTTGTAAAATCCATGGTAAATAAGTCCGACAAGGTTTTATGTTGGCTGTCGAAAGCATAACACAACCCTCCTTTATCCAGGCTTGGGACCGGCCATGCAAGGGTAATCCCTTACATGGGCGGAGCTGCTTGATTCATGTATTCATGTGGAAAAAATATTTTCCCACTGTTACTCCAAGATTCTTAGTCTTCTTTTATTTAACATGGAGGTCAATTGCAATACCTTTCTTTGTTGATCGCTGCATGGGAAACTCGTGCATTTCAATATTCTTGAATAAGTGTTTTACGTTCCTTACATGGCTATATATACAGATATGGAACAAAGCATGTGCAGCATGATTAGTTGGTTCTGTAAAACTAGAATATGTGGGGTAACCATATTATGTACATACATCCATATACATCAATTTGTCTATATTGGGTTTGAGTATTAAAAATCTTACGCAAGAAAAACTCGATATCATCAGAGCACAAAATATTGTACCACAATTGTGGGCTAAAACTGCAACTATTGTACAACTGTTCTGACTCAAGATAAACACATCTGTGAATGTAAAAATTAGCGCTAATGTGATTATCTGAAGAAAAATGAAGAGACGGAATAGAAATAAATTGTCAAGGTTATAGAAAGAAACAGGTAAAGTGTGGATGGCCATTTCCAATATTGTTTTGATCTTTTCCACATATTGTCTAAGGTGGGTTTGATGTCTGATTCACGTCACATACTGTTGGCAGTTGTGGTTTGCATGTGGCGTAGCTTTACAAATTCTGTAGTCCATTTGATATCGTATGAACAGAATCAGCGATACAAAGAATAACTTATGTTCCATGTATCAAAATGATCATTGATTTTGTTTATCATGTTTTTCTGAAAGTTGATAAAATTTATTGTAATACCAACATGAAACTCTTTGTTCTTCCTGGTTTTAGATTCTACTTAGAATCTGAAGTGACCAATACACTCTTAACATCACATTATTAGCTTATTGTACTCCTTTGAAGATGACTTGATCATCTGTGGTATCTTGGATATGAAACGCGGTCTTATTTATTTTGTAGATAATGGGATGCTGTCCAATATTCCAGTTCTTTTAATCTTTGAACTTTTACAGGGTATTGGGCTTCATTTTTTTGTTGATGGAAAATTAGTATCTGATAGGCCCTGGAGCAATATTTCTTGCGAAAATATTCAGGTCACTATCATTACTATTTCTCCTATGTTGCTTCTATTGATTTACATTTTGTTGTTTACTGTAGTAGAGAAGCATAACGAACTTCTGATTGAGCATGTCCCTGTAGTATACTTGTAAAGGGGGAACTTTGTCTCATTGATAACAACAACAACAACTAAGCCTTTTCCCATACTAGACGGGGTCGGCTACATGGATTCTTTGTTTCCACATAGCTCTATCATGTGCCATGTTAGCACTTAACTCACAATAAGCTAGATCATTCTTTATTGTTTCTTTCCAACACTTTTGTGGTCGTCCTCTACCTCTTTTAATACTTTTAAAATCTAGTTTTTCATACCTTCTTAAAGGTTCTTCTTTTGATATTTTTTCTATATATCCAAACCATCTTAAACGATATTCCCTCATTTTATCATCTATTAGTACCACTCCTAATTTGTTTCTAATAAGCTTATTATGTATACGGTCTTTTCTTGCATGACTACTCATCCATTTCAACATCTTCATTTATGTCACAGACATCTTTTATACATGTTGATGATTAACTGCCCAACACTCATAACCATAAAACATGGCAGGTCTAATTGCTGCTCCAAAATATTTACCTTTTAACTTTAATGGTATCTTCTTATCACAAAGAATATTTGATGCTCCTCTCCATTTTAACCAACCCCCATTAATTCTATACGTAATATCTTCATCAATTCTTCCATCACTTTGAAAAATTGACCCTAGGTATTTAAAACTTTCTTTTTGGGGGATGCAATGTGTGCCAATTTTAATTTTTATGTCCTCTCAAGTAACCAAATGATCAAACCTAAATTTCATATATTCTGTCTTTGTTCTACTAAGTCGGAAGCCTTTACATTCTAATGTTTATGTCCATAGTTCCAATTTTCTATTAACTTTTTCCTTAGACTCCTCTACTAACACAATGTCATATGTAAATAACATACAACAAGGTACTTCGTCTTAAATATGTTTTGTTAACTCATGAATCACCATTATAAATAAGTATAGACTTAAGTTGATCCTTGATGTAACCCAACATTAACTTCAAAGAAGTCTGTCATTCATTTTTGAGTCCTCACACATGTTTTTGCACCATCGTACATGTCTCTTATAAGGTTTATGTATGTGAATGGGATACCTCTTTTTTTCAAGGTTCTCTAAAGAACCTCCATCGTTACCCTATCGTAAGCTTTTTCTAGATCAATAAATATCATGTGAAGGTCTTTCTTTTTTTCTCTAAAATGTTTCATAAGATGTCTTAAAAGGTGAATCACTTCAATAGTAGATATGCTTGGCATGAATCCAAATTGGTTCTCTCTGGTACTCGATACTTGTCTTAACCTACGTTCGATAATTCTTTCACACAATTTCATAGTATGGCTCATTAACTTGATACCTGAATCTGAATGTCTCCCTTGTTCTTATATATGGGTATAGGTGTACTTACTCTCTATCCCTCGGACATCTTTTGTTTTCTCCATATTTCATTAAATAGTATTATGAGCCAAGTGATTCTTGTTTCTCCTAGTATTTTCTAAACTTCTATATGAATATTGTGTGGTCCTATCGATTTACCACTATTGATATGTTTAAGAGCCTCTTTAACTTCATTCTTTTGAATACATGGGTAGAACATTGTGGTTTATATTCTTTTCTGATTTGGCTAACTCTCCTAAGCTAATACTAACATCTTTAGTTTTATTAAAAAGCTTATAAAATTAATTTTTTCATCTATGTCTTATATCATCATTTGCCACTAGAATTTTCTCATCCTTCTCTTTGATGCATATAGCAGAATTAAGATCCTTAGTTTTCTTATCTCTAGCCCTAGCTATCTTAAAAATATCTCTTTCACCCAATTTTTGTTAGAGGCAGAAATCGGGTCCTAAAGTGGTCACTCTTTTGATCCATTATATGTTTTATGTCTTGTAAGTAATACTTCTTTAGGAATAAGGGTATATTAGTCAATCATGTTAGATTGTGTTTATAAATAAGAGATTAGGGTTTAGATTAGGTATTGCAGAGAGTAGAGAGGTAGCCGACTGTGGGCGCTGTCTCTCATGTGTCTCACAGGTTGGATGAAATTTCTCTAATTTATCGAATCTTGTAAGTGCACTATATTTTGTTAATTTATTTGATGGTATAAGAGTCTATAAGGTGATAAAGTGGAGTTCTTTAGTAAGTAGATAAAGTGGAGTTCTTTAGTAAGTGGGGTGTAAATCCTTAATTTGAGTCTATAAAGATCAACATTCTAGGCAAGGAAGAACTTCATTCACTTGGCACAATCTGCTCCTTGCTGATTCGTGAAGAAGACTGCAAAAATTTAGAGAAAGACAATACTAATACTACTGAATAACATGCACTACAAAGTAGAGGAGAAACCTCACAATATCGTGGAAGAGGTGGACAACACAATAGAAGTCGTGGACGAGGACATTTTCATTTTGATGAGAAGGATAAGATAGTATGTTCTCATTGTGGAAAATATCAACACTCAAGAGAAAATTGCTAGGAATTACATGGGCATCCAGAATTTCAGAGACCAAGGAATAATTATGCTCATATTGCTGAAAATTCCATGTCTAATAGAGATGGTATTCAAGAACTGATTAAGAGAGTTGAAGGAATAGAAACTAAATTATTGAAAAACCCAACATTCATCTACTTCTCATGCTATTTTAGCACATGCTACTCACATGGTGAAGGGTAAACAATTATCTCATTTTCATTCTAAAATATGGATTATTGACTCTAAGGCTACAGATCATATGATATGAGAGTCTTCATATTTTTCAGAATATCATCTACTTCAAAAACAAGAGCCAATCAAGTTGGCTAATGGGTCACTCTCATATATGATTGGATAGGGAAGTGTACCCACATGTCTTACATATTTACAGTCAGTTTACCATGTTTCTAGCTTTCCTATAAATCTTTTGTCAATCAGTTCCTTAACACATACAATAAATTGTAGTGTGACATTTGATCCCTTTGGCTGTACTTTTTAGGATCTGAAGACAGGAAAAATCTTTGGTCGTGGTAGTCTCCGACGAGGATTATATATTCTAGAAGACAAATCTCTACATACTGCTTCTTTTGGTACTGCTACAATTGCTCAAGATGCGGAGATCCAACTTTGGCATAGTCGTTTAGGTCATTTACTAGTGTCCAAGCTCCATTATGTTTTTCTAAATGTGAAAGTAGAGTCAAATAAATTTCCATTTGAGTGTGAAGTGTGTCAATTCGTAAAGCACCAAAGAGCACCTTATCCCTCGAGTGAGTTTAGGAGATCCCAACCTTTTGAACTCCTATATTCTGACATTTGGGGTCCCAGTCCTGTTTCCTCCTTGTTTGGTCAAAAGTACTTTGTTTCCTTTATTGATGATTGTATGCGTCTCACAATTGTCTACTTAATAAAATCAAAAGTTGAGGTCTCTGCTATTTTTCTTATTTTTCATAAATTTATTCTCACTCAATTTAATACTTATATGAAAGTTCTTCGTTCGGATAATGGGGGTGAATATATTAATGGGTAGTTGCGAAAATACTTACATGCTAATGGTATACTTAATCAGACATCTTGTTGATATACACATCAGCAAAATGGTGTAGCTAGTAGAAAAAATTGACATATTCTTGAAGTAGCCAGAACTCTTCTTATTCAACATAACGTACCTAAAACTTATTGGAGGGAAGCTGTTATCTAATAAACAGAATGCCTAGTAGTATTCTTTTAAGGGAGATAGTCCTGTAAAATGTCTTTATAAAGACACTAAAATCTTTCATGTCACTCCTTATATCTTTGGTTGCCTCTTCTTTGTTCATGTTCATTTATTTGATTGTGATAAATTTGACCCTAGAGTAGTAAAGTATATCTTTTTTGGTTATTCTCAAACTCAAAAGAGTTATAAATTGTAAGATTCAATTAAGAGAAAACTTTATGTATCCATGGACGTCACCTTTTATGAATCCTCTCCCTGTTATTCTTCTCAGGGGGAGTCAGTCACCACTAAAAACAATTATTCTCATGTACTTCCCATACTTCATAGTGAAACTGTTCTCAAAGGTGAAAATGAAGAGAAGCAAGTTAAATCAGAACCAAAGCATATTATAGTGTATAAGAGGAGGCCGAAGAAGGTTGTTCGTTATCAAGAGGAGATCGCACAGACTCCAACCACCAAAGATTATTCCCTTGATTCAGATCCACAGTTAGGAGTGGAAGAAGACTTGGAAGTACCAATATCCATTTGCAAAGGTAAAAGAACCTATGCACGGTACCCAATATCTAACTATGTTTTCTTTGCTAATACATCAGAATACTATCAAATTTTTGTTGCAAATACTCATCAAAATAAGATTCCCTTAAGTTTTGAAGAAGCCAACAGGTATCGGTGAGTAGCAATAAAAGAAAAATTGGATGCACTGGCCAAAAATAATACTTTTCCTCACAACAGAAATATTGTGGGATGCAAGTGGGTTTTTACTATTAAATACAAAACAGATGACAATTTAAAGATATAAGGCAAGACTTCTAGCGAAGGGTTAGAGTAAATAATATGGGATGAACTACAATGAAACCTTTGCACCTATAGCAAAGCTTACATCCATAAGAATACTTCTCAGTATGGGATTAACTTTTCATTGTAACAGTAGGGTTTATGAAATAGAAGAGAGAGAAAGAATGCACCCTCATTTCTCCATTGTTCTCCCATCCTTTCCTCTTCTTCCTCTCATGCGCTTTTATTCTCAACATGGTATCATATCCATTAACCACCGAAATAGGTAGTTTTGGGTGGTGGTTTTGGCGGCGGTGCAAAACCATAAATGAGGAGCCTCCTGTTCTTTAACAGTGCGATCCCTCTAGAGAATAATGGTTCGTGAATTCTGTGTTCCTCTTCCATATGCTTGGATGATCAATATCTTCAGGAAGAAACCCTCTATCAAAGAGCAATTGAGGTCAAGCCAAAGGGAAATGTTTGTTGCCACAAGAAACATTGAACGTGAGATCGCGACTCTTCAAGTGGAGGAGAGGAAACTAGTAGCCAAGATTAAGAAAGAAGCAAAAAACTGGAAATAAGGTTGCAACAAAAATCTTGCCTCGTATTCTAATATGCAAGGAAGTCATCCACATGTTCGTGGTATCGCAACACATACAAAGGTTATGTATGCCAAGACTTCCGTTGCTCTAGGAGTGAAAGGTGCAAGCTAATTAAATGGCACCAATGAAACAAGCTAAAGTGATTAAAGAGTTTCAGAAGGAATCAGCAGAAAAAATGGATATGATGTATGTGGCACGTCAATTGTTCGATGAAATGTCGAAGAGGGACTCGGTGAGTTGGAACACGATGATTGATGGCTACAAGAAGTGTGGTCAGGTGGAGGTTGCTCGAAAACTGTTTGATTGAATGCTAGAGAGGAATTTAGTGTCCTGGTCTCTTCTGGTAGGTGGGTATGCGAGGGATGGTAGGATGGATCTTGCTCGCTACTTGTTTAACAAAACGCCACAGAGAGGTGGTTGCGTAGAACATAATGATATCGGGGTATGTGGTGCCAAATAGTGCCACCTTGTCGACCACCCTCTCGGCCATTGCTCATCTAGGCGACTTGGATCAAGGAAGAAACTTACACATATACATAGAAAGAAACTCTATTCAGTTGGATGGCATACTCGGTGCTGCAATTATAGACAAGTATTGCTAATGCAGAAGAGTCAAGGAAGCTTAAAAGGTCATGGTGGTGTACCTAATGTTGTTATATATAGAATCATGATCGATGATTGGGGAGTTTAGACAAGCAGCAGGGGTATGCAGTGTGAATGAAGAAATATGTGAGGAAGCGGTTGAAAAATCAATATCCAATTGACCTTGGTGCTTCTATTCAGAATTTGCCTGATGGAAGCAAGGAGTCTGCAGATGGTCAGATTAATGGTAACAAGGAAGATGAAAATCATGTGTCAGTTGATGTTGCCTCTGCTGAAATTCAAAGTAGGCTGCTCAATGTGTGTATCTAAGAGGGTTCCGAAAGTGTGCAGCTAACAAGACTGCTGGAAAATGTGAACAGTCACGAAGGCTGAAAAGTATATAACCAGGAAGGCTGAAAAATGAACAGTCAAGAAGGCTGAAATCTGAACAGGTAGGAAGACAAAAAAGTGAACAGCCAGGAAAGCTGAAAAGTATATAGCTAGGAAGGTTGATAATGTGAGAACTTTACTTTGGTAGTGTTGCAAGAAGAGGGTAGTAGTGTTGCTGTCCAATCACAGTATGAAGAGAAGAAACCAACAGTCGCAGAGATCGAGCTATCTTAGTGGGGTGAAACATGATTGATTGTTGTGAGTAACTCGTTTTTGTTTATGTTCACAATGAGAATTAGAGTATGCACTATGAGAAGACCAAGCGGCTTATATGTTTATCACCCAGTTTTTGACAAGTTAGTAGTTACGAGTATTCCACTCCCAACTTGAGGGGGTGTTAAAGACATCATTAGTTAGGAGTAGCCGGGTCACTTAAGTGCATGCATGACATCACTGTAATTTGTTTTCTTATTAGGGTCATTCTTGTCCTTTAGGATATAGAATCAATTAAGGACTTGGTTTTGTTGTAGTGGAGGTTCAACCCTCCTTTCTCCATTGTTCTCCCCTCCTTTCCTCTTCTCCCTCTCGTGTGCTTTTAATCTGAACAAGTCTTTTTCTTCTACGTAAGTTGAATATCAAGCTATAATTACTACGGAGTTGACTTGGCTTAGACAACTTCTTCAAGACTTGGGTGTGATACTTAAGCTACACCTTGTATGTATTATGATAATAAAAGAGCAAGGTACATCACCAACAATAATACATTTCATGAGCGTACTAAACACATCGAAATGAAGTGCCACTACGTACATGAAGAATATCTACAAGAAGACCAAGACCTTCTGTTCTTTTAATTTCTAATTAGCAAACTGTCGGTTATGTCACTGTCAGTTTGAGGGGGAATGTTAAACATGTAAGGGGAGGTAGCCGTTGGAGGCTAGCCCAAAGCCAGGCTGGCTGCCCTCCAACGGCTAGCCAGTCTGGCTGTCCACCAATGGCTGCTAGCCTGCTACAGTTGGCTGCTGTCCCTCTGAGCAACCTATAAATACACTACTACTGCATTGTGTTTTTCAAGCCAGTGAGTGGCTGATTTGTGTATTGTGACTTCAATAACCTAAAGTTCCTCTTCTCTCGCTGTTTATCTTTGATAATCACTTTGGTGATTAGTTGTGTGTTAATACAAGGGTTAGGCTGTGACAGACATTGGGAAAACACTTACGGTACTGTTTTATCAAAGAAGAGGATTGTGACAGATATTTGGAAAACATCGAAGCCGCTGGTTCATTTCATTTATGTGCTAATTTGTGTATGGCATCATTCTCCCCTGGGGTGACGAAGACTTATTCTCGAGTCTGGGCCTTTCTTAACTTAAAGGAAGTAAATCAGATACATTGAAGGTCGGGAAGCACCATATTCTTCAGGCAGCTCAATCTTGTTTACCTTGTCACTGATCTTCTTTAGAACTTGAAATGACCATGAATCCACACTAAATATCTTCTTTAAAGGGGATCTATTTTCACCACACTTATATTGTGAGGTAAGAGAATGGGTTTAATGTATCCGTTGATTTCATAAAGAGGATTAAATACTAAGAGGAAAAGACTACCTAGAGATGGTTTCTTGAAGGCAAAGAAGAGGAGGGAACCAAAAGGCCAAAACACTGCCTAGTGTAAAGATTGTTTTTTCCTCATGTGCTGCACTTCATGTTGCATGTTATGGCTTGATGCTAAAACTCCTGCAACTGAATGGCAAGCTTTGCAAGGGAATTAAGAAGTCAGAGGTCAAAGCAAAGTATCAAAGGCATCCTTGGAGATGATCTTACCCTCAAGGTTGAATATTGCTTACTGCATGAAATTTTTAAGTAAATACATGCACTCCTATTGCTTCTGACACACAAGATGGATATTATGAGCCACTTGAAGAACACAAGGAATAGGTTGGAGTTTGATGTGGAGCTTGTTGTATCCAATCCGAATGGGGTATTGTTGTGATATTTCTCAGTTTCTGAGTGATTCCCTAGCTACACTAAGTGGCTTCTATCTTGTAATCCGTGACTGATATTAATAATGGAATTTTGTCTCTGTGTGACAACTGCTATAGAGTAGGTGGCATGAAATAGCCCTCTTCAAACCATGTAAATATTATCTGTTATGATTTATGTGATTGTTTTTGCTTTTGGTCTTTCTGTTTTGCTATTTGTTCCTCAATGTCCTCTATTTTAATCATCATCATTATGTACTCATAATCTAAGTGTGGATCCAAGATTCACTCTTCTACTAGAAATTTGATATGGGAGAAGCAAAAGTCTGTAACAGAAATAAGAGAATATTTTAGCACATTGGAATTCCAATCTGTCTTTTTTATTTTCTTTCATGATTGCTTAATTTAAACCGATCCTGTTTATTCAGCAGCCAATGGATTTGCTTCAATTTTGTCTGATTTAATGTGCAAATCTTTACTGTCATTTATGTAGTTCATTATATTAAATATCAAGATGGTAGCTGATTTTTATTCTCTAATCTTCCTTTTGCAAACGTAGCCTGTTCTGGCTATCAATATGAATTCTGGCCCAAAAGCAATCCAAGTATTGGCTGAGTAAGTCATTTTATTATCCTTTCCTGCTTTTCCATGCCTCAAATTGTGAGTTTGTTATGAATATAGTATTTTCCATACCAAAAGTTACTAATTACATACAACAACAACTAAGCATTTTCCCATACTAGATGGGGTCGGCAAAAGTTACTAATTACATAACAACAACAACAAACAACTAAGCCTTTTTTCATACTAGACGGGGACGGCTACATGGATTCTTTATTTCCACAGAGCCCTATCATGCCATGTTAGCAGTTAACTCACAATAAACTAGATCATTCTTTATTGTTTCTTTCCAACATTTCTGTGGTTGTTCTCTAATTACATAAAGACAGGAAAATTAGAATGCTAATCTTTTCAACTGGAGGATGTGATAATGTCCGTCTTTGTGGTAGCTTCTTCTAAAGATCATGTACTGGGAGGAATATCTGTCAGGATCTATTACAACCTTCCCATATGCACCATTGAAATGGCAACATGATGTCCTTCTAACACTCTCTGAACCCGAATTTGAATTGGTGGCCCATCTCACTTCAAGGAACAATCAGGTGGCTTAGAGGTTTAGAGTGCATTTGGCTGACCTCCGCTAAAGACAGGGGAATGTGACCTGATTAGAGTGTCTAGTAACACCCTAGAGAAGCATAGTTGGCAGGGAATTAACGTGACAGAGAGGAGGCGTTCAGATATTGCACATGTTGTACATTTAAGTGAGTTTCAATATTTCCTTACCTCTGTGCATATAAGTGCCGTCATGAGGATTGTTTGATTTATTTTACAAACTTCAACCAAGAGAGTATTGTTGGAATTCAGGAGTAGCGTAGCGGAAGATCAAACATCAAAGATTAAGAACATTGAAGAGAAAAAACATTGGAGATCGGAGGGGGCGGACCTCCAATAGAGGTCGCTCTCCTCTCTTTCTCTCTTTCTCTCTTTCTTAATATCAACCTCTAAACCCTAATACAAACTTTCAGCCCTTATATAATGGGCTGTAAAACAAAAAATAATCAAAATGCTCTTGGTACTACGGGCAATTACAATAATACCTAAAACATCAAATTTACTAAAATTGACTCTAAAAGCATATTCTTCAACACCCCCCCTCAAGTTAGGAGTGCGATAATTCAAACTCCAAACTTGCCAAAAAACTAATTTGTTTTTTCTTCCCCCCTCAAGTTGGGAGTGAGATACCTTAAGTTGGCTGTCCGCTTTTCATCAACCTTCTTGGTTGCAACATTCTTCATCAGCCTTCATAGCTGTTCTTCAGCAGCTTCATGGCTATATCAATCTTGAGCAGCTTCTTCGCTACAATAACTTTAACTCAGCCTTCATGGTTGGTCATCTTCATCAGCTTCTTTGGCTGTAACATCTTCAACTTAGCCTTCATGGCTGGACATCTTCAGCAGCTTCTTTGGCTGTAACATCTTCAACTCAACCTTCCTGACTCGTCATCTTCAGCAGCTTATTTGCTTGCAAATTTCAGCAACCTCATGACTACAAAACCCATTTTAGTAGTTCTCATGACTATAATCTTTACAAGAATCGACAGATTGGAGACATTCCATCTTATCTGCCCACAACTCTACTTCGTCGCCCACACACGACTACCTCTCTTTCTTCCTTAATTCATGAGTGTGACAATCCATCCAATCTCATTCTTCTGCATTTTTTTTTCCTCGAATTTTTCAGCCCTCTTGAGCATTTCCTCAAACACTTGATGCGCAGGTAAATATCTCTCTTAGGCATTGAATCAAACACTTGATGTGCATGTTAATAATCTTTTCTTGAACATTTCAGCAAGCACTTGATGTGCAGGTAAACATCTTGCTCTTCTCATCTGAATCAGAATCAGATTGCTCGTTAGTCCTATGCTTGTGCATCCGGGTAGATGAGCTCTTCTTAATTAAACCTTTTCTCGGCCACCCTACAATGATCCTCTCAATCTCTGAATCCACACTCTATCGGAACTCTCATTTTCATCTTCGTCTTCAAAGCTCTCCTCAGAAATCTTAGCGAGTTTGTCCTTCCCATTGGATTTTGGCTTCTCTCGATGGGACGCAATTGTCTGGAGAGTAACATCTTCCTTGACACTGAAGAAATTCCGGCATTGGAAGGTGAGATGACCGACGCGGCCACACTTTTTACAGGCACCATGCGCTTCATCAGCATTTGAGCCAATTAGCCGCGCCAAAGCTAGCAATCCTTGGAATATGGCATAAGCATTCTCCTTGGTCCTCGTCTTCCTCTTCATGCAATGCGTCGTTTCCTGTGAGAGGAAGGCGATTTTCCAACGGCGTTCTTGCTAGTTAGAGAGTGAGTCAATCGTTTTGCCGGTTAGCGAGGAAGACATCTTTGTGGTCGATTTTCATCTTGGTGAGGAGAATCGGGTCGTCACTCCGCTCAACGCGCTGGAAGAAACTCGGGTGACCCTTCATGCTCAAGCACGGAAGCGGTGGCGGGAGATATGAGGGAAGCTGAAGCCTTGATATCATCTTCTTTCTTCGACCTCTTCTCTAAAAACATTCTCTCCTTCCAGGTCACTACCATCTCCCTCTCTCCAAAAACGGGTGCCAGAGCGACGGGCTCCATCTCGTCAGAACTCTCAGACCCCAAACCCTCCATGCAGTGGTTCAACCCCGACGAACCCTCGACTTCGCCATGCTGATATCTCAACATCGTTGTCGTCATTGCCAGGCACAACAACGCTAGTGTCCTAACCGATGACTCGAGCAAGTTCAGGGTCTTCGACTTCTCTATCTCGTTCGGGATCATGCTCAGCCCCAATGTCTTCGATCAAGATCGATGAACTGAAGAATGATTTTTCTTCGTGCAACGGTCACCACCACCATCGTCTTCTTCAAATCCTCTGCTCCCGTCAATCAAATCATGTGCTCTCATCAATCATAAGGCTCTAATACCATGTTGGAATTTGGGAGTAGCGTAGCGGAAAATAAAACATCAAAGATTAAACATTGAAGAGGAAAAACATGGGAGATCGGAGGAGGAGGCGGACCTCTAATAGAGGTTGCCCCCTCTCTTTCTCTCTTTCTTATTATCAACCTCTTAACCTTAATACAAACTTCTAGCCCATATAATGGGCTGTAAAACAGAAATTGACCAAAATACCCTTAGTACTACGGGCAATTACAATAATACTTAAAACATCAAATTTACTAAAACTGACCCCAAAAGCATATTCTTCAACAAGTATTTCTATCACCTTTCTAATTTTAGTTAATTGCATATCCTGAAGTTGATTGGGATAGTGATATAAATGACAAGCACTCCACCACATGCTACTACATTATTCTTGGCAACTCTCTTGTATAATGGAAATGCAATAAATAATAAGTGTCTTTTTCTTTCACTGAAGTTGAGTATTGAGGAATGGCCAATACAACCATTGAATTAACTTAGCTAAGACGACTGCTTCAGGACTTAAGAGTGATGTTGGAAGCCCCTCCAACCATGTACTGTGATAATAAAAGTACTATTTATATAGCCAACAACCATACATTTCATGAGTGGACCAAATATATCGTGATGGACTCTCATTATGTTCGTGAAGAGCATCTACATGGCAATTTGGCACTACAAATTGTTAGATTTGAGTATTAGCTTGTAATATCTTTACCAAATCGCTATCCGCTCCATGATTTCAATTTTTGGTTAGCAAACTTTCGGTCTTTGTACCGTCAATTTGAGGGGGTGTTAAAATAAATGTATTTTTTTTGTTCTTTTATGTAAAATTTATTTTCTTTAATTATGTAAACCATTGGCCCTGGTACAAGGGTCGGGGGCCATTCGGCCATGGTATGTTTGGACCAGCCCCAAAGGGGGCCAGCCACAACGGCTAGTCCAACTAGCTGTTAGGGGCTGGCTCGCCCCCCTCCTCTTACTCTCCTCTCCCTAACTCATCTCACTTGCTCTCATTCTCTCTTCTATAAATATACTCTCAATCTACATATTCTTTAATATCTTTTGTGGCTAAATGATATCAATTTCTTCTTTATTGTGCCTTTGTTACATATGCTTTATATCTTTTTTCTAGGGCTTTGTAATTGACTTTTTCAGGTGATATTCACCGATCTTCCGTTGCTACATTGAAGCATCAAATTCCATGTTCATTCTGAGGATCAACTAGCAGACATACTAACAAAGCGAGTAGCTGCCAATAGACTAAAAAAGGCTCTTAGTAAATTGGATGTTTCAAGCATTGAGACCCAACTTGAGGAGATGTGTTGAAGACTCGTAGTGGACTAAGACCTAAATTTCTGTACTTAATGTCTACAATTGTTTCATTCGGCTCCTATTGGATCAGATCCCTGATCCCTGATCCAATAGGAGCCGGCTATCTTTAGAAGTACTAATCAAGGGTATTTCTGTCTTTCAAGTTATAAACCTGTGTTTTAAAATACCCTGATTGTAATTTTAGAGAGTAAGAAACAAAATAAGAAAGAGAGAGAGGGGCAAGAGTCTTGGGAGATGCTGGCCCTCATCTTCATTCAAATGTCTCTTGGTATTTGTTGATTTGTGTTTCTTAATGTTTGAGTTGACTCGCAACAGACCCATCCTGGTTCTCACCTCTTTACCTTGCCTCTTTAACATCAAGTGCTACATAGCCTCATGACTATAATGAATCTATGTAGCCTTTGGTAGCGAACAATAACAATCCTATACCTATAGTCATTCATAGTCTTGTAATCCCATCTCAGCTCTCTTTTTGCTGTATTCAATATGATTATGTCTATTATGTATAACATGGAACGGCTGTTCTTTTTGTACTTGATGCTGAAGGTAAGCTTTTAGATAAGTCCTCATGCTATCCATGTATCAGCTGTGGATTTCAATCTATAGTATTGTCTTTGCTTCTTCATTCAAGATAATTGCGTCTATTATATGTAGCAGAAATGCTGTTCTTTCTACCCTTGATGTTGAAGGTAACTTTTAGATAAGTCCTCAATCTACACAATGAAGCTAGAAATTATTGTGTTTGCTTCTTCATCTTTTCCTTGCTTAAAGTTTTCTGGATTTTTTCTGCTTTGATTCGCTTAATTGTTGATTTGTTTCTAAGTAGATGGTTAATTTAATGCTAGCCTTGTTATTTTTTGGAATTGTAGCTATACTGAACCATCTTATGATGGGGCACAAACAATTACATTCACAGGAAGACTTGATAATAACAACTATTTCATGGCATTGCTCTTCTGTGGGGAGCTTCCTTTGTCAGAAATGCCAATCTACATTTCATATTCTGTGAGTAACAAAAAGCATTCTTTTCACATGGAGATATTATAGTTCGTATGTAAGGGCTTTTCTCAAAGTTGAATTGATCTAAATTTGTCATGAGCGAATGGCTGTTTTCTGACTGTTACTTTCATCCTAAACTGAATTTTTTTCTATCATTATCTATGAAATATACGTCATTTTTACAAACAAAAAATAGTTGGCTCCTGTGTCATTTCTCAAATGTGCCATGATTTGTGAGCGTGTTTCTTATTATCTGTGATCTCTTTCTTAAGTTTGAGATAGGTTCTTCTCCAGTGGCTTTTCTTTAACCTTTTGTTCTCAAACATGCCATTCCTTGTGAGAGGGTGTGTTCTGTAAAGATCTCTTCAGCATTAAGTGATGGAGGTGCGGTCCTTCACCTAGCGATTGAATCAGTCCATTGGTGAAGCAAATATCTCAAAGAGAAATAATTATATTCTCTTTGCGGAACAGAATGCCAAGGAAAAACTCAGACTGAACTGAGAAATGCACAGAGATGAATTCATTATATGACTAACAAATAATACAGGCTATGCCCTTTAAATAGGCTTACAAGATATCATGAAAGAGAGCCAGCATCGAGAGCAATGGCTAGTGAAACAGCTGTTGCACAGTGTGCAGCCTATTTCACTAGACATTGCACGCTGTAGGCCCTTCCCGGTTGACCAACAAACAGACAAATAAAAACAGGAAATTACATCAATTACCCTAATTACATTCTAACTTAAGTTTCAACTGTATCCCTAACAATCTAACTTGAATTACAAATATACCACTAATACAACCATCCCTCATACTCTCAGGAAAAAACAGAAAGTTTGTATAAGAGAAAGTTCAATCTTGGTGAAGGACAACTTGGTAAAAGCATCTACTAGTTGATATTTAGATGACACATATTGTAGGTCTAAGTTAGAGTAAATATTCTTCTCGAACATAGTAGCAATCCATCTAAATATGCTTTGTTCTCGTATGAAACGTATTACTCTTAGCTATATAATTATCATTTTATTATTGCAAAGCTACCTAACAAGAAATTTGTGAATGATGACTCCTATATCATCTAGTGTCCTTATCCATGTCATCTTGGTTCCAGTTGTTGCCATGTCTTAATACTCCATCTATGTAAATGGCACCTTTTGTTGTGTTGTACGCCATAACTAAATAAGTGATCACCTAAAAATAAACAAAAAATCAGTGGTGGAATGTCTATCATTGACATTACCCCATTCAGTATGTACATTATATCAAAAGTAGAGGAAGAGGCTCAACACTCCCTTATCCATAAGTGTGTTTGATATAGATCACAATCCTCATTACAGCACATTACAACACTCATGTGAATAGTAATTGGAGCATGCTAAAATTGGCTGACTGTAGGTACCGCATGAGCAAAACTTATGTTTGTTATTCGTGGATGACACCATATTAGTGGATAAACCTAAGAAAAGAGTTAACAAGAAAAGGAATTATTGAGACAAACATTAGAAAATAAAGGGTTTCAGCTTAATAGAACAAATAGATCATGTATGGAATACAAGTTTGATCATTTGGTTCCCTATGATGATGTAGAATTTAAGATCCTTACACATTGTATCCCTTAAAAGAAAATTTTAAATCCTAAGATCGGTGTTTCAGACCCAACGACAACAACTGAGCCTTTTCTCATACTAGATGGAGTCGGCTACATGGATTCTTTTTTTTCACAAAGCCCTATCATGTGCCATGCTAGCAGTTAACTCAATATAAACTAGATCATTTTTATTGTTTCTTTCCAATACTTTTGTCATCATCCTCTTCCTCTTTTAACATTTTCACAATCTAGTTTTTCAGGAGCATCCTTGGGTCATCTTTCTACATGTCCAAACCATCTTAAATGATTTTTCTTCATTTTATCCTCTATTGGTGCTACTCCCAATTGGTTTCTAATAACCTCATATGTATGCGGTCTTTCCTTCTATGACCGCTTATCCATCTCAATATCTTCATTTATGCGACAAACATCTTTTGCACATATTGATGATTATCTGCCCAACACTTAGAATCATAAAACATACGAGGTCTAATAATTGTTCTATAATATTTACTTTTGAACTTTAATGGTATCTTCTTATCACACAGAATACCTGATACCTTTTTTCCTTTTAACCAACTGACAATAATTCTATGCGTAATATCTCTATCATTTTTTCCTTCACTTTTGAAAATTGACACTAGGTATTTGAAACTTCCTTTTAAGGGATGCAATGTGTGCCAATCTTATTTTTTATGTCCTCTAAAGTACCCAAATGATCAAACTTATATTTCGAAAGCCTTTACTTTCTAACATTTCTCTCTATAGTATCAATTTCCTATTAACTTTTTTCTTAGACTCATCCACTAACACAATGTCATCTACACATAACATGTGCGAAGGTACTATATCTTTAATATGTTTTATTAACTCATCAATGACCAATATAAATAAATATAGACTTAAAGTTGATCCTTGATATAACCAAATCTTAACTTCAAAGGAGTCTGTCATTCCTTCATGAGTCCTCACACATGTTTTTGCACTATCGTACTTGTCTCTTATAAGATTTATATATGTCAATGAGATACCTATTTTTTTAAGGTTCTCTAAAGAACGTCTCTTGGCACCCTATCATAAGCTTTTTTAAGATAAATAAATATCATGTGAAGGTTCTTCTTTTTTGCTCTAAAAAGTTTCATAAGACATCTCAATAGGTGAATCGCTTCAATAGTAGATTTACCGAACATGAATCTGAATTGGTTCTCTGTTGTACTCGATACTTGTCTTAACCTACATTGAATAATTCTTTTCCATAATTTCATAGTATAGCTAATTAACTTTATACCTCTACAATTTACACAATTTTGAATTTCTCTCTTGTTCTTATATATGGGTACAATTTACTTGATACCTCTACAATATTTCATTAAATATTATTGTGAGCCAAGTGAACCCTATCTCTCCTATGATTTTTCATACTTCTATAGGAATATTGTCTGATCATACAAATTTACAACTTTCATATATTTAAGAGCCTCTTTGACTTCATTCTTTTGAATACACCGATAAAAGTTGTGGTTTATATAGTTTTCTGATTTGGCTAATACTACCATATTTTTTATTTTCATTAAAAAGCTTATAGAAACAACTCTTTCATCCATTTTTTATATCATCATTTGCCACTAGAATTTTCTGATCCTCATCTTTCGTACATCTAACAAAAGTAAGATCCTTAGTTTTCTTATCTCTAGCCTTAGCTATCCTAAAAATATCTTTTTTGCCTTTTTTTGATTTAAGCTTTTTATATAAATCCTCCCAAATTTTAGCTTTTGCTTCACTAACGGCTTTTTTCGCTTCTTTTTTTTGCTTTCTTATAATTGTCCCAAGTTTCACTAGTCTTCTTGGCATAATACAATTTGTAATGTGTCTTCTTTGCCTTGATTTTATCTTATTCACTCTAGCACCAAACTTCTTTTTATGCCGGTATGCCTCCCTTAAATTTGCCTAACACATCTTTTGTCACTTCTCTAATATGTATAGCCATATTATTCTTCATATTAGAAGGTGTGCCTACATAATTCCAAGCATCTCCTTAAAGAACTTTCTATTTTAATATATTTTCTTTCTCACATTTGAGGTTCGACCATCTAATCTAAATAGGTTTATGCACTCTATTCTTTTTTGTCTACTTTTTGCCTGAAAATCCATTACTAAAAGTCGATATTGAGTAGTTGGAATTAACTTACAATCTTTACAATACGATCTATCTTTTCTCCTACAAACAAAATAATCAATTTGTGTTTGTCACAAGCCACTCTTATAAGTAATTAAATATTCACGTCATTTTTTGAAAATTATATTAGCTATAAAGTGATCAAAAGTCATAGCAAAATTTAAAATCTCTCTACCCTCATTTATATCCCCAAAACCATAGTTTTCATGAATACCTTGATATCCTAATGCATCTTTACCGACTTGTTCATTTAAGTCTCCTCCTAAACAAATCATCTCCCTTTGTGGAATTCTTTGAATTTCCTTATTAGCTCCTCCCAAAAAGCTTTCTTTATACTATCTTCTAATACTACTTAGAGTGCATAAGCACACACTATATTCAAAGTCTCTACTCCTTATACTAATTTCACTATCATAATTCGATGACCATATCGTTGTATGTCTACTACACTATCCTTTAAATATTTATTTATAATAATACCAACCCCATTTCGAGCCTTTTACTTTACTACAACAACAAACAACAACAACAACTAAGCCTTTTCCCATACTAGACGGGGTCGGCTACATGGATTCTTTGTTTCCACAGATCTCTATTGTGTGCCATGTTAGCAGTTAACTCCCAATAAGCTAGATCATTCTTTATTGTTTCTTTCTAACACTTTTGTGGTCGTCCTCTACCTCTTTTAATACTTTCCAAATTTAGGTTTTCTAACCTTCTTACAGGTTCTTCTTTTGATCTTCTTTCTATATGTCCAAACCATCTTAAACGATGTTCTCTCATTTTATCCTCTATTGGTGCCACTCCTAATTTGTTTCTAATAACCTCATTATGTATACGGTCTTTTCTTGTATGACCACTCATCCATCTCAACATCTTCATTTCTGTCACAGACATCTTTTGTACATGTTGATGATTAACTGCCCAACACTCAGAACCATAAAACATGGCAGGCCTAACTGCTGCTCTATAATATTTACCTTTTAATTTTAATGGTATCTTCTTGTCACAAAGAATACCTGATGCTCCTCTCCATTTTAACCAACCAACATTAATTCTATGTGTAACATCTCCATCAATTCTTCCATCACTTTGAAAAATTGACCCTAGGTATTTAAAACTTTCCTTTTGGGGAATGCAATGTGTGCCAATTTTAATTTCTATGTCCTCTGAAGTAGCCAAATGATCAAACTTACATTCCATATATTCTGTCTTTGTTCTACTAAGTCGGAGGCCTTTGTTTTCTAATGTTTCTCTCCATAGTTCCAATTTTCTATTAACTTTTTCCTTAGACTCCTCCACTAATACAATGTCATCTGCAAATAACATACACCAAGGTACTTCATCTTGAATATGTTTTGTTAACTCATCCATCACCATTATAAATAAGTATGGACTTAAAGTTGATCCTTGATGTAACCCAATATTAACTTCAAAGAAGTCTGTCGTTCCTTCATGAGTCCTCACACATGTTTTGCACCATCATACATGTCTCTTATAAGGTTAATATATGTCAATGGGATACCTCTCTTTTCCAAAGTTCTCCAAAGAACCTCCCTCGGTACCCTATCATAAGCTTTTTCTAGATCAATAAATATCATGTGAAGGTCTTTCTTTTTTGCTCTAAAATGTTCCATAAGACGTCTCAAAAGGTGAATCGCTTCAATAGTAGATCTACCAGGCATAAATCCAAATTGGTTCTCTGTTGTACTTGATACTTGTCTTAACCTACGTTCAATAATTCTTTCCCATAATTTCATAGTATGACTCATTAACTTGATACCTCGATAATTCGCACAATTTTGAATGTCTCCCTTGTTTTTATATATGGGTATAAGTGTACTTGCACTCCATTCCTTGGGCATCTTTTGGTTTTTCCATATTTCATTAAATAGTCTTGTGAGCCAAGTGATTCCTATTTCTCCTAGTATTTTCCAAACTTCTATAGGAATATTATCTGGTCCTACCGATTTACCACTCTTCATATGTTTAAGAGCCTCTTTGACTTCATTCTTTTGAATACGTCGGTAGAAATTGTGGTTTATATACTTTTCTGACTTGGCTAAATCTCCTAAACTAATACTAACATCTTTATTTTCATTAAAAAGATTATAAAAATAGTTTTTCCATCTATTTCTTATATCATCATTTGCCACTAGAATTTTTTCATCCTCGTCTTTTATGCATCTAACATAATTAAGATCTTTAGTTTTCTTATCTCTAGCCCTAGCTATCCTAAAAATGTCTCTTTCACCCTCTTTTGAGTTGAGTTTTTTATATAAGTCCTCCCAAATCTTAGCTTTTGCTTCACTAACGGCCTTTTTTGCTTCCTTCTTTGCTTTCTTATAAGCTTCTAAAGTTTCACTAGTTTTCTTAGCATAATGTAATTTGTAACATGCCCTCTTTGCCTTGATTTTGTTTTGTACTACTTCACTCCACCACCAAGCTTCTTTTTGTGCCGGTACACCTCCCTTAGATACCCCTAACACATCTTTCGCCACTTTCCTAATATGTATAGCCATATTGTTCCACATATCAGAGGGTGTGCCAACATAATTCCAAACATCTCCTTGAAGGACTTTTTGTTTAAATATATCTTCTTTCTCACTTTTGAGGTTCCACCATTTAGTCTGAATAGCTCGATGCACTCTTTTCTTCTTTGTCCATTTTTTTATTTGTAAATCCATAACTAAAAGTCGATGTTGGGTGGTTAAGTTTTCTCCTGGAATTACCTTACAATCTTTACAACACGCTCTATCTTTTTTTCTACAAATAAAGTAATCAATTTGTGTTTGTGATAAGCCACTCTTATAAGTAATTAAATGTTCATCTCGTTTTTTGAAGATTGTATTGACTATAAAGAGATCAAATAACATAGCAAAGTTTAAAATCTCCCTACCTTCCTCGTTTATATCCCCATAACCAAAGTTTCCATGAATCCCTTGATATCCTAATGCCTCTTTACCGACATGTCCATTTAAATCTCCTCCTAAACAAATCATCTCCCTTTATGGAATCTTTTGAAACAACTTATCTAACTCTTCCCAAAAAACTGTCTTTATACTATCTTCTAGTCCTACTTGGGGTGCGTAAGCACAAACTATATTCAAAACCTCTACTCCTAATACTAATTTCAATGTCATGATTCGATCACCATATCGTTGTATGTCTACTACACTCTCCTTTAAATCTTTATTTATGATAATACCAACTCCGTTTCGGGCCTTTTCTTTACCTGAGTACCATAATTTAAAACCTGTATCCTCTATCTCCTTTGCTTTTTCTCCAACCCATTTTGTCTCTTGTAAACATAGAATATGAATCTTTCTCCGAATCATAGTATCTACCACCTCCATTAGCTTACCCGATAATGTTCCGATATTCCAAGAACCAATACGAATCTTATTATCTAGGACTAGCTTCCTTACCCCCGCATCCGTCCATAATCAAAATGCGAAGACCCTCTCTGAAAATTTTTCACTACATTCTGGCGGCAATGTAGCGGGACTAACTTCTTTACCCACACCCGTCCATGATGTGGGAACCCTCTCTGCAATTGATTCACTACATTCGGGTGAAAATGTAGTGGCCCTTGCTTACTTCTTACTGCATTCGGGCTCTGCAGCACGTCGCTAGGCGGGAACGCCCCAAAGCAATGCTCATAATTTTTGTAATCCATGTTGTAGAAATCCGACGAAGTTTTACGCTGGCTGTCGGAAGCCTAACACAACCCTCCTCCTTTATCCGGGCTTGGGACCGGCAATGCAAGGGTGATCCCTTACATGGGCGGAGTTGAGCCTTTTACTTTACTAAGTATAATAATTTAAAACATGTATTCTCAATCTCCTTTGCTTTTTTTTCAACTTACTTTGTATCTTGTAAAGATAGAATGTGAATCTTCTGTGAATCATAGTATATGTCACCTCCGTTAACTTGGCGGTCAACAACAACTAAGCCTTTTCCCATACTAGACGGGGTCGGCTATTTAACTTGGCGGTCAATGTTCTGATATTTAAAGTATTAATACGAATCTTATTATCTAGGACTAGCTTCCTTACCCTCCACATCCGTTCATGATGAAAATACGGACACGCTCAATGTAACTTGTTCACTATATTCGGGATATTATATAATGAAACTAAATTCTTTACCCTCATCAATGATGTGGGAATCCTCTCTGTAATTGATTCACTATATCCGGGCAAAGATGTAGAGGCCCTTGCTTACTTTTCACTGCATTAAGGCTCTATAATGTGTCCCTAAGAGAAAATGCCCCAATGCAATGCTCATAATTTGTAGAATTCATAGTAGATAAGTCCAAAAAAGTTTTACGGTGACAGTTAGAAGCGTAATGCAACCCTTCTCTTTTATCCGGGCTTGGGACCGGCCATCTAAGGGTGATCCCTTACATGGGAAGAGTTTAGAAACAGTAAAAATTGATGAAGTAATAGAAAAATTAATAGAGTAATAGAAAAACTGATAGAGATGGCACACATAAAATTAGTGCCGGTTGATTAAAACAAAGTTTTACGCCGACTCTCAAAAGCCTAACGTAACCTTCTTCCTTTATCAGTGCTTGAGACTGGTCATGCAAGGGTGATCCCTTACATGGGTGGAGTTCTTTTTTTATAAACATATATATAATAAAAAGAATTTATCGATCATCCATCTTATATAAACTTCCTTATGGTTGTGCCCAATCACATTACTAGAAAGGTGCATAATCTTTTGATGAGAGGGATGCCATATGACTTAATTTAATTTGGAACAAATCTAACTTTTGGAACATCAAAATTTTTGTTTTGAAATTTTCCTAACTTCTCAACTGTAAACTTAGTACCATAAGTTGTGTAAACACGTGAATCAAATACTTGATTTGTAACTCGAATAGCAAACTTTCATTGTGTGTCATCTGGAAGGATGTGCTGGAATCCAAGAGTCAAGATACCGTTTTCTAAGGAGTGGACAGAATCAATTCAAAAATGAAAGTTTTGTCCTTAAGTTACTCTTTAGTAATTTTACTTCATGGGGCACTGAGATGACTACTGATAGCTCTTTTTCATGTTGGGAGAAAGATGTTGATGACTCCCAACTTGCCCAATGCATTTGTAAGACTAATTTTGTTGATGACCTTTATTAGAATATCATCATATTGATTTGTGGACTTTATATAAAACAACCTGAACACTTGATTGACTGCTTTTTCTCTTTTGAAGTAGCAATGAAACTCAATATGGTTTGTCCTTTCATGATAGATCGGATTAGATCCAATTTGTATGGCTGCCTTACTGTCACAATAAAGAGAAATGAGATCTCCCGTCCTTATGCCTAACTCTTTTATAGGAGACTTTAACCATAATTCTTCACATATCTTTTGAGCGACAACTTTGTATTCTACTTTTGCATTGGATCTTATCACTACTATTTGTTTCTTGCTCTTCCATGAAATGATATTTCCTCCAATCAAAGTAATATACCTAGAAGTAGACCTATCATCAAGAGGGCTTGCCAAATCAACATCTAAAAACACATCAATGTTCTGGTGACTTTTATTGGTATACAAAATTCCATAGTCAAGGATAGCCATTAGATATCATAATATATGGTAGACCACATTCATATGGATTTTAGAGACAGTGTGCATAAATCTACTCACTATTCCCATTATATATGCGATATGAGATCGAGTAATTGTAAGATAAATAATTTACCCACTAATTCATTATTAACAAATGATGGCTAGTCACCTCTATGATACATGTGGTATGATAATTCAGCATGAGATTTTCTTGTAGCAAGAACACGTTTGTTAAATTTTAAAATATTGTATTGTCACTTATTACAAATACCTTCCGTTGCATTTTATGCAAATACATATGATGAATGCATCTCCGAAGCCACCTATCTTTCCATCTTTGCAATGTTATAGACATGCTAACTTTCTCAATTGAGATTTAATTTCATGAGCATATTGTAAATTATCTTGAACTCATAAGACTGAGTGATGATAATGTATATAATGTTAATGTTGATGTTGATTGGGGTCTTGCAAGTCCTTTTTATGTTTTAATTATAACATCACTTTACCTCTGGTTGTAGAATAATTTTACTTATTTGCCTCCATTTCTTCTCCATGCTATGAAATGCAAACTATGACAAACATGCATTTATATATAGATAGAGAAAGAGAAAGAGAGAGGGAGAGAAAAACAAGAGAGAGGGGAGAAATGAAAGAAATTACTCACGCAATTGCAAATATACATATATTCACTTAGTTACACAAGCATAGAGGCAACCACATACAATGAGAAGCACACTAGACAACTCTTCATCATAGTCAAGAATATAGTGAGTAATCAATTTATATACTCTCCTGCAACAATCTTCAAGGAGGTCTATCACATTACATTGTAACAACAACATATATATATATTGTTTGATTGTCCAAATCATAAATCTCATCGTTTGAAAGACATCTACAACAATAAACATAATAGATAGGTGAATACTTCCATAAGATAAAGTATAGAACGAATGACAAATAAAAGAATACTTTACTTGATCTGTATTCCTTGAGATTCAAAGGTGATTTGACAAATAATTCACGTAATTTTTGCATTCATTTTTTTCCATACTTTTAAGTCTTGCTTGTATTTTTCATGAGCTTTAATAATCTGGATGTCAAACTTCAAATATAGCAATCAAGAGACCGAAAGTAAACCAAACACAAGGCAAAAGCTGTACGATGACAACATACTTTATTCATGGATTAGAGTGATATTTATAGAGTATACATAGGTTACATAAGAGGCAAGAAAGAATGAGAAAAACAAATAAAGAGAGGGTTGTTGGCTGGCCCCTTGGCCAGCCACTAGCCGTTGGAATCCAATGGCTATTGCCCTATTACATTAACATTGTGCACTTCTAATTCTAGGTGTCCATGTTTAGCATACATCACTTTATAGTCCGAAGTTTTCTTTAAGTATTTGAGAATTTGATAGACAACTTACATATGACATCTTGTTGGTGCATGCATATATCTATTTACAATACCTAGTGCAAATATAATATAAGGTTTGGTGATAGTTAAATAAATTAGTTTTTCCACTAGTCTTTGGTATCTCCCAACATCTTCATATTTTTCTTCTTAATTTTGAGATAATTTCTTGTTCACTTCTATTGGTACATCACATGGGTTAAAATCAGTCATTCTAGTGTCCTTAAACATATCCAAGGTATATTTTCTCCGAGTTAGGAATATACCTTTTGCTTAAATAAAGAACTTCAATACCCAAAAAATAGTAAAGTCTTCCTAAATCTTTCAAGTCAAATAACTTATGAAGTTGTTTCTTTCAACTCTTCAATCTCCTCAAAATCATGAGGATTGTGATTCCTTTACCATGCTTTATAAATAATGTATGATCATTTGCACTATAGGAATAACCAAGGTATAACCCCCTTACTGAATCTCTCAAACCAAGCCTTAGGATATTGCTTCAATCCATATAAGGCTTTCTTCAACTTATACACCTTCTCTCTTCCCTGTTTGTTTCTGAGTCCTGAAAGTAACTCCATATATATCTCCTCTGGTAGGTTTCCCTACAAGAAAACATTTTTAACATTTAACTGTCAGAGTTTTCAATCTTTGTTAGTTGTCATATTAATAAGCACCCGAACAGTAGTAAGTTTTGCTACTTGTGTAAAGGTTTCATTGTAGTCCAAGCTATAGTCCTAGTTGTAGCCCTTTGCTATAAGTCTTGTTTTATATCTTTTGATGCTTTCATATGCTTTTACTTTAATGATATAATCTCATTTACATCCTAGTGTCTTTCTTCTTCGTGGGAAGTCCACTATATCTCATGTTTTATTCCTTTCGAAGGCTTTAAGTTCTTGTTTTATACCTAGCTGCCACTTAACATATTTGTTAGGATCCTTAAAAATTCATGAAATATAAACATACTCCACATTTGTAGCAAAAGATTTATAACTAGAGGATGTATTTTTAAGAGAAATATACTTACTAATAGGATGTTTACATGTTCTCTTACCTTTCAGTAGTACAATGAGCAGATTGAGATCATACTCCTCTTGTATATCAACCTCTAAAGAACCTAAAGGGGGTTATACCTTGTTCAACTTTGATAGTCTTCCTTTGGTAGAATTATTCTTCTCTCACCTCTGGCATACTTTTTATCTATATTTATGGCTTATTGCTTATCTCACCACTCCTCACATGATCTTTAATGTCTACTTCACTGTCGTAGTCTTGAATTATTAGCATGACCTATGAGGGTTCTTCATCCGTCCTTTTATTTTTCCCTCCATCGCAAAGTAGAACCTAGATTCATGAAAAGATATGTTCATAGTAGTATAAAATTTCTTATTATATGGATCATAACAACGATATCCTTTCTAGAATGGGGGATAACCAACAAATTCACACTTAATAGATCTGAGATCGAGTTTATCTCTCATTTGAGAGTGAATATGCACATAACAAATACATCCAAATACCCTAGGTTGCTAAGTAGTTAATAGCGCGCTATAGCGTATTAGCGGCCAGAGAACCGTTATATCGTTGGAAGATTAGCGGGCGACCTTCTTGGCCGCTAATAGTGACGCTATGACTGCTATATCGGTCCGCTATATCAAGAATAGCGTACAAGATGGTTTATCAATTTTTATTTTGTTATATTTTGACTTGATTTACTTACACACGTTGATAAATACTTATTTTGTCGTTTGTTTATTTGTATAATGGTTTATCATAATAGCTAAAAGATGTATTTTCAAAATAATAATATGTATATCTCATCATGTATTTTACCAGTCGAAGCTATGTTAGTGTCCTATAAAGGGATACATATGGTGTCTCTTGGAGACGTGAAAAGTCATTTGAGTAAACATGTTAGCTTATTTTGTTATATTTTGACTTGATTTACTTCCACGGGTTGATAAATGCTTATTTTGTTGTCTGCTTATTTGTATAATAGTTTATCATAATAGCTAAAAGATATTTTAAAAATAATAATGTATATCTCATCAAGCATTGTACCTGTCGAAGCTATGTTAGTGTCCTACAAAGGGATACATATGGTGACTCTTAGAGATGTGAAAAATCATTCGAGTAAACATGTTAAATGAATAAAATGGTCATAACAAAACCTCTACGTGGGGAGGTAGTATGCCAAATTGAAGTATGAGATCTTAGCCTTAATTTAAAAAGCATTGTTTATAAACCCTTACATGCAAAAATAGCGTGTAGAAGTTTATCATAGTGTTTGTTCTGATTATGTCGAAGAGCTGACCTCTTTCTTTTGTAAGACTAGTAAGAGTTCTTTTGCAGGCAATTGTCATTAGTGTCCTTTGTATCCATACTTGATCCGATAAGTATAATATATATTAGTTTCTTTTACTTATTTTACCTAATGTATAGAATAATTTGGTTACATTTATGTTTTTGTTTTAAATATAAGTTTAACAATTCAATATGCATATGCTACGTGAAATTTATTGTTTGTCTTCTTAAATTTATTTATTTAGTTTGATAAAGTAGTAGTTATGTGTTTCTTGATATTTCTTAGAAATGAGTAATCCATTATATATATATATATATAATTATTTAATCATAAATGAAAGTGTACCGCTAAATCCGCTATATCCCCTCTACCGCTAACAGCCCGCTAACCGCTATTGATAACATAGCTAGGTTGAACATGAAAGGCTTTGTTAGTAGGATGAAGCATCATAAAGGGAGATTTACCATCTAAAAAAGCATATAGGGCTCTATGAAGCAAGTATACTAATTGAAATTGATTTTCAGCTAACTTATGAAATGGAGGAAATAAGGATTTTACCTCATTCTTTGACTTCATCAAATAAATCACTATAAATCTTGAGTAATTATCAATAAAAATGATAAAGTAGTGGTGACAAATAATAACCAAAGTAGATCAAGGACCCCATACATCATAATAATCTATTTCAAATGGTTTCATTGCTCTATAGTCACTTCCATGAAAGGAATTTCTAACATGTTTAGCATGCTGATAAACATCACATTCAAGATTAACTTTTCTTAGATTCCTACGTATATCAGGTACGAGTAAACTTTTGGGAAGTCTACATGTTGCACTCAGTCAAACCCACCTAGTGTAATAAAAGGTTTGTTTAAGGTGAGCTATGGTTTAAGTTCACAAATAAAATTTGCGTGTCTACAAAGCTTTCTGAAGTGGGCGCCAAGATTCTTTCGAATCGGGTTTATGTAATTATAGTCATTTGTCCCAAAGTCACGTGATGTGCTCCAAGTTATACAATGATTTTTGTACAATAATGTGATGCTCCCAGTTATTAATGTGTCTCCTAACCCATTTATCATGTGCTTGTAGGTGAGATCGAAGGGTAGCTCTCTACTGGGTCTAGCCTTGGAATTCCTTTCTATCTCCAATAACAGGAGCTTGGTACTCCTTGCACCTGAAGAAAAACCATTCCCTAACGAAGCTGAAACTACTTTCAGACTCCATGGTGCAGTTGAATCGCCAAGAACATTTGACAGGATTGAACCACTTAAGGTCAGAAATGTAGAGACCCGAGATAAGACTATGTCTGGTTGGACCTTCTGTGAGTGTAGCATTCAAATGGCTGGGCAGATCTTGGGGAACATATATGCTGTTTCGTACAACGGAATATCTGCTGTAGACTCAGAGAAACATGTGGATGGAGATTTCACATCGTCCAACTCAACAAATTATCATGCGTCACTCGGTTATATTAGCATTCGAACTTCAGGAAGGGATATGATCTTTCCTCCTCCTACCGCATGGGTGTTCGAGAGTCAAGATGCCTCCTTATCTTCTAGTGAAGGAACGAAAAGGCTAAGTGTCAAGCTTGTTTGGAGACTTAGAGGCGCAAGTTCAGGGGGAATGCCAGCTTATCCAAAGTATAATATTTACGTCAGAGGTGCAATGGGTGGACAAAGTCATGATGGTATTATCATGAAAGAAAAATATCTTGGTGTAGCTAGAGATGAAGCATTCTATGTGTCCTCGTTAGCAGTTGAACCAAATATTAGGTATTTGGAATTCATTCTTCAAGTGTGTGCTGCTGATGGTGCTGTTCAGAAACTTACCGATGGTCCAGTGCTGCGGTTGGCTATTCCTCTTTAAATTATGAGGTTCTTGAATAATCTGAGTGCCTTATGCCATTAAAACTTAAATCAAATGCAATATTGTGACATTAAGTGAATGTACTTTCCGATCATGCTATGTTTCCTGTGTCCAAGCCATAGTTTTAAATAATCTTGGAACTCTTTACAGGCTGTTGAGCCAACACGCGTGTTTCTGATGTTCATGATTAAGCATGAACGCAATATGTATTGTACTATTATGCTATTGTTGACTTTAAATGATTGATTCGAATTAGCATTTTCCTTCCTTTAGAAGCTGAAGTTTTTGCCTTCTTAAAAAATTTCACTTGTTTCACTTAAGGTGTGATTGAATTCAATCAATGAGGGATTGGAATAAATTTCATTTTGGTTCCTTATAACTGCACGGATTTGCATGTGGCCTGAGATCCCAATTTCAAATAATTCCAGAAAACACACTTATATTTTTAACTAAAAATCAAATTCTAGGATTTTTTCACTCTTTGACCATCTGCTTCGACCTTCACAGGTTGATTCCCTCTCAATTGTTCGCCTTCTTCCCAATAGCACTTTGTGATAATTGTAGCTGAGATCTAGTTGCAGCCAATTTCACCATCTGGTAGCTGTAAATGAATGGCGCATAAGAGACCAAAATCCCTAGGTGATGGATTCATGGACTCCAGCAGAAAGCGACATTTTTCTGGTACGGTGCCTCTGTAAACTCCTGTTATATACGAGACTCCAAAAGCTCCAGGTGGGGATAGCAGGCAGCTGGGCTTCACCTCTCTCTCTCTCTCTCTCTCTCTCTCTATGTTACCGAGAAGGCATTGACCATGGAATGAATTTGAACGCTCCGTTCCATCTAATGAACGTTCAAAACCTTCATTTCCTCTATTCCTCGGTAAACTTTCCAGTCTCTAAATTTTGGCATATTAACTCTTCAACTAGCATATTCCACTAGTTGATCTTGTCTTAGGTGTTCTTCTAAGGGCGTTGTTATATGCACACACTCCATACTATCTACAGACCCCTTCTTAGTATTCGCAAAAGTACTCTTGTTTTCTTTTCTTTCTCCTGCTCCTCTCTCTCTCTCATTGTGTTTGTCGTCTGTTGTCCTCTGTGAAGTTCACTGGGTTGCCTTTTCTCATTGTTTGCCTCCCACTTCCTGTCTGATGGCATCTCTTGCTCGTGTTATCAAACTTGCCGCTCTTCTTGCCAATGAAAGTGGGCGTCACTTCCCGTCATGCTCTCCCACCTTCTCTCTCTATCACTTAGTCTCCCTCTCTTCTCTCGATATCAGGGAGGACACATCTTAGCCTGGCAGGAGATGCAAAGCAGGTTGCATATGCGTCGCTGGCTTCATGCGATGACCCAACATCGAGTGATTATGGATATACGTGGTGTAGCAAACGATGTACTTATTGATTATGGATATATAATCAATAATGGTTATTGCAATGTATTTATTGACTATGAGAGTGGAGTTAATTATTTACCCATACTTGAGATACATAAGCTTTTTGTAGTCGTGATAAACTAATTCATTATTACAAGAGACAGGGATATTGAAAGGAAATATCAATATTGTCATTGTAATCATTCCATACAGAAGTATGAAAAAGATAAGTATGAATTGGATGTGAAAAGGTGGTAAATATAAATGCACTAAACAAATTGATGCTATAGGTGATGGACTGATACGAAAAAGGTGAAATACCCTTTTTACTAATATGAGAGGGTGAAGTTGATAGGATGTGAACATTGATTGAGTCATAGGCACCCCAGGCTGTCATGTAGGTCCGCCACTGCCTCCCACCTCCCAAGATCCCAGGAAGGGATTTGATGGCAGCTACAACTATGGTTTTGAACAGAGAGATGATAGACTGGTGCTCGGGTTTTCAGCGAGATGAAAGGTCGACTAGGAAGGATTTTGAGCAGCTGGTTCAATTGGTGGGATTCATTGCTGGTTGGAGACAGAGTAAAGAGCCCTGGATTGTGTAGATTCTGGTAGTGTCCGTTGCAACAAAGTGGTTATCAGCAAGGTTCGCCGCCAAAGTGAGTGGTGTGACTTATTCTAGCAGGGGTAAGCTTTGGCTGGGGACCGGCTGGTTGGGATGCTCAAAAAAACAAATAGGAGGTGGGTTGTGGCTAATAACTGTATGCTCAAACGGAAATACCGGTAAAGTATGCAGTTTCAGCATATATGGAGGAGAGTCCAGCCACCAGAGGTGGTTGCTTGTGTGGTTCTTGGTTGAGGGTGCAGGTTGATTTCGGTGAAGAGTGATGAACGAAGAGATGCCTCTGGAAACGAAGAGTAGCTGAGAGGGATTAGGTAGTTGTGAACTATTGTAATAACTTGGTCGATGGGTGGTTCGCTGGGTGTTGTGAAGACAGAAATAGGAGATGATGAAGCAGCTTGACGGCAGAGTTCAACAGCAGGTTGGAAGCGCTCATGATTGTAATAAAATTTTTGAGAGAGAGAGAGACGATATATTTCCAAGCATAATCTAAGACGTGTTTACAGTTTGACTAGTGCCTTATTATAAAATTTAATAACTTGGAAACTTCAAAGAATCTTATCGACACTGAGAATAGTTTATTCCTTATCCTTTTCGATACAAGCATATCTTCACAGAGTCCTTTTCTAATTAGGAACTTATTTTTCCATGTGCATTTGAGATTGATTTGTTCATATTGTTAGACTCCTAGACTTGGTCTCTTGTTTAGATAAGTCTTATTTGAATTGGACTTCCGATCTCAAATGTAACCAATGATACTGAATGCGGATTTGGATATGGCTTGGATCTTGAGGTTTTCAAATTTAATCTAAATCTTGAAGTAAGATCTAGGTCAAAGCATATTGTCCACAAAACCACATGTATTTGTAGTATTGCAATTTATGCTTGTTTCATTAAATTTGAACTGTAAAATCCATTCCAATATTTCGATATGTGATCTCATTTATTGAATTTCTCTTTAAAAATAAATCTTCATAACCTAATTCACTTCTTGAATCCAAGTAGCTTTGCGCTCCTCAGATGTGGATGAACTACATTAGAATCGGTTGTGTGAGATGATGCACTTCGATATGTGCAGATTCTGAAAAACATATCAGCACCGTAATTCGCATTTTTATGGGTATTCGGTTTGATTTTGTGGAACTACCCTGAGGACGATAGCGCAGCAGTTGATCTAAGTTATGATAAGCTAGGCTATTCCAAACTAAGAAACTACTTGAGTAGAAAATAAATTCTTCCTCAATTAGGAAAAGAAAGTAAAATTGTTTGATGTGTAGATTCTCTCTCTCCATGCACACACACACACACATATATGTGTGTGTGTGTGTATAACCAAACTGGAAAATGCTTCCCCATTGAGATCAGTGGTTTCATCTATGAGTGATTAAGTTCACTTGCCAAAATCAGGGATGCACCCACTTATAGTGAACTGTAAGCATTAACGTATACCATATGAATATAATGTTTGTATATAGGTAAAGATCAAAATATCTAGACTGATGCGGATTCATTTTCATAGAAGAGGTTGCCAGTGGCAGCTATTTCTTCTATCTTCACTTACACCCCTTGAGATATTCAAAGGAAAGCATCATGCATCCATCGAAGGCCTAACTGTTCCTACTTGATTGTTTACTCAAGAGAAACCGCAATAAACAAGGTAGGGCACGCCCAATAACATTTTCAAATTAAAAGCATTTTGCGATAAAGCCTGTCATTTGTAAATCTAATCCAAATAATTGAAAATGTTCAAGTAGTTCTCCCCAAGGTTGTGGCCAATATTATAATCGCCACTTTCAAGTTTCATGTACGAGTGATTAAGTTGATTTCCCAAAAGCATGGATCACAAGTAGGTCTACTTGATCCACTGGTAATGAATTGAATATAATATTTGCAAATCAACGTGATATTGAACCAACATTTTATTAATAATAAATTAGGCTTAAAACATCTGCACTCTATGAAACTCTCATAGAAGAGGCCGCCAGTCCCGAATATTAATTTCTTATAAAAAAAATTTACATGAAGCATCTGCATATGTCCGAGTTTCAGAGAACGCAGAACCGCCGAGGCAGTGAAGAACTCGGGGAAATAACGTGTACCAAATTAAGGTTCCAAAACAATAGAGGAAAGGTCAAAGAAAGTTTAAGAGGAAGGAATCTTTCTGTGTGTGTGTGTGCATGTAGTGTGGGTCTAGGATTTTCTAAAGATCCCGATGAAAATTTTCCGTTTTTAGGTTGGAGGATTAAATTGTCGCTTCGCCTGGCCGCGAGGAATTGGCATCAACATCCGATTTTGCTTTATGAAACCCATTATTTCCACTTTTATTCTTCTTCCCTCTGCATTCCCCGGATGATTGCTGCTTTTTTAGAAGCAAAACCAAGGAGGCGTTCCTTTTTGTTTTCATTTTGTTTGATTATTGGATTCCTATGGACCTGATTCCTGTTCTCTTTTGTTATTTTCTTTCGATCTTTCAACGATTTTATTCGGTATATCTTGTTACAAATTTTTAGTGTTTAACAAATCCAAATGTATCATGAATGATTTATTATAAAATCTTACACCAATCGATCGTGGAATCCTTTGTTACGAGATTGATTTTTTCATTCCCGTTGCTTTGGGATCCGCCCCTGGGATTGCCGAGACAATCCTCAATCTTAAGCTTCGCGGTCACACGCAACGACGATTGTGGTTCCTCTTCTCCCCGCTGTTACTTCCTAGGAGATTCAATGTCTGCATTAGAGGTAGCAGCCGTCGACCCAAACAGAAAGAAGCCTTCTACAGACTGCCAGTCTGGGTGGTCACTCTCATACCAGGCGAGAATCCACGCCTCCATGAAGTGAAACCCTAGGCGAGCTACATGCCCCTCTCCAGTAAGGACTCCTATGCATGCCATCTTTGCGATCTACTGGCAAACGATTCTTAGGAAAAGCATGTTCAAGCTGTCTCTCATTTGTTATGGTCTCTCCCAAGTAAACATCAAATAGGAACAATTAGGCCTTTAAGTTAAATCGAAACCCTCCGCTGTCTCATACTGGTTCGAATCTTATCTGAAAAAAAGAAAAAAGAAAGAAGAAAAAAAGAGGAAAAAAAGGGACCGATTCGAAGAGGGTTTGTGTGATTTGGTGGGGTATTTCGTTGATTGGAAGTATTTTTGGTCGTTTATTTGATGTATTGATTTTATTTTCAGTTGAAATCAAAACAAAAAATGATGTAAAATTCTCGACTTTAAACGCGGTACAATACTATGTCTTGAGTTTGAAAACTTGTCGTCATTTTTTTGTTATTTTTTTTATGTTGCTTGATTTTCTTTTTCTTTTTGTGTTCATGATTCTTGTTGTTGTTCTTTTTCTTATCATCGATTTCATTTTTTTATTGTTGATTCTGCTTTTTTTCTTGTTCTTTTTTCTTCGACGAAATTCACAAATATATGTTATTGCGAAAAAGGCAACAATAATAAAAATGAATGAAACATCATTTGCCAAAGTAAAGAGATTGTTGGAATTAGATGACAAAGGAGACAAAATGCTAGAATCGGGTGTGAGAGAAAAGAAAGTGATGGGGTTCCTACATTTCTAGAGAGAGTAAAGATATCATCGGAATTACAATATTTTTGGAAAAAAAGAGTGTTTGGATAGTAAAAAGATTGTGCAAACAGTAATCCTCAAAGGAAATCTTAGTATTCATTACACACTCTTTTACCAACATATACAACTATTTTAATTAATTCCCAAAATACCACTATTGCAGATTATCTTTCTTCACTTTCACTGTCACATTGTGGTTCTCACATTTTTCGAGTTGGCTACTTCTCTCCTCCCACCTATGATCTCTTTAGATGTCACCCTCTCTCAATCCTTTCTTCATCTCTCTCGAACTTGTTATCTTCAAAAGTTTTCGATTTCTTTGTTAAACTTTTAATCTTTTCTTGACCTCTATCTATCTTCTCTCGGTCTCACAACCACTCTCTTTTGAACTCATTTCATCTCTTCTTGTATTTACTAAATTATCCTTTAATGTATATTATATGATGTCAAAAAGCACAATTAAAAGTGCTCATTATATTGATAGTAGTGTTTATTATAGTATATATTTTGGGTTTATGATGAATTATGATATTGGATTTGATTGTAATAGATTGAAAAATCCATTTGTTGGCTATGTAGGTGAGAGGAATGTAATGATGCATTATTGATTTAGAGGGCAATGCACTTGATTGTTTGTTTGTGTTTATGGCAAATGCATTGTTTCACAATTAAAATTATCTGATTCAATAAAGATGTTGAGAGGTGGTACAATACTGTTATTATTATTCTTTGTTTAAAAATAATGATTGTAATGAGCAACCTATAACTTGAGTATGAAAGAAGCGGTAAAGATAAAAGCAATGAGAAATTTGATGTTAAAAGTAGTTAGTGAATTAATGTAAAAATGTGAAATGCCAACATTATTTACCGGAAGGATTAGAGCTAATGTTTAATGAAGATTGAATGTGGTTAATAAGATGCATAGTCACTCTCTAAGTTTGTATCTTGAAGGTCATGTATTTATAGGCAGATCATGTGACTCCCAATATGGTTAAAAAAAGGAGATTAGCACATTGCAAGCTCAAGTATATTTTTGTCTATTAAAGCAGCTTGATGAGTTGAATGTTAGTATGACAAGGTATATTTATAATACGAGAAAAAAAATCTGGAAGGAGAAAATGCATGCTTGAATTGTTCTTGAGCAATTGTTACATGAATTAGATTGTTATCATACATGACATTGGAGGATAAAAACCAGGAATATTATCTACGATATTGTATTTGCATATCCTTATTTTGTTCAATTGTTATATGCATTTCTAAAGGTATTAGAGTTTTATTTCATATATAAGGTGAATAAGTATAGGATACTACTATGTTGCATCTGCTTTACTATTCACATACACATTTTTTGAAAATACCAAAAATACTAGAGTACCATCCCTCTCCTTTCTCTCTCCTACAAGTGCACACCCTATCGTACGATCTTGGCTTCGTTTTCAATAGCTTTCAATAACCTTTTGTAGCTTTCAGCAATCGTAAAGAGTCTCATCTTCACTCGTTTATGGCACTGCTAACAAATATTTGACTTCTCTAAAGAAAAGCAATTGAATTGAATAGTCAACTAACTCTTAGAAGAATCAAGATCATTTCTCACCAAATAAGAGAAGGAAAGAGAAGAAAATCTACTGCATTTGAAGTTGGATTGTTGGTTAGATAAAAAGAATGAGTATCGTAAGTCTCTCTTTAACCTTACTCTTCCTCATCTTCTACTTCATTTGGTTATTAGAGTTGGGGTGGAGATATGGCAAAGCCGCATCTCACTAAGGGATAGAGTGGGAAAGCTATGGGAAACCATCTAGGGAGAGATTACTTTCTACATCTCCCCTTCAAAGGGGATGCTGCAATGTCGTGTCTATATCTCAACTCCTAGTATATTATAGTCGTCACGTCGATTATATCATATACATAGAAAAAACCAAAATATAGTTGAACCCACAAACATACCTCTTGAAAACACGAAATACCTCTTTGAATCAAGTGCTCAAGCGACTTATTCTTGTATTTCTTCTTTTGTAGGAGAAGACAATAGATGGTTTGTTTATAGGACATTTGGCTTCGTGAGAAGGCAACAACAATGGGATATGGCAGGGTCGACGGAAACAAGAGCAGACGAGAGGAGGATTCAACAAAGGAGACAGAGCAATCACAAATGAGTTTGGGTATAATGCAGAAATTTTTGAAAATGAGTAGAGGTACTTTTTGACATCATAAAAGGGTGTATATAGTAATTTAGGATATGGCAATAGCAATTATGTAAGTATAAGATATATTTTCTTTGAGATTTATATTAATTAATAAAAATTATACTTTAGTATCTAATGATATAAGATGACTTTTCTTGAGGTTGTGAAATTTACCTCAACTAAGAATAACTTTTTATGTGTTGTTTGGTTTTATAAGTGAAAAAGAATGATAATTAGGTGTGAGTGTTGAGATGTATTGTTGAGTTGTTTATCTCAAACAAATTCTCTAATACAATTTGGAATGATCCTCATCTAACAATAATGTATCCAAATTTTGATTTTTTAGAACCTTAACTCACAATAATCTTCTTGAAAGGGAGAAATAAATTGGAAATAGCTTTTTTGGACTTACCTCCAATCACTCCAAATGTGTATGGGCCCATATCAGTTCTTTCCACAAAGAGTCTTTGTCCTATTGGACAAGAGTCAATCTTTGTGCTAGTGATTCATTTGGCTTATTTATGTTGAGATACAACCCAAATAGGAATAATAACAAATCAAGCAAGAAATATCATAAAAATAATGTAAGGCGGTGTCAACATCACCATGAGCTGCCGCCCCCTCTCTCTTATTCCATTCACTTGAAAAACACGGTACACTTAGGGTATTACTTATACTAGTTTATAACTTAAAAGACTTAAATGCTCCTAATTAGTAAAACTAATAACACTTAGCCCCAATGGATCAGAATCTTATCCATTGGAATCCGTATGATCCAAATACAAGAAATAAATTCAGAAACATAAATCAAAGATAATCTCCAACAATTCAAACTTGACATTTCTGCACACTTAAAAAAGAATGAACTTTGAGAGAGAATTTCTTGCTTGTTAAGGTAAGGACACCAGTTGGGTGGATTACTTGGCTAATGAGAATACTAGAAAAGTTTGGGTTATATGGTTTATTGGATAATTAACCAGGTCAACCAGGTCACATAAGATTGGGCGAACTGATCATATATATTATTTTTATGACTAGGTTTCAATAGGTTCACATGAGGATAGAAGGGCCTAACTGCGCGGGGATCACAAAGATTGTTAAATCCTAGATCTCTATTGCAATTCAGTTAACTGGATAAGCAAGGACTTTAATGATGGCCGATTATGCAAACTATGGAAGACAATAGAATAAATAGAATTTGATGACAAGCTGATGTCACCTTTGATATGGGTGAATTTTGAAAATTTCTCTTAGACTGAATAAACAAAAGGTTGATAGCCTAATGTAATATATAATATGTAAAAAGTATAGGAAGAACTTAAAAGAAGCCACAGTGAATATCGATTAACGTGTTTTAAGGTGCAACACCAAAAGATAATTTTCTACACTTGAGTTGAGCGCTGAGTCCTTCAATATGAAAATCTCATATCAGTTGTTCAAATCACGTGATGATGAGCCAGCAATTTACGAGCTTTTCCCCATGGATTCCCTTGAATTATGATGACTTGCCCAATGACCCATAGAAGAAAACCAAGTTGCAGCAACAACTGCACATCACAGCAAGAGAGAGTGCAAATTTCTGATTTCTTTTTCTTTTTTTTCTCCCTTTCAATAATGATAAACACCTTATTTATAGTTATTCTCTGGGTATTTTAGAAAAAACTTGATAAAACATTTTTTATTTTGGAGAAGCAAAACAAAAAAATAAGAAGCTGAAATTTTTGGTATTTGCACGGATTGTGTTTCCTTCTTGAGTCTGTTGTAGATTACAAATAAAAGGTTTCTTGCACATAAAAGGGCCTGTGGAACCAGCTAACCTTGATTTAGTTTGATTTTCTCCCATCGATATACCCTAATGCTCAGATTTTCGTAACTTCGACAATTTCAGAAGAATAGAAAGTGTTGGCTGCTAGAATTTCTTGTTTGATTCAGCCTTTCTATTCACATGATGTTCTGATTGATGCGTAAAATCATGTCATACGATGTTCAGATTTTGGTTGCTTCAACAATTTCATGATGGCTCATATCTACCAACTTACTCAATTGTACAGGGTAGAAGGTGTTTGCAAGCATCATGTGAGTAAATGCCCGCAACACCTCCCATATGAAAGCAGGTATCGCGTTGTCATTGACACATGCCTCCTCCTCATGCATGAAAGCCAAAATAGTTTCGGTTGCCCCTTCTTCAGCCCATCCTCCACCTGAATCGTAGACAAGTGAGCATCCGCCACCATGCAATGCCCCATCCTATTGAATTCGCTTTGCCTAAGTTGCATCCGATGACAAACCGAGGCTGAGTCTCATTCGCCAACTTGAGACTTATGAAGTATGAGGCTACCGTTGTCTTTGCCTTGATTAGGAAATCACATCCTAGAATCATGGTGAAGTCATCAAAATACATGATGATCGAATTCATCACGTAGCTCGAGCATCCAACGTGATGTTTGATTGCCATTGCCATCCTCCCCATCTTGCCTATGGCAGCATTCAAGTCTTCATCCCCTTATCTGAAACCACAAGGCATAACCTCAACTCTTGCATGCAATTCGTTATCACAATCAAGTGAGTCACATTGCTACCCGCCATTGCTTGCACTAGGTGGTCACCAACCATCACCTCGACATGCATGGTACCTCGTTGATGAGGCTTTCTCTAAGAACATTGCATTGAGAAGTTGAAGGGTGAAGCACGTGCATCCATGCTCAGTCTAGGTGCATTCTCAACAAGAAGGACAATGCACTTCTCCTTCTTTAGGTACTCTGTGTGGCCCATCACACATATAACATCGATCTAAGGTGGCTAATGGTTTGTCTGTGTGTTGCTGTTGTTGTCTTGGGGCCAGCTTGCCATGATACTCTACAGCCTGACCTTGCTACTGCTATGCAGGTGTCCATCATATCCCAGACTATTGCCTTAGCATGACCATCTCTTGCCTGAATGATCTATGAACCTGCTATTTGATCTAGCACCTGAACTTCCAAATGAGTTGGCTCTGTGTGGGACTGAGCCATCCTTCTTCCCCCTCTCTTATGAGATTGTCATAGAATGATGCACACCTCTCGATTACTGCTTATGCATCTCTATCTATGTCCAGGGTACAATCGTTATAGTGCCTCTACGATTGTCATAGTGTGATTCATGTACACAAACTAAAAAAGCTTGCCCTTATTAGACATCGTATATATGAAGTAGAGCTATATTGAAACAATGAACGTACTTACACATGTTACTGTTGCATCAACGGCTCACGAGCTTTCAGATATGTAAAGGTCGACAAGATCTGTAAATATAACTCATACAATTAGGGCAAGGTCAAAACAGCCGGTTTATTTTGGTCATCTCTAACTTGCTGCTTTGTGCGCCACCATAGCTTCACATTACCAAAGAGAAACAATTAAGCTACGATCTACCTCCGCCTAAGGTGCCTTCATAACCTGTTAATATGTCAACTCTTCGATGCTTGATTAACTACTAGCCGCGTGCCCCATAGATGACAAACTCCCGAGGAAGGAAAGCCTCCTCGTAGGAACTGCAAAGACTTGACTACCAGTAAATAAGGGAACCTTCAATTACTGTTCAAGATTCCTCTCAATTCTGTGACATCACCAACTTCAACTCGGCAAGAAAGAAACCTTAGTGGCAGATCATGAATTGAGGGGGAAGGGAAGAAGACCAGCAATTCCTTCCCCTTTTGGCTGGCGATGGTAATGGGAAAACACGAAGCAAGAAGGTATTGGTTCCCGTAACAACTCTAGTTGGTAGGAATCAATTGGAATATCGAACCAAGGTCTCCGTTCCAGTAAGATGCCACTGAGGCAAGTGGCCATAGAACTCCCCCGATTGGTTGCTATGGAGTTCGCTGGGAAACTGAAAGAAATATGTGAGTTTTCCAGCAACATGTTCTTTTGCGAACAACGATCATTCACTGGCTAATCAAATGTCGGAATCTCCACAATCCTTTCTGTTCTTCATCTATGAACAGCCATAGAGGAATTACGATCTTTAACAGCGAGTAAATCTCCCGTGAACGACGGCATACACATCCTCGACGCCAAAGACAGATCGATCATTGTTTTTGGCACCGGGCAAGCATTAGGATCGGCAACAATTGATCTGCTCTGATTTGAAAATCAATAGTAAAGGGTGGATTAGGCCGATTGGGTCTCGCTATCTTTCAGGAATCGTCTTTTTGTATCACGGCCCACAAGCCCGAGAACTTACAGCTCTCTCTTACCGGCGACCCCCGCAAGTCTGAACACCAACCAAACCACGCTCGACTCTTAATCAAAGCGTCATCCATATCTCCCTCCAGGCTCCACAATCCTGGTCTGGTAGTTTTCACACAGACCCAGACAAGTCCATGGCAAACAGGAACCAAAGTTCGATCTTGTTTTGGCAGCTGGCTATGCCATCAGTATCTGTTGATCTTCGATAGCCGTAAAACAATATGACACACGACAAATCACGGTAACTTGGCTGTGATACCGAACAGTCACTTAATAGCTATCAAACAACGAACTTTTTGTGTGCGGAAGCAAATAAAATCAACCTTTCTGCAATGGCATTGATCCTCTCAATCGGCGAGCTTGTTAATGCAATAATCAATATATTGAAAATAAAATACGACCACATTAGATCCATAATACCAAACCAACACGACAACCCAGAAGACGATCTAAGACGCGACGTGACCCACACTCCGGTGATGTTGACTGCTTGAGCCTACGCCTCCGCTTGACGGACCTCGGTACCCTTCCCGTGACACAACCCAAAGACAACGAGTTGTCATCCACCAACTTTCGTGTGCCACGTTGCCGGATCTTGCCAGTGCAAAAGGTGCGGCACGCTGTGGAACTCATCACCCCTAAAACGGCGTTGTGTCTTCCGGTGGACGACTAAGCCCGGCCGTTACAGCGTCTTTTCAAATACGAGGAGTGACGATGGCGATATTCCGATCCCGCGGAAATGGCAAATGCGGTCTGTGTAGATGAGCAACTCTCCCTCATCCTCTCTCGGCTGTCTCTCCGAAGGTTTCCTCTTTCTCTCTCTCTCCCTCTCTCAGTATCATACAAGTCATATCGCAAGATACGAGCTTGTATCTCCCATATCGTGCTCTATTTTTATAAAAATCAGTTCCTTCCTTGTGTGGCACATGTAAGAATTGATCTTATCTTTTCTCTTTTGGAAGAGAGACTTCTTGCCTTAAAGGTGACCTCCTAAAGAATAATAAAGGCTCATAAGAATAAGAAGTTTCTAAGAAAAGACAATTTTCCTTTTTTTTGTTTTTTTAATTTTTAAAATATTTTTTTACGATACGATCCGATACACCTATCTCATAAGAAAAATGATACGCAACAAACAACACTGCAAATGGTTGATTACCTTCATTTCAATATTGCTTGTTTTCTTTCATATCAACCAGTTAGCTAGGAATCTGATTAATGTTCTACACATTCATAAAAGTTAAGACACATCATTCAAGTGGTCCACTGTCCAGAACTCCATAGATTTCCAAAGATTATCTCAAATGCTAAATTTGGCTGGAACACATGGGAACCATTTAAGCATTTGAATTATTTATAGTAAATACTTGTGTTCCTTATGAGATTCATTTTGCATATAAGATACTTGTTGTATAGTTATATGTTTCCAGTCTTAACTTGAATCACACCCTCATCACACTTTCCTAAGAGTGAAACAAAGTGAACATGTCTTCTTTAGAAGATCGGGAGCTCTTTGTAAAGCTAGTTCTGCAAACTGGAGCAAAGCTAAATTGGATTTTTGCTAAATTAGATGCATCTGCAGTAATTTTCTCATGTGCAGTGGATTTTGCTGCGTCTGACACTTGTACCTGTACCAAGATAATTATTCATGTACTATGCGGCATTATAATGCAGTTTTCCATTCTTTCTTGATATCAGAAGTGTTTAGCATTGAGATATGAGGCTCTACTTCTGCGAGAAGATGCCAGTGGCAAACTTCCATGGTTGAAATCGATGTATGATGAGTGGCTCACACTTGCTCAAGATTCACTTGACAATGCATTCTATTCCATCGCAATCAAGGTATCGCTTTCCATTTGCTTCATTCTCTTCAGACCTGAAGGTAGTCTTTCACTGACCTGCAAGTGGAAACTTGAAACTCCGTCCTTTCTTAATCTACACAAGGCTTAATCAGGTTAGTTTCTCCATGATAGTATGCATTTTTTGCTTTTCTCTTAGCAGACTGATGCACCATGATTGATGGTAGCTTAGGTATCCACTCTCTTCAAGATCCAACAAGCATGTTGAATTTTTCGGTTATGTGACCCCATATCATGATTCTCTCAGTTTTAGTTTTGTATCTAACAACAACAAACAACAACAACTAAGCCTTTTCCCATACTAGACGGGGTCGGCTACATGGATTCTTTGTTTCCACAGATCCCTATCGTGTGCCATGTTAGCAGTTAACTCCCTATAAGCTAGATCATTCTTTATTGTTTCTTTCCAACACTTTTGTGGTCGTCCTCTACCTCTTTTAAAGCTTTCCAAATTTAGTTTCTCTAGCCTTCTTAGAGGTTCTTCTTTTGATCTTCGTTCTATATGTCCAAACCATCTTAAACGATGTTCTCTCATTTTATGTGCCTGTTAGTTTCTGTATCTAACAGGCTGTTTTATTTGAAGCATTCATTTGAGAAAAAAATATTTCATATAGAGTACGACCGAATTGCATTTTTCAGCTAGTGACTCGTTTCTGGTATTAAATTTAAAAAAAAGGCTGAACAGGTGAGCTGAAAACCATGTTGCGAAAAATGTATTATTTAAATTTGAGGCTATTTTTAAAAAAAACTTAGTTTACTAGTTTCTTGAACTGACCATTAGCATCATAGAATGAAGATTTCAAGGTGAAACTCATTAGTTATCTGAAATCTGAATAGAAACTTGTCATCTTTTAATTTGGAAGATTGCATTTTACTTGGACAATCTATGATTTGGACTCTTTTGTTGCTTGGCACAACCATTTGCTGATATTCATGACAAATGCATGACCATAAAGTCTTCGGCTTGGTAAAGTGCAGCCACATTGTAGCCATTTGACAGGTTGTTGGAATTCGTGAGTAGCGTAGCGAAAGATCAAACATAACAAAGAGTAAGAACATTAAAGAGGAAAAATGGAGATCGGAGGAGGGGGCAAACCTTTAATGGAGGCCGTCCCCCCTCTCTTTCTCTCTTTCTTAATATCAATCTCTTAACCCTAATACAAAACATCCAACCCTTATATAATGGGTTGTAAATCATAAAATGATAAAAATGCTCTTAGTACTATGGGTAATTACACTAATACCCTACGTGCACTGATGATCTCTATGAGACTTCTTTAAATCAAGTTGAATAATCAAGAACATATGTGTAGCACACAACCCTTTTATGGGTGTTGGTTGCTCCCTCTCTCTTACTTCTTCTCCATAAAGTGATTAGGCAACTGCACTTCAAAAAACATATTTTTTTTACTCTTGAGAAAGCTGACCTTTTATGGTAGGAGGTACTATCTCCACCATACACACTTCACACGACTTTTTCTACACCCCTTCACATGGTGATTGTTGCCGGTGTGTTAGTTGAGTGTCTTCTCTCTACCACTCAAATAGTAGATTACACACTTCTGCTCATACCAGTTGGTTTGTGCTCCTTCACATGGTGATTATAGCTGTTTTTCCAGCCTTCCTAGCTGTTTACTTCAGCAACTCAAGGTCTTAATCTTTATGCTTTTTAGTGATACTGCCATATTCCATAAGAAATAATGCATCTGCATTTTCTCTGAATTGATTTTCAACATATGTGGTGACAAGAAAACTGTTTTTCTGCACTCTGTCTTTTTCTTATATGCAGGTGAAAAAAGGATAGAAGCCAGGGTTTGGTATCACCTCTTGTTCCCATCGCCATAACAATCCAAGAGATACAGTGGTAGATGATAGTTTTAGGGTTCTGCCCTGGGGAGTGTTATGTCCAGCACAATTTGTGTTGGACTTGTAGTAGAATATACTTTAAAGTAATTAGAGTTTTATTGTTGTCTAAATATTAGATTAAGGTCATTTTTGGCAAAGGAAGTCAGGACTAGGAGTATCTAGCTAGATCCAGTTTGGGCATTTCATCAACTTTGAAGCCGTTCAAACTCTTATTTGCATGTGATTTATGCCACGTATTAATATTATATTTATGCTTCAATCGGTATTAAATGAGATGACTCTATATGTACTATTGTTTCTTGAGATGGATTTTAATGTAGATCTGTGTTTCAACTAAGATTGGAGGTATGCTTTTCTCAGTAGGAGCGTGATTTTGCGTTATTTTTAATGTATATGTTTTATATGATTTGCTACTTCTTAAATAACAATGAGTTGCTTATAATACTTGCTGAAATATATTTGTAAGTGTGTATATTTGATTAGAGTGCCGACCCCGTCTAGCATGGGAAAAGGCTTAGTTGTTGTTGTTGTTAGTTGTTGTTGTATATTTGATTAGAGTCATGCCTGTGTATAATGTTGGTTATGCCAATTTTATTATGATGATAAAGATGAATGTGTTTTTTATGAAATTGTTTTTCTTGGAACATATTATTTTTAAGTTGTATGTGAGGTTGTGTTACGATGGTAAAGACGAATGTGTTCTCTTATAATATTGTTTTCCTTGGGACATATTATTGTATGAGATCTGTTATGATGATAAAGATGAATGTATTTTCTTATATTGTTTTTATTGGGACATTGTGAATGTTATTTTGAAGTAGTATGTGTGATATAATTGATGAAAATGAATAATTAAGATGACTGGAAGCTTAATTGTGTAAAAGTTAGTCCTATTGTGGATATTTATACTTTTGTTCTCTAATGATTTAGTTCTGATATAATGTGATGGCTTCACTTTCGACCAAGAGAAGGGTGGACTCTTGGGCACAATGGCGATGTGCATGGATGGGATTATGGATTGGTTGTGTGTATGTGGACGACACTATGTACCCAAAGCTGTTGTAGGTTTTGAATGATTTGTCATTATTAGCATTGTATAGATCATAATTATTTAAACTAAATAATGAGATGTGTTGTGTGTTTTTATAAATGATTGGAAGTGGATGTGCGTGTATGAGCTTGCTTAGTGGTTTGTTATTGATGGTTTTATTTTCGTTGCTCTAATAATTGGTGATTATGCATTGTTATTTCAAATTTGCATGTTTTTAAGTACCTAACCCTATTAAGGGTATATTTCCTACCGGATATGTGTTTGTGTGCTTATCTTCTATCATTACCATTTTTACCGTTTAAATTATAGGTTGACGCATGTGAGATCGACTTAGTGAGAAAAGATGATATGTAGCATAGCAACAAAGTCAAAAGTTTAGAAAGATTGTAGTAGTTTATAATTAAGGTGAACGTTAGTAGTTAATATGTAATTTGATAACTTGTAGGTATTTAGTTATAAATTTAATTGGACCTCATTGGTATTGGAAATTTTTGAAGAGCTTCTATTTATGTTTGAATAATCTATAGCGTTTCACACCTCTAGTTCATGGTATCACGTCGGAGAGGCCACCGCGAGGGTTAACCTTGGTGGGGCAGAGAGATCCAGGACAGGACAGTGTAAGAGATGAGCCACAAACAAAGCATGTAAGGGTTGATCATGCTAAAGCATGTAGAGAGGGAGAGAGAGGGAGAGTTCACGTAGAAACCAGCATAAGGGAGAGGAGGCCTTTGTGGAAGGCATTATCGAGGGAGGACGTTGGTGCTGTAGAAATCGGTCACCAGCTCGGTGTTGATTCAGTCCCAAACTCTCTCTCTCTCTCTCTCTGTGTGTGTGTGTGTGAAATGAACAAGTTGAAAGAAATGCAGACGCTGAAGTTTCAGGGAAGTGGATTTTTTTTTAAAAAGGAGATCAATTTTGATCCGTTTGTGGTCTTGTTCTGTAACCAAAGTATATTGGATTGACTTTAAAATCCTGTTTGGCAATGGAATGATTATAAGCTGTTTGGTGAGTATCTAAATAGCTACTGTTACACATTATGAAAATCTTATCATCCAAAACAACTAGATTACTTAAATCTTCCATTTAGAGTTCATTAACTGCCTTCTCTACAGATAAAGTTTAGGTGGCAAGATTTTCAAGATTTAAAGCTTCCTCATTATATGCCTAAAATTGAGAGCTTCAAGGTAAACCTTCTCGCTAGATAGATAGTTCTACAAGTGACTTTCTCAACAATATCGTGGGACAACAAATTCATTGGATCCCAAGCAAAAGAAATACATTACCGCACCTTCTTGTTCGGTAGGTAACTCCTTTAGCTGGAAGGATAAACCACCCGATTGGTGGCCTTCCATGTAAATGAGAGCTATTCCTAATTGGAGCCATCTTTTAACATTTAGAAAAAAAATTCATATTCGCAAGCAGCTGGTGCCATAGTGACGGAATAACCTACAAAACAAGAGCCGACAACTCTGTGGATGCAACCAAATGAGCTGAAAGGTCCGTCTCAACACATTTTTAGGTCAATGCTAGAGAAATGCATGCTACCAATAACTTGCAGATCAGTCTCACTTCACTCAACAAAGGGGTACCATATACTGACTTCACTAAAAAAAAAATTAAGTTTCAAAATGAACAAGTTCTCAAAAATAGAAAATTTTATTTTGAAGACTTGTTTCTCGAATCCATTTGGATGCCTTTCAGACCTAAAATCATAAAATTTTTACAAGCCGAAGCCTGAGATGTGAAGAGTTTGTAACATCTTTCAGATAATAATTCAAAGTTGTATTGTTGCAAAATTAAATCTGAGAAGTGCCTTTGCTCATACACCCGAAACTATTCTGTCACAAAAATACAAAGACTCAAAGATAAGTCTGTATCTCAGTGCTCAGAGTTTCAAATTTAATGAATTTGATCTTAATGGAAAGTTATGGATGTCAGCTTTCTAATGAATCAAAATTAATCAATTTTGGATACCCACAAATAGATTTATGGGATGAAAACTCAGACTCTATTGTAGGAAAACTGATTGGACAGACAATTTATAAAAACTTTTCTGATTTTGCATAATTTTAATTACGATGTTGCACGACCATAAAATTCTTGCAAATTTTATTAGAAGTGGGCCTGTGTGTATAGAAGATATGCAAAGTTTCGAAGCAATTAAAGCAGAGGTTTGGGAATTAAAAATCAAGCAATTCACATATGCAGAAATAATGAAAACTAGATTTCAAGTTATTAGAATCATACATGATGCAAACTCACACGAATTGAAAAGCAACAACCCAACATCATGAATTGAAATTGCTAAAGGAAAATGAATGAAAATATACTTAATAGCTTAAGTATAGAGGGATTAGAGAATATAGAGTGTTTATAGAATATAGAGAGGTAGAATCAATAAATCAAACACATAGAGTGCAAAATCAAATAAAGAAAAATTTCTGCAACATCTACTTCTATTACATCATGGGGGCAGACAAAGCTCCATTAATACAACTCCTTTTGAATTGAATTTGAAAAAGAGATTTAGAATAAATAAAATAGAGCAGCACTTACTGGACTTACACAAAGAAACGTCCTCTAAGGTAGTGGCCGGCCACCCCTTTTCTTAACCCTTTCCCCTCTTGATCAAACATTCACCTCTAAAAAATGTGGCCTACCTTCTACACTCCCCTTTCCCTCTCTAGGCTATTCCCTAGTAGCTCTCACACCTCACAAAGCTCTCAAAGTGTTGGTCTCTCTCTCACTCCTCCAAGATCCCAAGATGGTTCACGTCCCCCCTCCCCCTTAGCCTCAATTTATAGGCCAAGGGGGGGCTCTTCTAGACCCTTCCTTGGGGCTGGTGACCCAAGGGTCCAAACCCAACCCCAAGACCCATCAAATCACGTGGCCTTGGTGGTCCTTTGTGGTCAAATGTGGATCAGCCCCATGTGGGCTGGTTTAGCCTTGAGTCCCATGCCTTGGTCCTAGCCGATTGGACTTGAAGGCACTCGGTTAGGCTTATTTTAAGGCCTTAATCAACCTTGCTTGATGGCTCTTCTTCTATTTGCTTGATTTGTGTTGATATGTGGGCTAGATATACATTTGATAAACCTTTGGAATTAGCCCCTAAGCTCAATCATTTTCAATTTACATAAGCGGCCAATCCTTATCCCAAGGTTGCATTTGATCCAAACGACTCCTTGATTTGAATCAATAACCAACTCGAGCTGCCTTGACATTGGACCATTTAATTTGATTTGTTAAGGAAGATATGCTTTTGACTTGATCCACTCCTTTGCTTCCGGGCTTGAGCTCGATCCTGAAATGAATTGGGCCCTACCTGTTCACCTGATTTGATCGAATCATTTGGGCTTTTTAACTTCAATTTAAAACCTTTAATTTGAAACATTTTAAAAAGATTTAAACTTTTCATTTAAAAAGATTTTAAATCATTTGAATTTTCGAAATTGGTAGTGTTAGGAAAATTTTTGATTTAGGGTGTTTACATGGCCCTAGTGGGACACCTTCATTTTTTCTTCCACATATGACTCTTGAAGCTCAATTAGGCATTAGATCATCTATGACTTCAAAGGAGGTAATTGAGAAAGTAGATTTAAAGTGTGCTATTTTTTTTTTATGAAATTGCCTCCCTTTCAATGTTATAAACTCATTTTCTTTTCAAAGTATGGCGGATGCTATTGCCAATGTGGGATCGGAGTATAGAGTCCCTACTTATCATGCTTTGAGAGACACATTATTAGAGAAATGGGTTGATATTGTTAATGCATGGGGTTCTGAATTTAGAGAGTTGTGAAAGGATATAGGATGTTTTGTTATGGTTGATCGTTGGACAAATGGTCAGCATAACTCTTTGGTAAACTTCCTAGTCTATTATCCTAAAGATACATTATTTTTTAAATCATATGACTTGTCCCATTTTGATAAAACTAAAGATAATTTACTCCCTAATTTTGAGGAAGTTGTTGAGAAAGTCGGTGTTTCAAATATTATTTAATTTATTACTGATAATGCTATAAATTTTAGAGCAGTTGATAAGATGCTTGAAGCAAACCATCCATCCTTAGTATGGACTCCATGTATTGCACATTGCATAGACTTAATTGCTTGAAGATTTGAGTGCAATGGATGAAATAAGAGGGGCTATAGATGCATGCAGAAATATTATAAAGTTTATTTATAATCATTCTTTTATATTGCATTTGATGTGAATTCATACAGCTGAAAGGGAATTGATTAAGCCTTTATTAACAAGATTTGCTACAAATGTTATTACTTTGTAAAGTCTTATCATACATAAAAATGCATTAAAAAAATTATTTATATCTGATGAATGGTGTTATATTAGTTAGTCTACAAAGAGGGAGGGGATTGTTATAGTAGATGTTGTTTTCAATACTAATTTTTTGAAAATTTGCAGCAAATTATTTATGATAACTGTACCTTTAGTTAAGGTAATGAAGATTGTGGACAGTAAATATAGACCTACTATGGATAAGGCTAAGTTGGAAATGCAAGTAAACCTTGACCGCAAGCAGTCACTTCTAAAGAAAGTTTGGAAGATAATTAATGCACATTAGAACCGCCAAATGCATCATGATTTGCATACTGCTGCATATTTCCTTAACCCTTCTATTCGATTTTCTCCTAACTTTGTGAAGGATGAAGAAGTGAAAAAGAGTATCTTAAATGCAATTAACCTTATTTAAGATTCATCTACTCGTTGTAATATTCATTTAGAGTGAACAAGTATATACAGAGTGTTGAAGATTTTGGAAGGCCAATTGTAATCCAATTCCGCTCAAAGATGTGACTAGGTATTGTGTTTTTATTGATATTCATTTAAGTTATTAATTGATTGACTCTATGTGGTTCTTATTAATCATTATCGTGTTTTATTTTAAATGAATGGTGGGCTCATTTGGGTGTGAGAGAAATTAGAGTTTTTTTTAACGCATTCACATGAAAAAGCGAAACAGACTAGAGCATACTTGACTGCGTGATTTGGTATATGTTGCCTATAACATGAAGTTAAGGCAAAAATAATTAGAAAATATATATTGTTTATTGTTGCCCAGTTCTTGACTTCTTTCTTAATCTTATTAATAATGAATGCTTGATTTGGCTATATTAAATTTAACATTCTTTATAATTTGAATATTCTTTCTTTACAGGCAAATGCAAAATGATGCAAGAAAGACAAGGAAGGTGTCATATGACCCGTTGAGTTATGAAAATGTTGATATTCTTGACGATTAGGTCGAAGAGGAGGAGCCTCCTATCATTTTAGAGGATGAAAATTGGAGGACACTCCAAGCCGATGCAGAACTTGGAGTTGGAGACGATGAAAATGAATCCGAAGGTGTTGGATGGTCAGATCCTATTATGGAGGAAGAAGAGGGAGGAGATGATGATGATGGTGATGGTAGTGATCCTAACTATGTTAATTATAATTCTTTTGTTGATTATAATCCATGTTGTGAATGATTGTAATTTGTTTTAACTTTTATTTGTAACTTTGTAACGTTCTCATCTTTGATGATTGCAAGTTGTACTTGTAAGTTGTAACTTTGATGATTATGATCCTAATAGTTAATGCCTAATGGTATGGATTCTATGGATTATGGATTATGGAATATGGAATCATGGATTATGGATTCATGGAATACAGAATTATATTTATGGATGCTTGTAGCCTTGTTATGGAGATGTTTTTGTTATAATATGAATGCTTCTTCATTGTGTTATACATGTTTTGTTCATTAGTTTTAATTTTTGAATTTTTTGAATTAAAAAAAAAATCATGTATTGTGTCATAACATACCGTACGATATGGTACGACACAGCCATATCAGTGCCCCGTGCGATACGTGTACCGATACGATTTTTACAACATTGGTTCCACCATTTAGTCCTAATAGCTCGATACACTCTTTTCTTCTTTATCTATTTTTTTATTTGTAAATCCATAACTAAAAGTCGATGTTGGGTGGTTAAGCTTTCTCCTAGAATTACCTTGCAATCTTTACAACACGCTCTATCTTTTTTTCTACAAATAAAGTAATCAATTTATGTTTATGATAAGCCACTCTTATAAGTAATTAAATGTTCATCTTATTTTTTGAAGATTGTATTGACTATAAAGAGATCAAATATCATAGCAAACTTTAAAATCTCCCTACCTTTCTCAGTTATATCCCCAAAACCAAAGTTTCCATGAATACCTTGATATCCTAATGCCTCTTTACCGACATGTCCATTTAAGTCTCCTCCTAAACAAATCATCTCCATTTGTGGAATCCTTTGAATCACCTTATCTAACTCTTCTTAAGTCTTTATACTATCTTCTAGTCCTACTTGGGGTGCGTAAGCACAAACTATATTCAAAACCTCTGCTCCTAACACTAATTTCAACATCATGATTCAGTCACCATATCGTTGTATGTCTAATACACTATCCTTTAAATCTTTATTTATGATAATACCAACTCCTTTTCGAGCCTTTTCCTTACCTGAGTACCATAATTTAAAACATATATCCTCTATCTCCTTTGCTTTTTCTCCAACCCACTGTTTCTCTTATAAACATAGAATATGAATATTTCTCCGAATCATAGTATCTACCACTTCCATTAGCTTACCAGGTAATGTTCCGATATTCCAAGAATAAATACAAATCTTATTATCTAAGACTAGCTTCCTTACCCCCCACATTCGTCCATATTGAAAATGAGGAGACCCTCCCTATAAATTATTCACTATATTCGGACGGCAATGTAGCGGGACTAACTTCTTTACCTACACCCGTCCATGATTTGGAAACCCTCTCTGCAATTGATTCATTACATCCGGACGAAAATGTAATGAACCTTGCTTACTTATCATTGCATTCGAGCTTTGTAGTGCGTCGTTAAGCGGGAATGCTCCAAAGCAATGCTTATAATTTGTGTAATGTATGGTATAAAAATTCGACAAAGTTTTATGCTGGCTGTCGGAAGCCTAACACAACCCTCCTCTTTATCTAGGCTTGGGACCGGCAATGCAAGGGGGATCCCTTACATGGGCGGAGTTTGGTCTATCCTAATACAACAACAACAACAACAACAACTAAGCCTTTTCCCATACTAGACGGGGTCGGCTACATGGATTCTTTGTTTCCACATATCTCTATCGTGTGCCATGTTAGCAGTTAACTCCCAATAAGCTAGATCATTCTTTATTGTCTCTATCCTAATAATTCTACAAAAAATTAATTGACTCTGGTGATCCCTAAAGTGGTCACCATCCAATTATCAACAGATTGAGGCAAACTTATCCGATTATAACACTTTTATTTTGGTTACAGTTCTTTAGCTTTATTTGTATGCAGTAAAAGTGCTACATAATGTTTTCATTGCCATTGTCTACAATTATCCTCAATTTTATGACATATTTTAAAACTAAGGTACCACACGTTTTGGAGTCTTACCAGAGCAATTTGATAACATAGTTCACAGTTCATACTTGAGTTTCATTTAACCATCTATCTAAAACCGAACCTTCTTAATCACATACCCCCATTTAAAGAGTGTCTTCTCAGCAAAGTCTCAAATCGACATTGTTGATCATGAGTGTGCAACAATATTCTAAAAGAAGACCCATGATTAATGAGTTGTGCCTCTTGGATGCCAGAGCTGATTATTTGTTGGAGTACTGATAGCTAAAGAAATAATCTGTATGCAAATGAAACACATACGAGAAAAGGTCTATTGCCACGAGAGGGTGTATAAAAGCCTGGGTTTTATTCTAGAGCATTGATTATTGTGATAGTTTGATTTGAATGAAACTAACATCAAGTACATCTGTACTTCAAAATTCATTTGTAACAGCATAGAACCTGCAACGGGAAAAGAAGGCTAATGACAAAGACAATAGGCTTTATGGTGCAACCATAATTGATGAACGCAAACTTTCAAAGAATGAATTGGTGAGCAGTTGTGTAGGTCATGCATTGTAATACTTTTCAAAACAATTAAGGATGATAAAATATCATCATAATATGAGCTGGTTCTTAAAGTAAAGTTTCAAGGAAGTAGAAAAACCTGATCGTGAAGCAGATAATACAAGGGCAGCATCTCTTAGTTGGTGGACTTTCTCAAAGTCCTATTCTGTTGATTGGCAAACATCATTTGTAGGGTCTAAAGCACAGGCAGATGAAATGCAAGAGAGGGCACTATCATAACACTGCAATCATATAGACAAAGCTTCAAGCCTTCGACCGCTAATGCAAGACTCAAAACAAAATGCATTATTTAGATTCATATCTCTCCCTGAAGAATATGAACCCAACAAAAAAAAGGTTCCTCTAATGGGTGTGACGGTATCTTAATTTGCATGAAACTGAATGATAACACAAGTAAATATTTCGCCCAAATCAAAAGGGACAACTATGGTGTCAGAGATTATGTCCAAAAATTCCTAGCAGTACTTTACTTTACCCCACACCTAAACTAAAAGGTGGACTGCAATAATGATTTTCTCTTACGATGACCCATACGCAGAATGCTCAGAGATCAAACCATATTCATTTGTTGCTGATGGTACTTTATGCATGTCTGTTCACAATTGAAGAGAAGGAAATGTTAATTCCTTATGTGCATAATATATTTTTGTTTCAGTTAATGAAGTACAAAGCATGGTAAAATCCTTTACGTGATATGCACCAATTAAATTATGTTGTATGTGTTGAACAATATGAATATTTGTTATTCTTAGTGTTAGTTTTGTAATTTCTAACATTTAGGTATTAGAGTAATTGCCCATAATACCAAGGATATTTTGGTCATTTTATGATTTACAACCCATTATATAAGGGTTGAATGTTTTGTATTAGGGTTAAGAGGTTGATATTAAGAAAGAGAGAGAGAGAGGTGGGGATGGCCTCCATTGGAGATCTGCCCCCTCCTTTGATCTCCATTTTTCTTCTTTAATATTTTTACTCTTTGTTATGTTTGATCTTCCACTACACTACTCACGAATTCCAACATGGTATCAAAGCCTTCGATCATTGGAAGCAGTGGCTGCAAGCGAACATCATCATCTTTTTTTAGGATTTCATGTTTGTAGCCCTTGATTTTTATCGTTGTTTCAGTTATGGAGAAAATGTGGCTTGTCTTCTGTGGGAATGTTGACTTTGATGCTCGACGATTTGAACTAGAGTGAATATTCACCCAATATGGATGATGAACAGGATGCTGAAGATGTCTTTGTTAGCTTGTTGGCTGAAGATGGAAGAGGAAGTAGTTGTTTTCCTTTGGATTCAAATTCATGCTTTAGTCCATATTTGCAGAAATCATGACAGGAGCCAGTAGCTGCCCTTAGATAATTAGAAAGATTCTTCTCTTCACTGTTAGCAGGAGATGAAGTTGTGTATGGCGTTGAACTTCTTCTCGTATTGCCTACCTTTGTCCTTGTACCTTCAAAACTCAATGATTCAGTGCTTTTTTCCAATATTCCCTTTCTTCTGAAGTAATCAATTCTTATTTTCTCCCTGAAAAGTAGAGCAATTAGATTGTCACTGCACAACCCTGCATAGTTATCTCGTCCAGAAGAACCAACAAGAATCAATCAACGGAGGTAAGAACAATATAATTCTTGATTGGCTCCTCGATGAATCAATGTCGATGGGAGTAGGGGAAAGATTCCGAGGGCACTTCCTGGCTTGGGGCGCATAGTAGGTAGCCTCCCCACCGACTCAAGACCATGAATTTTCCAGAGTCAAGAAAGTTGCATCTTCGTCACGAAAAGTTGGAACACCAAGGATTTTGTTACTCGTACTGATGCCTGCCATGGAGGAAGAACATATATGTTCCCTAAAGGGCATCGTGCCCAAGTAGGTTGTTGTTGTTCTCTGTTTTCTAGCATTCTCATTCTCATTTAATATCAAGGATTTTTTTGTAGAGCCATATGGCCAAACTCGTTCTCTTCTATGGGTCGGCTTGCAGCTTGGGTTTCCACTTTTTCATACTTCATTCATTGATTATTAGACTTAACGTGCCTTGCTAGTAGCAAGAAGAAAGCTGGGTACCCACTAAACTTCTTAAGGCTGGGAAGTCTCTAGTTTTTCTGATAATTTGGTGGCTTTAGAGATGGCTATTACATTCATGGGCAGCTTGCAATCATCATGTTTGACATCCCTGCAAGGTTGATCTATGAAAATATCTGCATTATTTTATGAGGGAACAAGGTTGATGTGAAGAATAAGGAAATGAAAGCCAAGTAAGTTACTTTCCATAGGAAGAAGAATCCTCAGTATTATGAAATTTCTGCCAAAAGTGGCGATTGGAAAGAAACATAAGATTTTTTTAAAAAGGTAATTTCATTTTTGAATATCAAATGCAAGAAAAGTAAGTTACAAATTACTTTCCTTATTTTGTGGGAAAGCAAACCAGAAAGGTAATTATAAAAACTTACTTTCTTACTTTCCTAATTTTGTGGGAAAGCAAATCAGAAAAGTAGTTATGAAAGATAACTTTCCCGATTTATGGAAAATATAACTACAAAAGAGAGGGAACAAAAAAAAAGGAAAGATTATTCCCACAATTTTAGGAAAAGAAAATTATTAATTATTGTTGCCCATCATCCACAAACAAAAAGTGGTTGCAGAAAAAGTAAAGATAGAAAAGGAAGAGGTCAATGCATTGTTGAAGATGGAAGCAAAATATTTTGGCGATATTGTGATCGTTCCCTTCATAGACCATTATGAACTTGTGGTTCAAAAAATCGTCGTCATCTGTGAGTAGAGTATGGGTTGCACAACTTGTCTACAGTTTCAGCTAAATCTAAAAAGAAGAAGGCAAAGCCCCCCTGATTGTAAGACCTTTTTTATTTCAAAGGAATCTGCAGGGTTGCTTCTTTGGGAAAAGGTTCTGACAATCAGCAGAGATGGCAGGTCGATCAACTTAACCGCCATGATGAGAAATGTCAATTTAAAAGAGTGGAAGGTCACTCTTTAGAACCTGATGGAAATATTGGTTTGCAAGGGAAACATATTGCAAAGAAGCTTACAATCTCTAAACAGTTTCATGATAATTCTCCCGAAGTTGCAAGTCCATTGACTGGTTCCTTACCCTCTCCTGTTGCCTCACAAATGAGTAATATTGCCAACCCTAACAAATTGATGAAGATGATAGCTAACTGCGAGTGTGGTAGGAAAAATAAAGTTTTGAAGGTGAATCTTTTCTACATAGTTGACCCTGTTGCCATGGGTGCTTATGGGAGTCCTCTTGAATCTCTTTGGGCATCAAATGAGTTCAAGAGGCTGATTTTGAAGATGATGATTGCGAGATGGGCAACAGATATCTGCCTGGAGCTTTTCAGGGCAAAAGGTTAATAAAATTTACATCAAAAAGGAGGAGAAACCAGCCAAAGTTGCATGATGGAACGGGATATGAACTAAAATCAATCTCTGGTATGCCGATTGGTAACTGCATGGATGACAGGTTTGAGAATCCAATGGCACCAGCTTCTGGAAAAAAGGGATTCTGGTAGTCTTAATGTTGGCGGTTGTATGCCAATAAAACGTGTTCGAACTGCTGCAAGGCCATGTATTGTTAGCCCATTTAGTGTTGGAGGGATGCATATGGTGAAGAGGACTGATGTCCCAAGTGGAGATACAAGTTCGTCCCAAGATGATCTTAGTTCATTTTATGTTGGCTCACAGCCTAAGAAAAGCATGGAAATTGAATCTGCAGATGACTTTGTAAAATAAATGCCTTTGGAGATGTCTTTAAGAGTAGCCAGAAGCAGTATATCCACCGTATGTCAATGGACCTGGTTACATTATTGTGTCTCACCATAACAACCAAAGTCTAAGGAATGTGGGTTTAGAATTTCAAGAGCTCATCCACTGTTCAGTACTCCCACAAATAGAATCTCTAGTTTGAATTCAAGTTGGTAGGAGTTGTTGTTCTGTTAAAGATTAATCCAATTGTGAGATCTAGATGAGAAAGCAATGGTTGGCAATTGTAGGACGCCCAAATATGGGTAAGTTTACTCTACAGAATGCATTCTTGCAGGATGATTGTGTGTTGGAACTTGGTGGGGCCTGAAGTTGGTTTGACAAAGGACTCAGTAAGAGTGCATTTTCAGTTTAGAGGAATAACAATATATTTGTTAGATACTGAAGGTTGGCTACAGAGAACATAAAAGGAGAAAGGACCTACTTCCTTGAGTATTGTGCAGTCAAGAAAGCACCTTATGAGGGCAATTGTTGTTCTGGTTCTTGATGTTCAGAAAACAACATGAAGAAAGCAAGAAAGAGAAGGCAGTTGTGTAGGGGCACTGATGTTTTATTGGATGGAATGTCTCCAATTGTCGATTCTTGAAAGTTTATATAAAAGAGTTGCTAAGGATGATGAAGTTGCAGTCACGAGGACTGCAAATTTTTGTATTTGCATCAAGTGAGGTTGCAGAAATTTGCAGCTATAAAAACTGCTGAAAAAAGCAGTCATCAAGCTTAATTGAAAAGTTGTTGCAGCCAAGAAGCTACTGAAAATTAATTGCCAGTCGTGGTTCTGCAACTCAATAAATCTCGAGAATTTGCCGGTGAAGATGCCAAAATGTCTTGTAGACCTTCTTCTGCCTTTTCCTTTGTGACTTGATACTGGTCATCACCCGGTTGTAGGAGAAATCGAGAAATTTTTTTTGGTGATTTGACTGAAAAACAAAGTGAATCTCGCAGATTTTAGGCGAATTTGATTAACATGGCAGTCGACCTTGACACTGCTTAGTCGGCCCTTTAATAGGGTTCCCATCCATACCCTTATTGTCGTCGACGGCTTAACCGGTTGAAAGCTAGAGATGCCCTTGTAGCTGTAAACATAACTAGAGTCTCTATTTTCCACAACATCCATTGTGGTTGGTTTCTGCAACTTCATCTTGTTTTCTACCATGGAAGAAGCCTTATGGTCACTGACCCTATTGGCCGGCGGTTCGCCACAAAAATAAAAGAACTCGAAAAAGATATAAAACATACCTCAAGACCGGTGCTTGTCCAGCGGATTTTTGCTGATTGTTTACTATAACTCATCAACTCTAAATTTCCCTCTTTCGCGTATTACAAACGGAAGGGAGATCCTTATGAAATTGGAGAGGATTTCAACAAAATCCACCATTTAAGTAGGTTTCCAGTTCTTTCTTTTTCTTTTTTTCATTTGATCATACATTTGGTTAAGTATGTGCTTGAAATTTGGGTTTTGATCCAAATCTAGTATTAAGAATTACAATCTACTTTCCTTACGAAAATTTTGTGCTCAAAATTTGGTCGAAACAAACCTCACATAAGGTCGACTCTTAACCAGGGTCAATGCTTTTAAAGTTTTACACTATTACATTACATTTACAAATATATGCAACACGCTAGTAGGTCAACTTAGATTTCTCAATAAGCTCAAGTTTCTCAAACCCCATGCGGAGGCAACTACAATCACTATTCTCAAGCCAGCAATCAGCCTCGGCATCTAGACATGTGCCATTTCCAATAACTGAATCTCCACCTCTAGTGGCCGATCTTTGAGGAGCATGAAGAACCAGTTGTTGACGGTCATGAAGAGACCGCTTCCCTTCCTCATCAACACCATGCCCCGTACTTTGCCTCCTACTCGACAAGACCAAACCATGTGCCCACCAACTCAATGACTATGATCATGTAGGCTGATGGAATGCTAACAAAGTCATGGCATACACATGCAAGCTTATCATAACTATCAAGAGATGAGAAGGTATCGACTGTCTTCAATCGACTAGAAGGTAAAATATACCAATAATTTCCATAGCGTTGGCCCCCGCAAGCACAATCGACATCGAAGGAATTCTCTCAAAATCTTATTTGTTGCTTAGTCACCCTTTTCTTAGCTACCCGTATGCTGAAATCAAGGAATTGAGACAAGTTCACTTCAAGAGTAACAACAGCAACTAAGCTTTTTCTCATACTAGACGGGGTTGTTTAAATGAATTTTTTGTTTCCACAAAGCCCTATCATGTGTCACGCTAGTAGTTAACTCAATATAAACTAGATCATTCTTTATAGTTTCTTTTCAACACTTTTGTGGTCGTCCTCTTCCTCTTTTAACATTTTCATAATTTAGTTTTTCATATCTTCTTATGGGAGTGTCTTTGATCGTATTTCTAAATGTCCAAAACATCTTCAATGATTTTTCCTTATTTTATCCTATATTAGAGATACTCCCAATTGGTTTATAATAATCTCATTATGTATGCGGTCTTTCCGTGTATGACTGCTCATCCATCTCAACATCTTCATTTCTGCTACAAACATCCTTTGCACATGTTGATAATTAACTGCCCAACCCTTAGAACTATAAAACATATCAGGCCTAATTGCTACTTTATAATATTTACTTTTCAACTTCAATAATATCTTCTTATCGTATAGAATACCTGATGTCTATCTCTATTTTAACCAACCAACATTAATTATGTTTAACATCTCGATCAATTTTTTCATCACTTTGAAAAATTGACCTTAGGTATTTAAAACTTTCCTTGTAAAGGATGTAATGTATGCAATCTTAATTTCTATGTCATTTAAAGTACTCAAATCATCAAACTTACATTCCATATATTAGGTCTTTGTTATACTAAGTCGAAAGCCTTTACTTTCTAATGTTTCTCTCCATAGTTCCAATTTCCTATTAACTTTTTCCTTAGACTCATCCACTAACACAATGTCATTTACATATAACATACACGAAGATACTTCATCTTGAATATATTTTTTTAACTCATCAATGACCAATATAAATAAATATGAACTTAAAGTTGATCCCTGATGTAATCCATTATTAATTTCAAATGAGTCAATCATTCCTTCATGAGTCCTCACACAAGTTTTTTACGATCGTACATCTCTTATAAGATTTATGTATATCAGTGGGATACCTCTCTTTTCACAGGTTCTCCAAAGAATATCTCTTGGCACTCTATTGTAAGCTTTTTCTAGATTAAATATATAAAAGTTCTTCTTTTTTACTCTAAAATATTTCATAAGATGTCTCAATTGCTGAATCACTTCAATAGTAGATCTGTCATGCATGAATCCAAATTTGTTCTCTATTGTACCTGATACTTGTCTTAACCTACGTTTAATAATTCTTTTTCATAATTTCATAGTATGACTTATTAACTTGATACCTTAATAATTCGAACAATTCTAAATGTCTCTCTTGTTCTTACATATAGGTATAAGTGTATTCACTCTCAATTCCTTGAGTATCTTTTGGGTTCTCCATATTTCATTAAATAGTTTTGTGAGCCATGTGAGCCCCATCTCTCCAAGAACTTTTCATACTTCTATAGGAATATTGTCTAGTCCTATAGATTTACCAATCTTCGTATATTTAAAAGCCTCTTTAACTTCATTTTTTTGAATACGCCCATAGAATGTCCACTTCAAGAGTATCAATGCAAATTTGAGAATTTAGACATGTTCACTACTTAACTAGGTAGGCGAACAAGCTCTCTTTGGCCAATACATAGTTAGGTTAAAAGGATGATCTTTGCTTTAAAGTCTTGCCTTTGGCGCCTAGGACATACAAGAGATTTTCACTGTCGCTAAACTCCATAACGATAAGATTAAAAGCCAAAGAACATGGAGGAAACTCAAATTCTTTAAAACCACTTCCTCTAAGCCAAGTACCTTGAGCAGAGCAGCATTCAAAAAGATAAGGAACCAGCCAAAGAGCGACCCACTCTGGCTCAAATCAAGCAAAAATGAAGAAGAAGCTGAAATTTCCAATCGATTTACTATTCTAATTAATCCAAGCACTCCGATGCACCCAATTCTGTTCGTAACTGCAACAAAATCATGACTGTAACTAACATCAAACGTCCAAAACCGGACAATTGGCTAAGCAATTCATATGTGAAATGTTTAAAAAGTAGCAGAGATCAGCCAAAATGTTGAAATTTGTGGGATTTCCCTGCATATATTGCTTATATTTTATCATAGAATAGTTAGTGTAGGTTTGTGTGGATCTCCTTGATTAGTAAGCTAGTACCATACATTGATAATTCAGGTCACTGGATAGCAAGCAATTTGAGAGCTATGCAGCATGCAGTGAGTCCCTACGTTGGTCTTTAGAATGCAAGGAACTAGGTTATCCTACTGACCCTCACCGGAGCATGTTTATGGAAGAACAGCAGTACCCAAGAAGAACTTTTTCGATCGTAAAAGAAAAAGAAGTCATATCTTTATTTAAATGATGTATTTGTAAGACTTGAAATGAAATATGCGACTTTAGGAGGTCAAGAAAACTGACATGATCAACTCCTCCCAAATAGTGTAGCACAAGGAGCCAGGGCTCCCCTGTCTAAGGGATTACGTGATAGAGCTTTCAAGTGAAGGTCATCAGTTCAATATCCAGCGTGTGCAGGCCTAGTATGCGTTCTGCCTAACCCCGAGCTTGCGATAAGGAAAAAAGAACTCATTGTTAGTGCATGAGCATTTGAATTTCCCCATTCTGTAACAACAAAAGAGCTCCCAAGGCAAGAATTGGGTCAACATGGCGATTCTTATTTTTAAACATGTACAACGTTGCTATTCTTAAGATATGTGATCTTTGTGCACTTGGAGTAGCTATTAGTTATTTATGATACTTACCAAATCGGGTAGCATCAGATTGTTTAACCTCCGTTCTATTTTTCTCTGATCGGCAAGATCGGGTTAGGCAGATACAAGTACACTGTACCTCAGCCCCTCAGCCAGTGGTGGATCTACATAGAGGTGAGGTGGGGCGGCCACCCCACCTGAAATTTGAAGTGTCAATTCGAAAAACTACAGCTATTAGTTAAATTCATGGTTATAAAACATAGTTCGCCCCCACCTTAAACAGTTTCATGGTCTGTTCAACCCAACCAACAAGATCCGCCACTGCTCTCGGCCATCAAATTCTTGTAAAAGATGGGATGGGTTTTAGATGGCTTATTTTGGTTATCTCACTACAATATAAGAGGGATACTGTAACGCACATATCCTGTGATACAGTGGGATAATCACTGACAGGACTTTCTCCTGCAGATCTTCAGCATGGCTTAGAACTTCATCCATTTCCGGATTCTTTCTTATTCAAAGGTCTTGGGAGTCACAGTTTCTCTATTTTATTGTAGTGTCTAATGCAACCCTCCTTTATCTGAGCTTGGGATGAACTATCAAATGGTGAAACACTCACCATAGGCTGAGTTGTTGATTTTGATAAATATAGATGTAGAAATTGATAAAGAATAACCTAGTTTTTATTCAGTTAACATGATAGAGATGTGAAAACAAAGAATTTATGTAGCCGACTGATCTAGTATGCAAAAAGGCTTAGTTGTTGTTGTTGTAGATGTAGAAATTGAAACTTCGGATTGAATTTTAGACCAACTTGTGGACGCACCTGACATTTCATAATAATGAAAAGATATTTACTTAAATAATTCTACTGCTGGCATGGATGCCATGGATGCACAGAAAAAATATACAATATACAAGCAAACCAGCCTTAATACAAAGAGTTTCTTAAATGCAAATGTGTAAAATGCAAGCTTAACCAAACCACATCACAAAGATTGTCTTACATACAAAACCCTTCACACGCTTCTATTAATAATACAAAAGCTTGATGCCGGTGAAAATACAACGCCCAAGTGAGTTTTTATCCACCTTTGTAACTAGAAAGAGAAACTGCATTTAGGTGACAAAACCCAAACAAGATAAAAGCTAACAAAGCTACATCCTCACTTCTTCTTGCCTTGGTGGTGCTCACAAATGAGAGTGGTGAAATAGAAAGGTCCAGCTGTATACTGGACAGTGTCTCTGAATACAGATGAAGGCCTCTTGAGGTGAACGCCTGTCTTGCCAGCACCGAAATTGGTTGGGACAGTGCAGATGGGGTCTGGTGAGGACAGTATCCTCACAAGGCAGTCCTTCACCTCAAACTTACCCTCAGCATAGCCAGTTCCAGGGCCTGAAACCGGGATCAGAAACTCGCCTTCTATGTTGGTATCATCACTGGCATAGTAGACAACCTTCTTCTTGGTACCCAAGCAGGTCAGGCCTACCTTGACACCTTCATAAATGCAAGTATAGCAAGATAGCGGAAAATGCAAGTGAGATATTCCTCCAAATTATGTCAAGACCATTTCTTAAGTTCCTTTAGTAATAACACATGCATTTATCTGATGAAAAATCAGTTAAATCTTTGTAAAGGTTATGCATAAGAACGTATCATACTCGGTGAACACACACACACACATTCATCTTTAAGAATAGAGTACCTCGAAGAGGATGGGAGCCTTGTTTCCATTCGTTGTAGCTCTTGGTGCAGTCTTGGCACACCACCTTGCCAACAACAGTGACGTTCTGATTCTCACCCTTTTTGGCCCCGGGCTCCTTGGCCTCGCCTAAGCCCATATTAATCATTGCCACCACCAAAACCAGCCCCAGGATCAGCATGCCTCCTCGGTTGCCCATCTCTCTCTCTCTCTCTCTCTCTCTCTCTCTCTAATGAGCTTTGAAGATCTACTTCGAAGCTGAAGTTCTGAACTTAGCTTAAAAAGAAGACGACGGGAACAGAGACTTCGGGATTGGTGGAATTGCCTACGTGATGAACACTACGGAAGACGTGCCCTCCTCTCTCTCTCTCTCTGTGTCTCTCTCTATTGATCGAAGACCGAAATGTTTTTAGCCAATATGGTGGCCCAGCTTAAGATGAGCACAACCAATAACTAATAATGGGTTGCACGGTTTACACCTGAGCGAACCCTCTGGAGAAAAAAGGTCGGCACTCTATATTTTATGCAACAGTCAGCCTGCTTAATTAGGTATTTTAATTTGATATATTTCTTACTAGTTGGAAGAACTATGACGTGCTACGCATTCTGTTTGATACAGGGGAAAATGATACTCTGGCTACTTTGGCATCCTCTCCGTGTGCGTAGACATGCTGGGTTTTGAACTGAAACTGAACCTGCCCTGAAATTGAAACTAGGCAAAATCAGACTCAGAACCATAACCAAACCCATGGGTCTCCGGCTTGCTTTTGGTTCCTTCTTCCTGTAAGTTGGACCGGAACTTGAACCAACGATTCGAACTACTGGTTTCCGTTCAATTTCATAAGTTTTTCAATCTTTTATCTTTTTTGGTTTTATTTGGTTTTCGACTTGATATGAACTGCAACTAAACCGGTTCGATTCTAGGCTACCACAATAGGCGCCTTTTAACTGCCTGTTCTGGTTTACCCAGAATCCAGTAAAGGAACCCAAAGGATTCCGTTTGGTTCTATTGTGATTAAGAGGAAACTGTGATGCATCCTTTTTCTGTTCCAACGGGAGGCCAAAGCGGGCATGAACGTCCCGAGAGACGAACTCGTGGCCAGCCATCACACTGGTCGAGAGCCCTGCCAGTTGGTTGTGTACAATTTTAAACCATGATCAATAATATGCTGTTAACAAGACGGTATTCGATTCCAACTTTTTCACTAATTACTGGACCTGTCTATAATCCCACTAAAAGTGAAATGAGACAAGCTGGCCATAGCTGAAATCCCACTAAAAGTGAAATGAGACTGAAGCATCAACAAGCCATCTTGACTCCCATCACACAACCACACACACACACACACACACACACACACACACACATATATATATATATATATATATATATATATATATATATATATATATATATATATATATATATGTATGTATGTATTACTTGTATACAGCAACAACAACTAAGCCTTTTCTCATACTAGACGGGGTCGGCTACATGGATTCTTTGTTTCCACAAATCCCTATCTTGTGCCATGTTAGCAGTTAACTCACAATAAGCTAGATCATTCTTTATTGTTTCTTTACAACACTTTTGTGGTCGTTCTCTAACTCTTTTAATACTTTTCAAATTTAGTTTTTCGTACCTTCTTACATGTTCTTCTTTTGATATTCTTTCTATATATCCAAACCTTAAACGATATTCTCTCATTTTATCCTCTATTGGTGTCACTCCTAATTTGTTTCTAATAACCTCATTTTGTATACGGTCTTTTCTTGTATTACCACTCTTCAATCTCAACATCTTCATTTCTGTCACAGACATCTTTTGTACACATTGATGGTTAACTACCCAACACTCAGAACCATAAAACATGGTAGGTCTACTTGCTGCTCTATAATATTTACTTTTCAACTTTAATGATATCTTCTTATCACAAAGAATGCCTAATGATCCTCTCCATTTTAACCAACTAGCATTAATCTTATGCGTAATATCTCCATCAATTCTTCCATCACTCTGAAAAATTGACCATAAGTACTTAAAAGTTTCCTTTTGGGGGATGCAATGTGTGCCAATTTTAATTTCTATGTCCTTTGAAGTAACCAAATGATCAAATTTACATTCCATATATTCTGTCTTTATTCTACTAAGTCGGAGGCCTTTGCTTTCTAATGTTTCTCTCCATAGTTGCAATTTTCTATTAACCTTTTCCTTAGACTCCTCCACTAACACAATGCCATCTGTAAATAACATACACCAAGGTACTTCATCTTAAATATGTTTTGTTAACTCATCAATCACCATTATAAATAAGTATAGACTTAAAGTTGATCCTTGATGTAACCCAATATTAACTTCAAAGAAGTTTGTCATTCCTTCATGAGCCATCACACATGTTTTTGCACCATCGTACATGTCTCTTATAAGGTTAATGTATGTTAATGGGATACCTCTTTTTTCCAAAGTTTTCTAAAAAACATTCCTCGGTACCCTATCATAAGCTTTTTCTAGATTAATAAATATCAAGTGAAGGTCTTTCTTTTTTACTCTAAAATATTTCATAAGACGTCTCAAAAGGTGAATCACTTCAACAGTAGATCTATCTGACATGAATCCAAATTGGTTCTCTGTTGTACTTGATAATTGTCTTAACCTACGTTCGATAATTCTTTCCCACAATTTTATAGTACGACTCATTAACTTGATGCCTCGATAATTCGCACAATTCTGAATATCTCCCTTGTTCTCATATATGGGTATAAGTGTACTCGCTCTTCATTCCTCGGGCATCTTTTGGTTTCTTCATATTTCATTAAATAGTCTTGTGAGCCAAGTGATTCCTATTTCTCCTAGTATTTTCCAAACTTTTATAGGAATATTGTCTGGTCCTACCAATTTACCACCCTTCATTCTTTTGAATACGTCAGTAGAAATTGTGGTTTATATAATTTTTTGATTTAGCTAACTCTCCTAAGCTAATACTAACATCTTTATTTTCATTAAAAAGCTTATAAATATAGTTTTTCCATCTATTTCTTATGTCATCATTTGCCACTAGAATTTTTTCATTCTCGTCCTTGATGCATCTAACATAACTAAGATCTTTAGTTTTCTTATCTATATCCCTAGCTATCCTAAAAATATCTCTTTCATCCTCTTTTGAGTTGAGTTTTTTTTTATATAAATCCTCCCAAATTTTAGCTTTTGCTTTACTCACGGCTTTTTTCGCTTCCTTCTTTGCTTTCTTATAAGCTTCTTGAGTTTCACTAGTTTTCTTAGCATAATGTAATTTATAACATGCCCTCTTTGCCTTGATTTTATTTTGCACTACTTCACTCCACCATCAAGCTTCTTTTTGTGCTGGTACACCTCCCTTAGATACACCTAACACATCTTTCACCACTTTCTTAATATGTATAGTCATATTGTTCCACATATCACAGGGTGTGCTAACATAATTTCAAACATCTCCTTGAAGTACTTTTTGTTTAAATATGTCTTCTTTCTCGCTTTTGAGGTTCCACCATTTAGTCCAAATAGTTTGATGCACTCTTTTCTTTTTTGTTCATTTTTTTATTTGTAAATCTATAACTAAAAGTCGATGTTGGGTGGTTAAGCTTTCTCCTGGAATTACCTTAAGTAATTAAATGTTCATCTCATTTTTTGAAGATTGTATTGACTATAAAGAGATAAAATGCCATAGCAAAATTTAAAATCTCCCTACCTTCCTCATTTATATCCCCAAAACCAAAGTTTTCATGAATTGCTTGATATCCTAATGCCTCTTTACCGACATGTCTATTTAGGTCTCCTTCTAAACAAATCATCTCCCTTTGTAGAATCTTTTGAATAACTTTATGTAACTCTTCCCAAAAAGTTGTCTTTATACTATCTTTTAGTCCTACTTGGGGTGCGTAAGCACAAATTATATTCAAAACTTCTGCTCCTAACACTAATTTCAACGTCATGATTCGGTCACCATATCATTGTATGTCTACTATACTACCCTTTAAATCTTTATTTATGATAATACCAACTCCGTTTCGAGCCTTTTCTTTACTTAAGTACCATAATTTAAAACCTATATCCTCCATCTCATTTGCTTTCTCTCCAACTCATTTTGTCTCTTGTAAACATACAATATGAATCTTTCTTCGAATTATAGTATCTACTACTTCCATTAGCTTACCAGATAATGTTTCGATATTCCAAGAACCAATACGAATCTTATTATGTAGGACTAACTTCCTTACCCCCCGCATCTATTCATAATCAAAATACGGAGACCCTCTCTAAAAATTATTCACTACATGCAGGTGGCAATGTAGCGGAACTAACTTCTTTACCCAAATCCATCCATGATGTGGGAACTCTCTCTACAATTGATTCATTACATTCGGGTGAAAATGTAGCGGCCCTTCCTTACTTATCACTGCATTCGGGCTCTATAGCACGTCGCTAGGCGGGGACGCCCCAAAACAATGCTTATAATTTTTGTAATCCATGTTATAAAAAATCCAACGAGGTTTTACACTGGCCGTCGGAAGCCTAATACAACCCTCCTTCTTTATCCGGACTTAGGACCGGCAATGTAAGGGTGATCCCTTACATGGGCGGAGTTGTATGTATTACTTGTATAAAAGAACTAAATTTAGATTGAGAACAAAAGCTCCAGTAAAAAGTTTAATTTTCACCATGGAATTTTTGCATTGAAATAATTTAATCTTTTAAGTAAACGCATAGCCAGAATCCTACTTGTTCAACTCCACCACCACATATGCATGTTTTAATGTTCAGATAAGACGAGTAACGAATATGTCTCAAACTGTACGTTTGCTTCATCCACCTCGTGTATAAGGTCGGTCACCGCAGCTCACTCGTTTTGAGGTTTGCATAAATCGTAAGCAATGTCATCTTTTTTTTCTTTTTTTTATAGAAGGGGGCCGAACACTAACACACAGACACATCTTGAACTCTCCACCAGCTGCAACGGCGCTAGAGCGCCCTACTGTTGAGTAAAAGCTATAAGTACTAAGCAATCATCATCTTTGTTGGTGCAAGGATATGTCAAACTGTTGTAAAAGATCATAAGCAATCATCATCTTTGTTGGTGCAAGGATATGTCAAACCGTTGTAAAAGATCATTAAATATGGCTTGATTCAAAAGGTTGAGTCAAATTAAGCCACCAAGCACCAGATACGTTAATTTCTTTCAAAAGAACTTGCAAGATGACAATTTTACACGTTAAATGTTGGATAGGACGATGGGGCTAGAAACGTGTCCAACATCGGGCCAAAAGACAGGATCAACTTTAATGGATTTTCAAAGTGTTGGAATGGTTAAATAGTTAGAGAATGTGAGTTTGGTCTCTCCCTATATGCTAAGGCCAAGAATGGTCCTTGACATTTCTTTAACACACTACACAACGGACAAACACAAGAGAGCAAAGGCAACAAAGATGCAACGAAGTTCAAAGCCATAAGACAAGATGCTTTATTGATAGTAAAAAACAAGTCGTGCTATAATAGTATGTTGGGTATTATTCTCTCGAAGAGGGTTTTCGTACAAGAAAATGGTGTTAGGCCAATAACGTGTTCACGATCAAAAGATCACATTCTCTCCCACCAAAAATCTTTCGAGCTATTGCCATCACTCGGCATCTCGAATCACTAAAGATGGCCACAAATATTGGATGACCCGTTTGAGGTCTACTATGATCAAGGAGTTGCATCTGTCAACTTGACACTGATATGTTGATATGAAGGGTCATACTCCGCATCATCAAAGGTAGCCACTAGGGTATGATAAGCTACAAGAGACCTGTGTCATGGGGCATCTTCTAAGAACATGAGGTGTTACCCCGCACCACTGAAGGTAGCTTGTAACCACATTATCAGCATCCCGACTTTATGTGTGCTGACGGTCCTTCCAACTCATGAGGCACTACCTTACACACTGGAATAACGTTATCCACTATACACTACTTATGGCAACTTACATGCTACCAGACATTTTCTTGGTCACACTGCTAATCACATATTAGGTTATGATCGAAATCGGCATGATGACACCTCACATGCTCAAGGGTAACGATATTGATGATGTCATGAGGGATCCTTTTTCATCTTAAGGATGCCGATATCGATGTGCACTGGAATGAGTCTATAGTTGTGGCGTGCACGATGGGATGACAGGTCCAATCCACTTTGGCAACTATGTGCCTCGATGTATGGGGTGTGTAGTTGATGAGATCGACTAGCACAAGTCTTGAGAAACATTCCACCATTGTGTGCTACAAATCATGAGAAAGATGTCAACCATCGTACCATCTTTTTCTACTAAGGTGCAACCAAAAGTTCCATCAATGCGCTATCATTCATGATTTATACTTAGTAGCAATACACACAGTGTGGTGGGGTTTGGTGAGTCCCCATCATACAAACATATACATCATCTAATTGCCCGGTTTCCTCAAGATCGATCATGGTCCTAAGGGCTACTCGAGGAACAACACCTATATATAGATCCTCCAATCATTCTTTCTAATCTCTGTAGCCCAAATTCACTCATCAATGAATGAAATTGCACTTTGAGTATTGGTTTCAGAGTAACATAAGACTTAAGGATACTATCATCTCGATAGAGGGTGATGCGGTCCTACTATCGATAGTCAATTAAGGGTCGCTCCACATGTCTTTAAACTTTCATCAAGCAAAGACATTCTTTACCCTCTCAATGTTTGGAAATATGAATTGATAAATGACACCATGCTTCCCCTTAAAGTTCTTCGACCGACTAACATTTCACACAATCAAATATGCTCTAATACCCAATATGTCATGCACTAATTGTTGAATGAGTTGACAGGGGTAAAAACATGACCAATACCTAACTACAAAGTCAGATCAGTCTTTACGGATTTCCAAAGTAGAAACAACCTCTGATAGGAAATATGAGTTGAACCCCTCTTTCAGATGCTAAGGCCTGGAGTGGTCATTGACATCTATTTCTCAAACCACATAAGTCAACAAACACAAAAAAGCAAAGGCAACAAAGATGCAATGCAGTTCATGGTTAATAACAAAAAAAAGTGGTCATTGACATCTATTGACAAGATATTTTATTGATAGCAAAAGAGATTGTGTGGCCCCAATGTGCTACAATGGTATGTTGGGCTCTTCTCTCGAAGAGGGTTTTTATACAAGGCAGTCACACTAGGTTAATAACATGTTCATGGTCAAAGGGTTATATAATGATAAAATAACATCATAAATAAAATTATAACTTTGATTAGAATCAAGCATTCTGCTAATTGAATTGTTATGATTTCCATAGGCATAAATGTGTTGATAGGTAAACCGGGTTAGAGCTATCCATGCGAGATGCATGCTTGAGTATCAAGTTACTGACCTATAGACATAGCGGCAACTCCCCAACCTATGTAGTGCACCTTTTAAGGCTAAATTTGAATTCAAGAAACAAATTAATTCATGATATATGAACCACAATAGATTTGGAAAATTAGACATAATTTTCTTTGCATATATTTGATCGCATAACCCCATGGACTTTGAGGGGCATTGCTTCGTGCAAGGGAAAGTGCTTGGGCTGTTAAAATGGACATGGAAATTCAAGTTTGTGGGAAACCACTTCTTTTTGAAAACTAAAAATATTCATGACTAACCCCACATTGGTCGCCCCCATCGGAAAAGAAAACGACTTATTTTAAGTAGGTTTCGTTCAAACCAACATAATTTGGTGGTTCCGGGTTGCACTCCTTCCCAATGGTCTTAGGGCTAAAATCTCAAACCCACCTTCCAGCTGACCAGCCAGAACCTGACCTGCAGGGGTTATAATTGAAAAATATTTTTCTCAAAAGATAATTTAATATCAAACTGCAATGGCCCTATATTATATATTAAATCAGTTCAATGTGATGTGGTAGCGCGTACGTTTTGTTGGATCTTCTTTTACCTTTTCAATAATGGCTTGCTTCCCTCCACTTCTTACGCCTCTTCAGGTTATATGTAACTGTAGAAGGTCATGGGTAATTAACATATATAGTACCAAAATTAGGTATACCTTAAACCCAATCACAATCGTCTCCGCATTGCAGACCCCATCCTAACACGAAAGGGGACATTGCAAGTTGGAGACCTGCATTCAGGTTGGGATAGTCACCTCTAAACCAACCCGGTTAAGTTTTCATCTGGTCCACTCAAAAGGACCTTCAGTTGTAGGTCACGAATGAAATTTAAATAACGACAATCGAAAGGAAGACATGTTTAAGTAGATTTAGTTATAAATTAGTGTTTGCATGGACTATATATGTATATGTAAATGTATGTATGTAAATGACCAGGCCACTTATGTATGATTATTACTTTTTAGTAGCATGAATCTAATAAGTCTATTTTATAATTTTTAAATACTCTTACTATCTTCAAAAATTACACTCATACTCCCAAAAAGCAATGGTCATGCATGAGTGAGCAACATTAAGGGTGAGTAAGATCTACTTTTTATATACATATACACACATATATATATATATATATATATATATATATATATATATATATACATATACAAAGATACACACCGGATATGAGAGAGTTGGAGCCCGTGATTATGTGAGGTAATCACCATATACAATTGAAAATAGAAAGAATATACAACTTAATATACAAGTTGTTAATCATCATCCACATTGCATACATTATCATTGCCCGACCCTCTTAGTTCAATATAATGTGCAATATACGTACGAAACGGTAAGTCTCAATCAACAACACTATCATGTCTATAGCATTGTCAAAATGGAAATATAGGTAGCATTGGAGATCCATCCATCGTATGTATATGTAGAAAATACAAACAAAATAAATCAACAACATTAGTATTAAGTTTACACCAACTTTCGGTTATAAGAGAGAAGTGCGAAGTACGTTGGAGTTCAGCTCTTATAGATGGTACGGTTCTTGAGTAGTTGGCACCTGAGAAATCGAATTCAATATCTTGAAATGAGGTTAGGATAGCGCTATTCTTCGAGGCGTGGTAAACATTAACCTTTCGGTTTATTTGCTGCTACTAGTATCAAATAACCCAATGCAATGTACCTGGCAAATACCTTTAAGATACAATAAATACCTTTGGTTCATCTTGCACAAACGTAACCAAGTTATAGACAATCCAACAAAGCAAAGATGATCATGTTGCAAATCTAATTAGCGCTATAATAATACTTGCAAACTCTCTTGAAAAACTAAGAAAAGACTCACACAATAAGGACAAAAGTTGGGTGAATCTTATTTACAATATTACTATATATAGATACGATGAAGATATAACTCATGATATGCTTCTAATGAGTATAATTAGTATTGAAGAATGTGGGTCTTAATGCCATAACATGGATGCTAAATGCTAAGAGTTATAGACATTTCATGTACTATTAATGAGTACAATTATCACTCAAGTAAATGAGTTTTAATGTTAAAATATTATTAGAAAATACAAAAAGTTATAGTCACTACATGTGTTACTAATGTGCACAATTATCACTTAAGTAAGTGGCTATTAATAACACAACATGGTTGTACCTGTAACCTTCACCAAATATATTTATGGTATTTTGAAAATCAACAAATAATCCCCTACCATTTTCAAAATGCATTTGAAAGAATAATCACTTTGAAAATCTTATAGTTTAGATAAAAATTGAACCTTTACCTAGCAAAACATGAGTTTCACTCATCTGAATTGAATAGTAGACAAGCTCTGAGCTATGCAATCCAATTGAACAAGCAAGATTCTAATGCTGGTATATGTCATGTTTCAATTGACACACTTCATAGGCCTTCTATCCGATATCATTTTTCATGAGTGCTTCAAGAGTAAAACCTAAGACTCTAAGAAGTGTACCTCAACTTGTTCTTTTACTTTATGGGACCAAGTACATTTTCTTTGGAATATTTATTTAGTTGGTACTTGCAATCACGAGTTACCATCATTTACCATCATTATATGTGTTACTAATGAGCATAATTATTATTTAAGTAAATCATGACTAACATGACCCATAACCTTCACAAAATATATTTCTGGTATTTTGAAAATCACCAAACAAAATTGTCTCTCATTGCACCTTTTCAACAAAGACCAGCAACCGGTGCCCAAATTGAGGCTTCATTCAAGCCCCATCCTTAGATACGTTGCTGAGGTTAGCTGCCATCCATTCAGTAGGCGTCGATGAAGAAAACCATCCCCGATGGCCGCGATCAATTTGAGCCATATTGAAGTTGACTGCGTGGCGTGTGCAGTCCCACAGCACGGGAAGTACAGACTCCTGTTGTTGTTGACAGTCATAGCATCCTGAGGGGTCACCATTCTACCTGTTTCTTAGAAGATTGTTCTTCAGTTTGTTACAGGATGCAAGCTAGAGAATCAACGAACACCTCCGACGCCCAGCCATTTTCAGATCAGCTTCCAACAATCCGAAGTCATTCTTAAACCGTTACTCATGAAGAACATATGCACACTCTTGACAGAGCAGTACTTATCGCTCCAGTTAGCACTCCACAAATGCCAATCCTTCCTCGTTGGCCGAAGAAGGAAGTTAGGAAAGAGTAGGTGGTGAAACTTTCTACAATACAGATCACCCGATGGGGATACCAAGTCGCTACCAGCTAAGAGATGTTGTCTCCGTGGCTTGATATAATCATCCGCTAAGACCATGTTGCTTGCAACCCAATGACCCTGTCAGAATCTGGTCTTTACGCCACTACCAATTATCCTAAAGATTGGTCCAAGAATACAGAAAGCTCTCCACAATGCCGACGAATCATGTTTCTTAGGGAGCTGATTCAATATATGCGGATTCCCACCATTGTATTTGGCTTATAATATAGATATCCAGATCACTTTATCACACTCTTTAAAAGTTTCGGTAGGCATGCCAAGTTATATGATGCGCATAATACCTCCATGACAATTTGGTTGACAAAGCATGGACCAGCCAACTCTGCAATTTCCATTCTGACGGATCATTATCCCAGATAAATGCTCATTGTAGTCTCTCGATATCAGCTTTAATAATAAAGATACCATCATGGCATAAGTTGGTACTGTGGCAATCACTAACTAGGTTGTATGAATACATTTTGATTCTTGGAAAAGAAATAAAATTCATCATGCAACTAGTTTAATTCTAATAACTTCAAGAGAATGTGGGTTCCATCGGGATTTGCACTCACAAGTATTTTCACTCTGGCGAGCCCAATTTGAATTAGTTAGGGCATCAACCGATTTAAAGAAGACAAATGTAACCAAAGATAAACACCAAATTCACGCAGAACTGGTGCATAAACATGAATCCTAGGTAATTAATCTGATATGAATATATCCTCTAGGATTCTAATCTATCATGGAAATGTATGCACAATATTGTATCTAAATAAACATGAAATTATATCTAAATAAATAACTCCAATGATTTAATGTATATGAAATCTAAACTAATATTCGGTCTAAACTAAATCGGACCAATGGGACTCTCCCATTTTCAGAGCTACATCAGTATTCACTTTATAAATACCAACTGGAGTTTTCTTCAAACTTCGATTCCGTCTGTTATATGCTTGTTTATGGTCCTTTTGCCTAGTCAAAGCATTTCAAATCTGCATCAAAGATTCAACCTCAATCTACAGAATAAAATATGGTTTAGCAGTCTTACCTTTCTAGATCTGATTCCTCTCGCACCGTGAAACATACCAAAGAATTGCTCAAGTTCTCTGTTGTGATGTTCACTGTGGTGTCATGGCTTCTATAATATTAATGAACCATAGTTTGAAAAGTGGCTGGATGAATCATACTTAAACCCCATCTTTGGTAAAGTTCTCTGGCTTTCCTGCATTTGCAGAAAATATGCGTTAGATTCCTCATAGTCACTACAAAGGTGAAACGAGAAATCTATTTGTAAACCTTTGCATCTAACTCATTCCACTGTAGGTAAAGCATTTCTGCTTAATCTGCACAAGAGTACATTTACTTTAGGAGGTAGATGCATTTGCCCCAATTTCAACCACCAACTTTTATCATCTAACTCGTTCCCCGTTGTCGAAGCTCCATTTGCTTTTTTTCCCAAGCAACATGATAAGTAGTAAAAATTTCCTGTTCTATCAAAATCCCAATATATGGAGTCAGGACTTTTGAATCCTGAGGATGGTATAGACAATTCTTTCCTTATCAACGGAAGAGAGTTTCTCTCACTAGGACATTATTCCAACTATCCACTGTTCGCATCAGTTGTGATACTAGGTTCATGTTTTTAGGAATCAAATTGGTGTCCTGTAATTTGAAGTTTGGATTTCTAGGGACCCAACTATCTTATTTGGTTCCCACTAGTCCCTTCCCTGATCCTCCATATACATCCCATTCGAAGAATCCTTCTTGCCAGCAGACTGCCAAATGACAGAATCTCACGGTCTATTTGAGGCCTTCAGGAAGTTCCTACCATTGTAAAACTTTGCCTTTAGGACACGAGCTAAGAGAGATTATTCTTCTTGAACCAATTTCCACCCTTGCTTAACTAATAGAGCAAGGTCAAAGGTGTGAAGATCGTGAAAACCATTTCCCCATACCTTTGGGCCAGCAAAGTCTAGCCCAGTTAAGCCGATGTACCTTCCGGTCATTCCTTGTTCTCTCGACCAGAATTTGCATCGTGAACCTCCAATTTCATGAAGAAAGCATGAGATCAAGTATACTGGGATTGTAATGCAAAGTAGTAGGGTCGTAAATATCAAGCTGTCATCAGTAAATATCAGGTGGGAGATCTCTGGCCCCTTGCAATAGCTGTCATTCTGGCAATAAGTCCCTACTCAACTGCTTTCTTAATTAATTGAGAAAAGCTTTCAGCGCAAATTATAAGATGGGACGGGGAAAGGGATCCCCTTGCCTTAAAGCTCGCTGTGGAAGGAAAGAAGTACCCGGTTTACCCTTGATGAGAATTTAATAAGACCCCGACGGCAAACATTTCCTAATTTTCTCAGCCCATTTATTGCAAAAACAAATTTTCAACGTCAATCTGTCAGTGAATGTCCATTTCATCTATCATACGCCTAACTTATATAAAATTTCAAGGCCATCATCATGTTCTTTCCTGTCTTTCTCCTCTTAAGAGTGTGAACTAATTCAAAAGCAATGAAAACGTTATCTGATATCTGTCTCCCCTTTATGAAAGCACTTGGGTTTTGCTAATCAATTCGTAAACCACATTACAAAGTAATACAGGTCGGTAGTGAATCATACCTTCAAGGCATTCAATCCTGGGAATCAAGAAAATGAATATCTTATTGATCTCCTTGAGGTCTCTGTCACCGTTTAAGAAATTCAAAGCGCAACTCCAGTGACGTCCTCGTCCACAATATGCCAATAGTCCTTGAAGAAGAAAGCCGGTATACAATCAGGCCTAGGGGCCTTTGTTGCTCCCATTTGGTCCAATGCCTCCTTAATCTCCATTGAGTGCAACCGGTGTTATCAGGAAGTCGTTCATCACCTGTAACACACCTTGGCAGATGGTGTACCACTTCAATTTTTGAAGGCCGGCTTGTCTTGAATAAATTGCTAAAATATGATCTGTCTACTCCAATTCCTTCCCAATCAGAGATTCATTGTCTCTTCTTGTTCCTAAACTGTCTAATGGTATTCCTCCGCTCCCTTCCAGAAGAATAAAGATGGAACAACGGGTTCATTTAGGTCCCCTTCTTTTATCCAGCAGATGCTAGACCTTTGCCTCCACATTGTTTCTTCACGGATGAGTGTCTGCTAATTCGTCCTTTAGTGTCGTGAGTCTCGTTATTTCTCCTCAGTTTACTTCTAGATTATCATATTTGTTTATCATGTCTTCTAAACCAAAGACTTCTTTTTTACATTGCCAAACGTGGTGTTATCCCAGGTGGAGAGTTCTTGTTGCACAAGGACAAGTTTCCTGCCAGAGTCCTCGATGTTTAAACTACGAGCTCCACCTCTTCAGCAGGTCTTAATCATCCCTTCACGTTCTGGCTGTCTAGACCACATTTCTCAAACCGAAATGGTCGCTGCATGAGTTCTTGAAGGGATGGTGAGACCTCGGGAACCATAATCCGTAATGTTGGAGAGTGATCAGAGTGAGGAATTCGCAATATTCCGTTGATGTAACCATAATCAAGTCTTACCTTAACGCATTGTGAGCCCGTTCTACCATTGCTCCAATTGAATTTTTTACCCGCAAAGCACGAGTCATGAAGTCCGCAAGTGTCAATAGCTTCCACCAAACAGATTTCTTCTAAGTACTTCCCTCTTGGAGCGTTATTACCTCTAGTTTTAGCAAATATAACCATGTAAAAACCTATAGACTAATTACTAAAACCTATATTTCTCTCATGCATTGGAGTCATTGCCTATGCAAATATTTATTTCTTGTGAAATTCCACGTAGGGAATCATCACAAAGGCCTTGTTTTTTAGAATGTGGTTATATTCTTATAGGAATCATATTATATTACCAAGGTGCCCTGCTTCAAGAACGTGTGATACATGACAGCATTCTTTTTGCATACCAAATTATTAATTCCCTGTTAAATCCTTTCATTCCTGGTGTGAATCTAAATCTTAATGTAGTGAAAGTTCATAGACACTAATTGATAAGTTCTTGAAAATACTTTGAACTTCCTTCTCTCATTCAATCAGGGCCATATGCTTAGTGGGTTTAGACCATTTCGTGGAGATCATCGCTACAATTGACGTTCAGAAGATTCCTGCTCATTTCTTTGATGATATTCCTTTAATATTATGGGCATATTCTATGCAAAAGATGAAGGCTTATACTAGCAGAATCATGACTACTGCATCATATTCAATGATTTTGAGACCATACTAGCATGAAAAATTGACCAACAACTCTATCCTTGTGCCTTTTGATTTAATCTTTCTTCAAACGATGAGTATGTGTCAAGTTTAATTGGTCTACAAAATAGATATCTTTCACTTGCTTAGATTTGCTCATGCTCAAAATAAAGTTCCTTAGCGCCATACTTATTGAGAGATATGGAGAAACACCTCTTTCTTTTACAGCTTAATTGTGCTTTTCCATGACATATTTCAATTGCCTCGTCATGGGACAATATGTTTTAGGCGTCAAGGCAAATGACTACTATACTAGAAATGTTCATTATGAAGTTCTAATCGAACAACCATGATGACCGTCATGATAGTATAGCATGCTTGGAATACTTTGAACATGTTCAAATTGAGTGTAGGACTTAAGAGGAGTTGAACAATATTGTATTGGGGCTAACTTGGAAGTGTTGTCTTGGATAATGTTCTTCCCTAAATCCCCTTAATAAAAGTTCATTAGGGATCAATACTTGTAAGGGCCAACCATAGAATTGTGCCCTTTCCCATAGATCATGAGGCTGGAGGAGAATTTTATGGGCTTGGCCGCTAGAGTTCACATTGGGTTATGTAGAACTTCTGTACTATGATAAGAATAAATTCCAACGCGAAACTTGAGAAGGCTAGTTATACACTATTGTCAATAAATTTTGTGGTGCATTACATTTGAGAACTATCCCATGCTATATTATAAGATCAAAATATGTAACATAAAGAAGGATGAAGTTCCACTTGAGAGAGCAAAAGTTTAGTTTAAGGGTGCCTGAATCATCCATCTGCATGACAAGGAAGGTCAACGATTCATGATTGGATTCAAAATGTTAGGATTATTTTAGTCAATATTTTTACATGTTATCGATGTTGTAGACCGTTAGAAAAACTTATTAGCATTTAGTAATTGATTGTCTTGGTTCACAAGTGATATGGAAATGAATATTAAGTAGATTTGCTAAGTACAAGTTGGCTAGTGGAGGTATTTCATGGATATTACTTTGATGGATGAGATTGAAAAATTAGTTAAGATACTGTTGCTATCAAATCTACCATGATAATTGCATGAACAAGTTGCAGTTCATGATGTGTATTCCTCATGGTTCCTGTTCATTCAATGTCTAACTGTGGTGCCATATGCTATAAATATTGAATGAAATTCGAATTAAACCAAGAAGAATCGATTGTGGTGGAACATGGTTAGAACTAGGTTCTTTCTTGGTGTTATATGATACAAATATTGCATGAAAGTTGAATGGATTCAAGAGCAATTGATGGACTAAGACCTCACTATTGGTGCCTAATTTTGGACTAGACGAAAAGGAAGTTCTTTTGGAAAACGTTGACAAGCAGTCTCAGCATGCCATTATATATTATGGGTAATGTATTAAATTTGATTTAATTGGTGTTAAAGAATATGAAGAGGTGATTTGGACAGAGCCGTTTCAGCCAAGAGGCCGTCGGATGTCCAGGTGGAAATGCTTTACATTTATATGCAGGAGGAGTGGATTAGAGAAAAAAAACTCTTTTGCTGAATACACAGAGATGTTTGTGTAAGATCGATCTAATTATGGCCACTTTGGCCTCATGACAACATTCACGTAATCAGTGGGGAGGATCGCTTCGCTAATTACGTGAATCATTATTCCAAAATAAAACCAAATCAGTTTTCACAATTTATTTCACAAAATACGTTTTACAAAACAGTTTCCTTTTATACAAGAAACTGAAGAGGTAAGTAAATGGAATCGTTTCTCTTAACTGTAATGGGCATCCAAGGATCCTTGGTAAAGTTTATGCGTATATCATGAAGAAAACAAAGATATCTTACATCTCTTATAATTTTCTGTGAGAATCCCTGAGTAACTTCCTTGACAAAGTTGTGTTAGGCAGTTCAAAGTCCAACAATGATGCTCAATGAGAATCACCTCGATTCAATTTGTTCCACATGATAGCACTAGTCTTCAGTTTGTACTGCGGGTGTTCTCTACTAAAACCCTCTTGACGAGAACTCGCTCTTGGAAGATTCAATCCCGAATGGGGATCGCTCGATTGGATTGCCTTCAATATCTGCTTTAATAGTAATTAAGTCGGTAATTTTCTGACTTTAATCACATAATCCAAAAGAATGGATGGTGGTGGAACTTGGTTAGAACTAGGTTCACTTTTGTTGTGAGATGATACAAATATTTGCATGAAATTTGAATGAGTGAAACCGATGGTGGTGGAATATGACTAACAACTAGCCTCATCGTTGGTGCCTAGTTTTGGACTAGAAGAAAAGGAAGATCAATCTCAGCATGCCATTATTGTGTGTTAAGTAAGAAGTAGGCATGTCCACACAGATCCAGGATGAACCTATTAACACAAGAGAATGAATGTTGAGGATCAGCTTATGGATAATCCCTTACATTGGTGAATAGGCAACAAGCAACAGGAAAGCTATTGAACCAGAAACGTGAAACCTATATGTCTTTCGTATGGTTCACGGGAGAATGACGGCTGATAAGGTTAAAATGATAATGAGTAAAACCTCCTACCGGTTCCAATGGATCTGAGGAGAGAAATCACTCTAACTTCTTGAGCATCACACTGGATCCTGCCTTTTCGGATGGTTCTGACACTTTAACAACTAGCTATCGCGTTCCACCATTCCTCCACTATCTATAGCCGCCTTCATTCATCAAAACCATGGTCACTACTATCAAACCACTTATAGAGAGAGTGGGGATTTCTAAGTAGTTTTGGTAGTGGAGTTAACAATATTTGACTAATGAAAGTTGAAAGTTGATAAGAAGTGACGACAGTGGTTGAAGGGGTGAAACTATGAGAGTTTAAGTACTCAATTGAGCATGAACCACTCCCTCTCTATATGTAATTTTAGTGTCACCTATCAATATATGAAGACTTTGAGTTTAATTCTGACAGACCTACGGTAACTCTTCTATAAGCCAAATCCTCGTGAACTGTAATGCATTTTCTTGGTGTATTATAATCCGGCACCCTTTGGCGGGATTGTGACAAGCAACCATGTAAAAATAGTTGCACAAACTGAGTTTTATTGGAAACCTTGTTTATAATTATGTCCCATTCACATAATTAATGTTTTCTACTTGTTTTCTTAGTTCTTCAATCCCAAACCCTTAATTAGATGAATTATGGTGTGTGTACTACGTATATTCATGACAAAAATAGAACCAGCCTAGGGATAATTCATTCAAGACTTCCTCACCGCTAACTTGGCCAACTTTAGCCGGTGTATTGAAGAAAAATTTAGTTGTGTATCTAGCTTTTGCAATTATAGGCATGCAAAAAAGTACCAAAGATGTCTAAACTGACTTGAATCCTTTGTTTATGACTTTGTTGATACCATAAAAATTCATGAGGATATGTGGTAGAAGGTGAATAGTTTTGAAATGGAAGGAACACATAGCCATGAAGACTTGGGTATGATTATAATTTCGAGTGTGCGAAAATAGGCCTATATACTTGAGTTGATCTTATAGATAATGAGTCGGTTGACGTATCCCAATAGGCGTGGCAGTGAAAGCTATGCTCGTTATTTGTCATTTTTGTGAAAGACTATAAATAGGCATGTGTAATCATATATGAGGAAGGAGAAAATCAATGATACAATTTATCTTTCTTTCTTCTTTTACTTTCCCTAAGAGTATATGTAACAAGTCTTTTAATCTTCTTGAGCACATCAAATGACTATGCAATTCCATCGAAAATGGAGATAAGCATAGTCGAATTCTCGAGGACCTATTCCATCGCTTGATACCTTATTCATTCTTGTTTCTCCTTCAGAATGAGGGTTATAGTTTTCTAGCATGCTTGGTGGAGTTGTCACTTCAGATGAAACCATATCTTTGGCATGCTCGGTGGGATACACATGCTTCTTTGTAGGGTTTTCTAGTATATGCAAACTCAATCTGGTCGGGTTTATCCTATGGGTTCTTTCAACATAGATGTTGATTATCTCATATCATTTTCAATGTATGACACTCGACCGTCAGTCTCAAATGATGACATCTCCTACACCAGTAGAAAGAGAATGCCTCAGTGATGCCTCATGTACAATTGAATGAAAATGTTGTTCTCGAACTCCTTTGACCAACATTTAATGATCAGTTATAGAGGCAGTTTGGGGATCCTCAAATAGTGTCATTTTGCTAAATGGCAGAAACCATGCCTATGATGATCGCTAATCAATTGGTAACCATTCGAGATTAGGATATTCTTGTCAAGAAACGAAGGCAAGATGATGTCGTTCAAATGTCATACCATCGTGTGATGATATTTGATACCTATACAAGGAGCTAGAGCATCATAAGACTATCAATGGCTCAAGGACATGACTTGCAATATGAATTAGTCAACATTGCTCAGCGATCACCCGAGTTTTTGTCATAGTCTTGTCATTTTAAATAGTTATGATCACTGTATACACCCAAAATAATTTTGAAATTTAACCCAACCTGTTTTAGAATTTCCAAAACAATAAGCTGGTTTTAAAAAGTCTTGATTTGTAATACAGCTTATAAAATCAAAAAGGGAGTTTTAAATGTTTGGAAATTCAAAGGATTTTAAAGTTTGAAATCAAGATTTGAAAAATATAAGGTTGAGGGAATGCAACACGAGCTAAGGAGCAAAAGCAACGCCGAAGATCTAGTGAAGATCAAGGCAACAGTTAAAGCAGGTAGGTAGCGAGCTCAAGTGGACCCAGACAAAGCAAGAAGCAATAGCCCAAGCCCGCCTTGGCCGAGCCTACTCACTTTGACCGAACCAAAAGGTGACTCACCTAGGTAGGGGTCCATGGAGAAGGACACACGGCTCGACCAATGGAGTCTCACCTAGCCAAGGAACGAGGAAGGAGCACACCCTAGTCAAAGGCGGTACCCAGCTGCACCAAATGAGATCAAGGACTACACCCAAAGATGCCTCACATCATAAGCCAAGCCAAGCTCATATCAAGCAAGGCATAAGGCTGCCCAAGAGTGGATTGGATGAACCACAACCGGGTGCAACCAACGAAGGCAAGACAACACCACGGTTGCACCAAGGCTAGTCGGCATGCCTAGGTGCCTAGCTGACCGAACCCACATGGGGCTTGGTCCAACCTTGGTCAAAGGGGACCACAAAGAGGTCCACGTGATGGATTTAGGGCCAACCAAGAAATGAATCAAGGCATGGGTCAAGAAACCCATACCCAATCCGCACCAAGGAATGGTCTAGCCCCTCCCTTGGCCTATAAATAGAGGTCAAGGGGGGGACGATTTTCATCAATTGGAGATTGAAGGGGCTTGCCAAGGCTGGAGTGAAGTGTAGGAGAGAGAGGAGTTGCTACAATAAGAGAGAGAGAGAAAAAGAGAAAAGAGAGAGTGAGAGAAGAAGAAGAAGGGGACGACCTCCTTCTTGAATCCGTGCACCATTGGAGGGTCGGTAAGTAAGTATTCTTCTTTCATTGATGATCTTGATTCTTTTCTTCATATTCCATTTGAGAAATGAGTTGTATTAATGGAGTTTGAGTCTCTCCCCAAGATGTAATAGTAAGTAGAAATGTTGCCCATTTCATTTCGTGTATGTTTATGCACTCTACTTGTTTGCTTTCATGAGTCTCTACCTCTCTATATTCTATACACTCCTATAACAACTAACCCCCTCTATGCTTAAGCTAATATATATATTTACATTCATTTCTCTTCAGTAATATGCTTTAATTTTGTTGTGGATAACTTTTAAATTCGGATGGATGCATGTATATATATTCTAAAACTGAAACTCTATTTTTCTGCATCCTATATATGTTGATTGTTCTATTTTTTATTGCTAAACTGTTACTCCAAATGATTTGAAACTTAAGACACCGAATTTAAACATAAAGCCCACTAGAAATAAATTTTTCAAGAATTTTAGGGCCATGTAGACTCATGAATAAAATAGGAAAAGTTCGGTATAGTTCAGATTCTGTTTCTGTACAGTCTGTTTTCCTGCCATAGGGGTAGGGTAAAAGTCTCATAACTTTGTTTGTAGTGAACAAAAATTGATAAAATTAGTTTCATTGGAAATCTGATATCTATAGATTTCCAACTAGACTAAAATCATATAATTTGTAATTTTGTGCACCGAGATATAGAGGTTTCTTTAGGCCTCTGTATTTCTTTAACAGAATATCCTGAAATATCTGAGTAGTGGTCAGTTCTGGATTTAATTCTACAAATCCACAGCACCAAAGCTTAAAGTAAAAATAGGCTTAGAATTTTCACATTCTACTCTATGTTCTGTGAAATTTTCATGAATTTTGGAGATCTCTAAGTTGCCCAAAAAAATTTAGAAATAAGTTCTGAAAATAGAACCAGTTTTTGTTTTTCAGAACTTAAAAATCTTCAATCTCTAGACTAAGTGCATGAGTTTGATTTGATTCAAAACCATCTTTCAAAGTGAATTTTGAAAATATACACTAGCACAAATAAATCCTTAAAGCATCTAGGCTGACTCTTGAGCATCGATTCAAGAAGGCCTAAAGTGAAAAGATCCTACTTAGCCACAATCGCCTCAAAAAGTCAGATTTATAGCTTTGCTAGTTTTAAAAACTAGTTGACACGCTCGTATAAAAATGAAGTAGGTTGAGAAGTTTAATTTAAGTCTCTACATAGGCTTTGGAATAAAATTTTCACATCTACAACCCCCAACCATATGTTATCTTGATGCCCTCCAATATGTCGGATGCTTATCAAATGTTGTGGGGTACGTACCTTGAACTTCATCCATCAATTTCTTTAGGAGCTTTGAGCTATATGGCAGTCCAAACGGGGGTGGGTATAACACCACCTGCATAACCATCGCAATTTGGGACTCTCATTCCCCCACTATGCCTCGTATACCAAGTTGAGGAAGTGTTATTCGAGTTGCTTCAGGCACTATTTCCACTAGCAAACCGTCGGTTTGCATTCAATAATGAGATGTTGAATCCACTACTGGAGGTATTAGATGCCCGACAAATCGTAATGGGGTTATCGACTTGGTTCAAAACATTTTTGGAATAGAGTTATATACTCCCGATACTAAATTTGATTGTAAGCCATATCCCAATTGGATCGATAGGTTTGCACCAATCTCGAGGGGTTTCAAAGCTAAGTTTATCACCTTATTGAGATAAGATGGTAAATATCTAAGGGAGTATTTGGCTCATTTTACTCTAAAGTGTGAAAAGCTAGGTGATATCAAGATGTACAAACTTAAGCTTTTCATATCCTTGCTCACTAGCCAAGCTTATGCTTAGTACACCCGTCTAAAACATGCATCCATCCAAACTTGGGATGAAATACAAAAGACATTTCTCAAGCATTACAACAAGATCTGCCTTCAGCTAATACCTAAAAATGTAATGAATCTTCACCAAAAAGCTGGGGAAATTGTTGAGGTTTTCTTTAAAAGATTCTATGAGTTGCTCACATGTTTCCAAATATAATTCATCAAGGCCCAAAATGTGGCATTAGCATAGAATTGCCTATGTAAAGATATTAAGAAGGGATTACTTGGACATTTTTGTCTGACTGGTTCAATTAGCAAACTCGGAGATAGAGGTCGAATACGTCCTCAACACCCTAGATGCATTAGGCAATATGTGAGAAGTCTTGAGCCATAATCAACGACAAGCTTTGATTTCTTGCTTGGAAGATATGATGCAAAATGTCGATGATGAGTCCAACTTGGTTGAGGTCATGACTATTGTGTTAACATTGGGACTTCCTTATGTTTGCAATGCTCTTCGGCCCCTAAAGGGGAAAGAGAAGGAAGCCGATGAAAAGAAATTTAGTTTTTGATATCTCAAAAGCCGATTAGTTATTCGATTTGGTTTTGGAGGGCCGACAAATCCGTTTGCTAGAAGGATATTCAATACCATCCTGAGATGAGCTAAAGAAGATGCCACGATACTAAAAGTGACACAACCTGACTTCACATGGTATTAACTAGTATGTCAAGTTTTTCTCAATCATACAACAAGCTACCAAGGATGAACGTAGGGACTAATACAAATCCGTTAACACCTATTGGAAGATGGTCCTATATTGGCATTATGCACCATCATAGTGGAATTTGGACAACAAGATTCGATCCATTCTAAGTGGAGGGTCTATCATCATCATTCATATCTCTTGATCAAACAAAATTAAAACACAAGGTGTTTGGTGGGAAAGTGGAGGTTATATATGAACATGATTTTTCTAGGTCAGTTGGTTTGTCGAATTGCCCAAGATATCAAGATCAAGTACGTGTCTAGTGGAATCATAAGGTGAAATCGTGATAAAATTTGATGTTTTATTGAAGGCTGCATTGTTAAATCTATTAGCACAAAGATGCCCCAAATTGATAGGAATTACAGTCGGAAGTTTGTGACCTTGGTATATCTTTGGGAGAGAGAAGCATCTCATGATCGATGTTTCATTAGCATCGTCGATGCTCATCTCGAGATGTCAAAGTTCAAGTATATAATAGTTTTACTTTGTTGGATATTTAATGGAGCTGAAACCATTTCTCCCTTCGAGATCAAATGATCAAGCCTCAAACCATCCATCTTATTTAATTGAGCACATCACTTCTAAGTATGAGTATTTGACCAACGACTAGACGGAAATAAGATGGATGGTGGAGAAATGGCTAGATAATTCTCGACCATCCATCTTATTTCCGTCTAGTCGTTGGTCAAATACTCATACTTAGAAGTGATGTGCTCAATGAAGGAGGGCCCAACATAAAAGGCAGCTGGAACATGATGAGCTTACTAGTGATCATGGGGAACACCTAATGAATCATTACTCTCAAGTTGTTGTCGATTCTAATGAGGAGTTAGAATATGGAAATGGAGTTCTCAACCCTTTGAGATAAACAAACCGCCAATCAAAATGAGGGATTCAAATTCATGCCATCTTTTCGCAAAGGACTCTATTGGGATGGGTGATTCAAAAGTTGATGCTAAGTCTAAAGGACATTTGGTTTTTCTACCCAAAGACCTAGATGAATGGGGTCAAAGCGGTTCTTGCTGAATGGAAAAAAGATTGGTTGACATAATCCAATGAAGATTATATGAGATGAAAAATTGAAGTTTTAATCACTTTGTGGCAAGAAGGACTTCATGCATACATGGCAAATTATGCAAAGGAAGTTGAGAAATTAGAGGAAGAGGTCCAAAAGCAGGAAGAAGAGATGCATGAACCCAAAGTATCCATCATAAACTTCGAGATACAACATACTCTGCAAACTAGATCAAACCCATGTGAATTTTTGAAATTTGCAACAATTGTTGTGAATTCACATGGTTCATTGTCTCCCAGAGTTATCAAAAGGTGCAGGACCAATTAGTAGTAACCCAGAAAGGGAAGGAATTGTCAAAGAGGATGATCATTTCTTTGATGAGACGTATATATCTCATAAAGACTTTGATGATGATTTTGGAGACTCTCTATATTTTTCAAAATACATGATTATTGTTTTACCAGTTAGTTTTGCTTTTGGAGGAATCATATGGTAGGTTCTGTAAGATGACTTGTTGATAGATGAACTTGATTAGACAGTTCTGGTTAGTGATGTTGACATTCAGATGGTATTTGAGAGACTACTAGATTTTGATAAAAGACATTAACGACAATTATATATTATCATAGAGGTAAATGGTCATTATTTTAATTAGGTGTTTGCAGACAGTGGTGTTGTATTAAACGTAATGTCAAGTAATACATTATGTAGATTATGAGGACACTTGCTAATTTAATTCTGATAAACAAAGATGTTCAATTTTTGAGGGAACTATTAGTTACCATTAGAGTAATAGTTGTCAAACTAAAACTAAGGCTTACTATGGATAGTAAGTTTCAGGCTATTCGAGATTTTTTCTAACTATTGAAGGCATCTTATTTTGAATAAAGACTTGGGAGGATATATACTGAACCGCTCAAGAGGTAAGTAGAAAATTACCCTATTCTTACTATTCTACCACTTATCGAATGAGGAGGAGCATTCAATTGTTCTAATCAAAAGGATAAATCAAGTTTCATCTTAGCAAACCCTCTAATTAAGGTGGATTTGGCTTGAGAAGGAATAGTGAGACCAACAAAGGTGAGTACTCAGATACTTGACAAGAATCGGTCATGATTGGTAAAATTACTCAAGTAGTACAAGGGCTGCTTTTTCTGGGAGTATCATGAAATGTTTGGTTTACCTCGAGAGTTGGTTGCATTTTTGTTGAAAGCAAGAATAAAATTGCATAGACAATCGGTGAGAAGATTCAAGCTCAAGATGCTTCCGTCCATCAAATAAGAGAAACAACATCTTTTGGGGGCCAAGTTCATCAAAACATCTAGATATGTAGATTGGTTATCTAATATTATTCCTGTTATTAAGAAAAACCGTAAAGCTATGCATTAATTATCAAAATTTGACTTGGTCACTCCTAAGGATCAATATGTCATGTCAATGGTTGATATGTTGATCAATGTAACAGTTTCCCATGAGATTTTGTCACTTATGGACTATACCTTGGGATATATCAAATTAAGGTAAAGCTTGAGGATATGCATAAAGCTACAATCTAGTACCTAGGAGCATTAGGGATTTATGAATGGATAATGATGTTTGGAATTAAGAATGTTGGTGTCATATATCAATGAGCAATGAATTATATCTTTCATGATTTAATCAAGAAAATCATGGAGATATACATTGACAATATTGTAGTCAAACATGAAAGTTTTGAACAACATTTGTTCAACTTTTAGTAGGTTTTTCAACATATGTGGAAGCAACGTTAAAATTGAATCCTAATAAGTGTGCTTTTGAAGTTTTTGCTAGCCAATTCTTAGGTTTCTTGGTACATAACAAAGAGATCGAAGTCGACCCAAACAAGGTCAAGACCATCATCGATGCTCAACCACCCAACACAAGGAAGAAATTACAGGGTTTAATTGGGCATGTCAATTATTTATGGTGTTTTATTGCTAATACCATAGGCAAGATGGCTCCTTTAAGAGCATTGTTGAAGTTAAAGGACATAAATGACTTTATTTGAGAATAGAGCAATAGTTAGCATTCAAGAAGATCAAAAAATATATAGTGAAATTGCTTGCGTTGGTACCCTTGATTTTTTAGAAACCATTGAAACTATATATAGCCACTACAAAAAATTTCAGTGGTACCCTCTTGGCCACCGAGAACAACACTGAGCGGGCTATTTTATATTTGAAACAATTACTCACCGATATAGAATCCCGATATTCTCCAATTGAAAAGCTTTGTTTGGCTTTGTATCATTCATGTATGACATTAGAACATTATCTTTTCACAACCAAAGTATAGGTAATAAGAAAAGTGGATATTGTGTTACCTACTTGGTTGTCCAGCTCTTCAAGGAAGGCTTGTCAAGTGGGCAATCAAATTATGTTTTTTGACTTAAACATTACCTCTCAAAGCAATGAAAGGTCAGGCAGTGGTTGATTTTTTAGCACATTTTACGTGCATTGAGGCAATTAATCCTTTAAAAATAGTGAACAATATGATATCTGAACAACCTTAGTCGGTTATGTTCGATGGCTCAAGATGTAATTGAGGTATGGAAATTAGTGTTTGTACTATTTCCCCAACTGATAAAGTAGGTATGCTCTCGATGTCCTTCGATCATGACCTTACTAATAATGATACTAAATACCAGGCTTTGATTTGTGGCTTAAGTTTGCTTTCCATTGTTGGGTGAAGAACCCAAGTCGTGCTAAGTCAACCAATGAGGATTACCAATATTTTATCTTAAATTTGTAACCCTTGCATCAACATGCAAAAGGTTGTTGAGAATATTCCTCAAAGTAAGAATGGTGTACATTCCTGGAGATGAAAACAAGGTGTCGAATAATTTAGTTAAGACTGTTTCAGGTCATAAAGTTGTATATGGATCTTAGGTAGTGATATCCTCGATTCAAGAGGTAGAGGAACCTCGTGACTAGAGAGATTCATTAGTAAAATGTTTGAATCAATACTTGCAATGATCAAATATTTAAACTCAACATAAGGCGTTAAGCTATACTTTGGTTGATGGTGAGTTGTATAAGTGAAGCCATCAAAATTTACTTTTGAGATATCTCAATAGAAATGAAGCTCAAACGATGATGACTGAAATTTATGAAGGAATTTTTGGACTCATCAATAAAGACCTAAAATCAAGTGGTTGATATATCAACATGGGTATTATTGGACAATGATGTAACAAGATTACAAAAGGGTATCAAGAATACCAATGTTTTGGTCGTTGTACAAAGCATCTTAAGTAGACCTTCACCTAATCACCAAACCATGGTCATTCTAATGTTGGGCCATGCACCTACTAAAAAAGATCTATCTAAACTTTTTGAAAGGGCATGCATTCATTATAGTCGCAACATACTATATTACTAAGTGGGTTGAAGCCTTATTGTTAAAGGTGGTGACCCAAAATGAAGTGATCAAGTTCATCAATGACTATATTATCTTTCAATTTGAGATACCACAATCTTTTATGGTTGATCAAGGGATTGCATTCAGAGGAGAAAAGGCAATATTGAGAGCTTCAGTCTGTGAGACTACAACACTCTTCATACTCCCATTTAGAGCCTTGAGATTCTCGATTGCCAATGGTTATTCTTGTACATGACTCCTCGAGAGGGACTCCAAGCAAGCTTCATCCAGTTCTCGTAGTTTTTGTTGATCTTTAGTGCAGGGCCAAATGATTGTTAAGGGAGGCTAGCTACGATATTAGGGATGTGACTTCTCTTAAGAGAGAGAAAGTCACATCCTACAATCATGAGCTTCTTAACATCGATCCATATTATCCCATAAACTGGAAGCTTGAAACCGAAAGTTGTCAGTAGATACTCTTGATTGAGTTTATTATTGTACAATCCAATCCAATCAAGATCGGAGACCGGACATTCATTGACAGTTTGCAAAAAGAGTGACATATACAAAGAAGTGAAGAGTTATCAAGAATCACGTCTATCATGTTATTTGTAGTTTTTGTGAAAGCTTATAAATAGGTATGTGTAATGGGAGATGAGGAAGAAGAAAATCATTGATAAAGTTTGTCTTTCTTTCTTCTTTTACTTTCCCTAGGAGTAGATATAATGTGGTTTTTTCATCTCCCCGAACACATCGAGTGCTTATCCAACCCTATCAACAATTGAGATACACAAGTTGGATTCTTAAGGACCCATTTCGTTGTTTGATACCTTATTGTTTCTATTTTCTTAAGAATGAGAGTTAGAGTTCTCTTACACGTCTTTTATCTTCTTGCATCATATTCTATCTTACTGTGTTGAGTTATTCATGTGGAATTGTCACTTCAGATGGCACCCGGCTTGAACATAATTTTATTCATTAAGAAATCAACAAGTTTGAAGCAGCTAGTTTCTAAAGTGGTTACTTTGTGATCCTCCTCATCTGTCCATGTGCAAAGGTTCTGCACAACTCAAGTATTTCGAAAGGCAGCAGAAGAACTGATCAATGTTACGGTGGTATAAGTATCACTCGTGCTTTTCATTAGTAAGTCTTCATTCTGGACTCTCAGGAAGAACTTACCCTCTTCCCCCAAAAACTGAATATTTCTTAGAAGTAATTCTACCACAACTTGTTCTGTAAGAATCCATCTGTGTTAGCATCGTATTTATTTTTGTTTATCATGTCTGTGTGCTTGGATCATTCTTCATGATTCGTCCTCAACGACGAAGTGTTTAGGTCGAGCATGCTTTCTAATGAATTCTACGGCAAAGAATCAGGAGCTCGATACCAGTGGCTGCATCTCGTAGTGTTCTTGCCTGTTAACACAAAAGGTTTCATTTGAAAAACAAACAATGGGCTTGCAAAAAATAGAAGATAAACTTGTAACTTTAATGAAACAAATAATTGCAATAAAAACTCAAAGAAAAGAGATCAAACTAGTCCAAACCCTAGCACCTATTTGTCATGCCACCGTTCAAGGTACTGTAACCATTAATGCCTAGACAGAACCCCAATTTTTCCACACCCCCTTACGGTTGACCGTCCTCTCATTTGGTCCAATAAATTCAACTGGTGCGTTCACATGGAAGCCTTGACTAACAACTGCAAACTCAAGAAAATCAACAGAGCAAATTTTCCTGCAGTTAATATAAACAATCAAATCAAAAGTGCACACAATCAATGCTTTTAAGAAATCGAACAAGAAAAGCACCAGGAGCTAGGAGTCTCCTGGATAGAGAATAGACTCATAGAAGCCCTAAGGTTAGGGTGTGAGCTCTCAATACCATGGGTCTGGCATGTCACATAGGTAGACATGACCAGTTCCAGTTTGTCTAAAACCATAAACTACATCGGCACTGGATCGGTTTTGGTGTTGGTTTGGAATCACAGGTTTTGGTTCCGGTTAAGGTTCTAAACCATTTGGAATAAAAAATTATTAAACAATTTTGAGCTTTGATAATAAATACTAAAAATTTATGGAACTCGTGGTTCCAAACTACCAGTTCTAGTTCCAGCACGGTTAACTGCAACTGGGTCCTCCCCAGTTCCAGGTCCGAGTCCAACAGTTTCAGTTTCAATTAGTTTTAGCCCGATTCAGTTTTTGTTGGAACTGCCCCACCGATTCAAAACCAGACATATATCTACATGTAGGGTCTGCCTGTGTTATCGAAATAAGAAGAAAAATAGAGAGGGAAATTCTTTGTAGACAATTACAGCCCATGGACAAAGGATGTAGGACCCGGCAAGCGTTATTAGCGGGTCATACTCAAAGAAAATACTTCTCTTTCCTGATCAACACCTTCATGGGAATCTAGCACATGTCGTCCTACCTCAGGAAACCATATTAAACAACTCAAGTCTTCTCCAAACAAGACATGGAACTCCGGGTCCTTTTTCCCTGCCACACAGAGAGAGAGAAAGAGAGTGACGGAAATCTTTTCAAAGGCTAATTTTATAGGTCTGTTAAACCGGTTCAAATATATAAGAGAGATTTCTACATGCTCAAACAAGAAGACACTATTCAAAATCGTTATTTACGATAAATACTCTAATATGGGAGTTATGGTTTAGATAAACAGCTAGAGCTTTTTAAAAAGCTTCTTCTCGGTTGATATCATATTCATCTCGTACCCAAAACAAACTTATGATGTACTAAGTAGCCGTTTCTGTTTCGAAACGATACAAATTGAAATACTATATAAAATGCATGTAAAACGATTCGTATAAAAAAAAAATAATACAAAAAGAAAGCCAAAGTCGATGATCACCCATACATGCACACGACGCTAGAGCACCCTACCGTTGAGCTAACGTTCTGGAGACCGATTCGGGTCGTGAATGACAATATCGAACTCATAGAACTGAACTATCATTTACCAACTTCTTCTTTTTTCTTTTCCGGTCTTCCTCCTGCCCTGCATACACTTCAACACTTGTGGGCCTACTCTTTTAAAAACTGGTCCATGGCCCATTGTGTGTCTTCTATCCTTGAACTAAAGAAAAGCCTGCAAATGCAGAGAGACATAGAACAAAAACAAACTCCTCCTTTCCTTCCCTCCGTTGCCGTTTCGCATCTGTAATCTGCAAAGAGAGAGAGAGAGAGAGAGAGGGAAGGAAGAAGAAGCTGAAGAAGGTCCGGCCATGGCTGCCTTAGAGTGCTGGAGCAGCCCAACTAGCATCGATGACGACATGGTGGAGCAGGTCCTCATGAAGTCTGACGACCGATCCGAAGCCTTCCGTTGGCAGGGAAACAACGAAGACGCCGCCTCCGATCGGAATCCGGCGGTATCCCAGAAGGAATGGCAGCGGAAGCTGGTGAGCTTTGGCCGGAACTTCGCAGAAGCCATCATCACCCTCAAGACCCACCTCACCCTCGACTCCATCGCGAACCGGATTTCCTCCTCCGAGTCTCGTCGTCTCGTCTGGGGCTCAGTCGTTCACGACCTCGCTCAGTTTTATCCCGGCAGCCAACTCCCGGAGAAACTCATCGCTACCGTTCGAAAACACTATGACTCGCTCCCTCTCAGCTATGCTCAGGCGGGATTCAATGTAAAGGAAGTACTCGGACATATGCAGTTGATCGAAGAGGCCGTCGGAGAAGACCGTCCTGCAGTCTCTGTCGAAGAGGTCGTTGCCGCTGATGGAGATGAACTAGGAACCACCGCCCATCATGAGCAATCCGTCTTCCAGCTAGCTTTCGCATGCAACTCGTCTGTCTCTTGGCCGGCGGTGTCTTGCGTTCTGGATGACCCTAGCTTTTCCTGCAAGAAAATGCAAATCTTCGAGAGGAAGAACCTTACCCTTGGCGTGGTCACAGTTGCCGTTCCGACGGGGCAGGAACGGGCGTTCAAATCCCGCATCGAAACCGCACTCAGATCGGCCACCAGAAGGCCGAAACAGGGCGCAATGAGGATCGCGTTAGGCCTTTGTGGATGTCAGGAAGAGAATATCCGGAACCCCGCTGAAACGGAGGTCGGGGAAGATTTAGGATGCCGGGAGTTCGCAGATCACGCATCGGACCAATCCCCGTTGACGGCCTCCCAAATGGGCACCTGCTCTTTCTTCGTTTCTGTCGATGAATCGCAGAATCTCCGCTCCGGAGGCGACCAGCTCGGACAATGGTTGCTGAATTCCAACCACGTTGAGTTTGGGGAACAATTGGGTTCGAAGGTGTTCAAAGGTGTTTACAGGGGGAAAAAAGTCGCGATTACCAAACTTCCCGGATGTGAAAAGGGGAATACTTTCAACGTCGAACTTAGGAGAGATCTCTTGGATCTAATGATTTGCGGACACAAGAATGTGCTTCAATTCTACGGTGTTTTGCTCCACCAGGTTCACGGATTGTGCTCGGTGACGAAGTTCATGGACGGCGGGTCGATCGATCGGTTGATCCGCCGTGGTAGCAAGAAGCTTCAGTACCGAGAGATTGTCACTATCGCGACGGATGTAGTGGAGGGGATGTCATTCTTGAATGACAACGGCGTGGTTTACAGAGATCTCAACACCCAAAGAGTACTCCTTAATAGGCAAGGAAATGCTTGCCTTGGAGATATGGGTGTCGTGACCCCCTGTAATCAAGGCCTAGAGATCTTAGAGTATGAAACTGCAGGGTACAGATGGCTTGCTCCTGAGGTGTGATTTTCAATTGAGTTCTCCCCATTTCTTCTAAAAATTGAATTGTTCTCTGTCATCATCAAAAAAGTGATTTTTGTTCTTCATCTTTTGATATATCGCATCTTTTTTAAGGGGTATCTGTTGATTTTGAGTTCGAATGATGCAGATAATAGCAGGTGATCCCGAGAGTGTCGTGGAAACAGAGGAGAGCAATGTGTATAGCTTCGGGATGATCCTGTGGGAAATGGTGACAGGGAAGTTGGCCTATGAATCGTATTCGCCGGTTCAGGCGGCCGTGGGAATAGCGGCTTGCGGTCTGCGGCCAGACATTCCAGCGGATTGCCCTTCTGTTTTGAAATCGTTGATGCAGAGGTGTTGGAACAACAATCCTTCCAAGAGGCCTCGTTTCTCTGACTTGCTTGTTGCTCTTAGGGCTGCAACTGTGCATCCTGCTAGATGAATAGATTCTGCGAGATTTCCTTTTCAGTTTCCTCCTGTGGAAGATTTTCTCTTTCAAGGATAATCTTTTAACCGCTGAAAATCTATATGTAAATGGAGTTGCAATCTTCTGGCATTCCTTTTCTAAGCCATACTTTGGCTTTTTTTGACGATCAATCATTTGTTTGGCATGTTTACCTTTTTGCTTGTATTCAGAATTATGGGCAAAGTCTTCCCCACGTCTTTCCATATCTGTTATTGGCCTGTCTACAACTGTAAAGAGAAAAGTTAGCATCTCTCTCTCTCTGTGTGTGCGTGCGTGCGCATATGGCAAGCATCTCTTATGTGTGCTTTTCGTAAAGTGTGGTACTAACGGAGGAATTTGAACTATTGAGAAGAAAAGATAGAATTTTGAATTTTGTAATTGCTGATTTAGCTTTTTCTGATACAAATAATCGATTTCGCTGCTCCCATTTTGAACCAGAATATGGCTTTCCAACTATTTTTCTGTTAAAAGGTAGAACACTTACAAGCAGACCTAGGCAGAAATGAAGATCGTTGTGGATGTGCATGGATAGATAAAGAAATTATGCAACAAGCTGGTGTGGCACCCATACAAGATAAACCAAGATGCACAAAAAAGTGGTTCGGAGATTTTGAACAATTGCGAGAGAGAGTTCTTGTTGAAATGGTATAATCAAGAAACCCTAGATGGTGAGCACCTCAAAAGAGAGAGGAAGTCTCTGAAGCATCGGGAGTAAACAATAAAATGCATCCTTTTATGGAGTTGAATGTGAACACCGCGATTAAGAATCCATGTTGTGTGGAGAAATGCTAAGAGTTATGTTTTTATAAGTGTTAAAGGCACTTGATGGTTCTTTCCCTCTTTAAGAATTTAGTCTAAGATTTGTTCAAGACCTCCTCATGTTGCGTTTTATATTGTCTCCTTGCCGGATTCCGGCTTCTGTCGACCTCTGGTTCTTCGTCGTCGACCTCTGGATTCCTTCTCAAGTATGCCTGATATGTTGTCTTGTTTGAGGTTTCTTTTCAGTGGGGTTTTCCTAGGAAGAAGTTTGGGTATCGGTATTTCGATGTATCCGATAATGTATATTTGCCTGCGCTACTCTGTATTTATAGAGCAATGTGTGCTCCTCTCGGTTTATCCCACAGGCTTTCCTCCTAAGGAGCCACTATATCTGGATTGTTACCGTGTCATTTGGTAACAGTTCAACGGTTTCGGCCTTTATGGTAGTTACGACCATCCTTTCTGTAACCTTGACCACAGATAATGGTTGGATTGCCAGTCCAACCGTTTCTGTGTTGAGTTGTCGAGAATGACCACTGCCTTACATCTCCCACTTAGCCATTCGAGTTAAGTGAACTAACATACTGATTTTCCTCTCACTTTTTCTAAGTTTTCCTAGTAATGTCATTTCATGATTGCTATTGCAATCACTACCCGTTGTGTGGTTATTTACCTACACAACAATCAAACATATCTCAAACCCATGTTTAAACATGTTTTGAGAAAAACTCCTCTATAATGCCTTTAGTCAAAGGGGTCTGCCAATATATCATTTGTTGGCATGTATGAGATGGATATTTCTTTTCTCATAACCATATCATGAACATAGTGGTATTTAACTATTATATGCTTGCTCTTTGAGCAATCAGCTCTACTCTTAATAAGAGTAATTGTTGCGTTGTTGTCACAGTGTTGCAGCCACACAGCAAGTCATATACTCAACTTCTTATGTATGCAATGCTATACAACCCTATTTCTTACATGCCTAAGAAACACTACCACCTCCAAATAAGAATATTTGTCCCGAGGTAGATTTGCTGTCATCTTTGCTCCCAGCAAAGTTAGCATCTTAGTATCCTACCACTTTCAGCTCATCTGCTTAAAAACATAGTTTAAGTCTCTTGTTCCTTTCAGATATTTTAAAATCCTTTTTACAACTATACAGTATTGCCATCTAGGATTACTTTGATATCTACTAACAAGACCAACATCAAAGCTGATATCAGGTTTTGTACACAATATAACATATATTAAGCTACCCATAGTTTGTGCATAAGGAATATTAGGCTTATCGTCTCCTTCACTAGGACAATCATCCTTACTTTGTTTGACCCCTTTTACAATAGGTGTAACAACAGACTTGCATTCACCCATTTTGAACTTCTTAAGGATATAATCAATATATCTCTCCTAACTTAGGCATAAGAGTTTAGTTTCTCTTCTTAAGAGATCTTTATACCCAAGATATAGTTTTCTCCATATCCTTCATTTCGACCCTTAGTTTAACCATGACTTGGTTTTGACAATTATGTCATTGTCATTTTCAATCAACAATATGTTATCTACATATAACGATAAGATGACAAAGTTGCTCTCACTGTTCCAAACATATACAAAGTGATCAAGTTCATTAGCCACAAACCAAAGTTCTATAATGACATTTTGAAAAGTCAAATACCATTGGTGAGGTCACTGTTTCAGGCCGTATAGGGATTTTCTCAACCTATATACTTTATCTTCTTGACCTTCAACTATAAATCCTTCGGGTTGTTGCATGTATATGATTTCATCTAAATCTCCATTTAGAAAAGTTGTCTTTACATCTAACTGATGTAAGTCCAAATCATAATATTTATATTGCTAGGATTATCCTTATTGATGCAAATTTCGCAACATAATCTATCCCTTCTTTTTGCGAAAAACCCTTTGCAACCAACCTCACTTTAAACTTGTTGATTGAACAATCGACTTTGTATTTTTTTTTCAGAACCCATTTATAGCCTATAGCTTTCCTTCCTTTTGGCATATCATTCAATTTTCAGACTTGGTTTTTTCAATGGATTCAATTTCCTCATATATGGCTTTCTCCCAATCTGTTGCTTTCGATGAGTTCATAGCTTGCTGATAATTTAAGTTATCAATTAACTCATCTAAATCCACCGAATTATACATTTCTTTTATAAGATAAGTGTGATAATCCTTTAAGTATGATAGAGTGACCCTAGGCCTTTTATGTCCACTCAAAGTTTTGGTTGTTTCAAGATCTTTTATGGGTTCATATGATGATTGATCTAGGTCTATTAGATTATCAGTATATTCATCACTATCTTCCAAGATGTCATTTGTAGTATCTTATAAAAATTCAACATCTTTGCTTTCTATAAGTCCGTAGTCCTTATGATAAAAACGATATCCCTTTCAACCTTTAGGATATCCGATGAATATATATCTCAATAACCTATTGTCTAGATTATCTGTAGACTGATCGAGGATCTTCATATGTGCAATAGATCCCCACCTCCTGAAATGACCTAGGTTGAGTTTTCTTCCAAACCACATCTCATATGGTGTCATGAATACAACCTTACATGATACTCGATTGAGTATGTATACCGTTGTACTTACTATTTTTTTCCAAAATATCCTTCATAGAGACGTATCAATTAATATTAACCTTGTCATATTTAGTAAGGTTCTTTTATATCTTTCAGCTACACCATTCTACTGAGGTGTACTTACAAATTTCTACCTTTGATAATTTTCCAAAATACCAAGGGTAAAATAGTACTTCTTGTATTTTTGTAATTTTCAAAAATGCCAAGGACAGACCCGTAAAATTACTTTTTGTATTTTTGTAAAATTCGTAATTGATGGGGGTAAATCTATAATTTTGTCCTTTAGTATGAATCTAAAATTTTCTCAAAAGGATAGGAACAAATCTGTCTTTTGACATAGTGGCAGTACTGTAATAAACTAAATTGAGAATGGTAGTAATGTAAATCAATAGCTTGATATTTCATAATTTTCATAAACTGTTGGAGGTTTAAACTGACTTTTCGCCTATGTAAGGGCAAAGCAGTCTTCTTACCCAAAAATATTTAGATATTTTCTTAATTTTGTCCAATGATAGTCTATAGTTTTTAAAAATAGACTGGGGCAGAATGGACTTTTTAGTCCGCTGCCCGAGGTGATTTCCACTCATGGTTTTCTAGCGCTTTAAAAGCACATAGGAGAGAGAGTGAGCGGGAAAAGTTTGCGGAAAGAGAGAGAGGGGGCGGTTTCCGCCACTCCTCCTAGCCCACGACCCCTGTGACTTTCTGTCGCCTCTCTTGCTGCGGTCGTCCTCTATTCTCTTGATCGAGGACCCCAACAGCCTTGACGACCTTCAATTGTCTACTCCTCTTGGAGCTGGCCTCCGACCTATTGGCCGAGGTTCCGCCAATTGTTTTTCGGCTTGTTCTTTTTTACATCTGACCTTTGGCCTCTGGCCGAAGTTCGATCGGCTGTTTTCCCTGCCTGTTTTATGCTTTGTCTTGTCTGACCCAGGTTTCTCTGCCGTGTCTCAACTCAAGTGGAGGTTTTCCTCTCCTTTGTTTTTTTTGAATGAACTAATGCATACCTGTGTTGTAGGGACAAAGACGAGGCCTTGATACCAGATGTTGCATTTTCTATTGTCTCCTTGCCGGATTCCGGTTTCTATCGACCTTTGGTTCTTCTCCATCGACCTCCGGATTCCTCCTATCTTGCTTATCAAGTATGCCTGCAACGAAAGAACAAAGGTATGTTGTCTTGATTGTTTGAGGTTTCCTCTCAATGGGGTTTCCTTGGGAAGAAGTATGGGTATCGGTATTCTGATGTATCCGATAATGTATATTTGCCTGCTCTGTATTTATAGTTATCTATTGTCTTGATTGCTTATTTCCTGGTTTATCCCACTGGGCTTTCCTTCTCAAGAGCCACTATATCCATACTGTTACTGTGTCATTTAGTAACGGTTTAGCGGTTTCGGCTTTTATGGCCGTTACGACCATCCTTTCCGTAACCCTTACCACAAATAACGGCTGAATGACCAGTCCACCCGTTTCTGTATTGAGTTGTCGAGAATGACCACTCCCTTACACCTTAATATAGCAGCATGTGCAAAAAGCAACTCTATCATATGTAAAGACTCATTTGGTGCAATTTTTGCTACCAAAGGCTGTTGGATTCTTGGTGTTTTGCTATAAAATGCACCAACTCCATTGAGAAAATGGGAATGTCATTGCAGCAGGACAAGGTCGATGTCTCATCTTTCATGCATTACACTTCCTTTACTCCAAATTAAGTTCTTATGATAATCAAAACCGGCCTCCAGATGATCAAATGAGAACTTGTCTACTCAAAAACAAACTTTAACATCTATATCTGAATGCATTCAGTGGCACACCTAGAAAATTTGTTTTGGGGGGGGGGGGCTGAGCTGGAGTTCAACTGAGGGAGTCCATGTGAATTTTCCAAACATCACCAGTAATTTGTGAAGACTTTTTGAATTCTTTAGGTTTCGATTGAGATGGCCGCCTCTCCTCTTCCATGAATTAGTCTACAATTCGTTTCAGACGATGTCTCTTTCTACTAACAAAGTTTTGTGAAGATTGGATGCATTAGCTCTTAAATATCTCCAGTTCATCAATTTAAGGTAAATGGGCCATGGTTTACACCTCTTGCAATATGCCTTAAATCATGATTCAGAACTGCTAAACCTGTTATAAATTTGCCCTTTTCATCTTATTTTTATGCACTTTGCCTTGCCCATAACTTTAAAAGCTAATGTGACACAAATTTGAGTTCAGTGGGATTAAGAATCCTGATTTTCTTTTTCTCTGTGGAGCATCCTCGTTCTTGTAATTACTGAGAGCTCCTCCTTTTCTGAAAGACTAAATTAATGAAAGTCTGAGATCTTCTAGTATGTTACGTTGTTTATTTTGTTGAAGCATAGTGCAACTGCCTCGTAGATTCACGAGTCTAAGGAGAAAGACAGTAATGCCCCAACTCATTCACACTCTAAATAATTTTAATTAAGCAGAAGGGAAAGCGATACTGTGATTCGCCATGTAAAGGCTACGCAGGACCGAGCCCCAGGGGAATAGTTCAGGCTTCCTGCCTTGTTATGTGGAGTGAGTCCACGTCAAACGTTAGGAAGGAGGTCACGGGGTCTCTGCCATGTTATGGCGACAATAATGCTATCAAAAGAGACAGATGTGACTTTCTCCGGTAACGTTATTTGCCTTCGCTGTTGGCGTTACCGGAAGCAAATAAATCCTTACTGAATATAGCCACGCGTTCCGAGTAAACCGGGAAGTGTCAGTTTCAACCGCCGGGTCTGGTTCTCCTGAAATCAACAATCGAAATCAAAGACCGGGCGGCATATGTTTCTGGTTTGGAACCACCGATTATAGTTTAGACAAAAAAAACAATTACAACAACATACTTTTCTCATAGATGGTTGGCTATATGAATTCTTTGTTTCCATATGGCTCTATTACGAGTCATTGTAGCACTTAACTCAATATAAATTAGATAATTTTTTATTGTTTCTTCTCAACACTTTTGTGGTCGTTCTATTCTTTTTAACATTTTCACAATCTAGTTTTCATATCTTTTTATTAGATCATCCTTGAGTCGTCTTTCTATATGTTCAAACAATCTTAAACGATTTTCTCTTATTTTATCCTCTATTAGTGATACTCCCAATTTATTTCTAATAACCACATTATGCGTACATTCTTTACTTGTGTGATCGGGTCATTCATCTTAACATCTTTATTTCTACTACGAACATCTTTTGTATATATTGATAATTAATTGTCCAACACTAATAACCATAAAACATAATAGGTTTAATTGTTACTCTATAATATTTACCTTTAAATTTCAATGGTATCTTCTTATCACATAGAATACTTGATGCTTCTCAACATTTTAACCAACCCCCATTAATTTTATTCATAAAATCTCTATCAATTTTTTGATCATTTTGAAAATTGACCATAGGTATTTAAAACTTTTCTTGTGAAATTTCTATGTTCTTTGAAGTACCCAAATGATCAAACTTACATTCAATATATTCTGCCTTTGTTTTACTAAGTCGAAAGCCTTTAATTTCTAACATTTCTCTCCATAGTTCTAATTTCCTATTAACTTTTTCTTTAGACTTGTCCACTAACACAATGTCATCCACAAATAACATACACCAAGGTACTTATCTTCAATATATTTTGTTAACTCATCAATGACCAATATAAATAAGTATGGACTTAAAGCTAATCCATAATGTAACCTATTATTAACTTCAAAGGAGTCTGTCATTCCTACATGAGTTCTCACACATGTTTTTCAAAAGTTCTCCAAAGAACATCTCTTGGCACCCTATCGTAAGCCTTTTTAAGATCAATAAATATCATGTTAATTTTCTTCTTTTTTTGCTCTAATATGCCAATATATGCCACTTATAGTGATAGCACACGAACAATCACATGATAAACAAACTTGGTAAATTGCACAAGAAATTCACATGTAACATACCACTATATTAAAACTATGTTGCCAATTGTGTGTGCGTGTGGATTGGTTTGAGTTAAATCTTAACCTTCAAAGCGTGAACAAAATAGTAGAAAAGAACTACCGGATTGAATTAGTTGAAACCCCATTTTGAGGCATCATGCCTCCTAGTCAGACTAGGAGAAACAAACAAAGAAAACATGCACCAAAATATAAACTAAATCCAGACCAGCAACATCAGCTGACAGCCAAATATTAAAATAAAACCTTAGATCATCACCAAGAATCTTCATTCAATTTCTAAACTTGATAAAACCTAGTTCTTTCACATTGATGAAGCAGTATTATACTGACTCACTGTAACTTGAAATCCAAAACAAGCTAATAATAACAGTCTTGAAACAAAGAGAACGGAAAAAATGAGGAACAGTGATTGGTAGCTTGTTCATTCCAAAACTTGATGGAAAAATCCATTCCCCGCTCACCGATTTGCTTTTGCAACTCGCTCAATTTCATCCTTTTTCTTGATGCATAGCTGTCATATTATCAAACAGAAGATTGGCGTTAGCTTCAGGATAAGATTAGCAAGCTTACATGTTGTGCGAGATTTAAAAGCCTTAATCATTCTTGAACAACAAAAATAGAAGTTTAAATGCCACACCTATTTGATGATCCCTTTGCAGCATTGATAAGCTCATCTGCTAGGCACTCGGCGACAGTTTTGATGTTTCTAAAGAAATGAGAGACTAAACAAGCAGGAAATTTCGAGCAACGGAGAGACGACATTGAGAGAACACAATACGCAGCAACGCTTAAGTATATGAGAAAAACTATGATAGATATGAAACGGAGAGAGAGAGAGGGGTGGTACCTCCACTTCGTCAAACGACCATCGGTTGAAGAGATTCACTTCGGGCTGAGCGGTGACCTCAACGGCGTGCTTAGAAAGAGGAAGTGAGAAGACGAACAAGAAACAGTCGGCTCATAGAAGCCTGGGTCGGGGAAATACAAATTACAAAATCGCCCATATACACGGGTTGTAGTCCGCTGGTCCGGTGTACGACCCGATTCGATACCAGTAATTTATGACATGCTGACCCGAGGTTCTAGCCTGTTAGATAATAGCATCATTTGATCCATTTCCTTGAGCCAAACCAGTACATAATATCGTGAAAGATTTGGGTATGAATTGTTTCGTGTCCCCGAGTATGGGTATGGTACAAGTAGATGAGTTCGAAGAGCCCCTGCAATACGATGAAATCAATTAAGCTCATTCAAATCGGTGGTTTGGTTTGGTTTTGTTTTATAATTTTGTTGCCGTCTTTCTTTTGAGGTTTAGTTTACGGTTTGAAGTTTGAAATGGAATTTTTATAGGCAAACCATCTCGTAAGTGTATTTTGTGTGTATGTATACACCCCTATGCACACAAGAACACATAGACATATGGCCAGTTCAAACCCGAACTGTGATGGGCTTGGGGAACCCTCGGTTCGATTACAGTTCCATAGTTCTGTGAACGAGAGCGGAACCCATTAGTTTCAGTCTTGTTCGAACAGACAGACTGAAACCGCCAACCAGGAACCATGCACTAACCGGTGGTCCAAAGTTCACGTCCCAAAGCCTAGACCGGCCCCCACAACCCCTACCTTCTGGTGCATTTAAAAAAAAATAATTTAAGTAATGGGTGAGTGTCAACTCTCTCACTTATATATAATATAATAATAAAAATGCTTAAAAAAGATAAAATTTAAATAGCGACATTCCACCCTCATCAATCATATATGTCGGCTGTCAGCATTCTCTTATATAATATATTATACAATATACAATATATATTTTCAAAAATTATATGTAATAATAGATGACAAGACAAGCTGCCCAATCATTATGTAATCTTATCAAATACAACAAACAACAACAACTAAGCCTTTTCTCATACGGGTCGGCTACATGGATTCTTTGTTTCCTCGTAGCCCTATCATATGCCATGTTAGTAGTTAACTCAATGTAATCTTATCAAATACCAAATAAAAATTATAAAATATTAAATTTGAAAAAAATAGTGAATGGTTTTATGTGTTGTTAATTGCTTTTAATAACTAAATTTTAATAGTACTTATTATTTTTTATTTCTTAGAGAAAACTTCGTAATAGTATATTTTGGTTTACCAAAAATTTACCTTGCTACCTTGTGACTTAAAAGACCTAAGTTTTAAAAATGTATCACTTGAATAACCAAAGTTTCAAAAATATATCCGTATCTCTTACACAGCTGACAGAGAATGTTGATATATTTGCTCATGTAGTATTGACATACATATATCTTTTACATCAATACTAACATAGCATGACACTAACATTAGTACTGACATGGCATTGACAATCTAAGGTGGTCTTAAATATTTTGTTTAGTATCCTATAATATCATGAACATCCACTTTAGTACTTTGTGGTATCTTCAAAATCCATTTTAAAGATATCACAATGTACTAAACTAAAGATTTAATACCATTGTCAGATGTGAAGGATATGTCAATTTATAGAAGTGAACTATAAGATTCCAAGGCAGGTTTTTGAAATCACAGGATATAAATATGAAGTTTTTCCTATTTTATAATATTAAAATAACAAACAAGATATATTTGTTTATAGGTTGGAGAACTAAAAAGCCATTGCTGAATATTGAATCCAAGAAATCTATAAATAAGCCTCTTAAGAATTAAGCTCTTTAGATCTAAACATTTCAAGTCTATGATCTCATTGCTTAGTTCTTGATAATTCGAGGATGAGAAAGGAGGGGATGAGAGCGAAGAAGAGCACCAGAGATGAGAAAGCTGTAAATTGTTCTCATCGTAATAAAAAGGTGGTTTCTTTTCCTTAAATGGAGAACCCTTAAACAATCCTAATTAAAAGTTACTCCTAACTAATTAGGTTCGTTAATGATCTTAAATACTGAACTAATGAATCAGATTTGCTGGATCCAAATCTGAAGCATGGGATCATGTTTGCATCTTCCCACCATACTTCCGTAATTTTAGCCTCTAACGTGTTCAATCTCCATTTAGATGATAGAACTTCGTCAATGCTATTTGTGGTGTTCTTGGAACCGGTGAGGCTTATTGGATGAGCTCTACCGGTTCGCTGTTCTGAATAGTTGGAAGTGACTGTTATAATGCTAATGAAGGTGCAGGCAGGAAAACATTATTGTGTGGCCATAGGAATGTGCCGCAGCAGGATGAAGAGGCCCTCAAATTTTCAGGCAATCTTGCGATCAACCTTTACATGAGCCTATTAAAACTAAGAACGCTCTGATATCAACCAATGTGACCTTGACCTAACTTGATTCGAGTTTTTGTAAATTGTCCTCGAATCTGATTAAATGCAAGTCAACTTGCGCGATTCGTATAAAAATCAAGGTATTGCAACATGCAAAGGCTAAATCAGGTCCTGAAAAAAATACTATTGGAAAGTTGTGTGTGTTGATCTTTCCATTGATACACATATCAATAGGGTTTCTACAAGGTTTAGCTAGGCTAAGATTTGGTGAAACATGATTGGTTTTGATCAACACAAGCTAACTATGCTCGGGTTTGGTCACCGGGCTGGTTGACTGAGCTAGTCAAGGACCAAGTTTAGTGAAGATGATTATGCGATTGGATTTAATATGTTGAATTAGATATGAAACTGGTTCACGGGTTCAACTTCACTAGTACATGATGAATAGGCTCAGTGGACAGCCGACAGTGTTTGATGGTGGAAATCTAGTGGGAAGGGGCCGCCTCTGATGGCAAAGAGACAGAGAGGGAGAAAGGTAGTTGGGATGTGGGCTGTGACTGAAAGGGTTGACGACGAGTTGGATTGACGTGGTGGAAGGGATATCGACATGCTCAAGCAGGCTGGCCCGTACAGATCCAAAGATGGTGGTTGAGGTCTCAGAAGAAGGGGGGAAAATGGAAGAGGTTGACAGACAGTTGACCAGCTAGATCAAGGTGGCTATACGGCTCTCTGGAGGCGAATAAAGATGTTATTCCGGCGCTTGGATTTCTTAGGCTCAAAGGGTTGACTCTGGTGGCGTCTTTGGTCCTTGGTGAATCGGAGGTTTGCCGCATTGAGCGGAAGGGGAGCTAAAGGGGTGTGTCTATCTGGTGGTCATTTTGGTAGCAAGGAAGGAGTATGGTTGCAATCATTTGCAGACTGGTGGCAGCATGGTAGGTTGGCAGTGAAGGAAACTCCAGTAAGGGAGAGGGAAGACCTGGTGGCTTCATACTAGCGAATATGTAGGAAGGTGGAAGGCTCAAGCGGTTTCAGTGGATAGCGGAGTTAGGCGGTGATCAGGGCCTTGATTTGATAGAGATTGGCTGGAATTCTCGCTAGTTGTGCTCACGACATAGTTATGAAGCTGCTGGTTGAATGCGGGAGAGGCTATTCAGATGCATGCACGCCAATGGTTGAACCAGGATAAGTTGGCTTGTTTATGGTGACTGATTCAGCATTTCGATGAAGTATCTACATGCAATGCGCACCGATCAATAAATAACATAAATTGGTGACGACGGAGACCGAAGAAAAACCTTGCCATAACTCCATTATACTAAACTAAACTAAACTATCCTTAATTTCAATCACAATAGAAAAGGAGGGTCTCTTCTCTTTAAATAAAGATGCCTCAAACAATCTTAATTCTAATAAAAAGTAAGCTCTTAATTTATTAGGATGATCCTCAATTTTTATTACTTTCAAAGATAGACATAATCTAAACTAAATTAATCAAAATGTTACTAAGGTAATCTTAAGTAAATAAATAAAGTAAATGACTAAACTAATGGATCTGGATCTGTTGGATCCAAATTTGAAGTGTGGGGTCCTCTATGCAAAGGAGATGGAAGAACTATTCCCTGTCATAAATTGTAGAAGTGTTAGTACTTAACTAGAACAATAGTTCCAGTTTCATAGTCTTAGGTCTTGTAATCAAACACCCCTTGAACAGCATAAACTGATTGCTGGTGAGGGGGCGAAGAAAACAATTCCAAAACAGTGAGCGACTAAAAGTTTGGCAACCCGAAGTTTGGTTTGGTGTTACATATGGGAATTCCCTTTTAATATTATAATCGCCTTTCCTATTGAGACCCCAAGAAAACGGGTTAACGTAGCGGCGGGAAAAGCAAAGCCAGGGAAAAGAATTTCCACATCCAAACTTGGCTTTTCCGTTGACGTGGATCACTGAAGGAAACAACAGTACCTTGCCTAGTCAAACCAAGGCTTCCATACCCACGCGGACGCTTCCCTTCCTCATCATTTATCTAGGCCTCTTCTTGTTGTCGACTATGGACGTCGTCGTTGAACATCGCTCCCCTCCAAGGATCTCTTATCTGTAAGTTTTTTTCCTCTACCTTCCTCGTTTTGTTGCACACCCAAGATTATGTTTCAGACTGGTGTATCACCAACATCCTCGGTTTTTCTTTCTTTTGGTTGAAACTTCAGATGATGACAATCGCTAATCGCGTTCTTTTTATACAAATTCGTTCTCTGAACCCACCCGCTTTCTCCAAAATCCCTTCTATTCCTTTTCCCCGAGATGGGTTTCGCCAAAATCGAAGAATCGATTCTGCAACTTCTGTTTCCGTCAGAAATTCCGGCCACTGTCGGTACCCAGGCTTCTTTTTTCCTGGAGGAGGTGACATCTGGAGGGCAGAGGGGAAACAAAGGGATACACACGTCATCCAATTGGACGAATTGCTTGTCGGTGATGGAAAAGAGGGAATTAGTGATGGGCTTTTCGAAACTATTGAAGAATTGGAGAGAATGGTCCGCGAGCCGGCTGACATACTCGAAGAGATGAACGAGAAACTGTCATCTCGGGAATTCCAATTGGTGTTGGTCTACTTCTCTCAGGAAGGGAGGGATTCCTGGTGTGCCCTCGAGGTTTTCGATTTCCTAAGGAAAGAGAATCGAGTTGATAAAGAGACCGTGGACCTCATGGTGTCGATTATGTGCAATTGGATGAGCAAATTGATTGAAGATGACTGCGACGTTTCTCAAGTAGTTGATCTTCTAAAGGAAATGGATTGTGTTGGGCTGAATCCAGAATTTAGTATGGTTGAGAAGGTTATTTCACTGTACTGGGATAGAGGAAGGAAAAAGGAAGCAGTGGCTTTTGTTAAACATGTCATTGAGCAGGGCCTGAGCTCGTTTTTTGGCAATAGTAAGCAGGGTCCAATTGGTTATCTTGTTTGGAAAATGACGGCTGATGGAGATTATCGCGGTGCCGTGAAGTTAGTGATTGAGTATAGGGACTGTGGGTTGAAACCAGAGATTTATAGCTACTTGATTGCATTGACTGCACTTGTCAAAGAGCAAAACGAGTTTTCGAAATCTCTAAGAAACCTTAAGAGACTTCAGAATGGTGGTGCTGTCGCTGATCTTGATGCCGGAAATCTTGCCTGCATAGAGGGATATCAGTCTGAGCTTCTTAATTATGCAGAGCGACTATCGTCTTGGGCTATTGAGGAAAACCAGCCTGAGTTTGATGCCGTGGTTCATGAAAAGCTTCTCGCAATGTATGCTTGTGCTGGTCGAGGTCTTGAGGCAGAGCATCATTTATGGAAAATGAAATTAGCTGGTAAAGATCCTGAAAGAGAGCTTTATGGTATTGTTTTAGCTGTTTGTGCATCTGAAAGGAAAATGGCTGCTATACAACGTCTGCTAGCAGGACTGGAGACCATAGGCATGTCTCCTAGAAGTAGGAAAAGAACTTTAACATGGCTCTTGCGTGGTTACATCAAAGGTGGCCACTTCGATGACGCTTCAAGAACTTTGATGCTGATGCTCGAACATGGTTTACATCCTGAGTATATGGACATAGCTGTGGTATTGCAGGGTCTCAGAAAGTCTTTGCAAAATCATGGGAACGTTGACGTTTATCTTAATATCTGTAAGCGTCTGTCCGATGCAGAGTTAGTTGGTCCATGTCTTATATATATGTATATAAGTGCATATAAGCTTTGGATGATGAGAATGCTCTGATGTACGTACCGTGATCACTTTAAGCAGTTGAGTCTGAGGAGACTCTCACGTGCAACTTAAGGTGATTCGTAGCAGTCAAGTTTCATTGTAAGCTGCTATCTCTACCCGTGTAGTTGTTTTCCAAGTAACAGTTATGCTAATTGAAGAATAAAGCGAAAGACGTCATAAAATCTTTGGTTTTGAGAGGGGCCGATTCAAGAGGGATTGAGATGAAGAACTGGGGAGAATAACTGCCAACTTTGTCGTCTTTCAACCACTGGTATGTGTTACGATGCTGAAATAATTGATGTTGCAAAGATCTTTGCTCGACGGTATGATGTTGAACCCGAATTAGCAGAATCATTGTGACAACATAATTTTGAATCTTTATTTGGAGCTACCCGAAATATAAGCAATTATTTCGTGCATTTGGGAATTTGGACATCTTTAATTGCGAGTGGCAACTCATTGGATTACCAGACTGTTCACCACAAAGTATATCCGTCAGTCCTCAATTACGCTTTTTCTGTAAGTATTTAATCGTTGTATATTATCATATATTGACAATGGGGAGCCGATTATTCGAAGTCCTTATAGTCATTGATGTATAAAAGGGATTCAGTTGTTGCATCTTCTTTTGAATATCCGTGAATAAAATGCAGTAATTGTTTACTGAACTGTTGTTGGTATATCTGAATGATGTACCCTGAATGCACTGTTAGCTTTGATTCCTCTACATGCACCATCCAATTCACATTTGCAATCAAGAATTGCCGTTTGAGCCTTTATCATCAGTTATATCGATTTGTTTGAGCAAGAACATCATTCTTAGTTAAATTTTCTGTCAACCTCTTACGAAATCCTGCATAATGTGTCAAAATGAGTTATGGTGTCATGCCCATGAAGTTGATGATAGTGGTACGGCTACAAAGATTTGACCCTTCAATTTAATCGGCTCCTGAATACTCAGTCGTGTAATGAGCTCACTTGCTACCATCACATCTAAAACCTCATCTGAAGTCTGCTCAAAGTGGTAAAACCTCCTTCCTCCGGCCCATCAAGGTTTCTTAGAAGTTCCACAATCTTGTCATTCAACAGGTGTAACCCCTGGTCTTTCTTTTTCATAGTTTTCTTCTTGCCATGGCCGTGGTTATTGGCCTTGGGAGACTTTTCTGCTCAGACACCTCGACACCAGTAGGTGGTTCTTAAACTCTGACTTTCTGGAATCATCTCAGGCCAATGAAATCATCATGGACTCGTCACCTTAGGCTAGATTCAAGGAACCCTATGTTGATTCAAAGAACTGTGTCCTGATGAGCATCTTAGACTCTCAAGCCTGATAGTGAGCGTCCCCGCAACGCAAACAGTTATGCCAAGCCTTTGATAGGAACCTACCAGCATCTATCGTGATTTGCAACTAAACATAAGAACATGAATGATGTTACGAGAAAAGACCACGAGAGAGAGGAATCATGAGAGAGGAATCATCTCCTTATTGGTCCATCTTCTTAATCGCCCAAAACTCTATTGTGGTAGTTCTAACAAAAGATTTGGTCTCAGAATTGTTTGATTTGTTACATTCCTACATGTTACGAATATGTTGTTCAACTATTTGATTGATCTTTTTGATTTTATGGAATATATATATATATTCCGTTGTGATTCATCGCTCAAAATTTAAGCCAAACAGCACGCAGAGTGTTGGCTTATCTGGCTTGGCTCTCTGACTCCCATGTCTTACGTGGTGAGTTCCATAATTTCAACGAAGTTGCTTGTGATTCCGCTTGGTTTGGCTCGCTTCCAACTCCTTTGTTGTCGGTTCATGAACCCCCTAGCCGAACATGAGCCAGCTCGTTAAGCTATGCGAGCCTAACATGAATACCATGTGTTTGTCTCCATTCAGCGCGTTAAAAATCATGGTGGTGTCTTCTTTCAATTTATGTCAACGAAACACATTAACTCACATTTTTGTGCCATCTCTGCGAGTTACCATGATGAAACTCTTAAAAGATTATTAATAAGTTATATGATCTGATATGCGTATAACACAAAATGCAATAAACCAGGTCGTTCATATGGCGACGGTTAAGGTTCAAGACATTGAAGAGGCATCTCAATCCCTCTCAAAGTTAAAGATGGTTTCTCAAAAGAAACCTATTAGATTTGTGGTTTTAGTAGCAGCTTGTTTTAGTTTCTAAGAGGTTCACGAACAGTTAGCGAACCCATTCGAATAGTAGGTGTTCATGAAATTTCAAGCAGGAGTTAGCTTTTGAAAATACACGAGCCAAAGATGAGCCTATCAATGTAGGGATGAGCTGAGTCACGAACGCTCTATGTTCAGCTCATTTGGCTCGTTTACCAACCCTGGGTCCAACCAAAGCTCTGTTTCTCCTACCCAAACCTTTCAACCCAGCCTCAAGATCCACGCAATTGAAGATAGAGGTCCAAATTTTCATAGCTATTCAGATGGCAAATAGATTTCTTAAGTGGCGTAGGAAAAGGCAAGGGGATTCTAATTGGTGCTTGGTTCAAGAATCTTATCAAGTCACTACGGCTTGATGAGGTTTAGCTCTTTAGCTTCATGAACATGGGTTGGCCTCAAGGAACTGCTAAAGTACTGGGACAAAATATCACCCCAACATGGACTGGATGTAACAATTTTATTGAAAGGCATGCTTTATCCCCCACTAAAAGCCTAAAACTCTCCAAACCTATTATCCGGATACGCACCCTAAGTTCCTTTTTCTTTTGTAGACATTGTCCAACTAAAGTACATTTGGGTCCAAGATCAGTGATGCCTTCTATATTGACCACTCCACCTGAAATTTCGAAAATCAACTATATAGGTCATGGTGAGATCCATGGGCTATAATACATACTCCATACCACCCGATACCATTCAAGGAGCTATCTGTCCCACCCCAAAAGAGTTTCTAGATACACCATCCAAGATCTTGGGTTTCCAAATCCATTTTATGGGCTTCACTTACAGCTAATGTAGTCATAAACCCTCAACCTTTTGCCTCCATTCAGCACTCAACAATCATCTCCTCGGTGGTGGATCTAGAAACCCTTTTAGAGTGGGACAAATAGCTCCTTGAATGGTTTGGGGTGGGGAGAATATGTGCTATAGTCCATGGAATGATTTAAGTTGATTTTCAAAATTTCGGGTGGAGCGAATGCTCCACCTTGATTCAATATAGATCTGCCACTGACCTCCTCCATATTTTCTTCTAGTAGTTTTGAAATTTCTAAAGCCAAATATCTTTTCAATTTTGTAGTCATCTGTTTGGCCAAACTAGCAATCTTGGAAGGATCATCCTCTAGCTGGTTTCCATATCATGTATAATTTGTGCATCATTTTTTTATAGTAACGTCTGGTAGACCCGTGCCTCACCACACTTGGTTTTCTAGAAAAGAATAGATCCTAAACCCTTAAATAAGAAAGTCCAAATAAGATTCCAATGGGTTGGATACACATTTCTTCATAATACCCAATATGAAAATCGAGATCCAACTTCTTCCAAGTTTCTATAAGCTAAACGCCATCTTGAATCCACTTCATTTAACCAAGTTAGGATTTTACTCTTCAATCAAGTTGATGATTGAGAAATGATAACTGAAAAGTTTTTCAGTCAAAAACGCAAAAACCCGCGCTTGATCCTATTGTTTTGAAGCTATGTTGAAAATTTGAACTCTGATATATATGATTCAATAAAATAGAGGTTCAAATCAGGTAAATCAGTTTGGTTCAGATTGCATCATTATGGGTTCAGGTCAGAAGTAGGTCGACAATGGTTTGACACTTTTGTTTGGTTCATTCTTTTTGAACCCAGAGGAGAGATTGTTGTGATAAGGATCTTACTTCAAGATCTATATCAGCTGAGGACGTAAAGATCCATTTAAAATCCGAATCCATGTTGATATCCAAAGTTTATTGGAGAATCAGAGACTTGTCCAAAATAGGAGATCAATGTCAACAAGGAGTTCAAGAATTATGAAGACATGAATTTCAAATGCAGATAAAGTTTCTAATTACAAGAGGGCTCTGTGAAAATATGTCCAAGGCAAAGAAACAAGGAAACAACTTATTTCCAACATTGATAGTTCTCTTATTATCACACGTGGTTAAAGTAGTCTATAAATAAGTCATTGGTCTCACTGTAAAGACATGGCTTAAATATAATAGATTGAGTTCCTTTCTCAATTGTCTCCTCTCTCTTTGCTTTTCTAGGTAGAAGACGCTTCCCTCCCCTTCCCTCTGAGGCTATCCCCCTCCTTCCAACCCTAACATTAACTGGGCTATTACGGGTTCAGGTTCTCTTTTTCCCAACAGGTACGAGCCAGGTACAGGGCAAAATCAGGTTATATATATGTGTTATGTGAATATGTACATATTAAAATTTACACACAAATACATGTATATATATATATGGTTGTGTATGTTTGTATGTGTACATACATATATATATATATACATATATATATGTACATATACATATAATATACATATATACATATATCCATATATATATACATATATATATATATGTATGGGTTGGTGTAAATATTGGGTCGGATACGGTTTTGGGAATTCAGTTTCGGGTTTGGGTATTCTCTTCCCTGTTTCGGGTCGGGGTTGATTGGTCGGTGTAATATTGCCATCCCTATCTATCTTGTCTGCAACAACAAACCACCGACTTGGAGTCACTGTCTGTGACCAGTCTTTGGCCTTTCCAACTACTTCACCGCCAACTGGAGTAAGCTACCTGTTCTCTTGAACACCATAAGGAACCAGTGGCATTCCATGGTCCTGCTGCAAACAGAGATGAGGAAAAAGCAGCTCGAGCATCAACGGAACATCTTTGCTTGCCACCTTTTCCCCCCAACGGTGGAAGCTCTATAGATATGGCACTTCTGCATATAGGCCTGAGCTAAACCTTCCGTAATATTGTTCACCTCACTTGTACAGCACCATGCTTTGAGCAACACCTTAGTTAAAGCCCTTTGTGAAGCCAGCTAACCTCTCTTTTGGCTATAGTGTGAGCTAAGTGAGTGAGGATACTCATCCATCCCTTATGTTTGCTTAGGCTATAGTATCAAAAGTAGGTTTACATATAATCTTCAGCTTGTGACAATCCTCCTCCAATTAAAAATAGGTAATATCCTTGTTGCCTCACTGCCTCATCCTTTTGTCAAGTTGTTAGGATGCCCTGAGTAATTCTAACACATTTTTTGCACCGTAGCATCCACATGACCCTTCAACTCATCCTCTTTCTTCATACTTGTTAGTCGCATCTATGATCAATCTCAATCCATATGGCTCACACAAATGCTTTGGTCAATCCCTTGTCTACCTTCATATGCTTGCTTAACAATGCAAAGCATGGATTCACTTCGTGCATGATCATAAATCTGCTAAGATGGAAGTCTTATATGACTTCTGCCTTCTATAGAAAATCTATTTTACAAAAAGAATACCTAACAACCATTTGGTTGGCCTGATTTGGTGCTTTCATTGAGATGGAGAGAATGTTGAGTTACGATTATGTTCAGCTTGCTGCCTACCATGGTATATCATTCAAGTAAGCATTGCTTCATATCCTAGAACAGAAGCAAGAAAACATGAAGAAGCACTGAACCACCTGGTTCAATCCATTGAAAGGTTGACCAAACTACAATCTCTTCACCTTTCTCTCAAACACCAGGTGCAACTATCCTTGAGCCAATTTGCGAGGCGAAGAGATTTACCACATGGAGAGAAAACACTATTCCAGTTATGCCATACCATCAACAAGACACCCCTTGAACCTGAAGCAATGTCACTCTCTAAGAATAATGATGAAACACCAAGTGCGGTCATTATTAAGTAAGTCAAAAAGAAGATCCTTTTCACCCTCCTAAGATTCGAACAAGATAAAAGGGAGCATGAGAGCATTATACAAGAAGAAAGACAATCTTCTTGTGACAATCAGAGTTGTGAAGTTACTGCGTTAATTGCGGTAAACAAGGATCTAGAAATTTTACACAATCTTGAGATCAATAATGTTCCTTTCAAGGAGTTGGGTTCCAATAAAGTTAACAAAGCTGAAAGTAACCAGATTGAGCCTTGTGGCCATAGCGTAGAACTTGTTGGCTAATATATCTTATCTAATTTTGTATCTTCCTTCTTGCCATTAAGTCTACTAACAAAGAGCATAATGATTGAGACCCTCATCTTGATCCGATTTAAGTTCTTGTAGACTCACTTGGCTCCTTAAATGATCCTTCTTTGAATTGGGCTAATGGGTGCTAACATAAAGTAGTGGCAAATTAGGTTGTAGTATGCCTACTAAGTCCAATCAAGCATAAACTCAAGCAGGTGTATATGAATATAAAAGAAGCTTCTCTCTCCTATGTGGATGTGGCATGTTCAACTAATTTTCTTATAGGCCTAATAAATTCATACATAATGAACACGTGGAAGTTTTATCATCGTAATGGAGATTGAAGCTACAAGAGCAGCCCCACTATTTTTTGTACATAGTATCTAGAGTAAAATATTTTTACTTCTTTAGTCATAGTTTCCTCTACTTTAGACATAGTATGCATTTGCTTATGTTATCTCTTTTGATAATTAAGTGTACTACGTTTCGAGTCATGTAAGTGTTTAGTAGGAAAACCTTGTAACGAATAGTGGCGAGAATTCTTTCCAAGCAGTTGAGGGGAGATCACCTTAACATAAAAATTGAAGATCACCAACTGCTGGATTTTATGACAAATCCTTACCAACCCTAGGAGTATAATAAGAATCTAAGAGCATGAAGAGACAAGCTGAGCATTACTGAAAGATTTCATAAATAGTTATCCAAACTAGTACTAATTGATTACTATGCTCATTAATGAGCCGATTAACCATTAAATCAAGCTAATTTTCCTTAGTTTGGAGGATAACCATGTAGTATTAATTCTTAGGTGCTATTTTCAACTTGTTTTAATGCGTGTCATTATTGTTCTGTAACCTCTATTTAAGCCATTGAAATGAAACGAATTGCAAATAGTTTTTTGAGAGAGACATTTTGCTGTTTGGAAGTATCTTTCTTTTTGTTATCTCATCTAAACTTGGCTAGATTGGATTTGGTGGAAATTACTAGGTTCATTGTCCTTATCAGGTTATAGTAAAGAAGTTTTAGAAGGCTAGAAATTGTTGCAATCAGAATGCCTAACAACCATTTGATTCGCATAAACCATGTCTTAGTTGTTAGTTACCAACCTTATCAAGGCAACCAAATTAGCCTCAAGTTCTACCATTCAATTGCTCTTGCCTATGCTACTAACAAAACCTCTTTCATCACATCTCTTTTGGGCCTTATTCTTCAATGGTACCCTTTATATGATCATAACATCTCTTGTTAGCTACTTGCTTGACCAACAATTGAGCCTCTTCCACTATGCCATCATGGTTTTCTCTTTGTTGAAGGATTAAGGTAGAAGGATGGAGCTAAAAAACAACCTTCATTTGATATCAACTAATTTCACCACTCTAATACCAACTATCAAACCCACACTAGAATCAACCTAGTTTTTTTTGCTTCTTTCAAGTGCTTACAATTACTCGCTTAGTGTCCTTCCTCACCCTAAGATCATTTGCCCAAACACTCATGCACTTGCATAGACTTTAAAAGAGGTTAAATTTTATTCAGAGGAAAACCAACTACAGAGCCGTTCACAAGTACTCTACCATACCCCAATTGGTGAGGGACACACCCACTAGTGGTGGATCCACATCATGGCATGGTGGAACCTACTTAGAATTTGAAAATTTTCATATGCATATTGAAATTCCCTAAAAAATTAAAAAGTTTTGAAAGCCCTTCCCACTAGAACCTGAAATCCACTCACCCTATTGTTTGAATGTTCATAATATCCGTTTCTTATCCAAACTCTCAAGATATACAAAGATGATCTAAATATGATATTTCTCCCTTCAATTAAATCAATGGAATTGTTTTCTCTCTTATCACTCATCCTATGTCTCCCCTAAATCTAAATCCACTAAGTCTTTTCCTCCGTTAACCCGCTACAAAGGAGCAATGCTGATTGGAATGCTTCTCCAAGTAGCTTTTCTTAAAATAGTTTGGTTCTTTAAAGCATTGGCCTTCACAAATCTAAGTTGCAGTTCCTTGTCACTTCTAATTATAAATGATTAATCCTTTGCTATTATCCTATGTAACTATGTTGCTATTGGTTTCTCCATTTCCCTCTATTATGAGGTGAATGAAAAAACTTTCTATTTAGTTTTACATGCTTATAGAGTTTTCTACAATGAATTCTCTTTTTTTCTTTTTCTTGTTTTATATTTTTGGGTTTCAGCTTGCCCTTGATTTTAGTTTTATTAGATGGATGTTTTCATTGACCTTTCATGAGGGTTAGATATTAAAATTGGGGTTTCTATAATGTTCTATTAATGATTTGTTTGGTTGTTGTAAACATATGATATTCTTTCTTGTCTTATTTGTCTTAGTCTTTTTTTTATTTGGTATTGTTGCCTTGCTATGAGAAGGGTTTCTTTTGCACTTTTTTAGTTTAATATTACTATCTAGAATTCTTAATGGAATATGGTGTGTCTCCATTAATGACTAGGGTTTTACTATTTTAGTCTATTCCTTCATTATGAATTGATGATAGATCTTTTTAGTTATTTTGTCAATGAACTTATTGCGAATTTGGTATGTGTTTTCTCCATTTTCATGCTACTTAGTTTTATAATTAGGTTATAGTAAGATTAGTGGTGACGACTAAGTTATGCTTTTACGGTAAATCTTTGTGGTTTGTATTTGTTAATTATATTCATATATTTTTGTTTGATGGATATGTCTTAAGATTTTATTGTGGTGTTATTAGGTTTAATGTTGTAGGAATGTGGACATGATAAAGAAAGCCTTTTGCTTGATGTTGAAGACTTGAAGTGGCCCCTGATAGCCAATGACCCAAGCCCTAGTTAGCTGATTCTATTAGGGAGTGCCTTTCTTTTGGTTGCTAAAAAAAAAGGCACTTCTTGCATGTTTCTCTTGTGAATGAAAAAATGTGGATAAATTTTTTTTATTTAGTGTTTGACTATATATTATTGATTTTTCATGCATCAGTGATGAGTTTCATCTATCATTAGTATTTACCTAATACTTGCTATATGTTTTAATATTTATTTTAAATATATTTTAACTCATGATTATTTATTTGTGTATCTTTGTTTTCCTTTATATATAAATATGATTTGTTTTAAAAAATGTCTAATAAAGATCCATCCTTGTGCTGACCATCAAGTACTACAAATTAAAATCACAACAACAAGGAGATCATAGATACAACTAAAGGTCACTTTAAATAAGAGTAAAAGATTTAATTTTATATCTTGGGTTGAGACCATCAATTTCAAGTTATAATATTAACAGTCAAGATAAAATTTAAAATGCCTATTTATGAAAAGGTCCATACTAACCGTGAGTCATGAATTTCCATGGATTGAAAAAGGAAGCAATAGGAGTCATTTTATTTTATCTTGTTTTATGAGTTTGAGTGATTGAAGTATAACATAGAGAAAAATATTGCACAGGGATTATTTTGTTATTCTTTTCTAGATCCTCTTATTGGTCTTACTTTTATGTTGGACGGATTTTCCACTTTGAAGCGAAAAAGGTTATATAAGCATGAAAGTACTAAATGTAGCATGCATCATAATGCTAAAATGAAATGTAACGGTTTGACGAATGAGAAACAAGCAAACACTACTAGATTTGCTAAGCATGTATAAGAAGAAAGGAAAATGTATCATATTATCTTGAATGCTTTGATTGATGTCATACAATTGCTTTTATGTCAAGGTCTTGTATTTTGTAATCATGATGAGCTAGATACGTCCTCAAATAAAGATAGTTTTCTTGAGATTTTTGACTTCTTTACTCATCACAATGGTGAAATTCAAAGTGTTGTGCTACGTAGAATACCTTTGAATTTGAAACTATGCACTAGCATTAAGATATGTTAATTCAAATGGTGAGGTTGTTGAACACTTTATCAATCCTATACAAGTTAGTGATACTTCAACAATATCAATGAAAACAGGTATGATAGATATGTTCATTAAACTTAGTTTAACCATTAGTTAGTTGTGAGGTTAAGGATACGATGGTACCAATAATATGAAAGGTGAGTCGAATAACCTAAAAAGCCTTAATATTGAATGAAAATCCTTCTGTCTTTTATATCCATCATTTTTCTTACCAATTCTACTTCGTACCTAATTCTACTTCGTACCTATATCAATTGTAGAGAATTATATACAAGTAACCCAAAATTGTGTCTATTGAAAGTAGTAAAGGTTTGAATCAACCAATTGAATTAAAAGGATAGGGGATACACTTTAGGTTTCAGATTATTTTACTTTATACCACTCACCACTTCTTATGAGAATTATCAGCGAATTTATGTCCCGGAGGAAGAGCCGCCTAGATGTGCACCTAATGAGCCATTGAGAGTGAATGTTCTATTCAAACACATACAGGTAAACCTATGGGACAGAATTTATTAATATTCTGTTGATTTTTGTGGTATTTTTAAAGTTCTTTGAAGGGGAACTTATGCTGTTGGTGTTGGTTTAGGAAATGTTGTGCAGCGAGACTACAGTCATTACTGAAACAGCGGATCGTTGGTTCAACTGCCAGAAACTCAAATTGCCACCAGGCTGCGGGTGAGTGTTTACTTGGCTAGGGAACTTTCTAGCATACACGAGTTCCGGCAACCAAAACAGGATCAAGTGAATTCTGACACGATATCCAATATTGCATTTGCAGCGTAAATATCAATCCTATTATCAATCCATTTTCATTATTTGGATATATAATACAGTCGGCTTAGTTTTTCAACTTGGATTCCTTTTTGGAACTTTGTCTTCAATTTCCCTATGGTTTCCAATTAAGGATATTAAAAATGATTTCATATTAAGCTTTCCTGTAATATTCATGGCTCGGGAGCAGATGCGAAATGCAGATGCAGTATGGTTTCATTGGTTGGTCCGTGTGTGCAGCCCTGGGTTATTCACAAGCCCTAAAGGGGAAACGTGTGATAGCATGCATTGGGGATGGAAGTTTTCACGTGAACTAGCTATTTACGGAGCAGGTAAGTGGCAATATAATCATTACAAATATATATGCATAACTAGGCAACCAACAATAATATAAATTTAATTTTGATAACAACACCTCTACCATATCCAACCATCAACAATGCTATAGGAGGCCCCCAAACCCTCTTCACGTCCAGCCGCATGGCCTCTAATGGAGCTCACAATAGATCAAGATTGGGACCTTCATGACCAAATCACCGGCTTGTCATGTCTAGCTCCTCAGGATTTCTGAATACCATACTATTAGAGCTATACATTCACCTAATTAATCTAAAAAAATCTACATATAAATCAATGTGAAACCTCCTCTTAGGTCCAATAGATCTACTTGGGACCACCTCACAGGTTTTATATCTCCAAATCAATCATATCACATTCTAATTTAAATATCAAAATCACATACCAATATTTAGTATCAAATCCATTTTACTTTAAACAACTCTTTATTCTCATTGACTAGTCCCATGTATCCCAAACCTAGTCACATCGTATAACCCAACATGAGTTGCTAAACACAAAGTATAAGCGGGACTAGCATTGCCAACGAAGTAGTCCATTCAACTGCATACATAGCAACCTACAAGCTCACACTACTTGGTACGACTGTCTAGTATCCAATGACTTCCCATACCTCCACACCCGATAATATTTTGCTTGCATACAATAACAACCTATGAGCTAGCATTAACTCGTAGGACTATGTAATATTCAACGACGTCCCATACCATTGTAAAAAGTAGATCTATACTCGATAATATTTTGTTCGCACAAAATCACACTCATGGAGTGCATCCATTTATTTACACAAATATTTCTAATCATATTTAGTAAATCAACACATATATAATAGGTTCAAAGCATTAACAAACATTTAATAATCTCATGCATTATTTAAAAGTAAATAAAACTATCTCTAGTATACATCTTAAGGGGAACACATCCACCTACTAGACACTTGTATACGATCTAAATTTCATCATGCTTATCCCTTTAATCACTATGAAAACATAGTATTGATATTCTGCATTTGATTATTGACTCGACGGTTCAAACCATATTGGAATCAAACGTCAAACAGGCCAGGCCCATCCGAAGTAGCCCCAAAACGCAATCTAGATCATTTTTCTATTTGGATTCAATTAGAGGATTCATATCCATATTGCGTATAAAACTAGATCCTCCTTAGCGCACATGCTCGATTTGAAATATGAATCTTGTGTTTCTCATGGACAGTGTTACGAGATGCCAACATGATGTGGTGGGGAATTGACATGACATTGTCAGTTGGGTCATCACTGACCACATATTTAAACGCCGAAAATGTTTCCAACATCATTTAAGTCGGCCACGGCCAATAAATGGTCCACTGTCACCAGGCGGTCCATTCTCCATGTCAACCACTATGGTTTGGTGGCAATTTCGTCAAAAAAATGAAAAGAGGTGGTGAATCCTAATTTCCATGAAATCTGACTAGAAATCATATGATGCTTTAGAAATATTTAATGATAATTCATGTTTAATTAATTTATACATATCATGAGTGATGTCTATATTCATGATTACTATACATATATAGGTTATCATCCACTATAAAAGGAATGAAAAGGAACAAAATGGTTGCACACAATATTATTGTGAAACCGCTATCATTATCTCGCAATATTATGACAATCTGCAACGATCATTGTAAACATCCTAAGATTACACCGGTCATCATGAAACCATCATTTTATGCAAAATAGTGGTAAGAGTAATGGCAATTTGTCTCACCATTGTTACTGAATAAAACACCCGTTTGAACAAAAGTTTTTGTAGTGAATGAAATAAATCCTCATTTTGCAACATAATGACGAAACAACAATTAATGCACCATGAAGCTAGCCGACATACAAAAAGCCTTATATCAAGACGGTTGGATCTTCAAGATCATCAATAATAGCTTTGGCAACATCTCCAACAACTTTGGGCTCCAGAGAAGTGTTTCTGGCTTAACTGAAATAAATGTATTCAAGCAAAATGTCAGTCAAAACAATATTCATTATCAAATGAGGTAGGATGGGTTCTTTTGTGAAGACCATCACGAGGTCATGGAGGAAGCCTTTCTATGGGCATTGCTCTTCACTGGTCAAGACTGCTGAACTGAAATTCTAGAGGGCAAGGCCTTTCTTGGCGTTCCTATTGAAGAAATGCTACTCCTCTAGCCGGTCACAAATCTGGAGATTCAGTGAGCAGTGTTTGATGAATGTTGCGAACTAGGGTCATGTTTTTTCTAGTCTTCTTTCACAGTACATGAGCTATAAAAAGAAGTGTTCCACAATGGTTGGATTCTCAAGGAAATAAGTACCACTCATTTTTCTAATTTCCAAAAATGAGGGACCTGTTCGCTTGACTGAATAGAATGAGATTATCTAATTATGGTGAATATAATGAGACTATCGAATTTTTATAAGATCTGCTACAAGTGTTTCAAAAAAGTGTTCCACGATAAGTCTATATAAGATTTGTACAAAGATTATGTTGAATAAAATGAGACTTATATAAGAAAACCAGAGGGCCTTTTTGATGGGGAGGCACATCGATGAAAGTACTTTGATAACTCATGAGTTGGTAAAGGGCAGTGGGCCGGTCCGGAAGCATCTATCCTCTTCATTTAATATCATCAAAGCTTATGGAGGAGATGAATAACCTTTTCTCTTAAACTCTGAGGTACTTTGGTTTCACTAAATATTAGATTTAGTTAATTATGACGTGTGTGTTGGGCTAGCTTTGTAGTGCTAATTGATGGTGAAACCGGGAATATTTTTCACAGCACCCGAGTAATCAGGCAAGGGGACGATTTGTCCCCTTATTTATTCTTGGTGGTTATGGAAAGACTTTACCTATAAACTCAACCTACAGGAATCCAAGCGTAACATTATTACAGTATAAGTTAAAGGATTTCAAATATGGTCTAATATATTTTAAGCATATGACTCTCTTTCTTTATCAAGGATAAGAAATACTTGACACCTCAATTCTTCGAGATTGGTTAAATTTGAAGAAGCTTTGGGTTTAAGAATAAGCAAAGCTAGATCCACATATGTTCCTTTTGCACTTTCTCATAGCTGACCAATCAAATTAAGCGTTGGGTGATTTTTAAAATTCCAAAATATACTTGGTGAAGGTTATGGTTGCATTCATGTGTCATTAAGAGTCACTTATTTTAGTAATAATTGTATTCATTAGTAGCATGCTTGGTGGTTGTAACTCATGAGTATTTTGCAACCATGTTTTGACATTAAGAGTCACTTACTCGAGTGATAAATGTGCTCATTAGTAGCACATATAGTAGTTGCAGCTTATATGCATCTAGCAACCAATGTTATGACATTAAGAGTCACCTTTTTGAGTGACAATTATGCGGATTAATAGCTTATTATGATTACATCTTTCTCATAGAGAACCAGAAATAGGTTCACGAATACCATCAATATCTACTGGAGGAGCCACAATGAAGGCAATAATAAATACAGAAGTAGCGATCAATAGGGTAGGGATCATCAAAACACTGAACCATCCAATGTAAAGATGGTAGAAGGCATACGGGTCATGAACTTTTCCCAAAGAAAAAACAATAACAATATATGAAAAATAAGCACCGATTAACTCTGTGTCAGTAGTCGCAATAAGACAAAGGATGCAAGCATTATCTGAAATGATTGGGTGTAAAGCGCCTGTAGGTGGCTTTTTAAGTTCGCCATCAAATCCCGGGGCTTAACCCCTGGACAGTGGTGGAAACTATCAAGTTGGAGTACCAGTAGTGGCAAATGGAATTCTCCGGTAGAGCAAAGGATGAAATGTGTAGAGATCGAAGCACACCAACGGCGAAAGCACTCTCACCGAGTCAAGACTAACACCGGAGAAACAAAAGCTGGGGAGCGAATAAGAGATACCCTAATAAACCCTAGTCAGAACGATGGATACTAGGCACCGTATGTACAGGATCGAGCAGTGCAATGTTACATGACTAACGATTAAGTATCCCGCTGAGGAGTACGTTTCAGCAAGAATGAAACTCAAAGGAATTGACGGGGCTCACAAGCGATATCGCTCATTCACCAATGATAATACCGTATAATAATATTTTATCTATATTAACATTAATTTTGAATTATTTATTTATTTATTTATTAAGATTTAATTTTAAATATATTTTATTCTCTACAAAATAAATAAAAAACAAATTTATGTTTAAACAAAATTTGCTTTTTTTCTATAAAGGAAAAGAAAAACATAGGAAGGAACTGTCATAGCCAAGTAAGCTTGAAAAGATTAATAAAAACAAGAAGGTTTGAATTGCCTTTGAAGAAACAATGTACTCTTGGCTAGTCGTTTCTTAGCTTTGGATTTTCTAGTAGGAGTCAAGTCTTGGTGGCAAGAGTCGAAATGCGGCACATACAACGGTGAGGCTACTTGATGTGTCATCCGACAAATCGAATCGGCAAGAATCCTCCTCCTCGGGGGAGGGTTAAGAAAGTCTCCACATCAATCATGGTATGCGATGTACCTTTTTGAGAAAACTCAATAAAGGATTATAATGACTTCTAAAGATCAAGAAGAAAAACAAGAAAACTATAAAGAGTTAAAGGTTTACCTTAGCCAAGCTAAAGTGGTTTCACTCTGGGGCTTGGCCGAGGTCTTGGAGCTTTTTTCTTCTTATCAACCGATGGCTCGAATATTCGTCCATTAACTTTCCCAATTAACACCATGTAATGCGCTTTGCTCATCGTTGAATTCAATCGATTAAGTAGCTCTTAATGTCACCATGAATCATAACCTTCACTAAACATTTTTGGGTATTTTAAAAATCACCACACAGTCGAGACATCACTGGAGCCCTTTGATACAGAAGAAATATTTGTGTACACACAGTGGACCGGCATTCATGGAACATGGGGTTGGAGATCTTTTCAGCAAGGTCTAAGAGTAACAAGATCCACGACAAGATAGGAGTTTGGTAATGGCGAGAGGAACGAGTTTTGTCTTTGGTCCTTGGTAAGGTGACGCTTCTCTTGCTGTCTTGATCGAGAGAAAGACTTACAAAAGCTCAATATGTAAACTTGCTATCCATGGCAATCCAATATCTGCGGAACAGACATATTAGCATATCTAGCTATCTTTCAAATTTTATGTTGTAGGTACCTTCATCTTTAAGAAAAAAGATTTGCAGATTGTTCCACATCCCTCATGTGGTTCGAAGTTGATAGGCCTAACAGGACTGGGAAGCACATTTTATTGGTGTTCATCCAGTTGATTCTGACATCAAACAAGAATGGGTGTTCCCTAATAGGTGCGTCCCCCCACCAACTGGGTCGGTGAAGCTCACTGTGTATGGCAAGAGACGACAATGGCAGATTATACATATGCTGTGTGATGGATAAAGGTGCATTTATAAGAGAAGGATGGATGACCAAAGAGTATAATGGACAACATTATCTTCAGTGCAGATGGTGGGTTAACATTTTGGGAAGAGAACTTTTCCAGTGCTTACAGATTGAATCGTCCTGCTATGTAGCATCTGTGGTTAACATTAATGCACTCAGAGGCACATCGATTGATGACGACGTGTTGCGGTTACTTCATGCCATACCTCGGCCGGAAGTTAGATGGGTACACAAAGAGGTTAACCACGTCCCAATCAAATTACCTGAAATGAGTTTCCTGTGATCAAATTCTTGTTCGAAAGATCAATCGCTACAAGGCTGGCCATCTTTTTTAGCTTTACATTTCTTAGAATGTAAACCTTGCAAGTGCCTGAGTAACCCAATGTAATCTAATTGGCCTGGCTCTCTCCTACTATGCCAATGAAGATTGATGGAAATTCAGTTGCCAATAAATTTCGATTTGATGCGGAACCTGTGAACTATGTAGCTGAATAATTTCACATGGAGACGTGGGTTACAATAGCATGATGTTGACATTCCAGGCACAGTCGCAACATTTCTGTTGACATACTCGAGCCAAGGGTGCTCCTATCTTGGGATTTTGATGGGTTGGATGGTGGCCTCGTTTCATCCGACCCAACCCTATCTTGCATGATCGGGACTTGATTAAATCGATACCATTATGAATTCAAATTCAATCAAATTCAGACAATCATAGGACGGAGCACCTAGATCAGGGCTCAGCCTTTAACTCTGCTCATAAAAAGTTTAATTTAGTTTTGTTTTTCAAAACATTTTCATCATGTAAATTTCCAGCACCACCAAGTTGTCCTTGATGGCCTACAGTTTTGTTAAAGATTGTCCAATTGAGATATATGTTCTAATCTCATTCCCTTAATTAAGGATATGATATGACTCAATCAGATACTTCATATGAAACTGAATCGAGATTTTAGTGTGATGAGACACTTGCTCTGGAATTTATGTCCGACTTTGCTCTTTAATCTAAACATACATGTTTCATCAGATGTGATTAATCAGATTCGCATTTAGAGGGAATTCAAGTTTGAGATGACCCTGAAGTTCCCGGTCCTCCCTCTGGTTCTCTTGTTTGTGGCCCATCTAGTTCTTTTGGTCCCACTTTCTTGCTTTCGATGTGTATTGTGGAACATTCCCAGTTTATTCCGTTCTCTTTGGCGCATACTTGAAAATGAGTTTTTGCAGACCTGCTTGGATGCCTTTAATCATGCAAGTTTTCACAAACGTACTTTATTATTGAATAGTTCATATGTTGACGATATGACATTCAAAGTCCATTTCTTACGTTTCAATAATAAGGTCTAACAAATTGATATATCAAATGACCCTCAGTTAATATGATATACTAATGAATGTTTAAGCCAAACACCTTGTAATTCTCTGAATAATGAATACCACGTTGTTATTCTACGCTTGAAATAGTCATTTCTTTTATTAAAAGACATTTCTACTTAAATATATTTGACATATGTTCTTCATTTTGTATATTTTTAAAAGGCACATTTTTTAAAATTATGAACCGGGAAAACAAAAAAGAGTTCTTCAAAAGAATGTCCACTTACTAAAATATAGTTTCCTCTCACTATTTACCAGCCGGCAGTTGGCACAAGGAGCCATGACAGTTTTATAGTTAAGGGGTAAACTCAAGAAAGATCTATAAATCAGATAGCCATGATTAATCAAACATAGGACTGTGAATTGTATACGTAAATTTTTGGCTATGCAGAGCCGTGATTTATAAGTATAACATTCTTAAAAGAAAGAGGAACGGAAACAAGTTTTTGGACTTACCTCCGATCACTCCAAATGTGTTGTAGGCCTGTCTTGTTTCTTTTTACTCTACCGAGAAAGGGTCAACCTTTGCACTAGCAACTTGTTTGACTAATTAAATCTAAAATTTTAGTACACTTGAAAGGAAGAGTGGGCACGAGGTGGTTTTACTTTAGGTAAGGTTTTAAATAACAGGGGGTCAACTAAGTGTTGGCTAGGTAAAGGTCTTAGCACTGGTTCAGTTAACTGATTGTTGGGTTTAAGAGGTGAGAATTTGGGTGTGGTATGGTGTATGTATGCAGGGCTATTGGACAGCTTTAGGATATTTGGTGAAGAGGAAACTTGATTTCGGTTCAGCGAGGTTAGACTGTGATTTTAGGGTTGACAAGTCTTTGCTTAAGGTGGCACTGCTTTGTATGTAACAAAACAGGTACTAAGAGATTAGGTTGTGGTTTGGGCTGCTTAAGGAAAGATTCCTAAGGGATTTGATATTCAAATTTGGACTTGAGGTTGTTCTTGGCTGAATATTAATAGGATTAATAAAATTGGGACAGGTTTCAGTCAAAGCTGGCTATGGGTTTAATAGGGCTATAAGGGAAGGTCAGATGGGCATGTTGAGTTTTGTGTATCAAGCAAAAACAAAAGTACTATATATGAAAATCAGAATCATTCACTAAGAGATGGATGTTCAAATGTTGTTTGTAGGTTTGATCCTTTTACAACCGATGTTAAGGCTTCTGAGGTGTTATTTTATTCACCTTGGGTGAGGTTGATTGTTATACCTAAGGCCATAGAAGAGATGTGGTCCTGTCAATCAACTACACAAGCTTTCCTTTGACTTGTTCGATTTATGACCTTTACCTAAAGTGGCTCATGGATAGTCAATCTCAGTCCATTCAAGATTATTTCCAATAGTTGAAGCATCTCATGTTGAACAAAGAATTAGAAGGACATGTACTACACTGCTTGGGCACAAGTGGAAAATTGTCCAATTCTTGTGATCCCACCACTCATTGGATGGGGAGAAATGTTTAATTGTTGAATAAAAAGATGAATTGAGTTTTATCTTAGTGGATCCCTTGATGAAGGTGAATTTGGTTTCAAAAGGAACAACTAAACCAACAAAGATGAGTGTTGTCATGTCCAACAAGAACCAATGATGGTTGATTGAGTTGCTTTAGCAATATAAGGATTGCTTCACCTAGAAATATCACAAGATATCCTGTATGTCCTCAAATTTAGTTGAGTTTATCATTCTGCTAAAGGTAGGATGAAATTGCATAGACAACTAATGAGAAGATTCAAACCTGAGATACTTTCGGCCATCAAGCAAGAAATAGAACGTCTTCTGGAGGCCAAGATCATCAAAACAACCAAGTATATCGATTGCTTATCTCATATTCTTCTTGTTATTAAGAAAAGTGAAAAATTACAAGTGTGCATCGATTATGACAACCTTAATCAAGGCACTCTAAAGGATCAATATGTCATACCAATGTCAAATATGCTCATTGATACAACAACTACCCATGGGATGTTATCTTTTATCGATGGCACCTCAAGATATAACTAGATTATCATAAATCCTAAGGATACACATAAAATGACATTCTAGTGTCAAGGGACATAAGGGATCTATGAATAGGTAGTGATGTTGTTTGGACTTAAGAATACTGGTGCCATATATCAACTAGCAATGAAGCATATTTTTCATGATTTAATCAGGAAAATTGTGGAGATATACATTTATGATATTATAGTCAAATTTGAAAGTTTTGAACAACATTTGTTTGATTTTGAGCAAGCTTTTCAATGAACATAAAGAAATTTGAAGATTAATCCTAACAAGTGTGCTTTTATAGTTTTCACTATATATTTCTTATATTTCCCCATGTATAACAGCGAGATTGAAGTCAACCTAAATAAGGTTTGGGCCATCATTGATGCCCGACCACCCAAGACAAAAAAAGTATTATGAAGCTTAATTGGATAGGTAAGTTATCCATGATGTTTTATTGTTAATGCCACAAAGAAGATGACCCCCCTTGAATAACACTACTAAAATTAAAGGATGTGGACAACTTCATTTGAGGTACACGATAATAGTTGGTATTTGAGAGAATCAAGGAGTATTTAGCAAAACCACATATGTTGGTGTCCCCAATTTTTGAAAAATTGTTGAAATTGTACACAACCACTATAGAAAATTCCATGAACACCCTTCTACCACAAGAAGCCAAAGATGGTACTAAGTATGCTATTTCCTATTTGAGTTTGTTGCTCGTGGATGTAGAGTCCCTACATTCTCTAATCGAAAAGATATGTTTGGCCTTGTATATGTATATAAAATTAAAACATTATCTTCTAATAACAAAAGTATATGTGAAAACAATATTGATATTCTGCATTATCTTCTAATAACAAAAGTATACGTGAAAAGCAATATTGATATTCTGCATTATCTTCTTAGTCGTCCAACTCTCTAGGGCAGGTTAGTCAAATAGGCAATCAAGTTGTACCCCTTTGATTTGAAGCATTGTCCTCTCAAGATAGTGAAAGGTAAATCAATAATTGATTTCTTGACACATTTTGTATGTATTGAGGTTACTCACCCTTCAAACAACCTTGGTAGATTATGTTTGATCGCTCAAATACAATCGAGGCATGAGAATCAGTGTTTATACCATCTCCTCAACTGGAAAAGTAGGTATGCTCTTGATATCCTTGAAGCCAGACTTTAATTATAATGAGGCTGAGTACCAGTGTGATTTATGGTTTAAGCCTAGTCTCTATAGTTGGAGCAAGGAAGGTAGAAGTTTACGGTGATTCTCAAGTGGTGCTAAGTCAGTTGATGGGAGATTACCAATACCTTAGTTCAAACCTATAACCTTTATATTATCATACAAAAGATTTGTTAGGAACCTTTCTCGAAGTAAAACTATCATATATTCTTAAAGATGAAAATGATATGATGAATAATTTAGCCCAAATTGCTTCAGGTTATAAGGTAGTATATGAATTCCCAACAATGATATCTTTGATTCAAGAAAAGAAGGAATCTCATGATTGGTGAAATGCTTGAATCAACCCTCACAATGTTCAGATGCTAAGACTCAACGTAGAGCATTAAGCTATACCTTGTTGGATGGTGAGTTGTACAAGCAAAGGCATCAGGTTTGCTTTTGAGATGTTTAAGTAGGGTTGAAACTCATAAAGAAATGACAAATGTTCATGAAGGAATTTGTGGGGCTCATCGGTAGGACCTAAACTGAAGTGACTTATATGTCGGTATGGTTATTATTGCCTAACTATACATCAAAATTGTATTAATTTCGCAAAAGGATATTAAGAGTATCAACGTTTCGATCCTTTATAGAAAGCGTCTGCAGCAAAATTACATCAGATTATCAAACGATGTACATTTCAATGTTGGACCATGGATTTAATTGAAAAGATTCATTTGAAATCGTCAAAAGGGCATACTTTCATTATAATGGCAACAAATTACTTCACTAAATGGGTTGATGTCTTACCATTGAAAGCGGTAAACTAGGATGATGTCATGAAGTTCATTAATGACTTTATTATCTTTCAATTTAGGATTTCGCAAACGATTATAGTCGATCAAAGGACAATGTTCACGAGAGAAAAGCAAGCGCTTTTCTTAAGAGTTTCAATGTTAAGTTGGTACAATCCTTATTATGCACAAGTGATTGATCAAACTTAGGCTACCAACAAAGTGATTATTGATTTAATTAAGAAGTCCCTCGATGACAATCCAAGGAAATGGCACAAGGTGTTACCTGAAGATCGATTGATGGCATTAGATAATTTACTTTCAAACAAGCAAAAAGTTGTTCAAGCATACAATAAATATGTTTGAGTGAAACAATTCTGAGAAGAAAATTTACTTTAGAAGGCCATCCTCCTAGTAGTTCTAAAAGACACAAATTAAAAAATGGCTACCCAACTAGGATGGACCCTATGTAGTGTCGAAGGTTCTACTACGAGAAATGTACAAACTAGAGAAAATCAAAGGGATGAGAACATATGAGGAGTATAAAAGGCAAGTACTTGAAGAAGTATTATCTTTCGACTTAGGAAGGATAATTTATTTGAAAAATTCAATGAATATGAATATACAATTATCAAAAGATTTACAAAGAATAAAAGAATAGAGAGTCAATTATTTATCCTAAGACAAAAGCCTTACCAAAGGCAGAAAAGGTTCCCGTCCAAGCTAATTTGCCTTGGACTACAACATCTAACACTACTCATATTCCTACTCTAAAGGTCTTAGATTCTCAACAACTAATGAATCTTCTTATACGTGGCTTCTCTAAAGGGATTCTAGGTAGGCTTCCTCCAAATCCTGTAGTTTTTGTTGTTGCTTTTGTAAGCCACAATCGTGGCTGTTTGTTCTTATAGCGAAAGGCCAAACAATTGTTGAGAGAAGCAAGCTGTAATGTAAAGGAAGTGAATTTGAGAGAGAGATAATGTCACATCTAAGGAGGTTGATGCAAGATGGTCCAATCAAAATGGAGATTTGACAATCATTGATGGTTTTTAGAGAGCTTCGATAACTGATAGTTGATAGTTGATGACTCTCTAGAGTTTCAAGCAGACCTTTCGAGATCGAGGTGGTACGTCTCAATTGATAGCTAGCGGAAGAAGAAAAAGTATCTTAGAGTTCCCTCTCTTCCCCAGAATTCTTACTAAGCATGCCTCAAATGAACTCAACATTATTATTGATTCTGGAAGGTGGTGGAAGCACTACTTCTCTAAGTTCAACGTCATTGTTTGATGCATCTCTATTGACTGAGCTCTTCTTTTGAGGGTATTAATGGCACCCTCCATAGGGGTAGATTTTTAGATTACTTAGATTCAGCCTTTCAAAACTGAGTTTCCCTCCAACCAACTAGATCGGTTCGAGTTACTTAGAAAGGTTGCAAGGAGATGGAATATGGGAGACAAATCTGTGAAAGTACTTGGGAAAGATGATCACGTAGTTGCCTTCACCATGCATATTCATATAGCTAATAAGTACCTACTGAATCTGAATTTGATGGCTCGGCCATAGCTGAATCTATGTGTGTAGTAGGAAGTCTGATGGATGCTTAAAAACAGGAGATTGGAACCCAGTCCACGAGCACGTCCAGTGTACTTCGATTCGAGAATTTGAGCCCAATTGATGAAATGAAGAATATGTCAAGTAACAATGTAGGAACAATATGACAGGAAACGTAGATCACAAATTAAACTCATGAGCATTCAAGATAATAGCCATTAGTGCTAGCTGCACGGCATTAACCTAAGTCATTTTAGTCATTTCCTTCTAAAACCAAATAACTTATGATATAAGGGGAAATTAGGTGATATTATGAGAAAGTCCCGATAACATACAGTATTTAAAATGTTTAGGGCCATTCTTCAAGTTATACTCATGGCATCGACGGTGCATGGAATAATCTGTTTTGCTCCCACTTTACAGATTTCCTACAAAAAACAATGTTATATCTACAAGCTTATAAAATATCAAGACATAAAGACATATAACGATTAAACATAAGATCACAAAGTACCTACGTCGAGTGCTACAACGATAGTCAAAAAAATTGCCCATTGCACAGTTGGAATGATAAGTGGAATAGATGATCTCTGAACTTTGTTGGGTTGTACATTGCATTCCACAACTAGAATACTTCAAATTCCTTCCCATAGATCGGAAGAGAAACCTTTTGGGGTATCATCCTCTATTAGACTTTGCAAGTTCTAGTTTACCCTGAAACCTGGAACTTGAACCGAACCACCCGAGGGCCCGTTCCAGTTCTGGTTTCAAGCCCCCAGTTTTGTGGTGGTATCGCTTTTGGTTCCAAGGCCGGTTCCAGAACCTGCCCCAGAATATATTATATTATATATAATATATTAGAAAGCTAACAGCTGACATACACGACTCATGAGGGTGGAAGTGTGCCGTGCATTTGGACTAAGCTTAGAGACGATAAAAACTATAGGCTATCAGAACTACGTCTTTCAGCCATAGGAACAAAATTAAAAAATACTCAAATCTCAAAGTATTTATTTGAAATTTTCTCCATAATATATATTGGTATACATATATTCTTGATAGGTTATATAAATAGTAGACTTTGAATCTCTCTCACTATATATATAAGGTTTCCTTTAATAATGTTTTGTATAAATAGGACGATTCCCTGTTTATATACATATAATTTTGACATGGCAAGTGGATAAATCTTGTCATCAATCTTATGCTGTTGGGAAGGCCTTGTCGAGAGCTTTCTGATATATAAAGATCTCGAAAATCCACCAAGAAATAAAGTTATGGACCGTAGAAATTGGAGGGGACAGCTTTCTTCGAAAAAACCGAACCGACTGTTAATGTACTGAAACGTTCCAAATATGAGTGAACTTACCATCTTAATGAATTTCCATATGAGAAGCATGTTGAGAACTTTCTAAATCGAGAGAGCTAGCTCCTTTCTAGCTTCATGAGTTAGCACAAGCTAGGAAACCCTGTGTGCTTCTGACTTTAACTTGAGTGAATTGTTTCATACATGCGCGTGAGGGCCGGACGCTTTGGACACTCGTTCGCATCGTGGATTTGGTCTCAATTTATTGGTATCGTGGATTTGGTCCCAACGTTGGATCTCTCATGATGATGGATTTGGACCCGTGATTTTCCTCTTTGATGCTCTTTTTTCCTTAAAGCTCAAAATATCAAAATTTTAAATATTTGACACCTCATAAGCTTTCGAAGTTTCTTATATTTTTCAAAGCAATTTCGCTTAACTCTTATTAAATTAAATCATAGTATATTATAATATTATATTATAACTAATATATTTATAGTATTTTTATAATATTGGGAAGCATAAATACATTATTTCAATATTTATTTTCTTATAATATTGTAAAATTGTATCTTTGTACCATAAATAGTATTATATTATATTATAACATGTGTGATGCATTATATAATTTATATGATGTTATCCTATAATATATTTTAATTATTATAACATAATATAGTACTATAATATTATGTATGTTTATAGTATTATATTTTACTATTATATTACATGAGATAGTGCTAAATGCATAATGTCTTTTGGTACATAATTTTAATGAAACATCCTAATGGTTTGACTTTTGAGGAGATTTAAATTACTTTACATTTATTAAATGTTAAGTATAAAGATACAACAATACTTTTAATTCAATTTTCCACTACTGATAATTATGTTATTATGTGATAAGTATTTTATTATATTATAATAGTATTTAATGTAACTTTAGGTGATTCGAGACATGATCTGGGGACCCATTTCATCAACGTAAACATGCATACCATTATACCAAGCACAGATATGTGCTATGAAAAACAACTTTCCTGAATTGCCAATGTCCATGTCATCCGTCACATGAGCACTTGCCTAATCTTGACGCCTTCGATACCTTAAGTTCTACCAACTGAAAGGTAGCCCATGCAAAACAAGCCTACACTGCATCTTAAGCCCAGAAAAATCAGGGAACAAACCTTCAATAGCAACTCGAGCTATCACCGATCCCTCGACAGCAAACCCGCGATGGAGTTACTTGATCAAGAGAATCAGTGATGCAGTAGGTTTCTCACCGATCTACTCAACTTCTCTCACGGATCTGCGGCAGAAGGGGTTTCTGTGCAGATCATATCTCTCGACTCTCACTCAACTCACTGTCGATTGGCAGAGCAGAGGACTCTCCCGTCCGTTCGGGTAGCTCGCAAACTCGGCTGCCTGACCGAACTCGGGAGATGGAGTTTGGGCGAGAAGAGATTTATTTTCAGTTTGGAATCAAGGGAGAAGGGGGGCGGGGCGGTATTTATAGGCTCATCCAGTCCAGTCATATGGATCGTGAACAAGGGGTAAGTGCGGATCTTTAATGACCCGTATCCGATTGCAAGGCTCTCATGTAAAAGAGTGTGTGCTGGATGTAAAAAGAGGTTTACATTCAGTCGTAAGGGCGTCATTGCACTTAGCGCCGGCGCATGTATGAATGGTGCATGCGCTCATGAAGGTGGGTGCATGCAGGAGCTCGAGGGGCGCGTGTGGCACGAGCCTACAAACATAAAGCAAGCCCCACAAATCCGCTTCTAACTACTGACAAAAATATTGGAGCATAGAATTCTAAAATGGATTGCATGAGGGTTATTTCCTCTAATTCAGAAAAGTTTTGGTCTCGAACTACAAAATCGAAAAAGCATAGGGTGCTTTTATAAAATATCTTATAGTTTATGGTAAAAAGTAAACATTACGCGCAGAGATTTACTTTCTTGTTAGCAAGCTGGTTCTCCACCTTGTGACCCAGGACAGTTGGCATTTATTTTATGTATTAACCGAAATGTTTTGGCAACGATTCATTTCAGATTTTCATTTTGGTGTGTCGTTTTGACACGGGAAACGTCACCTTGGTGACGCTTTCATGCAAGCTTGATTTAGAGAACCAACAAGGACAACTGTGATATTGTTTGGTACAGTTATGGCAATTTATTTGCACGTTCTAATGAAAAGGTCAGGTGCTGGCCCCAAACAAAGAGCGAAGCAAGCCTTTAGGGACGTAATACAGGTGTATAGGTTTGACATTAATAAGTTGATGCAATCTTGAGTGGAAGAGATCGAGTAGATAGTCAATTTGATCCAACCTCATTCATCTCACGCTAACGGAAAGCTGCATTCTAGAGATCACCATGCCACCACCAAAGTTCCCTCGATCTAAGGGAATTCCTTGTACCAGTTTTGAGTAGTCAGACTCATTAATGACCCCTTTCCCACCCCCCCATACGAAGATGTCAAGCATTCTATTCAAGTTTGATCCTCAAACTGGAAACATATATATATATATATATATATATATATATATATATATATATATATATATATATATATATATATATGTAGAGGGAGAGTATATGAAGAGAGAAAGAGGTAGTTTTATATGTATAATCATACACAGTGTGTACATAATCCATCATTTTACTTCGTTCCACCACTTCAACCATCGACCACCATCTAGAACCACTTTTCACTACTCTACTTTTTAAAACCACTTTCTATCGATAGTGACAATAGTTTTTATATAGTTTTGATATTTAAATATTCAAGTTTTTAGGCAGTTTTAATAGTGACAAGAGTGGTGTTCACAATGAATGTGCTTTTAGAAAGTAAACAAGTAGTGGAAGGTCATGAAAAGAGGTGGCCCATGGTTTAAAGAGTGGAGCCATGTAAAAGAGTAGATTGTGCATGACTGTCGACAATGGGAAATTATGCATATAAAACCCTTTCTATATATATATATTCATATTACACTAGTAGAAAATTGTTCATTGGCAATGGTTTTGGTGAGAGTTTTGGAAGGAGGAAGACTGGTGGTAGTGTGAAAGCACCAAGCTTTGCACTTACACAGAGTAAAAGAGAAAAGGTGAAAAACACTTTACTTTCGTTTGCGCATGTCCAAAGTGCTCAACGTGTGTTCAAAGAAAAGAATAATCCGACGGAAAGCCCCCGAAAGATCTAGTGGCTATGTAACCGCACATTAGCAATCGCAACCCTAAATATTTCAAAGTTTTCTCGTAGCCACGAACCTCAGAAGTGCTCAACTTGTACAATTTCTTCATGTCCATAATCGACGAAAGTTATGGTGTCACTGATTCCCAATTGCATGTTTATCTACATCTACGTTAATCAAAATCCAAAATAAGAATGTAGGAGATCAAAAAAGAGAATCTGAATTAAGGACTGAGAATCCAATCTAGTCATAAAATGTAAACACAAACACGAGAACTTAAGCTTGAAAATTTCTGCAAATGCTCTTTCCTTCTCAAAAGTCCAAATGAATCCTAAAGTTCTTCACAAACCAATGAAAGATACACCACCACTAACTACATATTATGCTAAAAGCAGAAAAATTATCATTATTAAAGTCGATCAATTTCCGTTTAATTTAAGTAAGCTGACTCTGTAAAACTCATGGACTCACTTGAGAACAAGTCCTTATCCTATGAATTCCAAAGAATTCAGCCGTACTTGGCGGTTTTTATTCTCAAACACTTTTGTCATGAGTGCCCTCATCTCTGCATTTCTGGACTTGTGGAACAATTGAATTTGCAACTTGAGGATAAAGAGAATTCCAATCTTTCAAGCAAACTATAATTGCCAAATGAATGCACAAATGAAAATCTAGAAGTTAAATTGTTTTAACTTCATAAGCCAAAGAAACCATAAGTTCTTGTGCATTTTCTTGCACGGAGGAACCCAAACCCATGCATTTTAACCATGATTTCCCCACATCCGACCAATTCATTTACACCCAATAAAGGGATAGCAAGATAATCTTCGGACATGGTATCCACAGTAATATAAACCAACACTATAAGCCATAGTCATTTATGCCATCCAACTTTTCCCGGATTCAGGTTACCAGCCCCATGGTGCTGTCACTCCATATCTTTATTAAGAAGTAAAAGCCACTAAATCTTCGGAATTGAACTTTGACGCCAATATATCTTCCATCGATTCGGAGGCAAGAAAAAGGTGCGGAAATCTTCACTACGGCAACGTTGTAAATATAGCAGATCATGACAAGACAACTTTCTAATGACAATTACTGCAATTTGAGGACTAAACAGTTCAACCGGTGCTTTCTCCATTTGCAGACACGATTGCAAGTTTCTGATGACAAATTCTTCAAGCTATCACCATGAATACAATTAAATCCATACACCACTCTTCTCAGAACGGTCACCCCTGCAAGGATCGGGATGTCGCGGAGTTGACGGACCGATGCCAATGGTTGGAGAAGCAGAATGAACAGCTGAGGCAGGAGGTTGCTCGCCTGAGATCACAGATCTCCGGCCTGCTGAGGGACCAAAGAGACCTTTCCCAAAGTACCACCCGTAAGATTCCGACGGAGTCTCTAGCGACTACTATTCTTGGTTCCAGAGATCAATGCGGAGTCAATGGTTCCAAGACTGCACAATCACCTACTTACAAAGGGCCACAATTGCGAGCTACTAATTACCATAATATTCCGGCGGAATTTTCGAACACCAAAATTAGTCCTGGAGGTCAATGGGGACTCCACATTTTCCCGACTGAGAAGGAGGCGATGACAGAACCAGTGCCGCACTCTACCAAGTCAAGTCCACCGGATTCTTCGGCCCCGCGGACACTCGGTTCATTAACGGCGTCTGCAGTTGCATCAGTAAAAGCCAGTAAAGGCCAGTCACCACCATCACAACCACCACTAGCACCAACGTCTCCCCTCCCCCGTACTCCACCACCATCAACATCACCGCCACTGCCACCTCCTCCACCACCGCCACCGGCATCATCGAGATTGAAGGGAACCGAGGACACAGCTGTACGCCGAGCGCCGGAGGTGGTGCAGCTTTACCACTGGATGATGAGGAGGGAGGGAAGGAGGGACGTCGGAGGTGGACCGTCTGACGCCAACGGGAATGTGAACGCCCGAGACATGATTGGCGAAATTGAGAACCGCTCTGCTCATCTACTGGCAGTAAGTGAATTCTACTTGCTCTATTAAATTTTCTGCGTTCTTATTTAAAAGTCTGATTCAAAATGCGTACTCTTCAACCATGAAATTTGCCAATCTACAAGCTTTTTTAAGATGGGTTAATAATTTTCTTTTTTCCTAAAATGGGGGGGGGGGCGCGGCTCCCATTGTGTTATAGCGCACAGATTCAAGCTTGAGAAATACCCTATCTTGATTTTACAGATTTTCTATGGAGCATATTCCCACCTTGGCACAGGTAATCAATCCATCACTGAACCATGGCGTTGTTTGCAAACCTTAGAGCAGCTTCGACTGTTCCAATTTAATGGAACCAGAGGATTCAGATTCAACCAACAGTTAGATTCGGTACAGTTAGATTCAGGGGCCGAAACCAAAATTGTTTGTCATACTTCTGGACTTTAAAATGGGACTGATTCAGAACTGATCAGGCAAATTTTCGGTTAGAATCTATCTTTTTCAATGTTTTCAATTTTAAACCTGCTGTTTCCAGTCAATTTTATTGGATCCGGTTTTAAGTAGGCTCTGATTCACTTTTGAAATTAAATGGAGTCGTCTCGAAGCCAGGAAATTGTTGGCATTGTTATGACCCGAACTTGTACATCTTTTGAAGTCATTCTTACTCGATTACAAATTCGTTGCCATCTTTCTTTCCATTTGACTATCGTGATTGGATGGTCAGAAATGCAGAAACTTGTTGGCCGTTGTACTGAGATTTCATGACAATTCTAACTGCTACAAGTAATGGTTGACTGAATGTTTCATTCGCAATATAAAAGATCTATCATTGATTAATAGTATGTATTATTTTTGTGACATCGAACTTTGTCTACAGACTCGAATGAGCCACTGCAGATTTATACCCCCAAAAGATCTCCTAAGTACCTTTGAGCATGCTTTCGCACTCAGTTTTGATATTTTGATGTAAGGGGTGTTAGGATGGGATTGAATTTGAGGTAAAGAGAACTTAGGTTACCTTCTAACTTCAAATCTGGTGTTTGGGTTTCACTTAAACTATCATAATCCTTCGAATTCTCTGTACGTTACATATGTTTAATTCCTCTCTGTTTTAGGTCTGGAAGTGTGTCTGTAGTGCATCGGGATTGGAGTAAATTTGAGTGGAAAAAATTTCTGGTTGTTGCCTTTACATTTTACTGAAAAAAACTCGTGGTTGGATCTCACTCGAACAATCATCTTGTAGATGCTTAATCAGCTGTTTAAATTTCTTGACCTCTAAGATGATACTTTTTGTTCCCTGCACAGTTAAAGAAACCAAGATCTAGGTGCATCAATCTGATAACTTCCAACAAATCAAGACGCAGAAGGACAAACCGTGTCGGTACATAGACACAACTGAATTCTCATTCCCGTGAGAATTTATTCATGCACTTCCTAATTCATAAAACAGCATAGAATAATCGAAATACAACTAAAAACACGGGGTCAGGGTCATGCTTTATGTTTAGGATCAATAAGTTTGCGTATTTTTCCTTCTGTGGGGCTCGTTCGTTCTGTCATACTAGGTCAGAATTTCGATACTCGCTGTGCATCTGAGTGGGTTTGACCTAACCCAGTTTGCTAGGAGTATATTCTTGAGACAACGCTACTTTCAAGCGAGCTTTCTCAAATGCAAATGACCAGAAACAACTGTTATGGTTATCCTCTCACAACTTTCAGTTGCAGTGTTTACTTACAGTAAGAACCAGAAATCTAATATCTGAAAAGTCTATGGCAGATAAAATCAGACGTCGAAACCAAAGGAGATCTTGTCAAATTTCTCATAAGTAAAGTGGAGAAAGCAAGGTTCAGTGATGTTACAGAGGTGGAATCATTTGTGACATGTCTTGACAAAGAGCTCTCCCAGTTGGTTGATGAAAGGGCTGTGCTCAAGAATTTTCCCTGGCCGGAGAAGAAAGCCGATGCCATGAGAGAGGTCGCCTTCAACTACCGAGATCTGAAAAATATTGTTGAATCCCAAACTTGTAATATCAATGGAGATGCTCACCAACCTTGTGCGACACTCGTAAAGCAAATGCAGGCAATGCAAGAAAAGTAATTCATTCATTCTTATTTCATTTGATTCTTTAATTAATTGGCAACCTTAACATTGTTATGATCTTGGCTAAACAGAATAGAGCAAGGAGTACACAACATTCAGAAAGTACGTGATACTTCAATTAGGAAGTGCAAAGAGTATGGATTGCCATGGGATTGGATGCTTGAAACAGGAATTGTTATGCAGGTATGACTCCATATATAACAGAAGTACATGCAACTTCATGCTTATGAAAGTCTACCTGAATCGAACTGAAAGCCCAGATCGTTTTTACCTTACTCAAAGTGATGTCAATGATCAATCCATCAAGAGTACTTAGAATCAGGTCTAGAATTTTGACTTGGGTCATAACTGGGTATCTATTTCATGTCGTATCTTGAGTTGTTTAACACAAATCAATTAATTGATCATTGGCTGAGTAATGTCATTTGCAAATCTGTATGTTTTCCATATAAACAAAATTGACAATTTTTGAGCAGATGAAGATGAGTTCAATCAAGGTTGCCAAGAGGTACATGAAGCGAGTAATTCTTGAATTGAAATCAGTGTCATGCATAGAAGGAGAAGATCTCGTACTCCAAGCTGTTCGCTTTGCTTTTCGTGTCCATCAGGTTATCTCACTGTCCTTGTCTCTCATCAACTGTCTTGTCCTCTTTCCCGCAATCTTTTTTTCATCCATTGTCTTATTCTCTCTCTCTCTCTCTCTCTCTCTCTCTATATATATATATATATATATATATATATATATATATGTTTTTTCTTTTTAAATCTAGAAACGGGTATTATCAATTTGATCACTCTTGAACTGCAGTTTGTGGGCGGTTTTGATGGAGAATGTCTGCGTCTGTTCCAGGAGATGAGGAATGTGGCTTTGGAGTGCCACAATCAATGCCATGAACACCAACACATCCTTTGTCAATCAAAATAGTACAAGAATCTCTATGTTAATCTCTCTGTCATGTATGATAGTCAAGTGATACAAAATGAACTTCTTTTAAAGTGTTTCAGTATAAGGCTGTGACTTGAGTACATGCCACAAACCATACCGATGACGCAAACACAATACCTTTTACAAATTCTTGAACGACTTAATCATAACGTCTACAAAATAGAAAATGATTTTTAAGCAAGGGAACTTAAATAATGAAGAAAATCTAGTTGTCATTCATCGTAAGTCACGTGACGTGGTCGCTATCATTATTCTTTTCTTTTCTTCCTTCATTGCCTAATCTAAACACCTAAAATTTTTCTTAATTAAAAAGTCTACTTTTGATTCACAAAAGGTTGTTTCAAATATCTAATTTTAAAACATGTGAAATGATTTTATGAATCTTGGATCATATGGTTCATATTTGCTTTATGATGAATCAAATCATATATAAGGTTTCTGATCCATGAAATATCAAAAAAAGTAAAGGAAGGAAAATTCTGGCCACTAACATTTTCCACTACTGTGAAATTATTGCAGTTACCAAAATTTGACATCATGTGAATAGAAAGGCGGAATCAAAAGGAGCAACCATCAGTTTTTATTCTTGTAAAATTATTGAAGTTACCATTCTACATGCCCTTGTAATGAGCACGAAATCCTCTACTTGTCATTTGCAAAGGCTTAAGAAGAAAACACAACTCATGCAAATACCAAATATTTCAGCTTCTTACCTTTTATTATTTTGCTTTCCCAACGTGAAAAATGTTGAATAAAATTTTCCTTTCAATATACCCTGAAAAACTATGAATAAGGTATTCATCACCATTATAAGGCATTGAGAAGAGAGAGCTATAAACAATAGAGTAATAAAGAGTTTTCGTTCTCCCTCTCTCTCTTTCTCTTCCTTTTATGGTGTACTTCCATAGCACTCAATCAAGAGGAGGGATTAATCAACTGCAACTCTCTCACTGGTGTCATAGAACTTTTAGGATTTGATTCTTTTATTTGTATGCATCTCTTATTGAAATGATACTTGTTGCATGATGTCTTGCTTTCCGTTTTATTGGTAACATTAGATGATTCTTATATATATCATATGTGTATTCTCATTATTCAATATATTAGGCATAATATTCATCCCATACATACATGCATACATACCCATAAATATTTCTCTTAGACCAGTATATTGACAACCACTAGCATGTAGAGGTTGACCCTACCTCACCGGGAGTAGAAGACCATCAATGAAACCCGAACCAAGTTTCACATTTCACAATAAAATTTAAATATTGAAGAATCGTATCATAGGTCTTGGTTCTTCATTGAAGAGAAAATTTACATATAAATCTCTTTTAACACTCTAGGTGGGACCTAGAGGTTTTGACTTATTCTTTTATTTGATCTGATTAACTTCTTGTATGTGTGCTAGATATCTCATTAGTTATATATTTTTTGATATTTGACTTTTTTTTATTGCACGAACTATCCATATAACACAAGGTCAAAATCTATGAGAAAGTTAGATCGTCCAAAAGATGATGAATTTAACATTGAAGATCTACCTCACATCCAAAAAAACGGAATCTACAGCTCACTTTAGGGAGAAAGGTCCAAACTACCCTCATATTCGTTTAGTGAAAATCATAAATCCAAGCTTAAGTCTAAAACTCTTTGTAGGTCAAAAACAATGTCAAAGTCCAAATCCAATACCTATGAATTAAACTTCTTTAGTGATTCAAATAGTGATCCCATGACTCAATTAATTGAAACCTTTTTGAGGATTTTAATGAAAAAGAAGAAAAGAGATTAAAAAGAATTAGGAAAGGAAAACTTATCTTATAAGAGTCAACTTATGTACACTTCGATAACGTATATTATAATCAACAAAGTTAGAGATAGAAAAAAACTTGATGATGCTAGTAATATCCTTCGAGATAACTCCCTGTTTCATAAGCCCAGGACCTCTCAAAATTCATGATGCACAGGATGAGTTAAAGAAAAAGATATTTAGGATGATAAGTATGATCTAAAACTTATAGAGAACCATAGAGAAGAAAGAAAAGAAGAGATATGAAATAAAAGACTTCTTACCTATGGGATTTGAGATTGACTCAGATAATGAAACTCCATAATTACATCAATTTAATGGTTTTGGAGATCCTTAGAGTAATCTAAACTTTTTTATTAAGAAGGCATACAAAAGAAAAAAGGATAGCTATAAATGGATAGATTGGCTTCCTTACGGTCTTAAAGGTGAAGCCTCTAAGTGGTTTTCAAGTCTAAATTTTATGCTCATACATTCATTATGAGACGGAGGGTGACCATGTCTAAGATTAGAAAGCCTATAGATGAAAGCTATGCACTTATGATGATCATAGAGAATTTTGATAAGAGCTTACGAATCATGTTAGTCATGCCAAAGATCAATACTTTTGAAGAACTCATGAAATGGGTAACATGGTATGAAATGAATATTAAGAAAGGTATCTATGATGAACTCCTTAGAAGTAGGAACCGAAAAGAAAGGAGGAGTCATATTAAGAGCAAAGAATTTAGGGATAATGTTAACACTTTAGTTAAGAAAGATAAGACCACTATGGAACCAACAAGAGAGGAATCTACGTTTTTACTAAAAAAAATACCAAGAACCTACAACACCTAAAAGAGAATTGGGAAGAAGAACTTACAATCATACTTGAATTCAAAGATAGAAAGTTCACTCCCCTTGGATGATCACTGAAAGAGGTTCTACAAATCCTTTTAGACAGAGACCTTTGGCTACCTGGAATCACTAACCCTCCTGAAACTAAAGGCTAGTACCCTGATAGGTACTCTCATTTTCATAGGGACCAAGGTCACAACACCGAGGATTGCTTCACACTCAAACATAGAATTCAAGATATAATAGCTTACAAAAAACTTATACTCATACAAGACCTAGATACCAATGAGGGTAATCAAGCTCAATGAGTCTTTAGAGATTCATTTCCCAATCATAAAAATTGAGTCGCTTAATGTGATTTCATACCATTTTGTAGTGAACTCAATTATCTTAGGTCTTATTTTTTGAAGATTCACCTACACTAGTTAAATAGGAACCTCAATCATATTTACCCATCTCAGTACCTTCATCCTCAAAAAGCCCTTCTCCCATGGTTAACTCTCTTGGGGTTTTGCATGATGAGCTTCTCTCTTAGTGGGTCCCTAACTTTACTAACCCATGCTTGGAAAACCTTCACCCATCTTCATTCGTCGATTTGTCCCTGAAGATCACACTTCCCCATAGAGATCCTGACATCACTCAATTCCCTAGGGTAAGTTTGGATTTCCCTAATACTATCTTTGCTTCTCCAAATAATGGGCTCACAATATTCATCAAAGAGTTTGGACCTCTCTAGTGATTTCGACTTTAGTCATCTTTCTTTAAGAGATTTAGAAAGAGAGATATTCAATCTCATAGGGTCCCTAAAACCCTCACATACCCCTTTTATCCCTTTTATAGAAGAAGATATATGTCACACCTCTTTCTATCAAACAATTATAAGGGCAGACTCCGACTCTCTTCTGAAATACTTTCACTTGGTCCGAGACAAGTCTTTTCCTTTATGATGTTCTCTTTCAAACATATATCATTCCCTTCCTTTTAGGCTCTTTGAGTTTACTATTTTTGGAGCCCACTATACATTATAAGGGCATGCCCTTCATTACCCCTTCCTTACATCCAGAGATCTTGGATGATCATGACCATGACTTTGACACGTTGGAGGCAATGTTTCTTGACCTAAAAGATCTCACTCATATAGTCTTGACCACTTTTGAGTACTTCCAAGTAAGCACAAGAACCTGGTTGTATATTACTATTAAAAAATAAAAAAATAAAAAAATAGGAAAATAGGAAAATAGAAAAATTGAGAAATAAAAAGCAAAAAAATTGAGAAAATCCAAAAAATAAAGTAAATTGAGAATAAAATAAAAAATTGGAAATAAAAAAATCTTAAAAAATAGAAAAATTCCAAAAAGAAAGGAAAAAAATCTTTGATTCGTGCATGCACCATACATTCTTTTGTTCATGCTCATGCATCATTATCCATGCCTCAAATGATACATTATTTTATACATGCACATCTCATACCGTTCCTTTTTATTTTGTACCAGCTAGGTTGGGCTTAGTATGTTTACATGTATTTGCATGCAATGAAGTTCAAAGTAGGTGATTTGTCATTGTATTACTTGCTCACTAATGTTGAGACTTGTTAGACCCAATAAAACAATCTAGTATTAAAAAATAAAATGTCTTATCCATGATGTCTATTAGATTCTGATTTGTTGGTTTTATATGGATGATAAGGTAATATTCCTTAAAATGATCCAAAGATAGGGATATGTGATTCCTCAAGTATTGCATACCTATGGCTTGATCTCTTTGAATCATTGCCGCCATGGTCGGAGATACTATTCTTAGATTCTATTTGTCATAATCTTTATAAGCTTATGTTGTTTTATCTATTTGGGTCTTTGGATTTGATTTCAAAAATATGTGCCTCACTTTGTTCTTAATCACTTCAAACTAAATCCTTTTAGAAAAATCAATTTTATTTCATTCTCATTCTTTGAAAAGTTTAGAAAATCATCAATATCTATCTTTTGGTAATATTTTTTTATTTTTAAAATACTAAAATAATTTATCTTTGGGGATATCTTAGCTTGTGGACCGATAGCGTCTTCTTGACTCCATGTTGCATGTTTTGGGGTTTGTACTTAGTGTATTAGATTTTCAAGCCTACTTTACACATCCATGCTTCATTAATATTATGATATATTCATGCTGAAATGTTATTATGAGGAAAAGTGAAAAACCAAAAAGCATAAAATTTGAAAAAAGAGGAGAAAAAAGAAAATAAAAACAAAGCAAAACTCTATTGTGTAAGTTTCCTTTTGAGTTATCATTCTTTATACACTTGAGACAATTCAGAAGCGAACAAGTAAATCTTATTATACATCTTCATGTACTTGAGACATCACACTCTTATTTTTTTTAGTCTTGAAGGTTTATTACATTTGAGGCGGGATCCATACTACACCTAAAATTAAAAGTATTATCCTATCTATTTGTCTATGAGTCACTAGATGGTTATTTCTAGTATTTTGAAAGTTAAGATTTTGATTAACAAACCAAAATTGATATTATCTTCTTCCTCTATTACTATTGACGGGAAATTAAGTGAAGATGCTTTGTCCTTCTGGATTTTATTTGAAGTGGTACATTCAAAAAGAGGTTGATTTTTTATAACATTTTTTTATAATTGTTTCGAACCATCACATGAGCCATGATCAACTACAACAAATCAATTTGTATGTTTATATCTAGATTTGTTCTAGTCTTTGTAAAGAGTCTTGTTTTTTCTTTAACTTGTATTAAAATGAATACCTTTCATCATGACATTCTAGCAGGGCATCCTTTGTCATATCAACGTTGAGATTGTACACTTTATTACATCATGACATATATTTGTTTACATCCATGATGCATCTCATGATGTAAATGCATTTTCTTACAAGTTAGGACATTGTTTTGAGTCGTGGCAGGAGTCCAGTTTTATTTTCTATTAGAATTAGGTATAAAGTCCTCTCCTTATTATGTTAGAAATGATTTACTCGACATTGTTCTCATATGATAGTAAGCTTACTACCGTTGATTCTATGGATTTTATTCTCTTATGATCTTAATATGGTTTTATGCACCATCTTATAGGATACACTCAATTGGTCTTGCTAGTGGTCTTTTGTGTTGCAGGAATCTAGAATATATTGAAAAGTGTACCACCTATCTTAATGTTACTCCCATCATGTATTTTAGGAAGATATAGTCATCATATGATTTTACCACCTCTCTAGATTCTACTTGGCATCCCGTCGTTGTAGTAACCATCCTTATGCTTTTTGAAAGAACAAGTGAGAAATAGGTCTATGGGTTAAGAGAAACTTGTATGATGGTATGAGGATACTTCAAAAGAGACTCAAATCATCAATAAGTATGCCTTGAGGATGCTTCATAAGGGACACATGGACAATGAAATATTGATACTCATGACACTGCAATAGAAAAAAAATAGTGAATTAGTGATGATGTCACCCTTAATATGAGCTTCTACATTTAAAGTTCAAAGATTCAGGGTATCATTCTAATATCATTTTAAAATTGATTATTTTAAAACATGTTTTTTTGAAAACAAGTCCATTCTTCCTCAAAATTCAATTCTATCTATTTTCAAATGCTTCAAGAGAATTTTACAAGAATACTTGATTACCTTTGTTTGTGAATATACACCGTCACTACCATCTTGATCTGCAATCCTTGGAGACCGGAAAAGATAAGTCAATGATGTTACAAAAATAGGAGGTGCTCAAAAAGTAATTAATCATATACATAAATGAACCATTTCTTTAACAAAATTTTATAGAGAAGAAAGGTACTTAGAAGAAGATTCTTGTTCAATGGGATAAGAAGATTTTTAGGAAAAGGAAACAAGACAGGCTCACAATGCACAAGGACCGATTAGAGGTGACTTCTTTAAGACCTAAATTTTTATTTGTTCCTTCCTTTGAAGTAGATTGTCTTGTGAATCATTGTTATGAAACAAAAAGGAATTGCATACAAGGTGCATGGAGTCATATGCTAGTATTAAAAAATCATAAAAGATATTTTGAAAATCAAGCTCTTTTATAGACTCCATAAATTAAAATCCAACTGAATAAAGTATTTCTACTTAGATGCACTATCTCAAAGTACTAATCAATGAAAGACAAAATATTAATTTTAGCAATCAAAATCCTGACTTTTAGAATAACAAAAAAGACAATTTAGTGACCCATAGAGCAGCAATCCACCTAGGGCACCTTAACTTTAGGGCGAGCGTGGAACCCTCCTCTAGAGTGATGGACGTCATACATGATTCACATAATATCTCAAGTGTGAAGAATGATACACATGGTCCCTTAAGCATCTTGATTATACAAAGGATATAGACTCAAAAAAGATACAAACAATAATGTTTTTTCCTTTTTCTTTTTTCTTTTCTTTACTTTTCTTTTCTTTCTCAACTTTTAAAATTTTTGAATTTTCACTTTGGATAGGCACATGAATATATAAAAAGCCGAAATATATCATATAAAGTACATATACCGAATGATACACCAAATCAAACAAGTACTAATCAATCTACTATCTAAGATATCCTAAGGACAAATTCTTTTGTTATTTTCAAAACCAAGATCACAACACCAAAAGAAATCATTAACTCTTTCTCAAACTGAAAATCAAGTGAAAACAATTTGATTAAAAGGATTTTATTTGAAATAGTTTGAGACAAAATGAGGTCAATACTTTGAAATCGAAACTAAATCTACAAAGTAATGAAAACAAAGTAATTGATAAGTGGTGATTCTCAAATTCAAAAACAATGTCCCAATGAAGTTTGGTCTCATTGGATCCATAGGTATACAATACCGAAGAGTTGTGTAAATTCTTATTATCAAACCATTTTTGAGGAAAACACTCATCCACCAAAACAACAAAGTATGATTCCAAGAAATTATTCGGTAGTCATGAAGGCAATGACGACATGTTCAAGTCATAGAATTATCTACACAAAACAAGTTAAAAAGAACCAAAGGTCAATATCCAATAAACATCTCCAATAATGGATATTACTTCTTTAAGCACTGAATGTTTATGGGGTCTAACAAATCTTGATCCTTAGAACCAAAGAGCCAGTAGTAAATAGTAAATTACCTATTAAAAAATTCAGTGCATAGAAGTGCTTAGCATAATACCTAGCAAGGCAATGGATGTTGAGCAAAGACACATAACATGAACATGGATATGCAAACAAATGTAGGAAATAGATATGCAATCAATATGAACACATGTATATTACGATCATGACATGGATATGCAGGTAACCAAGGGAGTGAATAAACATGAACAAGTAAAGTGAGAATATGTATGAGGCATGATAATGCAAGACAAACATAGGCATGCAAAATCTACTACAGCTCCTCCTAGAAGAATAAATGGTTTACCTTGATATTCCTGAAACTTCAAGGAGGGTGTGTGTAATATGGATGAAAGATGGAAATTTAAGTTTATACACTAATATATGTCCCTCTGTCTCCTAGTCCTTGAGGATGCTACTCATGCATTTTCCGTGTTTCCATGGTTCCATCTTCCTGTGTACTTTTATATACATCTTTAGTTATTCTTACATGTTCGTAGGTTCTTATATCTACGTGATTGCTTACTTCAACATGATTGTTTGCCTTTTTGTATGCTTTTGTGTCTTCATGTTATGATTATGTTCAAACGTTATTGTGTAGGGTCAGGTAAGACGCGCAAGACAGAGTTGAGCTTTGAGTCAGGCCGAACTAAGTTGAATCAAATGTAGGTCGACTGGGCTAGCTGAGAGAGGGCATGAGCCCTAGTTGTATCAATATGTGAACTTGGAATTCATGCACATTATATATATGTATGTATGTATGTATATATATATATATATATATATATATATATATATATATATATATATATATATATATATATATATATATATAAGTTATATGGACCAAAGGTGGGTCATGTTGCATGATCAACCATACCGAATGGGTATTTAAAACTAGCTTCCGGCCTTGGTTAAATTTTGTAAACAGATACGGACCCTAAATTCAAGGTTCATTGTGTTGAGCCTCAAATATAAAGCCCGGCTAGGTATGGGGATTTGACTTCTCAAATATGTGTAGGACACCATTTCAGGGCTTGTTGGGACTTGTCGATTTGATTGAGTCTCCTTTAGAATTTCTTATCCATGACTAATTTGATCTTTTGCAGCGTGGATCTGGATCTCTCTTGGGTAAGTATCCAACTTGTATCTATTCTTATGAATGGAGCGGGTATAGATGTCCAACTGGATCCAAGGTGCTTTAGGGATCTGAAACTGAAGGTGGTACCCCATGAATCTGCTCTTGGCTAGAACCGCTGAAGAGCCCTTCATGCGAGAATTCGAGGTTCAAAGTACAATCTCTTGTGTTCAGATAAAGTTGAGGTTCATGGTGAACTTCTTAGAAACTTTAGGCTGTCTAGAATCTTCATATTTATCTCTTATTGGCAATAAAAAGCCCGTGACTCTGCCATAGATGCACATGTCCCAATCTGGTCCGTCGTTTCCTTGAGCCGAACTTGCGCCAGGTGCAAGTGGGATCCGGTCTTGGTTAACATTTGATGATGCAGCCCATGATCCACTTGGTGAAGATGTTCTTGAACCAAGTTGGTGAGATGTTGAACCTTCCTGACAAGTCTACGTCTTCTCAGACCTGTTTAATCTTTGATGATACAATGGCCACTGAGCTGAATCGGTTAACCATTTGCTATGTAATTTGTAAGCTCAACTTGGTGCAGGTTGACCTCACTCATTGAATTCATCTTGCATAGTTGGTTCGAGCCAACTTGAATCCCCATGGATAAGTGAGGTCGTCTAGACTTAAATGTGTTTAATAATCTTGAGGAGGCTGTTGTCTAGGACGCCTTCATCAAGGAGGGCGTGAGCCCTGTCAAAATGTTACCTTGGCTGGTACTTTCATATCATTTTATATTTATGGGCCCTGCACATACACATACATGCATACATATATATATATATATATATGTATATATATATATATATATATATATATATATATATATATATATACACACACATATGTATATGAATATTTCTATTTACATAACACACACGTGCACCCACATATATATGTTTTGGTACATAAATAAAGCCAATTCATCTCGCTTGAACCTGCTTGATAAAAATATGTGATTAAGGACCTCAACTGAGTAAATCGTCAAATGTGGGACAATCTGACCATATGATTTTCAACAATGTCTTTAAGTTGTTCTATGTTCGAGCTACTTCTACGAAGCAAATGACTTGTTAGTTTGATTCAAGCTTTTCCAAGCTTGTCTCGTATAAGCGTGTCTAGTTAAGCATATACATAATTTAGGTCTACATATAAGTCAAGTGGTGATAATATGTTTCAGTTTATCGAAAACAAAGGGTCTACGAAACTATTTTTTTATTAAATTCTCAATAAGCTCAATATTTTACTAAAATTTGGGGATTCATATTCACGTATTAACATTAACATACAGCTCATGTCCAGCTCATACCCATCTCCTGAATAAGCCCAGAGGTCTAAAATTGATAGTATTTTAAGTTGGCCAGCAAATCATGAAAGAGTCCTCGTTTAGTTTGTTCATATTTACCAGCTCCAAATGAAATCTTTCACCTGGACATTAAAATTAACATGCACTCTCTCTCTTTCACCCGGACTTAACATGCGAGTTTACTACGAGAACATTAAGTGCTGGCCCAAAGTGGCATCCGATAAAAACATTTGTCTCGGTTTCCACATGGATGTGAAGAATGGCTTTCTTCGTATTTTGGACAAAAGTGTCGATTCACTCATTCTCTCAATTGTTTAACCAAAAGAAGAGGCCGGTCATTTTGGGGAAGGCATAAGCTGGGCTAGCTCTTCAAATCATGAGCGTTGCTATGGTCCCAATCAATCCAATTTCTTTAAATAATATTGATTAGAACACCTTACATATGCTTGGAGGTAATAGTCAGCGCTTGCTTCCCAATCCACGGGCACAGACATGGTCCTGCACATGCATATGCCTCTAGTTTGGAATGCGATTTTGAGACTTTTCAAGCTCGCCAGGCTATCATGGCATCATAAGTCAGAAAGGAGATATTACTTAACCACTAAAACCAACTTGCCCATCAAAAAGGTTAATAATGATACTGATGATGATAAGTGCTATCAGGTGTCACGCTAGGAAGATGTAAGAAGATCTGTTCTCGTTTTGGTGTTTTATAAGCCAGTGCTGAAAATCCAACATAGGGGTTTAATGACACCTATACAGGTTGCAGTCCCAATAGATTTACATAGTTAATCATTCATCATTATTTTTATCATTCTTAAAATAATACAAGACCAAGTAGATGAATATGAATTTAAGTTTAATTAGCTCGACGCTAAGGGTCATCTGTCTTCCCTTCTGCAAAACCGGGTGTTCCCTGGTAGGAGGCAGGCTCCTTCACTGTACTTAATGGTTACTGTATGATTAGTGTATATGGTTGAAGTTATGGTAAATCACTGTTGTTTGATTATTGTACATGTTGGTTATTGTATGATTAGGGTACATGGTTGAAGTTATGCACAACGAAAACCGTCTGCAATAATTTTTATTCTACTAGTGGAGGGAACCTGTTCGACACAAGATTTACCTGGATCTTCCCTCTCTCTCTCTCACTCTCCCTCGCATGCATACACACATTTAACCTCCTCTATGCCTAGAGAGCCGGCAAGATCGACTCTTCCGAGGGAGGGGATGCTTGCTGATCAAGAAAGAGAACCAATGCAGGTCCACAGAGTTCCCGGCTTCAATCTGTGCGTCACCGACCGTTCTACTGTTCAATATGCATGCATAGGCAACGCTTTGCTACCTAACAAAGCTTAGTAAAGATGAGGGTACAGAAGGGCGATTCACATGGGAATTGGAACCCGATAGGGCCAAGGAAGGAAGCACTCTCGCGGCCAAACCCTAAATGTTCGGCAAATATATGGCTGCCTAATGAGTTGCAAAATGAAGAGTGTGCTGACACTTAAAATAAGGGATTAGTGAGGAAATCAAACGAGATCGTCCATTTACGGAAACCTTGACACTTAGGCTTAAGATTAACGGTAATAGGACGTCGACTGTTTTGCCTCAAAGGCTTCCCTTGTATCGTCTTTTCTCACTGTAAAATGCAAGGCTACGTATTGAACTAAAATCTCTACGATCACAATCGAACAATCTTCAGCCATGCACAAGGGCTCGTACACCATGCCAAAATGAGATGGGCTTGAAGGCCAACTTCCAATCTACTTGATTTTCTAGCTTTCTCTAGTTTAGCCTTGCTGGTTTACATAGCTTAGCTCTCCCTTGGTCACCCCGCTATGCTACTGCCAAGAGCTTCAGCTTCTTTCCTTGGCCGCGTCTCCACGCTACTCAAAACAAGCTCCATCATTTTACCTCCTAACCATGCCCATGGCTACTGCCAGGTGCTCATCGTCACCCACCTTCGATCAAGCCGCCATGTTGCTCCCCAGAAATCCTTTTCCTCACACTCACGTCATAATCTATGAAGATCGATTTTCCAGGTCCACTGTAAACAAGGAAACTTGAGGATTCGCATTATCTAAATCTATCATTCTAGGTATAGCTCACATTTTGAGACCTTTAGAAGGGTCACCCTAGAAATCGGTGGTATAGGATGGGCTCTAAATCCAAATCAGCGATTTCAAACCGCCGGTGTGGTAATTTTTTTCATATTTTTCTTTAAAATTTTAATTTTATAATTTCTTTTAATTTCAGAATTGTTGGACAGACAAGAACCATCTCAGAACCGGTAGGTATGATTCCAGGTTCTGGGTAATCATAACTGGTGGTTTAGAACCGGTAATGTCTATCAGGTCCAATCCAAATGAGCATCACGCCTCCCGACACACCTGCATAGTAGCTCAGTCTAAGGAAATTCCTATTCTGTCATCAAAAGCTTTTGAAGTACGTAGCTGTGGTTACAATTTAAATATATCAACATTATTAAGTGCTAGAACAAGAAGAAACACCTCCTTCCTTTTTTTCTTTTGTCAAAATTTGAACTCTGAACCAACTCACTGTATAGCTTCTTGGTTAGTAAGTGGATACCGTTCAGTTCCACTAGTGGTTTACCAAAGCCAACTTAATCCAGTACAACCAAAACCAAGAATTCTTCCGCAATCTGTTGCCGGCCACAAGGATTCTTTGCTTCCATGAGCTCTGTGCCTTATTAGCATTTAACTCTGAAACGGAAGACTCTGTTTTCATGTTTCATTTTAAGGTGTTCTTCAAACTTTTGCGGTGTTCGTCGTCGGACTTGTTGCACCTTCTAACCGGGCGACTCTCCGAATGTAGAAACAACATTGAGTATCTCCTATTTTATCCTACACTGTTGTTGCATCATCTAATAATGGATATAATCTTCCCTTGTAGATGGCAGCACATCAACCTCAACTGTGGCATTTTCTCATAATCATCTTCCACACCAGCACTAAGGTGAACTGATAGAGGATTAAATCCATAAAACTGCGGTCAACTGGATTTGAATATCAATCAGCAGGATACATATACACGCTATCCAATTATCAATCAGATTTCGTTTTAAATACCAAATTCTACTGATTTTGGAATGCAGATCAAGAGATATCCAATGAGTTGGCATCCCCATTTCTGTGCCACCATCCAGCACTTGTTTTTCGGACGATATGAAAACAAAGGGTTTTACTTAAACTCCTCCTCACTCAAAGTGGACCTTTTTTCTTGGAGAGTGGATCTATTGTCACATTACGAAAGGTAGTATATGATGAACCAACTACTTTTTCCCATGCAATCATATGTCTTTTATTAAGATGAATATTATGATTGGTCAATTACATTTCCACAACTTAACTGCGCGACTATTTCACATATAGATATAATTGGATTGGAATTTGGCATATCGACGTAGAAAATGCTGAGTCGGATCAACTATGGTTTGACCCAATAACGCTGACTAGACCCAGTTTGTCTGGTCGAATGAGACACGAACTTATTGGACCATAAAGGGGAAAGCTATATTACTGATCGCATACTGATATAGCAACCCAGAATCCATTTAGCCACAGGTCTAAAACGAATTGTGACCTGCTTGTTCTTTTGGACATCTGACATTTGCTAAACTACATTATATTTGTGCTGAATCTAGATTTTGACAAATCAAGGCGCAATACTCATTAAGAAATGTAAGAAGGACCACCAAATACTTCCTATATTGCCTACTGCTAAAAGTTAAATTTCTCTTTGCAGTTAACTAGGCAATTGACTGATGTAGATTCTTTTGGGTGGCTGAACATCCCGTGAAGTTTTTGAGGGTGGAGAAAATTACTATGTATTACAACGACATTGATTTAAGCTAAATCTTTTCCCCATCACATCTCAATGTATGCATCACTGAAGCTAACCGTAACGGATCATTTGGTTTATGGATGTCGGACTTAATATTGTTGAATGACTATTTTAATTAACTTTCGTAAATGACATTAAGGCAGTGTCAACAAGAGTATTAGTTTGATTACCCGTGCAGCTATCATTGTTGCCTCAAGCCAATTCACACAAGAATTTTACGGTCTTAGTATCATACATATATAGGTCTTAAGTTCGTAATTCGGGGATCTTACTAATACAATTACTGGATAAAACAAATGATCTCGTCTCACCAGCTGCAACCAAGTTGGGGAATCAATGTGTTCATTATATGTGAATCAACCAAAGTACGATGCTAGGGTTCATATGGACTTTGATCAACATAAAGCATTTCAATAATGCTAAGCTATGGGATTTGCCCAAGGACTATAGGGTAGAAATATGCTACACTTGAATGACCCATTCTGAGTCTGACGGGCTATTGGGCGTCACTCTTGCTAAATTGGGAAACTAGATTAAAAAGGTTAAAAGCAAATGGGTTGCTGACTTATTTGAAACCTTCTAGTTTTAAAAAGGGTAAAAAGCAAAAGTGTCATTTTCTTGACTAAGTGCCTGATCCTACACCAGAGCTTTAGCTCACCGGTAGGGCTCTCTGACGCCCACTCGCAATTGGCAAGTTCAACTAAAGCATATGTGTGTGTTTTAGGTTTCAGCCTCCGTTTATGTATCTTCTACCTTGGCATCATGATCTAAGTCGTCCTCGTTTGTCTCCGCAAGGGACTAATCCTGATATTCTTCTTCCTCCTCCTCCCCTTTTAGGTGACCACCGACACAATGGTTCACCTCCTGCTTTTGTATCATGCTCATGCTCATGCTCCTCCCCCTCATAGTTCTCTTCATCATCATCCTTCTTGTGCAAACCCGGACACAAGCATCCATCATATCCGCAGCTAGTTGCCTATTTGTTACCAAGCCCTCTCTCCACTCGCATCCTCCACCAGGATCACCCCTACGAGAAAATCATCATCAAGAACAACATCTAACCTATCATGTGTCGCCATGAACACGTTGATGCATGTTGCACTTTTATTATCTGAAGCCATATCCATGATGACCTCTTTGTCTCAATATTTCCACCATATCTAGGTATCCTCTAATCCCTACAATTCTATACTAGATTTTGAACTCCTTGTGGCACGCTCAGTAAAAAACTCAAACAAGGAGCAATAGCATAAATAATCACTATCAACCACATGAGTCCATAATACGATCGATGTACACCAGCTAAGTTATTCTATTCCACTTTCCCCTAAAGTACAAGGGAAGCTTCAGAACGTTCACCCATGAATTCATCCATTCGAATCAAACCTCGTGACACGCACTCATGGCTTCATTAACACATGTACAACATACTAACGCACACAATATATAACTCTTTGATAAATATTCAAAACTGAATACATGTTAATGTATTGTTTGATGATGATTAAGTACATTAACTTGTATTATTTGATACAACATGCTATATATATATATATATATATATGTGTGTGTGTGTGTGTGTGTGTGTATATAGAGATATAGAGAGAGAAACCAGTTTTGATAAATATCTAGGACAACCCAAGCCTAGCTCTCTTGAAAAATATTTAGAACAGTGATGCATCAAATAATACACCTTACATACAAGAAAACAAACTTATTATAGATAACAAGTTCTTGGTTGTTTTGTTGATCTCACGTGTGCAGGCGAAGATGGATTAGTAATCTCGAATATACATACTCCTAAGGAGGATCCTTATACATAATGCAAGAGATTTATGCTTCAAAGTAGAGGATCCTTACATTCATTAAATAGATTCAACAAATCAGTCGTTTTGAGCCTCTGTTGGTCAAATACAAAGATGGGTAGAGAAGACGAAGGGAGAAAACGTTCACATGCCCCAGGAATCAAACTCACCCACCCTGCGTTCGGTGGAGTCACGAGGCCCGCAAGGTGGGCTAAAGCCCTAGGTGTAAAATGAGTTAGCTTATCATATCCCTAATGCTCATTCAAATTAAATGTTATCATTCAAATTAAATGTCATCTCCCTTCGTCTTCTCTACCCATTTTTGTCACCAATATGACCCTGCATACCGAGCACTTACCTTAAGACCTCCCAGGAATTAAGTATTTTTCTTTTCTTTTTGTTACAGGGCGGCCTTCTACTGACTACACGTGCACCTCCTAGGAGTCGATCTCCCCATCAGCAGCAAGGGCATCAGAGGACCTGGCTGTTGAGCTAACCCTCTAGGTGCTGAATAAGTCTTAACTTTTACTAACATTGTTATGTAAAAAGCCATTTATCTTTTCCTTAAATTCTTTCTTTTTTTGGTAAAGGGGAGGCCGAAGCCAGGTATGTCGAAATCACGCCCGGCGTCTCGTGGAGTAGAGACTGAAGTGGTTATTTGGATTCTTTATTCAATGACCGCACTGAAAATGTGCCTATGTATGCATCGAACTCTTGACATGACATCCACACCGAGGCCTCAGCGCAAGTGGGCACTCCTACTTCCCGGAGGGAGAGAGAAGATGCAGTGTCACGCTCTTCAAAACCTCTTGCATATTCTCTTCATTTTCCAATCCACTGAAACCTCCCTCACCTCAACGAGGAGTCTTCTCTTTTCTTCTCTTCCTCTTTGATTGATGCCATGATCGTACCTCTCACATCTTCTCCTTTTCGTATATGACTGCACCTCCTATCCTAGTAGATTCATCGTCTTGCTTAACACCAAGAAACAAAGAAGAGCAAAAGAAAGATGGATTCGCCGTTCGCCTACAATGATAACAATCGGGCCGTTCCGGACTGGCTGAATAAAGGCGACAACGCATGGCAGATGACCGCGGCAACGCTGGTGGGTTTGCAAAGCGTGCCTGGCCTGGTCATCCTCTATGCCAGCATTGTCAAGAAGAAGTGGGCAGTCAACGCGGCCTTCATGGCTCTCTACGCCTTCGCGGCCACTCTCATCTGCTGGGTGGTCACGGCCTACCGGATGGCCTTCGGCGAAGAGTTGGTACCCTTCTGGGGAAAGGCAGGGTTCGCGCTGGACCAGAAGTTCTTGATGGAACGCGCAAATATACCGCAGAGCGGCCGTGGCGGTGAGTCGCAACCAATCGACCCCTTCTTCCCAATGGCGTCGTTGGTGTCGTTTCAGTTCATGTTTGCGGCCATAACCATAATTCTGCTGGCGGGGTCGGTGCTGGGGAGGATGAACATCAGGGCGTGGATGGCCTTCGTGCCTCTGTGGTTGATATTCTCTTACACGGTTGGGGCGTTTAGTCTTTGGGGTGGTGGATTTCTTTACCAGTGGGGCGTTATAGACTACTCCGGGGGTTATGTCATTCATCTCTCTTCTGGTACCGCTGGCTTCGTCGCTGCTTACTGGGTCTCTCTTTCCCCCCCCCCCCCTCTCTCTCTCTGCTGGAATTTTCTCAGTTATGCTGAATATCTTGATAATTTAATCGTTTGTTGGTTTATATGTTTGGGGTGTTGATAATTAATGTGATGAAGGTCGGACCGAGGTTGAAGGGTGACAAGGAGAGGTTTCCACCAAACAACGTGTTGCTGATGCTTGCAGGAGCAGGGCTGCTGTGGTTGGGTTGGTCTGGGTTCAACGGCGGAGCGCCTTATGCTGCTAATCTCGTCTCCTCCATGGCTGTGTTGAACACAAACATTTGTGCTGCTACGAGCCTCCTTGTTTGGACCACTCTTGATGTTGTCTTCTTCGGAAGGCCTTCCGTTATTGGTGCTGTTCAAGGCATGATGACGGGCTTAGTCTGTATCACGCCTGGTGCAGGTAAACCGTATATCAAGTACTACAATCTTTTTCGTTTTCAGTTGGCATCAATCTCTCTCTCTCTCTCTCTCTCTCTCTCTCTCTCTCTCTCTCTCTCTCTCTCTCACGGGAAGGTTCAATGCCGATAGGTTCTATTAAAACTGGTTTCTGCGGATTCAGACCAACTTCATTCGATTTGATTTCAATAACGCTGACTGCCAGCGGTTGTACACATGGTAGTCTTTATTTTGATTTAATATATGATATTTGTTAAGAAAAGATATCTTTGACAGATGTGGATATAACCAAATCTAGAAATCATTTTCTTATTTTAAATGATCTTTGACGATTTTCTTATTTGAAATGATGTTTGATGCAGGAATTGTTCAATCATGGGCGGCCTTGTTACTGGGGATACTCTCAGGAATTGTACCATGGATCACCATGATGGTTCTGCACAAGAGATCTGCATTGTTGCTGAAGGTGGATGACGCATTAGGCGTTTTCCACACCCATGCAGTTGCAGGCTTGCTGGGAGGGGTTCTAACCGGCATCTTCGCCGAGCCGGTTCTCTGCAGAATGTACTTGCCTTTCACCAACCTAAGGGGTGCATTCTATGGAGGTGAAGGGGGAACTCAATTGTTCAAACAGTTGGTTGGGGCTGCTTTTGTGATTGCTTGGAACACAGTTTCCACCACACTCATCCTCCTCTTCATAAGGCTCTTCATGCCGCTGAGGATGGGGGAAGAGCAGCTCGTGATTGGCGATGACGCGGTTCATGGTGAAGAAGCTTACGCTCTTTGGGGAGATGGGGAAAGGTTTGGAGTGACCAGGCAAGAGGTTTACCCGGACGAGGATTGGCGGGCACAGGCACATAATGGTCCTCTAAATCGTGCAGGTGTGACCATACAATTGTAAGCCGTGCTTATAGTGCTTGCAGATGATCTTCTTCAATTGGTACCCTATTTGTGTGTGTTTCACTTAGAAAGGCACACACTTACATATGGTGCCCAGAGAGAACACACGCACATATACTATGAATATATGTATATATAACTTTCTCTAGTATACAACTTGGGTACATGTCGAAGTTTGATTTCCTAGTGTCTGTAAAAGAGACTGAGAGGGTTGGTACTGTAATTAGCAGGTTATTACTGTAAGCTTATGGTTGTTGCTTTTTGACGTGATTTTGTTAATCTAAGATAGGATTGCGCCAACTATTACTTAGGGAGAACCTTTCCAATGAGTTCCTCTCCAAAAATCTCACTGTTTGGGCTCCCAAATTTTGGACCTTAAAATTCATCTTTGGTTGCAATCAATATGTAGTTAGGTCGTATGTTTTTTAAATGGTAGCAACTGTTATCATTTTACATATTTAGTTTAGAACTATCAAACAAGGAGGTAATCGAGCAAGCAGAGAATAATTAAGAGAATTGTTATGATTGATATAGTTATCTTTGATGGAGTCTTCAAGCTTGAAGGATAGCACATGCTGCTTGACTAAACCCAAAAATCACCCACTTCTACCAACGATGGCAAGGGTGGAGGTCCTAGGGGTTATAAGCACTCACACTGCCACCAAACAACCTTAATCTCGGAAAGGAGAGTGATGCTTCTTCTTCTTTTTCTTTTCTTAAAGAAAAGCAAGTCCTTGATCAAATATGATGATATCTCAGCTGCCTCTCTTTATTCTTTCTTTATTATGTATGGTAATGGGCTTCGCAAAACTTTATCCAATATAAATGTGATAAGGGCCTCCGATCACTTGTTTGTCTATGCACAATATGGAGGATGAAGCCAATGCGCGTCTTTAGTGTCGAACTCATGACCTTTAACTTTGTGGTCAACGCCAAACCAGGTAACGCCTTGCTCTTTGTAGATTTCCTAGTGTCTGTAAAAGAGACCGAGAGGGTTGGTACTGTAATTAGCAGGTTATTACTCTAGGCTTATGGTTGTTGCTTTTTGACTTGATTTTGTTCATGTAAGATAGAATTGGTGTGAGTAATCGTGTGGCTTCATCAGCCTCGGATAATGCACTCATAAAATCGGAGAAGAAGAACCGTCTTCTTGGATTTTCTCATACTCTCCTTTTCGAAAAGATAAACTTTAAACGAAATATTTTTACTTTATTAAAAAGGTTAACGATTATCTTTCAACAAAGTAAAATGGTTTTAACGGAAAGCACTGATGAAAAAAACGAAGGTATATATACATGTTTATCATTAACGATAAGAAATAAGAAAAGAACTTTGTTGACAACCCTTCATGGGTAAACGTGCAATAATATCATCATCTTCGGATCTTCTTCTTCTTTCTGCTGCATTATTTTGGCTTCTGTTGCAACTCACTTGCATTCGGGATCACCTCAAATATTCTACATTGGTATTAGAGGTACTGGGTTCTCTTAGCTTCAATTTTGGCATATTTGACATATGTCCTCTGGTAGCCTAAAGAAAATCATAAGGAAACTATGTTTTCTTGAGAAAAAAAGGAAGAAGAATACAAAAGAATATAGGTAGGAAGCTATCGGTTCTTTTAGATTCAAGAAGAATAGGCTAGAAAATGATAAAATTTTCTCCAGCATAAGAATAATTTCTATAAAAATAGAAAAAGAATAGAAAAGGAAATAACCGAATTGATGAATACTTATTTCTCTATCGAGCTTTCTTTTTGTTTTGTCTCTTTCTTTCTTTTTCTCAATCTTTTGTTCCTATCGAATGTATACATAAAAAGAGAATAAAAAAGACAACAAAAACAGAGCATAAAGAATAAATATATAACACGAAAAGAGAAAAAACTCAAGAAGTTTTCTTTGGCAAAAGAAACAGAAACATGTTTTCTGCTTGAGGGATGAAAAAAATACAAATTGAGAACGCCGAAAGAGATAAAATGGAAAGCAAAAACTTCCCGATATCCCTTTGCTTCTCTTCTATGTTCTCCCTCTTAGAAGTCAAGATTGTCGGAGGCTATCAAGAGGTCCGGATTCCCGATACTGTCTAGCGGAGGCAGGATGGCCCGGTGCACTCAGAGCATCAGCTCAACGGTGAAGCTCTAGGAAAGTGAAAGAGGTCAAAGGCTGAGACGTCAAAGAAGAAGGGCCCCTTAGGCTCTCTCTTCTCTTTTGGTTCCTTCTCTCCCTCTCATTCTCCTCTCTTTCCCTCTTAGACTCTCTCATTCTCCCCTCCCTCACCCTCTTGCTCTCTTTGGTATGGCATCACATATGCGAGGAATTAGATCTGGTTTTTCGTAAACTCATAAACCATGGATTCCCAAAAATCGTGGTTTCATATCAATGGAGCAAAAAGACCATTTTGTCCTTATCATCAGTTCATATTATAACGTGCCATTGAACAAATTTATGGTTAAGTCAAGATAGTTAATTGTTGAATGACTATTATGACCTTGTGGATGTGAATATATGTCTTGTCTTTTGGTAATTTGTTTAAATTACATCATACTGGTCTTGTGAATTTACAGTTTTGCCATATATATCTTGTGAAATTGTTGAATTCGATATACTAAGTGTTTTACAATTTTGTTCCTAACTATCTATTAAATTCATTGTTTTGTCATTTGATAAAAATACGTTTATGCCCATGGACATTTATAGAATTATAGAAACATGAAAAAATTTACAATTTTGTCCATAATAATTTACTCAATTTATAGAAATACCTAGAACATGATTTTATTGTTTTGTCCTTCAAATTTCATTAGAAAATTAAAATTACGAGTCTACCCATTTACTATAAAGAAATTTACAAAAGCATATAGAAGGGATATTTTACCATTTTATCCTCATACTTATTCTAAAATTACTAAATATGTTTTTATTTTACTTATTTCCAAAATGATACCTACCTTTTATTTGATATCACTGATAGGTACCAGAAAATATTTATAGTTCAATACTTAGATATTTTGGATATTAAAATTCAATGCCTAGCTATGTTATATTAGTTGTTTATTGGAAAATATCTTATTGTTTCATATTTGTTGCTTGGTCATTGTTTTTCACTTGAAAGATTCAGATCTCTTTGTTGTTATCTTTGTCAAATTATTAAAAATGGCTTCCAGAATATATCTTTATGAATTGGCAAAGACTGAAAAATTGAATGGCCTAAATTATTAAATGTAGAAAAGAAATATTATTAAAAATCTCTTTGTTGTTATTTATTATGTGTTTAAAAAAAATGTATTACCCCATGCAACAGAGAATGAAAAAAATATAAGACTTTTATAAAAGATGATACTATAGCTACGACTATTATGTTGACCTATAGGAAAGATGACTTGATTAGGGTCTTTTAAGAATTTGAGACTTATAAAGAGTTGTTTGATACTATAACAACAAAGTATGATACTACAACTTGTACACCTATTCCTTCAAAAGTATAATTCTTATAAAATAAAAGATGAACATGTTAATCAAATATTAGCAATAGCTAGGGATTTTAACTATAGCGAAATCAATCATCCTAGAACCAATGCAACTATCTAATATCCCTTCTCCTATCTTGGAACATGGTAACCACAATCCTCATACTTGGGTCGGACTTTACCCTTTCGAAACTCCCATTAAAATTAATAATTGAACAAGAATATATGAATACAAATAAAAGAGAAAAATTACTAGTTACTCAGGATTATTTAAAGTCAAGCTTGAAGGATAATGAGAATAAGAGAAAATTAAGTAAAAAAAATGATAAAAATAACAAAAGAGGTAGTCAATCTTTCAAGAAATTATAGGAATCGGCTTATCGAATCAAATGTTTCAATTATAGTAAGATGAGGATTACAAAGGGACTGCCATAACAATATAAGCAATGATGGAAACACCTAGTGTCACGACCTAACAGAGAAGCAAGACATAATCTGTGTGATTTTTTAGTGCTTCTTTATAAACTGTCATGTGATTGGTTGGTGGATTGATTGTAGAGTGACTTGGCATATATCAAAGAGCAAGAAGGGAGCTATGAACTTGAAGGAATACAAACCTAAGGAGTATCATGTCTACATGAGAAATAATAGCTTTTGTAATGTTCTTAGGGTTGGGTCCTTTATAATTTTTGTACAAAGCACACTAGTTGTATTATTGATGTATTGATTGTGTCCTCTATTAGGCTGAATATTATGTCATCCCTACTTTGGTAAAGAAAGGGTTTGAGGTTGGGTTTGTCCCTAAGAAAGTTATTGTGGAGAAACATAGTAAGATAACTTTTTTTAGTTTCTTTGATTCTAAGCATGGTTTATTCAGACTAAACATTAATGATAATGATTTTTTTTCTTATACTTATATCTATTGTACCTTTATTATTGATGTAAATATATGACGTAAATGCTTAGGACATATAAGCTTGAATAAGTTAAGGAAATTAGCTAACTTTGACTTATTGCATGAGTTTTAGGAAAGCACTTTTAATAAATGTAAAGCTTGTATACAAGAAAAAATGACTAGAAAATATTTTCTTAAAAAATAATTAGGCAAACAACCTATTAGAAATCATTCACATAGATTTATGGACCTTTTGGGATAAGATCTCATTGTGAGAAGGGTTATAACTTATATCTATTAGCATATAAATCTGAGGTATTTAAAATATTTAAATATAAGTAGATGTTGAGAATTAATTAGAGTACACAATCAAAGTCTTAAGGTCTAATCGAGGCGGTCATTTTATCCTCTATTGATGTCACTCCTAATTTGTTTCTAATAACCTCACTATAAATACTTAGTATCTCTAAACAAAATTTCATACCTAGAAAACCTCAACAAAATGGTATAGCAGAAAAATATAACATGACCTTGTTAAATATGATTAGATTAATATTGATAGATGCTTCTCTTCTTAGGATATTTTTGAGAGAATGACCGACTATAACTGTGTATATAGTAAATAAAGTATCTTTTAAGGTTATATTTGCTACATCATATGAGATGTTATTAAACAAAAAACTAGACTTAAATAATCTTAGGAGGTGGGATACATTGCACATGTTAAAATCCTTAATCAAGCTAGAGATAAGTTATATAGTAGGTCCTAAGATGTGTTTTCATTGGATACCCTAAAGGTTTCAATGAATATAGATTTTATCATGAGCATTATGGTTTATAGGAAGTAGGGTTGTTGAATTCATAGAAAATACTAAGAATGATGTTATTGAAAATGATGAAGACTGTATTGATGATCTAGTGGATATAGAACTATCATCATTTAAACCCATGGATTCCTATCCAAATGACCTTATATAAACTGAAACTTTAAGTGAACATAAAAAACCTAAGGTCACACCGTCCTAGTTAAATGATTATTATAATTACCTTGTAGAGGAAATGTATAATTCAGTGAGTTTAGATGAATTGACTGATAAATGATATATCAGTAGCCTATTAACTCATATGAATCAATAGACTAGAAAAAATAATGGATGAAGAAATTGAATCTATTAAGAAGAACCAAGTGTTAGAACTAAAAGATTTGTTAAAAGGAACAAAAGTAATAGGATATAAATGAGTTATTAAAAAGAAGCATAAAGTTGATGGAACAATCGACAAATTTAAGGCCAGGTTAGTTGTAAAGGGATTTTCACAAAAAGAGGTGATAGACTGTGTAGAGATATATTATATGGTTCTAAAATTTGCATACATTAGGATTATTCTAGCTATTTGTGCATATTATGATTTGGATTTACATCAGCTAGATGAGCTTAGATGGGTATGTTGTTGAAATCATTTATATCTAATAGCCAGAAGGGTATATTGTTGAAGGCCAAGAAGATAAAGTATATAGGTTGAAAAAATCCCTATATGACCTTCAACAATCTTCCCATCAATGATATTTGACTTTTCAAAATGTCATTTTTGAAATTAAGTTTTTGTCTAATTAACTTGAGAACTATATATATGTCTCAAACAATGGGTCATTCTATCTTTATATGTAGATATCATGTTGTTGATTGGGAATGACAATGAGAAATAATATGAGAATATGTGAAAGGCATCCCATATTATGGGAATATGGGAGCCAAGTCATGGTTAAACTCTAAGTTTGAAATGAAGAATATGGTGAAGACATCCTAAATTCTAGGTATAAGGATTTCTCGTGATAGAAAATCTAAACTTCTTTGTGTGAGTCAAGAAAAATATATTGATTATATCCTCAAGAAGTTTTGAATGGTTGATTGCAAACCTTTAATTACACTTGTTGCTAAGGGGTCAAACTGAGTAATATTGATTGTCCTAGTGAGGGAGAAAACAAGCTTAATATTCTTTATGTACAAGTTTTGGGTAGCTTAATGTTTGCTATGTTGTGTATAAGAGTAGATATGAGCTTTGTTGTTAGTCTTGTGAGTAGATATCAAAGTAATCTTAGTTAGTAATATTGGATAGTTGTAAAAATGATCTTTAGATATCTTAAAAGAACAAAAGATTTAAAACTCTATTTTCAAGTATATCAACTAAAAGTGATAGGTTACTCAGATGTTGACTTTGTTAGGAGTAAAGATGATAGCAAATCAACTTAAAGTCAAATATTTTTATGTGAAGGTGATGTTGTTTCTTGGGATTTTGGGAAACAAGGTTGTGTAGCATTGCATATATAAGAAGTTATATATGTTAACGTAGTATGACTACAATGGGTGCCGTTTGAATAAACCACTTCATAAGTGATTTGAAGTTGGACATAGCCAATGAATGAGTTATCATTTATTGTAACAATAGTGCAATAATAACTCTTATTAAGAGTGGAGTCGATAGCTTCAAAAGCAAGCATATAATAATTAAATACCACTATGTTTATGATATGCTTAAGAGGAATGAGATATCTATATCTTATATGCTAACTAGTATGATATGTTAGTTGAGCCCTTGACAAATGGCATCTCAGAAGATCTTTTTAAAAGGCGTGTTACATTGGGATTGAGATATACCTAAAGTTTTAGAATGGAATCACACTTGTTTATTATTATACAGGAAAAACATATTTTTACGAAAAACCAAATAACTTGTATAAGTTGTAATTTACTTTCAAATATAAATAGTACAACTTATAAAACCAGTCGAAGAAAATCACTGTATCATGAGTTGGCTCAAGTGGCGAAGTGGGAGATGTGAGAGTTATCGTGTAGCCCTTTGAGGCTCAAATAATGTACTCGAAAAATGAGGAAAGAAGAGCCCTCTTCCCAGATTTTTCGAGATTGTGTTTTTCAAAAAGATAAACTTTAAACAAAGTTCTTTTACTTTATTAAAAAGGTTGACAATTATCTCTCAACAAAGTAAAATAACTTTAACGAAAAGCCTAAAGGAGGAAAACATGGGAAAACCAAGGTATTTATGCTTGTTTATCTTAAACAATAAGAAATCAGAAAAAAATTCCTCTTGATAACCCTTATGGGTCACTGTATGACAATATCACCATCTTTTGATCTTCTTCTTGTTCTCTTCTCTTCTTCTCTTCCTACTACATTTTGGATTCTACTGCAACTCGGCTATATTCGAGCCTGGCTCAAATCTTCTATAATTGCACCAACTATTATTTGGGGATCACCCTTCCCATGAGTTCATCGAGAAAAATCGCACTATTTGGGCTCCCAAATTTTGAACCATAAAATCCATCTTTGGTTATAATCAATTAGTCGTATGTTTCTTAAATGGTAGCAATTGTTATCATTGTATATATTTAGTTTAGAACAATCAAACAAGGAGGTAATCGTACAAGCATAGAATAATTAATAGAATTGCCATGATTGATATAGTTGTTGTCTTTGATGGAGTCTTCAAGCATGAAGGATAGCACACGCTACTTGACAAAACCAAAAAATCACTCACTTCTACCAATGGTGTCAAGGGTGGAGGTCCTAGGGGTATAAGCACTCAGACTACCACCAAGCAACCTTAATCTCGAAAAGTGTTTGGTCAAATATGATGATATCTCAGCTACCTTTTTTATTCTTTCTTTATTTTGTATAGTGAACGTGGGCTTCGCAAAACTTTAGCAAAAATATAAAAGTGATAAGATCCTCTGATTAGTTGCTTGTCTGGGCATAATGTGGAACATGAAGCCCATGTGTACCCTTGGTGTCAAACTCATGGCCTTTAACTTTGTGGTCAACCCCAAGCCAGGTGATGTCTTGCTACTTGATCAACTTTCGATCACATTTATGTGGTCAAACTGCTGCCTAGTATATAACAACAGCCAAGCCTTTTCTCACACTAGATGGGGTCAGCTACATAGATTCTTCATTTCCACATAGTCCTACCATGTGCCACACCAGCAGTTAACTCAACATAAGTTAGGTGTTTATTGTTTCTTTTCAACACTTTTATGGTCTTCCTCTTCCTCTTTTAATATTTTTATAATTTAAAACTTTCTTTGGTTGTCTTTCTACAAGTTCAAACCATCTTAAATGATTTGCCCTCATTTTATCCTTTATTGGTATCACTTTCAATTTGTTTCTAATAACATCATTATGTATATGGTCTTTTCTTGTGTGACCACTTATCCATCTCAATATTTTTATTTTTGACACAACATCTTTTATATATGTTGATGATTAACTGCCCAACACTCACAACCATAAAACATAGTAGGTCTAATTGTTACTCTATAATATTTATCTTTCAACTTTAATGGTATCTTCTTTTCATATAAAATATCTTTTTCTCCTCTCCATTTTAATCAACCTATATTAATTCTATGTGTAACATCTCCATTAATTTTTTTATTACTCTAACAAACTAACTCTAGGTATTTAAAACTTTTCTTATGAGGGATACCATGTGTACCAATCTTATTTTTTATGTTCTCTAAAGTAACTTAATGATCAAACTTACATTCCACATATTCTGTTTTTGCTCTACTAAGTCGAAAGCCTTTACTTTCTAATGTTCCTCCCTAGAGTTCTAATTTTCTATTTATTTTTTCCTTAGACTCATCCACTAACACAATGTTGTTTGCAAATAGTATACACCAATGTACTTTATCATGAATATGCTTTGTTAACTATCAAGGACTAATATAAATAAATATGAACTTAAAGTTAATCCTTGGTGTAACCTAATATTATCTTCAAATAAGTATGTCATTCTTTCATGAGTCCATACACATGTATTGTACCATCATTCATGTCTCTTATGAGATTTATTTATGTCAATGGGATAACTCTCTTGGTTCTCCAAAGAACATCTCTTGGCACCCTATCGTAAGTTTTTTTTTAAATCAATAAATACCATGTGTAGGTTCTTCTTTCTAGACTTCTCAATAAATGAATCGCTTAAATAGTAGATATGCTTGTCATGAATCCAAATTGGTTCTTTATTGTACTCGATACTTGTATTCACCTATGTTCAATAATTCTTTCTCATAATTTCATAGTATGACTCATTAACTTGATATCCCGATCATTCACACAATTCTAATTGTTTTCCTTGTTTGTATATATTGATATAAGTGTACTCGTTCTCCACCTCTGAGGCATCTTTTCGTTACTCCATATTAAATGAAATAGTCATGTGAGACAAGTGATTCCTGTCTTTCCTAGTGTTTTCTAAATTTTTATAGGAATATTGTTTGGTCTTATAGATTTACCAACCTTCATATATTTAAGGGCACGTTTTACTTCATTCTTTTGAATACGTCGGTAGAAATTACGGTTATATACTTTTTTTATTTGGTTAACTCTCTTAAGTTAATACTAAAATCTTTATTTTCGTTAAATGCTTAGAGAAATAATTTTCATCTTTTTTTATATCATCATTTGCCACTAAAATCTTCTCGTCCTCATCTTTAATGCATCTAACAAAAGTAAGATCCTTAGTTTTCTTATCTCGAGTTTTAACTATCCTAAAATATCTCTTTCGCCTTCTTTTAAGTTAAATTTTTATATAAATCCTCCCATATTTTGGTTTTTATTTTACTAATGGCTTTTTCTCTTCGAACACACTCTCTTGGCCTTAATTTTGTCTTTCACCACTTCACTCTACCATCACGCTTCCCTTTATGCCTGTATACCTCCTTTAGATTCACCTAACACATCTTTTGTCATTTTTCTAATCTGTATAGCCATATTGTTCCACATATCAAAAAGTATACCTACGTAATTTCAAGCATCTCCTTTAAGAACTTTCTATTTAAATATATCTTCTTTCTCACTTTTGAGGTTCCACCATTTAGTCTAAATAGCTTTATGCACTCAAAATATTTAACAATTATAAAAATAAGCAATATAAATAATCCTACCAATTTGCTTTTGATATAATGATTTGCCCTAGTGTGGGACATCCTCTCACCATCTTCAAGTCAAATGACAACAAGATTGGCAACAATCCTTTTTATCATTTAGCAACAACAGACCTTCAAAAAAACATATATTATACTTCTCAAAAATAAATTCAAGGATAACTTTGACTTCATTTCAAGTGCTACTTTTTTATTTTTTGCTTTAATGTAAATCAGGATACAGTAGTTCACACTTTCACATACATAAACACCTCAATTTTTTTGGAAAATAAAAAATCGAGAAGAAAAATGCTTTGAAATATAAAATTATGCAGAAACTCATGAAAAGTGCCAAGTATGAGAAATTTTGAAATTGTGAGTTTTAATGAGGCAAAGAGCATTCAAAAGAACCACTTCGTATCCGAATTGATCAAGTCATAGAGATCCAATTTGAAGCCCAAATCTACGAAGCCAAAAATGTCGAGGACATCCATGTCCAGGACATTTAGATTCAAACGAGTGTCAAAAGCAAGCTAGGTTCCTCTTCAAGTTGATGACCTATTCTCACTCAATAAGCAAAAAAGCAATAATCACCAACAGGACGCACTCTCGCAGTAAGAGTCCTTGCATAGCTCACACATGACTCATAAATGGTTCACTGGGCTCAGACATGGTTGCTCGTATAGTTCACACATGGCTGGATGGTTCCCACATTTTGAGGCTCAAGTAGTTGACCGGTTCACTCACAATTGGAGGAACATCAAATAATTCGTGTTGGGCCATTTGTGATGCTTAAACATGCATATAAATGTAAACAAATAAATACATTATATTATATATAAGCGTACATGCTGACAAATAGATAGAAACATAGATACTCAAAGTTCATTATTTATGCAATAAATAAATAACATATATATCATATATGTATATAAAATATACATTTGGGGTGCATCATTCATTTTTCGCATGAAAATTGTACATTATATATATGTATATATGTGTGCACATATATACGTATATATGTATATGTACATATATATACAAGTAAATCATACATTAAATATGGCATGCATAAAATCTAAATAATATATATGCACTATATATATACATGTATGTATGTATAATAGCATTTGTTGTGCGTCATACCATGTGCGTGCTCATATCATATGGTGGATCGACCCCATTTGATGTATTATGAAGCCTTCGAGAAAAGCCAACTGATGTTGAAGACAAGATAAGTAGAAGATAAGGTTAAGCTATGAAAACATATTGGACTTAATGACTAATTAATGATGGTTGGGTTGATTAAGCCTATGTGATATTAATTACATTTAGTTCATATTAAGTATCCTTAAATACTTATTTGATATATCTTTGATAAAGGTGAATGTCTAAGATTGTGAAAGTCATCTATATGTGAAGGACTTGTGCTTGTGAATACCAATGGGTATTCTTTAGTATCATATTGATGGTTAAAAGAATTTCACGTCTTTTTATATAAATGGCAGCTCATGAACCTTTGTTCAAAGTGTTTGGGGAGGACATAGATAACACATGCATGCACCAATTTAGGCTGAGGCTCCATAATTGTCTTCGGTATTCATTTTATATAAAAGGTTTTATAGATGCTGATATGTTCATGTTTGTTGCATATTACCTGCTTATGCATATATTCCTATGATTTCTTTCAACAATCTTAGAATAATTACCTATCTTAGATAACATGTCTTCATATGCTACTCTCCAACCTAAGGTCGACACAACCTTGATGCCGAAAAGGTTTGTTGACTTCACTTTAAATAGTAACAACTATGTATGATAATCTAGTTGACTATATTAGGGTTGGATGCTTTCATTGAGTCAAATTGTCTCCAACTTGATATTTTTGACCCCAAAAGGTAGAATAAAATGGTCGAGTGGAAGGAAAAGAACTTTTTATGTTGTGACATTTTGTTGGCACTATGGAATGTTTTATTCAACATATATAATTCTTCTCCCTCCATAACAGTGAAAGATCTATGAGCTGCCTTGCACCAGAAATGCAACACAGAATACCTCAGTATTGAAAAGTATTATGTAGTAAAGTTTTAAAATATCAAATGGTAGAGAGCAAATCTATGATTGAACATCCATACGAGTTTTAGTTTCTATGCCATGGTCTTAAGGAAGGAGAGATGGAGCTTCTTGATAAATTTGTTATTATATTCATGAAGTTTCCTAATTCTTGAGAGGTCTTTGGTCTAGATCTCAAGCAAAAACGAGTAAGATGACTTTAGATGATCTTACGATAGACATAAAAATAGAGAAAGAGCATAGAAGCCAAAACCCGATTATGCTTATTGATAACACCCCTAAACTCAACCTCACAATCGAAAAAAAACAACTTAGTGATCCGAAGGAAAAATAGCTAAAGTATAACTTAAAAGCCAAGATCTAGAAAAATCCCCAAAACAAACCATGCTGGATTTGTGATTAGGTGGAACATTAGGTTAGAGAGTGTCCCACCAAGAAGGCGAAGAAACCTATGCTTGTTGAGAGGGCTATGCTCAATATGCTGACCACTTCACCTATAGTTAGTGATGAATATCCTTTTCTTAAACTCGAAATCATTTCTACTTATGAGTTACCTTACTAGATTGTAGATATTATAACAAATGTGTATGTGTTCAATGGTCTTTGTTTGTATCTTGCCCGATTATCTGTGGTAGAATTTGACCTTAGGGGTCATTCGACTGCTAATGTTAAGAGCGAAGGATGTGTGAATTTAAAGTATCTTTCAAGAAAGGTCTTAACTCTTTAGAGAGTTAAACATATTCCTACGATTCGTAAGAATATCCTAAGTGGTCTCATCTTAGTTAGAGAGGGTTTAAGATTATATTGCAAATGTAATAAAGTCATAATTATATTACTTAGTATTGGGTGTTTCTTTGGAAATGGTTATTTATATGATATATAGGATTTTTTAAGATTAATGTGGAACCTATAATTGATTCTTTTATGAATTTTAATAATAATAAAGTCTCTTGTTCTTCTTCTATTGTTTTGAATATTGAATCACCTAATGTATAGTATGAAAGGTTGGGTCATGTTAATTTTGATTACATGAAACATATGATGATTTTAATCTTATTGCTAAGACTATTATAAATAGAAAACACAAATGTAAAATATTTGTGAAGGTAAAGCAACCTAAGAAACATTTTCATATGGTTGATCAAAAACTAAAGATAAAGCTTTAAAGTTTCAAATTTATAGGAATGATGAGGCTTAAACTCAAACTAGTAGAGTACTTACATGATTAAGGTCTGATAGGAAAAAAAGCATATCTCAAACATTTTTCAAGAATACTGTTAAAATGATGGTATTGTACATATGGTTATTGCTTCCTATGTGATAATTATACGCAAGTATACCTTAGTCTAATATGATAATTAAACGAAAAAATAAAACCCTATGTGATATGGTTAAAACTTTACTATAAAAGTTTGGGCTACCAATATACATATAAGAAAACTTTGAATACTACTTGCAATATTCTCAATAAAGTTCCCATAAATATAAAGAAAGTGGTCTTTTTGACTTTGGAAGGATTGAAAGGCTAGTCGCAAACATCTCAAACTATGGGGTGTCTTTCAAAAATACTTATCCCTCAATATAAGAAAAAGAAATTGGGACCTAAAACTCTTGATGATATATTTTTGGGTTATGTGGAAACTAGTTATGCATACAAATTCTTGGTTATTAGATTTGATATATCTAACATAAATGTCAATATGATTGTACAACTTCGTGATGCTATATTTTTTTGGAATGTGTTTCTCAAGAAGTATGGTGTGCCCCCAAAGTGTGCTTCTAGAGATTATATCTTTACCATTGGTTTCATTCTCGATCATATTAAAAGGATGACAAATATAAGGATGACCTTCAGTGTGCTATTTCTAGTTCAAAGGATTTTGAGAACATAACTGAACCAAGGAGACGTAAACATAGTAAGACGTCTAAAGATTTTAAAAGTGACTTTATTACCTTCAATGTTAGTTATAGTCGTGTCATCTTTTAGCATACTATGACCTCGTTGGAGGTTAAGTTTTGGAAGAAAGTTGTTAATGATGCAATTTAATCAATTCTCTCAAATGATACTTGAGAATTGGTTGATTTATGTCCTAGTTGCTCTATATTGGGTTGCAAATGGATCTTTAAGAAAATTTGAATTTAGAGGAGACAATTAATAAGTGTAAGGTCATGTTAGCATTGGCATTCGTAAACTATTTTGATACCTATTTTTATGTTTTCCGCAGGACCATATTCAAGTATGGCATCCATATATGATCTAATAATTAAAAATGTTTTCTTGCATGGTGACCTTCATGAAAAAATTTATGTGAAACAACTAGACATTTTTGTGTTTTGTGAGAATGAATGCAAAGTGTGTAAACTTGTTAAATCATTGTATGAATTGAAACAAGCCCCTAAACAATGGAATAAAAAGTTTGATTGTTTAATATCAGCTTGGCTTCATTTCAAATAAATTTAATAAGTTTGTCTATTGCAAATATGTCAATGATGCATTCATCTATGCTTATATGTAGATGATATCTTAATTGTTTGGTTCTTATATGAGAATTATTCGTGAGAAAAAAGCATCAAGTATAGTAAATTTGAGATAAAGGATATGAGTATTGTTGATATGATTGTACTTAAATCTGATGGTATAATAATCTCTCAGTCTCATTACATTGAGAAAATGTTAGAGAGATTTGAATATACAAAATGTAGACTTGTTAAGACTCCATATAATTCCATACAAAAATGAAAGGGGCATTTATGTGTCTTAATTGAGGAATTATTACATTATAAGAAGTTTGATGTATCTAATAAATTATATAAGATCAGATCTTATTTTTATTGTATGTAAGTTGATTAAATATACTAGTTGTCCTAATAAAACCCATTGGAAAGCTTTAACATAGTATTTCAATATTTAAAGGAAAACATTTTTCTTGGATTGCATTGCAAGAAACATCCATTTACTTTTAAAGGATATAACGATTAAAGTTGGATTGCCAAAAACTTTGGAAGTAATGGGGATTTCAGGATATTGGTTTTCTTGGGTGAAAGCACTATCACTTGAAAATCGAATAAATAGATTATATTATTTTGTTCTACCTTTGATGTAGAATTTTGTATTTTGGATGAAACTAGAGTGTAAGGAGAATGACTTAAGGGACTCATGGCTAGTTTACCTATGATAAAGAAGTTTCTTCTAGCAATTTCAATGCATTGTGCATCACTATCATTGCTAAAACATGAATTTTCAAGTACAATTAAAATTAAAAGTAAAGAAAACACATTTAAGTTTATAAGGATACTTGTATTTGATGGGATTATGGTTATAGATTTTGTTGAATCCAAAGGTAATAGAGTTGATCCTTTAACTAAGGGTGTAGCACTGACCCTAATTGAAAAATCTAGGTTAGGGATAGAACTAAAACCCATTCGTTATTCACAAGCAGTGACAACCCAACCTAATTGAGTTGAGATCTCACAAAGTAGGTTCAATGTGATAATAACAAGTTATTAGGTGAATAGGATGACGTTTAATAATGAAGTGATACCTTGAGCATCTATGTGTATGTCTCCTATAAACCTAAAGTATCATGATTTCAAGTTAATAAGATATCTTTCTTTCAATGGGATTTAGGATAGGATGCTAACAATACATCCTTTGAGATGTCCAACTAAGTTACTGCTATTGTGAAGCCACAATAGAGAAATTGAGTTGTTTCCTAAAATCAATAATGATATAGGATATGGGTATATGGCTATTAATCTATCAAAATTAAAAATTATTGTCGTAGCCTTTATTATGTTGTTACCAATAGACACCTTTACACTCAAGGTTTAGGTTCAAGATGTATCTTCACCTAGTTCCTACAAGGTTAATATTAGATAACTTAGGTAATAGTTCAAACTAAAATGTACCATTACTGAAAGCATAATATGATGGTTGATTTAGTAGAAAGTACATTTAGTTTATGTTAAGTGTTCCTAAATACTTATTTGATATATCTTTGATAAAGATGAAAATCGAAGAGCGTGAAAGTAATGTATGTATGAAGGAATATTGTATATGAATACCAGTTGGCATTATTTAGTACTATATTAATGGTTCTAAGAATTGCACATTATAGATGATAACTCATGAACATTAGTTCAAAGAGCTTGGGAGGACATGGATGTCCACACATGCATGCTAGGCTGGGCTAAAGTACGGGTTTGAAAATTGTCTTAGGTATTCTTTTTACAAAAAAAATGTTTTGAATTAATGGTTAAATGGATCCTTTCATACAGAGACACATGATTAACCTGGAGGAGGTTAGACTATTGAAGTGGATCCAAGAATTGACGTCTTTATTTTAAAACCTTATTAGGGTTCCCTAATTAGCATCATGAAGAAAACTCACTGCTCACTCTCCCTTTCTTGTCTTTGGTGTTTCCCGTTATGACTTTTCATGCTTTTCGATTGGCTAGGCAACTGAGGTGTAGTCGAAGGCGGCTTGAGTTCAGGTATGTATTATTGCCCACGGTGATAGTTTTATTCTCAAAAAAAGGTATTGGTACATGTGTGTACTTGATACCATGGCATTAATTTCTCTAAGGCAAATACATGAGGACGATTCGATGGATATGTGGGTTTTGTTTTACTTTGGTTTGGTTCTTCCTTGCACTCTTTGCTTATAGATTTTTCTGGATTTATGGCTTTTGTTGATGTCGGCATGTTTGTATTTATTGTATATAACTTATTTGTACATGTATTCCTGTATTCCTATGATTTCTTTCAACAAACATCTCTCTCCAAACTCTCCAAGGATAGCTGCTCTTCAACGTTAACAAAGACTCCGACGTATGAAGCTGTTCAACTCCATTCCAGCCTGATGTCATCTCCAACATTTGTTTGAAAGTCCAACGAAGTTCCAGCTGAAGCCTCTCCCATATGTAAATGGCGCCCACCCTTGAAAGCAGACCCCTTGAGAAACCGTTGTAAATGCCCTGAAAAATCATTAGAAAGGTTCCCCTTCTTTTTGTTTCTTTTCCTCTTATTCTCTCCTCCTCTGCCTCTCTCTCGTTTACCTTGAGGAGCAATGAAGTTTCATACAATAAAGGTTTATTGTTTTATGAAGAATACTTTCATTGGATAACTAGAAGGTCCCCCGACAAGACGGTACATTCATTATGTCTTTCATAATGAAATTATAAAACAAACTATGCAATCTGGAAGTTCAATTTCACCTGGGGAACTATATTTTCAATTTCAGCTTGGTTCAAATGAGTTTTATGATGCCTCAAAAGAAATACATGATTCATTTATCAAGACTGATGTTCAACATATGTTATCAAGAATTAGACATTCTGCATTTATGTCTGATAAATCGTATAGGAATTGATGAATCAAAGATGCAAATAATTGACGAATCATGCTCGATTTATAGCAAAAGTCATCTGAAGGAAAAAAATTAGCAGAAGATGTCTCTGTAATATTACCAACATCGTAAGAAGGCAAATAGTTATAGTTGCCCAAGAACTTAAGAGCTCTATGTAAGTGTATCTTATATGTCTATATTAATGTCAATTAAATTATCCATTGTTTTCCTATTATAATACAAAAATCTTAATTAACTACATTATAGGAAGATGTGTATAAATCATACCAAGACATGTCTTAATGATGAAGTGAGTGGTAATGTTTTCTCATCGTCTAACCATTTCAAGAGGACGATGTTTCGTTACGAGAAGGGCTTTGGTTATGGTGTGCTACCTAGGAGGGGGATTATTGACCCATCAGCATGTCAAATGATCAACATTTTATCTCCACGCAATCACAGCCAAGTGATTATGTTTGCTTAAATAGGTTAAATGATAAGATGGGTCAAGTAGAGGATGCACAAAATTAAATAGTGGTTTCATAAGCAAAAACAGTGTTAGTCACTATAAGAGCATTTTTTTTCCATCAAATATAGACAAGTTGCCTAAATTAATATAAGTTATTGTTTAGGAACAATTATTGTCGACTATTATGGGATGGTCGGTGAAGTCCACTCAGTTCCCCGTGGTGCATCATGCACAGGTATTAAATAATTTGAAAGTTTAGCATATGTTTCTCCTATGCTGTTTGTGTGTGCGCGCGCGGCCACTACTATGGTATGTGCGAGAGTCAAATGTTCAACTATCTAAAATCTATCCTTTAGTTTTTGTTGTTCATAATGTCATTCTGTGTAACTTTGTTAGCTTTTCCATTGGTTTTGATTATTTACCGTTCGAAATTCAGAGTTTAGCTTAGTGATTTGTTGTTCAAGTATAGTTTATGTTCAACTATCTAAAATCTATCCATTAGTGATTTGTTCAACCCAGTGAACAAACTAAAATTATCATCTGTAGGTGGCGATATTTTATATTCTCAAATGAGGCAGTGAATAACGCGGTCAAATTGGGTCAAGCTGCAGCAAACAGGAAACGTCATATATATATATATATATATATATATATATATATATATATATATATATATATATATATATATTTGTTATCTGTGTGGTGTTTGATCTGAGTTGTTTTCGATGTAAATTAATAGTTAAACTATCATTGCATCAAGTGTCTCAACTGAAAAAACAGTTATGCTCTCTCTCTCTCTCTCTATATGTATATATATATATATATATGTATATATATATATATATATATATGTATATATATATATATGTGTGTGTGTGTGTGTCTGCCCCCGCGTGTGCGTGTGTCTATGTGTGGTTAAAAGAAATATGAAAAGAAATTCGGGAACGAAACTTTTTTTATCGTACAGTTGGCAGCAGACATCCCATAATTTTCAAAGTTGTCAAAAGAAATCATTGTCCTGAAGAGAAATAGCTAGGAGAATACAGCTGAAAGTCTTTGCTAAAAGATTCAGTGAAAGCAAGCCTTATCCTTTTGTGACTGCCATTTCTTTGTTAGATTTAGTGTTGATCATTGCTTTTGCTTGTCTGATTAATGCATGTTTATCCCTGTTCTGTCATGTCATGATTTCTTCCTGTGCCAATTCGTATATCTGGTTAATCTTGCTTGTGTATTTTAATTTTATCCTTTTAATGCATTATGAATTTCTGTCTCTTCATTGTATTTAGGTGCAAAAGCTTCTATTGTATAAGTAGACACCTAGAGAGGATCTAAATAACTACCCTTGTGATGCATAAAATGTAGATTCCAGTCTGAGCGGTTGACAACAGTTGCATCCTTCACTATAGACAAGTTCAACAATTTCCTAATTCACGTGTGGCCTTAATATTCTGTTTGTGTCTTCTTGTAGGAAGCCAGCTTTCCAACAGAAGCAGGACAAGGAGCAAGAAGAAAAGTCTACCTTGCTGCTTACGGTTTCACGTTAAATGGAAATAATTGATTAAATGCTTACGGTTTCACGTGATAGTTGAATAAAATGTTGAATTGAAATGGACGATTTTACATGTGAAATATCGATTGGCGGCTGGATTGAATGATTTTACATGTCCATACTTGAAGTTGAATTGAAACAGGTGAATTTTACATGCACCATAAGACGAGCCACTCCCATGGTGCCCGCTCTCACTGTGCGGCGCTCCACTTAACTGCTTAAAGGTTGGTTGTATCCTTGCCACCTCATGGGATTTAAAAAAAAGGGCCTTTTAGGGTAGGCACTTTACATATCAATAATACACCACCCCGTGGGATTGGTGGAACTATAAATGTTAACCGGTTAAGAAGCAGTAGGCACTTTCATATTTTCCATAGTGTAAGCTCTTATTGGACAGAACTATAGTCTGCCCTGTTGGAGCATCCTACAGCCCCGTCCAGTGGGATTGACTTACAGAGGCTTCCGCACAATAGTAAAACAGCATACTAAAAGCATCTAATAGTAAGCTACTGCCCTATGTCACCCGGCTCAAGGCAGCCTCAAGATCAAGGTTTGGAACCCTAATGAAACGGTACGGTTTGTCACCGGCAAACTGATCAGACTCTCTCTTTAGCATGCACCTCATTCTTCCTGCCCAAGATCCAGAACGCCATGTAACTAGTGTCAACCGTCACTTATGGTCATTGATTTGTACTTCTCTTACACCAAAATACACACCAATTGAGAACAAGAACAGGAAGAAGACGATATGCTTTCCAAAGATTAAAACTGTTATTCAATATATTGACCTCTCATTACAAGATCTATAAGAGAGCTTAAATACAAGCCCTAGAAAGGTAAAACGGACCGTAATGACCCATCCCACATTCAAATCAAATGGTACACCAGAACTACATCAAAATGACACCAATTAGACTCAAATAAGGAAGACTCATATCCTAGTGGTCCGTTCCTTACATAGACTCACTAAATACACTAATGGCAGTCACAAACAATTGCTTATTACATACCAAAATAAATAATAAAAGACCATAAGCAATGATGCAAAGATGCATTGAGAACTCAACCATGGAGTGTTGGTCTCTCGCGTCAAGTACAGCGTGCGAATGTAGACCTTCCGAAAGATGCACGGTAACAATCCTCTCTCATGTAAGAGAGACCTCACCCTCAAGGTCTTGCCAAGTAAACTATGTTGCGATTTACTTGCCAGATTCTAGTTTTTTACGAGCTTAAGATTCGTTGCCATCGAGCTCTTCCAGGTATGCCTGCAATGGAAGATGAATGTGATCTTGGTTTTGATTTCGAGGTTTTCTCACAGCGGATTTTTTTAGGGAAAGTTCTCTGTATTTTTCTGTATCTTTCATTTTTCTATATATGTATCTGTATGCGTTACTCTATATTTATAGAGCAGTGCGTGCTCCTCCTTTCCTGGTTTATCCTGTTGGGTTTTTCTCTTTAGGAGCCTCTGTATCTGGACAGTTACCGTGATTTCTGATAACGGTCCGACTGTTACGATTTTGCTGTTATGGCCATCTTTTCTGTAACCGTGAACACGAGCAAAGAATGGCCACAGTCTTACATCTCTCACTTGCCATTCGAGCCAAGTGTACTGACATATTAGTTTTCCTCCCACTTTTGCAGGTTTACCTAGTAATATCCTTTTATGATTGTTGCTACAATCATTACCCGTTGTGTAGTTATTTCCCTACACAACAATCAAACATACCTCAAATGCATGTTCGTAACATGTTTTGAGAAAAGTTCCTCTGTTATGCCTTTAGTCAAGGGGTCTACCAACATATCATTTGTTGGCATGTATGAGATGGATATTTCCTTTCTCATAACCATATCATGAATATAGTGGTATTTAACCAATATATGCTTGCTTTTTGAGCAATCGGCTCCACTCTTGATAAGAGTAATTGCTGCGTTGTTATCACAGTAAATGACAACTAACTCGTCGGTTATTTCCAACTTCAAATCACATATGAAGCGACTTATCCAGACAACACTCGTTGCAACCATATAGCAAGCCACATACTCAGCTTCCTGTATATGCAATGTTACACAGCCCTATTTCTTACATGCCCAAGAAACAACACCACCTCCAAATAAGAATATTTGCCCTGAGGTAGATTTGTTGTCATCTTTGCTTCCAACAAAGTCAACATTTGAGTATCCTACCACTTTCAATTCATCTGCTGGAAAACATAATTTAAGTCTCTTATTCCTTTTAGATATCTTAAAATCATTTTTACAACTATCCAATGCTGCCAACCAGGATTACTCTGATATCTACTTATAAGACCAACAACAAAGCTGATATCAGGTCTTGTAAATAACATAGTATACATCAAGCTACCCACAACTTGTGCATAAGGAACGTTAGGATTATCGTCTTCTTCACCGGGACAATCAACCTTACTTAGTTTAACCCCTTTTATAACAGGTGTAATAGCAGACTTGTATTCACCCATTTTGAACTTCTTGAGGATATAATCAATATATCTCTCCTGACTCAGGCATAAGATTCTCTATCTCGAGAGATCTTTATAACTAAGATATAGGATGCTTCTCCCATATCCTTCATTTCAAACCTTAGTTTAACCTTGACTTGGTTTTGACAATCATCTCATTGTCATTCCTGTCAATAATATATCATCTACATATAATGATAGGATGACAAAGTGGCTCCCACTGTTACAGATATATACACAGTGATCAAGTTTATTAGCCATAAACCTAAGTTCTATAATGACATTTTGAAAGGTCAAATACCATTGGCGAGGTGACTGTTTCAAGTCATATAGGGATTTTTTCAACCTATATATTTAATCTTCTTGGCCTTTAACTATAAATCCTTCGAGTTGCTGCATGTATATGATTTCATCTAAATCTCCATTTAGAAATATTGTTTTTACATCTAACTGATGTAAGTCTAAATCATAATTTACAGATATTGCTAGGATTATTCTTATGGATACAAATTTTGCAACTGAGAAATATGTTAACATAATCTATCCCCTTTTTTTACGAAAAAACCTCAACCTCGCTTTAAACTTGTCGATTAAATAATCGATCTTATATTTCTTTTTCAAAACTCATTTACAGCCTATAACTTTCATTTCTTTTGGCAAATCAGTCAATTCTCAAACTTCATTTTTCTCAATGGATTCAATTTCCTCATCTATAGCTTTCTCCCAATATGTTGCTTCCGATGAGTTTATAGCTTGCTGATAAGTTAAGTTACCATCAACTCATCTAAATCTACCGAATTACACACTTCTTTTATAAGATAAGTGTGATAATCCTTTAAGTAAGACGGAGTGACCCTAGGTCTTTTATGTCCACTTAAGGTTTCAGTTGTTTCAGGAAGATCTTTTATGGGTTCTAATGATGATTGATCTAGGTCTATTAGATCATCAGTATACTCATCATTATTTTTCAAGATGTCATTCTTAGTATCTTCTAAGAATTCAACATCTTTGTTTTCTATCAGTCTGTGATCCTTATGATAAAACTGATATCCCTTGAAACCTTTAGGATATCCAATGAATACACATCTGAAGGACCTACTGTCTAATTTGTCTCTAGACTGATCAAGGATCTTTAACAATAGATTCCCATCTCCTGAGATGACTTAGGTTGGATTTTCTTTCAAAACACATCTCATATGGTGTAGTGAATACAGTTTTACTTGGTACTCTATTGAGTATGTATACATCTCATATGGTGTAGTGAATACAACTTTACTTAGTACTCTATTAAGTATGTATACCGCTATATTTACTGCTTCTCTCTAAAATACCCTTGGTAGAGAGGCATCAATCAACATGGACCTTGTCATATTTAGCAAGATTCTGTTATATTTTTTAGCTACATCATTTTGTTGAGGTATCTTAGGTATTGTATTTTGCTTTACAATACTAAAGTCTTTACAAAATTTAAGAAATTATATTCACCACCTCTATCCGATCTTAAGACTTTGATTAAATGCCCTAGTTGGTTTTCCACTTCCTGCTTATATTCTTTAAAAGTTTTTAGTGCCTCAAATTTATGTGTCAAAAGATATAAATACGTATATCTCGACTAATGATCGATAAAGTTTATAAAGTAAACCTTTCCATGATGTGTCCTTACTGTAAATAGTCCACATAAATTCATGTGAATGACCTCCAACAGGGTTGTTGCCCTTGTTACCTCTTTGGGAAAAACTTTTCTTGTCATTTTTCCTTATATAAAAGCTTTGCACTTGTTAAAAGTGTTTTCCTCAAATCTAAGCAGTAAGTCAAAGTTGGATAATTTTCTCAACTTTTTCAAACTTATATGCCCAAGGCGTTTATGCCACACATTCACATCAACATTAAGGGCATAGTCAATATAAGCAGAAGGATTTATATTTTTATTATCATTTAATTTAAACAATCCATGTTCTAAATCAAACTCTCCAAAGAATAATATTCTCCCTTGTTTCTCCATAGTAAAACTCCGCCCATGTAAGGGATCACCCTTGCATTGCCGGTCCCAAGCCCGGATAAAGGAGGAGGGTTGTGTTAGGCTTCCGACAACCAACGTAAAACTTCGTCGGATTTCTACAACATGGATTACAAAAATTATGAGCATTGCTTTGGGGCGTTCCTGCCTAGCGACGTGCTGCAGAGCCCGAATGCAGTAAGAAGTAAGCAAGGGCCACTACATTTTCGCCCGAATGTAGTGAATCAATTGTAGAGAGGGTTCCCACATTATGGACGGGTGTGGGTAAAGAAGTTAGTCCCGCTACATTGCCGCCCGAATGTAGTGAAAAATTTTCAGAGAGGGTCTCCGCATTTTGATTATGGACGGATGCGGGGGGTAAGGAAGCTAATCCTAGATAATAAGATTCGTATTGGTTCTTGGAATATCGGAATATTATCGGGTAAGCTAATGGAGGTGGTAGATACTATGATTCGGAGAAAGATTCATATTTTATGTTTACAAGAGACAAAATGGGTTGGAGAAAAAGTAAAGGAGATAGAGAATACAGGTTTTAAATTATGGTACTCAGGTAAAGAAAAGGTCCGAAACGGAGTTGGTATTATCATAAATAAAGATTTAAAGGAGAGTGTAGTAGACATACAACGATATGGTGACCGAATCATGACATTGAAATTAGTGTTAGGAGTAGAGGTTTTGAATATAGTTTGTGCTTACGCACCCCAAGTAGGACTAGAAGATAGTATAAAGACAGTTTTTTGGGAAGAGTTAGATAAGGTGTTTCAAAAGATTCCACAAAGGGAGATGATTTGTTTAGGAGGAGATTTAAATGGACATGTCGGTAGAGAGGCATTAGGATATCAAGGGATTCATGAAAACTTTGGTTATGGGGATATAAACGAGAAAGGTAGGGAGATTTTAAATTTTGCTATGTCATTTGATCTCTTTATAGTCAATACAATCTTCAAAAAACGAGATGAACATTTAATTACTTATAAGAGTAGCTTATCACAAACACAAATTGATTACTTTATTTGTAGAAAAAAAGATAGAGCGTGTTGTAAAGATTGTAAGGTAATTCCAAGAGAAAGCTTAACCACCCAACATCGACTTTTAGTTATGGATTTACAAATAAAAAAATGGACAAAGAAGAAAAGAGTGCATCGAGCTATTCGGACTAAATGGTGGAACCTCAAAAGTGAGAAAGAAGATATATTTAAACAAAAAGTCCTTCAAGGAGATGTTTGGAATTATGTTGGCACACCCTATGATATGTGAAACAATATGGCTATACATCTTAGGAAAGTGGCGAAAGATGTGTTAGGGGTATCTAAGGGAGGTGTACCAGTACAAAAAGAAGCATGGTGGTGGAGTGAAGTAGTACAAAACAAAATCAAGGCAAAGAGGGCATGTTACAAATTACATTATGCTAAGAAAACTAGTGAAACTTTAGAAGCTTATAAGAAAGCAAAGAAGGAAGCAAAAAAGGCCGTTAGTGAAGCAAAAGCTAAGATTTGGGAGGACTTATATAAAAAACTCAACTCAAAAGAGGGTGAAAGAGACATTTTTAGGATAGCTAGGGCTAGAGATAAGAAAACTAAAGATCTTAATTATGTTAGATGCATAAAAGACGAGGATGAAAAAATTCTAGTGGCAAATGATGATATAAGAAATAGATGGAAAAACTATTTTTATAATCTTTTTAATGAAAATAAAGATGTTAGTATTAGTTTAGGAGATTTAGCCAAGTCAGAAAAGTATATAAACCACAATTTCTACCGACGTATTAAAAGAATGAAGTCAAAGAGGCTCTTAAACATATGAAGAGTGGTAAATCGGTAGGACCAAATAATATTCCTATAGAAGTTTGGAAAATACTAGGAGAAATAGGAATCACTTGGCTCACAAGACTATTTAATGAAATATGGAAAAACCAAAAGATGCCCGAGGAATGGAGAGCAAGTACACTTATACCCGTATATAAGAACAAGGGAGACATTCAAAATTGTGTGAATTATCGAGGTATCAAGTTAATGAGTCATACTATGAAATTATGGGAAAGAATTATTGAACGTAGGTTAAGACAAGTATCAAGTACAACAGAGAACCAATTTGGATTTATGCCAGGTAGATCTACCATTGAAGCGATTCACCTTTTGAGACGTCTTATGGAACATTTTAGAGCAAAAAAGAAAGACCTTCACATGATATTTATTGATCTAGAAAAAGCTTATGATAGGGTACCGAGGGAGGTTCTTTAGAGAACTTTGGAAAAAAGAGGTATCCCATTGGCATATATTAACCTTATAAGAGACATGTATGATGGTGCAAAAACATGTGTGAGGACTCATGAAGGAACGACAAACTTCTTTGAAGTTAATATTGGGTTACATCAAGGATCAACTTTAAGTCCATACTTATTTATAATGGTGATGGATGAGTTAATAAAACATATTCAAGATGAAGTCCCTTGGTGTATGTTATTTGCAGATGACATTGTATTAGTGGAGGAGTCTAAGGAAAAAGTTAATAGAAAATTGGAACTATGGAGAGAAACATTAGAAAACAAAGGCCTCCGACTTAGTAGAACAAAGACAGAATATATGGAATGTAAGTTTGATCATTTGGCTACTTCAGAGGACATAGAAATTAAAATTGGCACACATTGCATTCCCCAAAAGGAAAGTTTTAAATACCTAGGGTCAATTTTTCAAAGTGATGGAAGAATTGATGGAGATGTTACACATAGAATTAATGCTGGTTGGTTAAAATGGAGAGGAGCATCAGGTATTCTTTGTGATAAGAAGATACCATTAAAATTAAAAGGTAAATATTATAGAGCAGCAGTTAGGCCTGCCATGTTTTATGGTTCTGAGTGTTGGGCAGTTAATCATCAACATGTACAAAAGATGTCTGTGACAGAAATGAAGATGTTGAGATGGATGAGTGGTTATACAAGAAAAGACCGTATACATAATGAGGTTATTAGAAACAAATTAGGAGTGGCACCAATAGAGGATAAAATGAGAGAACATCGTTTAAGATGGTTTGGACATATAGAAAGAAGATCAAAAGAAGAACCTGTAAGAAGGTTAGAAAACCTAAATTTGGAAAGTATTAAAAGAGGTAGAGGACGACCACAAAAGTGTTGGAAAGAAACAATAAAGAATGATCTAGCTTATTGGGAGTTAACTGCTAACATGGCACATGATAGAGATCTGTGGAAACAAAGAATCTATGTAGCCGACCCCGTCTAGTATGGAAAAAGGCTTAGTTGTTGTTGTTGTTGTTGTTTCCCCATAGTAACCTTTCCAGTAATAAACCTGACCTCAAAACCTTTCTTTACTAAGGTTGGGACCAAGACCAGATTGTGCCTTATTGATGGCACAATTAATACATCAATCAGTACAATCGGTTTGCCTTATACAAAGATTCTAAAGGACTCAGTACCCAAAATATCTGAGAAAGTGTTATTTCCCATGTACACCCGATGTTCTCTTGGTTTGTATTCCTTTAGATCTATTATCCCTTCCTTGTTCTTTGAGATATGCTTGGTAGCTTTAAAGTCGATCCACCAACTTGTCACCAGGCGATCCATATAAAGACATTTTGATATCACGCAGATTATGTTTTGCTTCTCTGATTTTTCGCGGTGTGGGTTATTTCCTTTACCTTTCCTATTGCGGCAATCTCTCTTCTAGTGTCCCATCTTTCCACAACAAAAATACTTGGTTGGGTTTAGAGCTAGACCCTATCTCATCTTATACTACTAGCAACTTTTCTTTCTTGTTCTTGTTCATGTGTTCTTGCTCTATTACTAGTTTCAGATGCAACTTAAAAAGATTAATTTATGGCCCTAATCTGAGGGCAGTGGTGACCATGTTCCATGACGGGGTAGACTGTTCAGGATTGTTGATATTTGCATTGGTTCTGAGATGATTGACTTTGTCACAGTTAGGTCTCTAGCCATTATCAACATGTGATTTACATGTTCTACTACGTTGTCTACTTCTTTCATTTTAAAGGAGTTGTATTTCTGTAGTAGCAACTGTACATGCAGTTTGGCAGTTGTATCATATTTGGCTATTATTGAGTCGAACAACTCTTTTGCGGTCTCGTATTCTTTGAAGACCCTAATCAAGTCATCATTTATATATGTCAACATGACAGTCCTTGATATTGTGTCATCTTTTAGAATTTGTTGCTCAATTGCGTCTGGTGATGGCGGATGCAATTTCTTTTAATACATACTCAACACCTTCAAGTGTTAGAGAAAGAGGGATTTTATTTTTTGCCAATTTTGATAAATATATTCTTGAGTTCATTTTTATGTATTTGGCAATTATAACAATTAGACGGTCTAAAAAAGAAATAATAAATGAGCAACAAAACACACATAGCAGAAATCTAATTAGAACGACGCAAAATATCATAAAAACGAGCTGAAAATAACTCATTTCTTAATATATAAACAACTTGGGATAAATTTGTAATTTTTCCAAAAAATTCTGCCTTTAATAATTTCCAAAAATACTAAGGGTAAAACTGTAATTTTAACTATCTGTCCACTTTTATAATTTACTTTTGGTATTTTTGTAAAATTAGTAACTGATCAAGGGTAAATCTGTAATTTTAACCCTCAGTCCAAATTTGAAATTTTCTCAAAAGGATAGGGATAAATCTATCTTTTAACATAGTAGCAGTATTGTAATATCTTGAACCGGGAAGGACAGTAATGTAAAACAACTACCTGATATTTCATAATTTTCACAAACTATTAGAGGGTAAAACCGACTTTTCGCTCAATAATGGCAAAACAGTCTTTTTACCCAAAAATGTCTGGATATTTTCGTAATTTTGTCCGATAAAAATTTCATAATATCTGAAAACCGGCCGAGGCATAACGGACTTTTTAGTGTGTTTTCGTAATATTTGAAAACTGGTTGAGGTGATTTTTGGGAAACCGCTCGTTTCAGCTCACAGTTTTCAAGGGGTATAAAATCTTGGAGGTGAGAGAGAGACGTAGTATGAGTGAGAGAGAGAGAGAGAGAAACAACCAAAGAGTCTCCTAGCCTGTGTTTCTCTCTGGCGGTTGGCGGCCTTGGCGTTCTTCAGCCTTTCAGCCTACAACCTTCTGTAGGAGTTCTCGCCCCTTTTAGCTTGCTGTCTTTTGTGGTCATTCTCGGCCTTTTTGGCCTAGGGTTTTTCCTAACCCTTAGCTACTCGCGACCCTTGCCATTGTTATACAGCGGGTGTCTTTTGGCCATCCGCGGCCTTAGCCGCTAACTCGCGGCCTTTTCTGCAAATTTGTTATTCCTTTCTCCTTCCTCCTTTTTTTTGTGTTCTGGTCAATCTCTGCCTTGTCTTGGCTCTAGCAGGATTTACCCTCTACCCTATCACGACTCAAACAGAGCTTCTAGAGAAAAAAAGGAACCTCTCTCCTCTTCAGTGTTTTTTTTTATTTTTTATAATACTAATCGTGTACCTGTTTTTCAGGATCAAGAACGAGGCCTTGATATTGCGATTTGCTTGCCTAATTCCGGCTTTTCAAGAGCTTCAAGTTCGTTGCGATCGAGCTCTTCAAGGTACGCCTGCAACGGAAGATGAATGTGATCTTGGTTTTGATTTCGAGGTTTCTTCACAGGGGATTTTTCCAATGAAACTGCTTTATATTTTTCTGTATCTTTCTTTTTTCTGTATATGTATTTGTATGCACTGCTCTGTAGTGCTTCTCCTTTCCTGGTTTATCCTCTTGGGCTTTCTTCTTTAGGAGCCTTTGTATCCGAACAGTTACTGTGATTTCCGGTAATGGTCCGACTGTTATGATGTTGTCGTTATGATCATCTTTCCTGTAACCGTGAACACGGCCGGCCAGTCCAGTCGTTACCGTGCTGGGTTGCCGAGAATGGCCACAGCCTAACAAACTCCTCCATGATGATCACTCTCCCAGTTGAATCAATCTCTACCTCCAACTACACACCTTCAGCCAAGAAACTATCCACCATGTGCCCATACACAAGGACACACATCTTTGTGCTACGTATCATCCACCTCATGCACAAGTGGCGACCTCACATGCTCACCATGTCTGCCTACAACTAATGACCATCTAGCCTACAGCATCACTCAAGCTGTCTAGCACCATGCCGTACTCATAATCTCACTATCGTAGCTATCCGAAGGTTGGCCCTTGTAGTTGTCTCCTGGCACCTACCTGTTGAAGTGCCTAGTGCTTTATTGGTGATGCACCCTTTCGTTTTTGCATACACCTCCTACCTTGCAGCCGCCTCTCGGTTGCTCCTATGTGCATGTCTTCTCTCTTTATTGGGCCTGTTATGCGGCCTCACACACACGATCATGTACCTTGCACACCCGGCCCCAATTTAGAGTCGGTGACCACAAGATGTCTAGCATTGCTAAAGCCGGGATCTTGGTATGATAATGTCAACCCGCAAGGTTGCATACAATCCAACAATCAGTATTTCACTTGGATCTACATGAGGAATGAATTTTGATTGCCTTTTGTTTATGCATATGACTCCTTGAAGATGCGAAGCAATAACCATCTTTAAAAACAAGAAATCATACCCAAGAATAAATGAATATCCATCAAGCTCCATCACCATCAAATCATGCACCCTTGACCAGTATCAAACTTGAAGTCGGCATGCTCTCGCATTCCTAACCACTCTCCAAAGTATTGAATTCACCATATTTGCTTACCAATTGGATGCTATCACCATCAAGCAACTAGAATGTGTTATGGTAGGTGATACTAATGAATGTGTTATCCTAGAATCCTACAAAGCACACACAACATGTCTTCCAACCTAAATCTATTCATGGCTCCTTGATGTGGCCCAGCTTTCACCTGTATCATGCTCAAGAAGTAGTAGGAGATAGGTCCACTCTCGGGAAGATCCTCACTTTTATCCTCAACTGGCTCTATATTGAAAAGGAGTCGCTTGAACAATGTGTTCTCTACTATTAATGTTCTTAACTGGTTAAGAAGCAGTTGGCACTTTGACATTTTCCATATTGTAAGCTCTTATTGGACAGAATTATAGTCTGCCCTGTTGAAGCATCGTACAGTCCCGTCCAGTAGGATTGAACAATGTGTTCTTTATCATCACTAGCCTGAGCTTTCTTATCCTTAGCTACCAATGGAGCAAGTTTGGCCTTCTTGAAACAATCTCTCATCAAGTATAGCCCTTGACAAATACAATAAGGTCGAAACTTCAATAAGCCACCAATTAAAGAAGAGGATATTTAAAGAAACACTCAGTACACACTTCTACTAAGCGTCATACTCGGTTGTTGTCTCTAGTCTACGTCCTTTGGGTGCTAACTAGGGGCATCACCACCCCGGCCAGTTTCATCCTTCCTTTCTGGGAGGGCTGCTCCTCCATCTATTCGCCATACCTCTATAAAGAACTTTGCCTCCGTCAAAGCCTTTAGCATACATATGGTGTTTTATCGGCATAACTCGTCGTGTGTGCCTATGGTTTCAAACTACCTCCAACAATATACCATTGAATGTTTGCACGTATTGATGGATAGGTTTGGTCTGCCTCAATTGTTAAAGTTGATCTCATGCCCGACAGCTACTATTGGTGGGTAAGAATTGCTTTCACATCTCTGTCTCTAACTAAAATCATGAAGCCTTCTTCACATGCCAAAGTTTGGTACATTTTTTACCAAAGCTTCGCGTCTCTCCTAAGGAACAAGACAACAACTACGAGCTGCTTAGCTTCGGAGGCTTGGGTTGCTTGAAAATACTCTTCAATATTTCAAATAATGTTCTCCACCATTGTCTAATCCAAGGTCCCATCGAAGGAGTAAGGATCCGGCACATTTACCTTTAATGCGAAACCATGATTGAAGGGGATGAGGGATGTAGTTACACCCATATGGTGATCCAAAGGAATAGTGTTGGGTGTGGAGTGGATTGTGTGACCGCAGGTACAGCCGTGGCGATAACGGTGGCAACTATCATGGCCTACTTTATTCATTTATTGTATGAACCTCGGTCTCCAGTAAATCAACCTTTTCCAACCGCTGAGATATTTGCGCAAGATCAACCCCATGCTGGCCATGCAATTAGTAGAGGGCTGGTGCTTCAGATTATTGCTAGAATCCACAATCATCCTACGAGCCGTTGCTGCACGAGTACGGATTTAAGAAAGCAAAGTGTCTGCCTCAAATACAAATAAATCTATAATAATAGAAACCCAATTATATATTGACTTCTGCGAATTCTCCTCTTACTATCGGGCTCTCTTAATGGTCCATGGCTCTTCAAAATGTCTGCATGATCATCATCACCATTGGGTTCCAAGCCCTATCCTGCACTCCTTATCGTTCCTTTCACTGGGCTCCCAAGTAGAATGATGCTCTTGACTGTGTAACACATAAGTGAGGGCTAACTCGTCATGGACCATATTCTCTCTCTAATATATATATATACACACACACACACACATATATATATATATATATATACTAAAGCTTTTAGGCGGTGAGCTTTTACACAAAGGCGTCTAAAACCTGTTTAGTAGCCTATGTACATATATATATATATATATATATACACGGCACCTAAAACCTGGTAAGTAGTGGCGAGCAATAGGGATGAACCTTCACGTTTGGAAAGGGATAGATATTGAATCCGAGAAATGAGTGAAGCGCCCTATCATAGAGAAAACTTAAAAGGAAAGAAGCCTCCTTCCTCACCTAAGAATTGACTCGAGAAATGTCTCTAAAAGAAGTCACATCTTCATAGGCTTTCAAATGTCTTTTTAGTGCATCCAGGGCGTTAGCTCATCTGACAGGCTCTCCAACTAGAGATGTCAATATGGGTCGAGGGTCGAGCCAGCCCTTGTGGGCGAGCAAAATGTGGGTCAGGTTGGACCGAGCAACGTTTTATATGTTCTCTAAAGTGCTGGCCCGGCTAATATATATAATATTCAGTTACATGTAAATATATACTATATATGTTCTTTATTTCATGTATATATATGTATATTAATATATATACTACATGTATATACATATAATTTTTTTAATTATATGGATGTATGTATAGGTTTTTTCATTACATGTATATATATATATATATATATATATATATATATATATATACATATATATATATATATACATATATATATATATATATACATATATACATATATATACATATATACATATATACATATATATATATACATATATATATATATATATATATATATATATATATATATATATATATATGTATATGTATATATATAGTTTTTATTACATGCATGTATATATATAGGAAAGCTGGCAGTTTCTAGACACCCTCTCATGCCAAACTCTATTAGACGATCTCCACCATCCGTATGATCGCATGGACAATACAGATCGAACCGCATGTCAACATCAACATGAAGATCCAATATCATTTAATCCACATGGATGCATTAAACGCAATGTGAGATGGGTGTTTGGATTACCGTCTCATTGAACACAAACAGTAGTAATGATTAAGCAATGTCTAGTATGGGAGGCCATCTAGCAGCTCCTTCTCTCTCTCCATATATATTATTGAAAGTGTACATAGCTTGTTGAAACTGGAAATATTGTGATCGGATTTGAATTTTAAGCATATTTGGATTGGATCTTATTAACCTAATCTAATATCCAACAGGCCTATGGCCGTGTGGGTCAGCCCACCCTGATTGGTGTCTCCCCTAGGGCCATACAGGCTGGTTCATTCGTCCCTACTTCAAATATGACCTTGAATTCTTTGGCTCGGCCCTGCATTATTCTAGGGCCAGACTGCCATTTTGACATCTCTAATCTAACTCTACATTGCAACTAAAAACAAAAGGCAGGAGTGATGACTCGAGGCAGTTTCTACAGAAAGACAAGTATGCCAAATTAAGCTCTTTCCATACCGGCACAGCAGTTCCAACTTGAACCAAACCGCGCAAGGAACAGGGGGCCACCTGATCCAGTTCTTGTTCCAGCTTGCATGGAACCAAAACAGCAGTTTGGAACTGCAGGATATATATTTTCCAATATACTTTCCAAATTTCAAAGTTTTTAAATATTTTTTTGATTCCAAATAGTTTAGGACCTAAACTGGAACCGAAACCAGAACTGGTGGTTCAGAACCAGAATCAGGCAGGTCCTGGTTTGGTTCCCGTTCTTGGTTCCAGGCATACCCGAACCGACCTGGTTCCGGTTTACTCAGAATTGGACATGCCTAGGTTGAATCATATTAGTAAAGTTTCCTAAAAGCAGCAAGGTTAGAAACGATGAGTTTCAATTCAAAAATGCTCTTCATGACAATGAATAAAGTTTGATGCAAACTGAAGTCGGCCAAACTGGCAAATATACTGGGTGAAATTATCAGACCAGTAAGGAATATCGAAAAAGGTCTCCCGCTCCCCGCATTTCATTGCATAATCCATTCTGACATGCCGAGGCATGAAAACACAATAAGCCATGAGAAGACGGACTTCTTGTTGTCGAGGCATATTCTCATGTTGCAGCTGGTTTCTCACTTTGAGCTCACAACAGAATTGCAGATAAGCCCTTCACTAAAAGCAAATCAATTAAGCTTCAATGTAGCGGAGATGAAGCGAATTAAGACTTAAAAATCATGCAGTGCCACTCCTCACTTAACCACTATAGGCAGAGGGAGTCATATATACTCTGAATAGACAGAAACTTCTCAGATTAAAGGGCTTCGATTTCTACAAAGATGCCTCCTTGTTTTCCATTGGTAAGCTGGTTAGACAAACCGGCAGAGTTGCATGCCCATAAATGATGACTGTTGGTTAGGAGTCAATTCCCTTGCGGTATAATCTATTCAGTGGTGCGGAACATCCATGACTGTTTTTTCTTGTTGGGAATAATCGCATCAATCAGATTAAGTTGGAAGCTGACGACTGGAGCCTTGCCAGTTCCATACTAAACATTTGATCCAAACATGTATTAAACAATGGAAGCACTGAAAGATGTACCACAATTATGATATAATTGACAATCCTTCCATTCTTGTTCCGTCTTGTTTATCGGGTTCCCTTCCATTGACAGATGGGATGGAAATGCACCCACACGGACAACTCCATACTTGCTGCAAAAGGTCCACAAAAACCTGGAGTGCAACACAGCAAAGTTGTCATGGGATATCGTAGAACACAAGCCTATTTCATCACTGGATGCTTTACAACGGTCTCTTGGAATTAATTCTAGTGGAATAACTAGATCAAGTGATCGGAAATATGCTATTCTTTTCTTCAGAAACGTCTAATTAGTACGTCTATCATAATTGACTGGAGTCACTGCATGCCTCCATTGGTGATCAACATGTACAGAGATAACACAGAAGTACAACACTATGAAGCGTAGTATAATAGATGGTCATAAAGTTGATGACTACAGTATGCAGAAACATCAAATGAAATACATGCTTCATTTCAGAATCTTGTGCTGCTCAAAGCAGGAAATAATCTACATCACTCAAATTGACAAATCCATATGTGAGCAATAATGTCATGTTTTACTTGATGTAGGCCACAGCCATATGACGTAAAGCAATTGCATGAACTTAGCAACAGAGAACAGAATGAGTTTCACCAGAACGTAAACCTTTGAATGAACTGAATTTAGAAGTCAACAAAAGATTACTTATCAAACTGTTCCCAGACTCAGGTTATCTTCCTTGATGGGGCCACTTGACGCGGAGCATAGAGACTTCCTACTCCAGAGCTGAATGTCTCCCAATTAGTTGCCATAGTGACAGTGTTACTGCCACCACTGAAAGGATTCGTATTTATTGCCTTAAGCGTATCAAGGCTCTCTACAAAATTCTGCACTCTGTGCACCTGATTGCAAAATAACAAAACGCTGGCAGTAAGTTCAGGTAAAGCATCTCTCATGATGAGTCAACCCCAAATAATGGCCTTTTCTTCTGCAGAACCATTATCAAGTTGCCAAGTTGAAAACAAGAAGCTGGTCCAATTATGTTGGAGCTTAATCATCATTATCCCTTGAAATATAATTTAAGCTTCATATAAAGTGGAGAGCTTGACCATCCTACATTATGCTAAATTTGTAAGTCAACAACCTTATGAGTTCATTTCGCAAGGAAGAACTTCAAACCCTCAAAGTCAAATGGCAGATCCTGGTAAAGATTAATTTTATAGTAGAACAGGTAGGATTTGCCTACCCAAGCCCATCTTTTTGAAATGGCATATGGCAGATCATAGAATAAGATCTTGTCACAAATAGCTTTGGCTTAGCGTTTTTCTTTTGGACAACGAACTTTTTACCTGAGCAAATCAGTGTCATCTCATGCAGCACCGTAAAATGCAAATAAGGACGAACAAAGATTGTCTTCAATCCCAAAGGTTCACACTAGATGGCATGCCATCTGGCTGTTCAAACATCTCATTCAGACTTGACGACTGGGCAACATAACCACAAGGCCTTTCTTCTATTGAATCATAAAACACAGCGATTTATCATAAGCTGCCATCAAATTTGGAGCAAAAGCTAAGATTTGGGAGGACTTATATAAAAAACTCAACTCAAAAGAGGGTGAAAGAGACATTTTTAGGATAGCTAGGGCTAGAGATAAGAAAACTAAAGATCTTAATTATGTTAGATGCATAAAAGACAAGGATGAAAAAATTCTAGTGGCAAATGATGATATAAGAAATAGATGGAAAAACTATTTTTATAATCTTTTTAATGAAAATAAAGATGTTAGTATTAGTTTAGGAGATTTAGCCAAGTCAGAAAAGTATATAAACCACAATTTCTACCGACGTATTCAAAAGAATGAAGTCAAAGAGGCTCTTAAACATATGAAGAGTGGTAAATCGGTAGGACCAGATAATATTCCTATAGAAGTTTGGAAAATACTAGGAGAAATAGGAATCACTTGGCTCACAAGACTATTTAATGAAATATGGAAAAACCAAAAGATGCCCGAGGAATAGAGAGCAAGTACACTTATACCCATATATAAAAACAAGGGAGACATTCAAAATTGTGCGAATTATCGAGGTATCAAGTTAATGAGTCATACTATGAAATTATGGGAAAGAATTATTGAACGTAGGTTAAGACAAGTATCAAGTACAACAGAGAACCAATTTGGATTTATGCCTGGTAGATCTACTATTGAAGCGATTCACCTTTTGAGACGTCTTATGGAACATTTTAGAGCAAAAAAAAAAGACCTTCACATGATATTTATTGATCTAGAAAAAGCTTATGATAGGGTACCGAGGGAGGTTCTTTGGAGAACTTTGGAAAAAATAGGTATCCCATTGACATATATTAACCTTATAAGAGACATGTATGATGGTGCAAAAACATGTGTGAGGACTCATGAAGGAACGACAGACTTCTTTGAAGTTAATATTGGGTTACATCAAGGATCAACTTTAAGTCCATACTTATTTATAATGGTGATGGATGAGTTAACAAAACATATTCAAGATGAAGTACCTTGGTGTATGTTATTTGCAGATGACATTGTATTAGTGGAGGAGTCTAAGGAAAAAGTTAATAGAAAATTGGAACTATGGAGAGAAACATTAGAAAACAAAGGCCTCCGACTTAGTAGAACAATGACAGAATATATGGAATGTAAGTTTGATCACTTGGCTACTTCAGAGGACATAGAAATTAAAATTGGCACACATTGCATTCCCCAAAAGGAAAGTTTTAAATACCTAGGGTCAATTTTTCAAAGTGATGGAAGAATTGATGGAGATGTTACACATAGAATTAATGCTGGTTGGTTAAAATGGAGAGGAGCATCAGGTATTCTTTGTGACAAGAAGATACCATTAAAATTAAAAGGTAAATATTATAGAGCAACAGTTAGGCCTGCCATATTTTATGGTTCTGAGTGTTGGGCAGTTAATCATCAACATGTACAAAAGATGTCTGTGACAGAAATGAAGATGTTGAGATGGATGAGTGGTCATACAAGAAAAGACCGTATACATAATGAGGTTATTAGAAACAAATTAGGAGTGGCACCAATAGAGGATAAAATGAGAGAACATCGTTTAAGATGGTTTGGACATATAGAAAGAAGATCAAAAGAAGAACCTGTAAGAAGGTTAGAAAACCTAAATTTGGAAAGTATTAAAAGAGGTAGAGGACGACCACAAAAGTGTTGGAAAGAAACAATAAAGAATGATCTAGCTTATTGGGAGTTAACTGCTAACATGGCACACGATAGAGATCTGTGGAAACAAAGAATCCATGTAGCCGACCCCGTCTAGTATGGGAAAAGGCTTAGTTGTTGTTGTTGTTGTTGTTGCCATCAAATTTGGAGAACTTTGGAACCATAAATTTTGTCAAGAAACATTTTGACAGCGATATTACTGGATTTACCCTGAGAATTGATTTCTTTTCTTTGACTGAAACATTTCATTCCATCACAGTAGAAATCTGACCACTAATCATGTTGTATTTTCTACACATGCATGAAGCAGCATGTCTCAATCCATGTGGCATATTTTTAGATTAAACAACCAACCGGAAACTTTTATTACCCACCACAGTTCTGCGCTACAGCTTGTTTGATTTTTCATTTGTTTCAATAAATCCTGCAACAAATGCAATGGATGATCTTCTGGATGGCATAACATTGATATGAAGTATCAACCCATCACCACAAAAAAGTTTCATCTTTACCATAACTAATGAAATATAGATAAACTGATAGCATGTCTGAAGTAAATTTCCCTTTCAAGGCTGGTAACAGTAATCTGGAGCTGTAAGGATCAACTACTACATAGATCTAGCCAGTGCTAATCGGTTTAGATAGTTCACACTCTAATTCAACCCCACAACCCATCTAACCCCTTATAAACTGTAAATGCATAATGTATAATGATTCCATAAACTTCAGAAGGAATGTGTAGAAGCCAACTGCACGAAATACAAAATTTGAAAATGTATTTTGAAAATATGCAGAAGGTGCTTTTTGACTATTCCCAGTTCTTTAGGTGTGTTTCTGAAATTTCTATCTTTCCCTTTTGCAGGAAAGTTGGAGTGTAGAAGAAAAAGGGCGCTTATCAATTTTGGTTTTTCCTTTGGCAGGAAAGATGCAGGATAGCAATGCGACTAGATATCTTTTTAGTTTTTGGTTTTCACTTTTTAATTTTCTTAACCAACTAGAAAAGACTGTTCATAATTATCTCTTTTTCTAGGCCAAAATGGATTGTGGCAGAAATTTGCGAGAACTCCTTACCAGGAATCTGGCAATAATAGTTAAGAACTTGGCAACACCTAGACATTGATTACCTTTAAGTTTGGATCAGGACAAGATAAAAAAATCTGTAACTTTTGCCTTAGAATTGCTAATTTGTCATTGATGGCCTAAGACTCGTATTAAACAATTCAAAAAGAAAACCAGAATCCCCCTTAATAATGATGCTAACATTTAGCAATCATCTGGAACAGAGATTAATGGGCAAACTTTTCGTCCCCCAAAGTATTTCAAATACAAGTTAAGGTCACTTCCATTAACTGAACGGAATGAATTTACTTGAGGTGCCACTTGGAAATGTAAAAGTTGATGGATATTTGATGTACAATGAAAAATATCAAAGAGAGCTCGGAACAACAAGGCTTACATCATCTGAATCTAGAAAAGGAGACTTCATTGCTTAACAATCATTTGCCACTCATCAGGCATCCTCCAAGTGGCTAATTTATCGCAAGTGTATACATTAGATGGATAGCCTAATGTGCAGAACTCCAAACATTCTTGTATGAAAATAAAGTGCATACGATTGAACAAAGGATTCAATGATTGTTGTTCCAGAAATTAGCTTGATGAAGATTGAGAACCATGCTTCTTTGCCTATGTAAGTATATATTATGAATTCATAGCTTGTGCTTCATCACTATTTTAGTATGTAACTATGTACACTCAGGCATAAAGGTACAGATGTCACCAACAGAACACCAACAATAATAACAGCACAGATAGTAACACAAATCCTAGATTGGGTTTTTAGGGTTTTCAGACTCATTTGAGATCCGATTTTGTGGTTTGAACCGTTGAGTTTTTATTTGAACATAGAATATTAATATTATATTTTTATCATGACTTAGGTTAAATTGAGGTGATTAAGGGGAGTTAACACTATTATATTTGGATCTGCATAGAGGCGTTAGGTAGGTGGATCTATTCTCTTTTCGGTTATATGTTAGAGGTAGTTTTAATTGCCTTTTGATGATGCATGAGATTATGAAATTGTTTGTTAATGCTTTTAAATGATTATACATGTGTTGGTTTGTGAAATAGTATTTAAAATACATTGTTGAGTATATGGATGCATGGCATGAATGTGCTTGTGTGCGAGTAAACCACTTAATGGGTATGAATCTATTTTTCATGACGGTATGGGATGTCGGAGGAGTATAGATGGACATATCTGGTAATGCTAGCTTGTTGGTTGCCATTGTAGCCGAGTGAAGTACTATCGGGTATGGATCTACTTTTCACAACAGTGTATGATATTAGTGGATTCTAGATGGACGTATCACATAGTCCTCACTCGTAGATGTGTTGAGTTGTGTTGACTAATTCATTGGTTGAACTCAGTTTTCTTATAGTTGCATTAGTTGCATTGGGTAGCTCATGTGAGTTACAACATGCCTAAGTTGTGGATAAGTAGAATTAATCTAATGAGAGTAGAGAGTTTATGTCTAGTATAACGGATTTGATACTTTATATGAACGTGTGATTTGATATGGATATGTTATTTTGACATAATAATTGGATACATATAACTGCTTGGATGTGGATGTGGATATGCTTATATGGACCGTAGGAGATTACTCAAAGGACATAGATATGAGAGACCTCGAGATATTGTGTGATTATTTGGTTGAATGCACTCGTAAACCTGAGGGGATGGACTTGGTGAGCTCTATATCAGGCATCATGAACCTAGGCCCGATATGCTGGAGGCGTTGTCAGAGGTTACGTGACTAGACAGGAGGAGGGTTCGGATGACTCCTATGGCATGATAGTAGTTTGTTATACTATAGATTTGACATCGAAACTAAAATGCATATTAACGAGTGTTTAAATATGCATGCATGTTTAAAATGATACTATTGATTTTAATAGATGATGTATGTTTTCTCAGTGCCCAATTTGAAACGGTGTATGTCTTTAGTAGGAGTATCTATGAAGAGATCACATTCATCTATGAGCACGGTTGTGGTACTAAGTGTTCTTTTAAATGTTTTCAGGATATAGACAGTAGAGACATTGAGCGCTTGGGATGTTGAAGCAAGACTTTGACTTTCGCTGGTAGATGGTAGGAGTTGATAGGATCTTTCTAGTTATGCTTTTCTTTCTATTGTACCACTACCTTATTGGATCTTAAATTGTATATAAATAAATAAAGTTTTGATATGTCATTGATTGTATGAGTCATATCAGCTTTGTATTGTTAACGGTTCACAGATATCAACCACGTGGCATGAACGGGCCCTATGTCATGTTGGTCGAGACCTTGTGGGACGTTACACAAACTAAATCAAAATTGACAAAGAAAGATACAGGGAATAATATTTGTGTTTTTCAATTAATTATCAAATCATGCATTGGAATTAAATGAACCATAGGAAAAGTTTAGGGCACATCTTATAATATTGTCCTATTTAACTTAATAGTTGTTCTCTGTTTCGATTAATATATTAGGTTCCTAAATAACCAGATGGAATATTGCACAACTTGGCACCTTAAATAATAATTAAAACTAAGAAGTAACGTTGACCATGTCACCTAATGATTCTTACCCATAAAAATTTCAAAAATGAAAAATCTACAGAACAACAATAAGAGTAATGTGCCTTCGGCAAGGGAGAAGACTGTGAGTTTGACACTGTAACAATAAGTTATTCTGACTATCCACAAATTTGTTAGCACCCTGTAAGAACTTAAAGTCAAGGACTTAAATCAAAACTTTGTGTGTGTGTATGTCAGTTTTCAACTGTGAAGATCTTGACACTTTAAGGGATATTATGTAGCTCATGACATAGAATGATAGAAAATTTAGGGAACAACAATAAGAGTAACTGTGGCTTCAGCAAGGAAGATACTCTGCGAGTTTGACCATGTAAGAATTAGTTATCCTTAGTATCCATAAATTAGTTAACACCAAAGAGAAGAACTAGAAGTCAAGGACTAAAGTAAGAATAGAGTATATATACCAGTTTCATAATGGGATTCAACTGTGAAAATCTTGATGATGAAGAGATATCATATAGTTCAAAGATTGTGCCATGTTGCAAAATTATGTAAAGAAACATGAAACCTTCCCAAGAAAGGAACATCTTTTAGCTAGCATTCTTGATTAGCAAGATCTCTAGTAGACAAGAAAATATAGCGTAAGATATTTCACAACTATGCAACTGTAGATCTCTAAAGCATGTAAAAGACTATTCAGCTGTCAAAAGCTGTGTGCCTAACTTCATCACGGAGGCGAGGAAATGTACTCTTTTGGAGTCTGATCCTTAACAGAGCAAAAGGTAATAACTCATTGCAGCAGCACATTTCACCAAATCCCCCCTTCTATATTACCAACATAAATGAAAAGGAATACAGAAAAGTTGAATACAATAACAGAATAGGGAAAGGAAATCAAAATTTAACTTGTCAAATAGGATAAACAGACTTCTTACAAAATCCAAGGACTTGTAACAGGACATTGTTAGTACGGTCACAGCAATGATCAATAACTTCAACAACAACAACAACAACTAAGCCTTTTCCCATACTAGACGGGGTCGGCTATATGGATTCTTTGTTTCCACAGACCCCTATCATGTGCCATATTTGCAGTTAACTCATAATAAGCTAGATCATCCTTTATTGCTTCTTTCCAACACTTTTGTGGTCATCCTCTACCTCTTTTAATACTTTCAAAATCTAGTTTTTCATTCCTTCTTTCAGGTTGTTCTTTTGATCTTCTTCCTATATGTCCAAACCATCTTAAACGATGTTCTCTCATTTAATCCTCTATTGGTGTCACTCCTAATTTGTTTCTAATAACCTCATTATGTATACAGTCTTTCCTTGTATGACCACTCATCCATCTCAACATCTTCATTTCTGTCACAGACATCTTTTATACATGTTGATGATTAACTGCCCAACACCCAAAAGTCAAAACCATAAAACATGGCAGGTGCTCTATAATATTTACCTTTTAACTTTATTGGTATCTTCTTATCACAAAGAATACATGATGCTCCTCTCCATTTTAACCAACCCCTCTCCATTTTAACCAACCAGCATTAATTTTATACGTACATCGAAATCAATTCTTCCATCACTCTGAAAAATTGACCCTAGGTATTTAAAACTTTCCCTTTGGGGATGCAATGTGTGTCAATTTTAATTTCTATGTCCTCTAAAGTAACCAAATAATCAAACTTACATTCCATATATTTTGTCTTTGTTCTACTAATTCAGAAGCCTTTACTTTCTAATGTTTCTCTCCATAGTTCCAATTTTTTATTAACTTTTTCCTTAGACTCCTCCACTAACATAATGCCATCTACAAATAACATACACCAAGGTACTTTATTTTGAATATGTTTTGTTAACTCATCAATTACCATTATAAATAAGTATGGACTTAAAGTTGACCCTTGATGTAACCTAATATTAACTTCAAAGAAATCTGGCATTCCTTCATGAGTCCTCACACATGTTTTTGCACCATCGTACATGTCTCTAATAAGGTTTATGTATGTCAATGGGATACCTCTTTTTTCTAAGGTTCCCCAAAGAATCTCTCTCGGTACCCTATCATAAGGGTTTTCTAAATCAATAAATATTATGTGAAGGCCTTTCTTTTTTGCCCTAAAATGTTCCATAAGACGTCTCAAAAGATGAATCGCTTCAAAAGTAGATTTGTCTGGCATGAATTCAAATTGGTTCTTTGTTGTACTTGATACTTGTCTTAACCTACATCCGATAATTCTTTCTTATAATTTTATAGTACGACTCATTAACTTGATACCACAATAGTTCGCACAATTCTGAATGTCTCCCTTGTTCTTGTATATGGGTATAAGTGTACTCACTCTCCATTCCTCGGGCATCTTTTGGTTTCTCCATATTTCATTAAATAGTCGTGTGAGTTAAGTGATTCCTGCTTCTCCTAGGATTTTCCAAACTTCTACAGGAACATTTTCTGGTCCTACCGATTTATCACCCCTCATATGTTTAAGAGCCTCTTTGACTTCATTCTTTTGAATACGCCGGTAAAAATTATGGTTTATATATTTTTCTGATTTGGGTAACTCTCCTAAGCTAATACTAACATCTTTATTTTCATTAAAAAGCTTATAAAAATAGTTTTTCTATCTATTTTTTATATCATCATTTGCCACTAAAATTTTCTCATGCTCGTCTTTGATACATCTAACAAAATTAAGATCCTTAGCTTTCTTATCTCTAGCCTTAGCTATCCTAAAAATCTCTTTCACCCTCTTTTGAGTTGAATTTTTTATATAAATCCTCCCAAATTTTAACTTTTGCTTCACTTACGGCCTTTTTTGCTTCTTTCCTTGCTTTCTTATAAGCCTCTAAGTTTCACTAGTTTTCTTAGCATAATATAATTTGTAGCATGCCTTGATTTATTTTGCACTACTTCACTCCACCACCAAGCGATCAATAACTTCAAAACAACAAATTCTTTTGAGAGATATTACCTCTATTCTTCGCTGCACCTTGGCCTCTCCTTCTGCCTCAATGCTGTCCAACTTCAATAATTGCATCATGAACATCTCAGTCAACACAACAAATTCTTTCTCAGCCACTTTTCTTCCACTTCGTACAGACTTTTCCAAGATCGATACCTGAGAAAAAGGAGGCATTAGATGAAAACAATGAAAAACAGCAAGTATTAAAATATATATAAAACAGGAAACACAAATGGTAAATTTGGTTTCTAAAACTCTGGAATAGCAAATAATTTACCTTTTCTGAGAGCTCATCAACTTCAGATCTAACATTACTGACAGCTTCACAGGCCTTGGAAATCCCCTGATCCCTCCTCATCTGCTCCGATTTCCGCTCTTTGCTTGCAGGATCCTCCAGAAGTATCACTTTCGACATGTCCTTAACACCAACCATGTGCAGGTATTCATGATCATCTTTCTCTTTACCTCTGAATAGGAGCCTTTGTTCTTGCGGCTCTAGTGCCAACTCCTGTGCAACAGCCTTCTTCAGGTCCCCTTCATTTGATTTAAACAACATCAACACAAAAATATATATATAAAATATGCCATAAAGCCAAAATAACCAGAAAGGATCTAATGACAGGATATACGCATCTATCTATAGATAAGAAAACAGGCAAATAATAGTTCCAAAGTGCCTTAGCCTGCAAGCTAATTGGAGAAAATGACAAATACCAACAGGTTGTAACTTCATACGTAAAAGAGCCAAACATCACCATATTCATAAACCACCAAATAATGCATAAAAGACAGACAAGCCCCTTGACTTGCTTCAAAAGGAAAGCCCAACAGAAATAGAGAATTGTATCTACACGAACAAAAATGTGAAGGCAATTCGAAGAAATACAAGAGAAGATCACAAGCACTCAGAAATAGGAAATAATAAAGCATCTTGCGCAGCTCAATCAATTTAGAGATATTCCCCGAAAGACGCATCTATCCATAACATCCCAACGGAAAAACAGGGGGTTTCTCATACCAAAAGTAGCCTCCGCGGGTATAGTAATGTCATATTGGGAAGAGTGATGGGAGACCTTAACCCTGATGGAAGGGACATTAGACGGCGACCCATCTTCCCTCTTTTGCACCAGCATACCTCCTGGCCTTAATTCCCAGTCTATGTCTTCGCCCTCCCCTGAAGCCCCTACCGTCTTCAACTTGTACAAACCGGGTAACTCACCGGACTTCTCTGAATCACCTCCAGTTTTCACCTTGTAAAAGTTCGGCATCATTCTCAATAACCCAGAAAACGAAAATGAGACCACCACCGAAAAAGGAATTGTCGAAAAGGAGAGGTTACAGCTGGAGCTGTCTGATGGGAATGGTAAAAGAGGTAGTTTTTGGGTCAAGCGTAGTAAGTCATTCACAAAAAGAGAAGAATTATGGAAAGAGAATAAAGCATACCTTTCTTTTGATGATGGTCCCACGGAGAGAGCCACACGAGAAACGGCTGAGAGAAAGAGGGATTTCCACTGTTGCTGCAAGTAAATTGTGGATCGATTGATGGTTGACTCCTTACATTTTCTTCCCATATTTCAGTTGGTGGCGTTGAAAAGGCCGCGGGGAGTGACTTTGAAGATGGACACATGAGGGGAAAGACGAGGAAAAGAAAACCATAAATTGTCTTTTGTTAAATTATCTCCTAACACCTGCTACATAATGTCAAATTACACAGTTAAAAGTATTTGTTATTGTGTAATAGATTTTGGATATTTGATGAACGATTACATTTAATTTGATATTAGTAGAGCGCATTTGTTAATTCCAAAGAGGTAGACTTGACAATCCTTTTGTTGAAGGTGAGAGTGACAGACTTAACTAATCACGTGTGTTTGTAGTAGATGTAATATTTTGCAATGACCCGATTTAACGTGTAAGAGATGTAAGAAGAATTATAATATTATTATCATAATACTTTGTATAAAACACAAAGGTATAAGAGCTAAAGTGTAGCTTGAGTATGAATGGAGTGAGGAATATAAAAGCAATAAGTTTATGTTAAAAGTAGTTGTTGGACTGGTATAAAAAAAATATCAAATGCCCATTTTGCTTACAAGAAAGGGCATACTTGATGGTTCATTAAGGTTGAATATGGCTAATGGGATATATAACTATCCTGTAGATTATTAAGTCAAATGATATGTATCTGTAAGCTATATACAAATTTTTTGTTCAATGGAATCACGATTCATAAGTACAAATCTACTTCAAAAGGATAGCAAAAACATAAATTAAGTCCCTAAACCTTACTTCTAATCACTCTTTATACATTGTGGACCATCTTAATTCTTTCTTTTAGAATCTTCTTGCTCCTCCAAACAAAGGTCAATCACTTGAAGTAGCAATTTGTTTGACTTGATTACATTATGCATACTTGAATAAAAGTGAGCTTCAAGCGTTGCTTGCTTTGCTGTCTGTGTATAAATATGTTCCAGATGCCTAATGATCAAGTAGGTGAGGTTCAATAGGGTATTGGTTAGGTTGGATAGGGTTTGACTATCTAAATGTTGTCAGGATGGAGATTGATCTTGGTTTCTAGTTTGATAGGTGGGTCTAGGCGGATTAAGGATTCGAAGTTTAATGGATGGATTATGTACAGGTTTAAGTTTGAGGGACCTAACTAAGCTAATTAGGTTTGGGAAGGATTGAATTGTTAAATTAGTTGAGGACTAATAGGGTAAAGTTGTAGGTTGATTAGGTTCAGGTCGGGGCTGATTGGGTTCAGTTTAGTGGGATTGAAGTGGATGGCGAATCTGGTCCTAGAGGATAATAGAAGGGACAAAAAGCAATATGCATATGCGTTGGCTAAAAGAACAATTTCCCACGACAAGAAACGTATAATGTTAATGAATCAAGATGCAAGGAAAAATTAATACTAATCTAACTTGCAATACCGACTAATTCTAATGTAGGATAGGCAATAGCTAATTCTAAGATGCCAAAATAAAGAAAAGCGAACAAGATAATCTACTACTACTACAACTAAGCCTTTTCTCATTCTAGATGGGGTCGGCTACATGGATTCTTTGTTTTTTCCATGTTAAGTCCGACAAAGTTTTACGTTGGCTGTCGAAATCCTAATGCAACCCTCCTTTATCCGGGCTTGTGGCCGGCTGTGCAAAGGTAATCCCTTATATGGGCGGAGTTAAAAGTGAACAAGATAATGCCATATGAAAATAAATATGTTGATGAATCAGATTTAAATAGCTAACATGCAAACTGTCTAAGGTTGCTAGCAAGATATAAACTAAAATTAAGACATAATGCAACCAATATATCTTCAAGGAAACAAACATACTATTCTAATGAGAGATGAATATTCAGTCAATTGAGATATACTAACGTCATATTTGGACTAATATAACAATGCAGTAATATGGGTGATTAGAGGGATGATTGATGCTTAGAAAGAAATCAATGCAGATATATGTTGTAACTAACGTAAATTTACAGGAAAGTACTACTAAACACAAATTAGGATGCAAGGCTAATTAAAGATAACTAGATGCATGCAGTGTGATATGCATATTACTAATATGAGGTGGTATTTACCACTAATATGCAGCAAATCGAACTAATAGGCAGATGAGTGATGGAACTAATATACTAACCAAGACTATGGCTGCAAATGAGTAATAGTATTAATAATGGTTATGGTGAAGGTATGCTATGGGCGATTTAAAATAATAATATGAATAATAATGGGACTATGATGCAGAATAACAGGAAACGTAATAGTAAATTTAATGCAACTAATAGGGAATTCCAATGGATATGTTGGACGACTAATAATGCAAGTATGCAAACCAACATGCCGAATGATGATTTGCCTAGTATGTAAACTAATAAGGACCCTAATGCGGTTAATATGAAAGGTTAAGGCAAAGCAGTGTGCATATATATATATATATATATAATGAACAATTAATTATAAATAACTATTATGCATGCAAACCAATTGGTTAATGACGTGAAAAGTATTAAGAAGAGAAACAAGTTTATTTAGTATGGGATCTAATGTGACTGATGCTGAATTAATGGAAGACTAATCAAGAAAGTAATGAAAACTAAATGATGGATGTGATGCTAAGCATGATAAAAGAAAGAAGAATTAAGAACCTAATAAGAGATTGTATGCTTACTTGAAGAAATTGAAGTCGTCGACCCCTCTTGGCCGAGCACTGTGGCACACACACACCAAGAAAGGAGAGAAGAAAAGCTCGTGAATTAGAATTGCTAGAACATTTTGGTAATGGTTTATAGGAAGGTTTGAGCCTTATTTACAGTTTTTTACAGCCGAGAGAAATAAACTCAAATGATTTACAAAAGATTAATAAAAATCAAATCTAGGAGATTTCCAATTGATTTTATCTTTATCTTCTGTTTTTTCCAGCAAAATGGGATCTTCTCACAGGTTCCGCTCATTTTTAACCAAGGCTATATAGGTGGTGCACATTTGATTGAGCCTAAGCCGGCCAGCTCTCATTTAGATGGAGCTTGGCTTGAGTCGACTACTCGTTGAGCTCGAACCAAGCATTTTGCTATAACAAGTTGTCCAATGATAGGCACATATGAGTCGTCCAACATTTGGATTAAGCCTCGGGTCCATTGGATCTTGTCTAGGCTTGAATGGGCTAGGCTTACTTAGGTAGAACATTTTATTAGGTTAAGACCAAATCGGTTGAACTATTGGGTTGAGTCAACAAGGATTAGTTAGATTAAGTGGGTCTACCAAGGTCGGGTGGGCTAAATCAAGTCGAGCCAAGCTAGGTGAGCTTATTTCAAATGCGAACAATTTATTTAATTAATTACATAAGTATAAAATAGGAAGAAAATTATAATTTACTTATGTAAATGAATAAAGGATAATGTTGTTGGTTTTCCAACCCATGGAAATGATAAAATTTTATAAAGGCAAGTAATTAACCAACATTAAAAAGAGTTTTTACACTACAAGAATCTGATTTCTCACATTTTAACCAACCCATATGTATTTTCAGAAATTCTGCTGAGTTTCATCACTCTTCCAAAACCTCTCACACTCCTAGCCTGAGAAAGTGAGCGGGCAGATCTCTCAAGTGTGTGTGAGTGAAAACAGCAACTCGGTTAGCTCCAGCTGCCACAGGTCGAGAGTCGGTAGAGAGGATGGAATTCTGCAGTGGCGAATCATGACATAATCCACAGCAAAGCAAAGGCTGAGTGAAGAGCGAAGCTCTTCGCTGCCGCACAAGACTCCTGTGATCCAAATAATTCGGATCCGATTTGAGCCTTGTGACACACTCCAATCCTCGACTAAACGGCAAGGGAAGATCACTACCTTGGTGAGACACTAGGATGACCACTAACATACCAACCATTGTACGACTCATTCACCTGACTGCTTTCGGGAAGCACCACTCGCACCAGGAGAGGTTTGCATGAGGAGGACGCCATCCAGCTGCACCACACCATGTTGAGCCATAGGGGAGGTTTATACGCACCAAAGGAGGCTTGTGGGAACTTGCACTCATGCGTGAGCGCCGCACCCACTAGCTGGGCACCTTAGACGCTTAGGCACGTCTTAGCTTGGCCTTTGGTGGATTTGGGCTGGACCGGGTGAGGCCACTTGTATATATTTTGTTTAGTTTTGAGTGTAGTGGGTCGGATCAGATCTCCCGTCTCTTGTAAGGGTCTGGTCCAATGTTGAGTCGGCTCCACTTGTACCCGACATCTTGATCATTCTAGGTGGGTTGCCCCAACCGGGTTGCATGGACACGGTTAGTGGTCTATGCAAATTGCAGAGGTTGTAGTATCTGGGCAATCTGCCTATTAATGAAGTTGAGTGTTCTAGTGTAGCCACCCGTGAGTTTTCTTCTTCCTCCCTTCTACCATCAGCTTGGTTGTGAGGGTTGAGTGACAAGGGGTGTCCGTTCAGAGCTTAGGCCATGGGTGAGGCTATGTGTCACAGTCATCTTGAAGAAGAGAGTGGTAGACGGTAAAGAGAAACCGGGTATTGTTGCGTAAAGGTGAAGGCTGAGTGAGTTGCGGAACTCATCGCCAATGTCTTGGAGGTTCCAGGCGTTGTTGACGACTTTTGGCGGAACCCTAGTAACTTATTTTGCATCAGGGCCTAGCAGGAGTCTATGGTGATGTAGCAGACTCGACGGAGTTTGCGATAGTTCCGACATTGCACCAACAAGCTATCATTTCAATTGGTTGCTACAAAATGTGCAAGAAACTAGTTCTGCAATAACTTCTAAACCCTTCTTCAATTTCTTGCCACTGTAGTGTGTGGGTGTTAGTATTGAAGGGGAATATGCTGTCCTTAGAGCCATCGAGAATCGATTTGAGTTGCCCACGAACGATTCGCCTGCAGCAATGCAGTCGTGGGTGTCACCACAACAGATTTCACTCGGTTCACATCTATAAGTTTGTGTTGGTCCGATTTGAGGGGTTCCTAGGCAGAACCGTGTTTTATCAGTTGCTTTTTTGTGTAGAAGCACGGGATGGGCGGGTTTGAAATGACTGTAACCAAGGTTTGGCACTGTGTTGCTGTTCAGGTTTGTATCATAGTCAAGTATCTGTATTTTCTGTGTTTTACCACATTGTAGTCCGAAAGTTTATCGAGGGTTTGTGCTATTGTATCTGGGAGGATGGAGTCTGTATCGAGCAGCTAATGTGCCTTTGGTCAAGGGGTTACGATTCTTAAATTTCACCAGATTTGTCATTGTTTAGTCGATCTTTCGTTGAGTCTATAAATCGGGCTGTAAGCGTGTCTTTCCAGTCATCGGTTTCTTTTGCAATTGGAGATTAACCGAAACCAGTGTTGGCGTCACAATTGCATGGGGTTTTGCAGCAGTTTCCGTCGTGTTTCTGTTGGGTTGAGTAGAGTCGAACTACCCGGAGAAATGGTGTTGGTGTTAAGCTTCTTAAGTGGTCGGCGAGATCAAATTTAAGACTTTGAAAAAGAGGTTAAGATAACATTATTCTTTGAGTTGCAATTAAGGCTAATCGGCAAACACCTTTAGACACAAAGAAGATCCTGGGTTGTCTTACACGAATATAATCAAGTCTTAAACAAACAAGTAAAGCAAAGATGATGATGTTATAAATACAATTAGTGTTATAATAAGACTTTTAACAACTCTCAATATGGTTGCTAATTGTATCATAAATTATAACCACTCTCAAGTACTAATAATGAACACATTTACTGTTCAAGAGGCAACTTTTAGTGCCACATGACTGCTAGTTACATCATAAGTTATACCTACTACCAAGTGCATGTTATTAATGAGCACAATTACTATACAAAAAGTGACTTTAATGCCATAACATGGCTGCAACCATAACTCTTCACCAAGTATTTTAGATATTTTGAAAATCAGCTAACTCAGTGCAGTGGAGTTGCTCAAGTTGCAGCACAAGGAGTTGCACCACAATGTTTTTGCTATCGCTGCCGAAGCCGAGTGGACTCTAGGTGTTTCCAACCTCCTCATCACATTGTTGTTGTGTGTTGCAGTGAGCCACAACAAGGTTGTGCTGCATTGTTGCGGTCGAAGGACAGCTAGGGGAGTGTTGTTACTCAAGAGGAAGGCTAACGCTAAAGGGGAATAACCACGGGTATTGTTTGGGGGTGGTGCTGCAAAGGAGCGCATGGAATTGGTGCAGTTTGGTTGCAGTTTTTCATGGTAAAAGGACAACAGCTGATGTGTTGTAAGGGTTGGGGCACTAGCCTTATACATGCTCAACGTTTTACTGCCCGAAACCGAGTAGATGTCCAAGGGGAAACCATCCAGTGCAGGTGTAAATGCCTTGAACTCATTCTATGTTTCTATACCTATAGTCACCTTATTGCATCTACTTTCTTTGCATCCTTTCAATCTTATAGGAGGCTACCATTTACATCTAGGTTCATCCACACACTTGTTTTAGAATTTTGAGGCCTCATTCACCATTAATAGGCATCTATTCATCTTATAGTTAAATCTTGCCCCATTCATTTAAACTTAGCTGCATCATTGCGTCTCTTGGTATTGGGGGATTTTTTGGAGAACAAATTCTTTCTAGAGCGTGCAGATTTTGGTTATGCAGAATCTCGATTTACAATAATCTTCTTGAAAGAGAGCAATGAATTAGAAATAGAGTTTTTAAGACTTACCTCCAATCGCTGCAAATGCATGTAGGACTATGTCACTTCCTTTTACAAAAGTCCTCTTATCCCATTGGACAAGGGCCAACCTTTATGCTTACAATTTATTTGGCTATTTGAAATAAAAAAAAATTGCACAATTGAAAAAGGATGAACAATAAAAGGGAGTTGCTTGTTGTCCAATTATAGGTAGGTTATTCTAAAAAGTATTCTAGGGTTGATTTAAGTTTTCTAAAGAACCAACTGGGATTCCTAAATAGGATAGGTCTGGTCGAATGGATCTAACTTGGATTCCTAATTTGGCTCATTAAAATCATGCTCTTGTCTTCAATAGATCTAAATAGGTTAATAGGAGTAGGTTATGATTTTTCTATTGGATAACTAATGGATGAAGGGAATTCAACTAGGTCAGATCGTGAAGGATGAATTATATGAGGCTTATGTGATAATTTGGGTAATAGGGTTAGCTTTTTAGGTATGATTCAATTACGGGACAACAATCATAGAAGATTACTTGGGTGGCTTGATTTCTTCAAGACTTATATGAATATCACACACTTGATCAAGAAATCTCAATGATAAGTAAAAATTTTTGATGTATGCTAGATGAGTTTTTAGAGCTTAAAATATACAAAGCAATGAGCCTATAATATAACTATTATAGTGCTAATGTAAGATAAATCTTAACTAGAATGAAATTTCAACTGAGAAGGAACTTGGAAAATAAAATAGAGCAAAGGTGTGACTAAGAAGGGACCCTTCTTGCTTGATCCTTGAGAACTTATTTCGTTTCTTGTTCAATTCAACTTCCTTTTGGATTTTGTAGAGTTGAAGAAGGTGATCCACAAATGACTCTTGGAGCGAAAGGTTGATCCTTAGGTTTTTCCTTGATAACCAAACGAGTAAAAAGTTCATCTTTAGGTTTTTATTTGATGACTATGGGAGTAAAAGGCTGACTTTTAGGCTTTCCTTTGATAACTAGAGGAGTAAAAGGCTTTCCAAATTAATAAATTTATTATATTTTTCTATATTAGATTGAGGACAATGATAACTATAGAAGTCGTAGGTGAACCTATGACTCATGAGCTAAATGATATCTCATTTTCACTTTTTTTCCTATTCAATCGAGATGTAAGTTCATCTTTTTCCTTGGGGTTTAGGCAATATCAGGAATATTTCTTAACCAGATTCTTATAATTTAATAACTTATAAAAAATAACCCTATTTTTCTTAAACTCTTTAGTTTTTTGTCAAAGTCATGCTACAATTTCTACTCTTCCTATATTATTTATATATTCAAAGTCATTGGGATAATCTTCTATAATAGACCATATATTGCATTGATCATATGAAATCATATATAATTGTTATGAATTTCAAGCAAGTTCTTGAACACAAATTCTAAGTGTATGTATGTGTATGTGTGCACTGGTGGTAGGTACGTGAGTATGTGCAACAAGTATATAAGCTCGAGAATGCATGCACCTTGTATAGAGTGTTTCAACCAATTTGCTCATAAGACAAGTATAAATTTCTAGCCTAGACTAGCCAAATAAATTGAAAAACCTATGTATCTCACCAAACATGTCAAAAGAAAACTGTATGCAAATTTTGGTTATGCATAGCTCAATTCACAACATCCTTCTTAAAAGATAGAGTTTTTAAGACTTACCTCCAATTGCTCCAAATGTATGTGGGCTCGTGTCGGTTCTTTTCACAAAAAGTCTTTTTATCACATCAAAGAAGGTTCAACCTTTGTGCTAACAATTTATTTGGCTAATTCAAATAAGGAATTTCTGCACAATTGAAAAAGGGGGCTACGTGTTATTCGGCTACAAGTAGGTTATTATAAAGGTATTCTAGGGGTGATTTAGGTCTTCTAAAGAAGTAATTGGGGTTCCTAAATAGGGAAGGTTTGATCGAATGGGTTAGATGTCTTGGATTTCTACTTAGGCTTATTAAAATCACTCTTGTCTTCAATAAATCTAAATAGGTTACAAGGGGTAAGGTATGATTATTTTTTAATTGGATAACTAATGGATAAAGGGGAATTCAAAGAGGTCGGATTGTGGAGGACGGATTATATGAGGCTTATTGATAATTTAGGTAAGTGGGTTAAACTGTTTAACTATGATTTAGTTATGGGACAACAATCACAAAAGATTACTAGGGTGGCTCAATTTTTTGAAGAATTATATGAATACTATAATGATAGATAAAGCTTGACCAATGTAGACATAGGGTCCGTTCATGCCATATGGCCAAATCTTGTGAACTGTTGACAATTAAAATGCGGCACAACCCAAAAGATCATATGACAAGTCTAAATTCATTTATTTATAAACAATTAAAGTCCAACAAATAGTGGTACAATGAAAATAAAAGTCAATCTGCAAAAAAATTATCTAATCCTACCATCTCACAACAAAAGTCAAAGTCATGGCCTTAAAGTGCATCAAATTCTCAATGCCTCTACTAATTAAGTCCTACAATTTTTAAAAAAATCTGAGCACTACAACTGTGCTCGTAGGTGGATGTGATCTCTCCATAGAAAAGACATACCAAATACATACATGTTTGAGAACATACAACACAATAAGAAATCTATACCACATTTAAAACTAGTATTATCATTTCAAGCATGCATCTATAATCAAGCACTAACCAATAATGTAAATTTAATTTTGATCTCAGGACCTCTACCATGTCCAATACCAGTTATGACATAGTTTACTGAACCCTCATCCTATACGTTCACATGATCTTTGATAATACCCTCAACATGTTGGGTTAAGAACCTTGACGACTGAATCACTGTCTCATCCAGTCCAGCCCCTCGGGTCTATGGAGCAAAGTATATGGATACCTACCAGTAGAATTGTACATTCACTCAATTAATCTCAACAATAAAAGTTGAATCTATTTTGTGAGGCACAAGATCATCCTCTAGGCTTGTTTCTTGAAGGGTATGATTTTGTAGGGAGATTAAGTGGATGTGAGTATAGTGTGACAAAGGATCTTACAATTGCCATTACAAACTGAATGATAGCTTGACACATTTGAAATGAGGTGATAAGGTAAATGTAAGTATGACAAGGCATATTATATGAAAATTAGAAAGATAGGGGTTCTCGAAGTATTCTACATCAATTACTACATAATCTAGACAATCACCAATATTATATATGGTATGGTAAAATCTTTGATACATATATTGTTAGTGATATTATACTTGCATATCCTTTTTTCCGACAACAAGGTATATTTATAATACATGAATAAAATTTGGGAAGGAAAATAGGGGTTCTCAAAGTATTCTACAACAACTACTACATGATTTTGAAACTCACCAATATCATACATGGCATCGTAAATCCTTGATATAGTTATTGTCAGTGATATTGTACTTATGCATCCTTATTCCCTGCAACTATTACATACATTTACATAGATATTAGAATTTGATAGCACATATAAGATAAATATGTAAGTGTTTGACTTTTATTTTTTAATGTTCACACATATATAATAAAGTGACGTCATAAAGTGTGATAGTTATCTCACCACATGGCATGTAGAAGTTGTTTGTATTTGGTTACTAACACTCGATAAAAGTAGTCAATAACACATAGTTTATAACTTAATATAGAAAACCCACCTACCCAATTAGCCCACTCCTATCTGCAATATCAACCCAATTACTGGGCCTCACATCCATCCTCTTCATTGTACCTTGTGTAGGTTATTACCATTTTTCGTATTGTATACAAATTTATATTTATATAATCAATTGGAATAGTGAGTATTGATATCGAATATAAAATTTCACTAAATTTAGAAATTAAACGTTCTTTTCAAATCTTATAAATAATGTGACCTTTAAAGTTATGGAGTAATCTCAACATATTATGGGATCCCTCATTCTTACTATATATAATATCAATCGTAGTGATTGAGGTTGATATATTCTCCTCATAACATGAAGGGTTGGCTTGTGCCATAATGTCTCCTAAATAAAGTGATAACATTATGGCATTCTACTTATACCCTATGAACCTATCTACAAAGCAAAAAAGTAAAGTTAATTAATCAAATCAAAACAAAAGAGAAGCTCCTTGGACATAGGTCTCTCTACGTGGCCGAGCCGCGTCTTTCCTTATATGGGAGACATGCTTGGGATGCGTCTCCCCTATGCGGGAGACACGCTTGGGATAAGTCTCCCCTATGTGGGAGATGCTCCACCAAGAAAGACCTTGGGCTCAAGGTACGTCTTTCCTTACATAGGAGATGCAGCCCAAGCATGTCTCCTACGTAGGGAAGATGTATTTAGGGCACGTCTCAAGCTGGAACAGTCAAAAAATCAATCAAAACCAAATAAATAACAAACCTCTATAAATCAATAAATCACTCTTAGAATCGGCCTTTCTAATCCTCTTTTTCTTCTTTTCTCTCTTTCTTTTCTTCTTTCTTCTTCTTCCTTTTTCGATAGATTTCAAATTTTTTTTTTGCTGAAAGTACTTTTAGATTGATTAATAGGTGACGAATAGGCCGAAAAACAAAGAATGAACAGAAAAACGAACAAAAATGAGCAGGAATTGCCGATTTATGCAAGAAGAAAGAGAGACGATTTTTTTTTAAAGGGTATCCTAGTAATTAGTTAAAATTAATAGAAGTATTTTAAGAAATAAAAAAGGGGTGTATGAGTAGTAAAAAGGGTATGTGGTTATCAATCCTAAAAAATGTATTAGACATCTTCATGCTATGCACCTCGAAAACCATAAAGTATAATGATGTTGTTTGCAGCAAATTAAGTGACTCCCAATCTTGAAGATGAGTCTAAAACGAATGGACTTCTTCATCCATATCCGTCTCCTAACAATTGAAGCGTCACAAGGAATTCTGCAGTTTAGACTTGCTTTTGCTATTTGCTTTAGTCAGGTGATTTATTTCCAATGTAGATTTATTTTTAAAAAAGCATGGAACTTCTCGTCATACCAATACAACTTGTCAATTTTTTACGAATTTGTATTAGGTTTGTTTTTATCTCTGTAATTGGAAAGGGAATTCGAATTTTCCTAAATATCAAAGCTTGATGTGAAGCTTCATGAAAGCTTGGTGGAATGATGTATCCGACGAGTTGGACTTCTTCAAGATCCAAATCTATGGATGAACCCAATTGCCATAATGAATCTTGAGAGGCCCAATCTAGAGATGAATTCACATTTGAAGAGGAAGCCAAGTTGAGGACTTATACCGTTTGAATAAAAAGATGGTCACCACCAATTGGTTAAGATTTCCAATACCATCAAGGAGTCCTATCTGTGAAGGATTCATACTCGACAAAGCAGAATTCTTATGTAAACTCAAATATTTAAAATGGGGCTCTCATCTCTCTCAGCTTTTCTCTTCTTCATATCCCACCCACGATATTGTTGACCATCCGGCTTCTACGACGAGTTCTCTGGATTGCGACTGAGGTGCTCTGGGCTATTGACAATCGGCCTGATTCCCTCCATCATTAAGTTATCCAACAAATCATTAGCCTCTTCCTGAATCTGACTCACTTAGCATCGCCCAACTCAATCAACTCCATTCTTCAATTCCTAGTTCCACCATGACCCTGCTCATCAAAATACAACCTAAGTTCCAACATTAAACCAAACCCAACTAAAATCCCATTCAATCATAATGGCACTCATTACCACTTTCGAATGAACGAACTGCATCTTTGACTGAGCCGAAACCCCACCAATCCTCACCCCAACTCCTCTGTCTCTCTCTCTCTCTCTCTCTCTCTCTCTCTCTCTCTCTCTCTATATATATATATATATATATATATATATATATATATATATATATATATATATATATATATATATATTCAATGGAAAGCTCATGATAAGACCTTTCCAATGGTACCAGTTTGATGACCATATCCAATTTTTGCACTCCAGAAATGACTAAATTTTAGATCGGATCAAATTCATTGATTAGGCTCATGCATGTCAAGACCCACTAGGGGTTGAGTCATGAGTTTGATACCAAGGGTCGATATAAGTACAAAAAAATTTGGACCTTTGGAGAGAAAATCATGTCATTTTACACCCATAACTGTAGCATTCGTAACTTACATTGGAAGAAAACTGAAAAAAAAATCACCATGAAAAATCTATAAGGGTGATTCAAAATACACTGATCCCTCATACACGATGAATAATATAATATCAAAAAGAAAAATAATTATGCTATAGAATGTAATTCTTATTCAGCAAGGGTAGATTCCCCCAAAAGAACTAAAAAGATTGGAATACAACAACAACAACAACAACAACAACAACAACAACAACTAAGCCTTTTCCCATACTAGACGAGGTCGGCTACATGGATTCTTTGTTTCCACAGATCCCTATCGTGTGCCATGTTAGCAGTTAACTCCCAATAAGCTAGATCATTCTTTATTGTTTCTTTTCAACACTTTTGTGGTCGTCCTCTATCTCTTTTAATACTTTCCAAATTTAGTTTTCTAACCTTCTTACAGGTTCTTCTTTTGATCTTCTTTCTATATGTCCAAACCATCTTAAACGATGTTCTCTCATTTTATCCTCTATTGGTGTCACTCCTAATTTGTTTCTAATAACCTCATTATGTATACAGTCTTTTCTTGTATGACCACTCATCCATCTCAACATCTTCATTTCTGTCATAGACATCTTTTGTACATGTTGATGATTAACTGCCCAACACTCAGAACCATAAAACATGGCAGGCCTAATTGCTACTCTATAATATTTACCTTTTAACTTTAATGGTATCTTCTTATCACAAAGAATACCTGGTGCTCTTCTCCATTTTAACCAACCAGCATTAATTCTATGTGTAACATCTCCATCAATTCTTCCATCACTCTGAAAAATTGACCCTAGGTATTTAAAACTTTCCTTTTGGGGAATGCAATGTGTGTTAATTTTAATTTTCATGTCCTCTGAAGTAACCAAATAATCAAACCTATATTCTATATATTTTGTCTTTGTTCTACTAAGTCGGAGGCCTTTGCTTTCTAATGTTTCTCTCCATAGTTCCAATTTTCTATTAACTTTTTCCTTAGACTCCTCCACTAATACAATGTCATTTGCAAATAACATACACCAAGGTACTTCATCTTGAATATGTTTTGTTAACTCATCCATCACCATTATAAATAAGTATGGACTTAAAGTTGATCCTTGATGTAACCCAATATTAACTTCAAAGAAGTTTGTCTTTCCTTCATGAGTCCTCACACATGTTTTTGCACCATCATACATGTCTCTTATAAGGTTAATATATATCAATGGGATACCTCTTTTTTCCAAAGTTCTCCAAAGAACCTCCCTTGGTACCCTATCACAAGCTTTTTCTAGATCAATAAATATCATGTGAAGGTCTTTCTTTTTTGCTCTAAAATATTCCATAAGACGTCTCAAAAGGTGAATCACTTCAATAGTAGATCTTTGTGGCATGAATCCAAATTGGTTCTCTGTTGTACTTGATACTTGTCTTAACCTACATTCGATAATTCTTTCCTATAATTTCATAGTATGACTCATTAACTTGATACCTCGATAATTCGCACAATTTTGAATGTCTCCCTTATTCTTATATATGGGTATAAGTGTACTTGCTCTCCATTCCTCGGACATCTTTTGGTTTTTTCATATTTTATTAAATAGTCTTGTGAGCCAAGTGATTCCTATTTCTCCTAGTATTTTCCAAACTTCTATAGGAATATTATCTGGTCCTACCGATTTACCACCCTTCATATGTTTAAGAGCCTCTTTGACTTCATTCTTTTGAATACGTCGATAGAAATTGTAGTTTATATACTTTTCTAACTTAGCTAAATCTCCTAAACTAATACTAACATCTTTATTTTTATTAAAAACATTATAAAAATAGTTTTTCCATCTATTTCTTATATCATCATTTGCCACTAGAATTTTTTCATCCTCGTCTTTTATGCATCTAACATAATTAAAGATCTTTAGTTTTCTTATCTCTAGCCCTAGCTATCCTAAAAATATCTCTTTCACCCTCTTTTGAGTTGAGTTTTTATATAAGTCCTCCCAAATCTTAGCTTTTGCTTCACTAACGGCCTTTTTCACTTCCTTCTTTGCTTTCTTATAAGCTTCTAAAGTTTCACTAGTTTTTTTGGTATAATGTAATTTGTAACATGCCCTCTTTGCCTTAATTTTATTTTGTACTACTTCACTCCACCACCAAGCTTCTTTTTATGCCGGTACACCTCCCTTAGATACCCCTAACACATCTTTCGCCACTTTCCTAATATGTATAGCCATATTGTTCCACATATCACAGGGTGTGCCAACATAATTCCAAACATCTCCTTGAAGGACTTTCTGTTTAAATATATCTTCTTTCTCGCTTTTGAGGTTCCACCATTTAGTCCGAATAACTCGATGCACTATTTTCTTCTTTGTCCATTTTTTTATTTGTAAATCCATAACTAAAAGTCGATGTTGGGTGGTTAAGCTTTTTCCTGGAATTACCTTACAATCTTTACAACACGCTCTATCTTTTTTTCTACAAATAAAGTAATCAATTTGTGTTTGTGATAAGCCACTCTTATAAGTAATTAAATGTTCATCTCGTTTTTTGAAGATTGTATTGACTATAAAGAGATCAAATGCCATAGCAAAATTTAAAATCTCCCTAACTTCCTCATTTATATCCCCAAAACCAAAGTTTTCATGAATCCCTTAATATCCTAATGCCTCTTTACCGACATGTCCATTTAAATCTCCTCCTAAACAAATCATCTCCCTTTGTGGAATCTTTTGAAACACCTTATCTAACTCTTCCCAATAAACTGTCTTTATACTATCTTCTAGTCCTACTTGAGGTACGTAAGCACAAACTATATTCAAAACCTCTGCTCCTAACACTAATTTCAACATCATGATTCGGTCACCATATCGTTGTATGTCTACTACACTCTCCTTTAAATCTTTATTTATGATAATACCAACTCCGTTTCGAGCCTTTTCTTTACCTGAGTACCATAATTTAAAACTTGTATCCTCTATCTCCTTTGCTTTTCTCCAACCCATTTTGTCTCTTGTAAACATAGAATATGAATCCTCTCTGAATCATAGTATCTACCACCTCCATTAGCTTATCGGATAATGTTCCGATATTTCACGAACCAATACAAATCTTATTATCTAGAACTAGCTTCCTTACCCCCCGCATCCGTCCATAATCAAAATGCGGAGACCCTTTTTGAAAATTTTTCACTACATTCGGGTGGCAATGTAGCGGGACTAACTTCTTTACCGACACCCGTCCATGATGTGGGAACTCTCTCTGTAATTGATTCACTACATTCGGGCGAAAATGTAGTGATCCTTGCTTACTTCTTATTGCATTCAGGCTCTACAGCACGTCGCTAGGCAGGGACGCCCCAAAGCAATGCTCATAATTTTTGTAATCCATGTTATAAAAATCCGATGAAGTTTTACGCTGCTGTCGAAAGCCTAACACAACCCTCCTCTTTTATCCGGGCTTGGGACCGGCAATGCAAGGGTGATCCCTTACATGGGCGGAGTTAACTAAAAAGATTGGAATCGGGAACAAAATATTTAGCCAACAAAAAAGCAAAACAAATTCAGCCAAAATCATAGTCTTCAGCCAGGTATGACAAAGAATTCAACATGAATGACAAAATTGGCTATCTAGAGTCACTAAGAGTTATGGACCATGTAATATGAAGGGTATGCCTTAGGACTTTCTCAGCTTTCAAACAACTCATTGGTTGCAAAAATTGCTGGTTGCTGTCACTGCAGTTACTGCTGTTAACTCCCTCTATTTTCTCTGATTGCACTTGATGACCATTTCCGTCCATCCCATTTATGAGAGATGAATTGATATCAAAGCCTTGCTGCATTTGTTGATTTTCGGTGTCAAATCCGACCATCGGCAGCTGGACTTCAGTTTCTAAGCACTGTTGTTGATGATACAAGTTTCTCAACCTCTGGAGTTCGTTTTTCAACACTTCACAATGTGCTCAAACAACATCTGAATTAATGCTAAAACCAACGCATTCAATCAATCCATATAATAAGAAGAAATTCGCCCCTCCCCTATATTTCATCCCTTCTCCGTTAAAGAAACGTAGAATCTTAGCAAACACCAAATGGCCACGATCTAATGATCCCGGACATTTATCATTGAGTCATTTGCCACCAATTGTTGTTTGCTTTAACTTTATAGTCATCTACTTGGACAAACTGGCGAAATTGGGTGTGGAAAAATCCGGGATTGGCTTCCACATCATGTATAGTTTTTTGATAGTTAATCATTTGGTAGGTATCTGTATAACCCTAATTGTCTTTAAGAAAAGGAAAACTTTCCCTCTCTCTCACACACACGCATAATTGGCTTATTATAGTTGATTCTTTAACACACTTTGTGGTTTGTTAGCTTATTTCTTAGACATTGTTGCATATTTTCTAAAGATACGACTTGATTTGCCTATGAATTACACGCTTATCAAATTTGTTGTCAACTAGAACCATTTTCTGGAAAAAGTACCTGCATTAGAATTAAGCAGCACTCATTGGCTGAAAAGGCATTCAAATGGTAACTCATGAACCTACAGGAGCAAAAAAACATAAAAGCATGCAAATATACTTCTGCAAGGAACCAAAGGATACCTTTTATTCACCATTAGACTTGGAACACCAATCTTTTATGAGTTTCACAAAAATCTGAACACATGCCTGCGGACATAACAGGAATGAGTAAACATCATAAATACACAATGTTACACGTGATGACCAGTTTTGGTCAGTATATTTATGCTGTTAAGGCACACAAAAGAACTTCAGAATTGTAGATTGTAGAATTCCAAGTCGGATGTCTCCAGGAAGCAAGCACAGAAACTAGCGTATTTGGGGGACTAATAGAAAAAGATATAAAGAAACTAAGACTGGTTAACAAAAGGGGTAGCAAACATACTACCAGAGGTTTCTAAAGGATTGCCCCAAACAAATTCACAAAAATAGAATACACACGGATGCATATATGTAGATATAGCAATATGCAGGTTCTGGACATACAACAGAAGAAACCTTTCGTATGAGAATGTCCTTGTGACTGCAAGCATTACACAAAAACAACTGAATTACTGCATCCAAATAGCCCCTGTTACTAGGAGAAAGCAACACGGAGGAGAGATCATTTGTGGTCATCACATGGAGAAATGTAAACACATCTTGAGCAGACTATGAGAGCTCAACTCCAGCTTCTCAGATGACTTATTTACGCTGGCAATGCCAATCAATTCATGCCGCACAAACCCTCCAATGTTACAACCTAAATGCACCACCACAACAAAGGAATCTCTCCATGCAATCCAAAACTAGGGTTTTGAGAACGGTGCATAAAGTTAATGATTTTGAATCATTGGGGAAGGGAGAAACCATTATCATCCAAATTAATGATTTTGACAGAAGTATGCAACCTCGCATGCTATAAAGTTAAGCTTTTAAAATATTTTTACAAAAACAGATATCAAAAGGAAAAATAATTGAAAGATCTCTGCATTTTTTAATAATGACCAAAAAGCAACCCATTTAGCACAACCACCTTAATCGACACGATAGAAGCACAATGTTGCCTTCCGCTACCATGCATGCATTGGGCAAGTCGCTTGAGATGAATGGCAGTCAGATACTTGAACTAGTTCGCCTTTCAGTCTTTAAACTTGAGCAATCTATGAATTTCAATTTACTCTGATTCGATAACAGGAAAATAGGTATGCATTGGGGACCAGGTTCCTATCACAGTACGAAAATGGTCTTGTTTGTTCACGCTATTCTTAGCAGTGAGAACAGAAGGGGAAAATAGGCAGGTCGAATGGAAGAGAAAATTGTTCAAGTCTTAGTTATCTGGTGGGAAGAGGTTTTTCTGTTTCTAAAGATCAATTGGCAAAAGTTAAGTGGAGAACGAGAAAGCAGTTCAGACTGTTCATGTGAAACAAAAAGTTCAGAGTGTTGGAGGAAACAGTTCAAGGGCAACTCCTGGGATCCAATCATTTCTTGCTTAGACAACAGGGTCTTACTATTTCAATTGCTAGTTGAACACCTACCCAGCGATATTATTCGCTTATTCTTGAGTTGTGCTGCATGATCACATGAAGGCAATACAGCAAAGAAGCGACTTTAACTAATTGTTTTTTGCTGTAGAGGGTAGGCATGAGAAGTACTCGGTAGGAGAACAGAGCTAAAAATAAAGGGGTTTATACTGCATTCAGTTTATCTAATTTTGAGTTTCTCTTTCATTGATTTTTCCTTTCTGTTCGATCGCCACATTTGACTTGAGATAATTCTCTGAGTGCCGCCAAATACTCCTTTCTTGTTCATATTCGGCTCGTTGACTTGCAACAGAAAGCATCAATCTATCACTAGGATTGCATATATAGCCTAATACGCCTGCCCCCTATCACATTGCTCCGGCTAAGCTGATCAAACGGGTGGACCCTTCAGTAGAATGAAGTAAGATAGTAACATGTCAATGTTCGGATGTAAGTCGACATGACCCTTACTGAATTCAACTAATTGGATATATCATTAATTTGATATGGTGATAGATCATGCATTATCTGTTGCGTAATTGAATCAGATCATATCCACAGGAATCAGATCATCTAATTTTTCAAAATATTTTTAAAATGGCATTTGATTCTTGATAAAATTCAATTTCTGTATGCTAAATGGCGGTAAATGAAGATAGATCATTGTCCCATGTTGGGATGAATTCAAGAATTGGCACTCAGTTAAAGCAACATCTGTCAGTGCAGGCGAGTTTGTCGTCGGAGGTTGCCTAAGTTGCAGTGGAACGTGGGTCAAGCCAGGGTACACCTTCTGACAGATCGGACGAAGGAAGAAGATGAAGTTGTATATAGTTTCCCATAGACGGCTTTCTCCGAGAAGATATTTTTCTATTCTCATTGTATACATGAATCCTCGTTTTCACGTCTTATATTTATAGACGACTTCATCTTCTTGGTTTTCACGTTTGAGCTTCAAGTTACAAGCTATTTTTTATTTAATTTTTGTAATATTATACATTTATTTATATATATATATTTTCATTTGTGTAACGTTTTATAGCATGAGAAAGACCATTTTTGCATTACATCTCCCACTTGGCCATTCGAGCTAAGTAATTTGACATACTAGTTTTGCCTCCTACTTTTATAGGGTTTTCAAAGTTATGTCATGTATGAATGCTATTACAATCATTACCCATTGTATGGTTTCTTATCTACATAACAATAAAACATCTCTCAAACCCATGTTTGTAACATATTTTGAGAAAATATCCTCTCTTATGCCTTTAGTAAAGGGGTCTGCTAACATGTCATCAATTGGCATATATGAAATGGATATTTCCTCTCATAACCATATCATGAACATAGTAGTATTTAATCATTATATGCTTGCTTTTAGAGTTATCAGCCCCACTCTTAATCAGAGTACTTACTGCATTGTTGTCATAATAAATGACAACCAGCTCGTTCGCTATATTTTGCTTCAAATCATGTATGAAGCGGCTTATCTAAACGACACTAGTTGCAGCCATACAACAAGCCACATACTCAACCTCATGTGTATGTAATGCTACACAATCCTGTTTCTTACAAGCCCAAGAAACCGCTCTACCTTCAAATGAGAATATTTTTCCAACGTTGATTTGTTGTTATCTTTGCTCCAAGCAAAGTCAACATTTGAGTATTTTACTACTTTATTTCATCTACTTGAAAACACAATTTCAAGTATTTTATTCCTTTAAGATATCTTAGAATCTTTTTTATACTTGTCTAATGTTGCTATCCAGGATTACTTTGATATTTACTCACAAGATCAACATTGAAGTTGATAGTAGGTCTTATACATAACATAGTATATATCAAGCTACTAACATCTTGTGCATAAGGAACATTAGGCTTATCGTCTTTCTCACCAGGACAATCAACCTTAATTTGATGCCTTTCATAATGGGTGTAGACGCATATCTGCATTCACCCATTTTTAATTTCTTAAGGATATATTTGATATCTCTCTCCTAACTTAGACATAGGAGTTTAGATTATCTGTTTTGAATTTTTTTTATACCTAGGATATATGATGTTTCTCCCATATCCTTTATTTCAAGCCTTGAGTTTAACTATGACTTGGTTTTGACAATCATCTCATTGTCATTCTCAATCAATAATATATCATCTACATATAAAGATAAGATGACAAAGCGGCTCACATTGTTCCAGACTCAAGAATAATATCTTTTTAAATACTATGTATTTATTAGATCTAATAAGTCTTAACCCTCAACATTAGTGAGCCAATAAGAATTACCCAAGGTAACCATTTTTACAACATAAGGACTCTCCCTGTTGGAGTGTTATTTTTCTAAAGGATGGAGACTTCTGTGATGCATAAGCTTAAGAATGAGATCATTGACTCAAACTTTTCATATGCAAACATGCTTGGTATAGTGCCCAACAACTCGATGTCTATATGATTGCATATGTTTAGTGGCAAGTTGCCGCTTCTCATCTAAGAGGTCTAGCTCAGCCAATCGGGCCTCATGCTAGACATTAAACGACATCTTAAGGAATATAGTCTTGTGAAGAGAAGGTAACTGAACCTAGATGTCAGTACGACCTTTGTGCCATACACTAACTCAAAAGGTATGGTATTAGAAAGAGAATTGATGGAGGTCCTATATGCCCAAAGTGCATCATGGAGTTTCTTATGGCAAACTCTTCCTTGACTAATTGTTTTCTCCATAATGTCAATGAGAGTTTTGTTAGTTGCCTCTATCTGTCCATTCCTTTGGGATAGTAAGGCGAGGCAAAGTGTTGGGTAATACCAAGAGAATGACACATTTTATTGATATGCACAATTTTGAAATGAGTCTCATTATCACAGAAGATGTGTCTAGGTACACCAAAGTGATACACAATGCTTTTTCTAATGAAGGCAACTACATGTGGATCTAGAACTCTTAGTAAGGACACAACTTCCACCCATTTGGTAAAATGTTGTATAATGACTAAAATGAACCTATGACCATTAGATGCATGGAGAAATATGGGACTAATTACATCAAATGTCGACTTGTATGCCCATTTGATTGACAATAAAGCATAAGAATTTTCCTAATTCGATACCAAAAACACACTTTAGGGGGTTTAACTTCCAGTTGTATTGATGCAAACAATCAAACACCTATGACAACAACTGTATGTGTAAAACTCTTTCTCTAAATTTTACTAAGATATCATCTATATATACTTCCACAAGCTTATAAATTTTATCATGAAAGATAGTTATCATGGCTTATTGGTATATAGTTTTAGTGTTCTTGAGTCCGAAGGACAACATAGCATATCTAGTCATCCTAGGAGTCTTGAATGTAGTCTTATACTCGTCTTTCATGTGCAACTTGATTTGGTTGTATCTAGAGTACACATTCATAAAAGAGAACATTTCATGGCCTATTGTACTATCAACAATTAAGTCTATATTTGATAGGAAAAAGTCATATTTAGGAGCGACCTTGTTTAGGTTTCCAAAGTCAATGAAAACTTTAACCTTTTTCTTTGAGTTTTTAATTGTTACAATGTAAGACAACCTATAGGAAGGGGCGATTATCTAGATAAACCTAGCTTTAAGCATCTCTTCGAGACTCTCCTTAACTTGGAGTCCAACCTTAGGGTAAATATTTTTAGGTTTTTTCCTAACTAATTTGATTGTAGGGTCTATGATAAGATGATGTTCAATAACTTTTGGGTTGAACACAGGCATATCTAAATATGTCTATGCAAACACATCCTTATTCTTCTGTAAAAACTCGGTGAATGCCTCTTTTGCAATTTCAGTTAGTAAAGCATCTATCTTGATGACCTTGGGGTCAAACTTTGACTTGGGTTGGAGGTTGACTTCGATAAAGTTTCCTTCTACTATGTTAGATGATTTCTCTTGATGTTCCAAGGCTTGGCCAAACTCAAGGAGGGAAGCGATTTCATCATTGTCCTCTCTAGACTACAAGGTGATCACCCTCTATGTTTTCTCCCAGCAACTGGAAATGATAAGGGGAGGTTGCAAGGTGATGTTCAAGTATATAATCAAAAGTACTAAGTATCAAAAGAAATTTTTGAAAGCTTGATTTGTATTTTTCGTGTATTCAATTTTTTTTTTCTAAGTTTTTCATTTTTAGACTTTTAAATTTTCTACTTTTTTTTTTATTTTAGAATGAATATATACAAATGAAGGCCTTCTCAAAGTAGGTAAAGTTTGGATATTCGAGACATCATTAGATGGGTGAGTCATTGATACCTTCTCCCAAGAGGATGAAATAATTAGAGTGGATGGGCTAGTCTTTTCGTGGTGAGACAGAGGAAAGGCATGGTCAAAATTAGGACTTCATGCCCCGATGAAATGAACTGCATTATATTCTTCTATAACTATGATAGTTTGGTCATGCTAGAGAATTTTAATACATCAATGGTAAGTGGATAGTATGGCTTTTAGGTCGTGAATTTAGGGACGACCTAAGAGGAGCTTGAAAGAGTAGTCTAACTCCATAACATAGAACTAAGATGATCAACAATAGAACCTATTTTGATTGTGAGGATAGCAATACCCTTGGGAGTAGAAATGTGGTTGTCATATCCTATGCTTTGAATATTTGTGGAAGCAAGCTTTTCTTTAGGTATCCCTATCTTGAGGGCAACCCGAGAGGGAAGGATGTTGAGGTCTCCACCTTTGTCTATAAGATACTTAGAAATGGGTCTATGTTAACCTTAAGTCCCATCTACAGGGCTTCATCATGTGTCAAAGTTAGAGGTATTTGTATGAGGATGGTGACACCAAAATAGGTAGAGACTTGGGGGAGTTGGTTTTAGGACTTTAACTTTTTTAAGAATGTCCTCTATCACCTGCTGGTGTATGGATGAGGATCTTATAAGCTCGAGGATGGACATGTGGACTTGTGTTCGAGCTAGATGGTTCTCAAGGTCGTAGTTGGACAATCATTCTTTCCTCTTGTCTTGGGTTAGAGCTCTTGAAACTCAGATCTTGATTGGATCTTGTTTGGCAAGTTTTGGAGGGTTCGTAAGACATTCAAGTTGGTAGATCCCATTACATATTGTGATTTCACCTGCATGGGATGAGTTTGGGATACAATCCGAGGAAACCAAAAGGGATTCTGGAGTATAATCCAAAGAATTTGAATGATCCAAGGAGAGTTGAAGGGGTGGACTGTTAGAGAGTATTCTGTCGAACTCAAAGAAGTTAGAGAAGATGAGGATGAGGGTAGAGGTGATATGGATGATCTTGGCTTGGATGACTGAGACTTCCTTCAAGTCGAGCCTTTACTATGAAACATTGTTACTTAGGTCCCTGTGTGGTGAGGGGAAAGGATTTTTGAACATGCCTTTATTCTTGTTTCCCTCATTGGGTTTGAGCTCATTTGACAATTTGAGTTTTCTTTGGTAAATGAGATCTTGGACCCAATATTTAAGAAATGTTTTGATGTTATATCCAGGGAGCTTATGGAATTAGTAAAATATCGGTTGGATATCGTCATTTTTGAATGAGATTAGGAGGAACAAATGAGAGTGCAATCAATTTCTATTCTAAAAAAATATCTAGGACTTTCCTGAGATGTTGTCTTAGGTGAGTGAACTTTCGTTTTGAGATCCAAGTGGGATTTCGGGATGTCCTCGTTTCTAATTTCCTTTTGTCTTGAGCTTTTGGTTCAAATTTGGAAGGAACTCTATGTTCAAATCTAGAAGTCTAGGAGGTTGAAGTGGATGGGACTTTTGGTTTTTGATGGAACCTAGCAACTTGGTTTCTAGCTTGATGTTGGTTAGTTATATGGATCCTAGGTTGATCTTTAGATTTGAGTATGATGAAATCATCATACACACCCTTCTTAAGGTTGGACTCAAATAAGGTAGCCTTCTTAATGAGTTTCTCAAAGGAAGAAATCTCATGTAAAGCTAACATAGCCCTGAGGTTGGAATGCAAGTTCTCAAGGATGAGCATGACACCACATGAGTAGTTACTTGAAGGTTTCTAGTATAGTTGTCCACCGAGTTATATATGTGTGTTTATCCTCACCCTTTCGTTGTTTTGTGTCCTTAATGATACTTAGGGTAGGTGTGACTGATTTCTTTTTTGCGAAACATTTGCATAAAAGATATGGTTAGGTATTCAAAAGTTCGATAATGGCTTAGGTTAGGTTTTGGCTGGCCATTCACCTAGAGGGTTCACCTTTTAGCCTATGAGAGAACCAATGTATCCAATTGACAATGTCCTTTTTCTTAATGGCTCTCTTAGTGAATAGTTAGAGGTGTGAATTAGGATCTCCATGACCGTCAAATTGGTAGAACTCTAGGATTCCATCATCGTAATTTGTCTCAAAATTTGTTGGCAAGAAGTCTTTGATATCATACATCCCTTTATTCTTATTCTCTTTTCGTAAGATTGCCTCGTACATCTTTCGAAACTCCATTTCTAAATCCTCTTTTGTTTACTTCAGCTCCTATTTGTAAGTTGTGATCTTCTCCTTGGATTTGCTTATCTTCTTCTTGTCCTCTTCTCAGTTTTCTCGTGATCGTATTCCCAAGAGCTTTCTTTGGAGGTAGAGCACTCCTCATTTTTTCTTTTATACTTTTTTGCTTTTTTTCCAATCGCATAACTTTGTTTGCTAGTTGGACCTCTCTTAATTGGTTACTTAAAGCTTCTAGTTCAACCTCATAGTCTTTAGGAGAAACCATAGGTATTTGGATCCTAGAGACACTATGCATGTACTTGGCAGGTTTCTTGTTTGATGATATAGCATCATCAATCAACTCGGGTTCTATTCTTTCAGGTTTTCAAGACTCCATAGAACTATGAGACAATGACTTCGCTTTACCCTTAGACCAGAAATTATAATGTTGGCCGAAAGACATTTTGGATTTGAGGAGAATTTGCACTAATCCAAGTCTAAGTGAGTGTGTATGAGAGTTATAAACAATCCAATATAGAAAGAAATAAACAAGCAAAGTATGTGCTCAAGTGTCTTTTTACGTGAGTCTGTGAAGCAATTAACAGTGCTCTAGACTACGTGCTCAATGTGTGGAAGTGCCAATTATGATATTCACCAAGTAAAAAGTAAATTCAAATTTAAACTAAACAAACAAGTCTTGGTAGACCCACAACATCCCATTGGGCATGCCAAAAGAGAATTGTACACAAATTTTTGTTCCCGTAGGACCTAGATCCGTGATACAATTCTCTTAATAAAAAGAAAAAGAAAAAAAGATAAGTAATTAAGAGGTAAAAGTTGAAAAGTAGAATACCTCCTAATGCTCTCTTTTTTCATATGTGATGTGGACCGTTTGAATTATTTTCACTGAAGTTCTTCTTATCTCAATGAGCAAGGATCAATGTCCTATGCTACCAAATTTGCTTCTTTGAGTAAATATAAATTCTTTGAAATACTTTGTATTTGGTGAGCTTCATGTGGAATGTGCAACAACAGGATCTCTTGAGTTTTTGAGGGAGGATATGGATAGAGAAATGAAATAGGTTTTTTGGATCCAACTTAACTGGATCCAATTCAAAATGGATCTCTAGTGGAAGAATTGGATTGGGGTTAAGTCCAAGAAAGATTTGTGTATTGGGTTTGGATTGGATTTAGTTGGATCCAAATCAAAGATAAGATTTTAAATCAAAACAGATCCAATTTAAAACATATCAGTTGAGAAGGAAGAGTGGGATTCAAATAGCCAAATTGGATTTTGGGTCTAGTTGTGATTGGTTTTTGAATAGATTAGATGGGATTGAGTTAGAAGGATCAAATTGAATTGGGTTGCGGTCTACGAATCGGGTCAGTTGGGATTGGTTTTTGAAAAGATTAGATGTGATCCAATCCAGATGGGTTGACTGAGAGACAATGAATTATGTGTGAGTCTCTCTCCATGGAGTAGGGAGAGAGAGACACTCTGTGCTGATCCTAGAGAGAGACGGGTGATTGGTTACCAACAAATGCTTGCTTGCACACACATGATTCTCACCCACATGCACAATGAACTATGTGAATTTGATAGCATCTTTGTTTACGCACATTACCGCAAAAATTGATTTATGGCAAACTCATAAATTGAGAAATCAATAAGACCCGAGGGGTTTTTCTCAAGATTGATGGATGTTTCACTATCTTTTGCAAGGACTCTCCAAGGGTTCAATGATGGATTTTACTAGGTCTTCTCTCTCCCTTTTATAGTTTTTCTTACACTATTCTTATTCTTTCTTCTTCGTGGGTGTCTTTGTAGGGAATCCTTCTTCATTTGTGTAAGAGACCAAAATATAGAGAAAAAGTTTTGCATGTCTTTCCTCTTGAGGTAATCGGTGGCTTCTTCTTTGTTCATAAGGATTGTAGGTGTAGGCTTTTGGCTCCATTGCTTCTTATAGGTGGTTGCTTCTATTTTCCAAGTCTGCAAGACTTGTGATTGCTTCTTTTTGATGGTTTGTAGGACATGTGAATGTTTCAGCTGATTTTTTAGAACAATGATTTTCAAATTTTGATTTTGGCCTTATATTTGGATCCGATCCCGGTCTATATCCATATTTTGTATTTGGACATGATTCAGTCTATGCTTCTATCTACTCCATTATGTACTTGAAATCATGTTCTTGAATTTGATCTAATCCATATCAACCTCTTCTTTAGGATTTGATCTTTGTGTGTTTACAACCATGATGTTTGGAGTGAATATATCAAGTATCACACTAATCATAAGGGTTTCCGATATGCATCACATTGAAAGCATTATGAAGTCTTGAGTGAAATTTTTGGAGTCGATTATTGTAGGAAAAGGAGCGGGCACTAAATATCATTCTAATGTCTACCCAAAAGTTTAATGTTAGTATACCGAGTGTGCTACTAGTGGACTTGGATGTAGATGATTGTTTAGGATAACCTTGTACTAAGTAGGAGGGTTCTCCTACTAGATCATAGTTGTAAAGACCCAAAATTTTCTTAAGAACGTATGATTGTAAGAACTAGTTTTGAAAAGCTGGTTTTGAGGCTTTAGAAGTCACATCTTTAGTCTTAATTTACAAAAAATTTAGCTCACATTAGAACCAAGTTGAATTTAACAAAGAAAAAAAAGGTTGGGTCCTATTGTGATTTGATCCAATACAACCACAAAATTCAAATTCAAATCCAGATGCAGATCCATTTTAAAAGAAGACCAATGAGTTGCAAACACTTATAAAACATATCTTGATCCACTTCATTAATACATTTAATTAATATGGATATTGATATTTCAAAGAGAAGCACAAGATCTAGCTTGAAGACTTGGCAACAACCATATGATATCAATGCAGGTCCCACCAGGAATTGCCCGACATATTGGGTTAATCAAGGTCTGGGTCCAACCCCTTTGAGGTACATTTGAGCCCAATCCAACCCCTTTGAGAAGTCCTACTCTAGTTGCACCCATTTTGTCCTAAAAGCCTTTTGAGTCGAACCTAAACTGGTTCATATTATAGGTATCCATAAGGTTTTTATTAAAAGAAAAAGTATATGTAGTGGATATACAATGTGAGTCGACTTTTACATATATGTACATATGAATTTCGTAACCACATAAATAAATATATATGTACATATATATATATATATATATATATATATATATATATATATATATATATATATATATATATATATGAGTGGGTTGTTTTTCATATGTATCATGTATTTAAAGCTTTATTATTGATGAAAATACACATGGATTGCTGAAAATCATGGGAAATATTATGGAAACTCCACTTGGGACAAGTCAACCTACCTATGCCACTCGGCCTTGACTGTTGCCTGTGTCACCTTGATGCCTACTTGACTCAACCTATTTGAGCCAAGAGTAAAGGCAGTGCTCGACCCACCTTGGTTGGCTAGGGTCCAATGGATGGTCCACAATATTAATATGGTACACTGGGGCTGAACTTGGTCCAGGAAAAGAAACTTGGGATGTCCCACGCTGGACTCACCAACATCGGCATTTGGTCCAAACAAGGAACCAAATGAAGACCCGCTAATTGCTACAAATTTGATAGATAAAGCTTCTCAAGATCATTTGGATTTCATAAAGCTTATTTGCCCTATAGTTTTGTGATCTTTTTCTGTTTGATTGCCTTTTTGTGCAATAAGAAAAAACTATAAATAGGCCTTCAACCCTCCTTGTAAATCATCTCTCATATCTCTCAAGTTTAAGGAAATCCCAAGTGCAAACTCAAATTGGTTGCTTTGATCCCTAATTTAATCCTTATCATCCGCATAAATCCATTAATTAAATTAGGGGTATCAATTATTCCTTTTGATTACTTCCTAATATCTCAAGCATCATATTAGTTTCTTCCATTAGATAGTCTTGGTTATTAGTTTGCATACATTATATTTATTTTAGTTAGTGTTTACGTCTTTCTTAAGCATATCACTTTCCTAACTTATCTCTCATATTTGCATGCATAAGTAGGCATCCAGCATATTAGTGTTTAATACATGTTCATTTTTGTAATTGAATACGTATTAGTATCGGTAGTAGATTTAGGATATGCTATTCTCAATATTCTTAGTACATGGTAATGTTACTTTTAATATCTTTAATAAATGTTATTTTTAGTTGACTTAATGCATATTAGTTAATCTTTTTGCATATTAATTACTGTTCCTACATATTAGTAAATCTTCTTACATGTTAATTAATCTTCTTGTATGTTAATTCATCCTATTGCATGATAGCTAGTCTAATTGCACATTAGCCTAGTTAATCATCACATATTAGCTTTATTGCATCCATTGTTCACTTCATATTAGTTTGATTCACTGTATATTACCTTGGTTCATTATGTATTAGTTTGATTCATTTCATATTAGTTTGAATTATTGCATGATAGTAATTCAATCCAAACATCTCCTTTGAACAAATCTGTCATATCGATTTTATTAGTTTCCTTGCATATCCATCCTATTAGTTTCCTTGCCTATTAGTCTCATTACATATTAGTTTCATCAGTCTCATTACATATTGATTTTATTAGTTTCCAAACCAAATAGCTTGCTTCCTCTTTATCCAAGAACCTAATCATATCAAGTCAAGGCTGCACCCTGAACCCAATAATGAGCCCTTAGGAATACCAACAATGATCATATGCCAACAGCAAATTGCAAGTAGGACATTTCTTGTGCTCAGATTTGCTTTCAAGTGTGAAGAAATTTTAAATCTAATTAGCCAAATAATGCATTTGAAGTGATCAGAAGTAAGTCCAAAACCATATTTTTGTTCGTCTTTCTTTTAAGTAGATTATACTTATAAATCACAGTTCCACATAACAAAAACTTTCCATACAACACTCTAGGAATATTATAAAAAACATAAAACATTGGTCATGTTTAGATTGTACTTGATAAGTTTGTAACTACAATTGGTATTTCCACATACACATGAGAAAATCTTATAAAAGATTGTGGGAAAATACTAGGACAGTACCATAACTTTGGGGAGATAACAAATGAGGAATACTTCACAAGATTGCAAATAATTGTATCAAAAGATATTGCTAGATGCTTTTGCAATATTCTAGAGAAAGATAGAGTTACATGATAGAATGAAAATCGGTTATGTTGGTTCATGAATTACGTTTGCATGCCTTAGATATTTATGGTTTATAATTTATTTCACTTCATACTATAGGTGATGATGTATTATTGTATTATAAATCATTACATGCATGTTGATATTCTTATATATACTTTTTTCATGTTATTGTTATATGCATATTAAATGTTATTGTTGAGGATGTGTTATTGCATGAAAAACATTGCAAATTATAGAATTATGTGTACTTTTATTTCACTTCATATTGAGATGTTTGAGGACTAAATGAAGTTACATGCAACTATTTTATATCCTTATATATACTTGTAATAGATTATAAGATAATTTTATTTTCATGTTTTAACGTGATAATTAAAAGAAAGCAAGAATGACTTTAAAGGAGATAGTTATGAGAGTGTGCATGTTGGTATTTTCATATTTATGTGAGCATGCACGTCATCAACCTCATTTACTCATGTATAATTCTATCCGCAAAGAGGTAGATTTCTTTTGAATATATTGTGAGACTAATCATTCTGTTGTTTGCTCTTTCATATGTAACTACAAACTGTAAAACTACTACTTGATAATGAAAGAGATATGGGTTTGCCACAAGATTTACGAGAAGTATCAGTAGAAGAAAAAGTTTGTGTAATGTTATAGACTTAAGATCAACAAGTATCTAATCACAATATACAATATACTTTTCATAGATTGGGTCAAACATTAAGTAAGCATTTTAAAAAAGATAAAGTGTGTGTTATATAGCACAAGAACAATGTATATTGAGATAGGAAGGAGATACCTTTAAAGATTGTTTTCCACAGTAAATCATATAATGCCTCTAATGATAATCCTATCCTATAAAAAAAGAGTTGTTCAACCATAGGCATTCCTCAATGTGAATACAGCTGAACATACACTTAGAGTCTTGAAGGCATGACTTCACCTATTAAAAATTCAAATTTCATATCCATATCATGTACAAGTGCATATTGTAATAGTTGCATGTACTTTACATAATCTTATTCTAGAACATGAGCTAAATGTTGTTTATTTAAAAGAAGAAGGTGAAAATAGTAATGGTAGAAGAATAATATACAAAAACCCCATAATGAAGCTACTCATGGTTGCGCAACATGACAGTAATAAACAACTAAGAGACTTATTAATAAACATGACGTGAGAAAACTAACTAAACAAAAAGTTTTTTGAAATATCAGTTATAAATTTCAATATTATCATTTTTCATTTTTTATTTATATTCCTGAACAAATTTTGATATTGTTGACAAGGACAATCCGGATCATGATGGGTTAAGTTCAAACAATATAATGGAGAGGTAATTTATTGTCTTGATGTACTTGAAGTTTAACTTGCATTTATGCTTTAATTATGTTACTTCTCTATGCATGCTACTTTCATTACTTTCATACTCTTAGATACTATTGTGATTTTTCCTTCTTTCTTACTAATTTTCTTGTTGAACGATTTGATGCAGGAAGTAGATCAATTAGAGATAAAGGCTTGTCATGACACATTGGTTGATAGTGTTTGAAAGGACTTTATTTTGGATTTCAAGTTCCAATTGGTTTTATTAGTGTCTTGATTTTGTTAGACTTGAACTTGTAGTTTCTTTTATCCTTGAAGTTATTATAGACTTAAAATATGTTATATAGCTCTTTTTATTAATTCTTTTAGACAATATTTATGTATTGCAGCTCCCTTGATGTGTCATGATTGCTTTTGGTCAAGGGGAGACTCTTGCGAAATTTCTCGTATATTTTTCATAAGTTTGATTCTATTTCATACAGTTGGGAATGCCTACCAGAAGTTATAGTTGTTGTTATACTTATCACTATAAGTGCCTAACCTTTATTTGTCAGAATTGCCTTCGGGCAAGAGTAGACTCTAGCACAATTTCTCTAGAATAATAGATTGCTATTAGTTGACAGCAATATATATATATATATATATATATATATATATATATATATATATATATATATATATATATATATATATATATATATATATATATATATATATATATATATATATATATATATATGTTTGTAACTTTGATTGAATTAGTTTGTATTGTATGTTAATAAGGTTTATCAAATGTGAAACTAGTTGTAGGAAGCTAGAACTCAAGATCCATCTACAAATCAAATCTGGAATCATGGTTCCATACCATGGTTTCCTATCCCATGTGGTCCTGAAACTATAGTTCCGGTACCGAACATATGGTATCGTGATTCAAACACACCCCTAAGGCCACGTATATAAGCCCAGTTTTGAGACGAAATCCTACCTAAACCAATAGGGTTTCTTCCCTCGTGATAAACCCTCCACTTTTGTTAGGTTTTTCCTTTTCTTTTTAATACTTCAAAGTGGATCTGAATATGGGTCTATTCCAGGCCCAAACCTAGGTATTACAAATAACTACTGATCATAACAGGCGGTTCCTAGTCATTTTTGGTTCCGGTTCGAAGTCCAGCCTTGTTTTATCGATTTTTCCAATGAAATCAGACCATATCCCAACCGGAGCAGTCATTGAACTGGACTAGAACCTGCCCAATGAGAAGCAAGTGAACTGGTTCGGTTCTAGTTCTAGGTTTCGGCTGAACCCTCCAGGTCTCTTCATTTCATATACTAGCAATAATAAAGGAATTTACACTTTTTGCAATAATACGATGAAAGGTTATGAGCAACGTTTAGCGATGATTCGATTGGATGCAGAAGTTTAGACACATTTCCGGTGGTTAACGCTTCTTGTATTCTGCCCCTGTTTTGTACGGGAAAACAGTTGGCATGTCAAAACCTCGAGCTTCATATTAAAGTCTTTGGCTGCATGCCGGAACCAAAGTGGAAGCTACCACAGCAAATACATATTGATTTGGTGCAAACCCTGGGTCTGTTTGATCCGAGTCTGACCAATTTGGTTCTGCGACTTCTTGATGTACCCAAAGGCGATATCATAGTGAAATCCAGTTACTAGTCTCTGTTTAACTTAAATTTGGTCTCTTATATCCTGGTTAAATCAAGCACCAAATCATCACTTGATGTTCAATGAAGGAGATTATCATTCAGCACGAAGAGCCAACCACAACCTCTCCCGACTGGGGGTACTTGGAACTCAAAAGGGCGTTCATTTTAGTAGAAGGTCACGAGTTCGATGAACCGCGTGAAAATGGTAGAGTCTGCCTTGGCCCAGCTTGCCAATGAGGGCAATCTCTTGTGGAAGAGTCAACAAGAAACTCTTCGTCGATGGGCGAGGAAAATCATTCATTCCGGGGGCGATAAATCAAACAGTCGTGCGGTTTCTTGGTCCGGCCTCTTAATTAACTGGAAGTATTCACTAAGAAATAAAATAAATAAACCAATGATTTTGCGTTTAGCCTTCTGTTTGGATTTCTCTTAATCATTATTTTATATAACCACCCACTTGGTTTAAGCCCACCGCCGTTGATTGCTGGCAGCAGTTTCCGCTCGTTTTTGTTTTCAATATAATTGAAAAGCGATTAGAGTGCGAACAAAAGTGGAGGGGCGTGACGCGGTTGGTTATCATGCACTATTAATGTGGTTGCATGATGACGTGCGGTGGATACAAATGAGCCGCTTTAGGACTGAGTTGGATGTTTTTGGTTTAGTTTGGTTCTATTCAGTTTCAGTTTGGTCTCGGACAAAATATGAACAAATTTTAGTTAACTTATTTTCGTAATACTGGAACTGATTAAAAAATATTGGAAAAGTTGAAACCTATTTTCGTAACTTATGAAAAGCATAACCATTTATGTAAATTCAAATATCTTGAACCAGCAATCCATTGGCAGGTTATTATTTCATCACGAAGATGTTAGAAAATCGGTTGAATCTACAGTCTTAAGCTAGTTCATATTACGTTTAGCTGTAATTTCTTAAAAAAATAAGTGGCTTTTAGAAAAGATATTGTTGGCCTCTGCCATAAATGGACTGACTTGAAATTTGCATTAAACGCCTTGAAAATTCTCATTAGATAACGGTCGGATCACTTCATACGTACGTACTTTTTGATGAATTTCTCAGTACTCAAGTTATTCCAATTTTTCGGTTTGGTAGGACACAGTGATTCATATAAATAATAAAACAAACGGGTTCTCGGTTATTTCCATGCACACCCGCGGGCTTCAATTGCACACAAAATTTAGGAAATAACAAAAATTAATGTTTACGTGGTTTAAATTGCCGGATATTTTCTCAGCCACGGAATGAACCTCCTCACCTTCTCAGCAAAAGAATAGCTTAGAGTGGCTAACTGCACAACTAGCAGTAAAACCGTGTGGCCTATTCGCCTTTCTTCATATGATACCCTCCACACTGAACCGGCTCTTTTCTTCCCCTTGTTTTGGATCAACTTGGTGAGACAGCTTGTTTTCTGATGCCAGTTTTTATATGTTTTCCTTTTTCTTCTCACTCAGGAAAACGACAAAAGATTTCTGATCAACAATCAATTTAAATATATTAGTAGACGGCACGTTACTTATTCAATATAGAAAACAATGAATGTGCTTCTCTTTTTTGAGTAAGAAATGGATGAATGTGTTAGTAGCGGAGATGATATTGAAAAATCAATGAAATTATTAAATAAGACCCTGCAGTGTGTTATAAAGTGATCATTCGTCACCCATGACACACTCTCAATGATGTTGGAGTACCGAACTGGAATCGTAAAATTTTTTTACAAGAAAGCCATGGCCCGGGAACTAGAATCCTAAAGAGAGAGAGATAGGTATACAGACAATCGGCCAACAAAGAAGCGGCTATAACTCGGGCAGCTCCTCCCACAAATGAAGACCAAGCGGAAGTTGCAGGCTGAATTTCGCGAGCCGATCGGCAACGCCATTTCCTGTTTTGTGTTTATAGGTTGACGAAACACATAAGCCAAATGAGGATGGACCCCAAGCAGAATGACGCGGAGAACTCTAATACCGGACCAATTCCGGCAACACGTGGAAGTGCCAGCGGTTTTTGTCTTTGCGGCAAATGCACGCTTGCACTAAACGATTTTTGTCTTTCTTCACTGACACCAAGAGGGCTTATTTTCACTACGATCCGATTGGTGCAGCCCACCGAGGAGAGTCGAAGCAATGGCCACGGGGAGCAGCTCAGCTACCTTGTCCCTTGGGTAGTCTCTCTACCCACGATGATGATGGATAGGTGGTCGGACGATCGGTAAGGTTTACAGGTCATAGAAACTTTCTATGTATGAACCATGCTATGCCTTGAAAACAAAAATTATTGAAACAATATATTTAGAAAACAAGATTTTACTACTATCATAATAAAGGACGTCACCATGAATTGAATTGTGCAAAGAGAAAAATGGATCCCTTTGTTGTAAAGGGACCACTAATTTTGGAGTCATACGTCAGATGTCTTGTAAAGGTTCACCAAGTCTAGAGTCGACGGCGAAAAACATTATGAGTTGGTCCTCCTTTAGCACAAAAGTGTATCGACAACCAAGTTTTTCATGCCTCGTCATACTTGATCTTGAAATTATCACTAAGAAACTTAGAGATCTACCTCTCTTGCTGTTGGATAGTGTTTCAAACTATTTTGTTTGGTGTGCAAGGTGAATTGCCTTCCAAGTAGGTATGCTCTCTACTTGTTAAGAGCTAGGACAATGACAAGCAACTCTTTTTCATAGGTTGAGTAGCACTTTTTAGGGGTCAATATAACCCTAATGATGTATGTTATTGGATGCTTCTCTTGCATAAGAACATCTCCTGCTCTAATATAGAAAGAATGAGTCCAATTGACATCACCAACTTGAGCTTCTGGAAAGCTTCTTAAGCTTTAAGAGACCAAAAAAAGAAATCTTTCTGCAATAGATATGTCATAGGTTTCATAGGGTTTTGTTTTGTATTTTCAGGTGACAACAGTTTGTTTTGAAGGCCCTTTTTATCCATCATGTCATTTTCTTTTTCTAAATGACAAGCTGGAGTTGTGCAGACCCTTGTCAAATTAGAAGCACATGAGTTTTCAAACCCATGATCATCAATTAAAAAGATCTTTTAAGTCACACGCAGAGCAGTAGCTCCACTTAGACATGGCCGGTTCGAACTGGAACCGAAACGCTCATAGAATCAGAAATAGAACAAGTAGAATAGGTTCCATAACCATAACCGAAACCAAGGACATCCAGTTCGGTTATGGTTGATGATTTTCAAAAACCGACCCGAAACTATAATCAAGTTCCAAACTGCCGCTGTGTTTTAAATATTGTTTTCAAAATACTTTATCACAAACAGATCGTTAGTTCGACACCCAGAGAGTGCTTTGCCCATATATTTAAAAAAATTTGAAAATCATCCCAAAACCAGAACTGAAACTAGCTTCAGAGCAGTTTGATTTGGGTTCTAAGTTCAAAGCAAACGGAACCATACATGTCTACCTCAACAGCACGGTGCTCACACGCTCTTGGGGCTTTGGCCTCCCATTGTAACCAGAAACGAAAACGAAGGATCTTTTGAGTTGATCCCAAAGACATGAGAGTTATAGCTCCTTGAGCAAATATTTGGACAGCAAGCTGACTATTTTTTATCTAAAATCGTCCTGATGAAATTTACCTTCACGAGGTCATCACAAAAGACACATTTTATAAAAGTAGTGTGGCCGCTTTGAACCGAGTGTTTCGCAATTAAATATAAGATGCTGACGCCATTTGCCATTTTTCAAAAAAGAATGGTGTATTTCAAAAAGAACCAATAAAAGATTTCGAAATAGTAAGCTTAACAAATGAACGAGTTATTTGCGAGGTCTATAAATTGAAAGAGAAACGACGTTGCCGCCATAGAATACTCCGAGTCGGCTCCCTCACTCATTGTCTTTGAGATTCTTCGTGACGTTGCATTTGCATGGCGGAATTGAGGATCAATTGCTCTCGTCTTCCCTCTATGCCATCTGCGTGCTTTCCTTCCTCTTCTCTCCTCAACGGACGCTCTTCCTCCGGGCCCTCCTTTCCTCTCGATTCGCCTCCACCATCCTCTGTCCCTCTTTCTTGTGCAAGAGATCGTCCAACTCTCGCCGGTGCCTCCATCGCCCTCCAGCACGATCGACACTCCCCAAATCCTCCCTTACAATTTGATAGCCATGGTATTCGTTCGTCTTTCTCCTTCTTCATTGTCCTTTTTGCAGTTGATGCCGATTTGGCTAGTCTTCGTTATCGATTCAGTTAATTTTTGAACTTTTTCATCAGCATCGTGAGCGTCGTCACATAGACTACTCGTCAAGATTGTATTTTCTGTTTTTGCGTCGTTGCGTGAGTCATTTCGTTTTCGTTTTCTATTTTTCATCATCGTCATTGCTAAAGGTGTCATCATGTGGTGTTTCCTTTTTAGTTCGTCATTATGAACATTGTTTGAGTTGTTCCTTGTGTCGGTTTGTTTCCGTTCTTTGGAACTTATTTATGGCTTTTTCGTTCGTGGCAGAGGTGTTAAACATTTGGCTGAGCGCGAACGCCGTGTGCTTTGACGTGGATAGCACGGTCTGCGTCGATGAAGGGATCGATGAACTGGCGGAGTTTTGTGGTGCCGGAGAAGCCGTTGCTGAGTTGACGAAGAGGTGGGATCTGATCATGGATCGAAAATTCAAGTTCTTCATTTTTCTCTTCTTTGTTCCCGTTAATTTTCTTCCTTTTTCTGTAGAGCAGGGCAATGGGCGGATCCATGCCTCTTCAGGAAGCTCTGGCTGCGAGGCTTAACCTGTTCAAACCTTCCTTGGCTCAGCTGAATGATTACCTCAGCAAGAGGCCGCCCAGGTGAGGAAATTCTATCCGATATAATGGGGGTCTTAAATGGTTAATTTTCTAGTTGAATATTCCAAATCTCTTTCTTTAACCGTCTTTTTACGTCATTTACTCGAAATTACCATAGTTGTATCATATCGTTCACTTCTATTTATATGTTGAAAGTTCTAAACGTCAAGTACTTCATAGATTTAACATGATCAAAGTTCGTTCTATATGTTCGTAATATATTGGAAAGTGGAAGAAATGTCGTTTGTAAGTTGGTTTGAATTTTCTTCCACGAGCATCTTTCACCATCTTGAGCTTGGTCCTTGACTTTTATAATTAGGGTATAAATTGGGCTTGCAATTAAGCAAAATATTTAAGAAAACTTTCTATTTTTTTTATTTTATTTGATATTTCCGAGTTCCGTGCAAAGTTTTAAACGTCTTTTGCAAGTTTTAATAGTTGTCGTTTTGATATTACAGTGCGACATGATACTAACCAATTGGCATTTATGACAAGGGTAAATGTGCCCTGCTTACAGGATGAAAAAGACAATAAGATGTTCATTTCTTGCAAGTTTTTAACCATGACGTTGGTCATAAGATCATGAACAGAGGATAGTTCAATGCTTAATGGACTTTAACTCTCCCAGAGTTGGTAATCTCGATTCTGGACAGGAGGGCCATGTAATATGCTTGATATTGATGATTGGTCTTAGGATCTTATCGATGTCAGTGTGCATGTATGCAATAGTTTCATACAGCGAAAAATTGTTTCATCCTTGAATCAAGAAAGCAGGCAGGTTTGACCAAGGACATTGTATTTCTTCTTAGAAAAATTTTGTGAGAAATGTCTCTAAAATATATTCATATATCATCTGCTACTCAGATGAGATGATCAAGTTAGTTGATGGAGTTTCGTGTTGAGAAAAGAAAAAAACTTCATGGAACCTAAATTAAACTTGTACCCCTGGTGCTTCGCCCATCTGATTCTAAATTAAAGTTGTTCGGTTAAGTTGATGAAGTTTCATGGTAAAGTGGGTCATCAAAATGTTACAGTAAACCATTATGGAGTTCATTCTTCTGATGATTTTTGGAACCTCATGTTTCTATTATCCATTTTCCTGCGATTAGATATTTGACATCTTCAAGTTTATAAACTTTGTTTGCGATACTGGTTGTTGATCCTGAATGTCAAAATTGTTAATGATGTTCTGAATTCAACGCAATGATTTCTAAACCAGGATCTCCCCCGGCATAACTGACTTGGTGAAAACGCTGAAGGCTATGAATATCGATGTATACCTTGTCTCTGGTGGTTTTCGACAAATGATCAAAGTATGGTTCTCACCTGATGCATTTCTTGCCTTACGATTACTTCACTCTACAAGGATCCCCTTCTGTTTGTTTTGTTGTATTTATGTTTCATGAGTGTGTATATACCATCTTATGTAGAGGGGTTTCATCTTTGGTTCCTACCATCATCTATAACTTCACCTTCCTAAGGAAATTTGAGAAAAAAGAGAGGGACACTAACTCCCACAACTACTTTGGTTTAAAAAATTTAGTAAATGCAGATTTATTAGTTCACAAGGCCTCTGTAAATAATCCATAGATTTGAAGGAAAACGAGGACATTTTGGGTACTAACAAGGAGCCTTTTCATGCAGCCTGTCGCGTATGTTCTTGGCATTCCACAGGAGAACATATATGGGAATCAGCTGTTATTTGGAAGCTCTGGTGAGTACATGGGATTTGATACAGAAGAGCCAACGTCTAAAACAGGAGGCAAGGCTGTTGCCGTTGAGACTATAAAGAAGGTAGCAATCTGTTCACTAGTTCTTCTGGAGTTTAAAACTGGAAAAGGGTCTTGTTAGTCGTATGATGATCTGAGCCATCTTATTGTCATATGGCTCGTATGACAAAAAAAACCATCCGTTCTAATTTTCCTCCAGTTTCGCTTGTGTTTTGACAATTTCATAAATGTTGGATATGTAGAAGCATGGTTACAAAGTAATGGTCATGGTTGGTGATGGGGCAACAGACCTGGAGGTAAATTTTATCGTATGCAAACTTTGGTGAGATTAATAAAATCATGGTGAAACGCTTGGTCTTCTCACTTTTTCCGAATATTTATCTGTTCAGGCCCGTGGAGAAGGTGCTGCTGACCTATTTATCTGCTATGGAGGAGCTCAACTACGTCAAAGTGTGGCTGCTAAAGCTGATTGGCTGGTTTTGAATTTCCAGGAATTGGTAGAGCCTTTTGGCATTCAGAACTAAGTGTTGCAGTGGAGCAATGGTGTAGGGTTCTAGTTGTATTTCTGTATTATTTAGTTTTCGTTGAATAACAATTGGTGTCCGCTTTTATGAAGCCGTGATGCACTGTATCGCGGCCTCATGGTTACCCAGTATTGCATGAGATGCCATAGCGGGTGCTTTTGAGGCCTATTCTTGAATACGTACTTTCACTGAATTGGGTCAGGATCATTTTAATACATGCTTTCACTGAATTCAGCTTTTTAAGAAGCTCGGGACTCGACTGATCTCACCGTGAAAAAATAAATATAACCAAATAAAATGAGAGAAATGGGAAGAGAAAGATAAAATTGAAATGTGCTTCGTCCACAGACCTACATTAGAAAAGTGTTATATGTGTTTTTTTTTTTAATCGAAGCCCTTAAATAAATAGGGAAGAAGATTTATCTTAATGTTGTGAATGCAGGAAATTAGTGTTCACCATTGGGTAAGGAAAGCTTAGAAAGAAAACTTCGCAGCAATGTGTTGGGACTCTCTCATTTGCCTCCCATGGTATAAGATTGGTATAATTTGCACGATGTATGTATGATAAACATGACGCCGGAATGCAACCAAGGTGTTCAGCTCACACGGAATCCTTTGATTTGCAATGGAATCTAAGATACTTTCGGTGCAGAAGGTTATAGCGATAGAAGAGGAAACATTGAAAATAACTTCTTCCACCAGGGAAGACCATGGCGAGCAGTTTGACTCACCAAAAACAGGATGAAATTTACACCATTTGACAATGCGGGCATGCATGGAAATGAATACGCATGACTAGACTGTCCGCACACCTTTCATTGTGCCTATAGAACAGACGAGTGGGCACTCAGACCCTGCCCGTCATTTGCCTTGTGAGGCTCCTGCTACTCCTGCGCCAAAGCAACGCCAAACCCGCCCGTCCCTCTCCACAATCACCCCCTTGGAGACTGCAAATGGCAAGATAGTGTTGATGCGGCTTGAAGTCGTGTTGACACAACCCTTTGTGTTATTGGAAACCTAGATGCTAGGGAAGTTTCCTTTTGCCTTTATCTTTTACCTTTATTTTGTGAGGGAGGATATAAAAGAATTCTTGCATCGGACTTAGGGTTCTGAGTTCATGTGAGACTGAGCATTCATTGGTCATTGACTGTATGCCACTTCTTTCATCTTTATCTTGATCTTACCCGTGGAGTGGGTACATCTTGACGAACCACCAAAGTCCTTGTATCCTATGTCACACGGGTGCGACTGCAGGATATGACAAATTTCAAAAATTTTGAGTGCGGCGACATGACTAGGGTATATTATATATAATATTCAAGCTACAACAAGTGTGACATCAATTAATATAAGTATATGACAATAGCAAGTACACAACTTTATATTAAAGCAAAACACATAAATGGTAAACAACTACTAATTTCATCATAATCACAAATCAATCTTCACTATCCAGACCCATTTATCTAAAAAGACCCGAACTTCAAAATCGATACCAGATTTTGAGGCGTGGAATATCCACACAAAAGGAAGTGAAGAAGGTCCGCATTGAGATATTTTTCTATGTTCATTTGCAGAGTTTTATGGGAGATGATGGAAGACAAGCTGAAGGAGCATTTTGGAAACTGTGGTGAGGTAACTCAGGTCGTCATCATAGGAGATAAGGTCATGAGTCGACTAAGAGTCTTCGGTTTCATCGTCTTCACGGATTACTCCCTCTTTGATCGGGTTCTGCGGGATAAATACACCATAGACGGTAGAACCGTGAGTTACAAAAAAAAATGCATTTTTTCTTTTTTTGCCATGCCGCACCGACACGGTGTCGGTGTCGCACCCGTGTCGAGGTCGACACTGCACCCCTTAGAAGTGTCTGTGTGACTTAGCTTTTATCTATTTTTCATTCTTCTATTCTATGTTTCCTGTAAAGCGATCATGATTTGGTGTATGCTTCTCGATCGAATCGTGTGTTTTGTGAACAATTTGGTGTCCAAGCACGCACAATCTAGGGTTTACAAATGGCAACTTCTATGTTGGTACCTATGCTTCAATGGAGTATGTGGTAAAGTTGGATGGTAGAATGAGTTTAACCTATGGGAGATCAACATGAAATCGCCCCTGATCTTGAAAGGCTTATGGAAGGGAATTAAGGAGAAGATTTTTAAAAGTACTTTAGATGTAAGATTTTGAGAACGAGCCCTCTAGTGTGATTTACATAAGCATCACAAACAAAGTTCTACATGACATCGTCGGGGAAATTCAATGGCCATGTATGAAAGAAGTTAGAACATGTATTCTGTAAAGTCGTTGAGTGAAGGCGCGCACCCATTAAGAATCTTACAAATTTAATTCGATCATTAAGGATAAGTCAAAGGAGTCGAACAAAAGCTTTTTTAAAAAACAAAGACAACCAAATGGCAAGAGTTGGTGAGTAGGAGAACATGCATGAGTGATTGTGGTGCTACTTTTCATATACTGTTTGTAATATATGAACAGATGGGTGCAACAATGTACCTAGGCAATCGGTGGAGGGGAAATGTAGTATCAGTTGTCAAAATGATAGTGTTGGTATGTACGGAAGCTGAAGAGGAACCTGATTTTTCTTTTAACACTTCATTATAATGTTCCAAGATATTATAGAGAAAATAGGGTTCCCAAAGTCAGGAAAAAGGCTTCATGGTACTCACGATGCAAGGTTGGAGTTGGGATTATGTGGTCTTCAGGGAAGCAGTTTTGGGGAAAGCTGTAATTGCATCTAGGACCAGCAATCAAAATCAGTTTTAGCATCTACGGCTTGGTTATATGAGTGACACAGGATTGTCTATTCTGTGCAAGCAAAATTTGTTCGATGGATATGAAAACGTAGCTACGGACTTTTGCAAACATTGTATTTTGACATAGCAACAAGGATGAAGTTCAATAAGAAGGCGAGATAAGGCCAGAGATAGATTGGATTACATTAATTTAGATCTATGTAGAGTGAACAAAGTTTCTTCTAAGTGTGATTGTAGGTACTTTATGGCTGTTTGATGATCATTATCAAATAGTTTTTGTGTATTTTTTTGAAATACAAAGATGAAGCACTATCAACCTTTATCAAATGAAAGATAATGATTGAGAAATAGTTTGGAAAAAAGAAGTGTCTTCGAATTTATAATGGGTTTGAATTTTGCAACTCATGATTTCTACAGTAGGGATGGCATTGTACAATAACAATTTGTGCAAAAACATTACAACAAAATGGTGTTGCACAAAGGATGAATATAAGGATGAATATGACAATTTGTGGCAAGGCATCAAGCATGCTCTCACATGCAAGTCTGAACAAGGATCTTTGGGTTAAAGCAATTAACATGGTGTGTTACTTGGTGAACAGATTTCCATCAACGGCCATTGATCTCCAAACTCATTCTGAGGTATTGTCTAGTTAACCTATTCAAGACTATAATTTGAGAGTATTTGGTTCTCCTAGCTCATGTGAGGGATGGTAAACTTGAGGTAAGGACAAAGAAGTGCATTCTTTTTAACGTATGCATCTAGAGTTAATATAAAATCTTCAGGTTTATTTATTAGTAGTATATGGCATTCAAATGAGTCCGGTACACTAGATAATTAGAGAGAAAGCCGTAGCGAAGCCAGCTCATGGTGCCAAATAACAAACAAAGTTGGAGCTTCAGACTACAATAGTTTAGCATAGAGGAAGTGCAAGATTCAGCTAAAGAGAATGATGATGACGCACCTAAAGAACAATATCATATAGCATTGCAAGAGACATGGGAAATGGGAGATTAGGCCACCTTAGAGATGTGCAAATCTAGTTGCATATTCCCCAGCAGTTTCCGAATCTATTGGCAATCAAGAAACCATCAATTATAAAGACTCTGTAGTTCGGATGCATATTAATGGCTCAGTGCCATTAGTGATAAGATTGATTCTCTTCACAAGAACCAAACTTAGAAGATCGTTCCTTTTCCAAAGAGATAAAAGGTAGTTAGATGTAATTAGGATTTTTGGAAGAATGAAGGCCCTTGGGGTGGAAACACCTTGGGTTAAGGTTCTGTTAGTGCTTAAAGATTTTACTTTGAGAGTAGAAGTCAACTGTTTTCTCTCTGATTGTGTCTTTGGATTGGGCAACTTGTGGCTTCATAGGTCTATGAGAGTCTTGATTGATATGTTTTCTCTTCACAATTTAGAGGTGGAGCAACTAGATGCGAGGCATGCTTTCTTACATGATGGAGCTGAAGGAGTAGATTACATGAATCAACTTGAGGGATTTGTCATTCCAAGTATTGAAAATCATGTTTACCTTTTAAAAAGTCTTTATATAGTCTAAGGTAATAGCCTATGCAGTTGTATAAAATATTTGATGCATTATATTCATAATAGCTTTACACTTAGGCATATGCTAGTTGTTTGTATCACAAGAAGCTCCCCATACGCGGACAATATGTGGACAATATGCTTATTGCTAGTTATTTGGTACATTGACAAAGTAGTTGGGTGGAGAGTTTGGGATGAAGGATCTAATCGTAGCCAAGAAGATATTAAAAAAGGAGATTACATAAAGTACTGAAAAACTTTTCTTGTCTCAATGTTTCACATTTGGGTGCAGTACGTAGCATTATGTGCATGTTGTTGTGCACTCATCTTAACATTTCTGTTGCAGTTAGTCTTGTGAGTAGATACATGGCATGCCATGCTAAGCAACACCAACAGACAGTAAAATGGGTTTTAAGCTAATCAAGGGTACTAAAATGCTGGTCAGACTTTTGATGAGACCAAGATTAGTGAGTCAATGATTGGTTATGTTTATTCACACTATAAAGATCACTTGGATAAGAGATCTCTAAGTTTTTAACTATTTATACTTAAGAGGTAGTGCTACCACTTAGAAGGTGAAACTACAAGCTATTATTATATTGTCTACTACAAAGTCTGAGTATATGGAACTTATTGGTTATATGGTTTGGTGAATGATCTTGGGTTGATTCAAAAGAAGCCATCGGCCTTTTATGATGACCAAATTGCAATACATCTCATGATGAACCAGTTGTACCATGAGACCACTAAGCACATTGACGTTAGAGATCACTTCATTCAGGACATTGGATCATAGGGTATTGTGGTGGTGCAGAAGGCATTGCTTATATTGTACCATGAGAGCACTAAGTGTCAAGGATTTGATATGGAAAGGAGTAATATTTGTTATCTATATCAAATTTGAATGAATCTTGCAGATCCTTTAATGAAAGGACTAGCAAGGGATTTTGTGTGGAAAGCATCAATAGGACGAGTCAAGCCTATATCATAAACGACCACTAATGGTGGAACTTGACTCATACTGAAAACATCAAATCTTGAGTTCAAAGTACATCAATAGAGTGGTTGGGTAACTACTTACTAAGTTATATACATCCCAAGCTGTTAAAAGCACTTTGTCCCATAAGTAAATACAAGAGGAAGGCTTGAGCTTTGCTCTTACTGTGACTCCACAAGTATATAATATACATTTGTCGTTGCTTATTATTGAGGACACTTCTAATAAAGTCTACCTATATTAAGTGTGAAGTGTGGGGCCACTTCTTAGAGTTAATGACCTGCACTCTTAAAGCTCCCATGAAAAAAGACACAAGACATAAGGCTACATGTTAAATGTGTCACATTAAATATGTATAATAAATGGTATCGATATCTTACGTGCATAAGGCAAATGTATACTAGTTCATATGGATTGAATGGTTCAAAGCTACTCTATCATTCTTTTTGGATTAGTGATAAACATGACTTGGTAAGTAAAGGTTCAAATTATAAGATACTTTTACCTAATATGCAATATTTTCAGAATGGTAGAGATTATTTCAAACTTATTTTCTTTTGAAAAGTGGTGAGGAAATGTGAATGAATTTGTCAAAATCAATTTCAAAGAGAAATGGTGATAAAGAAAGAAGGATTCCCCTTTGCATTGTCACAACGGTTAACCTTTGCCATATGGAATCAGATAGCAATCAATTCATAAAATAGAAAGGTCTTAAAAGGAAACCAATTGAATGGGTTGTCTACACAAACAAACAAAGAAATTTTATGGTAAAAGGAAACGATGTTGATTGATATGTTGATATATATTTCCTACTAAACTTTGTTGAATGGTCACTGCCTATTCAAAAGATGTTCAAAGTGAATGTATAAAGAGGTCATTGGAGGCATAGTGAAGGGCAAGGGAAGCAAACCATTCTCTTTATCTCTTATTATCTCTCACCAAGTCCTTTACTTGATTCACCAGTTGCTTTGAAAACATTTTAAAACATTTTAAATTGTGATTGTTGTGTGTTCTCTTTAGTGCATACAAGAGAAACTTCTCTCATTTTGAAAGCATCATCGATTGTTTGGGGTCAACTGTGTGTGTAAAACAAGTCGGCTAAGTCTTTAACGTATCTCGAAGGAATTTCACTGAAATCCACTTGCATTGTTGATTCTGACTGTGGCCAAATAAGCCTTAAGGAAAGTGCATTGACATGCTCCTAGAGCTCTCGAGCACAACTCACATAATTTGTTTCCTGTGCGTAGTGTCATCTTGCAGATCATTGCTTCAATCACCTTCTCAACAACGTTTTTCTTGTAGACAAGTTTGACGAGATTCCTATCTTAGTGCTCAGATTGCAAACTTACTCTCCTATGCAAAACGGTCTTGTTGTTGTTGTTGTTGTATTAGTTGAACAATCTCCATCAGGTATTCTGATGAACTCAGCTTGTCCCTAAATAGATAGATCACCATTGTTATTGGCTCATCTCACACACAAAAATTGCTTCCTTGCAATAACAACCACCACACAGTTTTTACATAGGAAAGTCATTTTCTATCATTTTTTGAGTTTCATTTAGAAAAACTCATTGTTTTCGTCATGAACAAGGTATGATTGGGTGGTTGTAAGAGACACTGGTTAGGTTGGTGGATACCGCTTATTTTTGCAAAAAACATTTTCTTGCTAAGACTTGTAGCAACAATACTGAAGGAATTCTAAGTTACCGTTTATACACACGGGTATCTCTCAAACCTTACGAAATCAATAGAAACTGCAAATGGGTATCTCGCAGATATCAATATGCCATGATTCCAAGGCTTAACATATGCACCCATAATAGCAGATTTCCTGCATTGTCCTCAAAAGACTGAGAACTAGAAACCATTAATGAATATGAGATTTTGGAGATGACGGTAACTTATATAAAGTCCTCGAATAGAGGGGGAAGTTGCTTCCACTAGTAAGCAGGTATATCTTCTTTATGTATAGGAGACAAACTGAGAGAGAGAGAGAGAGACGCATGATCAAGGTGAGGGGGACGTAGGGTGGAGTAGAGAAAAGTAGAAGAGAAGACCAAGAAAGAGGGAAGGTGAGAAACCCCTCTTGTGCTTGATCAATTTGTGGGGCGGTGGAGTGTCCTAAGATTCCTTTATATTTCTTGGAAAAATAGTTAAAACCTAGAGTGAGCAACATTTAGTTCTCTTTTGGAATGAGAATTGCGGTTTTCTAGAATAGCTTTTTGAGCGTTTCTGTCAAAACGGAGCTGACCCCTAAATTCCAATTCAACTTCTGTTGCCGTCGGGAACGCGATAACTTCATAATTTCACAAAGCAAACATGGCAAGATAAGTTTAAAAGAAAACCATGCATCTTTGACCAAATAGAGAAAAGATCAAGTCATAGATTATTTCAGGAAAAGAAAAATACAAAAATAGTTTCCACCAAAAGGGCTGGTTGGCATAAAGCTTTGAGCACCGATGTTGCAATGGTACAACTGTACAGGGTACGGATACGGGTGCAAGAGTATGATGTTCTTAAAAAATATAAGGTAAGGGTACACTATTTATATAAAAATATATATATATATACATATGTATATAGTTAAAATTACACAAAATTGACTACAACAATATAAAGCTTATAATTAATACATGTAAATTTTCACAGAACACATAACTCTAACAAGAAACATAACATCTCAAACACAAAAATTACATGACATAATTGTCCCAATTTCATAAAAAATATAGTTTCAACATCAAAATATAACACTCTTTGATTTCAAAATCAAGTTGATCCCTATGGATATTGGTTTGACTTGACCCATTCATAACAAACTTTTGAAATACTCATAGTTTAGTGAAATATATATATAGAACCAAATGGATCCGAAATACAAAATCTTTTAAAACCTATATCCAAGTACCAGTATGTGTACCGGTACGGGCCAAGTACCCATCATGGGTACTCACCATAAATGAAGTACCCGTGCATCATAGTTGAGCACCTTATTAGACTTTACTATCGTTAGAAAAGCAGCAACTCCTTCGAAGCATGCGATTATGATGCATCAGACTCATTAGAGAGATGCGACAATTGGTTCAGATTAAACAAAGAGACACAAGAGACGTACTTTTTCTGTCACTCCTTTGATGCTCAGGTTCTATCATCCACTAATGTTGCTCCCTCCATTGTCTAAACGCTTTTAATTTATGAACGAGTTTGCCAAAGGTTAAAAATAGACTTCAGCTATTGCAGTCTCGCTTTTTCCTCCTTTATCGAGTATGATTCAGCAAAGCACCAGACTGTCAATATAAGCTCAAGTGGGGAAACCACTATCCCTGGACATGCGAACCAGTAGTTGTGACCAACGTTATACGTCCAGTATCAAGAAGAATCATTTTTCATTTTTGTTTAAACATTTTGCCACCCAGGAAGAAAAAACCGGGGGCTTGTACTGATCAAAGTAGGTCAAACCCATTTCATTTTTAAATTTAATTCTTTGTGTTTTTCTCATGCAATCAACTTCAAAAGTTAGTATTTTTCTTTAAAATCTAACTTGCATGGTTTCGAGCTCAAATCGTTTTTCCTTTTTGGTGTTTTAGAAAATTGCATAAAAATTATACAGATTCCATGAAAATTTCAGGCATGTCATGACAAACAATCTTTTTTGTTATTTTATCACAAAGTTGTTATGGTTCAAAGAAGATGATTAAATTTAAAATAGTTAACGAAATATTAAGTAGCAAACTTTTGAGAAAGGTGCAAGGTATTTAGAAAGCGTGTACATGAGTATCTATGGCCAGATGTGGTCATGAGTATGCATGATCATAGGTGGGCAGATTCCAGTTTGCACAAACACACACGTGTGTGTGTGTGATGCAATGAATAGGGCAAGGAATAACAAAACGAACTTAAGCATCAAAAGAATCTTTATATGGCATCGCATAGGGTAACTGATAATAGATTGTTGAAACAATTGCAAAATGGTCTGGACTTACCCGATTAACTAAAACCCTCACTTATAGAAGCCGCCCAACAAGTAAAAAGCCCAAGGAACCTATTCTCAGATATTTGATTAATTTGAATAGGATTCCATTCAATTCTCTTTAATAGGTGTTGATGGAACTTCTTGGTGCAGTCTTGAGAAACTTACAGTCGGCTGAATCCAAGATGAATTGGCACTTAAGGCTCCGTGAAGCCTTGGAAACTACTAGTGATATATATACGGAGACACACACAGATGTCAAAGTGGGCCTGTCCAGGACTGGGCCAGGCATTTCTGACCCAATTTGGAAGCCAGCCTGGGCCGGCTCACAGGGCCAGATGGTTTACATATATATATATATATATATATATATATATATATATACATATATATACATACATATATATATATATATACATACATACATATATATATATATATACATACATATATATATGCATATATATATATATATACATATATACATACATTATACATATATACATACATATATATATATGTATGTATATATGTATATATGTATGTATATATGTATATATGTATAATGTATGTATAATGTATGTATATATGTATGTATATATATACATATACATATATATATATATATATATATACATATACATATATACATATATATATATATACATATACATATATACATATATATATATATGTGGTAAACCGGATCATATTCACCATTGATGTTGTCCACTCATGTGCCAACATTGCTTTTTGAGGACACGAGAACAATTGTAAAATCATGAAAGACAACCTTATTATCCTTATGCCACTGAAAAACAATTGATAAACATGAGTAAGCAACGTCACTAATAGACAAATCATATATATATATATGTATATATATATATGTATATATATGTATATATATATATGTATATATATGTATATATATATATGTATATATATGTATATATATATATGTATATATATGTATATATATATATGTATATATATATATATGTATATATATATATATGTATATATATATATATGTATATATATATATATATGTATATATATATATATATGTATATATATATATATATATATAGAAGGCGAGAGAGAATCTTAGCCGCATAATGTCTTCAGAAAAAAAGGGAACACACACGAGTTCAGCTAGACTTTTTTATGCAAAGCATTAAAGTGGATCTCAAACATTTTGCTTTAGGGTTACAGTTTATTAATTTATGTTTACATAGTGATTGATATCCTTTGTTTTGCCTTTTATCCTAGGGTTAAAAACTCTTATTGTGGTTATGTGGAGGGATTTTTTCTCTTTGAAAGAAATAAAAGAACTTTGCAGTTGCTTTCTTGCTTGAGATTGGAATCTTGGGTAGTACCTATACTTTTGCCCGAAGTACTCGCTACGGTCACACCCTCGGTAGGTCAATGTGTAGGTTGAAATCAACTGCCAATGGTGGCTTCACATCAGTTGCAATGTAAGTAAACAGATGGCAAGACGGTGAGGGAAAGAAGAATTGGAACGCAGGGAGAGATGCAGATCAAGAGAAAGAAGATAATGAGCCATGATGAAGGAGGACCTTGAGGAGGTTTGTTTGATACAAGGTTGTAAGGGAACTGAACCTTGATTTTTTTTTTTACTCACAGTTCCATGGAATTGGTCGGTGGAGTGAAAATGTGATTTCATAGGTCTAATTCAAGTCGAAAACTTTGATGCTAAAGAGAAGATGGACCATAGGAATTGAATCCAAGTGCTTCGGACAAAAATCTCATGTGTTTCTTTTTTTTCTTCGTGTTGGTTCTCCATCTTACACGAACACCCAAACATTAATTCCACTTGCGAATAAAACATGGAACCATGAACCATGATTACAAGTCCATGTGGGTCTAGGCCTGCCGTTGTAGTAGGAGGGACCCGAACACACCCTATAGAGCTACGGTGGGGATGACTATGGGTAATTTCACGTTTTACAGTTTTATGACAAAATTTAGCCGTGTTTCATGGCACTAAACTTGCTCCCGTGGTAACATACAATAGGTCCCAAGTGGTGCGGGTATAACCCCCATTGGAAATGACGAATTTACTTTTACTAATTTTTGTAATTATATATATAATGCTATCAAAATGCAGACCAAATCTCAACGCAGATGTACTTGAACAAATGCTTAACTGAAGGCAAATCAATTATAGACGCATTTACATGTCCAAGGCATCTAACTGGATTTGGATCTTTTTATTAAAAGGTCTTTTCATGAAATATGGAAATTGGGGAATTGGACAGTTCACGATGCTGCCTATTTTCTTAATCTGTTGAAAAAATTCTCCCAAATTTCAAAGATGAGCAAGTGCACAGAAATACTGTGTGTATGGCACTCACACGCAACACACAGACATGCCAATGTCTTTCTTTTCAGAAAGTGATGCGAGAGAATGAGAATGTAGACTTGGAGGGAAAGACACCCCACAACTAAAGTTGGGCCTGATCAACGGCTCCATCCCTCATGTATGTTTATCCGTAGGTATATATATATATATATATATATATATATATATATATATATATATATATATATATATATATATATATATATATATATAATGATCTGCGAGTTATCAATAAGAACTAAAGAATCTTATTTTCATTTCACCAGTAATTCAGAAAAAAATTATAGGCTTGATTTGAAGAAGAAATTCTAACTCGAGCCAATTAAAGTTTTTTTGAGAGCATGCAAATGACGAAATGGAAAGAATTCAGACTCGCCTTTCTCATCTTTTGTTGCATATAATATGAAGCTACGACAAAATACAATTATAACACTAAATGTGTAATATGATATTTAGCTAATTAGACTTGCACACAAATATCGCCTACTCTCAGAATCGTTCTACATTTTATGAGCAATCGAAGAAGAACGACAGGATCAGCTCTAAGAAGATCTCGTATATGGACGGACCAAAACAGTTTTCCACTTTATAGAAGATACAAGTTGGAAACCGGTAGAAACATGGAAAGAAGTTCAAGCTCCAAAATAGAAAAGAAAAGATTTTGTTCAGGAGTAGTGGACAAAAAAATTGTTGATGGCGATAATTATAGTTCTAGTTTGAACCAAAATACGTCCGGTTAAAAATTTTGTAAGATATCGTTGATTTTGAGCTTCAGATTGACTTGATCTTTTTTTTTATAATCTTACTGTGTGTATATTTTGATATAACAAGCATAATATTTTTGTTCTACATGTTATGAATGCTAACATTACTTGTTCTTTGAATTTTAATGATTTCACTTCTTAAAATTTTGCGTTCTTTTTCATTAAATGAAGAGAAAATATAGTATTGTAAGGTACTATATGATACAAAAAATATGGGTACGAAATATGATATGGGGTCTGATCATCTTATTACAACAATGGTTTGGACAAAGAAAAGAAACTTTTTATCCTTCTAGCACACAAAAACAAGACTGAGAATGCTAATAACGTGACTTGAAAGAAAGATTAATCCAAGAATAGCGTGAAGAGATTTTCAAAACAAATGAAATGTTCGTATTGCATTTCAATTGCACAAGAATATTAGGCCTATACGAACACATGATTGAATTGTGTCTGCATACTGAACCAAGAAGTCGTAAGTTAACATATTTGTATAGAAAATCAACCATAGATGGTATGAATGATTGCAGCAGCGAGGTGATTTGTTGTATAACCTGAATAAAATCTGAAACAGAAAAGATCCAAAGTTTTGCTATGACCATGATGTTAGGTGGATGCACCCGTGATCACTTTTCTCGTAAAGAATCTGATTACCGTCTTTAAGAATCAACAGTATGAATGACGCAGTAACAGACCCAATTATACCGGTAGCATATCAATTCAAGGGCCAAATTACGCTGCAGCAAATCTGATATTCTTCATTCAATTGAAGGCTGAATTCAGTATTTCTAGAGGAGAAGACACGTAGACGTGTCTAAAATGCTCATCCTTCCAATTATACAATGAACAAAACTCAAGACACATGGCAATAATGCATTCATAGAGGTAGGTGATTTGCATTGAGAAATGAATATAACAAAAGGAAACATAACCCCTTTGCAGTCATGATACTCTCTACTAATATACTCATGGTGCACGTACCTCCTGTCTAGCTTGTAAAAGCATTCTGGCGAAAGGTAAAGAAGAAGCTTCCAAGTTGAAGTAAAAAGAGAGAACCCAATTCTGTCGCTGCCTACCCTGGGGAAACACATTTTGGAGCCTTCTATTTTCTCGAATGCAGCAAACAAGGGAAACCCCTTAATATAGCTGACGCAGCAAAATATAGCCACTAGATTTGGAAGCAAAGTAGGTTGCATACAAAGGACCCGGAATAGTGGACAAGCCCTCTTTACCCCCATGGTTTGGCATTGGCAGATTTTCAGCTTCATGCCCACAATGCAAGAAGAGACATCGTAGCTGACCCGAGTACTAGAACAACATAAGCAACCTTGATCATTCGTGGAGATGAAGACATGTTCTTGTTGTGAAAGAAATCAACAGCAACCAGATCAACCAGTGCCATGTATATGAGAATACCAGATGAAAAGGATCCCAAGAGACCCTCCAAAATCAAAGCCTTTGGGCTGCTATCATCATACCCAGTCAGCCAGAATATGATCATCCCCACCACAATCCCCAAGGGAGTTGTGACAGAGAATAACAAGCACATGTAGGTCACTGTTCCCGCTCCAAAACCAGCCTGCCACCAGACAGAAAACCAAGATTTTCAATGCAAATAAAGAATTCAGACGTATGTAAAGATATTGGTTATCCTGGTTCCGCACCCAAGCTCTAGTCTAAGAGAACACCTGCTTCTTCCAATCACTGTTTTCCTTTTATTGATTGCAAATACAAACTCAAGGATATCATTTCCACGATAGTTCTTCAAATTCAGTGATTTTATTGCATGTCGAGCATTAAGTTATCATTTATATGGAAAGTAATAAAATCACTCTTTGTCACTTTTTCCTTTGCAAATCAAGCACTACAAATATCAACCTACATGACAATTCATCAAATTTGCTAATAAGGATGTGACTTACATTGTAGTCTTCAATACACAAACATACATAGATATGCAATTAATGAGCTAAGAGCATCTTGTATCTGGTTTTCCCGAGGAAAACAGAATCAATTAACTCGTCATCGCATAGAGCAGGTAGGTAACACAATACAACATAAATATGAACGGAACTCGAAATGTTGCAAAGTGAAACAATCAAAACAGGGAAAAAAGAAGCAAAATGAAGAAAGAAGCCGAAAAAAGGATAAGAAATAGTAATTCCAGAAATTTAAGATGTTTTTTTAAGTGCTACAAAATTTCAGCGATGCATGTTCACATTTTATGGTTGAAAAATCACATGTTTAGCTCAGAATGACCAACTCCAAAACGAGATCCCTAAAAGTTGATCGTGCCAAAGGCATCTTCTAAGTCAGTTTCCTGTAGTAAAACTTTACATTTATGGCTTCCACCTACAAATAGACACAACCCTGCTCCTAGAGTCTAGCCATTACTTTCCCCGACAAACTATGTCAATATGTGAACTACCTGGTGTTCCACTCCTGGTGATTGCACGGCTTCGGCCTGCAGTTATGACAAAAAAAAATACCTGAGCTATACATCCACCGAGTCCCATTCCTTCAAAAATCTGATGAAAAGCTAAAGCGGCCACCAGAGGCTTGATGGTGCACCGGTTCTGCGACATCCCCAATGTAACCCCAATAATCACAGAATGAAAAATGATTCCAATCTCCAAAACTTGAGATACCAATCTCTGCTTCAGCTGTGTAAATTCATCAGTTTGTTGAATCGGCTGCTGTTGATGCTGTTGCTCATGGCAGCAATCACTAAGCTCCAATTCCGCACCTTTCGGCTGTGAGATCTTCTCGCTCTTTAGAGGTATGTAGTGATTGCTGGGTTTGTGCGAGTGGGCAGTGGCCAAAATGTCCACCAACAACGTCACCAGGGCGCCGATCACGGTGACCAAGCCGGCGAAGGGGAAGTCCTTCCAAGGGTGGTGAACGGCGACAGAGCAATCAGCGAGGGCCTCAAAGGCATCCGGGAGGACGTGAACGAGGGAGGTAGAAAGGATCACGCCGGCCGCAAAGCACTTGATGAGGAGGAGGGTGTTGGCGTAGGTGGGTTTGCCGTTGAAGCGGCGGGCGAAGAGCACGGGGGCAGAGACGCCGACGACGCTGGTGATTAAGATGACAGCGATGGCTGCGAGCTTGAGGGTGAAGACGCCATGGCCGTCTCTGCACTGCTCCAGTGGAGAGGCCTCTCCGGGACAGCTCATTGCTTCTTCTCTCACAGATTTTGGGGACGAGGGAGGGATGGAGAGATTTTGGGGACGACGGAGGGATGGAAGACTTGGCCAAACAATAAATGGCTTCCGCGGAAAGATGGTGCGATCTGACTCTACATGTCATCATCAACGACTTGTTTTTTTTCTTTCGGTATAATCAATGACCTCTTTCTTCAAAGACGGTGCGATCTAAATCTACGGGACTTGAAAGAGGTACAAAGACGGTACCAATGGGTCTGTTCTTAAACCAAATCCGGTCATAGTAAAGCTTGTTAATGTTAACGAGGGTTAGAGTACTCTTACCCACCTTTTTATCTTCTAGCATTTATTTGTGTGGGGCTTTTATTTAATATGGCAATACATCTTTGGTAGGTACGGTGGAACATATATGTTTCTTTACGAGGTTGGTGTATGCATACCCGATTTGGTCGAGTTTATCCTATGACTTCTTTAAGCACAAACATTGACCATCGGACATTATCCCTAGGATATAGTAAGAAGATAATGACTACCTCGGTTATATCCCATCTACAATTAAGTGAATTTGTTGTTCTCGAACGCATTCGACCAATAGTTAATGACTGGTTAAAGGAGTTGTTTGGAGATCTTCAAACAACAATGTTTCGTCACATGACAAAAACCATACCTACGATGATAGCTAATCAATTGGTTACTGTTTGAAATTAGGATTTCCTTGTCAAGAAATTGATGCTCAAACACCATACCAACGAGCGCCGAAGTTCGACACCTATACAAAGATCCAGAACATCCCAAGACCGTTTGCAACTCAAGGATATAACTTGCATTTTGAACAAATCAACATTGCTTGACGATCGAATTTTTATCCCAATCTCATCATTTCAAACAACAATGACTATCCGACCATATATTACCTCGATGCCCTCCAATATGTCAAGTACTTATCAAATATATGGGGCATATGTATCATGGACTTCATAATCGATTGTTTAAGGAGCTATTAGCTTTATGGTGGCCCAAACAGAGGTGGGTATTCCACTTATGGTACAACCATAAGACTTTGGGACTTTAATTCCTCCACCACATCTAATATACCAACATGAGAGTTCCATGTACCTCAAACACTACTTTCATCTACAAATAAATCATCTGTTTGCATTTGACAATCAAATGATGAATCCACCACTGGAGGTAGAAGATGTCCCAATGAATGGCGATGGGGTTATCCACTTGGTTTGAAACACTTTTGGAATAGAACTATAGATTTCCGATACTGAAGTAGATCATAAGCCATGTCCCAATTGGGTCAATAGGCTTGTGTCAATCGCAAGAGGTTTCAAAGCTAAGTCTACCACAATCTCAAGACAATGTGAAAAATATCTAAGGAAGCATTTGGCTGAGTCTACCACAAGATGGACAAACATAAGCTTTTCATCTCTTTCCACACTGCTCACACTTATGATTGGTACAACTCTTTGAAACCTATATCCATCCAAACTTTGGATGAGATGAAAAAGATATCTCAAGCATTACAATAAGATCTGACCTCAACCAATACCTATAGATTTAATGAATCTTTGCCCAAAAGTTGAAAAACTATCGAGGTTTTTTTGATAAGTTTCATGAGTTGGTTACACATTATCAAATGCAATGTAAAGAGACCCAATAGTTGCTTTGACGCAGAATTGCTTACGTATAAAGATTAAGAAGGTTGAGTTGGGCATTTCATTTACCAAACTGAGAAGTAGTGATTGAATACACTCTTAACACCCTCAATGCATCAGGCAATAAGCGAGAAGTCTTGAGGTGTAATTAAAGATAAGTGTTGGTTTTTTGCTTGGAATATATGATTCAAAATACCAATCATAAGTTTGACTCAATCAAAGTCATGGTTGTCGAGTAAACACAAGGACCTCCTTATAATTGCAATGTTCTTTGATCCCCAAAGGAATAAGAGAAGGAAGCTAATGAGAAATAAAATTTGGTTTTTGACATCTCAAAAGCCGATAAGATTTTCGATCTACTTCTAAAAAATCAACAAATCTATTTGTCGGAAAGACATTTAATAGCATCTTGAGATGAGCTCAAGAAGATGCTATGATACCGTAAGTGGCATAATCTTACCTCACATGGTATTAACCAATATGTCAATCATACAACAACTTATCAAGGATGGATGTGAAGTTTTCAGGCAAGAAACTAGGGATTAATACAAATTTGTTCTGACCTATATTTGTTGTACTGGAATGTGATCCTATATTTTCATTAAGCACTATCATAGTTGAAGTCGGACAACAAATTTGATTTACTCAATGCAAAGAGAGTCAATCATCATCATTCATGTCTCACGACTAAACAAGATAAGAAAACAAGGTGTCAGATGAGAAAGTGGAGACTATGGATGAACATAATTTTTTAGACCATTTCGTTTGTTAAATCATCCTAGATACCAAGTTTGAGGATGTGTTCGATGGAATCATCAGGTGAAACTACAATAAAATGTAGGTTTCACCCAATGATGCATCATTGATTCTATTATCAAAAGGATGCCTCGAATCTATGAGAATGGTGACTTGTAGTTTGTGACTCTTGTGTATCTTTGAGAGAAAGAGACATCTCAAGGTCAATGTTTTGTAAGCATCATTGACGCTCATCCTAAGTTGTTGAAGTATGAGTACATAACGGTTTGACTTCGTTAGATATTTTATGGGGTGGGAATCATATCCCTCTTCGAGATTAGATGACCAAGCCTTGAACCGACCCCTCGAGAGTGGAGCAATGGCTAGAGAAATCTCGATTGTATACTCAATTCCTGTCTAGTCGTTGGCCAACTACTCATATTGAGAAGTGACATACTCAATGAAGGAGGACCAACACATGAGGTAGTTAGAACGTGATGGACTTAATGATCATGAGAAACACCTAAAGAATCATTACTTTCTAGTCATTGTTGACTCCAACAAAGAGTAGGAGCCCACATCCCCAACCAAAGATGGAAACAAACTTCAGAATCCTTTAAGATAGACATACCTCCAATGAGAATGATGGATTTGAATTCATGTGATATTTTGGCAAGGGACTCAAGTCGCGTGAGTCATCCAAAAGTGGATCTAGAGGACACGGAGTCTAAAGGGTATTGATGTTTTCTACTGAAAGATCTAGAGTTAAGCAATTCTTACTGAATGGAGGAAAGATTGATTGACCTTACATGATCTCGAAAAAGAGGACATAAAATGAAGAATTGAGACTTTAACTACTTCATGGTGAGAACTTCACATATATATTACTGATCGTGTAAAGGAGGTTGAGTTACTAGAGGACGAGGTCGAGAAGCAAGAAGAAGAGATGTTGGAACCTTAAGTATCTATCATGAAGCATGCTCTGCAAATTGGGTCAAATCCATGAGAATTTTTCATAATATACAATTGTTATGAATTAACATGGTTTGTTGTCTCTTAAAGTTATGAAAATATTGCAAGCGTCGATTAACAATAACCTATAATAGGAAGGACTTGCTGAAGAGGAGGACCATTTCTCAAATAAGATGTATATAGATGTTGAAGACTCTAGTGATGATTTTGGGGATGATTTTTAATTTTTGAAAGGAATGATTATTGTTTTGTAAGGAGTTTTGCTCCAAAAAGAAACTCATGGGTGATTCCGGAAGATGACTTTTTGACAAATGAACTCGATTAGTAGTTCTATTGACATTTTTATGATATTTGAGAGACCACCAAATGTTATTAGAAGACATTTATGACCATTATATATTATCATAGAGGGGAATAATCACCTTTTTAAATGGGTGTTCATAGATGATAGTGTTGTATTGAACATAATCTCGAGTAACACATTATGATAGATTATGAGGACACCTTCTGATTTAATTTCGATGAACATCGAGATGTTTGATTTTTGAGAGAAACCAACCATGAGAGTAATAACTGTCAAGCTAAAGGTCAGCTCAAAGACTTCAACTGCTCCTTTTTTTGTGGTTTATGCTAATCTAAGTTATCCTCTACTACTCAGAAGGATCTCAATATATTCAAATTATTGTGTTTCCTTGACACTACATAAGAAACTATTGTTCTGAACATGTGAAAAAGTCGAAGTCATTGATACCAAAGAAGATCCTTTCGTAGCCGATGATAAGGTCTCTAAGGTGTTATTCTACTCGCCTTGGGTGAGTTCAATTGTTATGCCTAAAGTGACTTAGATAGTAAGTTTGAGGCTATTCAAGATTGTTTCCAATGATTTTAGTCATCTTATATTGAATAGACTAGAGAGGACATATTGAACTGCTTGGGGCAAGTAGATATGTCATGTCAATGGTTGACATGTTGATCGATGCAACAACTCTCCTTAGAATCTTGTCATTCATGACGACACCTCAAGATATAACCAAATTAAGCTAAACCTCAAGGATACATATAAGATGGTGTTTGAGTACCCAAGAGCATTAAGGATTTATGATTGGGGGCAGTAATGACCTTTAGACTTAAGAATATTGGTGCCACATATCAACAAGTGATAAATTGTATCTTTCATGATTTAATTGCAAAAATCATGGAGATATACTTTGGTGATATTGTGGTCAAATTTGAAAGTTTCAAACAATGCTTGTTTGACTTTGAGCAAGCTTTTCTAAAGATGCTGAAGCAACACTTAAAATTGAATTAGAACAAGTGTGCTTTTATAGTCTCTATTGAATAATTCTTAGGTTCTTTACTATATAATAGAGGGATCGAAGTCGACCCGAATAAGGCCAAGACCATCATGAACACTCGAACTCCCAAGACAAGGGAGGAATTATGGGGTTTAATCAGATAAGTCAATTATTACGTTAATGTCGTAAGCAAAATGGCTCTTTTAACAACATTCTTATAGTTAAAGGGTGTGGATGACGTTGTTTGGAAAATAGAGCAATAGTTGGTGTTCTAAAGAATCAAGAAATATTTACCAACCAATTTATGGGAAATCATTGATATTGTATATAACCACTATAGAAAATTTCATCGATGCCCTCTTTGTATAAGACATTGAGGAGAACACCGATCTAGTTACATTCTATTTGAGTTAGTTACTCAATGATGTAGAATTCTGATATTCTCTCTTGTATCATTTCTCTATGAAATTATAATATTATCTTCTTGTAACCGAAGTACATGATTAGTAAAGTTGATATCTTATGTTAGCTTCTTGGCCACCCAGCTTTTCAAGGAAAGCTAGTCAACTGGACAATCAAACTATGCCCTTTTGACTTGAACATTGTCCTCTCAAAGCAATGAGAATCAAACAATAGTTGATTTCTTGACACATTTTACATGCATTGAGGCCATTGACTCTTTACAAATAGTGGAGAATATGATATCCGAAAGACCATGGTTAGTTACGCTCAATGGCTCAAGGTTTAATTGAGGTGTGAGAATTGGTGTTTGTACTAATAATGAGGATGAATATCAAGCTTTGATTTATGGATTAAGTTTGGTTTTTGTTGTAAGGGAAAGAAAAAGAGAGATTTATAGTCTCCCAAGTAGTGCTAAGTCAACTAATGGAAGATTACCAATGTCTTAACTCAAATTTGTAACCCTTGCATGAGTACATAAAATATTTGTAGGAAACATTTCTTGACATGAAATTGTCATACATTCTCAAAGATAAAAACCAGGTGACGAATAATTTAGCCCAGACTACTTTGAGTAATAAAGCAATATATGGATCTCATCTAAGACTACCAATAGAGTGATTATTGATTTAATTAATAAATCTCTCAAGAATAACCTAAGAAAATAGCACCAAATATTGCTTAAAGTTTTTTGGCTATATTGAAACTCCAAAGCCTTGATGACTAACATGACTTCTTTTTGACTTACATATGGATAGGATGCGGTGTTACCGATAGAAATTAATGTTAAGTCTTTGTGGGTAGCCAAATAGAACTATTTATAACCCAATGAATATTTAAATCATTGATGATAGAGCTCGATTCAAGAAATGAAGATTGCTTGATGGCATTCAATAATTTACTTACTAATAGGCATAAAGTTGCTCGAACATACAACAAAGATGCTTGAGTAAAATAGCTTCAAGAAGAAAATTTAGTTTGCAAGACCATCCTACTAGTCGTCCAAAAAATACCCATAGTTTGGAAAATGGTATCCCGATTGGGATGAACTATATCTAGTCATGAAGATTCTACCTAGAGGGGCATATAGATTGATAGAAATTGAAGGGAAAGAATATACGAGGAGTATAAATGGCACATACTTGAAAAATATGATCTTTCGATTTGAGAAGGATAATTTATTTGAAAAATTCTATGAGTATATAGTCATCAAAAGAATTACAAGAAATAAAAAAGATTATTCATCTCAAGGTGAGTGCCTTATCAAAGATTCTCGGTCGCCAATGGTTCTTGTGCTTGATGGGCTTCCTCTAGTTCACATTTTTTGTCATTTTTTCTTGTAAGCCCTAGTTGCAGTTGTTAGTTCTTGATAACGTAGGGCCACACAATTGTTGGGAGAGGCTAGTTGTGATGTGAGGGATACCAAAATGGTTAATAAGCTCATGAATGTCTTAACACTAATCCATACTATTTCATAAATTAGTGTTTGACACCAAAAGTTATAGGGAGATATTCTTTATTGAACTTATTGTCATGAAAGATAGTCTAATCAAGAATAAAGATCAGACATCCATTGATGGTTCCCAGAGAGCCTCGATAGCTAATAATTGATTGCTCTATAGAGATGAAAGTAAATGTACTTAGATTAAAAAGGTACATCTCAATTGGTATCTACCCATTAAAGCATATAAGAAAGAATACCTTAGAGTTCTCTCCCTTCTCTAGAATTCTTACCGAGAACATGTCGAATGAACTCTATATATGTCTTGATTCCTAAGGTGGCAAAGGCACTACTCTTGTGAGCAAAATGTCATTATTTGTTACATATTGTAGTATTCTTTGAAGGAACGTGGACAACACCCCCATACAAGTGGATTTTGGTTCTAAAGTAGCAACCGCTTACAAGGTGTTCAAGCAAGGTTATAGAGTACTAGTTGAAATGACTACAAGGGCTCTCTCGAGTATTAGAGCAGTAGGGGCTTAAATTTGAGCCTCGTATTGGTGGGTGTTTCTGAGATTAGAACTACAACAACTCCTACTCGAGATGGTATGGGAACTCTGACCTCCTCTCGATAGGGTGCACTAAGGGCAATAGTTTGATTGATGGGGACATGAACGACTTCTTTATAGGGTGCAATAACTACCATAATTGAGGTGAAAGCTCGAGGTTCTTCCTAACAAATCATGACAACCCTTACCGAATAAGAGGTCATTAAAAGAGAGTCTTTGTTCGAACTCATAGGGTAGGAAGGAGTGTCGACCACCTACAAACAATGTCGATATCGTTAAAGAAAACATAAAAAAAGTGAACACAAAAATGTCACCAAGGAAAGCTTACCCTTCATAGGTGTTTGTGATGTAGTGAGGATCCTCCTCAAGATCTTTCGCAGTCAGCTTTGTAGTGGTGAGGTCGGAGCACTAGAGCGAAGGTGTGTTTGGAGCAATGCAGTATGGTCGGCTATGGCATCCTTGATGCTCGGTTTAGCTGGCATTAAATTAGTGAATTGGTCGATAAAGGCCTCTAGTTCTTTGTCGAAGATAACATAGATGATCGATGACTACAACTCTTTATATTCAAGGATGGTTCATGGGTTTTTTGTGAAGCTTAAGAAGTTGAGGTCAGTAGAAAAGATGACTCGAGATAAATGTATAAGGTAAAAAATTTCTCATTGGAACCGGTCATTGGTGTACGTGGCACTCACTTGATCGAACTATTGGATGTATTCTTTGGAAGGCCTCGGCCATGTGCAAAAGTATTTGGGAAAACAATCATATTAAAAACACTTTGTGTATAGTGGAAGGGTTTTTGAGACTGTTACCTCTTTCACAATTTTAAAGCTTTTTGTAGTAGATACATTATGCTTGAGAACAAAATAACAAAGTCAATTAGTTGGGATATGTGGTAACTTGAGGTCAGAATTCTAGATGGAGTAGGGTTGCTAGAATCCATGAGAACATCGACTTAAGAAGAGACTTGACACATTTTTTACAAGAAAACTTGGGTGTAAAGATAGGGTTAACAATTTTTCAAAGAAAAAGATATGAGAGAGTAGGACCCTCAATCAAGTTTTATGGTGGAAGGAAGCCATGTCCCATCAATGTCAAATCATATTACCTCGCTATAAACACCTTAAATAAATTTTTTTGAAAACACTCCCAAAATCTCGAAAACATACTTGTTATAAAAACCTTTTGCTTTAAAATAAAAATTTTTAAATATTTAAAATAAAGATTTTGAAAGGTTTCAAATTAAAACTAAAAGGATAAAGCCCAGAAGATTTGAACAAATCAAGCGAACAGTTGGAGTCCGCTTCAAGCTAGGATTGAGTTCGCGAAGGACAAGCCGAGAAGCAAGGGAGTAGAACATGTCAAGTCAAAGCACGTCTTCATCGAAGATCAAATCAAGTGGACGGCCTCACCAAACCTAACCCAACCAAATTCGGCTAAATCTTAGACTTTATTCACTTGAATTAAACATGAAGCCTAACTTAGTTTGAATAGAATACCTTAACCTGACCAAACCAAGTTTTCCTAACCTTGTCCATCCTACATCTTTGAGCTTAACATCAAATAACACTCTTACCTAACTTTGATTAAATTGGACGAGCCAACAAGGAAAGCCACGTCAACTTGAAGAGCGAGTCTGGCCAAATTGCACTTGGAGGCAACAAAGACCTAGCCGATCATGGCTAGGTGCACATGATTCAAACCTACAACCAGCCCACATGAGGCTGGTCCATGTTTGACCAAAGGAGACCACTCCTCCACGTAAAATTGGAGAACATTGGGTTGAATATGGGTCTTGAGCCACCCGCCCCAAAGAAGGGCCTAGAAAGGCCCCCCTTTTGCCTATAAATAGAGGCCAAGGGGGGGGATTGTTCTCCATCTTGAGAGAGTTGAAGAGAGGTTGTACCTTGTGGGTCTTGGGGAGCTAAGGGCTTTGGAGTGCTACATCTTGAGAAGTTGTGGGCTGCTAGGGAAGGGCTTAGAGAGGGAAGAGAGTGTAGGAATTAGGCCAAGTATTGGTTTGAGTTTGAGTGAGAAAACAAGAGTGAAAAAAGGGAAGGTGAGGGTCGTGCACCACCATTTGGAGCCATTCCTTGGGTAATCCATATAAGTATCATTCTCTCTTGATTAATCTCCATCTATTCTTCATATTGAATTCAAAAAGGGTTGTATTAATGGAGCTTTGTCTCCCCCTATGATGTAATAAGAAGTAGATGTGCTGAAATTTCTCTTTTCTTGCTTATGCACTCTATATATTTGTGTTCTTGATTCTACCTCTCTATATGTTATAAACACTATATATTTTCTAATCCCCCCTATGCTTAAGCTAATAGATATATTTTCATTCCTTTCCCTTCAGCAATTTAATTTGGGACGTTGTGTTGTTGCATTTTAATTCATATGAGTTTTGCATTACGTATGTTATAAAACTAGAAAATATGATTTTAGCATCACTGCATATATTGATTGCTTTATTTTTCATTACCAAATTGCTACTCCGATCACTCTGCAATTTTGCACACTGTGTCTACACACACAAGTCCACTTTTAATAAAATTTTCAAGAATTTTAGGGCTATGCATCCATGTATTAAAAGCTGTGCAAAATCAGGAAAATTTTTGTAAACTTTCTATCAATTCTATTTTTCTACAATAGAGCCTGGGTATTTATCCAATAAGCATGTTTACAATTGTCCAAAATCAGTGATTCTTAGTTCATTGGAAGTCTGCCATCTATAGCTTTCCAGCAAAACTAAGTGCACTAAATTTGGAGCTCTGAAGACCAAGATACAGACCTATCTTTGGGTCATTGTATTTCTATGATAAAACAGTTTCAGTTATCTGAGTAGAGATATTTTGTCAATTTAATTCTGTATCATCCCAATCCCAAATTCAAAATAAAAAAGTGTCTTAAAATCTCCACATTTCAGGCTCTGTCCTGTAAATTTTGGAGGTGTCTAAATCACTAAAAAAAAATTGGGAAATAACTTCTGAAAACAGAATCAGTTTATGTTTTTCAGAACTTGTTGATTTTAAGCTTGAAAACCAAGTACACTAGTTTATTCTTGTCAACACCCTATTTTCACGTGAATTTAAAACATCACTTGCACATTTAGAATCCTTAAAGTACTTAGGCTAACCCTTAAGAGTCGGTTTAAAAAAGTCTAAAGTGAAAAGATCCCGCTTAGCCACAATCGCCAAATCAGATTCACAATTTTGCTAGTTTTTAAAAACTAGCTGGCACGCTCGCGCACGAAGTAGTGTTGAAAAGTTTTCTTCAAATCTCTACATGGGCTTGGAGTGAAATTTTTACATATACACTTGCACAATTATTCGAATCAGAATTTGAAGTATTGATAGGCTTAATGAGATGGCGACACAGTGACATACACCATTAAATGATATTTTCACCAAAAATGATGAGAAATGATGATTGAACATTTTATATCATCCATTGATGATAAAAAATAATGACAATATCATCATTATGGTATCCTTAGCTTACACGTGTAGCCTACATGACTTAGCCCAACATCCGCTGCCAAAATGCCCTCAAATTTTCTCAATGTTCCTCAAGTCTACTATTATAAAGAGTATCAGATCAAGCGTCCCTCTCAAAAACTTCAAGGTTGGAAAGGAAAGCATGCTACTCTTGTGATTCTCGAGTGAGCTCTTGAGAAATTGAAACTTTTGCTTCTCAAGCCGCTGTTGTCTGATATTGGCCACACCTGAGAAACTCTAGTTTGTAATTCTTGACAATGTCGATAAAGGGTCTTGAGTTGCTCCTTGAGGGATGAAATCTTTGCTTAGAGAACCAAGTCTCTATTTTAGAGATCCCTTACACATGAGGATACTTTCATCATTTGGGTAGTTGAATCGTGATAGAGCTTTCCAACATCAATGACCTACCAAGCAAAGCATATATGACCTTAATGTTCACTGATAGAAGTTGGGCTCGAGTTGTGATTTAGTAGTTCAAGTTGACATCAAAATGTTCAGGAATTTGGATGAAGACATTGAAACCCTCTTTAATTAACCTTTTCAACTTATAAGAAAGATCTATATCTCTCCAAAGGGTTTGTATAACATACAAACCATGACCGAGGTTACTCGAGTTTTTGATTTAGTGGTTGAACGAAGAACATGATCCAAATGAAAGCCATGAGAGCATGAAGATAAGGAATTCTAGTGGAGGTTACTTGAGTTTTTGATGAGCAAGAGAATTGTGAGAGAAGTTGTTGTATGGTAGATCCTACCAGCAAATGAACAAAATCCTGCGAATCACACTTGGAAAACAAATGTGTCAATTTTTATAGTATGAAATTACTATGGGTACGATTCATACCTTGATGACTATAGATAGGAAGTCGTAGGTGGCATTTGTTGATGCCAGAAAATTGGAAGAAGGTGGAGAGTTTTGAAATGGAAGGGATACATGGATCGTGAAGGCTCGAGAAGGATTATAACATCAAAAATACAAAGACAAGCTTATGTACATGAGTTAATCTTATGAATCAAGGGGTCGATTGACATACTCTAATCGATATGGCAGCGAAAGAAGTGGCTTGTACACAAAAGTGGAGAGTTATAGGGAATTACGTCCGAAAAGCTCAACATGTTATTTGTCATTTTCATGAAAGCCTATAAATAGGCACGTGTAATCAAACAATGAGAGATTAGTAATATAGATTATCTTTCTTACTTCTTTTGCTTTTTCTAGGAGCAGATATAATGTAATATTTTCATCTTCCTAAACATATCAAGTACCTACACAATGCCCATCGGCAATCGAGATACACATATTTAGAAAACCCAACCTCTTTGAAAACAAGGGTTAAAGTTTTATGACATACCCTTTTATCTTCTAGCATCCATCTCTACTTTACCGTGTTCAGTCATTGGCGTAAGACTGGAACTACCTAACCGAAAGCAAGCATTATATCCCTCTTCATTCGATCCGGCTATACTAGTAATCATTGTTTTCTATCTTATTAACACTTTTAACTCCTTAAAAAGTGTAGTAGTTGTGAACAAAATGGATTGTTAATAATAAGAACGACGTTTTGAGAGAGCAGAAATGCACTTGCGGGGTATCTTTCTCTATTCGCAGTTATGTTCTCAAAGAGCAGTGAATTGTTTATTTATGAAAAGTTCTAACTAAATCGTAGATTAGCAATAATCCTCGCTCTACTCTTCTGACGCCGCAAGAGCTCTTCTCAAGTAAGAAGGTCTTGCAATCTGCTACTATCCTCTTCCTCCAAATGTATCTTTCCCTCTTCGATAAGGAACCGGACCTTTTCAAGCCACTCACGATACAGCTGAACCTGTTTCGTGGTATCGGCCACTACCTTATCGTTCTAATTTTGTAGGTCATGCTTCACCATCTTGAGCTTGACGACAACCTTATCATGGGGTCCTGGGCAATTTTATTTCTCCACTTTTCTCGTATAACTTGTCCGCATCCCGACAGGAGAAACTATATCTTGCGGAACCGGAATAGGGCATTAGCTCTTTTCGACTGATCATCATTGTGAATAGCTAGATGTTATGGTCTGAGAAGGAGTGAGGCTTCACAAAAAGCCAGCCGTTGGAAAGTTCAAAAACCATGCCGTATTCCCGAGAACTCTACCTAGCTTGCTAGCAAAATAAGGTCGTCACCAGGTATAGAAGGAAACATTCATATGAAGCTCAGTTAGGCCATAGTCACTTATAACATCATTGTTTTCCATTTGTGCTGGGTGAAACTGGAAGCTGCGAATTCTTTCCTTCAGCAGTCTGATCGAATTCCAGTCTCCGGTGAGGTCATATTCCATTTGCGGCTTGTGTTCCATCAGACCATAGTGAGGACATATTCCATAGCCAATTTTCAGCACCCATAGAATCAAAGGGAGCAATGCTCACTGAGATTTACATCACAACAACCTTATATGCTGCTTTGTCCAATATATTGTTTTTTCTTCGTCCGATCACCATAAGGGCATACCAAACAAGATCCCACCAGACCGCTAATGATAGGTAACAGGAAACCCTATCAAAACACAAAACTTGATTTCAAAATACTGTGATGATCTTTTGATATACAAGGACCGAGGACTTTCACCTAAACTTGGTTACATGACTACTACTTCCCCACAGACATCCAAGAAACCCCAAAGGTCAATTCTTTTGCCTCAGCAACGACCCCCCGCAACTTGTAATTGGTGATTGCTAGAAAGAGAAGCAACTTGTGAAATTTCCGAACTTCTGCTATTTGAAGAAGGAAAACCGTACAGTGTTTGTCAACTTTCATATACATGATTATTTGTAACAAGAAAGTAAAAGATAAATAATGCTCGATGACTAGGAATAAACACCAACGGCATGCTTCAAGATACTTTTTGACTCCATGGGAGTCCACTATAAACCACAATATGACGACGAACTCTGAAACTTGTTCCAAATAAGTAAACAGTAAAGGAACAATGATTAAGTTTTTAAGAGCTTAAGGAATGTAATCGAAGCACAAAATATCTCAATAGTTTGGAGACCCAATTCATGATGACCTTGCCGATTGCTCCCTGTTTCTCCTGCCATAGCAATGCGGCCATTTTAGTCGAGGAAGGAGATCTTGAAGATGGTTTCGTGATCGATGCGCCGAAGACCTCTCTGATTGACGCCATTAATGCCCAACCACGGGTTGCCGATTTAGTTCTCTCCCAAATGGGATTGTCTTCATTGATCATGAATTGTGTCTCTCTGCCTCAGTTGGACGCCATTGAAGCCGATTTGCTTCTATCACCGCTCCAATTTTACTTGCTTAACCAGCGCCTTGATGCTTCGGTTCAACGTTACGTGTCCCGTGCCGTACTCTCGTGTTCGCGCTAGCGATAAATCTCAAAGTTCTGTGTCACCCTCTAAACATGTAACTGCTTCGCCATATTGGCTTGACGCTTCGGTTGAACATTACAATCCGGTGTCGCAGGAATCTAGGGAAGCACTCTGGAAGGGATTTCAAGTTCGACTGCAAAGGGGGAGTACTGGGGTGCGGGAGAAGCACATGCGTCTACAAGAACGAAGAGATGGAAGAGAAAGGAAAACCCTATTCGTTATAGGTGAGGAGCTAACGGAGGATTTGTAGATCTCGAGAGTGCGAGGAGAACAATAACGAAGTTTCCGCAGATTATGCCGGAGCTTCGGCTGCCGTATCGAAGATTAGGAATTTTTGTAGAGAATGCCCGAGGTTTACGCTCCTTCCTATATTTTTCATTTTTTATTTGATTAATGAATTAATGGCGGGAGGGCTTCGATGGTTCTTCATTATTTTCTTTTCGGTTGTAGGCTCAAAAAGACTCCACATATCGCCCGGGGTCTGACGAAAGGATTTCACTCAATGATCTCGACTAGGGAACTTGATTTATTTCTAGAGTATTGGAACAAACTGATTAATGAAGTCTAAGAACAAACCCATAATTTCACTCAATGATCTCGACTAGGGAACTTGATTTCTAGATTATAGGAACAAACTGATTAATGAAGTCTGGAAGAACAAACCCATAAGAAGTTTTACTAAAATATGCTTAATTTACGTTCCTAATTGATTTCGACCAGATCCAACTTGTTCTTTAGACAATATAAACTGCTCCCCACTGGATTACATTAAAATTTCTCAATCACTGGGCCGATGCTAAATTGTTGGACAAACTTCTTCACGGAAAGCTTTTCTTGATCAGAAATTCGGTTTTTCCTTCTTTTGATTGGCAAGGCAGGCCCTCAACAGGTATAGTTGCTCGCGGTATCTAAATTCAACACGTTCATCTTGAGTTCTCTAAGGTCGACAACCCTTGACCAGGAGAACAATGGCTTCTTCTAAAAGAGAAAACTTTTAATGCTAAATTAATGACCATTTTCCAAGCATATCAAATTCTAACAATGTATTATTGGGTCTAATATGCTAATTTTCAATATAAAGATACCTTATTTAACTTAATCAAACTTTTAAATTCTCAATGTAGTCTTTTTGTTTCTCGAGAAACTCTCAATTTTGAGAAACTCTTTCCATTAGTGTTATGTGTATCGCCTCATATCATATCATATCGTGAGAAATCACAATATGATACAAGAGGTGTATCATAGGCGATACACCTCAGTCTTATAAAAAGCAGTCCTCCTACTACTTAGAATGGGTAAGGATTGATCTGATCTTTTATCTCTTTTAGCAAGAAAGATATCTTGCATTCAAAGGTGACCTCTCAAAAGGGAGCAACCAAGGCCCATAAGAATAAGCAATTTTCACCGTGAACGAGAAAGGCAATCTCCTTCAATAACTTACCAATTATGATCACGTCCAGCTTTGGTAGGTTGCAAAACTTTTTTGCCCGAGTTTGACAACTTCAAAAACAACTCAATACCTTTCCAACCGAGTTTCATCAACTCACAAATTAGTAAACTAGCCTAACGAAGAATACTAAAAGGATATTACATTCCTTCCAAGAAGAGAAAGAAAATGCCAAAGCATTGCAAGTGTCAAAATGCATACACACAATACCAACCAATACATCAAATTCTACAATCTGATACAAAATGTGATTAAGGAAGGATGACTAAAGTTAGTTGGCAAAGAGATTAGCACATAGATAAACCATTTTCTATGGATACACATGTTGCTTGTTGTTGACTATTATAGTTTGACACTTTGCATGGTCTCAAACAATCGTCGAGAGGAGTAGCTGGTGGGTCATCACAGGAGCCATCCTTTTGCCCCAATACTCAAAGGGTTTGGAGGCAAAAAGAACAATGGAGATCTCGTTAAAATGAGTTGTTCTAGGGAAAAATCTCATGAGCCTTGTTATTCCTCAATGACAAGGAAGTTTCTAGGCTGCCCTATCTTACAAAAATGATGGAGCAAGCACTACAGGTCTCAAATACTAGACAAAGGAAAGACTCTAGTGGCACCTTACACTTTAGATTCACATATACCCCTCTCTCAAATAAGTTACTCCATCAAGAATCATCATCACCCTTTTTAGGAAGGAAAGGTTATAAACAACAAAGTTCAAACTCATCAAGATAACCATATAATCCCGAAGTTGCTAAAGGTTGTCTATGACAAGTCACTCACTAAACCTAGGTAGTGCTCATGAGGCAACAAATGGATGGCTAAAGTGTATATCCAAGATGGACCAGCCACACTAAGGATCTTAACTATTGAAGTTCCTCCTCACCGGGGTCGTATGTTGAAGACCGACACTAATGTTCACATTGATTCATAAATGAAAATTTTGATCACAAACAAGAGAGACCCATCTCAACCTCCTCAACTCTCTAAAAATCAAAAGAGCTACCTATAAACGGGTTGACAAAGATTTGTCGAGAAACTAAAGCAATTTCTTGGTAGATCAACAACTAAAGTAGAGCCAATGTCGTTGTTGAAGAAAACTTGCATTCCCAAAAACAAAATAGCTCCATGGATCGTCCCCATATATCTCTAGCATATTGTAAAGGAGCCAGCATAAAATACTACAAAGGCTAGAGTATGCTTGGGAGATGAGTATGATCAATCTTGTGTGTATCCTTGGAGGCTTGTGTCGTACTACAAAAAACATATGGAGTAGTTTCTAATGATTCAAAAGGAAAAAACTCATCTTCTCCTAATGAAGGCCATTCTAACAAAATTAGAAAACCACTATACTCCTTTTGAAATCAGTGAGCCCATAAGGGGACAAGGAGGGGCCTATGAATCATCTTTTTGAAAGAGGGAGTATAGTAGGCATAAGCTTACATCAACCTTTTAAGGTAGAACTTCATAAGGGATACTTCAGTACCCAAAGTTAGTCTAACCAAAGACCAAAATCTCCTATAGATGAATCCTCTAAAGAGTCCAATGAAGATGATAATTACAACTATGAGGCATTCTACTTGTAGAAAAATACAGTTAGGAACCCGTCACTAGGCTATGTTCCAACCTAATCGTCATTCTTTCCATTTGAAGATAACGTTATGGCATATGACTTGGACTTGGCTATGGTCATCAATGAAGTGGACTTGGTGAAACTTGGCTATACTCGTCAACGAAGTGGACTTGGTTAATGGGATGCATAATCACCCTCTAGGCTTGAATCTCAAAGAGCATGCATGCTTATCGAGCAATTCTCTATACAAAATGATAAAGGATATAAACAAAAGCTGTTATAAGTTTAAGCACATTTGAAACTGCTTCACAAGTTGAATGTTACTACACAAGACATTTATAATGCAAGAATGAAAATTAGAAAGGAGAAAATAGGTAGTTGGACCATTCTCCAGTAGTTCTTCTATAACTTTAACTATCACTAGTACCATACTTGGTATCGAAGGATACAACATACAAACATTATTAGCAACTTTGTATTTACACATCCTCATATAGTTCAATAGTGTGCACTTCTAAAGGTATTGGAGTTTGATTGCACATATATTATAAATAGCTAATAAGAATTCTACTATTGCATTTGCTTGTTTAAGATATCTTTCAAGTGTGCTAAGAAGTTATTTATCTCATGTTGATGACACATTAGGTAGAGGTCATATAGCAAAAAAAGTGTTGAAGGATTTATGGTTTGATTAACAAAAAATAAAGAAATGATCATTGCATTTGGTGTGAGGTGGAGGGTGGTTTCCGTTTCAAAATGTTCACCAAGGCATTGGCTAATATAACCTATCATTCTTTATTATATTAAAGAACAATGAGCTTGTATATGGAGAGGATAGCCTAAGCATAGATGGAAAGGGTGATGCATTGACACTAATATAAACAACTACTTGTTATGATATGCGTGTATAATTAGCATATTTTGAATTTTGTAATGCTTATAGTGTATTAGTGCTCATAGAAGGTTTAAATGGTTCCTCAATAACTCCACTAGAAGGTTTGGTACCATGTGGACCCAACTAGATCATGTATAATTATGCATTACTTTGACTATTAGATAATCAGAAATTTTGAGAGAAGTGTGTCAAGGCATGCACTTGATGTAATTCTATAAGAGATGGATAATGTTGAGATAATAGGTATTGACCCAATGTTATATCAGTCTATATTTTAGCATTTGTATGGATTGTTGTGTGCTCAAAAGATCAACATTTTCTTCAAAAGTAATGAGATGATTTAACTATCAGCAATTAATCCCTTTTGTAGGGAGCTTGACATGGAGGTGAAAATGCCCTACATCTAACTGCAATGATGATGACCTAAGAGGGGCAAGTGAGGCAAAGGCAAATTTTCAACAACAAAGTGAACATCCTAGTTAGGTACATAGAACCAATTGGTTAAGTTGTTGCATGAGCTTTTGAATCTTGAGCATACTATCTTGGAGAAACCACTCCTTCTTCACACTAAAGGGAGGCCGTCACAAATCCACTAAGAGGGAGTCGTCTTCATGAGTGTATATGGAGTAGATTATTTCTCAAGGAAATCTAGAAAAAGGCACTACAATAGCTAAAGCACATAATGTCACATATTGTAGCCATGGACATGGCTGACGACTTGGTGTGTCTTTGGGACAAGGTCTTTCCTTTTCAAATAGTTATGGCCCTTGATGTTGAGTCTCCAACTATTCTTATTGTATTTCCTTATGATAGAAAGATTTTTGGAAGACTAAATTGACAATTATACGTGATAATGATACTATGGTTTATAATCCCATGTGTTGTTATATGGGTAATATTTTGGATATAGGAATTGTGGTTATTGAATCATTAGGAAGCTTTTTAGAAATGAAAGATACTTGATGGCCTCAAGATTGTAGAGTGTGTTTCAGGGAGGTCTCACAATATCGACATCTATATTCTTTAGTTTTCAATAGGAGAGGATAGTGTTGATGATGTCCTTCATCGTAGTGTAGATTTGGTTTAAGGTTAGTGTCATTTTGATTATTGGATGTGAATTACAAACATGGGTTGGATCATTACTACTAGTTGGAATGTTATATTGCTACAACTGTCAATGTTTGAGTCGACAATGATCCTACCATTAGGATCATAGATGGTCAACCATCTATTTGGAAAATATAGTACATGTGCTATCACAATTTGACACAACTTAGTGGTAACGATATTGTCTCTTAATTTTTCTATCAAGTTTAGTTTCACTTATCTTACAGATGCACATGGTGGATGGGTACCATAGACATGGCCAATTTAGAATCAAAATCAAAACCGGCTAAATACATTTATCTTTTCATTTCACACTCATATTGATATGTACTTGAAATTGAGAAAATCAGGTCATGATAATGTTAATGATGATTAACTAGTTATACTAAAATATAACTTGTAAATTAAGTTGGAATTTCTTCTTTTGTTTTAATTTTAAAATGACTTTTTTCTTTTCTCAATTGTAAAATTATTGATTATTTTGTTTTCAATTGATGATCAAGGAGTATCTTCTTTAATTCTACACAATTATTGACTTTGCTCTTTTGTTTTCAACTAAGTCTACTCCTGCTTTTTTGTTTGTGTGGCACATGAGAGTGTAGTTCTTAAGTTTCACGTAAACTTTGATACTATTATGCAACCATGGTAATTGATAAAGATGCAAAGTTAGCTAGAGTGAGAAAAATATTGTTGGGCAGTTGTGAACAAATTTTAGGTCATGTGAAATCCTAATTTCTATCCAATCTTCTTAATTTTATCAAAGTAAATAAAAACTAAGTCAAGAATGATTCACCTCTTATTCACTTTTCTTTATGTGTCATAAGCCCAAATCAAGTTCTTTTCACAACTACCTTCTTACCCCAGCAGGCAAGAATCAATTTTTTTGCTACACGATTTCATGCTAATAAAGAGAAAATACCTGCACACTTGAATTGAAATGTGAGCACAAAAAGGGGTTCCTATTTCTATTGGTTTTGGGTCCTAATTTGGTTTGGATCTCTAAATGGGACTTGAGTTAAATGGATATGAATCTTTAAGTGGGTATAGATCTACAATAGATATGGATCTAAAATGGATAGGGGTCTCTAAATGGATATGGCTAGAATCAACCCTAAGAAAATGGTACCCTAATTAATAATTATATAATAAATGAAATATGTAACTAATAAAAAAATGTTAAGACACAAAAACCCAATTCGCGGAAAATCTTGATTTGTAGAGAACCTGATTTGTAGTGTGCACAAATTTTAAATATTTTTATAAAATCAAAAGTGCATGAGAGTTAAAGAAAACCTATGCAAAGGGGATGCAATGAAACTAAATTAACTAATTATTATGAAACTAGAATAAGAACAATGATGTAATTTTTTATTATTTTATAATCTAAGAGATTGACCTATGGATGCAATCAACTAAGATGAGTAATGAAACTCATAGAAAGGAAAATCAAAATATGAATAAGAAAGTCTACAAAGAAAATAACGAGTCTTTTAAGGCAATGTCTGGCCCTTTCCTTTATGAAAATTTATTGAGTTGTACTTAGATTGGTTAATCCTTCTTGATATAGGTCATAATTAGTCATCCTCCACCTTAGCATGAGCTTGGCATACCTCATTTTCAATTCAATGCAAAACTTATAATTATCTTGAGAAGAAGCTTGACCATTTCATAACTTAGTCCAACCACAACAGTTTTAGCATGGGTCATTCAAAATAAGTGAGTCAAATATGGGTCAAACCATATAGATATGTGCCTCAAATATGGGTAGAGCCATGTAAGGTAATAGATGGGTTAGGTTATATTGATGTAGGTTAACGAAGTATCAACTAGGTTAAGGTCATCAAGGGATGGAACCATGGGTCAAGTGAACTAGTTAGATGAACCTATTTGACTTTCTAAAAATTAATTAATTTTTACTTTACCATATAACACATACCTATGATCATAATTCAGATTTTATGCAAGTCAAATGGATCTATTATAATGTACAAGTTGAATTTTCAAAGTTCATGTTCATAAGATAACTTACCAAATCATAACTTTCCAAAATTCATTGAATATATCATAACTTTCGAAAAACCTTTTTTTATAACCTTTCAAATTTATGAATATATAATTTTAATATATGGATTTCCAAATACATGAACATATAATTCAGATTTATCACTTTTCAAATTTTATGAACATATAATTTGGATTTATATGCTTTCCAAATCCTGAAACTAGATTTTACTTTCCAAATCTTTGAATAAGATTTTTAACTTTCGAAACCCCTCAACCAGATTTTTAAGTTTTCAAACTCATGAAAATATTTCAAATTTTCTAAATTTAGAGACTATAAATATGTAATTCAAATTTCTATAACTTTTCAAATCCAAAAATCAGGTTTCTAACTTTTCAATCCATGAACATAATTCATATTTTAGAAATTTGGAAACCATAAATATAAATTTCAAATTTTAAAGTTTTAGAAATCATCAAAGTATAATCATATTTTGAAAATTTGAAAATTTGAAAATTATTTATATATAATCCAGGTTTTGGAAGCTTTTAGGACATATTCAAATTTTGAAAGCTTTTTTGAATAATATTCAATTTATTTCTTTTATTTTTGAAAACTTAGCATGTGTAGGAAGAGGCCTTTTTCAAAATACATTTTCAGCCAAATTTATACATCAAACCCATCATGCACATGTACTCAAGCTTGCACATACATGCCCTATGAAAATTGAGCCCAAGAATGTAAACACACATACATATACATATATTTATTTCCATATGTTTGTACTTGTGTATATATGGGATATCAATACATACGAATATATATACACTTATGTAGCCTAATTGGTTCTTTTAAGGTTCAATTCGATATGATAAGGACAAAGGTTTACGTCAAATGGATGGACACAATTAAGGCTCAATGATGTTTAACAATGGATAGACTAAGGAAAACTTGGTTTTGTGAAAATGGCAAGGCTTAGGCTCAAAACCCATAAATGAAATATGAAAAAGGCTCAACTCAACCTTTGACAACTCATCATATGCTCATGTTAGGTGGCAAGCATGTTGATGGCATCATGTTACTATAGGGTCTCCTCAATGATATCCAAAACACTTATGTAGCTGCCTTTTTCTCAATTGTTCAAAATTTTTAGAATCACCTCACATATTTTAAAAATGAATACCAAAAATCAATTCCATAAATAAAATAAAAAATCTTATGGAAAATTTTGGGTATTTAAAGCAGTGTCATCCTTTTAGTGCCAGAAGCAAACGTGCCTTACCTCCCACCCAAGGATGATGTCTTGCAACGTGTAGTGATTTTATAAAGGGCATGCTTTCCGCACATTGGCATTCATAATGACATTCATTAACACCATATTGATGTCGAGGGTTGAACTTTCAGGACATATAACAAGATAGGCATATCATAAATGACTCTAACAGAAAACTTGCAATACCTCCCATTCAAGGACGAGAGGCTCATGGTTCGCTTTGTCACTTGAAAGCAAATTTCAATAATATGTTATATATATTTATATGTTACAAAAGGCCGAGATTGTAAAAGAAGTACTTAAGGCTAGGAGTCCACTTAGATCTCAAAATCTAATTTAATAATTTCATGTATGCTATTAGATATTGTAGGTGCTTTTGAAAGATGACTAGTTGTTATATTTGGACATTTATCTATAGGATGTTATGAGAAAAACTTTGTGCTCACAAAAATTACAAATTCTATTGTATTTAGTATTTGTTCAACTTTATTCTTCTAAATAAAAAATGAACCTATTTTATGTCTTTCCCTTTCATGTATATATATATAAAGAGACAAAGAATATAAAAGTGAATTAAATTAGTCCCTTAGTTACAAATACTTATATATGAGAAAAATGTTGAAAAATCCTAATCACATAGACATTTAATCTTCATCATCATCGAGAATGCTATCCATCAATCTATATACTCTCTTGTAGAAACCATGGTAGAGGTTCATGCGGCATCAATGGCAATGGATTTAGGTATTGGGCCAACTTATGCATCATAAGTTTCACCATTTGAAAGACATCTTGAAGACACTAGAAAAAATAAACATTAAAAAAGTATAAAAGTATTCTTATATGAACCAAAATATGAAATAGCTATAAAAAATACTAAAGGATTACTGCCTGCCGGTGATGCCCGTAGTAATGCACAAAAATCTCTAGGTAGAAAGTGGAGTCCGAGTCACATACCAACCCATGTGTGAGTCATCAAGCTTGTGAAGGTATGACACATTAACGCTAAGGTGTTGTTATCAAAGAGAATTGTGTAACTGCCACAAAACATCTTGTGGATAGTAATCTACCATATGGACATGTGGCTTCATAAACTTATTTGCTTGCAAGGGTCACGATGGATCAATCGGAATGCTAATGATGACCAAATTGATGAGTGAATCGGTCTAGCATATATGGCTCTGTAGTGGCCAAACATTAAATACAACCGTGAAACTAGGACAAATGATAGGTCTCGTCCGTGTATCTTCTAGAGTAATAAGGTTGCTACATGATCTGCAAGAAAAAGAGAAATGATGTAGACATTGTAATAGGATACATTATTTATAGTAAATAACAACTTTCATGGCTCATAGTAAATCACAACCAAATATACAATATTGATAATCTCATACTTGACGAGCATCTAGAGAGTCCAACAACCCATGTTAGGAAACAAGATGATGAGTAAAACGATCCCTATGAGTAATATTGTCCATTTACCTACCCACAAGAGGCTGCTCGTTAACTTACCCAAGTTGCTAACATACTCTCAAGGCTAGAAACTAAGTATAAGTCTATACTAACAACACAAAAAAACAATTCTTAGCAAACTATTAAACAATTATTATTACATTAACATAAATAATATGGAGTCATTATTACTTAAGGAAGAAGAGTGTGGCCACTATTAAGGTAGAAGAGTGTGGCCAGTAAGTTGATGTGCCTTTGTATGGTAAGCCTTTCCAAAAGATTTGTATAAGTAGGCCAATATGGTCACACTGCATGCATATTTGTCAGCTCTCCACATATCGTTGGTCAACAATTGCATGATCGAAATTGACACCATGTTCCTCAACTTATCTTGGTACATGGTGCATCTAATTTCATAAAACAGAAACAACAATGCCTTATGCTCAAGCATAATCCCCTCCTTTGAGCACTTGTAACCGAAGTATCTCAAACTTTATACGAGCAAACTCCATCTACTTCTTCACTTCATCATATTACATGTTCATGAGGTCCTCCACAATACTATAACAATATTTCATATGACATGCTAAAAATTTCAATAGTCTATAAATATTTATACAACAATTGTCAGCTATAATCATATGTAAGAATATTTTACTTATTATATGAAGAACACTAATCCCATAAAGGTATAGAATTACCTGTTCCATCAAACCATATATATGATGTGGCCTACAAAAGCTAGAGAGCAACTCAAAGATAGGGGGAGTGGGGCTCACCCTATAGAATACTCGTTCTTACCTACATTATGAAGATGCTTAAAAGGATTAGCATATTGTGGTGCCCTAAAGAACCTATGGCATAATCTATTTCAAAGTCATGCTTAATTATAGGATGATCCATCTAATCCACTTGTTATGGTTGGACGTGCCCCATCTGATGATGCCCATGCAATCCATCTAACTGTGTCTACACGATCGTCCATGATTCCTATTACAAAATTCAGATGAAATGTTTCATTAGAATATGTGCACATGCAAAGAAGTATACAAATATAAGCAATATAACATGTGATATTACATGTATAATATATATGATATATATAATATGATATGTATATTTATGTGACTATCATGTCTCTCTCTCTTTCTATATATATATATAACAGAGGTGACCTAGCATAGCCATGTCAACCTATTGAAGGTAACGTTACCCCACCATAGTTCCTTTTAGAATAAGATGTGATTTGGCCATGATTCCTCCCCATTAACTTCATAGTCAATGCATGTCTCAGGGTACTGTAAATTATATGAACAAACGAAGAATACCGTATGCCAATTAAATCAACCATGAAATAAGCCACCGATTCTTTTTCTTCTTCTTCTTTGTTTGACAATAATGGTATTACCATCACAAACAAGAGAGAGAGAAGCAAGAAGATTTAGGGGGGTCAAGAGGGAAGAGATCACAAAAGGAAGGGAGAGGATGGGAGAGAGACATGTGAAGTTCTAAGGGACTTTTAAATAAAAATCAGGGTTTATGGTTGACAAAGAGGGGTGTATGTTTAGTAACTCCTTAATTTTAAACAAAAGTCAAAAGTAAAATCTGATTGCACACTTCCCTATGGTGGCACAAGGCACTCAACTAGGGATCACAAGTTCTACACCCACGTATACATATAGCACATGGAATCACATTTTATGGAACATAAGCACACAAAATGAGTTGATCCTTTTAGTTTATGATAAGCATGCTATGACACCTGGTCAAATTGATTCGAATCGGGTCCCACCCAAACCTAGACCCGCAGGGCAAGAGAGCTCTTGCTTTCCTGTTTGAAGCGACTAGGTAGCCTAGGAGGGCGCACCTGGTATAATGCCACATGTAGTAAAATGCGGTCGTAAAGGGGGATCCAAGAGAGAGACTTTGCAAGGGGATCTCTGTCAATGGCAAGTGGAAACGGCTAGAAATCGCTTCAAAATAGGAATCTTGAAAGAATTTTTGGACGAAATGCATTTTCTTTCAATTGGTATTTTCAAACCATAAAATTATCTATCGACCATCATCCAAACCATAGAGGGGAAGAGAGGAAGGAGACATACCTTGTCCGTTGTTCCGAGCTCCCTTTGCTTCAGAATATTGAAGGAAACCACAAGGTTTCCAGTGGATTTGTAAAAGGGGGGATAGCAATTCTTTGAGGCTAAAAGGGGGCCAAGGACTTCATCCCCTGACCAAGTCCTTAATTGCCTGAGGGAGTCCCAATTTTGCTAGAAAGGGGAAGTGGTCGATGAATGGATTGGTGTATGCCATTCCAAACGAACCATGCTTCGTTGGCTCAAATTCTATATGACGTTGTTTGAGTAATCGTGTCATAGGGAGACACATGTCCATATCCGAGTTGGCTCTGGGGTAGGTCCATCGCAAGTTATTTAGTGACCCTATATGAATCTCGCAAATGGAACCAAACATGTTTAAGATGGACCTAAACATAGTTTTCGAGTAATTTTGGGATGGTTTCCAGTTTGATTTTGACATGGTTTGTATTGTTGAGTTTGTAACTATAATAGAACACTAATGCAATGTTGTTATCATGATTTATGAACTAAATTAAGATGATTTTGAGATAATTGACATCTTACGAATTGTATCTGACTAGGAGGTTTAGGTTGGCGGATGTCTTCCATCTTTGGATGTATGTTAGGGATATTTTGCTTGATTTAAGTGATGCATCAGATTATGCACTACGTTATGATTGCTTTAAAATTACTATAATGGTAGATCACTCAGTGTATTACCATCATATTGGAATTTTCATTGAGCATGGTTTGAAACTGCTTGAGTGCGAGCAAAACATTATTTGATGTGGATCCACTCTCTCCGTGGTTATATGAAACATTATCATATGGTGGATGGGCGTATTAGGTAGTGTTAAGTCATAGGTGAAACATCAATGACATAGAGTTGTAGTTCATATTTCGACCTTTTGGATGAGTGGCGTTGTTGTGGAGAATACAGTTTATAGCTTGCGTTGTCAGCTTGTGTCACATACAGCTTGCATTATCCATCGTATGACACAATAGTTGGGGGGCACATGTGTCATTATGGTAAAATAATGGGAGCAGTGACTGTTTTGAAATGAAACAGTTCTCAAACCTATTGAAATGTATGATATGAAAGATTGCGTTTGGGGATATATTCTGGGAATTATATATGTGAGAGTTTTGGTATATGAATGTAATGAATAAAAATGTGATACTACGTATATAATGTCTCTAGAGGATGGTTCTTCCTATAGCTCCAAGGGGGGTGTATGATGGCTGTTAGGAACAACTTAAATGGTTAGGTTGATGGCATTGGGGGCCTCATACGATGACCATAGTAGGGGTCTTGATGTTAGGAACTAAAAATATACATTAAAGAGCATATGCTTATGCATCACATATTTACAATGTTTTTGACGTTTGATTTGAACTCTAAAACAATTTTTTAATGTACCTAAATATACAAGTGTCAATTGTTGTAGGGAAATCACATCCAACTATGTAACATGGTTATTGGTGCTTACTTCTCCTAAGTATATCTTGACAGGTTGTAGTTTGTAGGGGCACTAACGAGTTTGAAGGAGTTGGGGATTCTTGATTAGACACTTCTGCAATAGCATGTTATGAATGATAGGATTTAAATGGTTTTGACTCTTTTTGCTTGGATGCATAATGCATCTAATTGTACCACTACTGCCGGACCTTGTCATGTGTAAATAAATAAATTGAGAGTTGGAGTTTTTATTTTGTCTTGTTATGTAATTATGACTAGTCGACAATCGATAAGATTTTGTCACATGACCTGAATGGGTTTTATGTCTACGTGTCCCGATAATGTGGAGCATGACACATGCATACCAGAACTTTTCGAATTAAGAATTCAAAGAGATGATGATTTAGTATAACAAAGGACCTAATTAAGCAAGCTCACACAAACTTATATATATAATTAAGTTAACATTTCTTTTGACGGAATAACCAACTGTAGCCATCTAGTTTGCTCAATATATGTCCAGAGAAGTTCTCAGCCTTAACTTTGGCCTTGCCACCTCAGGATCTGATTAATTTGATACCATGCAGAAACTTTTGCTTCGAACAAAAAGATGCATGCACCCTCATTTTCATCACATTCCCTTCTGCGGCTCATAAGATTTCTGTTTTACATTCTCAATTAACTTGGATCACAGAGGTATGGACGCATGTCCATGCATCGGAAAGGCGCGCCAATGCCGGGCGAAGGTAAAGGATCAGTCGGAGACTTCGATCGGAAAAAGCGAACCGCGTGTGGACGCTTCGTCATCTTCTTCACCAATCTCTCCCGTTTCCGACGGCCTCTAATCTCCAATTGGTCCTCTCTCTCTCTCTCTCTCTGAACATTCATTTGTTAGAATCCCGCCGTGAAAATTAAAGCCGTGCATTTGTAGATCAGGCCGAAAGACAGAAAATGAAAAAGGAACGCGAAAAAAAATGTGAAGACTACGATTCGCGTATTCCCGATCCAGGGTTTAAACGAATAATTTAAGACGCGCCCTTCTCTCTTCCTCTACTCTCCTGTGTCCACGTCCAACCCTCCCATGCACCGTGCCCTTTCTCTCTCTCTCTGTCCTCAAATTTACTTGAATACAAACAGTAAAAATGTAAAAACGATGATCAGATATCTGTACTTGCTTTACAACGAAGCAACAACTCTTTCCCTTCCATTGCCCCACTACAAGACACCATTTCCCACTATAAAGTTAGAGAGAGAGTTGGGCGCAATTAGCCTTGCTGACAAATCCAACCACAACGATGGCCGCCATCCAGCGGGCCACCCTCAGCCAGTATTAAAAGACTGTCTCTATAAATACACACCGCCCTCTTCCTCCATAGAGAAGGAAGATCAAGCGTCCCCTTGCTTTACTCCAAAACCAAACACACTGCCCACGAAGAGGCCCGTCCCCGTCAAACCATGGAAGCCACAGAAGGGAAAGAAAAACATCCAATAATAACACCAATAATCCAAAACCTGACCCCTTCACCTTCATCTTCACATTCAAGCGGCAGCACCAAAGAAACTAACAGTTCTGAAGGTAAGGCTAGAAAGTGCAAAGGGAAAGGTGGACCTGATAATAGCAAGTTCAGATACAGAGGCGTCCGGCAGCGGAGCTGGGGCAAATGGGTGGCTGAGATAAGGGAGCCAAGGAAACGAACCAGGAAATGGCTAGGAACGTTCTCTACGGCTGAAGATGCGGCTCGAGCCTACGATCGTGCTGCCACAGTCTTGTATGGACCCAGAGCTCAGCTCAATCTGGGTCCTTCCCCTAGCCAAAGAAACTCTCAAGAGGCTACAACAACCTCTACAACTACAACTCTCAGACCCATCTTACCTCGCCCTTCTCCGTACCACCATCCCTTAAGTAACTTTCACCACAGTGCCTCTCCTTGCATGATACCGCATTTGCAATGCGTTGTTGGTCAGTATTATCCTTTACTTTCCTCTACTACAGACCCTTATATCCCATTGTTTCACACCAATAATCCTTCCACTCCTATTCCTCCACCTCCTCCCCCAACTACTCAAGCTCATCCTAATCCTATTCAACACCCTTATCCTTATGTGACTCATTCTTCTGCACCCATTTCATCAAGTTGGTATGAAGAAATCGGTTCACTCGCGGGGTCCGTCAGTGCAAGCCTCTCTCTCTCTTCTTCTTCTAGTCCTGCCATTGTTGATGATGTTGTAATGGCGTGTGGTGATTGTGTTGCAATGGATCTGCCGAACCCTCCGATTTCGTCTGTTGGTGATCCGTTGCCTGATGGTGGTGCGGGTGCAGCTATTCCTCAATCCCCCAGTTCTAGCTTGCTTTGGCATGATTATGATAATGCTAGCGTGCTGAATTCGTTGCCTCCCATGGATTCGAACCCTTGTTCTTTGTGGGAATATGATAGTGAGAGTTTTATCTTCGATCTGTGAATTGAGGCCATTGGTGAAATGGCAGATCTTCTTCCTTTGCTGCGGATACGTGCCTCCAAGGAGGTACCTTCAAATTCTTCTCAACCCTTTCTGGTAATCTAATTTCCGTTTCTCTTATATTTGTTAGCACGCTTTTCCGTTTATGAGACTGAGACGTATGCGTTTAAGAACGTTGGAAACCCTAACACAGCATACTGTCACATCAAGTGATGACTGATTGAAACGAGATGTGAATGAAAGAAAAAGCAGTGATGGGATTGCTTGACCGATACACTATTTTTTGTTTCGACTTGATTTTTTAGCAGTAATTAATTGGAAAAGTGATGCATAACTTTTTTTGTTTAGACTGCATGACAGTGATTGCATGGTTTTCGGAACGGATAAATAAGTATCAACATAAATGACTGCATTATGTTCCTCGTAGGCTTAATCACTCTTCCGTTCTTGTGGATTTAATAGATTAAAATTTTGAATAAGAACTTCCTTTGTTTCCTTCCGGAGGCTGGTGTCGTGCAGGCCTTTATACTCTGTTGGAGAATCGGGTTTTTTATTCAAACGCTGGAGCTTCCTTTACTGTTCCTGGACTCTCTCTCTCTCTCTCTCTGTGTGTTTCCCGCTCTCTCCCTCTTTCTCCTTCGCTCTCGCTCTCGCTCTCTCTAACATTATCCCTGCTTGGTTACATTGCTTGGTTTAGGATGAGTAAATATTGACCTTCCATGGTTGATGATCTGTAATATGATGAAAATAATTGGCAATGTTTAGTCTCCATACTTTCTGCCAAAAAAAGAGATCTAATCTCCATGCAATATTTATCTACATGAAACAAAATTTTAAATGGTGATCAGTGGAAGAGAAACACTGTCATGGCCGTGTAATAATGATCATGGTACTTTAGTACCCTGCATCTCTCTGTGCCATTTAGCTCTGGGATTTGTCTAGATTGGTACTTCTGATTGAAATGAAGTTCAGGATCCGAAAATGTTGTGGCATAAGCTGAATTGACACTTGATAATAAACAGAAAACGATATTTTAGGTTCTTATCACCTGCTGGTGTTATGACTCACCTATACCTTTTCCTTTTCATGCTTCTTTTGAGGTTGTAACGTCAAGCATGCTAGTCTTGTAGTTTTATCTGTTTGAATAATTGCTAGTGTTGACTTATAAAGAGTTGATTACATTCCATAGTTCTTAGTCGCTGACTACTATCAATGTCATTTTCCAGATATACATGTTAGATCACATTATTTGTATATATGTTCCCTTTTCCTATAGCTTCCAGTATGATATGCCTCTCATGGATACGATCTTTTGACCTTGAAGAAGCCACTTCCTATATAAGAACGGGGGCCACATTCGGAACGAGTATGCAATTAATTGATTGGTACTTTTTCTGTTTTCACGTGGCCATATGTTTCATGGATCACAGACATTTACACAGGAAGCAATCCACGGCTTAAATAATATCACTTAAACCCATAAGTTAGGAGAACTGGAGAACAACCACTACAGTCATTTATATTTTCTGACTACATGATTGTGGAGAAACAGACTCAAAGAATTTAATCTTTTTAACTGTTGAACAACGCCGATTTCACATTCCCAAAACTCTAAACATCTGGTACTTTATACAGTCATCACTAAACCCGTTTGGCATGTATGAAATTTGAAAGTAGAACATAACCGTGCAGATTGAAGATTTGCATCGGCTGGTGGAAAACCAGCACAATGTCCACTAAGCTGCAACACAATCTGTTACAGCTTCTCATTGTGTTGATTGTAATATATAATTTTCAAAGATCCAGATCCTAAATCATGTAAACTTGAATCATGTATTCGCTCCTTCTTGCAATTGAAAAGTTATATTTTCTAGTGGAAACATGTTCCTCACGGAATGGAAGTTTGATGACCTGTTCATACCCATAATCAACTTACAAGTTTTGATGCGTTCATCTTCGCCAGCTTTCTTCTCAATAAGGAAAATCAATGAGCACTCAACCATTCCCTTTTTCCAACAAAGGACTTAACTCATTCAGGTGCAACGTCAGTTGCTAGTCTTACTGAGCTGTTTGAAACTGCTTTACTTATCTGCTGGAGGACAATAGGTGAGAATTCCTTATTGTGATGATCTCTGGCTTCAGAAATTGATCTTTTTGCCCATGGTTAATCATTTAACGGTACTTTTCAATTGCTTCTAGCCTCCATATGTATGTAAACGAACATGTGATGAAATAGGCCCAACGTTTTCTACGAAAGAAGTGCCATGTAGTGTGAATCTTCTATATCATTAATTAGGTTTTCTAAGAGACCTTCGGTAGAACACTCAATCAGTTTAGTTCTATCTTATAATACCATGGTGAATTTGTGATTTTCGTTAATATTCCGTCATATTCATATCAACCTTCACTCTGATACTCTTATCATTAATCTAATGCCCAGAGAAAGGAAGTCTCTTACAGGAAGGATTAAGGAATGGGTCAAGTGATGGCACTCGAAAGTGCTACCAAACTCTACTTCACAGTTTGGCTTGTGAAATAATTTCATTAAAATTTCGAATGCCTGAAGACATAAAAAATAAAGATTTTTAGGACAATTTTCTTATCAAAATGTACATAGCATCGTACAAGAATATTAAAGATAAATATATCAAAAATAAAAAGTTGTTTAGAAGATCAAACAAATTTGTTGTGAGTGTTCTGAAAATATGCTACATTTTCCATATATTAATATCATTTCTTAATTACTTATGTTTTTAGAGATATTTTCAAAGTGTCGCTGAAATAGAAACTATGGTTGTAAGTATTGTTGCTGAAACGGATAATGTAGATAAGGGGGTATTTATCTTGTACCGAAGGCTTCCACCCTGACGGATTGGCTCTTTCCCTCTGCTAACGTTGGGGCCGCTCCCATTTTATTTTGCTCATATTTTTTCAGTTTACTTTGGGCTCACTTTGTTCCATACTGTTTTCCTTTTTATCTATACTAGACCATCTTCAAAAGTTAAGGTTACATACTTTCTACTTAAGTCCTATTGGATGGACAGAAAATTTTTACCTTGAACCAGGGACAGGTATGGGTATGAGGTATAGAATTTTTGAAAAATACAAGATAAGGGTGTTCCGCCATTATATAAAAACGAAAATCATACGTATATATAACTAAAATTAAGCAAAACTGACTATCAAAATATAAAACTCATTAAAGATTAAACATAAATTTCGACATAACATCTAACTCCCATAAGAAATGTAACGTCTCAACAAGAAATATACATCACATAATGTTTTGATTTCATAACATATATATCCAACATCAAAACGTAACACTTGGTTTCATAATCAAGTTAACTCGTATGACTTACGGACCTATTCATAACAAAAGTCTAAAAACTCAATCTGTACATGTAACCGTAACCAGATTGATCCAAAATCTGAAACACTTGAAAACTTATACCGAGTATTTTGGGTGACCAGATGGATCATAGCCTGTAGCTCAATCAAGAAACCTAGAATGTTGGGCAGCATAAAACTCCCAAGTCAATTTCCTCCATCCGGGGGCCTCTGCCAGTCACAGCTAACATTGAATCTCCTTTTTCTACTGATGATTGGTCGATCAAGTTGACTGAATGAACTGGACTGAGTTGCAAGACGAAGTTTGAAACTCCATCCAGGGCCCAACTCTGCACTGATTTGAAAATCGGTTCAGTTGGAGACTTTCTCAACGTAATTGCGACTTCGAGACCTGGTTTGACGAAGAACATCGACTTCTAACGAGTTTCCTTTCCCTTGCAAGTGATCAAATTACCTATTTAATTGGAGTGCTGTCTAAGAAAGGAAACGAGGAAAGACCTGGTAAGGATTTGTATCTTACTTATCTCTATACAGATGAGAGTATAGTAAGAATTTGTGTCTTATCTCTACGCAGATGAGAGTATAGCTCCTCTCTCATCCAACGTGCAAAGGAATCAGTTGAAATTTCAGACATCGGGTTTGGAGGGTGCAATCACGCTAACCACAGTTTCTCGTGCTTTGCATGGGATGGGAGCTGAGCTGCTCTGTGGTAGCTTGGGATGTCTTGCTTTCTTAATAACTTACTTATATGATCTATTGCTAGAGGCAAGAATCTTACTGAATCTTGAAGGCAAGAAAGCCGTCCATCCGATCCATCTTCACGTGTGAAAGTGATCCTTCTGCTGTTACTTTTGTAAGTACAAAAGGTTGAAAGTGACAACCTGTGTTGTTTTTCTAAGTAGTTCCTCTTAGTGACAGCCAACTGATCGTGCCGAGACACATGCATGCCTGCAGACGCACTCTATACTTCTCACGCGCAGCGAATGATTTGGATTTGCAGTCACCTGTGGTGCATGTGCTACTTTGCACTGCTATATCTAGTCCCTACCCACCTCTGAAGAGATCGAAAGGAACAAAAAAGCACAAAATTCTGATGTTAGAATAGTGGCCCGAAGTTCCGTCTTCCTATTGAACTTCAACGAAAATTTTCTAATATTAGCTTCATCTTAATTTGAAATCACCCTCGGTACACGGACAAACGAAGTTGGACAACTTTACTTGCTTCCTTTATCTTATTTGAAATTTCGCGCTCCTTTAAACCAATTATTTTCTCGGAACATGAGTTTCGTGTTCCCGTCGCCGGCACCATATGCCGGTTCTGCGACGGATTTCACTGGCGGAAAACAGGCCTAAGGGCCTCATTTTGCTCAAGGGGACCGGCATATATGAGTGGCAAATTTTAAAGCCTAAACCTTATGGACCTGTATAGAAAGTTCCATGGCATTAAAAGTTCCATGACTTCCTATTTTTTATTATACGTTCCCTCTAACCACATTTTCCATGGGATGTTTCTGTGTTTCATCAGTGCATTTTTAGCATGACAATGCCAGATCCACGGCAAACTTTGGCGACGCAATAGTGCTTGACTTCCACAAACAGTGCTCACAGAATCGAATGGTAACTGTCCAACTAACAGTCTTGATCTTGCCCGATATGCTAAAATTGCTTGCTTTTTTTCCTCTTTAGATAGGTTTTCCTTCGAATCGTCTTTGTGGTAAACCTCAAGTTGACACTGCATATTCACCATAGTGCTTTATGGACATCTAAAGTCACTTGGAACTGCTTATAAATCGTTGGATTTAGACCGAAGCATAAGGGCAATGAGTCATAGGAACTCACCTTTTAGATCGCTAAAGTGAAGGGTTCTAAATCGTGAAGGCCCTAACTGAAACAAATTAGCCGGAGGTGATTCAATACTTGCTAGAAGTTGGCAGATGAAAGATCAAGCAGGATATAAGTGATGATAAGGTAAGAAATGACACATATGAGGTAGTTCTTTTCAGTCCATGAGGTACTTCTTTCCCGGACACTGTGGCAGCGGCCGGGAATGGCTGTACCATGGATTGGCTGTGAATCATTAGGTTTCGAAGTGGCTTGACCTAGCCGCTAAGTTTCCTCGATGTATCCAAGCATGCATGTATCTTTTCCAAAGTTTCCAAAGCAGGGCCTTTGTTGGGTTTAGTTGTGGGAACCCTTTGCAAGTTGCAGTTCTCCACTTCAATTAATTACTTAGATTGCTTTATTTATAATCTTCGTCTCATGATTCCCCATATTCCTGAACTCTATTCAAGTCACTAGGAGAAATGATTCATGATGTAGGACTAGGAGTTCAGGTCATGATGTATATATATAACGAAGAATGGGTATATCACTTTCCACCTTAGTTTGAAACCCTTCACCATCTTCAGTTTGAAACCAATGTCAAGTGACATAAGTGGAGATATACGGTGCACACTCCCGGTTCCATGGATGAAATCCATGCGCGAAGAGAAGCCGGCTGCCGACGCATTTTCCAATTGAGATGCTGCTTCAGGCAGGAAAAGCAGCCATTTTCGTGGTGCAAGACAAACAGGGCATATGAAATCAGAGGTTCAGTGATGATTCGAAAGTGACAGGTATGATGCCGCAATGCCTCTCCAGTGAGAAGTGGACAACGCAAGGTGGGGATGGGACATGTCAACTTGTATCCTTTGTTATGGACGTGATGAGAATCAACAGATCATTTTACCATGACTCGGTAGCTAGGCTCCAGCCTATATACTGCACAATCTCCTCACAGCCAGACCTGCTTGTTCTATGCAGTTAAGGGGAAATTCTCGGACTTCAAAAATTAATGCCGAGGCTGTCCTATACCTAGGCATGTCGCGCTAGGCCTTGATTTAGAGAGAAACTAGAAAGAGCTTTGGAATACATGCACTAAGTTTACTTTAAAATAGTAATTAAATCTTTCATCTAGAGAAGCTTTTGGATTTTGGGCAACTGAGCCACTTAGAATTAATTGACGCAGTCCTCAACCGCCACTCGTACGTGGTCACTCAATTATTTTATTGCATTTAATTATTTAGGATTCTTCTAGGCCGTGCTAACACGAATCTTTGGCCAGGCCGGCTTTACTTCATTCAATGAAGGAAAGGACTTGAACAATGTACATCTGATGCGTAGCGCAAAGTATGTATAGTACGCAATATATCACGAGCAAAATGTATGGGAAACTCAGTGGGGTTCTATATTGCCCCTGACGTTATTCCTAAGAACTATTATGCCCTTTTACTAATAATTAAACGTAAGAGATTTTTTCTATTACTAAATATACTGAATTGGGTCGGAATCGAGACCAAATCCACGAGCAAGACTCGAAAATGTGTAAAAAAAATGGAAATGCAGGAAATGTAGGAAAAACCAGGTAGAACAGGGAAAGTATTCCCTTTTAAAATCCAAATCTCAAAGTCTACTTAAGCCCGCAGGATGCTTCCTTTAGCACCCGCGAAGGCTAGAGCATCCGGAGCAAATGGGAAGAATGGTGGCACAATGGGTGACAGATGACGAGCTTTAAGTGATTATATAAAGGTTATTTGAAAGTGGACTGGGTGGTTTGAAAGGAGATATTGGTGCTTGTAGAGGTAAGTCGGTTTGCCTTTGTTCGTAGTGCCTTGCTGGCAGTAGTTATACATATTAATATTCTTGATGTTTAACTTGCCAATTTTTAGTTTCTGGAGACACGCTTATGTGAATGATATGACTGGCACATGGCACATATATATGTGTATCTATGTATATGTATACACACACATATATATATATATGTATATATATATATATGTGTATGTGTGTGTGCTTGTGACATGTTAAGCATGTAAGTAAGGGTGAAGCATTACCCGATGTAGAGATACCTTTCATAGTGGTGCTGGATGAGGTAGATGGGCATATCAGTTGGTCCTAACAACTTGTGTGTATGCTTGTGAGTTTGAATGAATGTATATCGACTTTAGCTTTATGATGTATCTCCTTGTACGTATGCGAACGCATTGATGAAAAGGCTGAATGTGAAATAAAGTTTTTGTATGGAGTTATTGTTAATAAGGCACCTTCGTGGTGTTCTGTGGCTTGCGAGCGGGAAGTGTGTAGAGGGTTGGCGGTCTTTGGCTTGGTCGTATACAAGCAGAGGGGCATGAAAAGTAGAAACTAATAATGTACACACGTAATACGCCTAGTGTGCGTTCCTGTCAAGGTGGTTGTGTGTGTGGTTATGATGGCAAAAATTGTGAATTTATGGTTGTGAATTTATGGTTGCTCATCATACGAGAAACTCCCTACATTGGATTAGAGGTGATTGTTGCACGATTGAAAAGAAAGGGCACACTTCCACATGCAGGATAAACAAAGGTATCCCATACATTTCATTGATTTTAATTCATTTTCTTGATTGAATTTTTCTATGGGATTTATCTATATGATATTGAAATATTTCTAAGTTTGCTAATACTAAATTGTATGTAATGTAGAAATTACTATGATGCTGTCGGCTGAACCAAGATGGAGAAGGAGGTATGGTACTATTGATGCATACAGTCATAAATATAACCATGGCTTGAAATTAAAAAACAGCATAGTAATGTGGATAAAATCAATGGATGCCTAAAGGATAGTTATGAAACTACAAAGCAAGATGCTAAGGATTATGGTGCAATGTAAGATTCAAGAACTATGATGACTTTGCTAACGAATTAAGGACACAAAGAAATTAAGAATACTTATGCAACTAAGATAGTTTAAAGCCATGATAATGCGAGAAATATGAAGCTAAATTATCAAGATGTAAGAAGCGATGCTACCGTGTAGGGTTCAAAATCAAGATTAAGGTTTTGTGCAACTAAGGTTGTGGTATAAATCCAGGATCATGAAGTAGTTATTTATGAAGTTTAACTAGAGATTATTCATAACCCTGTATTTGGCATGGATCAAGATATTGCAAACCGTTTATGGAATATCCACACTCATTTATGCTCAAATTCCATCATTTGATTGGAATGATAAATCACAAAGATTTCAATTAAAAAGTCATTATCTTTTCAATTGTTGGATCTTTAAGATGAATGGTTGAAATGATAAAGAAAAATCATTTAATACAAATGGTGCATTCAAAGGCTAGAGGGCATATTAAGGGTGGAAGACGTGATTGCTAGATATGCCAGAACTATAGGGTCTAGTACTTGGTTATCTTTTATGCCTATTTCAATTGGAACCATGCAAAGCCGATCTTATCTCTTGGAATTAAAAAGAGAAGAAAACTAATTAAAATTAATCAAAGAAAAATTAGTAACTTTAAATTTGTTAATTAATAAATATAAATGGACAAGTTTTAATTAATATTACAGAGCAAGTATTTAACAAAAGTATTTATTTAATATAATCTGATTAAAAGTGTATATATCGATAGCTATAGATATATATAAATGTACATCTATTTAAGAGTAAGAACAAACTCTTTGTTTCCCAGGCCAAACGTTTTCACTACAAGTTGTTTGCAAGGAGAAAACATTTCATTAATGGTAGCTTCCAAGGAAGCAGAAGACATGAGCAGTTGCCAGGAGCAAGCGCAATAGAGTGCAATCCCAATAACATGGAGGGTCTATTCTAGACAAGGGCCTGAGTCGACATTAAGTCAGGTCGGTGGGAAGCCATGTTCAGGTACCAATGCTTTTATGTCGGCGACAGAGAAGATGGTGTCCTCGGGTGCTTCATGTGAACTCGATATCTTACCACTCAAGGTCACCCTCCAAATTCAGTTCACCAAGGATAATTTAACCTCCATTGATATCTAAATAATATGATGGTCATACATATGTCTTAGAAGGAACCATCATCCTAACCATAGAGGTTGGTAATGTAGTCCATCAACCCAATTCCGTGAAATAGACTTAGACACATCCTATAACCTATTGTTAGGTCATCCCAAGATCCATGACCTAAAAGTTGCATCATTCACATATGATAGATGTATTAAAATCCCTTAGCATGGTCAAATAGTTGTAGTTGTAGGAGAAGATATAACCATACACCTAACTAGGACATATGAACCTAGTTTTGACATTCCCTTCTTTGTCTCTTATCATACTAAGCCTAGCCCATCTACTTGTCTTGGACCATCTTTTGATCCCGAGTCTAGTAAGCATACTGATATTATCTCTTCCCAAGCCACAAGTATTGACCATCCTTACCGTCCTAGTATCTACCGGTTGGGGGAGCGTATAGATGACTCTATCCTCCAAACCAATCATGAGTATTCTTTCTTTGCCCATTTTGCCAAAGCTTGGAAAATGCTACTATAATATATCCCATTCCAAAGCTTAGAGCCATATGACTAGGGTCTCTACACTTATAGAGCCACATGATCAAACTAATAGACAAGGCTTAGTTTATGACCCTACCTCTGGTTTTGACTCTAAAGATCTTACGGTTTGGGTTAAGGGATGACCTATGCCCTTCTAACCCCATCTCTACTCTTCACAAGAATATTGATAACCTTGAGTTTGATAGTCTTGGCCTTGAATTTCTGTTTTGAAGCCTTGACTTTGACTATGGTTCTTCTACCTTCTTTCGAGGTAAGGGAGATCCTCCTTTATACTAAAATGGATTCATCCTCTAAGAGCCCCAAGTGTGTTATCTGATCCTACCTATGGAATATCATAAACATTAATACTTTGACTTTTGACCAAAAGCATCCATCACCCTTTCTTTTGTTTCCATATTCATCATAATTCTTAAAGTCACCATATAGTGTTATTCTCCTCCAACTTCACCCATCTTCTTAGACATCCAATAGCCGTAGGTTGTCCCTTGTCTAATTACCCTAGTATTAATTGCTCTTCAAAATATCCTAAGTGTTGTCCAATCCCTCGATAATCACCAAAACCACTCGTACTCCCATGTTTACTTAGATAACCTCTTAGCCTAGTTAGCTCGCATCATAAACCCATGATTGAATCCGACATATCCATCCCATATTTGTTCCTTTTATTAACAGTCCCAAACAACCTATAGTTCTTTTAATCCTTTTTTTACATACCTTAGGTTTTGCCATAAATGCACCTAATCTCATCACTCCAAATAGTTGCAACATCATAGACTTGCTTTGTTCTACTTTTATTTATCCTAGCTTCTTAATACTTTTAGTTCCGTACCCTAGTTGATTCAGATCTCATAGCATTTTGCATCTCAGACACCATTAATTTTTAGACTCTTGCATCCTAGTTTTGTATCACCCTCATCAGTTCTTTAATTTTCCCATCATAGTCTTAGTTACATAGATTTTTCTTTCAATTTAGTTCTTGAATAAGAGCTATAGACTATCCTAGTTTATTTATTTTTAGCTCACTTGAAAATTTTATACGTAATAATTTATAAAGTAGGCCAAAATATGTGAGATTCTATCATTGCACGCTAAAACTTCTTCTCTTCTTTTAAGGTCTTTCTTTCTCTGCCTTTCCTTTTGCATACCCCAAGGAGCTCGAAACTGGATGACTACATTGGAGTGCATGCACACCTATGTAGTAGACCTAGTGGAGAAGACAACCTAGCTGAAATCTAGATAGATCCACACCCTAGAAGACTAACTTTTTTCTTATTACTTTTTGAGAAATTGTAATTAAATGGCATATACCTTTGCAATAGGATTTTTATTCATATTGATTGTCCATAGGTGGAATTACTTTGCATTGCAACTTTTCAAGGGATGCCTAGTGGGACCGAAAAGGCATACTAAGCTTTCATTAGGGTTTTGAGATCTACATTGGGTCTCTGAGTTTTTATTCTTGCTTGTTTACTTTTATTCACTTTGCTTGGGCTAGGTTGCAACATGTTTCCTTTTCATATATATTGCATATACCACTTAGACTTGTGCACATCTACGTTGAGCACCTAGAAGCTATTTTGTTGGGGAACTTCTTGGTTTGGGACCCTTAAGTAGTCTTTGAACCGATGAGTCACAATAGATATGCTTGCTATTTCTCATATATTGTTCATGTATTGCTTATACTCCTCATTGCATACATCTACAAATTGACTTGGATTAAGCTTCTACGTTTTGCATGGACTCTTACCCAAATGATATGAGGTTATCCCATAAGGAGAATAAGATTTGTTGATTCTTCACCCTTTCAATTGAGCCTCCACATGTCTTTGCTTCATTTACTAGACACTGCATTGTCATATCTTGGCCTTGTTTGAGCTTTGTTTCCTCTCGCTTATGTAAATGTAACCCATCTCTACTATACTATATACGTGAAAAAACCAAAGAAGAATAATGATGGTCCGTCTAATCATTGCTCTAGATAAAAAACCCCACCAAGAATATCCCAAGGAACCTAATGCTCACCAGTCCTCCTTTCAAAGGAGGAAGGCTACTAAGCCCATGACCTTTGAAAAGACCAAATCCTCATATCGTGACCACTAATGAGAGTCCGACCCTAAGCCTGAGGCCTCCTCTTAACCTTGTAAGAAGAACACATGAGCTTAGAAGCATAAATAGATTTATGATGTAGAGATTAAGAAAATTATGAATAGAAAACAATTGGCCAAAGAAATAGAGAAGAACGAAAAAAAAGAGAAAAAGAAGGTTGTGGATTTATCTAAACTTGAATCGAAAGATGAAAATCTAAAAGATCCACCCATAACCTTACAAAAACTACCTAAGACCTTGATTTAATGGAGATGGTAAGTAAAATGGTAAAAATATTAGAAACCTCAAGAAGAAAGATAAAAAGGAGCTTGATGTATTGTGTCTATCTTATTTTGTTGATGTTGATTAGAGTTTGTGAAATTTAATAGTTCAGGTGATCCTAAATCCTATCTCTTAATATTTTATCGTAAAATAAAGACAAAGATTAGAAGTAAATTCTATATTTTCATAGGGTTTGAAAGAAGTGATTTGCTACCCTAAGCCTCACTCAGTATTGGACCTTTGACTTTGTGACCAAAGCTTCTCTCAAGAGGTTTCGGTATAACCTGGAGTCTTTATGCATTATAAGCACCCAAAAACATATGCGACTATGGAAAGATAAGGATGCATGTGCTTATATTACAAGATTCAGGCATGTCATGCTACGATGCAAAGTAATATTGATGAGAAAATTGTCATTGTTATGATTAGAGAAAATTTTAATGAAAATTTGAAGTTTATGATAGCCATGCATGGGATTGGGACCTTGAGAAATTGACTAAGGATGTCTCTTGATATCATCAAACTAGAAAAGGGGTCTCTAATATGATATTCTAAAAAATAGGCATTCCAACGACAGACAAGCCTAAGTCTAGGGCTCAAGTGAATACTGCTACCAGATATGACAAGATCAAATCCATGACATTGGCCCACTTAGGACTGACTAAAGAGAGGAGCTCATAACTATAGTGTTGTCGGCTAAACTTGAACTAAGAGTCTAGACCCATTCAAAAACTTTTATGGGATGGGATTGAGATAGACAATTTTGTTCCTTTTTTATTTGCTTCTATATGCTATCCTCCACATTCTTCTTTACTAGAGCCTTCTAAAACTTCCCTTTTTCCAATTACCACATAAGCCTAAGAGTAGGTTCCTTGATAGATCTTACATGTACCATAGGCTTAGGGGCCATGAAACTAAGGGTTGCATGGTCCTCAAATTCCAAGTCCAGGACTTAATTGATTAAGGGCTACTTGATATATTTGGATATGATTCTACCCGATGCAATCAAGACCAAGGAGTCTTTGAAAACCCTTTCTCTAATCATATCACTATGTGTTTCTTCTCTATTTAGCTCCTACTCCAGTTGATCTAGTACTCATCCAACATAGCCGAAGTCCACATTGACTAGTCATTCAACATCTCCCTTTGTTTTTACTCATGTCAATATTTGCCTTGTCCAACCCATTATGGTGGCACCCTAGAGTCAGTCCCCTTATTTATGATGCCCTATAGGTGGTCCATTCTCTTCATCCTCTCAGTGTTGGCGTTCATTGGACTCGATGTAAATCTAAGTCGATTCAACCTTCTTCACCTCTTGTTGATCATACTGCTCAAGTATTTACCCACCATATCATTGCATTGAAGAGACCTATTAGGTCTGCCACTATGGTGGACCAGTGAGCCTCCAAGAGAGTCGGTCTCAAGTCCATTCCTACATACCCTTCTTCATCCCAAGAGTTTATCTCTACTTAGGGTTTGTTTACCAGCCTAAACCTATTAAGGTCAAGCTTAACCACATTTCTATGACTCATGAGATTGGTGAGATGAGTCACTTAGGGTTTGTCTACCCACCTAAACACCATAGACAACTTACCTCCTCCCAACCTACTCCATCAGTTTGCCGACTCCTCAGACTACTTGCTTCCTGAGAAAAGACCAAACGCAAAGAAACCCTTAAACAGTATGACCTTGAAAATAGTCAGCCAAAACTCTAGTTACCATGTCTATTCTCGAGTTGATCCATATCTCTCCCAAGTTAGGGATGCCCTATTTGATATATTGAGTAGTGAAGATTCATAGTGTTACTCCTAAGGGTTTAGCCACATGGTTTCACCTAATTTTACTTAGATGCCCCTTGGTTTCTCTCACGAGGACATTCTTAGGCCAATTATGCCTTATCAAGTCAAACTATAGATGCCTGGTCAATGGAGGTGGAGGCATGAGTGTTCTTCCACTGCAAGCAACTCAAAACTTTGGCTTGTCTAAGAAAGAACTTAACTCCTAGTCTGCCCACATTGTTGGATACGATGGGAATGTCGTTGCTACAAGCTAAATCATTTTTGAAAGAATTACTGGTAATACACTTGAAGAACAGATTGATGATGTTGTTAGGTTTAATATTAATGGGCATGAAGATATTTTTTATAGTCTTGTTTCCAGTTGGATTCACATATACTACTACGTTCCTTAAAAGTGCGCAGTTTCTTTCCTATGAACTGTTATGTATGTGAATTTTGCTTTATTTTCTGTATCAAGTTCTTTTGTTTGACTTGGTTCATTTTGTGTAGAACCTTGCAAGAAGAAATGTAAAAGGAGAAAGAATAAAGTTATGAAGAAATGGGGTTCTCACTCTTTTTATGTTTTAGAAATTCAATGGTCTAGCGTTGATGCTTGAATATTATTTTCTTCTTGCTTTCTTGTTCATTGTTATTAAACATATAGTTTGATGGTGATTATTCACAGTGATGAAACAAACTTCATGCATCTGAACATATTGTTGATGCAATTTATGTTTATATGATCCTATTTGTCATCATTGAGCAAAAGAATGGGCTTATTTTTATTAGTATCCAATAGGAAAAGAGCTCAAGTCTTTTGAATTGGTTACCTAACTCCATGAAGATGGAGGCCTCATTGTCCGAGATTCCAACTTGAGTCTTGGATTTTATATTCGTAGTTTATGAATTGATTTTTCATTAGATGCTTCTGATTTGCTTCAAAAGACAATTTTGTAATTGTTATAATCACCTCATGTTTCAGTTGGGAAACTTGGAACTAAAGAATGCTTGTTAAAAGATTGAAGCTATTTTTCCATTTCTAGTTTTTTTTTAGTTTAAGAATCCTACTTTGGAAAATTTACGCCAGGGGTGGATGAAAAGTTTTTTTCTAGTTTCTGCATTGCAGAAGAACATACAATTGCATGAGATCAAATTAGTCTCTTCGAAGTATTGTTTGCATTTGGTCATGATCAAATTAGTCTCCTTGAAATAAGTGTAAGTCTAATATATTAAAAGTAAGAGTATGCTGTGGATTATTAGTTCATTTACTTATGTTATTGTATTTCCTGTAAATTTCTAATCAAGTAGTCCCTTTAGATTATAAAGTATGTAGTCAACGTTTCTGTTTCACTAGTTCAGTGTTTACATTCTAATTCATCAACCCTCTTTGGCATCATCTTTGGGCTTTTTTATTGTTCAACTTTTTTTCCTGATTCACAAAATCTCCTTATACTTCAATTCAACTACCAAGGATGACCGTTCCTATTAGAACATTGTTGTCATCTTTTTGCTTACGTTCTTGTACTCCTATAGGATATTGTCACCATGGGCTACTTCCAGTGTTGAAGAAGTTGCATCAGTGGCATTGATTTCTCAACTATATAAAACAAAATTTTATTTTTGCTATGTTCATTTCGCTGGTGACACTTTGTTCTCCTTCCTAATCCTAGCATAATTCGACCTTTTTTTATGCTTCAATTAGAAAATTTGGAATTAATGAATCTTGTTGAAAATCTATTGTAAGAAATCCTGCGAATGCAAATTAAATTTGTAACAAGAATGTATTTTTGTCCTAAGAAATATTGAGGAAATTTCATGGATCTTTTTTATCAGATATGTTGATGTATGTCGTACGGAGAATTTGCAACAGGGATATGTATAAATCAAAATTTGTTTTTTGAATAAATTGTGTCGTTAAAGTTGATCTTGCCATTTATTTCGTAACAAGGATGTTAATCAAAATCTGATATTTGGTCCTTCTATCATCTGCATTGCTTTGTTAAATTTGAAAATTCCTAGCATTTTGTTAACACCTAAGAATTTAAGAGCCGGGAGAGCAAGCCATAGAGTAATTCAAAAAAATGCAGTTACCAATGTGGCAAGTTGATCGTGATGCGTCACACATAGGAAGAATGTATACTACTAGAGAACAAAATGAAAACGGAGCCCAGGAGTTATTAGGAAAGGCTATCAAGTCAAGAGTAAAGCTAGAAGGCCGTGTGACGGCTGAGGATATAGGTGAATAGCAATGGCTGGTTTGCACGATCGACTAAAGGCAGACATCCATCTACAGAAAGCCCCAGGATCCACGGCTATGGTTAGATATTTTACAGACGTCTACCATCTCTCTCTGAGAGTTTACAAGGCCTTCCTTCTTGTAGTTTATATTACCTTCCTTTCTCTCAGATACGACAATGTCTTTGCTTTTCCTTTAATTTTTTATTTGCTTCTTTTGTTCTTATCAATTGTAGTTCTTAGTTATTGTCATGGAAAACTCTCTTCTGACGAGCATGTTTCGATGCCAAGGATAAATGCAGCATGCTAGGAGACACAATTGGGTAGTTGTTTCCAACAACCTTCCGCTACTGATGAGTAACATCACCCGTGCGTTTACCAATTCTGTAATACCGTTTTGTAAGTCACGCAACGAATGGTTCCAAAGCCTCCTTAGCAATAACTTGGGTTGAATAAGGATATCGATATGATACACCACTTTTGGGCTGAAGATAGTATTCTTTTGAGTTACAAGAGTCAAAGTAAAACAGCTGGATAAAAGGAAAAGAGGAAAGATTCAGTTTTTGCTGTAGTCTTCTGTTCGTCCCATCTCCATATTTATAATCCACCACTTTTCGGGATGTTCACCGTCCTTCTCTCATGCCTCATCCTTTGATACTTGTTGATTTAATGGTGGTTTTCCATACCCACTTTCAGAATCGCGTTCATTTCAGCTCCTCTAACAGCCATTGCCTAAAACAGTTTACTGATTCCCCATGCAAATGTGCAAATCATGTCAACGGCTGTTTGTGATTCGCCAATGTGGAAATCATGTCACGTTTTTGGATTCGCCAACGGTTTCTGATTCGCCAACGTGCAAATCATGCTCTCATCATTCGTCAAACTTTTGGATTCTATAGCAATGTAATGAACGCCAAAATTTAGTATCGATATTTTTTAATTATTTTACTGATTCCCCGTTGCAAAATTTCTAGTCCTTGAGACATATCTTTTTCACTTTTATAGTCTGTAGTTGATAAAATTACTTCATGTCACTGCTTTTTAGTGCAACTAGTCCTAAAACAAAACCAATCCCTTATTAGAAATTTGATCTAAATTAAAATATTCACATTCGTTGATGTGCTAATCACCGACTCCTTATTTCCCATAAGTCTTGCCCTCCGTACTTTCTAAAGCATTAAAAATGGATCGAATCAAAGTTTGAACCACTGAGATACAGGTGAAACAATTTAACTCGATCACATCCAACAAAAGGACTCTGACTTTGACTAGTAATCATGACGCTGATTCTCATCAGAATATGGTTCAGTTTTCTTTCTTTTTGGAAAGGTCAGTAAGTCTGGTTTCCAAAATGTTAAAAATCATGCAATGCCGATTCCAACCAGCCAAGTTGTAGTCACAATACCATCGACTTTGTCAAGAAGTATAGGACATGAATAACAAAGATTGAAAATTTCACCTAGTATTTAATTCTAGTTGAAATTGGATGGCTTTTAGTTTGTAAAGAATTCCTATATTCCTATATCCGAGCCTTAAAATTATGCAAATGGGAGCCAGATCAAGGGAAATACAGCTATAGAATGACACTATCAGGTAGTCTGTCGCAAAACCGGCACCAAGTCAATTTTCAATCGAAAGCCCCTCAGAATTTGGCAGAAGTCCCTCAAAATTAATAGTGAGTGCTTTCTTAACACGTTAAACTCGACCTTGTTAAACTATTGTTCATGAGGAGGGCCACGGAAGTCCCACTTTCATGGTCCTTCACTATTAGAGGTAAAGGGCATATCCAAGGGCAGCGCCATGATTTTTATCCTAAGAAGGGGTGGTTTAACACATACTTCTTACCTCCCTAACGTAACAAGTTGTAGGTGTTTTCAAGCTAATAGGAGGTAAGTAGTAGGAAAAAATACAAGAAGTTAGAGAAAAATACACTTCTAGATAGTAAGAAAAACACATCCTACTTCATATCTTCTTGAGGAGGTAAGTAGTAGGTATTTTCAAGCACATATTTCTTACATTGGGGAGGCAAAAGTCTCAACAAATCGCCTTGGTTCACTCCTGGATGACTTCCTGATCCTCCTACATAATGGGGTTCCTAGGATGTGGTTTGTAATAGATCCAACCATGCTTCCCGCTACCTTTTCGTTATGAGTAAGGCTACTACCACGTGGGAGCTACTGGAAAGGGTCGTGTTATATTACTATAGATAGACTGCTCTACCTTTGACGTAGCTCTCATGGTAGGTGCCTGTTACTGTAAGCTCCCACGGGGCGGTGGTGTAACCTTACTCCAAAGCTCATGTGAAACACCCCTTTTTGGTAGGTACCCAGCCTTGAACAAGGCTTGGCGGAGGTTTAAAGGGCTGGTTACAGTTACAGCCATGGAAGGTATCTGGTTGTGTTCAACATCTATTGTGGAGTGATTCTGCAAGGTCATTGATGAAATTGAGCACACCTTATCTTCTAGCATAACGAGGACTAACTCTTGTTCTTCTTCATGGTTAAGGCAATCCGTTTTGGTGGTCAAACGAAATAAAAGGTGAAGAAAAGAGAGATTTGCAGAAGTTGATTCTCAATAAGACCAGAGGAGATGAGGAGAAAGTTCTCGTGGTAAAATAGAATAATCCGTTGGGGCATGACGGAGGTTTAAAGGGCTGATTACAGTTACAACCATGGAAGGTATCTGGTTGTGTTCAACTTCTATTGTGGAGTGATTCTGCAAGGATATTTGATGAAATTGAGCACATCTTATCTTCTAGCATAACGAGGACTAACTCTTGTTCTTCTTCATGGTTAAGGAAATCCGTTTTGGTGGTCAAACGAAATAAAAGGTGAAAAAGAGAGAGATTTGCAGAAGTTGATTCCGAATAAGAACCAGAGGAGATGAGGAGAAAGTTCTCGTGGTAAAATAGAAGAATCCGTTAGAGCATGACAATATACATATGTTTTTTAGTTTCAAAACCGAGTCATGTAAAATTGACTGAGCACGAGGTTGACGTCCAGAGAGCAACGCTGCACACAAATTTAAATATTGATAATGTTGTTTTCCATATCTCTCACAAGCCTCGGAGATACAAGCTTCTTCTACATAATATAAAGTGATAACTTCTACTTAACATGAAACCCTAAAAATTTGGCCTACGTGAGTATGTCTCCTTTAGAAATTTTTGAAGCTGAAGCTACACATGACAAGCATGAGTATTTTCTTCGGTCTGCCTATATGAGAGGTCCTTAATAGAAAATTTTCAGACCGAAGAAGCTACTAATAATAGCAAGCATGAATATTTTACATATACCAAAATTTAATAGGAGAGAGAACACAAAATGAAAGAATTGAATTTAAAAAAAACAAGAATGAAAGAATAAGCTGCTACTAACTAGCCAATCATCTGTTGGTCAACATGAGTAAATCTACTAAAGTTTAATAGCCTGTCCTATGAAAGTGCTTATTTACAATATACCCGAGCTCTGCTACTAGCCAATCATCTGTTACATGAGTAAATCTACTAAAGTTTAATAGCCTGTGCTATGAAAGGGCTTATTTACATATACCCGAGCTTTTTAACAAGGAAATATAAAAGCATAAGAATTAAAGAATAAGCTACTCCTATCCAACCACAAAATCTTCTACTAAATTAGCCCGCCCTTAGCCTGTGCAGTTATGCTACCAGAGAATCAGCTGCAGTGGCGCTAGCAGCAGGAGGAGGAGGAGCCATGGCTAGATCAGGTTTGATCTTTTCCAACTGTTGCAAAACTTGCTGTATGTCTGGCCTAGACATCGGTGTAGGATCAACGCAATGTAGAGCTAATTTCAGAGTGTTCAACATTTCATCTCCAGTGGTGGCTGCATCGTCTCTCATCAGTTCAAGATCAAACAAGAATTAAAGAATAAACTATTCCTATCCAACAGTTCATTCTCCAGTGATGGCTCTACCCGAGCTTTAACAAGGACATATAACAGCACAAGAATTAAAGAATAAGCTACTCCTATCCAACTACTAAATTAGCCCTTTCATAGCCTGTGCAGTTATGCTACCAGAGAATCAGCTGCAGTGGCGCTAGCAGCAGGAGGAGGAGGAGGAGCCATGTCTAGATCAGGTTTGATCTCTTCCAACTGTTGCAAAACTTGCGGTATGTCTTGGCGTAGACATCGGTGTAGGATCAACGCAATGTAGAGCTAATTTCAGAGTGTTCAAAAGCTCATCTCCAGTGGTGGCTGCATCATCTCTCATCAGTTCAAGATCAAACAATAATGAAAGAATAAACTGCTACTACTAGCCGCCAATCATCTGTTGGTCAACATGAGAAAATCTACTAAAGTTTAATAGCCTGTGCTACGAAAGGGCTTATTTGCATATACCCGAGCTTTAACAAGGACAAAACAGCACAAGAATTAAAGAATGAGCTACACCTATCCCCAACCACAAAATCTTCTACTAACTAGTCCCTCAAGGATCTACAGTTGTGCTACCAGAATCAGCTGCAGTGGCGCTAGCAGCAGCAGGAGCAGGAGCCATGGCTAGATCAGGTTTGATCTCTTCCAACTGCTGCAAAACTTGCTGTATGTCTGGCCTAGACGTTGGTGTCGGATCAACGCAATGTAGAGCTAACTTCAGAGTGTTCAACAGTTCATCTCCAGTGGTGGCTGCATCGTCTCTCATCAGTTCAAGATCAAACACTTCGTTAGTCCACTCCTCTTTCACAATGGAAGCTACCCATTGTGGCAAATCAACCCCATTCATGGCCTCGCCGGGTGCTTTTCCTGTCAAGAGTTCTAAAAGGATTACCCCTAGGCTGTATATATCTGTCTTGGTGCTTGCTTTCTTCAGCTTTGACAGTTCAGGAGCGCGGTAGCCCAAAGCACCAGCAGTCGTCACCACATTTGAATTTGCAGCTGCTGTCATCAACCTGGAGAGCCCAAAATCTGCAATTTTTGCGTTTGTTTGCTCATCTAGTAGGATGTTACCCGATGTAAGGTTACCGTGGACTATGTTCTCTTGGTTATGCAGATAAGAAAGGCCACGAGCTGCACCAATTGCCATTTTCATCCTTGTCCGCCAGTCTATGGGCGTCTCCGGTCCTCGAGCTGCAGAACAATAAAATAAACCCAAATTTTTTATGGTTCCCCAAATAGAATCATTCAATTTATGCATGAGCTTTAAACTGTCCAACTATAAGATATTCAACAACATTATGCTGAAATATGAATGGAGAATTTTACGGTTCGACTAATTATAACCGAAGTTTTCTAATCAATGAAGAGAATGATCTATACAGAAATTGAACGGCTGCCTCTGCTTCACCTTAATATAGTTCGGAAGCATATGAAAGGACACAATTATTAGCCCTGATTCTACAGTTTTAAGCATTAGTAAAATGTGGCTTTTAACTACTTAGCATTAAAAAATTGTTAAGAATTGTATTGATTATGTGGGTAGTCTTACCGTGGAGAAAAGCAGCAAGGCTTCCTCTAGGCATGAAATCAAAGACGAGTAGTTTCTCTCCTTTGGGGCCCAAGTAGTACGCTCGAAGTGCCAGAAGGTTCGGGTGCCGTATCTTGCCGAGTACATTCACCTCAGTCTCAAACTCCCTCTGATTCTTGGCAATCTTTTCGCGAAGCCGTTTCACTGCAACCTGGTTTCCATCCTCAAGGGTGGCTTTATACACCGTCCCGTATGTACTCTTCCCCATCACTTCGGCAGTGGCACACAAGAGGTCATCTGCCGTGAAAACAAATGGACCATCAAAGTGAACCAGCTTACCTCCCGCCTCACCTCCGCCTTCCACGTCGGAAGCAGCAACGGGGACGGCCTTTTCCTTCCTTGAGGCAGCGTCAGAACCTTTGCCAGTGGTAGTACTTCGTCTCCATGTCAACAAACATAGCAGAATGCAGCACAGTAACAGCAGAAGGGCCAGGAGTACCCCGGCACCTATGAGGATGATCTCTTTCTTGTTCGGCTTTTGATGATGAGAAGAATTGGGGCTTGGGGGTGGTAGAGTGAAATTTGAAGCAGGTGGTGGTGGTGGAGAGGACGACGGACAAGGGACCGCGTTACTATAACCACAAAGCTGTATATTCCCTTGGAATGAACTCGAATTGAATCGCCTCCAGAGTTGGGTCGGAACAGCACCTGACAGATTATTGTATGAAACATTGAACGCATTTAGATCGGGCAACTCACCGATGGTTGCAGGGATGCTTCCATTGAAGCTGTTCTCAGATAGATCAAGCTGCAGCAACCCAGAAATATTGCCTAGTGTCTCCGGAATCGGCCCATCGAATCTGTTTCTCTTAAGCACTAGCTGCTTGAGACTTTCTAGGCTGCTTATACTGCTTGGTAAGTTGCCTTGGATGACATTGTTTTCGAGATTCAATCGAGCCAGAGAAGAGAGATTGCATAGGCTTGGTGGGATGCTTCCACCAAGGTTGTTGAAAGAAAAATCCAGCGTTTGCAATCTAGACAAATCCCCAATTTCTGAGGGTATGCTTCCATTAAGCTGGTTATAACTTAGAGTGATCTCTTCAAGCCTGCCCATCCGTCCTAAGGAAGCCGGAATAGGGCCTGAGAATAAATTATTGTTCAGATTCAAAATCTGAAGCTGATAATAGTTCTTCTCAGCAGCCCCTTTGTTGCTGTTACTGCTTCCCCAGTTATCAGGAATCGAACCGGTGAGATTGTTATGCTGAAGAGAAATGAAGGTAACGGAGGGATTGCGAGACAGATCGCTAGGTATAGGACCAGAGAGAAAATTAAAGCTCAGATTCAATCTATAGAGCTTAGAAAAATTGCCAAATCTGGTGGGTATGACTCCAGTAAGGAAGTTGTTACTCAAGTCAATGGTCTGGAGAAGACTACACCGGACAATCGATGCAGGTATCTGGCCAGAAAGGCGGTTATTGAATAAATAAACTCCTCGGAGGTTCGGCAGCAACCCCAGAGAGGTTGGCACAAAACCCTGGAGGAAGTTATCATGGAGGCTGATCTTTCGGAGAGCCGTAAGCTGCCCGATCTTCTCGGTAATCCGACCCCCTAGTCCTTTCCATGGAAGCTGAATCGAGATCACCTGACCGCGTACGCACTTGATCCCCACCCACCCGCCGGAACACGCACTAGCTCCCGAATCATTCCAGCTCCTCAGCACGCTTCGCGGATCGTCCAACGCATGCTTGAACGCTTGCAGTGCGTCAAAATCAGACTGGGTGACAACTATTCCATCAGAAGGCTGGCTGCGAACAGGGCTAACGAGCGACGGAGCCACAACAAACAACAAAACAAGCACACAACTGAAAGAACACTTGTTGGTGCTCATCGTTTTCTTCCTTTTCTTCGTTTCCATCACCAAAGAATCAAGATCTTGCTGTTGCAGATAGTCGGTCCTATTCATGTTCAGAGAGAGAGAGAGAGAGAGGCGAACGGTAGCGAGAGGTGGGGAGTCGTTAAAAGAAACGAAAGGGGGGAATCTTAATGGAGGAGACAAAATCGGAAGGGTTCCGAGAGACTCAAGAGGAATGAAGCGGCAGAGAGTCGGTGAGGGTACAGAAAGGAACGAGCTTCTAGTTAGGAGACAACGGCTAGTTTTTTGGTGGGGTTGGAAATGCTCCCCACCTGCAAACCCACCCATCCCCAACGGCTATATTTCTCCAGTCTTGTTTATTGCAAATGGGATTCCCATTGCCAGTGCTATCTTAACAGGGCCCATCCTGACCGTCAGATTCCACTTCCACGTGCTAAAGGACGTTGGATGGGAAACGAGATAATTGTAGCAAAAGAGGGAAAATATCGACTATCTTGAGCTCCAATGGATCAGGTGATGATGTTGGGTGATCGAGTCCAATCGGAAACCCCTGAAGGTTTTATCTGATTTGACACATGAAATTGATTTAACTGACTGTTGGTATTTCTATTTGTAGCAAAAGAGGGAAAATATCGACTATCTTGAGCTCCAATGGATCAGGTGGTGATGTTGGGTGATCGAATCCAATCGGAAACCCCTGAAGGTTTTATCTGATTTGACACATGAAATTGATTTAACTGACTGTTTGTGATGTTTGGACACGGACCAGACACACTTCTTTGAACGGGTCGATGGTCAGGCGATGTTGTCGTGACCCCCGGTCATGCATGAGTCTATCTTGTGCATATACCAAAAGATCTAACATCTACAGTTTGATTGTCTATGCAAAAGCGTCTTGTTTAAAACGATCAAAAATGCTCCGTAAGAACTAGATTGTGAAAATATTAAAAAGATAAAGAAGAGACTACAAAGTGTTGATCTAGTTTATATTGACATAGCATATCATATGGCTCTGTGAAAACAAAGAATTCATGTAGCCAACTCCATCTAATATGAGAAAAGACTTAGTTGTTGTTGTTGTTAGAATTAACATATGCTAGCTTTAGTTTTCACCTTGTCTTGCTACTTAAAAGTCAAGATTGGGCGATGTCATGAGTCTTAGAACTCGGCATCTTCTTGAGAGAGAGAAAAAAAAGAATTAGCACTTTCAGAGCATATGCACAGATGACTGAATCCGGCACTCGGGGAGAGTAAACTCAGCTCGAGGAGACTCGATTCACAAGTTGAAGGTTGTGAATTTAATATGTTATTGATTTTGATTTCGGGCATATTTAGTTCAGCCTTCGAATCAAATAAAAAACACGAGCGATTTTGATTCTCAACTCTAAAATGTTAAGTCAACTTTGCATCTTTATTTAATATGTACAATGTTTTTAGTCTGTGGGATATATACAGTCAGTCACTAAGGCTGAAAAATCGTCTAGATCCATCACTATGGCAAACCAAATGAGGCATTCAATTGATGATGGTTATGAAAGGAAGGGAATTCATCTATCGGTTTGGCGAGGCTATTTTTTCTAACGTATCATTTGGTGTCCCTCAGTTGAGATGGATGGTTATATGACGAGGTATGAAAGTAGATACCCCTGAGCCCAAGAGATTTGAGTTGAGAACACCTGTTGGATACGGTGCAATTTCGGACCTTGAAATTTGCAGGTTGTACTTTAATCGGAGATGTTCTTACAGATTCCTTTCGACCCGACTTAATTAGGGGATCGTTAAACATACGGTCCTTTTTACTTAACATACACACCTCTTTACCTTCTCCTCCTCTCGCTTCTTTGTCATGCCCTCTCCACTCACTGTATGTTCTTTTTTCTCTCTTTCCTCCTGTCGTTGAACATCTGTCGTATCCATTGTTTAGCTCTTAGTCAATGGAAGATCGACATGAATGGGTGGAGGCGGTCGCGTTCTCTGAAAATTTGAAATTTTACAGTAAAACCTATGTTTTGCAGTAAATATATGGTTGAGATTCATGCTTGACCTCATAACACGACGAAATATGCACATGGCTCCCTCGAAAACTATTTTCTAGATCCCCCACTGCTCTTAGTGACCCTTCTCTCTCTCTCAGTAGAAAAAAGACTCCAGTTTTTCATCTTCCTTTGTGTTCTGCATGACTTGGAGCTAGGCGTGACCGGGTCATGTTTCATTGAAAAGGGCAATATGGCTTGGCTGCATCTATCTACAAAAGGCAACAGCAGTCATGCCTTCTCCTACAAAGGGTGACGCATCTCTCCTCGTGAAGAGAGCGGCCATGTTGTGCCAACTCTCTCATATATATATATATATATATATATATATATATATATATATATATATATATTAAATTTCAGCACTGAAGATGCCACATATATATTCACATATACACATGGGTGCAATATACATAAGAATATATATATATATATATATATATATATATATATATATATATATATATATATATATATATATATATATTATATATATACAGTGTTTGGACTTTTACATCATAAATACTTGAACCGGAGGCATCCTTTTCTTAACTGTTGCTATTGATCTTTTAAATGGATTGGTGCAATAATTATGGCTTAGTCTATTTCATACTCGATTGTGTTCACCATATTCTAATAATACATTTTTTACTTTGTAATACAGCCCACAAAGGTGACAAAGGAGCACATGGAGTTGATCGAGTAGGTGTCATGTGACTGCATCGTCATGAGGATATAACATTGACACACTTAATATCCAGGAGAGGATTACGCCAATATAGTGTGACAAAGCAATAGCATGCATGAGTTGACAATTTTATGATCTAACCAAGCTTCAAGAAAGATTATAGGAGGTTCTTATGGTATCATGATTGTAAACACCCAAAATTTAAAATATTTTCAAAACTCCTAAATTTCAAAAGTCAACTTAAAGCCTTTATAAACCTTTAAATTCAAAAACCCCAACTTTTAAAGTTCAAGTCTTTTTGGGAATGTTTCAAAATAAAGGTTTTAAATTCAAGTTAAAAAACCCATGGATTCCAAAACAAATCAGACGAATAGGTGAGACCCAATCTAAATTCGGATCAAGACGAATTACAAAAAGAGAAGAAAGGACCGAGTCAAGAGCCTATCTAGATAAATCAAGTAAAATATGAAGATTGAAGTCTATCCAGATAAAGACTACAGGTGGATTGGGCCGGAAATGTGGATCGAATCAAACTCCATCAGATGGATCGAGACAATTCAATTTCAAATGCATGGACAAGATTGGATAAATTATCATGGAGGAAATTTAGTTGAATTTGTAAGGCCATGATCAGTTCGTATGATCAAGCCAAAATATCAAGGTCATAGCACCATGAACCAACCAAGCAAGAATGGATCCTAGTCCAAGGCCGATACAAGTAGAACCAGCCCACATGGGGCTGGTCCATTTCATCATGGAGGAGACCACTCAAATGGGTTTCAAGCAAGACATGGAGCTGATCCAACCCGCTCCAAAGAAGGGCCTAGAACCAGCCCCTTGGCCTATAAATAAGGCCAAGGGGCGGCGGGTTCACTATGCTTGCTCATCTTGGAATGCTCTATCTTTCATCACTTTGGAGCAATAGTTAGGGGCTGATTTTGGGCTGAGAGAGGAAGTGTTGCACAACTAAGGTCATGGGCTGCAAGAGGCTTAGCTAGGAGGGAAAGAGAGTGGGGTAGTGTTAGCCATTGAGTGCAAGTAAGTTGAGAGCTTTGCAAGGAAGAAGGAGGTTGGATTCCACTTTTGGAATTCCGACCAATTGGATGCAAAACTTGTAAGTATTTCATCTTTCATTTTTAATCATTCTTTTACATTGATTCAATTGAAATGGGGTTGTATTAATAGAGCATTGTCTCCCCCCACGTTGTAATAGTCATTAGATTTGATGAATTTCCATTATTTTATTGAATTTTCACTCACACACACATGCACTCTATGTGTTTGATTATGCGATTCTACCCCAATATACTTTATAAACACTATATACTCTCTACCTCCTCTATGCTTAAGCTTATATGAATATTTTCTTTCATTTTCTTCGTGATGTAGAGTTGTTATAATTTTGATTCGTGTGAGTTTAATTCGTGATGTAGAGTTGTTGCAATTTCAATTCGGGTGAGTTTGCATCACGTATGTTATTAAAAACCTAAAACTGAACTTTTGCATCTCTGCATACGTTGTTTACTATATTTTTAATTCCCGAATGCGTACTTCAATTAATCTGAAATTTTGTCCACACATTCTATATACACAAGCCCACTCTTAATATAATTTTAAAGAATTTTATATCCGTGCAGCTATGTAACTAAAATTGGGCAAAATCAGGTTAATACATATCTACTGTCTGAACATTCTGTTTTCTTGCAATAGAGCTTGGGTTTTTCATCTCATAACTCTGTTTGTAGACATCCAAATCTGATGAATTTTAATTCATTGGAAAGCTGACATCCATATCTTTCCATCAAAATCAAATTCACTAAAATTGGAACTCTGAGCACTGAGATACAGGTTCATCTTTGAGCCTCTATATTTCTGTAACAGGATAGTTCCGGGTACTTGAGCAGAGGTACTTCCATGATTTAATTCTGCTTCAATACAACTCTGAATCACGATCTGTAAAGTGCTACATATAAATCCTCTAAAATTTTTTAGGAGGTCTGTAAGACATTGAAATTGATTAAGCAAATAAGGCCTGAAAACAGACCATTCTGATTTTTAGGACTTGTTCATTTCAAAGCTTTAAATCAAGTGCACTTGTTTCTTCATTGAAAAATACCACATCTTCACGTGAATTGGAGTCTTCACCTATAGTATTGAAGTTTCTAAGCGCTTAGGCTGACTCTTGAGCGTTGGATCAAGAAGGCCTAGAGCGAAAAGAGCCCGCTTAGCCACAATTGCCATTTTGTAGGATTTTTCAAAACTTTGCTAGTTTTTGGCAAACTAGCTGGCACGCTCGCGTACTGTATAGATAAGAAATTATCATTTCAAGTCTCTACATAGACTTGAAGTGAAAAATTTTGTGTCTGCAATGATGACATCGATCTCGCATAACATCATCAAGAGAGCACCTATAAGAATTATGCAAAGATATCTTTCGTTATCATGTGTTTAGTGGTGCTTTTTAATTCATGTAGAAGTTACTTGTGAACCATTTAATTGCCAGTCTTCCTTCTTAATCTTAATCCTCTTATTCTAAATGTACCTTAATATGATAATATTTGAGTTATCAAACCACTTAGGTACAAAGGAATAGGCTTGGCCTTGCAATGAAATTTTGTCACAACTTTTATCACCAAAAATCAATCAGTATGCCTATAAATACGTGCCTCTTAGTAACCACATTCAATTTTCATAAACAATTGAGTCACCCTCTCTTATAAGTAATAATAGGTATTTCACCTTTTTCGTATCGACCTAGCAACTACTTTCAAGATTAACTTGTTTATTACTTTTATATTTACCACTTCTCACACCAAGTCATACCTTACCTCTTATACCTTTATATAAACAAAGTATGACGATAAAAATATTATGATTCCTCTCAACACCTTTTGTATAATGAATCAGGTCACCATGATTATAAAACACGATATCTATTGCAAATATAAGCAAGTAATCAAATTTGTTACCCATATGTCAATAAATGTATCATCAAGTCTATCTCTCCGATAGTAAACAAATTCATTATTTGATCCATCATAGTTAAATTTATTGTCATTGTTTGTCCAATATCAAAAATATACTCCATCATAATCAACACTTTTATTACTTATTGTATACTCCACCAAAGTGAATGCTTTAAATTGAGTCATTTGACATTGTGCAATACACATCAATTGATAATTTATGAAAGGATAAGAATGGGTGGATAATACACACACGTAGAGAGAGAGGGGACACATGGTACATAAGGACACCCTCAATTCCACCTCCTTATGCCACTTCAACATCGATCAAACACCATCCACCACTTGTTTCTATTCCTCTTTGCCCCAAATCACCCTCCACTAGCGAAAATCATTGTTGTAACCATCAAAACTATCTTAAAAACCTAAATATATGTGTATGTATGCTGTTAAAGTGTTTTTTTGAGGTGGTAGTTTTGGTAGTGATACTCATGATTTTAACTTGTGGAAGGCAGTTAGGAGGAACATAGTAGTCAGAGGTTATGGATGGTGGTTGGCAGAGGTTGAATTGGCGAAAGGCCACAGAAAGGGCATATGCACATATTTTCACATGAAAGGGAGTGTGTACATGTACAATGCCTATATATATATATATATGTAAACTTGATCATGTATGCTTATGACGTGTCCCTTCATGCCAACCCGTTGTTTTTTTGTGATATGAGTGTAATTTTAGAAATTTAAAGGTTTATTAAAAAAGATGAATAATAATGTTATTACACTCATGCTCTAAAAAGTAAGGATTGAACGTGAATAAGTAAGCATCAAAGGAGGCACGATCCAATCTCTCTCTCTCTCTCTCTCTCTCTCTATATATATATATATATATATATATATATATATATATATACATAGAGAGAGTGAAAGTTGCTAGACAACCTCTTATGCTAATATTACTTAATTATCATCGTTCGTGCGATCAATGAGATAATGGTGATCAAAGCACTAATCATATAACATATTTAATGTACCCATGTGTATTAAATGACATCAATCTTTTTGTTGATGTTGACAGGTAGCTCAATCTGCATCGTTCATGTTATTGCATACACAATATAGATCGTCTAATAAATCTAGCATAGGAGGATGTCTAGCAACTCTTAGTTTTTCTATATATATATATTATATCGTGTCTGTTATGGAAGTGGGCTGCGCTAAGAGGGTAAAAGGAGCTGCCTCAACACAATGCTTATTTCTTTTATAGGCAACACTTTAAGGCCGTGATTCATCCTCAAGTGGTGATGCCACCCGCATGTTTATGTCCAAGAAGGCGATGCAATCTTGGTGCATCTCCCTCCTTGATTCTCAGGAAATTCAACATGCACCCGCTCGAGAGAGATCACAAAAAATCGCCATAAATCAAGTTAGCTAAACTGAGAAAGAGAGGTCAAGAGAGAGAAATTTAGAAAGAGATCCATAGAGAGATCAAGAGTGGGAAAGACATAAGAGTAAGAGTGCTGGATGGTGATCTGGTAATATGAAATCGGTCAACAAGTAAGAGATAAGAGAAAATATGCGAAAAAATGTACCTTTGTAAAAATTAAAAAAGAGTACATGTTTAGTTAAAAAGATTGTAGGATAGCAATTCTGCTTAATTAATCTGCCTGACTTCTACCTTGTCTTGGAGTGGAGGCCAATAGATTTGCAGTAGATCTCTACGTGATACAGATCCGCTGATCCAGATGAAGTAACCTTATCTACACCTAAATCAACGCTTCTGGGTAATTTGGGAGAGGAAAACGGGATTTACCCGTTATGGGAAAAGTAAAAAATCATTTTCCGCATGTACCAATAAAAAACATATCATTTCTCTTTTCTAAAACAAAAAACAAACATATTATTTCTCCCTCAAGAAAAATATAACAAACATATTATTAATATTTTTTAGATTTTTCAATAATTTTTAGATTTCATTGGTAATATGCCACTAAAAAACACAAATGAAATGAGTAAAAAGAAACTGGAAACACTTTAAGTTTCTTTTTATTTTTTTCACGATCTATTCGCAAATTTATCTCTAATAGAAGTACCATACAGCGATACATCAATCACATGCATCTTTTCGAGATGCGATGGGATCTCGAATCCGTACCCAGTAGGAACCGTACCTCCATATATGGGTCCTCTTTTCTAAAATGCCGTTGACGGATAGGAGCCCTGGATCCAAGGTGGTGCCGGGGCCAGACGCACGAACTCCAATTCGTTTTGGAGCTTTGCACAAGGCAGTTGCTTCATGCTTGCTTCACAACTTATGGCATAACGCGTTCCAAATCCACAGCCACTTAAATCGCTCCCTGATTGGTTTGAACAATGGGCTTGAGAGTCATTGGTGGAACTAACCTCCAACGAGCTTGGGAGTGGATCTGATTTCAACTAAGCTCAGGCCAACTTGGAAACTCGGTTGACACCGGATTCAATGTGGAGTAAACTCAGACCCATACTAAACCTTTTTCTCATATTAGACGGAGTCAGTTACATGAATTCTTTGTTTTCAATTAGCTCGATTCTAAGAGACAAATCCAACTATAGAAAAGAGAGATTTGAATAGTTACTTAAGGTTGGTTTAAGCTGTCTAGGATGTCTCGGAAAGGACCCTAAAAAATTAAATATCAAGTTGCCTTGATAGGTCTCTACTTAGTTTTTGTTTTCTGTCATGTGCATAAAGTTAAACCTAATTTGGTTTATAACTGAAGGAACCCGCTAGACTTGGAATAAACCCATTTAGCATACCATCAGGTTCAGGTTGGGTCTAACTATGGATTGGTTTTGAAAGAAAAAGTTTGGTCTCTGTTTGTTAGCCATTTGAGTTCGCACTAAATAATTCTTGAAATAATGATATTTTTTTATTTGTCCAATTAGATCCCTACATGCAGATACAACACAAATTAGATTAGTTAATCCACTTATAACGTTTAGCTACATTTCTAGAAAGAGTCCGTGTGGTCGTCTTCAGGTGAACTTACTTTTTTAAGTACATTGGATATTTCTAGAGATTCGCTGGCATCGATGGTTGGCTATTTTGGCATCGACTTAGTGATCAACTCGAGATACCGGAGGAGCTAACATGTAGATCTTTGGAAAACGAATCTAAAAAAAATACTTCTTCGAACCCAGAGGCAGCCAACATCGGCCAGAAAAGGCCTTTGGAACATGCCGACTGCTGGTGGCACTTACTCGGGAAGGCTGAGTCACCGAGCCACCTGACTAGCCAAAGCCGGCTCGGCCTTTTTGGGTCAAGTTGGGTCACATTTTCTCTAGGATCCAAAATCAGGTCCAACAAGGTGTTAAATGAGGTTGTGTACTGTCCGTTGTCGAGAGGATGTGTCGAAACCATCATGTGTTTCAATTGTGTGTGAAGTTGTGTTTCAAATTGGATCCGTATTCCTTGTTTAGATTTGGTTATGCAGTTTCTAAACCCAGTGAATGTTTTTGAACCACTCTCAAGCTATACAAACTTTGCTTTTGATGCGGTTTGAACCACTAGAATCCTATTTCAATAAGCTCTAATGTGATATTACATTTAGGGAAAAATTCAAATATGTATCTTGTGGTTTCATGGCTATTATCTCAGTACCTTGTGTTTTTGGAGAATATATCAATTTGGTCCGCAAATCCAAACGACATTGTCCCTCACCGATGTGTTTAACACAAGAATGAGAGAGAACGTCGCATAGTGTTGACATGGCTAAGATAGTAACTACACCCATTTGCCACATCCTTTGCCCAACCTGATTACCAAAACCCAGTCCCTGATTGAGACCATGCCCAAAACCAAAAACATTTATTGTCGTGGAACAACATCTCATCCTATGAGCATGACCACTGTCACTGGACATACTCCAGCAACCGGTCTTGACGTGAACAAACAAATCGATGCCTTCACCCTTGACGAAATTTTCTTCAAAGGTAGCATATGAATATAGGGAATTATTTCCAACACTTGGAATCTATCAACAAGAAACCCACACGAGAAATCCACGCAACACTGTTCAAGGAGCAGCTTGGCTGTCGAACACCTATAGTTAGGGGTTAGCATTATTTGGGTATAACTGAATAACCGAACCAAATTTTCTAGTTCAGTTTCGTTCTACTGAAATTCAGTTTGGTTTTCAAGGTTTGAAAACGGAATAACCAAATATGTATATATATATATACATATATATGTGTATGTATATGTGTATGTATATGTATATATATATATGCATGTATATGTATATATATGTTATATACATATACATATGTGTATATGTTTATATCTGTACATATGCATATACATATACATACATAATATATACACACAAATATGCACATATATACATATACATATACATACCTATATATAATACATATACAAATATACATACATATATACACGTACATATACATATACATAGTGTATATATTTATACATATATGCATATATATATATATATATATACCTACACATGCTTATATATAATAAATATATTGATATGCATATATATACATGTACATATAAACATGTGTATATATTTATATGCACACATATATATATATATATATATATATATATATATATATATATATATACATACACATAGAGAGAATTCAGTCATAGAGGGTAAACCGAATAAGAGAACCAAACCAAACCAAAATAATTCAGTTTGGTTCAGTTATTGAACCGAACCAACTGATGCACACCCGTACATGCCATGCTTGGTTCTCCCTATGGTGTTGAGGACGATGGTGGTCAACTAACAGGGAGTCACAACCACTACTCAGATTCATGGTATGGATCTAGAGTCATCTATGTTAGACCCCACTGCTCTCATACTCATAGACTCTCTTCTATTGTCTTCACACATGTTTGTGCACCATTTGACAAACTTCTCTTCACGCACCATGCGCCAAACTCCTGTTCGCACATCGTGCCTATGCTCGCATGCTGCATCCATACACACGTACCGCGTCTATGCTCATGTGTCACGACCTCAAATGGACCATCATACCTACGTTTGAGATTGAGTTATACATCCTTATACTTGCTTCTATATGTACTTAGGTATCTTCAATCATAATCCGTCATCCACATCAAACTCACATTCTCTTCATTGGAGGTTGGCATAGGTAGTTGTAGCCGCCCATGCCTCTTCTATGTGGTGCTCACGAATCTTTCGTTGTGCCATAAGACAACTCTGATCATCACTTCCTTGCGTCACCCCCAAAGGCAATAGTTGTTACCATCCCATAACCATCTTAAACGGGCTCTTCTCAATAGATAAGCTACAATGGATGTTATAAGAAAATTGTGCATCTCTAATAGGCTCACCCAATTCCTTTGACTATTAGTGACATAGGTATTCTTCTAGCTACACATTCAACCTTTCCATCCATTTGAGGATGGGTTGCCATAGAGAAGTGAAACCTTGTTCCCATATGCTTGAAGAGTCTTTCCCAAAAGTTACTAGTGAAATGGGTATCTTCAACAATGCTTAAGTATTTTACCACATTCACAATGAATAATCAAACTGCTTCAATCGCTGAACAGTCCTAAGATGCGGCCATAAACAATGCATACTTTGAAAATCTAACAACCATCTATGCTTGAAAAACCACCAATAAAGTCCATAATGAGATACTTCCCACCCATGAACAAGGTAGTCAGAGCAAAGTAGTTAACTTTAATATGTTAAGCGTATAACAATTACACCATTCACCACTCCCCAAAATAAAGCATTGGCCCGAGCATACTCCAAAACTAGTAGTATTTCCATCAATATAATCTATGATGTTATAGAGTCCCAACTTACCTTCCCTGACTCTCTACTCCCCTACCCCTACTTCCTAATCCAACTCCCAAACCCAACTCAATGCAAACTATTCTGTTTTCCGACAACATGTCGGGTTGGATTTGAATTTGGGGTTGGGGAGTAGGGGAATTTGGAGTAGAAAAAGGGCCCAAGGAGTGCACTGTAGGTAGTAGGGGATGGGTCAAGTCCTTTACCCTAAACTATCACTTTAGCTTTAAATGGCCAACACCTACTACCTTTAGTGTGCGAGGTAGCTTGCAATAGAGGTCACCTATACGTAAGCATTACCTTCCCTTACCGTGTTAGTGGTAGGAATCCCTTACCTTTTGTGTTAGTGAGTCACCTTCCCTATCCATACCCCACTTTTAAGGTAGCCTATAGTCAATCTTACACAACTCCATTACAATAATCACTACTCCCATGAGACGGTAAGGGCTTTTCCTCACATCTTATAAGGCTACATCAGACAAGACACACGTGAAGCCCTTGTCTATAGGTACTATATATCAAAATGCAATGAAGCAATGACCTCCCATGGCGCGGCAGCAGGCTCGAACTCCTTGGTTGTAGTTGTAGTTGCATTGATAAGTAATAGAGTAAGCATCCAAAAAGTAAGAAGCAATAGGTATTTTTCATGACTACACTGTTACTTTCAGGACTCCCACGGGGCTTCAAAATAACTACTGTAAGGCTCTCACATGGAGATAGTAGCATTATAAGGTAGCATAGATGTGGCAAGGTAGGCCTTTGCTATCAACTCCCTTTGTCGCTCTTTGGCAAGATTCAACCAGAGTCCATGCCTCAGATCCCTTCTCTATGTTCAGCTCTTCTTAATGTAGGTGAACTCAACTGACACTGATCATTAACGAGTAGGTTGTTTTTCTTCTCTACACATTGAAGGCTTGTGGGCCTAGCCCCTCGCCGAATCATTCCTCGACTGTGTTTGGCAGGAAGACCACAGCCTATTAGGCACTAATAGTGATTTCAAGAGTCTTGTTGGACGAGCTCTTTCTATCTTATCTTCTTGATAGATCGGGCATGCATGAACATTGTCTGCCACATCCCTTGATATCCCCGTCCAGTAGTATTCTCGCAAAAGAAGTCGTAGAGTGTGCTCTTTGATAGGATGCCCTGCATAGGACACATTGGGTAGTTCTTATAAGATAACACGTCTTATGTTGTTGGCAGCTGGTAGTCCGTTGATAGTTGGCTACCAATTGCTTATCTCTAGTCCACAACAATCCATCATTCTTCACGAATTGGTCTATAATGCCTTCCTGTACTTGACGTCAGGTTTTCTCATAAGTTGGGTCTTTTAGTGCAAGATGTGTCACTCATTACAACACATCTTTTCCCAATCCGGTTAGAGCGACCATGGTTTCAACAACTCATTTCCTACTTGGTGCATCGGTCACAACATTCTATCTTCTTTGGATAGTAGATCCAATCAAATTCATATTCCTCCATCAGTTGCAATCATCGAGCTTGTTGGGCAGTAAGTTTCTTTTGGATCTTTAGAAATGTGTCTTTAGTGTTCTCTATCACAACTGAAAAGGGCACCCCATAAAGACTTAGAAGCTTCAACATACTTGTGCTCCAGCTTTTGAAAACCGTTTGCTTTATGCTACATGCAAAGTAGAAAGGTGGAAAGATGACATTGATGACAATCTCAAGTTGCTTACAAATGTGATGTGTGATCATTGAAAAGGAATCACATTTCGAGTGTTTCATTGTTACAATGACATAGGGCAAAGAAGAAGTGATAAGAACAAGAAGGAGAAGTTGGAAAAACTACAGCACGATGCTAATGTAAGAAGTTGGTGCAAGGGTGCTGCAGTCATGGGCATAAGCCGGTGGTCGAAGAAGACTACGAAGAAGGGCAAGACGAACGTATTCCACTAGCATTGTCCTGTAATTATCCATGCGATTTGAAGCACATGGGATGGAAGCCCTCCTGCACTATTATTTATGCAACGGCCTTCCGTGCATTTATGTCGAAGGGACATGACATTACAAAAGCTGACTATAGTTTTCTTCTTTGACAGTATAACATGACTATTTTTTTATGCTTAAATTTTGATGAATCATCTTCTTTTATATATCCCTTCTACATTAACACGAGGTGAGGTGTTCACCTCACCCTAATTTTGAAAAATAAAATTAAATTTAAAGGTGACAAACGGCTCTCATCTGAGATTTTGCTTCACCCCAATTTGGACCCCACAATAAAAACCATGGCTGTTCCAGTCCTTCTAACGAACACACAACTAGTATTTCTTTGTATCCTAAAGTGTTTGAGGAGCTATGCTGGGTTCTCACCCCCTTCAAGAAAAGAAAAAAAGAGCACCGTGGTTAGGTTCCTGAAGGCTGAAACTAGCACATATAGACCGTAATGAAAGACTGGAATCTGTAACGAGTTCCTGTTATATATGGCACGTATTCTCTGCTTCTCAAAGTTAGAATTAGAGGAGAGAAGCTGATGACATGAGGGGGCAAAGAAAACTTTTGGCACAATTTCATGATAACAGTAAAGGCTAAGTTCAACATACTTTTGGCAAACTTAAAAATACATAGCGAGTGTGAAAAGTTAAAACAACAGCATCCACATCTCACTGTTGAAAGCGCACGTACTTGACACACTTTACATGTTCACAACTTTTAAACATTTTAGTTTTACCACCTGAATCCATTTCAAGCTCAAAACTTTTCAACGTTTACACCATCTCTAAGCACCTCATAAGCTTCTCGGCTCCTTCCCGTTTTAACTCCAATGGCGAAGTAAATCTTTGATCCCTCTGTTGAAATGGCAGACACCTTTGTCCAAATCATCACCTTCGTCTTCATCCCTTCAATGTCAGCAAGCTTCCCCTTCCCGAGATACCCGACAACGGTAGTTGAAAACCGCAAGACAGATGAGTCCTTGTAACCAACTTCACATATGGATGGTATGAACACTGTGAGCTTGTGGGTCTAATTCGTAATGAGTTGCATCCTTTGGAAAAATGCCTATTGCTAGATCATATTCTTTGAGAAGCTCTGCCAGTGGCTTCTGCAACTTTCCTGCACCCCAGTTCAATATTTAGATCGTATCAAGGGTCACAGCTAGCCATCATAAAATTGCTATTCCATCTGATGTAAGAAGAAATAATTTGGCTTCTTTCCAGAATTCATTACTGCCATAAGTGTTTTATAGTATGCCCTTAAAGATTAGTGTTTTATATGCAGATAGATAGCAATTCTTTTTCAGCGTTTTCCTTCTGAGACCTTTGTTTTAGAGCTCGATGAATTAAGCCGTGTGATCCATAAACATCACAGGAATGCACAATCGGTGATATGTTTGACAAAGTAGCCAAAGGGCGCATGCAGAGACATTCAGTTGAAATCATAGTCATGCATTTTTGTCATTTTATCGACTTTGTTCTCTTGGGAGAAAATTTCATGAGGTGGGTTTTCTCCCAAAAAAAACTCGGGAACTTTATGAAACAATAAACATATAGAAAGATCGAAAATTAAAATAGCAGTTCCTCTTAGTTATTTGGGAAAACTTCTCAAAAAATATCTTTACATATAAGAAACGAAAACTTTTGGAACATATATGCTTAGAAATGCTTGAAAACAAGTTTCAATTTATTAAATCTTCTGATAATTTAATGCAAATAGAGTGACAAGAAAATACAACGTACAGTTTCAAAAGAAATAGCGGATGATATTTTTCTTTTGCAAAAGATATTGAAAAATTCAATCGCTCAGCAAGTTCAGATAGGGTTGAAATCAACTTGATCCCTGCTATAAGAAAAAGATTTCTTTCAGTAGACATCTCAAACAATGAAGTATATGTAAAAGATAAGGTCAGTACTGTAGTGGAAAAGTAACAACACCAGAAACAACAACTAAGCCTTTCCCCATGATGGAGTCGTCTAGTACTATAGTAGAGAAGCAATTCCTTAGGAAAAAGAAACGCAGATGGGCCCTTTTGGTGAACTGAGATGGCATTCCTTAAGAGGAGCACTAGCTGACAATTTTCCTTTAGTTTGATGGGAAAACATACGACTTCCATCAACGTTGCAGGCAAGCATAATATCCAGTTTAAGCTATATTTTTGTAACATAAATCCATGCCCATGTCAAAATTGTGAACAAAATAAGTGCAAACAGATAGATATTGATTTTTGTAGTGTGCACGCATTTAGTTGAATGAAACTGTTCAAACTGTCAAAAATACAGAAAGAAAACAACAACCCGCAGATCAAAACTCAAAATATGAATAGCATGCACGTGTGCTAAGGTTATCTCATTTTGCACTCTACCAAAAAAGAATCTGTCGATTTCATATCCCATATATTGCATCTACAAGTATAAAAATAAGAGCCTTGTGCCACTTACATGGATAAGAATAAGTAGCTAAAAGAAAGAAAAGGATAAGAGATGACCTTTAATCTTACTAACTAGCCACTTCGTACCTCCTTCAATGCTGGTAGACACTGACTATAAAATATAAACATGATACAAATTGTCAGCACTCGAGAAGCACAAAAGACTGAGATAAAATAAGAGAAACTTGGAGTACAAAAAGACGTCAAGTATTAAAGACAATCATAAGTACTGATAGGGGAACATGTGAATTCTCAACATCATGCAAGAGGGACAAAAGATGGAGTAATCAAAACTAGAAACTTAACCATAAGATATTTAGTACTAAGACAAATATAAGCATTTTATGAAAGAGAAAATTTTGCATTTTGGCATACAATAACTAATGGATTGACTTGACCAGAAATGATTTCATGTTATCATGTAAGCCAAATGCCTACAAGGTAATAATACTTGTACCTATATCACCAATAAGTTGCAGATTTTCACAGGACCGTTTGACAGGAAAATATTCTTGGTTGCAGCTAATGTTGAAGCATGAAAGGCAGCGTCTAAGAAATCTAAACAACTCCAAAGAATGAAATTATGAAAATCGTTAAGAGAAACAAGTGTTTTCAGTTTGGTGTTCCCTAAATGCATTGGCGAAAGACCAGGATCTATTTTGACCAGACAGAGTAAGGAATCACAAAAGTGCAAGACGACATTTTATTGCACAAGTTTAATTCAGCCAACTTTTGCTTCATGACAGACAGGTCGACCTAACCTGTCATCTGGTATGTAGTCCCCGGGTACAAAGCTTTCAAGAATCAATGAGGAGACACCCATATCTACCATCCAACAGCCCTAGCAGAGAGAGACAGGTACGTGATTGACACAACCACAAGCATTTTCTTATGGAAAATAACTCTTTCGTGGTGATACCGTGATGCGTTCTTCAATACTATGTGAAGACGAAGACGAAGATACTCCAACTAAATTTATAAAAACCTGCTTCTAATGAAACGTGAGAAAGACATTCTTAAATATCATGTGGTCAATGACCACGTATCAGATATTAAACTGATAAGAACAGAGGTCCCCCACCAGAGGTTGGTGAACAGCCAAAGCTCCAAAGCAGAGGTTGGTGAATACTGAAATACCTCATGAATGATCAACAAAAATTCTGTATATATTTAATACATATTTCTATATAAATACTGCAGACCATAACAACAAAGGAAAGCATAAAATCTTCCACATAAAACTAACGATGCATGTATGATTTCTTTCTTTTATCCCATGAAAGAAACTAGAGGCTTCATCGGACCATTTCATAACCAGAGACTTTCCGCCACCCAAATCTCGTGAGACCTAACGCCGCTTCCCCACTTATCTGTCGGAGAAAATGTTGGAGATTCAACAACTGTCTTCTTTTTTCTCCGGTGAGAAACGTGGCCGAAGCCAAAACAACGGCAAGAATACGAGATAAGGAAATTATGAGATACAGACGTGTGGTAAAAGGAACCCAGAATTATTGCACAAATGGTCTAATACTACACTGCAGACAAACAAGCCTGTAGATGCAGAGCCTAACCGAACCAATCGACGCACAATTTTCTTGTCTCCAGCTGAAACATGAAATTGTGCGTGGGTAATCGAAGACTCCAAAAGGCTCCGTTGCATACAAACCGCAAAAGTGGTCATTACTAGAGGCACCAGAGACAAAAGAACCATTTGTGATCATTCCACAAATGATAAAGAAACGAAAAGACGAAAGGAACTGATTTAAAATTAGGATTTAGGCTCCTGGCCGATTAGCACCATTCAAGCTATCGAGCACCAACCACACAATTACAGACCATGAAACCACAAATCGTATGAAAACACGAAATGGAATCAATATTCGGATAAGAAAAAAATTCTATCAAAATTCATCTCCCTAACGTGATGCCATTATTTAACATATAGGTAAAAAAGAAATTGAAGAAGAGAAATGGATTATTCATACGTTGAGATCATCTCCGACGGACGAAATCTCCTTGTTGGCCTTCTGAGAGAACCAATAGGAGCCCACCTTGTTCATTATCTGATCCATCGTCGAAGTAGACTGCCTCCTCCCAACAAAGATTCGCCCAAGAAACAACCTCAATCGATCCTCGGGAGCAAATGGAGAGGAAGAAAGTCTGCCTTGCCGAAGGTATGCGGTTCCTCACCGGTCTTCTTTATACGAAAAATAAATAGATTGGTTTGACTTTTTCGTACATTTTAAAACATGACGATTTTGGCCTCTTTGTCCCTTCTTTTCTCTCGATGGGGGCACTTTGTGAGTGTTGTTGCAGCAGATGATTGACATGCCTACTCTATCTGTTTGAGTTCTTGATTTGAGTTCTTATTCTATTCCAATCTATGTTATAAACTATTTTCTTATCCCCTCTATGTTTAAGCTATTAGATACATTTCAATTCATTTTCCTTCAGCATTTAATTTTGAGATGTTGTGTTGTTGCACTTTGATTCGTATGAGTTTTGCATCACGTATGTTCAAAAACTTGAAAACTGATTTTCAGCATCCTTATATACATTGATTGTCTTATTTGTTATTTTCGAACCACAACTCTAAACTTTCTGAAATTTTGCACACTATATCTACACATACAGGCCCACTCCTGATAAAAGTTTCAAGAATTTTAAGATCGTGCAACCATGTAATTAAAACGGTGCAAGATCAGGAAAATTTTACAAACTGTCTGTCAATTTGGTTTTCCTTTAACAGAGCCTAGGTATTCATCTCATAACTCTAACTATAGGCGTCTAATCATTGATTCTTGGTTCATTAGAAAGCTGACATCCATAGCTTTCCAAAAGACTAAGTGTAGTAAATTTGGAATTCTGAGCACTGAGATAAAGGCTCATCTTTGGGCCTTTGTATTTCTATGACAGAACAGTTTTGGGTATCTGAATAGATGCACTTTATTGAATTAATTCTGCAACATCCTAATCCCGAATTCAAAACCAAAAAGTGTCTTAGACTCTCCACATCTCAGACTTAGTCTTGTAAAAGTTTGGTGATTTTTAGAGGTTTTTAAGGCATTCAAAGAGATTCGGGAATCAAGTCATGAAAAGAGAGTTTTCTGTTTTTCAGAACTGGTACATTTTGAACTTCAAAACTAAGTGCACTAACTTGTCATTTTTCAACACCTTATTTTCACGTGAATTTGGAATATCACCTATTTATTTGGAATCCCTAAGCGCTTAGGCTGACCCTTGAGCATCGGTTCAAGCAGGTCTAAAGTGAAAAGAGCCTGCTTATCTACAATCGCCTAGTCGGATTTAACTTTTGCTAGTTTTTAGAAACTAGCTGGCACGCTCGCGTATAAAGTAGAATTGAAAGTTTTGCTTCAAGTCTCTACATAGGCTTGGAATAAAAATTTCACGTCTATAAACATCCTTTTATAATCAATGTTAAGAACTTTGAGGTGTTATTTTATTCGCTTTGGATGATTGATCGTTGTACCTAAACTCTTGGAAGAGATGCGGTCATGTCAATTAACTACCCATGATTTAACTTTTGACTTGACTGATTTATGGCCAATACCTAAGGTGACTCAAGGATAGTCATTCCTAGGTAATGTGTGATTGCTTCCAATGATAGGAAGCTCATCATGTTGAACAAAGTCTAAAAAGGATATCGGTCAACTCGCTTGGCGAAGCAAGATGAGAGTTTCCCCACTCTTATGATTTTGTCACCAATCCAAGGGGATGCAATATTCAATTGTTGGCTTCACAAGGAACAATGAGACTAGAAAAGATACATCCTACCATGTTACTTAGGCAGTATAGGAATTGTTTTGCCTAGGAATATCATGAAATATTTGGGTACCTAGAGACTTTGTTGAGTTTACTATTCTATTGGAAACAAGAATGAAACCACACAAACAATTGGCGAGAACATTCAAACTTGAGATACTTTCATCCATCAAGCTAGAGATACATCTTTTGGAGGTTAAAGTTATTACAGCCATAAATTTTTACTAGACAATTCCTAAGTTTTTTGGTACATAATAAAGGGATCAAAGTCAACCGTATAAACACCCAAAAAATTTGATCTTTCAGAATTTCTACCTTTTTCAAGAAAAATTATAATTTTCGATCTTTTAATGATTTTCAAATAAAGACACCTTAACAAACTCATTTCCACGGCAAAATTTCGTAGCAACCTCAAAATAAGGGTACATTGCATTCCTCTCAAAAAAATCTAATTTTGATAAAAACTCAAAAAAGTGACTATTTTGCCCTCAAGTCCAAATTGGTAAGATCCTACTTATTCAAATGATTGCCTTTAAAGAAAGAATGATTTCAAACAAGATTTAAAAAAAATAAATTAAAATGAGACATTGGGAACTAAACCCACAAAATGTTTGCAAAATGCCCAAATTTACAAAACTTACAAAACCTTTGAATTTCAAAACAAAATCAAGTCCAAAACAAAGATATCAAAAACTCGCATGATCGATGATAGTCTTACACCGGGACCCTACAACTATCAAAAGGGTTAAAGTGGTTGAAATAATAAAGACTAACTCACGGAGCGAAAGTAGGTCACTCATGCAAACAAACACTTGGAATGTGACTCAATTGTTTTCCAAAAAGAATATTTCAAGATTTTGTTAAAACTCGATGTTTTAAAATATATCTTAAATAAAATAGTTTTAAATAATAAAAAAAGAAATATTTAAAACCATAAATCTTAACTGAAAAGAGAATAAAGCAAAGAAGAATTCTTGAAGGTTAGGATGAAAGCATATGATCACCTAGAAGAAATGGAGTTTGAAGAAGCATAACTCCAACACCAACAGGGGATCAAATCAAATCAAATCAAGTTACATAAGACAACACATGAAAATAGCCCATATCCAAAACCAAGTCAAATTGGGCTCATGATGAAGCCCAAAACCAAATCAAATCAAAATGGGTACAAGCCCATGATAAAAACAAGCTTAAACAAAGAAAGGGTCATGTCAAGAAGTCCAAACCCAATTCAAATTCAAGGTCAAGTTACAAGTCAAAGCTCGGCCCGATTCAAATCAAAGCTCAAGTTCAAGTTAGTGGTTGCACCAACCTAGCCCAAGTTGGCATTGACCACATTCAATCAAAGGTAATCAAATCCCACATCGAGGTATGTTTGGCCAAAAGAAGCCAAGACATGATCAACATAATGACATCCTCTCACCGAATGAAGATTGGCCAAAAAACTGCATCAAGCCATTTCACAAAATTGGGACAGAATAATGCTCAAAATGGTCATGCCAAAAGCTGGCCAATGAAGGTTCAATGCCAACACCAAAACAAGGGCTAGATGACTAGGTCAAGGGCTCATCCATACTTAAAGACGGGTTGCACTTGACTAAGGCATTGTCAGTCACTCCTAGCTAAGGCACACATGACACGACCAAGACAAGAAGGAAGTGACTCGGTTGCACCATGACATGGGCTGCACCCAAGCTCATACCAACCCACATGGGCTCATGAGAGACCACTCTCCATGCCTCATTTACATAAATTTTTGTTGGATCAAACCCAACTTGGATCTTACATTGAAATACTAAGCTCCAACCCAGATTATCTTTTAATTCGTACAAAATGCATTCACGTATTTTGTAGAAACTGAAATTTTGTTTTCTCACTCTGTATATGATCGATGGATGATTTTTATTTCTTTGCTTCCTACTCCGAATGCATTAAAATGTTTCACACCTAATATACATACAAAGGCCCATTGTCCCTAAATTGTTCAAGAATTTTAGGATCGCTTAAGACTATAAATAAAATCAGAGAAAACCGAATGAAATCAGAATAAAGTCTATAAAACCCATACTTACCGCAATAGAGGTTGGGTCATAATCCCATAACTTTGTATGCAGTAAACCATTTTGATTGCAAATAGTTTCATTGGAAATCTGATATCCATAGATTTATAGCAATACTGATTTTATAGAAATTGGAAATCTGGGTACCAAGATATAGTCACTTTTCTAAGCCTTTGTGTCTCTATTATAAATCTGTCTTGAATACCTAAGTAACGTGTATTCTCACATTTAAGTTCACACATTTACAACACCTAAAATCAAAATAAAAATGGTTTGTCACATCAAACTCTACTTTTTATAAAATTTTAAGGATTTTTAGAGATTCCGAAGCTGTCCAAAAAAATTAGAAAACAAGTCTTTGAAAATAGAACCAGTGTCTATTTTTCAGTATTTGAAATGTTTTCATTAAAGAATTAAGTTCATGATTCTTGCAAAACTTTTAGAAATGAAATTTGATTTTAAAAACTTATCGGATCTTAAACAATTTTCAAAGTACCTAGATCAACTCTTGAGCATCGGTTCAAGAAGATCTACGATAAAAGAATTCACTTACCCACAATCGCCAAAGAAGTTAGAAATCATCTTTGCTAGTTTGAGCAAACTAGCTGGCACGCTCGTGCACTTTTAGTTTGCGAATTTAGTTTCAAGTCTTTACATAGACTTCAGAACAAAAGTTCACATCCACAAATTTGGCATGCCCGGTGGGACTTGTCTTTGAAAATTATAGGATCCAGTCTTATTTTTCCAAACCAATTCCAATTTCAAATAATGATTCTAGACTCTCTTTTTCAAAATCTCCCACTTCAAGTTCAATTTCTAGCAACTCAATAATGTCAAGTTTGGATGATTTCTTTAAAAATCTGTAAGGAAGGCCTCATCAAACTTTACACATCGGTTTTTCAAAACCACAAAGAAATCTTCTCAAACCTGAGAATAAAGAATTGCCTCTTTGAAAAGAGAATTGAGAGAGATACAACTTGAAAGGGAAATTGAAGCCTTAAGCCAAGAGGCTAAGGTACATCATTCCCATGACAAACCATCTTGGGTCCATAGAGAGAAAAACCATACCCAAAAAACCAAACCGAGCCCAAAATTCGATGATGGATATGAGGCCATAAATGTAGCAAGTGTTGAGATTGAATCATCTAACCTTTCTAATCATCTAAACACACCTTCGTCCATGGAAAAACCAAATAAAATCTTTATTTGGAAAAATAAAAAATTGGAAAATCTTTAAAAATCAAAAACATTTGAAAATCAAAAAGTTGAAATTCTGAAAATTGAAAATGACAAAAAAGTATACATCCCTAGGCACATAAGCAGAGTGGGGCATGAGGTTCACTTCATTCAAGTCACCTCAAACTTTTCAAAAACATAAGCTCTGATGGGTTCCATTCGCATGAGCACTACTTCACACACTTTATAAAACATAAAGGATGAGTGTTGCACACTGTAAACACCCAAAATTTTTTAATAAAAAACTTTTACCTTTTTGAAAATTGGTTATTTTTGCCAGCTTTGGGTTTTTAAATAAAAATGCATCAAATGAGCTTGTTTTGGTATCAAAATTTTATAGGAACCTCAAAATGATGGAATGTTGCTTCACTTTCAGAAAAATTTGAATTTGGACAAAATTTTATAAAAATGACGATTTGCCCTCAAGACCAAATTGACAAGATTTTGCCTTTTTAAATGATTGCATTCAAAGAAAGCACGATTTCAAACAATTCCTTTTTATATAAACAAATGAAAAAGGTAACATTGGGAATCAAACCAAAAAATGTTTGCAAATTATAAATTTATGAAATTCTAAAACCCCTGATATTCAAACACAAGTTAAATTCAAACCAGACCTCAAAAATTCGCTTGATTGAGAAAGGTCTCATTCCAAGACCTGATACCCAGGGTTAAAGTGGTTCAACACCTTGCACCCGTTGAAGTGGTTATAGTGATTCGATACCCCACACCCATGAGAAGGGTTAAATGGTCGAGGTGGTTATAGACTGACTCACGGAGCAAAAGGTCACCTTTGCAAACAAAAACTGGGAATGAAACCCAGTGTTTTTTCAAAGCAATATTTGAAAATTTCATTGAATTTGATGTTTTCAAATATAAAATATTTTTTTATAAAGTGTTTGAAACCTGCCATATATAAACTCGGACCGTATGGAAACAAATTTCTCGGAAAGAGGAGATGACATAAAAAGGCAACGATCAAGCACCTGCCAATTTCGACGTTATTGGGTAAGGTAACCTGTAATTTTTAGTTTCAGATTCTAAAAAAGGAAGGTCAACGTCAAGAAAGAAAAGCGGACAAACCGGCATAAAAAAGGGAGTTAACGTTTAAAAAGGCATGTCAACACCTGAAAAGGAATGTCAGCACCCAGAAAGGAAAGTCGACGCTCGAGGAAGGAAAGGGACAACTAAGAAGGAAAGCGGGCTTCCAAGGAAAGAAAGCTCACATTCAGCAATCGAACACCTGCCAACTTTGGCATAGCTAGACCAGGTAACCTGTCATTTGTAGTTGCAAGAGTGAAAGAAGTAGGCTGGTGTCAAAAATAGAAAGTCATCATTCAAGAAAGGAAAGTGATGCTCAATTTGGTAGCCTTGGCCCACAATTTGGTAAGTCACCAAGCCAACTTACCATATTTAAAAGCTGGCCAGACCTTTCAAGGCACTTACCTTTCACAGCAACTGGCCGACTTCAGCTAATATTCGCCACTTACCTTTTCCAACCTGGCCTAATTTGGTAATCACAAGGGAGCTTCTTACCAAGTTCAATCGACAACAACAATGGAAAGTTGGTGCAGCCGGCTCCAACATAGAAGGAAGCGACTCTAGCAGCACCTTGGCTTGAATTGGTAAGTTGTCAAGGTATGGTATAGTCGGTCCCAGTGACATTGAAGAAAGCATAACGCAACTCATGAGCTGTTGGCACTCAGTTTTGGAAAGTATCATATGGTCTTTGGAGTTGTCAAACTTAAGGATGGTCAAAAGAGCAGCTTACCTTCAACACAAGTTCAATTTCACCATGATCAAACACATTTCTTAGCTATTCTTAATGGCACGGATTGCTGCTTATGAAACAATCAAATCATAATGAATCAGACCGTGGGTTCTACAAGAATCGGCTTCTCCAATTTGTTACTATCCCAGGTGATAGCCAGTTAATATTTGTTTCCTTTCTGGACTCAATAATGTGCGTGTTCAATGCATCAGATTTGAATTTAAGATGCTGAGTTAATCCAGCATCTCACCTAGTTCAGCCGACCTCATAAAAGGGACAACAATGAGGTGTCCTTCCTAATTCTGCCTGATTTGCAGCAATGAAGCAAATGAAGTTGATTTTAGCAAGTGAAGGCCAACACTTGCCCTTTTCAGCCCCAACCGATGCTAGCCAGCAGCAGGTTGGACAACATCCACCTTCCAAAACAAGAGCCCAACCCCTAAGGCAACTTGCCTTAGGAGTATTGGCAGCATCTAGACAGTATTTTGCCTATAAAAGGAGCCTCAAACTAGCTCCAAAGGAGGAGATCCGTGGTGTGAAAAGAAAATCCGGGGTGTGCAGAGAATAAATCTGAGTTGAGGCAATCCCGAGTTTGAGAAATCGGGTGGTGTGAAGAATGAATCCGGGGGTGCAGAGATAAATCTGAATGAGGGATCTAGGGGTGTGAAAGAGAGATCAACCGTTGAGTGCCAAACACCAATCCGTGAGAGAAGAGTGGACAACATAAAAAGAGAGAGAGAGGGAGAGAAGGAGAAGAAGAGAGAGGGAAAGAAGGAACGCAGGCTACTCCTACCCCACCGTCTAACGTCCGATTGTGGTGGCTCTTCATCCATGTTAAGCTCTTCATCGCCTCCATATCGTCCCACAGGTTTGAAGCTTTTGTTTGATGCATATGATTGATTAAAAATAAAAAAATCTGTAGGAAGCAACAACTCCTACAAAGAATTGTATGCAGATTGAACCAAGGACGTTTGTTGATACAAAACATGTATCTTCATCCATAAATCTCCAGGAACACAATGAAAACTACAAAATTCTTTGATCTGCACGATTTTTAAGATTGGTTACAGGTTGAAGATCGTTCCAAATGATTAAAGGAACATGTTTAAATTTTCTACAAAACTAAACTTCTGAAACTGCATGTCTGCACACACCTGATCACAGATTTTTATGAGACGAACGACTGATCTAATTAGGTCGATATTTGTCATGTCTAATCTAGACAAATTATGAGTACCTGATAAAATTTTGAAGATTTTATATGGTCATTTACATAGTTAATTAAATCCGTGAACTTTGGCAAAAATCAGATTCTGTTCTGCAGAAATAGAAAGTTTAGAAACATGCATCTATTGTTTTATTCATATCTATGTACATGCTAAATGAAATTGCATGAAAATTGAGTTTTGGAAAGGTAACATATAGGCCTTTCCAACAAAATAAATTTCATTGAATTTGGATGTCTGAGCGTGGAGATATGCCTATTTTTTTCAGCTTCTAAATTCCAGACGCAGAACTGTTCTGAGTTATTGAATAGTCATTAGTTCTAAATTTAATTCTCATGATTTATAGCATGAAAATAAAAATATTTCCTAATTCTGCACATGTATGCCTATCTTATGTAACAATTTTAGAATTTTTACAAACTCAAAAGTATTTTAAAAAAATCAGAGAACAGGTCTTTGAAAATAGAACAGATTCTGTAATTTTCAGTGCCTGAAATTTTCAGAAATCAGGAAATTAGTTACGAATTTTGAAACTTGTAAAATCGGGTTTTTGCTTTTTCAAATTTAACGAATTCCAAACATTTTTCAAGCGTCTATGCTGACCCTTGAGCACTGGTTCAAGAAGGCCTACGTCGAAAAGAACTCACTTGTCCACAATCGTCTACAAAAGTAAGAAAATCAAACTTTGTTAGTTTAAGTAAACTAACTGGCACGCTCGCGCACACGACGTAGTTCGAGAGTTTAATTTCAAATCCTAAAAGATTTTGAAATAAAAATTCATCTCTACACACACATAGACTTGGAGGATGAAATTTAATACCTATCAAAGCAATAAGAGCTCGAAGCCATGCACGAGTTCGAAACATTTCATGATGCCAACAAAGAAGCTTGCTCTCACCATGGAAAGGTAGTCAAGATCGAAAAAGGTATGCTTGAAACTCACTCTCCTCAAAACTCCCTACTCGATCTTCCCCTTCTTAGTTTAGGATCAATAAATCATTCATATTTATTTGATACATAAAATCACATTCATGCACCTATAAGCCAACCAAATGTGCCCAAGGATGTGGATTTTCAAGGTGCACCGAATGTCGCGCACCAACAAAAAGAATTTCAAAATAAAAAAAAGGAAATAAAATTTAAAATATGGTAGACATGGTTACTCCTAAGGTATGCATTGACATCTTAGGTATACCTAATTCTACCATACATAAACAAATCTCTTTGAGCCTAGATTTGTATCATAAATCCAAGCCTACGTTTTCCCCCAAACTCCATATACCCACCAAGGGATCAACCATGATTTCTCTTCAACTCCATACATTTCCATCGTGCAAGGGATCAAACATGATCTCCCTTTACATCGACATCCACATACTCACATATCGTCCATCTCTAGGGGCACATTGGATTGCACCTAGGATCCATCATGAAGACATCAACCAAACCACACCCTAGGTGCACATCCTTGATGCACCCGAACCCCCAGACCATCCTTGGACATGAAGCTAACTCTGGGTATTTATATATTATGTACAGGTTATGTGCAAAATCTAAAAAAAATATGAAAAAGGAAAAACAAAAAAAATACAAAAACTTTTTCAGAAAGAAAAAAAGAAAAAAATCAAAACCATTTTTCAAAAAAATTATCAATTCCCTTAGAGATGATTTGATTGATGTGAATTTATATGAACTTCCTCAAAATCAACAAAGTCTTGGACTTGGGAAAACATTCAAGTTCCTTAGAAGGTGATCAACATATGAATCAAACCTAAAACCCAAAATGCGACAAAGGATAAGATCATATCATGCATCTCCCCAGTTCACATTAAAACCAAGATGTCCAACGATATAGTGCATGTAAGAGTCATTCATGCATTTCATTGAAAATCATTCATCACATGCAACAATAGGGGTCGACCATAGTGTATGAATGCTCATTTCATTTCCACCATACTAGGGGCATGTAGAGTGCATTCCCTAAATACATTTCTTGGAGACTTGAACACATTCATCATTTCATAAAACATGAATCTCCATCATCTCATATGTAATACATTTTACATGTCATTTAGATCATTCACCCAAAAATGCCCAAAAAGTGACAATTCAAGTGGGAATGTCCCTATATCATAAAAGGGGGCAAAACAAAAATCAATGATAAATATTGGCTCATTGATGCCTAGGGAAGTACTTGGTAGACCATACAAATGCCCAATATCTAAAAAGATGTTTAGTGTCTACCACAAATTCTTTTGAAATGATTTTTGCAAATGGATCTTCTTTACTTTCTTGAAGAAGGGACCAAGTCAAATATATGCCTTTTAACTGGGGATTGATACTCTATGAAAAGTGGAGTATTTTCAAAATCGATTAATGATATTTTAAAAATCCTTCTTTTATAAGATAGGACCCAGTTCAAAATAGCAAAATATTTTCAAATAGTATGTGCTATTATGAAATAGGGCATACTTGTTTAGACTGAGTATCTAGAGGGATAAGTTGTTCCACCACTTCATTATCTCCAAAAAGAAAAATTGACAAAAGAAAAAAAAAAAAGAAAAATAAAACCTCCAATATAGAGGTCTTCTTAAAAAGAAAAAGGAAAAAACAAAAACCTCCAATGAAGAGGACCCCTTTGAAAGAAAAAAAAAAAGCAAAGTCAAAGGTCAAAAAAGTAAATTTCTATCAAATTTTCCCCTTATACCATGGGATGCTTCAGAAGGGACTGTGTGACATCTCTCCCCATTTCCCTACAACATATCCCAAAAGAAAAAAGTCTTGTCATTATGATCCTAAAGTAGGAATATAACATACCAATTTGAATCTTATTTTGTTTGAGGATTAGGCCTTGTAGTGTGAAAAATAGAGTTTTGAAATATCGTTGAGTTTTTCCAACAATAAAATCGTCTACGAAGTAATTTTGCATTAAAACTAAAGTAAAGGGAAATATAGGAGATGAAAGTTCTTTTTGATAGAAATAAAGAGAAAGCATTCATTTCAAAATGATTTTTACAAAAATCCAAGGCATCAAGGAAATGAACATGGAGGTCATCCCACTTAGAGTAGCCAACTTTCATGGGATCTCCCCTAAATAAATCATGGAGATCATCAAACATACATGATTCATTCATTGTATACATCTCATGCCCATATGCATTCATAGATAGTCTTATGCACATATGATCCTTGCATTAGTCGACTACCATCCATGTTGAATCATCCTTGCTAAAAATCTTCTTACATTGGAATTAGGATAGCCCAAGTCCAATAAATCAATCCCTTAACAAAGATTGGGAAAATTCATCAAATCTTGATTCAACTCAAATCATCCCTCGCATTAAAAAAAACAGAAGAAAAGAGTGCATCGATCTATTCGGACTAAATGGTGGAACCTCAAAAGCGAGAAAGAAGATATATTTAAACAGAAAGTCCTTCAAGGAGATGTTTGGAATTGTGTTGGCACACCCTGTGATATGTGGAACAATATGGCTATATATATTAGGAAAGTGGCGAAAGATGTGTTAGGGGTATCTAAGGGAGGTTTACCGGCACAAAAAGAAGCTTGGTGGTGGAGTGAAGTAGTACAAAATAAAATCAAGGCAAGGAGGGCATGTTACAAATTACATTATGCTAAGAAAACTAATGAAACTTTAGAAGCTTATAAGAAAGCAAAGAAGGAAGCGAAAAAGGCCGTTAGTGAAGCAAAAGCTAAGATTTGGGATGACTTATATAAAAAACTCAACTCAAAAGAGAGTGAAAGAGATATTTTTATGTTAGCTAGGGCTAGAGATAAGAAAACTAAAGATCTTAATTATGTTAGATGCATAAAAAACGAGGACGAAAAAATTCTATTGGCAAATGATGATATAAGAAACGGATGGAAAAACTATTTTTATAATCGTTTTAATGAAAATAAAGATATTAGTATTAGCTTAGGAGATTTAGCCAAATCAGAAAAGTATATAAACCACAATTCCTACCGACATATTCAAAAGAATGAAGTCAAAAAGGCTCTAAAACATATGAAGGGTGATAAATCGGTAGGACAAGATAATATTCCTATAGAAGTTTAGAAAATACTAGGAGAAATAGGAATCACTTGGCTTATAAGACTATTTAATGAAATATGGAAAAACCAAAAGATGCTCGATGAATGGAGAGCAAGTACACTTATACCCATATATAAGAACAAGAGAGACATTTAGAATTGTACGAATTATAAGGGTATCAAGTTAATGAGCCATACTATAAAATTATAGAAAAAAATTATCGAATGTAGGTTAAGAAAAGTATTGAGTACAACAGAGAACCAATTTGGATTCATGCCAGGCATATCTAATATTGAAGCGATTCACCTTTTGAGATGTCTCATGAAATATTTTAGAGCAAAAAAAGAAAGAGCTTCACATGATATTTATTGATCTAGAAAAAGCTTATGATAAAATACTGAGGGAAGTTATTTGGAGAACTTTGGAAAAAAGAGGTATCCCATTTACATACATTAACCTTATAAGAGACGTGTTATGGTACAAAAACATGTGTGAGGACTCATGAAGGAATGACAAACTTCTTTGAAGTTAATATTGGGTTACATCAAGGATCAACTTTAAGTCCATACTTATTTATAATGAGTTAACAAAACGTATTCAAGATGAAGCACCTTGGTGTATGTTATTTGCAGATGACATTGTAATTGTGGAGGAGTCTAAGAAAAAAGTTAATAGAAAATTGGAACTATTGAGAGAAACATTAGAAAGCAAATGCCTCCGACTTAGTAGAACAAAGACAAAATATATGGAATGTAAGTTTGATCATTTTGTTACCTCAAAGGACATAGAAATTAAAATTGAAACACATTGCATTCCCAGAAGGAAAGTTTTAAATAGCTAGGGTCAATTTTTAAGAGTGATGGAAGAATTGATGGAGATGTTATGCATAGAATTAATGCTGGTTGGTTAAAATGGAGAGGAGCATCAGGTATTCTTTGTGATAAGAAGATACCATTAAAGTTAAAAGGTAAATATTATAGAGCAGCAATTAGGCCTGCCATGTTTTGTGTTTCTGAGTGTTGGGCAGTTAATCATCAACATGTACAAAAGATGTCTGTGACAGAAATGAAGATGTTGTGATGGATGAGTGGTCATACAAGAAAAGACCATATACATAATGAGTTTATTAGAAACAAATTAGGAGTGGCACCAATAGAGGATAAAATGAGAGAACATCGTTTAAGATGGTTTGGACATATAGAAAGAAGATCAAAAGAAGAACCGGTAAGAAGATTAGAAAAACTAAATTTGGAAAGTATTAAAAGAGGTAGAGGACGACCATAAAAGTGTTGGAAAGAAACAATAAAGAATGATCTAGCTTATTGGGATTTAACTGCTAACATGCCACACGATAGGGATCTGTGGAAACAAAGAATCCATGTAGCTGACCCCGTCTAGTATGGGAAAAGCCTTAGTTGTTGTTGTTGTTGTGCATATTGTAGCCTTAAGCCAACCCCGTAGTTGTTGTTGTTTTATGGGTATTATTCTTTGCCATTAACCAAATAAATTTAGATTAATGCTAAAGAGGGACATCATTTGTAAACACAAAAAAAAATTCTCAAAATTTTTGATCTTTTAGAATTTCTGCCTTTTCAAAGAAAAATTACAATTTTGGGTCTTTTAAGGATTTTCAAATAAAGACATCTTAAACGAACTCATTTCATGCCAAAATTTTATATCAACCTCAAAATAAGGGTACATTGCATTCCTCTAAAAAAAATCCAAATTTTAACAAAAGCTGTAAAAAGTTATTACTTTGCCCTCAAGGCCAAATTGGCATGATTCTGCTTATTCAAATGATTGCCTTCAAAGACTTACCAAACCCACAAATTGTTTGCAAAATGCCCAAATTTACAAAACTTACAAAACCTCTAAAATTCAAAACCAAATCAAGTCTAAAACAAAGATCTTAAAAACTTGTCTTATCGAGGATAGTCCTATACCAAGACCATACACTCATCGAAAGGGCTAAAGTGGTCTGAAAGCCTACACCCAATGGTTAAAAAGGTTCGAGACCCTACACCCATGAAAAGGTTTAAAGTGGTTGAAACAATAAAGACTAACTCAAGGAGCGAAAGTAGGTCACTCAACCAAACAAATTCTGGGAATGTGAATCAATTATTTTCTAAAAAGAATATTTCAAGATTTTGTTAAAACTCGATGTTTTTAAATATATCTCAAAATAAAATAGTTTTAAATAATCAAAAAGTAAATATTTGAAACCATAAATCTTAATTGAAAAAAGAATAAAGCAAAGTAGAATTCTTGAAGGTTAGGATGAAAGCATATGACCACCTAGAAGAAATGGAGTTTGAAGAAGCATAACTTCAACACCTACAGGGGATCAAATAAAATCAAATTAGGTTAAATTGGATAACACAACGTGATGCAAAACTCACCTGAATTAAAATGCAACAACACAACATCCCAAATTAAATTGCTAAACGGAAATGAATTGAAATATATCTATTATCTTAAGCATAGAGGGGATTAGAAGATATAGAGTGTTTATAATATACAGAGAGGTACAATCAAGAACACAAACATATAGAGTGCATAAGCAAGAAAAGAAAAATTTTAGCACATCTACTTCTATTACATCATGGGGGGAGACAAAGCTCCATTAATTTCAGCACATCTACTTCTATTACTTCTATTACATCAAGAGAGAATGATACTTACACGGATTACCCAAGAATTGGCCTCCAATGGTGGTGCACGACCCTCACCTTCCTTCTTTTCACTCTTGCTTTCTCACTCAAACTCTTAATAGCACTTGACCTAAATCATACACTCTCTTCCCTCTCTAAACTCTTCCCTAGCAACCCACAAATTTCTCACAAGGCAGCCCAAGGTGCAACACTTCTTCAAATTGCTCAAGATGGTAAAACATGGCCCCCCTTGGCCTCTATTTATAGGCCAAGGGGGCGTTTCTAGCCCCTTCTTTGGGGCAGGTGGCCCAAGGCCCATATCCAGCCCCAAATGTCCTCCAATTCCATGTGGAGAAGTGGTCCTCTTTGGTCAATCATGGACCAGCCCCATGTGGGCTGGTTGTGGGTTTGAGTCATGTGCACCTAGTCATGATCGACTATGTGCTTGATGCCTCCAAGTATACTTTGCTCGTACATGCTTTTCAAGTTGAATTGACTCTCTTTGTTGGCTCGTACCATTCAATCCAAGCTAGGTAAGAGTGGCATTTGATGTTTAGCCCAAAGATGTAGGGTAGACAAGACTAGGAAAACTTGGTTTGGTCAAGTTAAAGCATTCGCTTCCAGCTAGGTTAGGCTTCATATTTAATTCAATGAAATCACGTCTAGGACTTAGTTGAATTTGGCTGGGTTAGGTTTGATGAGGCCATCCACTTTATTTGATCTTGGTTGAAGATGTGCTTTGACATGATCCACTTCCTTGCTTCACGGCTTATCCTCCGCGAACTCGATCTTGGCTTGAAGCGGGCTCCAACTGTCACCCTAATTTCTGCCTGATTTACTCCAATCTTCTGGGACTTATCCTTCAAACTTTAATTTGAAACCTTTTAAAAACTTTATTTTAAAGATTTGAAAATTTTATTTTAAAGCCAAAAGAATTATAAAATAAGTCAGCTTTCAAAATTGAGAGTGTTTTCAGAAAAATTTTATTTAGGGTGTTTACAGTTGTGATCATACATTACATATGATTCACTCTATTTGCCACAAACCACATGATTCTCTCATAATATTAAAAAAAGTTAAGCAAGTAGTTATCTGCATAATGCTTATTATTTTATCCCCGGCTAGAGTCTTGATAGTTATTTATGGTGTACTAAAATCTTTGCACTAACATAGAGCCTAAGTAGGATTGAGCCATAGGAAAAGTGTTGAGGAGGGTAGTAGGTTTGAAAGGATCTATCAACCCCTCACTTAGGGAACAAATCAAGAAAGAAGGTGGTCATTTTACCAGCTCACAAAAAGTGTGCATTCTTCCTTATTCATCCCATGGCATGAACAAGGTTAAAGACATTGTGTTACCTCAATATGATCTAAAAAAACATTTAGCAAGGCTTTCAATCAACATGTATATTTTAGAGTTGATCAAAATCTCGCCTAAACATCCACATGTATTGGAGGAAATTCTAAAGAAAATGAAGGTTACCACATCCATAACTCCTGAGTCATTGTTCTTCTTAGTCTCACCCATTCTCACTCAAACTTTAATAATCTTTTTCGAAGACAAGTTCTGTAGGCCAATAGCAATTGTAGACATGAAAATTCTCATTCCGAAGTTTATGAGACAAACTTGAAATAAAAGTTTTCACACCTACGCTTGCGCGGGCATGCCAATTAGTTCAAAACTAGCAAATATTTGAAAATTTTAGACTTCTAGGCGATTGTATGCAAGCGAACTCTTTTCGCTTTAGACTTTCTTGAACTGATGTTTAAGAGTTAGTCTAAGCACTTGGGAATTTCAGTTTTGAAACCAAGATGAACTCCAAATCTCGTGAAGAGTTGGTATTTATGAAAGAAGTAATATGTGCACTTGATTCAAGACTTTGAAATGAACAAGTCCTGAAAAACAGAAAGTTATGTTTTTAGGGCTTGTTTCCCAAACTGATCTAAATGCTTTAGATACCTCCAAAAATCACAAAAATTTTATCATATAGATCTAAAATTGGAGTTGTTTTGAAGCCGCAGTAAATCAATGAATCAATACTTCTCAAGTGCTCGGAACTGTCCTATCACAAGAATACAAAGACTCAAAGATGAGTCTGTATCTTAGTGGTCCAAGTTCCAAATTTAATGAATTTGATATTGTTGGAAAGCTATAGATGTAAGATTTCTAATGAATCAAAATTCAATTGATTTAGACTTCTACATATAGAGTTATGGGATAAAAACTCAGGCTTTATTGTAGGAAAACTGACTGTGCAAACAGTGGATAGATTTTTGTTCGATTTTGTCCAGTTTTATTTACATGGCTAGACGGCCCTAAAATTCTTGAGAATTTTATTTTTAAGACTTGGGTGTGTGCACAGAGTGTTTCTAAAATTTCAACACATTTGGATCACAGAATCAAGAATTAAAAATACAGCAATGAGAGATGCAGATGTAGAAAACGAGTTTCAGATTTTTTATAGAGAATACATGCAAATGCAAAACTCACACCAAAGCTAATTTTAACAACACTTAACTCTGAGTTTAAATTTGCTGAAATATAAAGGAATTGAAATTATATATAGCTTATGCATAGAAAGAGTTAGAAGTATAGAGGGACTATAATATATAGGAAGGAAGAAACATAACATCTAACACATGGCGTGCGTGTGTGTGCATAAAGTTTCATCCATCAAATGAAAGTTGCAGTAAATCCTAACTTATTACAATGTGGGGGGAGATGAAACTCCATTATTACAACCCCATTTAATTGAATTTGAATGAAGAAGATGCATTAAAATTGAATCAAAAGACACTTACACGAGTTGGCATGAGAAAATTGGAGATTCACAAGTGAATTCCGGCCACTTTGGTTCTTTCTTCTTTACCCAAACTCCTTAGCACACACCTACCTACCCTCTTCTTTTCCCAAACTTGGAAGTGGATGTCCTCCTTTTGCTAGAAATTTTCAGCACCTAGACTAACACACACCCTTGAGATGGCCTCTCTCTCTCTCTCTTGCAAGATCTCTTTTCCAAAATATCTCCACCTTGTTGAACCCCTCCCCACCACCCAAGGGGTTGGTCTAGGCCCTTCTTTAGGGCGGGTTGGATAACCCCTTTGTTTGGTTTGAGACCCATTTGAGTGGTCCCCTCCATGATAGAATGGATCATCCCCATATGGGTTGGTTCTTAGGCTTGGATCGGCCATGAACTTGGTCCAATCGGGTGAGCCTTCTTGGCTTGGCTGGCCCATGTGAGCATGGCTTGTCTTGGCTTGATATGATGAACTCTTGGTGATGCTTGGCTACTCCTTACGAGCCATTCTAAGTCCTTTCGATTCATAAGTTTAGCCATGCTTTGATTCTTGCTTAGTTCGGCTTCCACCCTTTGCTCTTGAGTTCAACTTGAAATCTCCTCGAACTGGATAAGCTTGTTATCATGGTCTCGAGTCTTGGTTCCATGTTGGCCCCATCTTGATTGGACAAACTTGGATTTGATCGGTCTTGACCTTCTATTTGAATAAATTATTGAATTCGAACTTGATATGCTTCAACCTTATCTTCTCTACTTTTGGGAATCAATCTGAATCTCGGCTTGGATTGGGTCTCATCTGCTTCGAAATTCTGAGGCTATTTTAACTCGAATTTAAAACCTTTAAAGTATTTCTCCAAATGTTTAAACTTTAAAATTTGTGGTGTTTTTGAATTTAAAGGTTGATAAAGGTTTTAAATTGGTTTTTGGAAACTCAGGAGTTTTTGAAAACATTTAAATTTTTTTGGGTGTTTACAACAATCCACAATCATGCCTTGCACGTAGAGGTGGTTTTTAATTACAATCCTCTTAGAAAGTATTTGGTCAATGATAGGAGGCCTAAATATTCTCCCTTTGCATGTAGTACTCCAGATTGAAGTTCTATTAGAGAGGCTCGAACCAAGTGTAATCGTCATCATGGGGTATGACGGTAATTCCTTCCATTCTCTCGAATCAATTGAGTTTTTTATGGAAATCAACCCAATCCAACATGTAGGGTTGTTTCATGTTTTAGACATCAACCCTCACAACAACTTGTTGTTAGAAAAGCCTTGGATACACTCACTCAAGGTTGTCCCCTCAACCTTCCATAAATGTGTCAAGATCTCTTGGAAAGATAAGGCCATAGTTGTATCCAAAGAGGGTAACTCAAACCTCAAAGGAGTTCAAAACTCCCCGTGCATCACGAGTGAGCCATGTCAAGACCAAATTTACAAAAAAAGAAAAAGTCATCATGGAGTCAATCCCTAGTGGGTTGTCCTCTACCTCCAACCTCCATATCCTAAACTCCTCCCAAAGACCTAAGGTGAATATCACATCTCACTCTACAGACAATAGCATGTTTCAAAATTATTATCTTTATCCCAAGTTTTTTAAACTTGAAAACCTTAGAACATCATTTTAAACAAAGGCTATACACCTTACTAAAGTCTAAGAAGTGAGGGCAAAGGGCGGTTGAAACCTCTTATCCCATCCCCAAACCAAGGTCGACATGGGTTAGGCTTTGACCCATCGAAACCTCCTTAATCCCCACCTGAAATCATTTGGGTTAGGAGTGACCTAGGGGCCACTAAAACCGAAGTCTAAGATTTAGATCGCCTCTTTGCAACCTAACTCGTAGTGTTTTCTTTGTGGGCTTGATGGAAGACCTTTCTACCAAAAATAAAAAAATATGATTTTTTTTAAAACCTTTGTATATCGTTAACTCTAAATCATGTTCTTATAAAGGATCATCATCTTCTCTTGCAGAGAATTCTTCTAAAAAAGTCAAATAATTTAAGATAGAACAAAGGAAGGAGGTAGATCCCCTCATTAAGGAGGGTGCTCAAGCTTCTAAGCTTTCTGCATTCCATAGAATTCTTGACTTGAAAAAACCTTCAAGTTTTGTGGGAGGGGATTTTTTAGAAGTCAACCTACAAACCGAGTCTAACCCCAGGTGTGTCAAAAAAGGAACTTGTTTGCATGAACCCGAAACAATATCCTTGATAGAGTTTCTTAAATCATACATCGTTATGTTTGCATGGACCTATGAAGATATGCCCGGATTAGACTCTAGAGTGGTGGAACACCGTTACCTTTAGAACTTGGTGTCAAGCCCATCAAGAAAAAGCTTAAAAAAATTCATCCCGATATCCACCTCCAAGTTAAAGAGGATTTAGAAGATCTTTTAATGGTTGATTTTATAAAACCCATTGCTTATTTTAGTTGGCTTTCAAACATAGTCATTATTCGAAAATAAAATAAAAAAATTAGGATTTGCATTGGTTTTAGAAATTTGAACAAAGCCACAATAAAAGATAATTTTCCTTTACCTAATATTGATTTAATCATTGATAGCACAACTAGTCATGAAATGTTCTGTTATGGATGGCTATTCGGGTTACAATCAAATCAAGTTATCTTTAAAAGATCAACACAAAATTGTTTTACCACACCTTGGGGTACATACTGCTACATTATCATGCCTTTTGGTGTGAAAAATATCAGTGTCATTTTTCAAAGAGCCATGATGACTATTTTTCATGACCAAATTTATAAACTTTTCGAAGTAAATGTGGATGACCATTTGGTGAAATAAAAATTCCATTTCACTCATATAGAATCTTTGCAAAATGTTTTTGAAAGACTTAGGCTTTACAAGGTGAAACTAAACCCTAAAAAGTGTGTTTGAAGTAGAGTCGAGAAAACTTTTAGGGTTTATAGTTAGCCAAAGAGGCATAACTCATCAGAGACATGCCTCCACCATCCAACCTAACTCAAATTCAAAGCCTTCAAAGTCGTCTCCAAGTCATTAGATGCTTTATCTCTAATTTGGAAATAAGATGTGAACCAAAAGGTATCAAATTTCTTTGGGAGTCCAAGTGTTAAGAAGGTTTTTGTAGACGCGCGAAAATCCCCGCCTCTTTGCCTTTTTCAGGGCTCGGGGTGGATCCTCTCGTGTGTCTAAGGCCTATGTATGCAAACAGGGCGTGCCAGCTAGCTTACCTAAGCTAGCGAAGATATTTTTAACACTGACTTCTAAACGAGGTGACTGTGAGCAAGTAAGCTCTTGTCGTCGCAGACCTTCTTGCACCGATGCGCAAGGGTCAGTCTGTACGCTTTGCAAAAATCGAGTTTTTGGAGAGAAAGTCTACGAAGCGGTTCGAGGTGTCTATTTCGGGTCTTTAAAATGCGATTGCATGTTTTAGATCACGTGGATTTGCACGTGCCTAAGTCTTTTTCTTTTATCCCTTTTCGGGCCACCTAGTTTGTGTGTTATGAACACTCCACTACGTGGGCGAATTCGAGCGGGGCTTGCTTTGATGCAATATGCGTCCTACCTCGTGGTATGGCGTAGATGCAATGCAAACTCACGCTACTCCAAAGGGAAAACCCGAAATGTAAAGACAATACTGAAGGGAAATAACCGAAGGGAAATAACCGAAGGGAGATATGTATATAGATTATGTATATGAGCCCTTACTCGGGTCTTGCAAATAAGAGCGAAGGCTCAATGTGGGTGCGTGCTGGAATTGAAAGACTTACACACACGACATGAAATTAAACCCAAATATAAATTGCAGTATGGCCTTGACTAAGGTCTTGGGAGTAAGAGCGAAGGCTCAATGTGTGTGAGAGTGCTTGAATTGAAGTACTACACACACGACATAAATGAAACCCAAATATAACTGCGATAAGGCCTTTACTAAGGTCTTGGGAATAAGAGCGAAGGCTCAATGTGTGTGAGAGTGCTTGAATTGAAAGACTTACACACACGACATGAAATGAAACCCAAATAGTATAGGTCGGCCCTTACTTGGGTCTTTCAAATAAGAGCAAAAGCTCAATGTGTGTGAGTGCTTGAATTGAAAGACAACGCACCCAACTTAAGCAAAACCCTTCGAAAATGAAAATATATATACTTATGTATTAGGGGCTGATTAGGCCCGTGTGTGTTCAAAATCGTGCACGACTAAGAGAGTGCACGTGTGTGGGTGTGCCAAGCCACGTTATTACAAGCGGGGGGAGACTATGCTCCGTTATTACAACCCCGTATCAAATTGAATCTCAAGCAAGTATACAACTAAAGATCGAGTTTAGGCACTTACGAGTAGCTGGTCCGTAGAGGCCTTGCTTGAGCGTGGGCTTGGACTTCGCCTTGGGCTGCAAACGGGAGCTCCGCGAGGGTGGGTGACCAAGGGTGCTGGCCGGCTGGTGGGTGACCAAGGGTGCTGGCCGGCTGCAAGTGGGGCGCGGGATAGGCGCCTCGAAGATGGCCGGCTGCAAATGGGTGTCGCCTTGATGTGGGCGATCAAAGGGCTGGGCCAAGTAAGTGTGTAGGGTCACGAATGGAGAGTATAGAGTGTTAGGGAATATGAACCTAAGGGGAGTTTAAGGGAAGGCCGAATGGGAGTCTTAGGGGAGAAGAAATGGCTGGCCGGTGGTAGTTGGGGTAGTTAGGTAGTGGCCGGTGGTTTAGGTTGTGATAGGTTCAGCTAAGGGAGAATGATGGCGGCAAAGGGCTGATGTGTAGGTAAGGTGGCGGTATGGTGGGTGGCTAGGAGTGGAGAGGGAGTAGAGAAGGAGCTAGGTAGAGTGGGGGGTACTTACCAAATGGGGAGAAGGTGGTACCCGGCTGGGAGGAAGATGGGCAGGCTGTGAAGCTCGGCCGGGAGATGGTGGAGATGGCGGTGCAAGCGGTGGTGGGATGGAGGGATGGTGGTGGTGCAGGCGGCGCAGGTGGAGCAGCTGGGGCAGATTCGGCTGGGTGTGGAAATGGGGGAAGAGAGGGCCCGGCTGGGATTGGTGAGGGCTGCTAGCTAGGAAAACCCGCCCCAAAGGGGGGGGGTTTAAATAGGGATGGGTAGGTCGGTTAGGGCTGGGCTTGGGGTAGTGGTTAGGTGGTTTAGGGAGGGTGGTATGTAGATAAGGTGGGCTGGAAAGGGTTGGGCCAGATATTTTGAAAACTAGGGGTTTGGGTAGATTGTGGGCTAGGGGTGGTTTAGGGGTTTAGGGCTAGGTTAGGTGGTTGGGTTTTAGGGTGAGGTTTAGTGAGCTAGGTTAGGTGATTAGGCTAGGTTTAGGCTAGGATTAGGGAAATTAACCTAGGTTTAGGGAAGGATTAGGGAAGTGGGTTAGGTGATTAGGTTGGGATTAGGCCGGGATTAGGGAAGTGGGTTAGGTGATTAGGCTCAGATTAGGGGTGGATTAGGGGGGTAGGCTTGGATTAGGTGTTTTGGGTTAGGTTTAGGTGAAGGAGCTCCCTTTGCATGGCCCATAGACCTTAACCACCTCATGTTGGTGCAGCCCTAGGTTAGGTTTTGGCTAATTACAAGCTTAAACCCACTCAATTAGGCTAACCCACATGATTAACCCCAAACTTGACACACAAGTCAAGCTTAATTACAACCCTCTTGATATTTTCCATCCCCACTCTCTCTCATGCCCATGATCCCACGTGAATTTCAAGTGGGCCCCACCTCCATTTATGAGAAGGTGATGTGGGCCATGGATATGGATATTGGATTGGATCTCTGGATCCAAATCCAAATCCAAATCCACATATGGGTTTGGATTGGGATCTGGATATATATGGTCCAGATCCAATCCAAACTGAACTCTGACTCCTTCGAGCTGGGTTCGAAACGGACGATTCGTGCGGGGCCTGACAGCATCAGTACTCCGTCTGTGTTGGGTCTTCGCCAACATGGTCGTTCGTCTCCGTTTCTACCTTCCGGAGATGACTTCAAATGATATTTTGATAAGAATAGGGTCTTGGACGTTCGAGATCCTGGGGGTGTGAATCAGATAGAAGAGTTGCTGTGCCGGGCTTGACATGTGCTCCGGTTCCGAGCTCTTCTTAGCTCTCTTGGTCCTGTCTTGATCGGGCCAAGCCGCTTTGGGATTTCAAAATGTATTTAAAAGGTTTTCAAAAGCTATATTATATATTTTTGAAATACAGAGTTTAAAACATATATACAGGGTTGTCTGGAAGGCTCTTGGGTCTCCAGACTCAAAAATGGCCCTTTGGGGCTGCTTTTACAAAACCAAGTTTGTTTAAGGAATTCGTGGGATTTCGGGGTGTTTACAGTTTTGAAAGACTGAAGACCTATTTGATAAATCCTCTAATTTTGAAACCTCCAAAGATCGAAAAACCTTTGCTTTTATGTCTCTCCATTCATGAAAAGCCATTGGGGATTTACTGGTTCAATATAAAAATGATAGCCTTAAGGAGTATGGCATTTACTATCTTTCAGAAACTATCTTAGGTTATGAAAGGAACATACTTAGCCTTAGTAAGGGCATGTCAAAAGTTTATACATTATTTCTTGAACCATGAGATTTGGATAGTGTCTAAACTCGTCCCCATTAAGCATCTTTTCGAAAAACCTCTCCAAATGTGTAGGCTAGCCAACTAACAACTTTTTTTGATGGAATATGACTTGAGGTTTCATCATCAAACTTCCAGGCCCTGACCGACCATGTGGCCCACTTACCCCTTGAAGATGCATATCCCATACTTGATGAAATACCCGATGAGGGTATACTGACAAATAGTTGGGACCATCTTGTGTTGTCCAATTGTTATAATGAGAATCTAAGTATGGAAAATGTATTTTGATGGGAAAGAAATAGGCAAGGGGCCTGAGTTAGTATCATCAACATGTCCCCTAAAAAGGAGAAATCTCAATATCGTTTCACTTAGATTTTCCATGTTCGAATAATGTGGCTGAGCATGAGGCACTCATACAAGGCCTAAAAACTTAATAAAAACTAGGGGCATTATGTGTTGAAATCTTTAGAGAACTGTTTTGTAAATACCCAAAACTTTTATGAAAATTTTCATCTTTAGAAAGTTCGGTTATTTTTGGTAGCTTTAGATTTTAAATAAAATGCATCAAATGAGCTCATTTTGATATCAAAATTTTATAGCAGCCTCAAAAAGATGGGATATTGTATCCTTTTAAGAAAAATTTGAATTTAGACAAAATATAATAAAATGACTATTTTGCCCTCAGGACCAAATTGTCAGGATTTGGCCTTCTTAAAAGATTTCCTTCAAAGGATGATGACCTCAGGCAATTTACCTTTAAAGTGGGAAATAGAAAGGAAAGTATTGGAGATGAAGTCCCGTATTTTCTAATGGTAGTATTTGAAAATTTCACTAAAGATGATGTTTCCAAATGTAAAAACATTCCCTTCGAAAATTGTTTGAAATTTGTGGGACTGTATGGAGGCAAATCCCCTGGAAAAGAGACGACATAAAAGGCAGCTACCGAGCACCTGCCAATTTCGGAGTTGTTGGGCCAAGTAACTTGTCAATTTTAGTTTTAGGTACAAAAATGGAAGGTCGGCGTCAAGAAAGGAAAGCTGACATTCAGAAAAGAAGTCAATGTTCTAGAAGGAAAATCGACACTTCAAAAGGAAGGTCGACGTTCAAGAAAGTAAAGCCTGCATTCAAGGGAAAGGAAAGTGGCCTAACTTGTTAAGATATGAGTAGTTGTTGGCTTACTAATTTCAACATTAGTGGATCAGCATACTTACCATATGGAGTCATTGAATGCTCGATTTGGTAAGTCACTACATTATGTGCTGGATTATTTTAACACGACAATAGGAAGGTAGCCATTAAATGTTCAATTTGGTAAGTCATTGTGTCATGGGTTGAATGATTTGAGCATGACATGATTTAGTAGTTGTAAACATGAAAATTCCCACTCCTCGTTTATGAGACCAGTAGTGAACCTTTTCGTGCCTACGTCATTTTGTGAGCGTGCCAGCTAGCTTACTCAAACTAGCGAAGGTTTTTGAAATATTTCTGACTTTTTGGTGATTGTTGAAAAGCGGGAACTTTTCGCTTAAACCTTCTTGAACCGATGCTCAAGGGTCAGTTTAAATGCTTAGAAACTTTGATTTTTCAAAACAAGTGTTAACTTCAAATGATCAATATTTGATGAATTCGATTTATGCCTTCTTTGCAATTTTTATTACGGATGCTCGACGACCCTAACTCTTTGTGAGTTTTGTCTATTTAGGCCTGATATGTGTGTGAATGTGTGGCCTATTTTCAACGTGCTTTGAGCGAGGATTCGAGGGCTTTTGAAAGCGAGCGAATGCAGGGATGCGGAAATCCTTTTTGGGCTTTTCTAAGAGCGATGATGCGAACTCACCCAAATTGAAATAGCAACTCACTCGACTTTAAGTAAACTCACACAAATTTAAAGTGCAACTCTACTTCCACTAAAGTAAACTCACATGACTTGAAAAATATATATATGTTTTATCCTAAGAGCGAAAAAGCTCAATGTGTGTGAGTGTAAAGAGAGGAAAGGCTCGAGTGGTCATGGGTGTTCTGGTGTGAAATTTAAATGGCAACTCACACAACTTGAAAGTAAATCCACCCGAAATGTAATTGCAACTCACACGGCTTTGACAAAAGTAAATTTACCAGAAATGTAAGTGCAACTCACACAACTTTCACGAAGTAAATTTACCCAAATTGAAAGTATATATAATTAGCTTAAGAGCGAGAAGGCTCGAGTGCATGTGAGTGCAATCGTGTGTAATCTAAGAGCGAAAAGGCTCAAGTGTCGTGTGCAGTTAAGAGCGAGAAGGCTCAAGTGCACGTGTGTGGTCGTGTTTCATCCACGAATATTACATCTCGGGGGGAGACTTCGCTCCATTACTACAACCCCGTTCGAAAATGAATTGAATTGAGTAGTTTAAAACCGAATATAAATGAGACTTACAAGTGTTCATTCAGTTTTGTCTCTCGGGTTCGCTCGGGCCCTCCTTTGTAGCAGCCGCGAGGTAAGTCCCTTGGCTTGGTTCCAAGGTTGAAACTTGGGTATGGGTCAACCTAGGTGCAGCCGGTTTGGATTGGGTGCCAAGGTGAGTCCTAGCCTAGGTTAGGTTTAGGACATGGCTGGTCGAGTCTTGTACCTTGGTTAGGTGTGGTGGGTTTAAGGGATGAGCTAGGTTTGGTTTAAAGGATCGACCAAGGTGGGTCCTAGGGCTAGGTTCAATCAGGCCTATGGCAGATCGGTTAGGTGTGTCCTAGGGCTAGGTTCAATCGGACTTATGGTAGGTCGAGCCAAGGTGTGGCTGAGTTGGGGAGTTAGCTAGATGTGAAATGGCTCAAGTAGGTTCGAGCCAAGGGTTAGTTTAGGTTGGGTTTTGTCTAGGTGTGAGCTAGGTGTTAGGTGAGTTCAAGGGGACGAGCTAGGTGCAGCCAGCACCTAGCCGAATTGGTTTAGGTTTTGGGGGCAGGTCGAGCCAATGGCTCGGTTCAATCCACCTTGGTTCAACCAAGGTGGGGGTTCGGCTGGGTCTTAGGACAGCGTGTGGGGCAGGTTGTGGCTTGAATTGGCTAGGTTCAGCTGGCCAAGGTTCGGCCAGGTTTATGATAGGCCAAGGTTCGGTTAAATCCACCTTGATTCAACCAAGGTGCAGGCCGAGTGGGGTAGGGTTTAGGTGGGGAGTTAGGCCAGCAAAGGGGTCGGTTAGGTGGCTGGGTTAGGTTTTAGTTCAAGGCTAGGTGGTGGGTTAGGTCGGATAGGTCAAGTTGGCTAGGTCTAGGGTTAGGTTTTAGGGGACTTACCTCTTGCATCCGGTCCACCATTTGCAACCATGGTTGCAGCACACGTCTTGGTCAACTCCCCTCCTTTGTTGCAGCCCAAGCTATGTCAAGGTCCACATGGCTTGAATCCACTTAGCCCTTGATCAAACCCACATGGCTAAGGCCCACCATTGTTGACTTTTCTCCTCACTCTCCCTCATACTTTACAAGATCCCCCAAGCCCACCAAAATTCTCACGTGAATTTGCTCCCCCCCCTTGGTCCTATTTATAGGCCAAGGGTTGGGTCTTGGATTTGGATCTTGGATCTAGATTTTGAGATCTAAATCCGATTCAATTACTATTTGGATCTAGATCTGGATATTTTTGTCTAGATCCAATCCAAAATTTTTCTTTCTTCAGTCCTTCTTAGGTATTTGAAATGGGCGGTTTTGAACGGGCCCTGGTTCTCCTAGTGACTCGTTTTAGGCTAGGTTTTTCCAAGTCTTCTTGGCCGACCTCCTTCTCACTTTCCAAACTCTGTTTCGTCAAATTTTTGTTTCCACAGGCTTGGGGTTTGATCTCTGATAGTTTCATCGGGGCTTTGGCTTCATCTTTTATGTTTTGGGGCTGAAGTTTGATTCTAGCCTAGATGCTCGTTTTGCTTTTCGGCCTTGTTTTCAACCGGACGGGCTGAACCTTTCCTTTGCTTTTTGAACCAATCTTGAGCTGCTTTTTTATCAGGTTTCAGCTGCTTTACAAAACTTGGGTTTTGGCCCAGGTTTGAAAACCTTTATTTCGAAAGATTTTGAAAAAGAAGTTAAAACTTCAAGGCTCCGAGGTTTTAAAAAGTTCAAAATAGGGTTATGAAATGGTTTTCGAAAATCAAGCATTTGTTTGAAAATAATCCCATTTTGGGGTGTTTACAGTAGCTACAAAGAATCAATGTGTCACATACCATACCGAGATGACTTCATCAATTGGAGAAGGTCACTTACCTTACAAGAATCAACCGATTGCAAGAAAGGGGAATTAGGCAACTCACTAACACCCAATCTGATTGGGTTTGGTAGCAGAAGGCAAACTTGCCATGTGTCCAGCCGACTTTAGCAAGTGAAGGCCAACGAAGCCACTAGTTTATTTTAGCCCAACCAAATCCAGTTATGTTAATGAATAACCTGCCAGATGGAGAGGATAAAGGTTTCCTTGTTGCTCGAGGCATAATATCGGTTCCTTCTGAAGACATAATTAGAATGAAATCCAACACATACCGATCCTCATCTACTTTAACATGGAAAATACCCTGATTGACTGAAACAGGAAGACAGTCCCACGTCCAACCACTTACCATTCTAATCACAACTGATGTCAATCTTGAAGAAGCAGATGACAGCTCCCCAGTTTTGCAGTGGGGCTGTGTTTACAGATGCCCCTCTTTGGCATTATTCAAATTGATTTAGATAATGGCAAAGAAGATAACACCCCTTTTGTTTTCTCCCTGGATTTGTCCTCGAGAATATGGATCGTCCCAGTTTTCTGGAAAAAACTTTTTCTTATGACAGATAAGAGGGGATTTTCGCCAAAGGGGACTTTGCCTAATGTGGTTCTAGTCCTAATTGGGATCATGTATTTTGACGACCCTGTGTGCATGCATGAGTGGGTGTCATGGATGATATGCTGGAGAAATGATTTTCTAGAGACCTAATTATGCAATGATTGAACTTGGGAGGCTTATGAAGACTGGCTGCCCTAAGTGAGTCGGTCTCATGTTGCTTGATGTTCGGGGTTTTTCCCAATTTGATTTCGAAAGAGGAAAAACCCTTTTAGCTTCAATCACAAGGATTTTCGGCTTCTTGCGTTTCCCTTCACTTGAGTCTTAACACCCGCTACTTTAGCGGAGGTTTTATAAGGAAATCAGGAAACATTGCAAAATTTCTACGCCTTACCCAACAACGTCTAATTCTCAAACAAAATGAGATTCAAATAAGCAGATCCTATTTTTTACTTTAGGACTCTCCGAAATGAATCTTTTTCCATTGGGATAAATCATAGGGATAGGGGAATGAGTTACCATGGTCCCTTCTAAAGCATCCCGTGGTTTGAGGCAAAGAGGTTGCTCTTTTGAGCTTTTTGGTAATTTTTTTTCTTTCATATTGTGCCTCCCATTTGAGAGGATTTTTCTTTTCGTTTTTCTCTCTTTTCTTTTTCAATTGAAGAATAATTTTTCTTTCTTTTTCCAATTCTACCTTCCTTTGGAAGGTGACTTTTTGGAGGGATTTCCCTTTTTTTCTGCCTTTTTTGCCAAATTTTCCTTTTGGAGAAAAGAAGTGAAAAGGGGAAAGACTTATCCCAATGATTTACTCGATTCATCATAGATCACCCTATTTTGAAATAGCATGTACTACTTGAAAGTATTTTGCTATATTGAACAAGGCCTTCCTTTGTAAGATGAAGACTTTTGAAATATAACCCATCGATTTTTGAAAACTCCACTTTTCACAAGCATCGATTCCCTTATTCAGGGTCACATGATCCACCTTGATCCTTCTTTCACGAAGTTCAAAGGAGGTCCCCTCAAAACATTTTCAAAAGGGTATTCAGCTTAGACCCTACACATGGTATTTTTTCAAATATTGGGCATTTATAGGGTCTGCTAAATTCCTACCCTCGACATCGATTAACCAATATGCATTATTGGTGGTTGTTCCCCTTACAACATAGGGACCATCCCACTTGGGCCGCCACTTTCCAAGTGGATGTGGGCCACAATGGTGGATGATTTTCAATACAAGGTCCCCCACTTTGAAGTGGCGAGGCTTCATACGCTTTTCATAATATTGGGCTATCCTTTACCGGTATGCATGCGCATGATCCATAGCAAGGAGCCTTCTTTCATCTAACAAATCAAGCTCAGCCATCCTAGCATGTTGAAAAGTCTCTAGGGGGAGGTCGAGTGCAAGTGATGTATGAAATGAATGCAATTTGGTATGAATGGGGAGAATAGCGTTTGTACCATAGACCAACTCAAATGGCGTGGCCACTACATGTTGCCCCTTGATATTAGTTAAGGAGGTAGCTTCAACCCATTTAGAAAAATATTCGGTGGCTGCTAGGATGAACCTATGCCCATTTGATGCATTCGGGGAGATTGGTCCCACGATGTCAAACGCCCACATGGTGAAAGGCTGACAATGGAATGCAAGGTCGATGATGGGATATGAATGGCATGTCCATGCACTTGACATGGGTGACATTTCCTAACATGATCATGACAGTCTTGCTTAAGGGTGGACCAAAAATAACTGCCACTAAGTATTTTCATAGCCATCATATTCGCATTGACATGCCCTCTACATTCTCCATCGTGGAATTCATGCATTATAGTCCTAGCCTCCTCAAGGTTTACACACCTCAACAAGATGCCAATAAAACTCTTTTTATAAAGAATTCCTCCCAAAATTATGTATCAGGTTGAAATCTTTCGAATGAAAGCCTTATCCCTAGAAGAAGCAAATTCCGAAAATCCTTCATTTTCTAAGAAGTTTTTAATGTCTTGAAACCAGGGTTTTTCAATGGAATTTTGGTCATTTTGGTAAATCTCCAAATCGTGGATGGATGGAGTGCGTGGGTGCCATATTTTTAAGGATCGGGTTCCCAAGGTGGGATCGACCCTTAGGGCTGATTCTAAGGATGAGAGGGCATCTGCTATGTCATGCTTTGAAGGAATCAACCAGCTTTGTGGCCAAGTCATGGTGTGGAAGGAGTTTTTCATTTTTGACTAGCCAAATTTTTAAGACTTGGTTTACGACAAGTAAAGAATCTCCAAAGACCTCGATGCATGATGACCCTAAATTTTTAAAAATTTTCAAGCCTTGTATGAGTGCTTCATATTCAGCTATATTATTGGAACATTCAAAATCTAGGCGAATAACAATAGGGATCTCTCCCTTTTCAGGGGATATGAGGATAACTCCCACACCTGCCCCTCTTTGGTTTCTCGCCCCATCAAAGTACATTTTTCATACTTGGTTTTCATTTAAACAATTTGCTAAAACATGGTTTTGAAAGTCATTTGTAAAGATGCCCTCATCGGGCATTTCATCAAGTATGGGATATGTCTCTTCCAAAGGGAATTCAACCACATAATCAGCTAGGGATTGTCCCTTAATGGAGGTTTGATGATGAAATTTTAAATCATACTCCATTAATAGGAACTGCCATTTACCAAGCCTACCCATAATCTTTCGAAAGCTTTTTGGCAATCATCGTCCCATAAGAACTTCACCCTTTTTCTCAAAAGCTTGTTGAAAGGTTCGCATCTTGTTGTCAGGTTTGAAATAAACCTTCTGATCGATTGGAGGCGACCTTGGAGGTTTCGAATTTGGGTTAAGTTGGAGGGTGGAGGCATGTCTATGATGGCTCGACACTTAGAGGGGTCGACTTCAATGCCCCTTTGGCTTACCATAAAGACTAAAAGCTTACCCGATTCTACTCCGAAAACACACTTTTGAGGGTGTAGTTTAACTTTGTAAAGCCTAAGCCTTTCGAAAACTTTTTGCAAAGATTCGATGTGTGTGCATCGGGTTTTTGATTTTACCAAAAGATCATTCACATATATTTCTAAGAGCTCATGAATTTGATCATGGAAAATGGTAGTCATGGCTCTTTGGTATGTGGCGCCGGCATTTTTTAATCCAAAGGGCATAACTGTGTAACAGTATGTGCCCCAGGGTGTAGTAAATGCAGTTTTAGCCTAATCTCTTAGAGCTAACTTGATTTGATTATAACCCGAGTAGCCATCCATAAAAGAGAACATTTCATGATTTACAGTGTTGTCCACTATCAAATCAATGTTTGGTAAAGGGAAATTATCTTTTGGAGTGGCTTTATTTAAATTTCTAAAATCGATACAAATTTGAATTTTCCCATTGGATTTTTGAACTGCAACTATATTTAAAAGCCAATCAGAATACGCAATGGGTTTTATAAATCCGGCTTTTAAAAGATCTTCCAAACCCTCTTTTACTTGAGAGTGGACATTCGGATGGATTTTTCTATGCTTTTGCTTTATAGGTTTAGCATCAGGTTCTAGGGGAAGACAATGCTCTATAATTTTTGGGTCTAGACCCAGCATGTCTTCATAGGTCTATGCAAACACATCTATGTAGGCTTTTAGGAATGCAATGAATGATGCTTTTTCATGCTCATGCAAACATGTGCCTGTCTTAACACGTTTAGGATTCGACTCACTCCCTAGGTTGATTTCCATAAAATCCCCTCCTACGGAATTTGAAGGTTTTTCCAAGTCAAGGATTTTGTGAAACTCGGGAAGCTCGGAGGTTTGATCCTCCTTAGGGAAGAGGGGATCCTCTTCCGTGCTTTGATCATTCTCTAGAATTTTAAATCCTGAAGAAGTTTGAGGTGATGCATGATTTTCAAAAACACCTGGCTTTGGTTTTGAAATTTTTACAAGTTTTGAAGAATTTGGGCCTTTTATAAAGACAATTTTTTCTTCACATCTTTCAATTTTCTTGGCTTTTTCAAAATTTACACCAGGAGCTGGTATATACAAAATCTTGTTTTTGTATTTTCAAGTTTTTCCAATTTTTTTGTTTTTTGTAGAGAAATGACATTAGGAGAAATGCAAATCACATTTTTTTTGGATTTTTCACAATTTTCCAATGTTTTTGAGTTTTGAGGTTTTTCCAATTGTTTTTGGATTTTAAGAATATGTATTTTTTTTGGATTTTTGGTTGAGGAGGGGTCTTCCATCATACCTACAAAGAAAACACCATGAATCAGTCTCTAAATAAGAGGTCTAAGTCATAGGTTTCGGCTTTTAGGAGGTTCTAGGGCACCCTTGACCCAAGTGGTCATAGGTGGTGGTTCCGAGGATATGTTTGGAGTGTAGCCTATCCCATACCGGTTTGGATTTGGATTTGGCAAGATGGGCTCTAGACAAGCTCGGTTTTGATTCCCTAAACTTTGGTAGGGCATGTAACCCATGTTTAACAGCATGTTCCAAGGTTTTTTTAGTTTTGCAATTTCTTTATACAGTGGATGGCCTTGGAACTTGTTGTCGTCCATGTCATGCTCAAATGGTTTTTTGTTCAGGGTTTTTAGAAATATTGGGATTTTGATTTTACCTAGGATGGTCACGACTTTGGGGGTGCCAGCTTTGGGCTGCCCCTTGACATATATGACATTCCTAGGTCTTTTGAGGACGAACTTGTATGGTTCGTCCAAGGATTTCTCAGGGTTGTTCTCATAGGCTTGATGACTTGACAAGCAAGGGAAGTTTTGAACTCCCCTAAGTTGAGGATGGTTTTCCCTAGAATTACCATAATTTGGTTTTCATAAGGGATTTTTACACACCTATGGAAGGTGGATGGCACGGCCCGAAGGCTATGTATCCATGGTCTTCCCAGAAGTAGGTTATAATGGGAGTGTATGTCTAAGACATGGAACACCCCTGCATGGGTTATGCCCCCTATTTCCATGGGTAACTCTACGGTTCCAAAAGGTTTAGATGCATTTCCATCGTATCCTGTGATAACGATAGGGCTTGGGTTTACAACGGTCAGGGTGACTCTGATTTGACAAGCCACGTATAATGGAAGTATGTTTAGACCTCCTCCCCATCAACCAAACACCTGTCTAGAGGATGGTGATTCAATACCACCTCTATATGCAAGGCTTGGTTATGGGTTTCATACGGTCTTTCTATCTCATCTTTCGAGAACACGATAGGGTTTTTAGCACAAATAGGTGCCACTAGGAAGGACAAGGACTCATGGGTTATAGTCGAGTTAACCTTGGCTCTTTCTAAGATTTTTTCTAAAACATGTCTATGCTTGGGAGAAGTTTGGATTAATTCTAGGATAGACATGTTTATGGGGATCTTGGAAAGATGTGTTTCGAAATCATATGGGGTTAACACATTTTTTCCTTTATCCATGACCTGCGATGCCCTAGGAATGCATGATTTTGAAGGGCCAGGAATACTGACCACTTCTTTAGTCACATTTTTTGCTAGATGTGGGGGTTGATAGATCCTTCCAGACCTAGTCAGCTCGCCTACACCTTCCCTTAGGCTCGCTCCTATATTGGCTTTATTTTTGTGCTTCGGAGCACCCTAAATTTCTAAGATGGCTTTAGCCGGGGGCGGGACTCTAAGCGCTCCCCGGATCACTACTTGTTTGGCTTTTTTGAATATGATGAGAGAAGGTGGTGTGTGATAAGTAATGAAGCCTAATTGCAATACATGCACTAAACCTTTTGAGGAAGCCGAGAAAGCACATACCTCTTTTTCCTTCTCACTGGTACTTGCATGGTTGGGGAAGGGTTCTTTAAGCACAACTTGGGTAGGCTCCGATTCCTCAATGACTTGGAGCCGGCCCTGCTCTATCAAGTCCTCAATTTTATTCAAAAGGGAGAAACATTTGTTTGTATCATGGCCCTTGAGCTGATGATATTTGCTAAACTTGTTTAGAAATCTCCCTTTCGGAGGTGTCCCCTCAGGAATTTCGGGGAGCATTACCAATCCTTGGGCAAGCAGGAGGTCAAGGACCTCCGAGACAGGTTGCCCCAGTGGGGTATACTCCCTTCTTTCAAATGTTTTTTGAAACTTTTTTTTATTTTTTTGTTCAAACTTCTTTGAAGTGCCAGCCGGGTTTGTTTCCACTCGAACATTTGTAATCTTTTGGGTTTTGTCCCTTTGTCCGTCGTGTGTAGCCCGTAAGTTCTGGGTCAAATCTTGGTTTTAGAAGAATTTTTCCTTTCCACAAGTCATCGTAGACCCCCTTTTTCAGATTTGTTTCGAAGAGGGAAGTCTTTTTAATTAACTTATGAAAAGTTGAAATTTCATGCAAAGAAAGAAGCGTTTTCAACTCCATTTTAAAATTTTCAAGGATGAGCATTACTGCGCATCCTTCGAAGATGGGCTCTCTTACTTTCCCGAGGAAGGACCTCTATCGAACGATGAATGCATTTACATCCTTGTTTGAAGCTTGTTTTGTGTCCCTCAAGGTGTTCAAAGTGGGTGTCACTTCTACATTGTGGGAAAACCTTTACATAAAGCTGTTCGCTAACTCTTCAAAAGTTGCGAACTGGCTTAGGTCGAAAGAAGTGAGCCATTTTGAAGCAGTCCCCTTGAGAGAGACGGGGAACCAATATATCCATTTCGCAGAGTCCTTTTTCTTTTTGTGGGCTCTGCGAGAAAATAGTTGCAGGTGGGATCTAGGATCCCCCGTGCTATCATACCGATGGAAGCTCGGTATATCGTCGTTACTATCTATTTCATAATCTATAGAAAGAAAATCAGATAGTTGTTGAAGGGCTTTTCGATCCTTCAGTGTGAAGGACTCGTGATATTGGTCCCCCTCCATTATGGAGGTTTCTTTGGGCTTTTTCAACTTGCCAGGTTTTTTCTTAGCTTTAGCAGGTTTGCCATGAGATGAACAAGAGTCAGCTGCCTTAACTTCTTGGCTAAGGGCAGCAATTTTTGCTTCGAATTCCCTTCGCAAGTCTTCAAGCTCTTCTTTTTTGCATTTGAGATGGATTTTTGAAAAGGAACTTGTTGAGCATGAGGCTCGGCTAGACACTTCATTGGAGTTTGAACTCGACATGACTCAAAATTTTGAAATCCTATAAGTGCAAACAGGCAAAAGTTAAATACTTTTCTTTGGAAAAAAATTTTGAAGTTTTGTTTTGTTTTATCGAAGTTTGCTTAAGAATCGAGTCCCATCGGGCGTGCCAAATCTGTAAACATGAAAATTCTCACTCCTAGTTTATGAGACCAGCAGTGAACCTTTTCATGTCTATGTTGTTTTGCGAGCGTGCCAGTTAGCTTACTCAAACTAGCGAAAGTTTTTGAAATATTTCTGACTTTTTGGCGATTGTGTGAAAGCGGGATCTTTTCGCTTAAACCTTCTTGAACCGATGCTCAAGGGTCAGTTTAAACGCTTAGAAACTTCAATTTTTCAAAACAAGTGTTAACTTCGAATGATCAGTATTTGATGAATTCGATTTATGCCTTCTTTGCAATTTTTATTACGGATGCTGGACGACCCTAACTCTTTGTGAGTTTTATCTATTTAGGCCTGATATGTGTGTGAATGTGTGGCCTATTTTCAACGTGGTTTGAGCGAGGATTCGAGGGCTTTTGAAAGCGAGCGAATGTAGGGATGTGCGAAAATCCTTTTTGGGCTTTTCTGAGAGCCATGATGCGAACTCACCCAAATTGAAATAGCAACTCACTCGACTTTAAGTAAACCCACACAAATTTAAAGTGCAACTCTACTTCCACTAAAGCAAACCCACATGGCTAAGGCCCACCATTGTTGACTTTTCTCCTCACTCTCCCTCATACTTTACAAGATCCTCCAAGCCCACCAAAATTCTCACGTGAATTTGCTCCCCCCCCTTGGTCCTATTTATAGGCCAAGGGTTGGGTCTTGGATTTGGATCTTGGATCTAGATTTTAAGATCTAAATCCGATCCAATTACTATTTGGATCTAGATCTGGATATTTTTGTCTAGATCCAATTCAAAATTTTTCTTTCTTCAGTCCTTCTTAGGTATTTGAAATGGGCGGTTTTGAACGGGCCCTGGTTCTCCTAGTGACTCGTTTTAGGCTAGGTTTTTCCCAGTCTTCTTGGTCGACCTCCTTCTCACTTTCCAAACTCTGTTTCGTCAAATTTTTGTTTCCACAGGCTTGGGGTTTGATCTCTGATAGTTTCATCGGGGCTTTGGCTTCATCTTTTATGTTTTGGGGCTAAAGTTTGATTCTAGCCTAGATGCTCGTTTTGCTTTTCGGCCTTGTTTTCAACCAGACGGGCTGAACCTTTCCTTTGCTTTTTGAACCAATCTTGAGCTGCTTTTTTATCAGGTTTCAGCTGCTTTACAAAACTTGGGTTTTGGCCCAGGTTTGAAAACCTTTATTTCGAAAGATTTTGAAAAAGAAGTTAAAACTTCAAAGCTCCGAGGTTTTAAAAAGTTCAAAATAGGGTTATGAAATGGTTTTCGAAAATCAAGCGTTTGTTTGAAAATAATCCCATTTTGGGGTGTTTACAGTAGCTACAAAGAATCAATGTGTCACATACCATACCGAGATGACTTCATCAATTGGAGAAGGTCACTTACCTTACAAGAATCAACCGATTGCAAGAAAGGGGAATTAGGCAACTCACTAACACCCAATCTGATTGGGTTTGGTAGCAGAAGGCAAACTTGCCATGTGTCCAGCCGACTTTAGCAAGTGAAGGCCAACAAAGCCACTAGTTTATTTTAGCCCAACCAAATCCAGTTATGTTAATGAATAACCTGCCAGATGGAGAGGATAAAGGTTTCCTTGTTGCTCGAGGCATAATATCGGTTCCTTCTGAAGACATAATTAGAATGAAATCCAACACATACCGATCCTCATCTACTTTAACATGGAAAATACCTTGATCGACTGAAATAGGAAGACAGTCCCACGTCCAACCACTTACCATTCTAATCACAATTGATGTCAATCTTGAAGAAGTAGATGACAACTCCCTAATTGGAGCTGCCTTCAATGTCATCTCAAAGTCTATACCGAATTTAACTTTCCTAAACTATGCCATTTACTATAGCGGGTGCTAGGCAGATTTCAGTAAGAAAAGAGGGCAACAACGTCCTTCCAAATCCCGCCGACCACATTTATCAAGAGGTACAACCACTCCCAAGCCTTGGTCAGCAACCCTGGCTGAACCTAGCTATTGTCTCAATTTCAAAAGCAACATGGATTGAATTCAGCAATGACAGCAGTAGCTCATGTTCAGAGCAACCACTTATCAATACCAACTCCAACTGAATTCAGCCATGACCACAACATGCTATCTTCACGACGACCAATTTTTTGTTCATGGCAGCTGGATGAAGCCCGCTTGAAGAAGCTTTGTTTCTGTCTCAACCCACTTGCCAAAAGTCAGTCAAATGGCTTGATTTGGAAGGCCATTGTACAACTCCAATAGAGGTTTTGACCTGCCATATCACACATGGCATAATTTGCAAATAAATTGCAGAAAACGTGAACTTGATTTGGGAGACTATGAGCATCATTCCCTTGCCCATTTCACAAGCCCACAATAAGGCAAGTTGCCTTATCAATAGTTGTAGATGATAGGCAACCCATGGCCTATAAAAAGGGGCTCAAGAAGTTTGCAAAGCATTAGCCACCTGTGAGGAAATCCACATCTTTCCAACAAGATCAATTTCATAAAAATCGGAGGTCTGAGCATCGAAATATCTCTATTTTTTTAAACCTCTGATGTTTTGGTACAGGTCTTCCCGAGTGTCTGAATGATGTTTATTTCCAGATTTAATTATGTGAATCTGTAAAATGAAAAATAAAAATAAAAATATTTTTTGAATGTGTACATAAATGTTTATCTTCTATAAAATTTTAAGAATTTTTCAAAACTCAAAAGTATTTTGAAAAAAATTAGAGACCAGGCATCTGAAAATAGAACCAGTTTTTATTTTTGAGAACCTAAAATTTTTCTAAGTTAAGAACTAAATCACAATTTCTTAAAACTCTAAAGTTGAGATTTTGCTTTTTTGAAATTTAATCTGATTTCAAATAATTTCCAAGCATCTAGGCTGACCCTTGAGCATCGCTTCAAGAAGGCCTACATCGATAAAAACTCACTTGTCCACAATCATTTAACGAAGTCAAAAGTCAAATCTTTGTTAGTTTACGTAAACTAACTAGCACGCTCTCACACACGATGTAGTCTCGAGAATTTCTTTTCAAATCTTAATAGGTTTTGAAATAAAAATTTACGTCTACAGATTTGGCACGGCCGGTGAGACTTGAGTCTTAGGAATTTATTTGAATCCGTTATAAATTTACAAAACAAATCCGCTTTTCCAAATCGTGATAAGTTCTTGGATACAGGTTAATCATGTCTAGTCTAGAAGGATCTTATGAAGTGTCAAGCCGGGCCTCACGCTCTACAAGCTAGTTTTCAAACAGGTTTTCAAAAGGAATTTCGAAAGGGGACATGCTTGCCTCCCTAAAAAGGGAAATAATGAAGGAAATGGAGGAAAAGATCGCTACTTTAAGCCAGGAGGCCGAGGTAGTGGAATCTTTCTCCTCTCATGGCAAGAAACCTAGGGCTCATAGAAAATCTAACCATTCAAGGAAGCCTAAGGTGACTTCCAAATTTGAGGAAGAGCCAGAACTCAAGTCCTTTACCATTAGAGACCGAAAAGCCTTACAACAACTTTTGAAAGGCCAAACGAGAGAAAAGAAATCATACGCACTATTTGACTTTCTATCCTTTGATTACCAAACAGATAGTGATGATGAAATACCGAGCTTACACTGGTATGATGAAAATGGAGATCCACGATCTCATCTCCAATTGTTCTCTCGAAGGGCATACAAAAAAGAAGAAAGATTCTTCCAAATGGGTTTACTAGTTTCCCCATTCTCTGAAGGAAAATGCATCTAAATAACTAGCTTCCTACGATCTAAGCCAATTCACCAATTTTGAAGAGTTGGCAAATTGTTTTCTGCAAAGATTTTCTCATAACATAGAAGTTACGCCCACTCTCAATACTTTGAGAGATACCAAGCAAGCCCCTAATGAGGATACACACGCGTTCATCGTCAGGTGGAGGTCACTCCTAGGCCAAGTTAAAGAATCAATCTCTCAGGGATGTGCAGTGATGCTCATCCTTGAAAATTTCAAAACTAATTTGAAAGCTCTCCTTTCCCTACATGAAATCTCCAGTTTCCAAAAATTAATTAAAAAAGCTTCCCTCTTTAAAACAAATTTAAAAAATGGAACTTATGAAGATTTATGGAAGGGGAAGAATTTTCTAAAAAAGTTTGAAAAACCCGGGGCATATGGACCACATGCACCGGAGTGAGGAGCAAAATGCAAAAGGTGGCCAATGTCCTAGTAGAGCCAGGTTCAGTTGGGCCCTCCAAACCTTTTAGACAAAAACCATTTGAAGAAAATAAAAAAAATCAAAAAGAATTGAAAAAAGGGAATACACCAACTTAGGACAACCACTCACGGAAGTCCTAGACATGTTGCTAGCACAGGGTCTTACAAGTCTCTCAGAGATCCCCAAAGGGGCACCCCCTCTAGGAAGGTTTTTAAACAACTTTTGCAAATATCATAGGCTCAAAGACCGTGATATAAAATATTGCTACTCCTTGAAAAATAAGATCGAGGACTTGATAGAGCAGGGTAGGTTGCATGTCTCGGAGGAGCAAGATCCCCCTCAAACCATCTTCAAAGAACCCTTCCCGAATCACGGAAGCACGAGTGGAAAGGACAAAGAGGTATGTCTTCACTCAAACCAAAGTCACGAGCATGCATTACATACGATCCACTCTACCTATCACACACCACACCTTCCCATAATAAAAAAATACAAAAACATAGTAATCTAGGGAGCACTTAGAGTCCTGCCACCGATTAGAGCCTTTATAGAAATTCGAGGTGCCCCGAGGCATCATATTAGAACCAAGATAGGATCTAGCCCTAAGGAGAGTGTAGGGGAGGTGACTAGATCCGGAAGAATCTATCAACCCCCACACCTAGCTAAACCAACTAGCAAGAGGGTGGTTGTTCTACTCGGCCCCATAAAAGCATGCATCCCAAATTCATTTAATGGCATCGATAAAGGTAAAGATATGGTGCTAACCCCATATGACCTAGAACTATACCTTTCAAAGCTCCCTATAAATATGTCTGTCCTGGAGTTAATAAAGACCTCTCCCAAACAAAGACAAGTCTTAGAGGAGATCTTAGAAAGGGCTAGAGTCAACACCACCATCACCCCTGAATCCCTATCTACCTTAGTCTCTCCCATCTTTGCTAAGGCTCCAATTGTATTCACTGAAGACGACTTGGAAAAACATGATGTGACCCATAACAAAGCCCTACACATAGAGGTGGTATTGAATCACCATCCTCTCAGCAAGTGCTTAGTCGACGAGGGAGGGGGTCTAAATATCCTCCCTCTCTATGTGGCCTGCCAAATAAGAGTAACCATTTTCATGCTAGGGCCAAACCCAATTGTCATCATAGGATACGATGGCAATCCATCCAATCCCTTAGGCTCCATACCCATGAAAGTTGGCTAAATACCTCACGAAGGGTTGTTTCATGTTCTAGACATAAACCCTCACTATAACTTGTTACTAGGAAGGCCGTGGATACACTCTCTCCGAGCCATCCCTTCCACCTTCCATAAATATCTTTAAATCCCATGAGACAACCAAGTTGTAGTGGTCTTTGGAGAGAACAATCCCCAGCTTAATGGAATACAAAGTTTTCCCTATTTGTCAAGTGAACCAAGTCATGAAGTAGAGAGGAGCATAGGAACGTCCAACTCGCCCAAGCCATCTACGCCCCTTCTCCTTAATACCAAAACCAATCATCTCATACAAGCACCCAAGCCAAGCCTTTCTAAGATCCTCCATCTCCTAGGGGCATCCCAATCGCTCAAGCCTTCCAATCATAAAATCGTGCATATTTTAGGGAAGTCAAACCTTGTCACACCTAAATTTGGATACCTCCAAGGAACGCCCAAGACAACCCAAGTGTATAACCATGTTATAGATGATACGCTATTCCAAGGCCATCCACTTTATCAATACTTTTCAAAACTCACAAAGCCTTGGAATATGTTACTAAACACGGGATATACACCATACTAGGGCCTAGGAGTCAAAAACTAAGGGAAACTAGAACCTATCATACCTCTACCAAACCTGGGTCGATATGGCTTAGGATACAACCTAGCCATATCCCCTAAGCCACCACCTAAGACCAATTAGGTCAAGGGTACCCTAGAACTAGCTAATCCCAAAACCTATGGTTTAGATCTTTAATTTGAGTCTAACTCGTAGAACAAGGGTACCTCTACCAAACCTTTTTTTTGAAAAAAACACAAAAAATATTTTAAAAGATAAAAAAATTAGAAAAGTCCAAAAACCCAAAAACATTGAAAAAACTGAAAATTCCAAAAGGAAAGTACTCATTGTTTTCCCTTCTACTAGTTGCTTTGAAAAATCCAAAAAATTTGAAAAATCTAAAAATCTTGTTTTGCAAAATCAAAATAAAAATAAAAAATTCATCAATTCTAAAATACCTTTTTCGCATAATCCTTCTCTTATGCATGATACTTCCCTAGAAATAAAAGTACTTGAGAGTAATCAAAGCAAGGAGGAAGATCACCTCATCCATGAGGATGATTAAGCCTCCGAGCTTTCTGAATTCTATAAAATCCTTGAACTTGGAAAAACCTTCAATATCCGTAGGAAGGATTTTCCTAGAAGTCGATTAGGGAGTGAACCTAACCCAAAATACATCAAAGACAAGGATTATAGCATGCAATGCCAAGAATTAAGATTGAGTATGTCCTTCATGCATCATATTGAAAATCATCACATGCCACAATAGGGGTCGACCATAGTATATGAATGATCATGTCATCTCCAAACTAGGGGCATGTAGAGTGCATTCCTTAAATATCTTTCATGAAGGTCATTGTAGATGTGAAATTTTCACTCTAAGCCTATGTAGAGACTTGAAGAGAAACTTTCAATTCTACTTCGTGCGCGAGCGTGCCAACTAATTTCTAGAAACTAGCACAAGAGTGAATCTGACTTGGCAATTGTTGCTAAGCGGGCTCTTTTCGCTTTAGACCTTCTTGAGCTGATGCTCAAGGGTTAGCCTAAGCACTTAAGGATTCCAAATAGACTAGTGATATTCCAAACTCACGTGAAAACAAGTTGTTGAGAAATGACAAACTAGTGCACTTAGTTTCAAAGTTTAAAATGTACAAGTTTTGAAAAACAGAAAATTATGTTTTTAGGACTTGTTTCCTGAATTATTTTGAGTACCTTAAAGACCTCCAAAAATCACCAAAATTTTACAAAAATAAGCTTGAGATGTGGAGAGTCTAAGACACTTTTTGGTTTTGAATTCGCGGTTAAGATGTTGCAGAATTAATTCAATGAAGTGCCTCTTCTCAAACACTAGAAACTGTTCTATCATAAAAATACAGAGGGACAAAGATGAGCTTATATCTAAGAATCATAGATTTTGAACGCATACAAAAAGAGTTATGGGATGAATACCCAGGCTCTTTTATAGAAAAACTGAATTGATAGACAGTTTGCAAACATTTACCTGATCTTGTACTATTTTAATTACATAATTGCATGACCCTAAAATTCTTGAAAATTTTATTATGAGTGGGCCTATGTGTGTAGATATAGTGTGCAAAATTTCGAAGGGATTGGAGCAGAGGTTCAGAAATGAAAAATCAGACAATCAACACATGCAATGATGTTGAAAATCAGTTTTCAGGTTTTAGAGCATACGTGATACAAAACTCACATGAATTAAAGTGCAACAACACAACATCCCGAATTTAAATGCCGAAGGGAAATGAATTGAAATATATATAATAGCTTAAGCATAGAGGAGATTAAAAGATATAGAGTATTTATAGTATATAGTGGGGTAGAATTAAGAACTCAAACTCATAGAGTGCATAAGCAAAGGAAAGGGAAATTTCAGCACATCTACTTCTATTACATCATGGAGAGAGACAAAGCTCTATTACTACAACCCCTTTTCAATTGAATAATAAGAAGAGATTGGGATTTGATCAAGTTAGAACTAGCACTTACCCGGATTCCCTTGGAAATGGCTTCCAAAGATGGTGCTCGGCCCTCTCTTTCCTCCCTTTTCACTCAATTTTCTCACTCAAACCCAAAAGCTTTGATCCTAACACCCTCTTCCATCTCTAAGCCTCTCCCTAACAGCCTATCCTCTCACTCAAGCAACCTAAAGTGCAGCAACTTCTCCAAGAACTCAAAGATGAAGAACCCGCCCCCCCCTTGGTCTCTATTTATAGGCCAAAGGGGGCCTTTCTAGGCCCTTCCTTGGGGTGGGCAGCCCAAGATCCAATTTGATCTAATTCTTCCTGGTCTTCACGTGGAAGAGAGAGGGGAGTGGTCCCCTTTTGGTCAGCTATGGACCAGCCCCATGTGGGCTGGTTGTGGACTTGATTGGGTGCACCTAGCCATGGCCGGCTAGGTGCTTAAGCCCTTACTTCCAATCGGTCGGTCCTTGCTCTTCAAGTGGCTTTTGTTGATTCCTTCACTTGATCAAGGCTAGGTAGGAAGGTGATTGGATAAATTTTGGCCTAAAGATATATGATGAATAAGGTTAGAAAATTCCAATATTGGTTGAATTAAAACATTCGGTTCAAACAAGGCTTGATGTTTAATTCAAGCTAGTCATGTCTAGCACTAGGTTTAATAGGGATGGGTTTGATGAGTCCATCCACTTTTGATTTGATCTTGAGTGAGGATATTGTTTTAACTTGATCTCCACCCTTGATTTCTGGCTTACCCTTTGCGAAATCGTCTCTGCCTCGAAGCGAGTCTCACCTGTAACTTGCTTTACTCCAATCCTCTAGGCTTTACACTTTCAACTTTATTTTGAAACCTTTTAAAATCTTTACTTTAAAGACTTTAAAATTTTCATTTTAAAGCTAAAAGATTTAAAACAAGTCACCTTTCGAATTTTAGAGTATTTTCAAAAAATTTTTATTTAGGGTGTTTAAAGTCATCATTTAATAAAGCATGTATCTCCACTATGTCATAGAAATACATTTTTCAAGTCATTTACATCATTCACCTACAAGAGGCCCACATTCATTTAGTAGGTGGCAACCCAAGTAAGATGGTCCCTATGTTGCAAGAGGGCACCATAAAATGCATATTGGTAAGTTGATGTTGAGGGAAGAAATTTGGCAGATCTTAATCTTATAAATGCCCAATACTTGAAAAGGTATTACGTATTGGATCTCCTTTAACTTCCTTTGAAAAAATTTCAAAAAAATAGATCTCCTTTGAATTTCTTGAAAAGGAACCAAAATGGATTATGTGATCCTGAATTAGGGGATTGATGCTTTATGAAAAGTAGAGTTTCCAAAAATATTTGGTAATATTTCAAAAATCTTTGGCTTACAAAATGAGGCTTGGTTTCGAAAGAGCAAGATATTTTCAAATGGCAAGTGCTATTAGGAAATAGGGTATTCTTGACTGAGTTGATTATCTAAAAGGATGAGTTGTACTTCCCACTTCATTTCTCCAAAAAAGAAAAATTGGCAAAATAAAAAAGGAAGGAAATAAAACCTCCAATATAGGGGTCTTCTAAAAAGGAAAAGAAAGGAAAAGGGAAAATAAAAAAACCTCCAATATAGAGGTATCCTTTGAAAGAAAAGAAAAAAAAAAGCTAAAGCTCAAAAGAGTAATTTTCCATTAAAAATTTATTTGCCTTAAACCCCAGGATGCTTCAGAAGGGACCGCGGATAATTCTTTCTCAAAATCTCCATAGCTCATCCTAGTAGAGAAAAGGCTCATCATGAAAGTCCTAAAGTAAGAATAGGACTTGCTTATTTGTATTTCATTTTGTTTGAGGATTCGGCTTTGTTAGGTAAGAAATTGAACTTTGAAATATTATTCAAAATTTTCTATTAAAAGAAAAAATCTCTGTTGTGTAATGGGTATCGAAACCCGAGTGAAGGGTAATGTAAGAAATTGAAAGTCCTTTTGATAGAAACCAGAAGGAGTTTCCTCTTTTGAAAAGAAATTTCGAAAACCCGAAACATCAAAAGAAACCATACAGGGACCATCTTGCTTGGAATTGTTGACCATCATAATTTCCTCTTCAAGCTCACAAATCAAGGTATGGGTCTCTAAACATCCATTGCATGCATTTCATTCATAACTAAGTTGTCCATGTATAGTTACTTTAGGGCTAGGTTTTCTTGTCAAGTCCCCTTTGGTTAAAATCTCCTCATATACGTAATAAATCCAAGGAGATGCATGATATGAAATAAGGAAAATTTCATACTCTCAAGACAAATCTGGGAAGAAAAGTAAATGGGTGTTTTCGTCTTTGCCATTATCCAAATAAATTTGAATTAATGCCAAAGAGGGGCATCTGTAAACACCCAAATTTTGTATGAAAATTTTCATCTTTAGAAAGTTGGCTATTTTTGGCAGCATTAGATTTTAAATAAAATGCATCAAATGAGCTAGTTTTGATATCAAAATTTTATATCAGCCTCAAAATGATGGAATATTGTATCCTTTTCAAAAAAATTGAATTTAGACAAAATCTCATAAAATGACTATTTTGCCCTTAGGACCAAATTGACAGGATTTGGCCTTCTTAAAAGATCACCTTCAAAGGATGATGATCTCAGGCAGTTTACCTTTAAAGTGGGAAATAGAAAGGAAAGTATTGGAGATGAAGTCCCGTATTTTCTACAAATAGCATTTGAAAATTTCACTAAAGATGATGTTTCCAAATGTAAAAACATTCCCTTCAAAAATTGTTTGAAATTTGTAGGACTGTATGGAGGCAAATTCCCCGAAAAAAGTGATGACATAAAAGGCACCTGCCAATTTCGGAGTTGTTGGGCCAGGTAACTTGTCATTTTTAGTTTCAAGTACAAAAAATTGAAGGTCGGCGTGAAGAAAGGAAAGCGGATATTCAGAAAAGAAGTCGACGTTCCTGAAGGAAAGTAGACACTCTAAAAGGAAGGTCGACGTTCAAGAAAGTAAAGCCTGCATTCAAGGGAAAGGAAAGTGGCCTAACTTGTTAAGATACGAGCAGTTGTTGGCTTACTAATTTCAACATTAGTGGATCATCATACTTACCATACGGAGTCATTGAATGCTCGATTTGGTAAGTCACTATGTTATGTGCCAGATTATTTCAACATGACAACAGGAAGGTAGCCATTAAATGTTCAATTTGGTAAGTCACTGTGTCATGGGTTGAATGATTTGAGCATGACCTAATTTAGTAGCTACAAAGAATCAACGTGTCACATACCATACCTGGATGACTTCATCAATTGGAGAAGGTCACTTACCTTACAAGCCTCAGCCGATTGCAAGAAAGGGGAATTAGGCAACTCAATAACACCCAATCCAATTTTCTTTTCATGGTAGCTGGTTGAAGCCGCCTGAATAAGCCTCGTTTCTGGTTGAGCCCACTTGCCAAAAGTCAGTCAAATGGCTTGATTTGGAAGGCCATTGTACAGCTCCAGCAGAGGTTTTGACCTGCCATATCAAGCATGGCATAATTTGGCAAATAAATTACAGAAAACGTGAACTCGATTTGGGAGGCTTTGAGCAGCATTCCCTTGCCCATTTCAGAAGCCCACAATAAGGCAAGTTGCCTTATCAATAGCTATAGATGATAGGCAACCCATGGCCTATAAAAAGGGGCTCAAGAAGTCCGCAAAGCATCAGCCACCAGTGAGGAAATGCATCATGCAGCAAAAGTTCCAGTTCGGTGAATCGTCTAGCAAGAGAGAAAGAGAGGGAGAGAGAGAGAGAGAGAAAGAGAGGGAGGAAAACAGGAGAGGAAGAGGTCGTTGCCTATTGTAGACGTGATTTTATTTCAAATCATGGGATTCGAAATCAAACCCTCGAACTACGTCGGGTTGCACGAGCGTACCAGTTAGTTTATCAAAACTAACAAATTCTGATTTTCTGACTTCTAAGAACGATTGTGGACAAGTGAGATCTTTTCGACTTAGGCCTTCTTGAGCCGGCGTTCAAGGGTCAGCCTAGACGCTTGAAATTTGTTTGAATCCATTAATTTGAGAAAGGAAAAAACAGATTTTCCAAAGTTTCAGGTTTGTGTTTAAGTTCTTGATTTCTGAAAATTTTCAGATTCTGAAAGTTGCAGAATCTGTTCAGTTCCAAAGACCTGTTCTCCAAATTTTTTTAAAAATACTTCTGATTCTCCAAAAATTCTAAAACTTTTACAGAATAGAGACTGTAGAGTGTGTAGAATCAGAATATATTTTTAGATGTGTGTAGAATCAGATTCTGAAAGTTACAGAATCTGTTCAGTTTGAAAACTTTCAGATTCTAATACTTCTGATTCTGATTTTCCAAATTTTCAGATGTGTGTAGAATCAGAATATATTTTTATTTTATAATTTAGTTCTTTATTTTTTGAAAATTAAATACAGAATCAGAAACTGTTATAAAATTCGGAATAGTCCTATTTCTATGAATCAGAAGCTCAGAAAAACAGCCATATCTCAGCACTTAGTCACCCAATTTCGATAAAATTTATTGTGTTAGAAATATACAGATGTTAGGTTTTCAAAGAATCAAATTTCATCCAATTTCATTCAGTGGTTGCAGAGATATGGGCAAAAGAACAGAGGTCTATTACTGAACATTCTGTTTCTATAAAATGCAATCTGGATTTTGTATAAACTTCACGGAGCTAATTGACTAGGCAATAGTTTATAAAAATTCCTCAAACTTTTATCTAATAAAGTCTGATATGTCTAGATTGTTCATGCAAAATCTCGAAGCAATTGGCTTATCCGTTTGTCTATAAAAATTCTGTGATCAGACGTGTGTGCACAAACAGTTTCAGAAACCAGTTTTACAGAAAATTTCAGAATGTTCCTAACGTGATTCTAAAACGAAATTCAACCTGTATCAGTCCTAATGATGTATGGGAATCATCTAAACATGGATTTTAATTTCGTTCATAAAGGAATCATGTGTGTTTGTATCGATATAAATGAAGAACATGAGCTCGAGGCCTTGATTCATATACAAATTTCCAGAATTTGTGCTTCTTCAGATTCTCATGAATTAAAACAAATTTGTGCATGGATTCGAACCTGTGTGAGTGAGAGGGAACGTAGAAGAGCTTCGTCGGATGATTGTCGGACGTCGAAACCAGTCCAGCCTCTCTTTTTTCTTCTTCTTCCCCTCCTTTCTCTCTCTTTCTCTCTCTATTTCTCTATATTTTCGGACTGAATGTGGCTGTATCTTGGTTGATCATTTTCTGTTGATGCTCGCTGGTTGATCTTCGCTGGTTTATTCCCCCCTTCCTCGTTCATGCTTGATCCGTTGATGCCTTGTTGTTCCTTCCCGGTTCCTCCTTCTCTGCAGCACCTGGGAGGGCCCTTTTATAGGCTCACGGATACTTGTTTATTGTGATTTGGATAAGCCTGATCTTGACTGTTTTGATAAGCTCCATCTTCTACCTGATTTTGTTTGGAACGTCATCTGTATTTGATAGGCATAATCTTCCTGAACGTTATTTGCCTTTTTCATTTGAATTGGTTAGGTCTAGAACTTATCATGCCTTTTGATTTCTTGTGAATTGGTTAGGCTTGGGACGTTATCCCAACGTTATCTGCATTTGGTCTCTTGTGAATTGGTTGGGACATTATCTGTAGTTGATGACGTTATCTGCATTTGATGATCTTCCTTTATCTGGTAAGCCTCGAACGTTATCTGATCCTATTGACCATGTTTGCAGCAACCACCTTAACTGCAAGCTCATGCAATTACATGGACACAGCTGATGAAAGAGCAACTGCGCGCAAAGCATTTACATAGAAATCGGATCCCTCAGGTGGGGTCGAGATGCACACAAAGGTGCAATACTCATGAAGAGTCGTCGTCGATCAATCACTCTTCACCACTGCTCAAGAGCTAGCTTTTGATTTTGATCTTATGCCTTTTAGTAAACGTTGAGAACCACCACACTAGAGTCACCACTCCTCATCAAAATGCTGTTATCGTTACAGATGTCTTACTATTCTGATTTTTGACCAGCATCCCAATAATGCTTTCCATGAGGGTGTCCTTATATGAGACATGGTTGTGTCTCTATGCTCTTGAATGGACATAAACGATTTAGTTTTCTGAGTAGATTTCTCAATCAATTTCCTTTTGAGGAGGGAAAGAAAATAAGGCAATTGTAACCAGAAAATTGCTTCAGAGGGATCTTCAAAAAGTGATGCAGCAAAGGCAAATCTTACTGCATATCCTTTATCAACTAACTTAGCGTATGGCTCACCCTCTCATTGTCAAGTAGACAGCCTTCCCTCCGATATGGTTCCAACCTCATTCATGGAACATCTGAACTGAAGCTTTGAAATGCAGATGAACACTACTAAGATAGTCTAGCAGTAAATGCAAATGATGTTACATACTTACCTATTAGGAACATATTTGAATTAAGCCCATGTTACATTTTTGAAAATCAACTTTCATGCTCATTCAATCCTTTCCACGAGTGTTGGGATATTAAAATTGCTCTTATCATAACATATCAATAGCATACCAATAACAAATGACGATGCAAATGGATGTATATCAATACTAATTACCTCGATACCCAAACATAACGTAGACATGTTACGAAAGGTGTTCGATACCAAACCTTCGTTTTCGAAGGCTTTCGTTCTTGCTTCCACCTTTCCTTTCTTTTGATAATACCAACCTTACCCTCTAGAAATTGATTTTTTCCTAAATGTGAGCTTTTCTTTGTAGGAAGCTCACTTTCCCTTTTTAATGCCCGTTTTCCCTTTCTGTGCGTTCACCGTTCTTTTCAGGTGTCAACTTGTCTTTTTGATACCTGTATCTTTTCAAAAGGCAAGCTTTCAACATACCTTTTGTCATAAATCTTTTAAGAAAATGAAATCCAGCTTTTCCATGCCGGGGGCAAAATCGTCATTTTCATCCAATCTAGTCAAAATTCGAAATTTTCAGAAAGGAAAGTATTATTTCATCATTTTAAAGCTTCCATAAAATTTTGGTACCGAAACAAACTCGTTTAGTGCCATTTTCATTCGAAAACCCAAAATTAACAAAAATGGGCACTTTCCTAAAAATATAAGAATTTTAAAAGAAAATTTTGGGTGTCTACACCTACCTCCGAGCATCTTCTATAGAACAGTCGGCCGCAATAGGTTATTTTCTCTTCTTTTGTTCACAGTAAATGAAACAGGTTGAAATTCAGGAATTGAATATCCCAGTGAATGTATTGATTCGAACGACATCCTTTTGATGTTTTTCTTTCTAATTCTTTCGACTCCATGGTATGATTAAAGATCTTAAACCTCTTATTTCATGGATTAATGCTGATAATTAAGCCATAGGTTCATTTAAATCGATGCTAGAACACACACACTTTTTCTGAAAATCTAAAAATTTCCAGTCTACACTCTGCACACGTCTGATCAAAGATTTTTCTATAATTTTTTACTTCTCCAAATAAGTTGAGATTTGTCTCTTCTAATCTAGACATATACACAGACATCTGGTAAAATTTTTAAGATTTTATACCTTATTAAACATCATTAATTAAATCCAAAAACATTTAAAAAAACTAGAGCAGATTTTGGAAAACCAGAAATTCCTGTAACACATGTCTCGTAATTCTTTCATATCTTTGTCCACAGTGAACCAAATCGATTGAAAATGATCTCTTTAGAAATCTGAAATCTACATCTTTTCAACATAATCAATTTCATAAAAATCGGAGGTCTGAGCATCGAAATATCTCTATTTTTCTAAACCCCTGATGTTCTGGTACAAGTCTGTCCCAAGTGTCTAAATGATGTTTATTTCCAGATTTAATTATGAGAATTGAATGTGTACATAAATGTTTATCTTCTATAAAATTTTAAGAAGTTTTCAAAACTTAAAAGTATTTTTTAAAAAATCAGAGAACAAGCCTTTGAAAACAAAACCAATATCTGTTTTTCAGAACCTAAAATTTTTCCAAGTAAAGAACTAAATCACGATTTTTTAAAACTCTAAAGTTGGGATTTTGCTTTTTCAAAATTTAACCGGATTTCAAATAATTTCTAGGCATCTAGGCTGACCCTTGAGTATCAGTTCAAGAAAGCCTACATCGATAAAAACTCACTTGTCCATAATCGTTTAACGAATTTAAAAATCAAATCTTTGTTAGTTTACGTAAACTAACTGGCACGCTCGCACACACGACGTAGTCTCGGGAATTTCTTTTCAAATTTTAATAGGTTTTGAAATAAAAATTTACATCTACATGTTTCTATAAATTCGGTCGCGTAATTGACTTAAAAGTTTATTTCCAAAAACTATGCGCGAGCATGTCAATAAGTTTACTCAAACTTACAAAGTGATTTTCTGACTTTTAAGAGATTGTGGACAAGTGAATTCTTATTGTCGTAGGCCTTCTTGAACCAGCTCAAGGGTCAACCTAGATGCTTAAAAAGAGTAGTTTGTCATCTGGAATTTCTTTAAAATAAGTTTCAATCAAAATAGATTTTTAAAAACCGGTTTGTCATTCACATAGTGAAATGAGTTTCAGTTTTGAAAAACATAATCGATTCTTTTTAGCAACAAATGTTTTTAATTTTTTTATGGTTTTTTGGAGATTAAAAAATCCTGAAAATTTACCTAAGCAAGATCTAGGTATTGAGTTTATTTGAATATTTTTGTTTGTATTTTTTGCTCTCTGGATTACCAGAGTTAAATCTAGAAAAAATTCAAACCGAATGTGGTTCCGAAATTTAGAACAGACTTTATAGCAAAAATATAAAGGCTTAATAAAACACTTGTATATATGTTGTAGAAGTCAGCTTTTTATGAAATTGTTAGAAATATATGAAAATCATCTTTCCAATAAGACCATTTTAAAGTTTTTTTGGTCTCTACAAATAGAGTTATAAGGGTTTTATCATAGGTTTGTAGCGGGATTTTTAACACAGACAAAGTTTGTCTCGGGTTGTGTTTAGTTTTTAATGATTTTATTCTCCACCTCACCTATGCCCAAAATTTTTAAAAAATTTAATGGATGTTAATCAATGTGTGTACAACGTTAGGACAAAATTTCAAAATATTTCGATCAGAGATGAAGGCTAAAAATTTGAGAATCAAACACGATTTATGCAGAATGCTAAAATCAAAGTTTTCTTTTTAGAAACTAATGATGCATTAGACTTGATCCTTAATGTATTAGTGATCAACCAAAGAAATTTATATTAAGGACTTGTGTCTATTTGGGGAGGTAGCTCATGTACATATAAAATCCTAAGGTATCTCTCTCAAGGAGGATAGGTATCTTACATATATATGCGATCATAACCCCTTGCCCGTATCTACACAAACTTATGGATATTTAATCCACCATAAGAACGATTTACATACTCATATCATTGTATATAAAACTTGGATTCCAATGTTCCTCTCATGACTTTATGATTTAATTTGGATGAAATTCAAGAATCAATAAAAGAAGAAGAGATGATAATATAATTAAGCATAGAGGAGATGAAAGAGTATAGGACAAGGCCTATATTGGGGTAGAAGAAACTAAATCTCAAACAAGTTAGAGGCCCTCTTGCCAATGATCCTTGGCATGGATTTGCAACACTCCTTGATTATTGCAATGAATTGAAGACAATGACACTCAAATATTACACCTTAAATTGAATTGAATTGAAATGGGAAAAGAGGGACAATAGAAAACCTGGTTGGCCAGTGACTTGGATGACCTTCATGGACCGGCGAGCTTCTTGCTTTGGGACGATGGCTCCTTCTTCTTCCTCTTCTCTCTCTCTTTTTCTGGGATTCTTCTCTCTAATTTTTCCTCCTCCCAAATACAAGCTCAAGAGTTGAATTTATAGAGTTCCTTGGAAGTTTCTAGGGAGGGAATATTCCTTAGCATTTCTATAGAGGAATATGGCCTTGGCTGATCCAATCCAAGTTGTTGGTGCTAGTCACATGGATCACATGGTCCACAATCTTCATCAAAGCTGGCCTTTTGTGTAGCCCATCCCATGTAGCAGCCGGTCTTGAGTAGGCCTTGACTATGGCACGTTCCATCCTCCTCGCCTCCTTTGGTGCAGCCCGCCTCCACTTGGACTTGGCTTGATCCATGGTTGGTTTTGTGACTTGACTTGTCTTTGATTTGACTTGGTTAAGGTTGCTTCATGGTCTTGGTTTGTCCACTTTGGCCCGATCAAGTTCACTAACTTGGCTTTCCTTGTCATAGTCAAGCTCGTTCTTACCTTGATTTAACTTGATTTGGTTGGATGGCCAACACCTTTGATTTGATTTGAATTGGGGTTGATCAATTTGATTTGACCTTTATCTATTTGATTTGAGCTTCATCATGTTCAGCCCCATCTTGATTTGTTCTTTGGCTTGATTGTGTGCCCATCGTGGCTTGGCATGGGATAGCTGCATGTGTCACTCATCTTGAATTTGACTTGAGTTGGGCTTTCTTATGAGCCCTCCTTGACTGGATTTGGGCTTGATTGTGAGCCCATCTTGACTTGGTTTTGGGCTTCATCATAAGCCCATCTTGACTTGGTATAAGCTGGTTGCATATTCAGCCCATCGTAACTTGGTATGGTGTGGGCTGGTTACATATGCAACCCATCGTGACTTGGCATCAGCTCACCCCGTGTGCAGCCTACCTTGAATTGAGTTGGGCTCACCTCGTGTGTAGCCCATCTTGATTTGTTCTGATTGGGCTCGCCTCATGTGTAGCCCATCTCGACTTTGGTTTGATTTAATCCATTGCCAACTACTTTTGAGTGTTGTATGTATTGGATGTACCCTTCAAATTCCATTTCTTTTGGGCTAATCTTTTCTACCTTCATCTTAGCCTCCAGAGATCTTGCTTTGCTTGATCTTATTCTCTTTTTAGGTAAGATTTTATTTTATGGTTTCAAATATTTTTTTTATTCTTTAAAATCATTTCTTTTAAGATATATTTGAAAACATCAAATTTTAACGAAATCTTCAAATCTTCAAAAGATATGTTGTATGTATTGGTATGGTTGTATTTGTTTTGTTTTTAAATTTAAAAGGTTTTGTAAATTTTGCAAAATTATCATTTTGCAAATATTTTGTGGGTTTGGTTCCCAATGTCTCATTTTTATTTATTTTTTTGAAGAAAATTATTTGAAACATTCTTTCTTTGAAGAAAACCATCTAAAACAACAAAATCCTACTTATTTGAAAACAATCTCACACACATTGGTAAAGAGGACAATAGTATGGCAAATTCTCTCTTCTTTGGGATCCTCCTTAAGGAATGACCCTAACCTCAATGCCCGATCCATTGAAATTTTCCATCTACCCATTTCATCAACCCAAGATTCTAAGATTTACCAAAATGACTAAAATCAAGAAAAAAATCCTTAGTTTCAAGATATTAAAAACTTTTTGAAAAATAGGAGATTTCCAGAATTTGCTTCTTTCAAAGACAAAGCTTCTATTAAAAAATTTCAACATGATATGTCGTTTTGGGTAGGGTTCTATATAAAAGAGTTTGTTGGGTATCTTGTTGATGCGTTGACTACAATGAGGCTAAAACCATTATGCATGAGTTTCATGATAGAGAAGGTGGAGGCTACATTAATTCAAGTATGATTGCTATGAAAATACTTTGGGTGGATTATGTCCATGGCCCTTCACCATGTGGGCATTTGACATCATAAGTCCAATTTCCTCGATAGCATTGAATGGACACAAGTTCATCCTAGGAGCTATTGAATATTTTTCTAAATGGGTTGAAGCTGCATCCTTCACAAATGTTCAAGGACAGCATGCAGTGACATTCATTAAGAAAAATATCTTAGCTAGGTTTGGAGTCTCAAGGGACCTAGTATCGGATAATGGCACTCTATTCAAAAATAAAAAAGTGGAAAGGTTGTGTAAGACTTATGGTATTACACCACTTTTCATCACCATACTACCCTCAAGGTAACGGCCAAGCCAAAGCCACAAACAAGACCCCATAAGCATCATTGAGAGAAATGTTAGAAAAAGGTAGGAAGTTGGTTGAGGACTATAGTCCTATAGGACTTCCATCAATACTCTAATAAATGCCACACCTTTTGAATTGGTCTATGGCATAAATGTCGTACTTCCAATTCAACTCATGTTGCACTCATTTCATACATTTATTGCACTTCATTTATCCATACAAACCCTACAACAAGCTAGGCTAGTTGAGCTCAACTTGTTTGATGAGAAAATGCTCTTTGTCATAGATCACATGCGAACATACCTGCAAAGGATAGCCAATATTGTGAGAAACACATAAAGGCTTGTCACTTTAAGGTAGGAGATCTTGTGTTAAAAGCCATATACCAAAGGGACCCACATCCTCTCGAAAAGTGATAACCCAATTGAGAAGGTCCCTATGTCATAAGAGGGGCAACAACCAACAATCATATTGGCTAATTAATGTCGAGAGAAAAAAATTGGTAGACCCTACAAATGCCCAATATCTAAAGAGGGGACTGAGTTGAGTATATGTCTTGTAGCTGGGAAATAGTGCCTTATAAAAAGGTGGAGTGTTTTCAAAATCACTAAATAACATTTCAAAAGTTTATATTTTACAAGATAGGGCCTACTCCAAAAAACAAAATATTTTCAAATAGTATGTGCTATTATGAAATAGGACATACTTGATTAAATTGAGTATCTAGAGGGATAAGTTGTTCCCACATCTCATTTTCTATAAAGAAATGAGCAAAACCAATGCCTCGAGAGACAAAATAAGAGGAAGAAGAAAAAAAAGAGAAAAGAAAAAATCAACCTCCAATATAAAGGTGTTCTTACAAAAAAAGATAAATAAAACCAAAAGCTTAAAGAGCAAAGCGACTTCCCTCAAAATTTCCTTTTCTTTATACTACGGGATGCTTCAAAAGGGACTATAGAAGTTCTCCATATACCCCTACAACTTATCTAAAAAGAGAAAAAGTTTATCATTATAGTCCTAAAGTACGAATAGAACATGCCAATTTAATCTCATTTTATTTGAGAATTAAGGTTTTGTAGTATAAATAATGGAGTTTTGTTAAGCTTTTCCAATAATAAAAACATCTACAAGAGTAATAAAGAATTAAGATTGAGGTTAAGGGAAATATAGGAGATAAAAGTCTGGTCAGATGGAAATTAAAGAAAATTATCCATTAAAATGATTTTTACAAAACCCAAGGCATCAAACAAATGAGCATGGAGATCATCTCAGCTAAGGCAACCAACTTTTATGGGATCTTGCCAAGCTCCCAAAATATTTTGTAGAAGTCCCTAACACACTTGATTCATTGTATCTCACACACCTCATGATCATGTGCATCTATAATGGTCTTGTTCATATATGGTTCAAGAAATGGGACCCTACCAAGAAAAGGGAAAAGTTCATACTCTTAAATGAAATCTTAGAAGAAAATTTTTAGGGGTGTTATTTTTTGCCATTAACCAAATAAATTTGATTAATGACAAAGAGAGGTATATGTAAATGCCCAAAAATTTGTCAAAAGGATTTATCAAAAGTTCTCATTTTTCAAGAAAAATTGCGGTCATAGATTTTCTAGGGTTTCTTTCAATAAAGATACCTTAGACAATATCATTCCAAACCAAATTTTGTGGGAACCACAAAATGAAGGCACTTCGAGCCCCATAAAAAAATTAAATGATGACAAAATCCAAAAAATTTTGCCCTCAAAGATGTATTAGCAAAATTTCGTTGTTTCAAGTATATTTCCTTCATAAAAATGGTTGCAAAGGCTAAAATGGGCTATTTGAAAGAAAAAAAAGTTCTACCTCCAAAATATTTGCAAAATAATCGTTTTATCCCTACAAAATATTTGAATTAAAAGGAAAACATAGATCAAATAGGCCTAAAATATCGTGGAGAATGAGTGGGATGTTAGAAAACTCAAGTTTGAAGATGGCTCAAGCTCATGCAAAAGTATTAAGTGAAAAGTCCAAAATACCCTTAATGAAGGAAGATCCTACACCAAGAGACCCTACACCACCAGAAGGTTAAAGCGGTTAAAAAAAGTTAAAAAGGTAAACACATTGAGCAGACAAGGGTAAAAATGCCACTACTAGCTACCACGTGTACAACCTTGGGCCTCCTCCACCACCATCAACTGCTATGTGCCACCATGGACCTCCCGCGAGTTGTCGCCATATCATCAAGCACCAACACATGGCCATCACGTGCCAACACATGACATGCACGTGTTGCCACATGCCTAGCATGACCCCCATGCACTAAGCCCCCACACGCGATGCCAGGCGGTAGCCCCAATGTGCAAAATCTATGCAAATGGCTCTCACATGCCCAAACCATGCACATCCTTCCCCAACACGTGGCACATGTGTCTAACTGCTTTCCCACGTGATGATGCCCCTTTATGTCCAACTTGGAGTTCTTGTCTATAACCCTTATAATCTCAAGAATAGTACTCACTTTTGTGGAATACCATTGCAAAAGGAAGGCTGCCCCAACCCGAAAGCATGAAGGAGAGGGCTATAGGTAAGAGGAATTCACTATCTTTGCAAAAATTTATTTTTTCTACCTCAATATACTTTGTATCTTATACATTCTCATATTTTCTATGCTTATATGTTATATCATCCCTTCTCCCTTTCTTCGATGTATTGATTGTTTCTAATTCAACTGAAGAAGCCATTAGAGGTGTAGACACGAAAAATCCTCGACTCCGGGTTTCTTAGGCCTGGAGCGAGTCTTTTCGCAATCTACGTTCGCTTTTAGGGCGTGCCAGCTAGCTTACTCGAACTAGCGAAGTATGTTTTGAAATATCTGACTTTTGAAAGGCGATTGTAGGCAAGCGGGATCTTTACGTCGCAGACCTTCTTGCACCGGCGCGTAAGGGTCAGTCTGTACGCTTAGAGACTTCGTTTGAACAAGTTAAACTCAAATTCGATTTTTGAATGATCAGGTGTTTGAAAATCCTTTTGAAATCATGCAGTTGGCAAGTTTTGATTTGGGCGACCCTAAGTCTTTCAATTTTATCCACTTGGGCGTGTTTGCGCGTTTTGTTCGGGTTTGTTCGATGCAGGTATGCAACCTAGCTTGAGTATGGCGAGTATACAATGCAACTCACACAACTTGAATGTAAAACCCTAAATTTAAAGACTTAGCAGAAGGGAAAACCCAAATTGAATGCAACTCACACGACTTGAATGTAAATTGTAGAAATTTAAATATATCTATATCTTAAGAGCGGAAAGGCTCAATGTGTGCGTGGGTGTTGTGGATAAATTGAAATGCAACCCACGCAACTGAACCGTAAAACACAGCAGAAGGGAGATATAGGTATATATAAGAGCGAGAAGGCTCAATTGTGGCATGAGTGCTTTGAGTGTATAAATTGAAAGGCAACTCACGCAACTTGAATTTAAAACCCAGCTTGAAGGGAAATACGTATATATATGTAAGAGCGGAAAGGCTCAATGTGAGTGAGTGCTTTGAGTGTATAAAATGAAAGGCAACTCACGCAACTTGAATTTAAAACCCAGCTTGAAGGGAAATACGTATATATACGTAAGAGCGGAAAGGCTCAATGTGAGTGAGTGCTTTGAGTGTATAAAATGAAAGACAACTCACACGACTTGAACCTTAAAACCTAGCTGAATTGAAGTACGTACGTATAATAAGAGCGAAAAGGCTCAATTGTGTACGTGGTGCTTGTGTACGAGATAAGAGCGAAAAGGCTCGAGTGTACGTGTGTGTCTCGTGTGTCCAACACCGTTATTACATTTGGGGGGAGACGATGCTCCGTTATTACAACCCCGTATCAAATTGAATCGAATGGAAAAAGCAGCTTGACATATATCAAAGTAAACTCATATTTTCCAGACTCTTGAGTTATGATTGTACAAGAGGCGAGTCCATCATCATTATATGGAGTCCGGGGCACGTGGGAGTGAAGCCGAAGAGCTTGAGAGCTTGAGAGCTTGAGGAGACTTGGAGTTCCGAGAGCTGCAGGTTGCGATGTGTTTAGGGCCACTTGGGGCTGGTTTGGGCAAAGGATGACTCGAGCCACCTTGGCTCGAGTAATAGGCTCTTTTGGTTTAGGATTTTGTTTAGGCTTGGGATTAGGCCAACGTTTGGCCTTGGTTTAGGTAAGGTTTGGACTTGGTATTAGGCATGACTCGAGCCAAGGTGGCTCGAGTGATAGGGTTTGGTTTAGGTCTTGTGAAACTCGAGCCAAGGTGGCTCGAGTAGGAGTGACTTGCTCTAGGGTTCGGCCAGGATTGGCCTTAGGTTTTGGTTGTGTGACTCGAGCCAAAGGTGGCTCAAGTGAACTTGGTTTAGGGTAGAGTCGGGGCTGAGTCCTAGGTTAGGTATTGGCTGTCCTAGGCTAGTCACGGTTTAGGTTTAGGTTGGTTAACTAGTTGGCCAAGGTGAGCTTAGGGGCTGGTTCACGGCCAACCCTTAGCCTAAGGTTTTGGGCTGGGATGACTTGCCTTTTAGGGCAGGCCTTAGTTGTTTTTGGGTGGGACACGGCCTGCTCTAGCAGGCCGTGAGTCTTGAGTAGGTAGCCTGCCTAAGGCCGGCCAGGTCTTGGCGAGGAGAAGGACACACGGCCAACCTTGGCCGTGTGATTTAAAGGAAGATGGCCTGTCGAATGGCAGGCCTGTTTTAGGTAGAAAGGGAGAAACACGGCCAGCCCTTGGCCGTGTTTTTAGGTAAGTGGCCTGCCGAATGGTAGGCCTGGCCTTTGGTGGAAAAGGTGGAGGACTTGGTGAAAAAAACGGCCAGGACTTGGCTATTTCAATGGAGTTTTTAGGGGCTGTTTTGGTGGAGTTGGGTGGTCTAGAGAGGTTAGGGAAGAGGGAGTCTAGGTTAGGTTTAGGGGCTTACCTATTTGCAGCACCGCTCCAGCCACCACTCAAATCGCCAAGCTCCGCCATGATCTCCACTCCCAGCCGGCTTGAAGAAGATGCTTGCTTGGTGCAGCCGTTGCCTCCATGGGCCAATCTCATCTCAAACAAAAAAAACACTTTGGGCCTATGAGCCACTTTCTCTCTCATCCCCCCCTTTATTTCACGTGAAGTGGGTTTCCTGGAGACTTCACGTGTATGATTTTCAGCCCACTCACCTCTATTTATAGAGGTTTTAAGTGGATCTTGGATCTTGGGTCCTGGATTTGGGTCTGGCTATCCGGATCCAATCCAAACTCAATGTGGATCTGGATCGTGGATCTTGGATATTTTGAGATCTAGATCCAGTCTAAATATTTATTTGGGTTTGGATCTTGGATCTTGGATCTTGGATTTTTGAGATCCATATCCAATCCAAACACAATCTGGATCTGGATATTTTTGGGTTCAAACCCAATCCAGATTTTTCTTCTACTCCTTGGTTTTTTGGTCCTTTCTGGTGCTTTTCACCGTCGGTTTCAAGCGAGCTTCGATTCATCGGATGCCCAACTCTGGCTTGGGTCTTTCCCAAGTCTTTCTTCCAACCAGTGTTCTGCTTTTCAGGACTTTTTCGGCGTTTGTTTCGGTCCACCGTTTTGGTTTTTGGCCGGTTCCTATTGATATCGAACTCAGATTGCCGCACGGATTCCGTTCTTCATTCTGACGGGATGTGTCTCAAACTTCTATTGACTTCCTCAAGTACTGGGCTTCTTTCTGCATTTTGGAGCTGCTTTGTGCTTTTTCTTTGACCCAAATTACATTTTTATCCTTCTGTCGGGCTTTTCTCCAAACGGGCTCTTTTTTCTTTCGTTTTCGAACAGGAGGTGGCTTTTGAGACTCGAGGCTTGATTTCTCTTCTTGTCGGGGCTCTTCTCTTGCCTTTTGTACCTGTTTTCATATTTTAAAACAGGTTGTCGTTTTGGCTCAAACGAGCTTTTTTGTATTTTTGAGAGTTTTTGATTTTTGGAAAATTCGGGGTGTTTACAAGAGGGACATTACTGCAACGTTTACATATGATGACATGAGTATATAATCACTCTTATGCTGGATTAATCACTCATAAGTTTATATTATGGGAGGGCATTGAGCTATGATCGCATATATTTCTTGAGCGAGTAATCTTGTTCGAGAGAGATACCTTGAGCACTATATGTAGATGAGCTCCTCCCCGAACAATTATAAGTCCTTAACGAAATTCTTTGAATGATAACTAAACCACTAAAATTCTAACTGGATGCATCATTATTTTTTTAAGAAAATTTTCGCAGATTTAAGCATACTACATAAACCTTGTATGATCCTCGAATTTTTTAGACACCATCTATAAGCGAAATACTTCCAAATTTTGTCATTTGAGTGGTACATATACCGGACAATATCTAGTAAAATTCAAACAAATTTTGGACATGGATGAGGTTGATAAAAAAATCAGAAAGGACGAGACTCAACCAAAAACTGAACTTATCTGTGACAAAATCTTGTGATAGACGTTCATTAAAACCATCATAACTGGGTCTGTAGGTATCCAAATACCTCAAGAATGGTGTTTGTTGAAAGCTAACATCCATAGATTTCCAAATTAATAATTTAATATAAATCAGAAGCTTACGTACGGAGATATAAGTGTTTAACTGAGTTCTTAAATCTCAATCATAGATAACATTCAATTAGAAGTTCTTCTAAGGTTTTTATTTGATCATCCAAGGATCCAAAAATATAAATAAATTTTTTAATAAAGATTTATACCTAGTTCTCACTTAGATAAATTTTTTAGGACTTTTGGACCTTGTAAAGGCCTCTAAAAATACAAACTCCCATGTTTTAAAATAGAACAAAATTCTGTTTTCACCAAACTAAATATGGTTTGGCCAAGTGAAATTGATATCATTTTGAAATGGTAGTTTTGAGTCAAAATTGTTTAAGAAAACTCTGGATTCCAAAATCACTCTTCCTAATTATCTAGGCTGACCCTTGGTGTCAGTTCAAGGTTTGAGTAAACTCTTTGCCACAATCAACGAATAGTCACATAAATTTCTTTTGCAAGTTTAAGTAAACTTGTTGGCAGTTCACAAACATTTTTGCAAGCAAGGTTTTTAAGTTCATATAAGACTGGAAAATTTTGTTTAAATAAGACATGGTATGCTTTGATAACAAAATCTATAAAGGAACCAGAATTACAAAGCAAGCTTTCACCTTCGCATTGTAGAATGTCACCATGAATTGAATGGTGCTAATAGAAAGATGGGTCGCTCAACACCTTGGCCACAAGCTCCACTAAATTTGAGGTCAATTGTTAGATGTCTCGTATGTATTCGGCAAATCCTAAGTGCATGGTAGAAAATACCATGAGTTAGTTCTCCTTTTAGCACAAGAGTGTAGCAACAACTAGGCTCTCATTACTTCTACTTGATTTTAAAATCATAAGTAAAAAATTTAGAGATTCACATGTACAAAAGATGTTGATAGCAAAAATGAAGATGGTGAGATGGATGAGTGGTCACACAAGGAAATACTATATATAATGAGGTTATTAGAAACAAATTAGGAGTCATACCAATAAATGATTAAATGAGGGAAAACCATTTAAGATGGTTTAAAGTTTAAGCACGTATGCTTTAAAATAAATTTATGGTTGGTTTGTAAGGGAAATTTCCTATCAAGTAGGTTCCTTCTCCACTTGTTAGCCTCTAAAAAAATGTACCTCATCTTGTCAGATCATATCGACTTGCTCATGTGGATGCTCCTCTTGCATAAGAACAATCGCTAGCCTAATATAACATGCATCATTCTTAACCACAAATTCTTCGGAGAAGTGAAAAGGGTCAAGAAATTTATATCCTTGGATGAAGTGCTTATAATACCTCATAAATCTTTAAAAATCCCATAAGGACTTCAAGGCCTTAACCATGAGCCAAGAGAATATGTCTTTTATAGACACAAAATTTTCACTCCAAGCCTATGTAGAGACTTGAAACGATAATTTCTTATCTACACGATGCGCGAGCATGCTAGCTAGTTTGCAAAAACTAGCTAAGTTTTAATAGATGTGACTTTTTGGCGATTGTGGCTAAGCAGACTCTTTTTGCTTTAGGCCTTCTTGAACCGATGCTCAAGGGTTAGCCTAAGCACTTAGAAACTTCAATGCTATAGATGAAAGACTCCAATTCATGTGAAGATGTGGTATTTTTCAAGGAAGAAATAAGTACACTTGAGTTAAAGCTTTAAAATGAATAAGTTCTGAAAACAAAATGTTCTGTTTTCACGTCTTGTTTTCCGAATCAATTTCAGTATCTCATAGACCTCCTAAAATCATTAAACTTTAACAGGACTTTGCTTGTGATGTGAGGATCTGTATCACTTTAGAGATCATGATTCAGAGTTCTATTGAAGGAGAATTAAAGCATGGAAGTACCTCTGCTCAGGTACCCAGAACTGTCCTGTCACAGAAATATAGAGGCTCAAAGATGAGCCTGTATCTCGATAATCTGAGTTCTAAATTTAATAAATTTGATTTTGCTGGAAAGCTATAGATATCAACTTTCCAATAAATCAAAATTTATTCGATTTGGAGGCCTACAAACAGAGTTATAGGAGGAAAATAGAATGTTCAGATAGTGGATAGACATTAACCCAATTTTGCACAATTTTAATTACATAGTTTCACGGCCCTAAAATTCTTGAAAATTTTATTATGAGTGGGCTTGTGTGTGTAGAATGTGTGTACAAAATTTTTGATTAATTGAAGTAGAGATTCGGTAATTAAAAATACAGCAACCAACATATGCAGAGATGTGAAAGTTCAGTTTCAGGTTTTTAAGAACATACGTGATGCAAACTCACCCGAAATGAAATTGCAACAACACAATATCATGAATTAAAGTGTTGAAAGGAAATGAATGAAAATATCTGTATAAGCTTAAGCATAGAAGGGGTAGAGAGTATAGAGTGTTTATAGAGTATATTGGGGTAGAATCGCATAATCAAACACATAGAGTGTGTGTGTGTGAGTAAAAATTCAGCAAGATAATGAAAATTCAACAATTCTAATTACTATTACAACATGGGGGGAGACAATGCTCCATTAATACCACCCCTTTTCAATTTAATCAATGTAGAAGAAGGATGAAAATAGAAGGATGAAAATACTTACAGATTTTGTATCAAGTGGCCGAGAATTCCAAGAGTGGAATCTGGCCTCCTTCTTCCTTGAAAACCTCTCAACTCACTTGCACTCAATGGCTAATACTACCCCACTCTCTTTCCCTTTCTCCTTCACCCTTACAACCCACGACCCTCTATTGGAGCAGCACCTCCTTGGTTGAATCGTGCCCTAGCTCTCTCTCTCTCACCCAAGTGATAAGGCCTCACCACTCTCCAAGATGGTGAACCTGCCCCCCCCCTTGACCCTATTTATAGGCCAAGGGATTGGTTCTAGGCCTTTCCTTGGGGCGGGTTTTGGAGGCTCTGAATCCAGCCTTGATCCATAATTGACATGATCCCCTTTGTGATGGAATAGATCAGCCCCATGTGAGTTGATCTCTAGGTGAGTTCGGCCTTGACTAGGCTTCATAGAGTGCACCTTCTTGGTTGGTCGGCCCATGATATGGACTCGGTTTGTTGTGGCTCAATCATTTGGTGATGCTTTAATTGCCACATTTTAAAATATAACACTTGATGAAATATGATTTATCCCAATCATAACTCTGATTTTGGATTGCCTTCATCCATCATGATCTCGACCCAATTTGGGTGCACTTCTCTTGACCGGCCAAGCATGACATGAACTTGAATTGTTGTGGTTCAATCCTATGATGAAACCTTAGTGATTCTTGCAACCTTTTAAACCCATTTTACTTGATACAATATGGTTCATCTTGGTTGTGTATATGTACTTGAATTACCTCTTTTGATTCGAACTGATTCATCACAAGCTCGACCCCATCTTATCCATGCATTTGAATTTGAATGAACCGTTTGGTGAAGCTTGATTTAATCCACAATTCTAGTTTAATTCATCTATGATCTTTATCTGTTTCTAATAGGCTTCAATCTCGCTTTTATCCAGATAGGCTTCTGACTTGGTCTCTCCTTTGCTTTTGAGATTGACCTCGATCTGGATTCGGATTGGGTCTAACCTGTTCATCTGATTTGCTATGGAATCTATGGGTGTTTTTAACTTGAATTTTAAAACTTTTATTTTGAAATATTCCCGAAAAGACTTGAACTTTAAAAAGTTGGGGTTTTCTAATTTAAAGGTTCATAAAGGCTTTAAACTAAATCTCGAAATTGGGAGTTTTGAAAATATTTTAAATTTCGGGTGTTTACATCTTCAACCTTAGACAAGTCATCCTTGATGCCTTCTTTTGAGACAGTATGTCCAGATGCATTGAGACAACGTCCCAAATAATGCATGTAACTCCTAATCCAAAATGGCACTTGGACATTTTAATGAATAAGTGATTAGTTCAAGGTATGGATAAAGCATGAGATGCATAAGTTAGATGATCAACTCAAGATGTTGAATAAACCAAAATATTATCAAAGAAAACAAAAACTCTAATGGCTCTTATGTTAATGGAATATAGTCCTTAGACATCCTCAAAGTCATACAAATTTAGTGATAACTAGATGGAAGATGAAACTTGGAAAAGTAACATTTTTCATGCAATTCATCAAGTAACTATTCAATGATGGGAATATGAAATTTATCTTTCGCTATGGCACTATTAAGATCCCTATAATGAATATAAAATCTGCAGAAACCATTCTTCTTCTTCATTAATAAGACTAATGAAGAAAAAGGGCTAGAGCTTAGTAAAATAATCCCTTGATCCAACATCTCATTAATGAAGTCCTCTAAGATATTCTTTAGAATACATATATTGGTAGGACTTTATACAAATAGGACCAAAGTTCAGCTTTAAGATTGTAGAATGATAAAAGTTTTGGAGTGAAGTGTAGATGTGAAAATTTCACTCCAAGCCTATGTAGAGACTTGAAATAAACTTCTCAAATCTACTTTGTTTGCGTGAGCATGCCAGTTAGTTTTCAAAACTAGCAAAGTTTATAAAATTTGACTTGTTTGGCGATTGTGGCTAAGCAAGCTTTTGTCACCTTAGGCCTTCTTGAACTGACGCTCAAGGGTCAGCCTAAGCGCTTTGAGGACTCATTGGTGTAGGCATGATTTTTCCACTTGTGCTTGCATGATTGGGAAAAGGCTCTTTTAAGATTGCTTGGGAGGGCTTCGATTCCTTCGAGACGTGGAGCCTACCCTGCTCTATCAAGTTCTCGATTTTATGTTGGAGGGCAAAACACTTGTTGGTATCATGGCCCTTGAGCCTAAGATACTTGCAAAAATCATTTAAAAACTTTCCCTTAGGGGGTGCCCCTTCAGGAATAGCCGAGAGATGGATTAAATCCTAGGTCAAGAGAATGTCTAGGACTTCCGTGATTGGTTGTCCTAGCTGGGTAAACTCCCTCTTTTCAAACTTTTTTGGAGTTTTCTTAGCATGTTTTTGTTCAGAGGTGCGGGAGGGTTCGACCGAGCTCGGCTCTACTTGGACACTTGCAATTTTTTGGGTTTTAGCCCCACTCTTAGGTGTGTGTGGCTCATATGCCCCTTATTTTTCAAACAAAGGTTTTTGAAAACTCCTCTCCTTCCATAGATCCTCGTACACTCTTTTTTTCAAATTCGCTTCGAAGAGAAAAACTTTCTTTTTCAATTTTTGAAAATTTGAGATTTCATGGAGTGAGAGGAGGGCTTTTAAATCAGTTTTGAAATTCTCAAGGATAAGCATTACGGCACATCTTTCGGATATGGGATCTCTTACTTAGCCCAAAAGTCACCTCCACCTAACAATGAATGTGTGTGCATCCTCATTAGGAGCTTGTTTATTATCTCTCAAGGTATTCAAAGTGGGTGTAACCTTAACATTATGTGAAAATCTTTGCATGAAATAATTTGCCAAGTCTTCAAAGTTGGCGAATTAGCTCAAATTGTATGAGGCCAATCATTTCGATGCATTTCTCTTGAGAGAGAGGGGGAACCAGTAGATCCACTTTGAAGAATCCTTTTTTTCCTTTTATGCCCTTTGAGAAAAGAGATTAAGGTGAGATCTAGGATCCTTACTTCCATCATATCTGTAGAAATTCGGTATGTCATCGTCACTATTGGTTTGATAATCAGATGGTAAGAAATTCGATAGTGTATAGGCTCTTTTCTCTTTGGTTTAACCTTTCAACAGTTGTTGCAAGGCTTTTCTACCTTTGATAGTGAAGGATTTCGGCTCCTGTTCCTCCTCTAATCTATAAGTCATTTTGGCTTTTCTTGTGTGTGAGGGTTTCTTGTAAGCCCTTGCTTGTTTCCCGTGAGAAGAGCATGATTCAACCGCTTCGACTTCTTGGCTTAAGGCGGTGACTTTCTCTCCTATGAACTTAAGCTCCCTTCTTAGGGAAACAAGTGAGTCTTTCCAGTTTTTGTAATAAGTTTTTGAAAACTTTTTAGAAAGGCGACTTAAGGAGCATGAAGCTTCACTCGACACCTCATAGGAGCCCTCTAAACTCGACATGCTTGAATGGAAATTGTAGACCTATGCACAAGAGAGGTATTAAACACCAAGAGTTTTGAAGAAGTGAAGTTTAGAAAAATCACCTAAGTTTGAAATCCTCAAAATCAAGAGTCCCACCGGGCGTGCCAATTATGTAGATATGAAAATTTCACTCCAAGCTTATAGAGAAACTTGAAATAAACTTCTCAAATCTACTTCTTTTATGCACGAGCGTGCCAACTAGTTTTCAAAACTAGCAAAGTTTTGTAAATCTGACTTTTGGGCGATTGTAGCTAAGCGAGATTTTTTCGCTTTAAGCCTTCTTCAACCGATGCTCAAGAGTCAGCCTAAGCGCTTTGAGGATTTCATGTGGGCAGGTGTGATTTCAAATCCACTCAAAAAAATTTGAGAGATTAGACCAAATTTTGTGCACTTGGTGTTTTTGAAGAAATTTTTTGTTAAGTTCTGAAAAACAAAAGCTGGTTATGTTTTCAAACCCTGTTTCATGATTTTTTTCAATCACTTTCGAATCTCCAAAATCAAGGAAGTGTCTCGACTCAGACACTCGGGACTTCTTTGTTATAAAAATAGAGACTCACAAAAAGTTCTCTATCTCAGCGCTCAGAGCTTCAATTTTCGTGCACTTAGTCTTGTTGAAAATCTATGGATGTCAGTTTTCTAATGAACCAAGTTTTACTAAAATTAGACAACTACAAACAGAGTTATTGGATGATTACCCAAGCTCTATTGTAGGAAACACAGTTTTAACAAAAATGTTTTTGGATTTTTTCGATCTTACACACTTTTAATTACGTGGTTGTACGGCCCTAAAATTCTTGAAAATTTTATCAGATGTGGGCTTGGCCGTGATGTGTGCGTTGGGTCTTCCCTTGATCCATGTCTACCTCGATATTTGTTGTGGCCGTGATCTTCGCTGATTCTTCAGCGAAGATGATTCAGCTTCATCCTTATTTGATTGGGCTTTACCTCAACTTTGATTTGAAAATATTTAACTTCAAAATCCCTATTTTAAGGGTCTTGTGAAAATTTCTAATTTAAAGTCAGGTTTCAAAACAAGCTATTTTTCGAGAGTGTGGTTGAGTTATGTTTCTGTAAAATTTATTTAGGGTGTTTACAGATGCCCCTCTTTGGCATTAATCCAAATTCATTTATATAATGGCAAAGAAGAAAATACCTCTTTTGATTTTACTTCCCAAATTGACTTAAGAATATAGATTTTCTTTCATTTCATATTATCTTTTTCTTCAAACTATGGAAGAGGGGATTTTAGCCAAAGAGGACTTGACTTATACTGAGTACTAGTCCTAAACACGATCATGCATGACTGACCTTTCGATGGGTATATGCATGCATGATGTGTGATGCAAATGAAGTGTAGTGTGATACTTAAACACTTATATATGGGATGCATGAGCTTGAGGAGAAGCCTATGAATGTTGGCTGCCCCAAGTGAGACAATCCCATGTTGTTTGTTTTGACATTTCGAGTTTTTAAAATTCTTTTTGAAAGAGAACTCCTTTTAGTTTCTATCAAAACGATTTGCAATTTTTCATATTTCTCCTTATTCGGGTTTCAATACCCACTACTTTAGCAGAGGTTTTGTAGGAAATTTTGGAAGACATTTCAAAATTCATTTCCCACATAACAAAGTCTAATTCTCAAACAAAATGAAATCCAAATAAGTAGATCCTATTTCTACTTTAGGATTTTCATGGACAAACCTTTTTCCATTAGGATAAGTTGTAGGGATTTGGAAAAGAGTTACCATGGTTCCTTCTGAAGGGTCCTGTGGTTTAAGGCAAAGAGATGAAAAATTGCTCTCTTTGAGCTTTTTAACTTTTTCTTTTTCTTTCAAAGGAAAGACCTCTTTTTCTTTTAGAGGAATTTTTGTATTTCCTTTTTCTTTTTTTCTTTCAAAGAGAAGACCTCTTTTTGGAAGACTTTTTGTATTCCCCTCTTCTTTTTCTTTCAAAGGGAAGACCTCTTTTTGGAGGGTTTTTTGTATTCTCTTTTTCTTTTTAATTTTTGCCAATTTTCCTTTTTAGGGAGAAGCAAAATGGGGGAAACACTTATCCCATTAGATACTTGATTCAAACAAGAACATCCCATTTCCTAATAGCATCTACAACTTGAAAATATTTTGCTATTTTGAACTAGGCTTCATTTTGTAAGCCAAAGATTTTTGAAATGTTACCAAATGATTTTGAATACTCTGCTTTTCATAAAGCATCGATTCCCTCCTTTAGGGACACAATCCATCTTGATCCTTCTTTCAAGAAGTTCAAAGGAGACCCATTTAAAATCATTTCAAAAGAATTTAACATAGACTCTATACATAATATTTTTTCAAGTATTGGGCATTTACAGGGTCTATAAATTTCTGCCCTCAACATCAATCAACCAATATGCATTGTTTGTGGTTGTTCCCCATACAACATAGGACCATCCCACTTGGGTCGTCACTTTCCAAGTAGATGTGGGCCACAATGGTGGATGATTTTCAATACAAGGTCTCCCACTTTGAAGTGACGAGTCTTCATGTGCTTTTCATAATGTTGGGCTATCCTTTGTCAATATGCATGTGCATGATCCATGGCAATGAGCCTCTTCTCATCAAGTAGATCAAGCTCAGCCATCCTAACTTGTTGTAGAGTCTCTATGGGCAAATCAAGTGCTAGTGATGTGTAAAATGAATGCAATTTGGTATGAATGGGGAGTATGACATTTGTACCATAGACCAACTCGAATGGTGTGGCATTTGTAGGTGTTCAGATGGAAGTCCTATAAGCCCATAAGGCTTCATCTAGCTTCTCATGCTGCATTCTACCGTTCTCTAAAGTTTTCTCAATAATGCTTATGAGAGTTTTATTTGTGGCTTTGGCTTGGCCGTTGCCTTGAGGGTAGTAGGGCGATGAGAAGTGTTGAGTCATGCCATAGGTATTAAATAACTTTTCCATCTTCTCATTCTTGCAAATCGAGCCAAGATATTTTTCTTAATGAATGCCACTACATGTTGTCCTTGGACATTAGCAAAGGAGGTAGCTTCAACCCATTTAGAAAAATATTCAGTGGCTCCTAAGATGAACCTATGTCCATTTGATGCAGTTGAGGAGATTGGTCCTATGATGTCAAATGCCCACATGGTGAAAGGTCATGGGCTCACAATGGAATGCAAGGTGGACGATGGGATATGAATGTCATGTTCATGCACTTGACATTGATGACATTTCTTAACATGATCATGACAATCTTGCTTTAGGGTGGACCAAAAATAATCGGCCCTAAGTATTTTCATGGCCATCATATTTGCATTGACATGGCCTCCACATTCCCCATTGTGGAATTCATGCATTATAGTCTTAGCCTCATCAAGGTCTACACATCTCAACAAGATGCTGGTAAAACTCTTTTTGTAAAGAATCCCTCCCAAAATCACATATCGAGTTGAAAATTTTCGAATAAAAGTTTTATCTTTAAAAAAAGCAAATTTGGGAAATCCTCCATTTTCTAAAAAGTTTTAATGTCTTGAAACCAAGGTTTTTCAATGGAATTTTGGTCATTTTGGCAAATCTCTAAATCATGGGTGGATGGAGTGGGTGAGTGCAAGATCTCTAACGATCGAGTTTCCATGATGGGGTCGACTCTTAAAGATGACCCTAGGGATGAGAGGGCATCTGCTATGGTGTTGTCCTCTCTACCTATGTGAGTAAGTATACATGATTTGAAGGAATCGACCAATTGAGTAACCAATTCATGATATGGTATGAGTTTTTCATTTTTGACTTGCCAAATTTTCAAAACTTAGTTTATAACAAGCATAGAATCTCCAAAGACTTCAATACAAGATGCCCCTAGATTTTTCAAAAATTGTAGCCCTTGTATGAGTGCATGAAAAATCTAATCGAATTGCAATTGGGATCTCTCCTTTCTCGAGAGATATGAGGATGATTCTCACACCTGCCCCTTGTTGATTCTTTGCCCCATCAAAGTATATCTTCCATACTCAATCTTCATTAAAACAATTTGATAAAACATGGTTTTGAGATTCATTTGCAAAGATGCCTTCATCGGGCATTTCATCAAGTATGGGATATGTATCTTCAAGAGGCAATTTACCTAGCCTACCCGTTAGGATAGGTTTTTCAAATAAGTGCTTGATTGGATCAAGTTTAGACACTATCCAAATTTCATGATCTAGGAAATAATGTCTAAGCTTTTGGCAAGCCCACACCAAGGCCAAGCACGTTTTCTCCATGGCTTGATAATTTCTTTCATATGCCAATAGAGCTTTTGAAATATAGTAAATATCATACTCCTTAAGACTATCATCTTCATATTGAGCAAGCAAAGCACCCAATGCATTCGTATGAATGGAAATGTAAAGCAATAAAGGTTTTCCTTGCTTTAGAGGTTTTAAAATCGGAGGATTTACCAAATAAGTTTTCAATCTTTCAAAAGCTTTTTTGCAATCGGAATCCCACTCAAATTTAACCCCTTTTCTCAAAAGCCTATTGAAAGGTTTGCATTAGGTTGGAGATAAATCTCCTAATGGCTTGGAGTCGACCTTGGAGGTTTCAGATTTGGGTCAAGTTGGAGGGTGGAGGCATGTCTATGATGGCTCGACACTTATAGGGGTTGACATCTATGTCCCTTTGGCTTACCATGAACCCTAAAAGTTTTCCCGATTCCACTCCAAAAACATATTTTTGAGGGTTTAGCTTTACTTTATAAATCCTAAGTCTTTCGAAAACTTTTTGCAAAGATTCTATATGTGTACATCAGGTTTTTTATTTTACCAAAAGATCATCCACATATACTTCCAAGAGCTCATGGATTTGATCATGGAAAATGGTAGTCATGGCTCTTGAGGAAAAAAGCGGTGACTTTCTCTCCTATGAACTTAAGCTCCCTTCTTAGGGAAACAAGCGAGTCTTTCCAATTTTGTTAATAAGTTTTTGAAAACTTTTTGAAAATGCGACTTGAGGAGCATGAAGCTCGGCTTGACACCTCATAGGAGCCCTCTAAACTCGACATGCTTGAATGAAAATTGTAGACCTGTGCACAAGAGGGGTATTAAACACCAAGAGTTTTAAAGAAGTGAAGTTTGGAAAAATCACCTAAGCTTGAAATCCTCAAAATCTAGAGTCCCATCGAGCGTGCCAATTCTGTAGATATGAAAATTTCATTCCAAGCCTATAGAGAGACTTGAAATAAACTTCTTAAATCTACTTCTTTTATGCACGAAAGTGCCAACTAGTTTTCAAAACTAGAAAAGTTTTGTAAATCTGACTTTTGAGTGATTGTGGCTAAGCGAGATCTTTTTGCTTTAGGCCTTCTTCAACCAATGCTCAAGGGTCAGCCTAAGCGCTTTGAGGATTTCACATGGGTAAGTGTGATTTCAAATCCACTCAAAAAGATTCAAGAGATTAGACCAAATTTTGTACACGTGGTGTTTTTGAAGAAAATTTTTGTTAAGTTCTGAAAAATAAAAACTGGTTCTATTTTCGAACCCTATTTCCTGATTTTTTTCAATGACTTCCGAATCTCCAAAAATCAGGAAAATTTTACAATGATTAGTTACATATGTGAAGATTCAAAAAATATTTTTGTTCTATTTTTAGGTCTATGATTGTTCAAAATTAAATCAGGGAAGTGTCTCTGCTCAGACATTCGTGGCTGCTTTGTCACAAAAATAGAGAGACTCACAAAAAGTTTTGTATCTCAGTGCTCAAAACTTCAATTTTCATGCACTTGGTCATGTTGGAAATCTATGGATGTCAACTTTCCAATGAACTAAGTGTTACTAAAATTGGACAATTACAAACAGAGTTATTGGATGATTACCTAGGCTCTATTGCAGGAAACACAATTTTGACAGAAATATTTTTGGATTTTTCCAATCTTACACACTTTTAATTATATGGTTGCAGGACCCTAAAATTCTTGAAAATTTTATCAGATGTGGGCTTGGCCGTGATGTGTGCCTTGGGTCTTCCCTTGGTCCATGTCCACCTTGATACTTGTCGTGGTCGTGATCTTCGTTGATTCTTTGGCGGGGATGATTCAGCTTCATCTTTGTTTGACTGGGCTTTACCTCAGCTTTGATTTGAAAATATTTAACTTCAAAATCTTCGTTTTAAGGGTCTTGCAAAAATTTCCAATTTAAAGCCAGGTTTCAAAACAAGCTATTTTTCGAGAGTGTGTTGAGTCATGTTTTTGTAAAATTTATTTAGGGTGTTTACAAAAAGAAAAAAGAAAAAGAAAAGAAAATTCAAAATGTGGTAGACATGGTTATCCTACGGCATGCATCGACATCTTAGGTACACCTAACCCTACCCTGTATAAATAAATCTCTTTGAGCCTAGGTTTCTATCATAAACCCAAGCATATGGCCATCACATCCCCCAATATCCATAAACCCACCAAGGGATCGACTATGGTTTCTCTTGGGATCCTTTTCTCTCCTTGGTGCAAGGGATCAAACATGCTCTCCCTTAGCACCCATATAAACTCAAACTGTCCACCCTAGGAGTACATTGCATTGTACTTAGGATCCATCCCCCCATTGCTAAGACCGTCCACCTCCTAGCAAAACCAGAATCACTCCATCCCTAACCTTGGTCGATATGGCTTACGATACAGACCACCCATACCCCCTGAGCTACCACCTAAGACTAATTGGGTCAAGGATACCCTAGAACCGACTATAACTGAAACCTATGGGCTAGACCTCCTATTTGGAGTCTAATTCATGGTGTTGGTGTTTTCTTTGTAGGTATGATAGAAGACCCCTTTTATTAAAAAAATTTTTAAAAAAAGTATATATTTTGGAAAAACAAAAAAAAATTAGAAAACTCACAAAAGCCAAAAACAATTGAAAATTCTGAAAATTCCAAAAAAAGTCTTTTATGTTTTTTCTTCTAGCATTTATTTAGAAAAATCCAAAAAAATTGAAAAAGTTGAAAAGCCTAAAAACATTTTTGGTTTTTAATCAGGTACAAACTCAAGTATTGGTTTTGACAAAATCCATATACATTCTCAAACCTGAATTGTCTCATAATCTTTTTGTGCATAAAACTTCTCTGGTGCATAATACTTCCCTAGAAATTAAATCACTTGAGAGTTATCAAAGCAAGGAGGAAGATCTCCTCATCCATGAGGATGATCAAGCCTTCGAGCTTTCCGAATTCCATAAAATCCTTGATTTGGAAAAACCTTCAAATTCCGTAGGAGTGAATTTCCTAGAGGTCAATTTAAGGAGTGAGCCTAACCCAAAATATATCAAAGGCTAGGATCATATCATGCAAGATCGTGCATGTACAGGTCATTCATGCATCACATTGAAAAACATTCATCACATGCCATAATAGGGGTCGGCCATAGTATATGAATGCTCATGTCATTCCCTCCAAACTAGGGGCATTTATAGTGTATTCTCTAAAAACCTTTCATAGAGATTGAATATATTTATCATTTCATAAAGCATGTATCTCTACCATGTCATATGGAATACATTTTACATGTCATCATTCACCCATAAGAGGCCCACATCCATTTGGTAAGTGGCGGCCCAGGTGAGATGGTCCTTATGTTCTAAGAAGGGCACAATAAAATGCATATTGGTAAGTTGATGTTGAGGGAAGAAATTTAGCAAACCTTATAAATTCCCAATACTTGAAAAAAAAATATTATGTATAGGGTCTACTTTAAATTCTTTTGAAAAGATTTTAAAAGTGGACCTCCTTTGAATTTCTTGAAAGAATGACCAAAAATGGATTATGTGACCCTTAATTAGGGAATTGATGCTTTATGAAAAGTGGAGTTTTCAAAATCATTTGGTGACATTTCAAAAATCTTTGGCTTACAAAATAAGGCCTAGTTCAAAATAGCAAAATATTTTCAAATGATAGGTACTATTAGGAAATAAGAAGTTCTTGGTTGAATGGAGTATCTAAAGGGATGAGTTGTATTCCCTACGGCATTTTCCCCAAAAGGGAAAATTGACAAAATCAAAAGAAAAGAAAGAAAAACAAAACCTCCAATATAGAGGTCTTCCAAAAAGAAAAAGAAAAGAAAAGGGAAAACAAAAACCTCCAATATAGAGGTATCCTTTGAAAGAAAATAAAATAAAAGCCGAAGCTCAAAAGAGCAATTTTTCATCAAAAATTTCTTTGCCTTATACCCCGGGATGCTTCAAAAGGGACTGTGGGTAACTCTTTCCCGAAATCTCCACAACTCATCCTAATGAAAAACAGTTTACCATTAAAATCCTAGAGTAAGAAAAGGACTTATTTAGATTTCATTTTGTTTGAGAATTAGACTTTGGTATATAAGAAAATGAACTTTGAAATGTTATTCAAAATCTTTTATAAAACTTCTGCTAAGTAGTGGGTATTAAAACCTTAGTGAGGGGAAATATAAGAAATTGGATGTCTTTTTGATAGAAACCAAAAGGAGTTCTCTTGCTTGGGGCTGCCGGCCTTCATAGGTTCCTTCTCAAGCTCATAAATTACATGTAATGGTCTCTAAACATCCACTTCATTCACTTCATATTATATACATTCATAAATGGGTCATCCATGAATGATTACCCTAGGACTAGGTGTTCTTGTCAAGTATCATTTGGCTAAAATCCCCTCCACAAAAATAAATCCAAAGAAATGGATGATATAGAATAAGGGAAAATTTTATACTCTTGAGATAAATATGGGAAGAAGATCAAATGAGTATATTCTTTTTTTCCATTATCCAAATAAATTTGGATTAATGCCAAAGAGGGATATCTGTAAACACCCAAAATTTTATCAATCTTCATCTTTTAGAAATTTTGTTTTTTTTGAGAACTTTGGGCCTTTTAAGAGTTTTTCAAATAAAAATATCTTAAACGAACTCATTTTCACATCAAAATTTTCTAACAACCTCAAAATGATGATATATTGCATCCCTTTTAAAAAAATCATTTTGGACAAAATTACATAAAATGACTATTTTGCCCTCATGACCAAATTGGTGGGATTTGCCTTTTTAAATGATTGCCTCTAAAAAAAGGATGATTTGAAACAATTATTTTTATATAAACAAGTGAAAATGAGTATATTAGGAATCAAACCCAAAAATGTTTGCAAATTTATAAATTTATAAAATTTCAAAACCCTTGATATTCAAATCAAACCTCAGAAATTCGCCCAATTGAGAAGATTCTCATTCTGAGACCTAATACCCAAGGGTTAAAGTGGTTCGATACCCTATACCCGTTAAAGTGGTTAAAGTGGTTCGATAGCCTACACCCGTTTAAAGTGGTTAAATGGTTAAGGTAGTTATAGACTCACTCACGGAGCAAAAGTAGGTCACCTTTGCAAATAAAAACTGGGAATGAAACCCAATGTTTTATAAAAATAATATTTGAAGATTTAATTAAATTTGATGTTTTCAACTATAGAAATAATTTTAAAGAAAGTGTTTGAAACCATACATGCCATATATAAAATTCAGACCAGAAGGAGGCAAATTCCCCGAAAAGAGATAGCATGACCCAAAAAGGCAACGATCGAGCACCTGCCAATTTCAGCATTGGTGGGCAAGATAGCTTGTCATTTTTAGTTTCAAGTATTAAAAAGGAAGGTCGGCATCAAAAAAGGAAAGTCGATGTTCAAGAAAAGAAAGTCGATGTTTAAGAAGAAAGTCGACACTTAGGAAAGAAGGTCGACGTCAATGAAGGAAAGTCGATGTTAAAGAAAGAAAAGTCGACATTAAAGAAGGAAAGTCGGTGCCCAGAATGAAAGGTTGACAACCATGAAGGAAAGTTGGTGTCATCCATGCAAAAGGAAAGTGATGCTCGATTTGGCAAGTTGTAATACTCGATTTGTTAAGTAGTGATGTTTAATTTGGTAAGCCACTAAGAGGAAACTTACCAATTTCGGAGTTCAGCATCAAAGGATTAAGCAACTTATCTTATCAATATTCATCAAATGAGCAACTCCACTTACCATATCCAAGAGAGCAGTTTTTGGCAAGAATGAATAGCATTCACTTGCCAAATGCAGCCATCTTCAATAAGGCAACTTGCCTTATGAAAATTTACAGCAAAGAGGCAGCCCTTGGCTTATAAAAGGGGCCTCAAGGGGGCTAGAAATCATCAATCCAAGTTCAATCATCCAATCTACATGTCATCCAACCATCCAGCTTCCCACGACCCAACAAGAGGGAGAGAAAGAGAGAAAGAGAGAGAGAGGAGGAAGGTGTGCTGCCACTAACTGTTGGTCGTCCTCCAATCCTTTCGCCTCAGGTTCATTCCTCCTTTGTTATTTTTATAATTATATCTCCACTTTTATTAAGCTTTATGGGGTTGTAATTAAGGAGCTCATGTCTCCATTATGATGTATTAATCAAGGTTTATACATTGCTCCAACTCTCTTTCATTCATATGTTATTCGTTATATATTTTAATTTTGATTCTTTCTACTCCATAACATAATATAAGACACAAAATATATGCACAAATCTGAAAATCCAAAAACCTATTTTCTACACTCTAAACACGTCCGATGAACGAATTTTATTTCAAGATCCTATGCCCTAAATGTTTAGAAAATTTTCATGTCTAATCTACACACAAAATACACTTTTAATAAAAATTTTAAGAATTTTACGCTTGTGAAATATCACCAATAAAATCGAAGAAGTTTTATTAAAATCAGAACAGATTATGAAAAACCAGAAATTTCTGTAATAGAGGTTGGGTTATTACCAAATATTTTATGTACACAATGAACCAATTTGATTGAAAATAGTCTCATTGAAAGTGAAAATCTATAGCTTTCCAACAAGACTAATTTCATAGAAATCGGATGTCTCAGCACGAAAATACAATAGTTTTTCTAAACCTTTGACTTTCTAGTACAAGTATGTCCCAAGAGTTTGAGTGGGATATTTTTCGGAATGAAATATATAAATCTGCAACACATAAAATAAAAATAAAAATATTTTTCTGAATTTGTACATCAAAATATATTTTCTGTAAAATTTTTAGAATTTTTAGGTATTGAAAATTATTCTAAAAAAATCAGAGACAAGTCACTAAAAACAGAACCAATTTCTGTTTTTTAAGAACTTGGGATGTTTTTAAGTAAAAAAGTTAAAATCATGATTTTGTCAAACCTTTGAAATTTGAATTTTGTTTTTGAAAATTTACCGGATCACGAACGATTTTCAAAGCGTTTAGGTTGACCCTTGAGTATGAGTTCAAAAAGGCTTATGTCCAAAAGAATTCACTTACCCATAATTGCTACACGAAGTTAGAAAATCATCTTTGTTAGTTTGAGTAAACTAACTGGCACGCTCGCACACACGACATAGTTCAAGAATTTTATTTCAAATCTTCACATAGGTTTCGAAATAAAAATTTACACCTACATGATATTTCAAAGTTAGAAAATCTCAATGAAAGGTTTGGGCTGGTAGTTAATATATACTATCTTTAATGAGGATAAATCGTAATTGTCTTATGACTTCCTTATTGGACAATGTCTAACCAATGATGGTTGGGCTAATTAAGTTTATGTGACATTAATTGTATTTAGTTTATGTTAAGTATCAATAAATACTTATTTAATATATCTTTGATTAAGAAGAAAGTCTAAAGTATGAAGTCACATATGAGTGCAGGACTTGTACATGTGAATACAATTAGGCATTCTTTAGTACAATATTGATGGTTGAAAGAATTTTACATGTCATTTTATATAGGTGGTAGTTGATAAACCTTAGCTTAAAGACTTGGTAAGGACATAAAAGACCACATATGCGTACGTCAGGCCGAGTTCGAGTTTGGGAATTATCTTTGGTATTTGGTATTTTTTTTATACAAAACAAATTGATCTTACAATCAAATGGATACTTGAGTGGATCTGAGATCCATTAACTTTGCTATAAAACCTTATTAGAGCCCTTAATTAGACTTGTTAGCGAAATTACCTCTGTGCTCTCTCTTTGCTCTTCTCTTGTGTCTTGTTGTTTGTGCCTATGCTCTCTAATCGATTAGGCCACTGAGGCGTGGTTGAAAGCAGCTAGAGTCCAAGTATGTGCTCTCGTTGTGGTGATTGTTTTATCTTTGAAGAAAGGCATTGCACTCGTGTGTACTGATAGCAAGCCATTGATATCTCTAAGATAAGTCCGTGAGAGTGCCTCAATTAGATAAATTGATTATTAATTTAGTTTTGTTTTGCTTGTCTTATGCTCCATTTGCTTATGGATTTTCAGACTTGTGACTTTTATTGATCTCGGCATGTTTATGTTTGGTGCATATTACTTGTTTATACATGTAGTGCTACTTTTCTTTCTATTCTTTACTAATTAAATTAAGAAAATGTGACATTTTTAATTTGTTCATTATGCTATGAATGGAGATGTTGGTTAGGAATATCCTTATGCTTTTAATAATTGAAAGTGCATGTTGAACAATTGGTACTTCACCTTGCGGTTTCCAAAATAAGTTTGTACGAATTCTCCATATACAAGAAATTATACGGTAAATGCGTGCTAAGTGTATAAAGTTTCGGTGCAATTAATGATCATAAAATGCATATATTAATCCCACACTTTATCCTTTAAACATTAGCTTGATCTACCGGATTCTCTCTCTCTCTAGTTGAAAAACATGTGTATGGATGTGCACAAGCGTGGCACTCGTCCACCAGAATTATTGTGTAATTACATATAACTATATTTTTAATGTTGAATCGTAATGTCATTGGTGAAACAGTTACTAAAACAATCGGAACCCAATTATAACTCCTACACTTGAGTTCTCCAGTGTCTGCAATCCAACTTTAGGAAGGGTTTTCCTCAATTTCTTTTGAAAATAAATGTGATAAATCATGTAAAATATCTCTGCTTATGGAGAAAGAAAATGTCACGAGTGATCAACGGCTACCATCTTAATTTCCAATCCTTCAAATAATTGACTGAAGAGTGAGAACCATCTAAATAGGAAATCCATTACTCGTACATGTGTGATCTTCACATGAAAGGCTAGCCGTAGCAAATTATTAGCGGCCTTTCTTGGTCCTCGTCTCTAACTTTATGCTCCAAATAATTGGCTTTGACAGCTTTGTGCGATGCCCATCAGTCACATCTAAATGAGTCAATAATTCCGTTTCCCAGCCTTCTGATTTACATAGTACATGCTGATCTGTTAATGACAGAAACCAAAGGACGAAGCTCAGAATAACATCCGTCCAATCAGAGGAAACTCTCTTTCTCTCTCGATCAAAAACGATCATATTGAAAGTTTTGTTGTTCTCTTTCTATAAATCTTCTTATATCCGAAAACCAAAAAAAGAAAAAAAAGAAGAAACAGTACAAGTTTTTATACACAGAACAAAGCCAATTGTGACTGGAGGGAGAAATAAAGCACCCATCAGGAAAACAAACAACTCCATTTTCTCCAAATTGTAGATTGAATGGGAAGAATTGGGCATGATTCATGAACATCATATATACTCTTCTGATATGCTCTCAAGATGGGGACGCCAGATGCCAACTCTGCCTCTCCGGCAACTGCGGCTACTCGAGGAACACCTCTTCTCCGAGAGAATCTCGGCCAGATACCGATCATCGTCAGAGGATCTCTCTGGTGAAAGATTTCTTGATCTCACCTTCACCCGATTTGAAGACGGTTCACCACGGGATTCTCTCTTTTTGTTTTTCTTAGTGGCAGTTTGGGCTGGAGAAGAAGAAGAGGAAGAGGTAGTGGGGGGGCGAGGAAGGAGGAAATAAATGTGGCCTTTTTCGAGAGGGTCGTGCGGGGAGAGGATGATGATTCGGAGGTTGTCGGAGGAATGCTTTCTTAGGACATGTTTGGGGTTGGCCTTCATCACATCGCCGGCGGAGATGGTGCCAGTCACTTCTTCGACGTGGCCATTGGCATGAACAATTCGAATGACATCTAGAGCGCCACAGGGGAATATGCAAGCGACGCAGCACCTCAAGCTGTTCCCCATCGCTCTCTGCGTGTGTGCGCGAGAGCTTGCTTTCTCCTTCTGTTGCTGATCTGGTGGTTTAGCGAGAGAGGATGACTAAAAAGAGAACATCATCAAGCCATTCAGAAAATAACACCTCATTTATAGAAATCTCAGAATGGCTTTTTAGTTTTTTTGGGCCATACTCCAGTTGGAAGCGGCTTCCTTGATATCGAAACTGCCAACGGGACTTGTCTGCGAGGTTTTCTTTTCTTTCTTCTTTCCAATTTAAAATTGAGTAAAGCAATAAACCGCTGAAGATTGGAAGAAAAAGGTAATGAAATTCATCGTTTAAACAGTACTTAGTTATGCAAAACTCGATCGTGTTGTATTTAGTTTCGTTAGAACCAACTCTTGGAATATAAAACGAATGAATACTAGGCACTGAGGTTCATTGCCAGATATATATCTACTGCATATATGAAGAAAAACTTAAGCGGATCCCAATTAATATTATGGTATCATATAATCAGATACTCAATCTGAACAAGTGAGAATTGGTACTGGATCTGTTGGCATCTCTAATTGGACCTGTAAGCAACCCATTAACTTCCCCAAGTCCGTATTGTTAATTAAAAAAGTAATTATTGCTACAAGAAATAGGGTTATTTATATATAAAGGGTGAGTTTAGAGCTTATTATGGATTTTCTTTAAAGAAATGGGGAGAAATCTATGCATACGATTTTGTGTAGGGGTGTGCACGTTAGCAGGAAACTTCAACGCACGAGGGGGTAGGTTGTACCGACGAGGCAGATTCGGTCGCATGGTCCGAGTCAATAAGGATACACACGAGGGCTAGCTCACTCATACTCCCAAATCTATTATTTATAAGAAATGTGGCTTTCATCACCAACTAATTATACCTAACACCTTAAGTTTTCATGACTAAATAAAGGCCATGTTCTCGACCACCTATGGTAAGTGGTAAATGAGTCTCCACTCATCTTGTAAACAAGCCGAGCAATCCGAACCGAACACGAATTAGCTTCGCCGCACCCTCGCAGTGGAGCTAACCTCAGGCTTCTTGGCAGGTCCAAACCATTCCAATTGAGCCCCACACAAGAAGCTTGCTCTTTTGAATAAAGAACTTTTTTAGTGCATGTTCAACAATGAGACATAAATTTGTTACTCTTTTATGCAAGTTCGATTGCGGAAGTAAGTCTTTAACCTCTGCAGCAAATTTTCATGGGTCCGTGTTGATAGGTTTGTCTACCCTGTTTTCCTTTGTATATTATGTTCATGCTTCTATCAAAAACTTAGATGAACTTAACTGCAAACCGCAGAACCACCCGGCGCGAGACGACCCACACATAAGTTGCTTAATAAACCTAAATCTAGAGGAAGGGGAAGAATTCCAGTTCATTATTGTGGAGATCACCTTCGGACATCCCCATGCACGGTCAAACCAACTGGATTGCCTGCAGCGGCCAACTATTTTACTAGTTGGGTTTAGAAAATAGTTTTCTAGGGCCATTGATCACGTTGGGGGCCAACTGGCTTAATCAGTTCGCATAGTAAAGAATGTGTTTTATTGGGATCTACGGCTCCGTAAGTTGGTCACCTTTCAATTATCTACATTCTCCGTCTCCTTGTGTGTCCTTGAGATTAGGCAGGTTGGATTCTGGCCTTCTTTGGAGCCCACGCGCTCACTTCCGTACGTTGACCTACGTGTAGAAGTAGGGATTAGCGTCTGTCATAAGTGAAAATATAGCTCGGATCTACAGCAGATCGGATCCTTACCGACCTGAGTGAAGGATCCGATCTGAACACCCATACAGAACGAGTCTTCAGCTCGACTCTTCTATGTAAGTTATATGTTTGTATATGCTAGAAGACCCGTGATAACCCATATTTCGGTGGCTATAACATAATCAACAGATCAAATATATTAATTTTACTAATGAATTTTATGAAAAGAATTTTTAGTTTCTAATCAAGAAATCGAAATTTTCACTTGAAAGTATATTTTCAACTAGATCAAGCATATTGTGTTTAGCCTCTCTGCAGAGAACAGTCTGAACTCTGAACTGAAGTGTAAAAGTTGGTAATGGACTCAGTCTTTTACATCCTAAAATAACAAGATGGACCTTGAGTCGGGTAAAAAACCAATTCCTGAATTTAGGCATCCCTTACATTGTGGCTCTCCCAACTAATTTGCAGTAATTGTTTGGACTTAAGACTATTGCTACAACTTTCACATCGAGTGTTCTCAAAGTACCTACTCTTATATCTAAACAAGAGGATGAGACTTCATCAAATCATTGCCGTTAGCAACTAATGAAGTGATGCAGATCATAGAGCAAAAATGGTTATGCCTGTGGTAAAGTGAAGAATAAAATCACTTTTAGCAGTGTATATTTGAAAGCTTAATCTCCTCCTTTTGCACAACATATTCTCACCCAAATTAGCTGGTTTTCTTTTTTCCCGGACTTTGTTCCTCAGAGAGGATCGGATTAACTTGAGTGGCTTCAATTCAACACCTTATAATGCCATGAGGGCCATCTACGGAGAGTGGCTAACCTAGTTAATTCCATAGAGACGTATCACTATCGGTATGATAATATATGGGAATTCCATAATATTCAACAAGTTAACCAAAATCTTTAATATGAATAAAGACATCTCGCGGAAACAATATTCAAGTAATCTATCGTTTGCACAGAGAAGTTATAAAGGTTGATAATAAAATAGAAAGAAGAAATCAGAAACAAGCTGTGTATGTCATCTTTTTTTATTGTTTGTTAGGTAAACAAATTTTAGCGTAAGAAGGACAATAATCATGGACACCTATAAATCACGCTTCCTCCTATCTGCTCTGCGTCCTACTTGCCTTTTTAAATTCTTTCCCAACGTGTACGGCTTGTATGAATCTTGTTTTCCTCTTCTTATAGTAACTGTTTCTTCCAGTTCTTCCGAATTATAGGTATTCTGTGCACACAGCTAATCGTACAGTCGAAGTATCTCCATTATACACGGAAGGCGAACATGCCTGAGAGTTTTCCTCCAAATGAACTGAAATTACGATGGTGCAGTGAGCGAGTGAATGGTGCTCAATCTGGGAATTCGTGTTATGATTGACAGAGTGATCCAAATGAGCCGTTGTTAGCGAGCCCAACAGGTCCATTGGAGAAAAATTGCACCGAAAGGCTCACAAAATGGATAAAAGATATTTGAGTTTCATGTGGATGCATTAATATATATGGGTTAGGGCTGGTAAAGGAGCCAAAGAAGCCAAGACAAAGCCTTTGGCTATCATTTCATCTGTGTAAACTTGGACAAACTAAAGGTAAATATAAAGATTAAAACGAATCACATAATAAGTCTTAAATTCATATTTTTCTTGACAAAAATAGTTCATTTTCTTTCTTGAATGGTAATGAAAAATAGTTTTTTAAAGTTCATTTTAAAGATAGAATTCTGATAAACTTACTAGGACATGTGCAGAATTCCAACTAATCGGGTAGAATGCTAGGATAGAAAGCTTTCCTAGTGTGTACCAACGAGTAAGCCTTTTCCTGTACTAGATGGAATCGCCTACATGGATTCTTTGTTTCCATGTAGCCCTATCATGTGTCATGCTAGTAGTTAACTCAATATAAACTAGATCATTCTTTATAGTGTCTTTCCAATACTTTTGTGTACGTGCTTTTCCTCTTTTAATATTTTCATAATCTAGTTTTTCATATCTTCTTATTAGATCATCTTTGTAAATGTTCAAACTATCTTAAACGATTTTTTTCTCATTTTATCTTACTCCCAATTGGTTTCTAATAACCTCATTATTATATATATATATATATATATATATATATATATATATATATATATATATATATATATATATATATATATATATATTTTGCCACTCATACATCTCAACATCTTTATTTCTGCTATAGAACTGCCCAATACTTAGAACCATAAAACATAGAATGTCTAATTGCTATTCTATAATATTTACTTTTCAACTTTAATGATATCTTCTTATCACACACGATACCTAATACTCCTCTCTATTGTAACCAACCAATATTAATTATATGCGTAACATCTCCATTAATTTTTCATCACTTTAAAAAATTGACCCTAGATATCTAAAACTTTCCTTGTGAGGGATGCAATGTGTGTCAATCTTAATTTCTATGTCATCTCAAGTACCCAAATCATCAAACTTACATTTCATATATTTTGTCTTTGTTCTCCTAAGTTAGAAGCCTTTACTTTCTAATGTTTCTCTCCATAATTTCAATTTCCTAGTTTTTCCTTACACTCGTCTACTAAAACAATGTTATATGCAAATAACATACACAAAGGTACTTCATCTTCAATATATTTTGTTAACTCATCAATGACAATATAAATAGATATAGACTTAAAGTTGATCCCTAATGTAACCCAATATTAACTTCAAAGGAGTTTGTCATTCCTTCATGAGTCCTCACACATGTTTTTGCACCATTGTGTATGTCTCTTATAAGATTTATATATATCAATAGGATACATCTCTTTTTTAAGGTCCTCTAAAGAATATCTCTTGACACTCTACTTAAGTTTTTTTTTAAATCATTAAATATCATGTGAATTTTTCTTTTTTGCTCTAAAATATTTTATAGGCCATCTCAGTAGGTGAATCGCTTCTTTCCTAGCATGTACACAAGTAAATATTATAAATATAGTTGACTAGATGGATGACGAACCTACCGCTGCCAAGATTGATGGATTTGAGATTGTCGGAGCAAATTATGTTAGACGAGAGCTCTGAAGAAGCTTGCCATGAGCCAAGATGAGCCGAACAATTCCAGTAGTCAAAGAGCATAATGGCATCAAGAAATGAATGGCATGAAACTAAGGCATTATACTCTCTGCCAACGGATCAACCACTCAGTCACTCACAATTGGCGATATCTGCATCCGATGAAGTCTTAACACCAGCTCGATTAAGTACAAACCAGTCACGCAGCATATCTAGTTCTATATGGGATGAGTACCGCAACGTTATAAGGTAGGGACGAGTACTTGATTGTTATAACAGAGGGTTTTATGAGTAACGGGTAAGACTTGGGCTATATGTTCTTCAAGTTTCTAAACTTTGGATGGAGCGGCTGCCCCACCTCACATGGACACAATATGCATCAACCATTGGAACCAATGCATTGTGTAAGCTTGCTGTATGTAAATGGCTTCCTTCATTGGAAGATCTTTAACTGATCAAAGGTAACTGATAGAGGTCTGCCAAACCACAACCTTTTATCGATAAAGAAAATGAGGCAAATATCAATCCACGTCACACCTCCAATATTGAGAAATTCAGCCTTGTGGATAAGTTCATCTTGAAAATGGTTTTAAAACAAATGAATCAGACAAATATATTTATAGTAAATTTTATAATAATAAGCTTATTTTTGTACTGATTTAAAAGAACTTGAAAATGTCATAAGTTTTTGTTTAGTAATTTTTATATGAAAGACATGGGAAAAGCATGTGCTATTCTAGGCATTAGAATAACAAGAGAAGGAAACAATATAGGGTTTACACAATCTCATTATATTGAAAAGTTTTAAAAAAATTTAATTATTTTGATCGTTATTCTATCTCTTCTCCATTTGATGCAAACATTAAGTTAGTACCAAACAAAGGATTTCCCATTACACAATTACAATATACTAAAGTTATTAGATGATTTATGTATATTATGACATGTACTCAACTTAACATTACATATGCAATAGGTAGGTCGAGCTGATATATAAGCAATCCAAGTAAGGTCCAGTGACATGGTTATTAAAATACTTGAAAGGAATAGTCAATTGGGTTAGCTACTCGAAAGATTATATATCTATAAGTGGTTGGGCCTTTTGTATTGTTGGGAGTATCATTTCTAAGAGTTCTAATAAACAAACATGCATAACCGATTTCACTATAACTGTTGAGTTCATAGCTTTAACTTTTGTAGGTTAAAAAGCAAAAATGATTAAAAAAACTGTTTTATAAGATTCTGATATAGCAAAAGCATATAACATCCAATATCGATAAATTGTGATAGCCAAAGTACATTATCAATGACTTATTATCAAACATATAATGAAAAATCTAGACATATTGGTCTAATAGATAACTATATTAAAGATCTTATAAATAGTAGAGTAATTTATATTATTATATAAGATCATAATTAAATATTGCTGATGCTTTAACAAAAGGTTTGACAAGAGATTTGATGTGAAATGCATCAATTGGGATGGGTGTAAGCCCAGTTTATAATATCATCAATTGTGAAACCTTGACCCTCACTTTGAGTAACATCAAGTCTTGAGTTTAATGAGTTAAATATATCATTAAAGTGATTGCATGTACCAATTAAATAAATATCCCATAGAAAAGGTACTTGGTCCCATAAAACAAAAAATAGGTTGAGTCTTACTCCTAAGAGACCTATAGCATATATATAAAGTACTTATATGGAGTGTGATGTAGGACCACTTCTTAGAGTCTTAGGCTTCACTCTTAAAGCACTCATGAAAAAGGATACCAGAGACAAAGCTTATAAAAATTTGCCACTTTAAACATGACATATACCGACATTTGAATCTTATATATAAAACATACACACTTATTTAATTGGATTTGATAGTTTAAAGCTTTTCTACTATTCAATTTGGATGAGTGAAACCCATGCTTTGGTAGGTAAAGGTTCAAATCTTGAGATACCTTTATCGAAACTATAAGATTTTAAAAGTAATGATTTTTTCAAATATATTTTGAAAATAGTGGGGATGGTTAGGTAATTTTTAAATTATAAAAACATATTTGGTGAAGATTATATGTGCAACCATGTTGTGGCATTAATAGTCACTTACTTAAGCGATAATTATGCTCGTTTGTAGCACAAGTAGTAGCTATAACTCTTACATATTTTTCAGCAATATTTTGTCATTAAGAACCACTTACTTAAGTGATAATTATGCTTATTAATAGAAAATGAAGTGATTGTAACTCTTGAGTATTTAGCATCCCTATAATGAAATTAAGAGCCACCTTTATGAGTGGCAATTATGCTCCCTAGGAGCATATAATGAGTTATATTTTTATCACATCTATATATAGTGGTATTGTAAATAAAATTCATCTAATTTTTTCTCTCATTTTGTTTCTTTTTCTACTTAGTTTTTCAAGACAGTTTTCAAGTCTTATTGTAGTGCTAATTGGATTTATAATATCATTATCTTTACTTTTTTTGTGGTGTGTCTAAGATTCTGTTGTATTCGTGCAAAACGAATTGAGGGTCTTCGTTATATCCTAAAAGAGGTGTTTTCCAGGATCCATTGCATTCAATTATTTGAGAACGATGGTGACAAATAAACCTACAAGTTACTATTTATCACCCTTTAAAGAATAGTGCTATCCTAATAATCTTTTAAGGTATTCAATTCGATTTCTCAAGTGCTAACTGTTTAGGAACCATGCCATCTATAAGTTCAGCTCTAACAACAAAATCAAGCATGCCTAGCTGCACACTTCAAAAGCATTCCATGTGGTTATTGAATTTTTCCTAATTTTGATTTCGTTTGTAGATTAAATGCGCATGGTTCATTTTGATAAAGGCTTTTTCACAATTTTCAAGATTAATTATATTCATATCTTTAAGTGTTCTTCAACCCAAAGCTCACAGAACAGTTTCTGGGGTTCTCTTTTTGAACTACAAAGCTGCAGCCTTATCGAGACCGCGTATGTACGATTAAGCAATACAAGTTAAACCATAACATCTTCTACGATTATCCCTTCGTAGCATTCTTTCTTTCAGATTCTTAATACAGTAACTTCTTCAAAGTGCTTACTGTTCGAGGTAGTAAATTCATTGACTCGTTCCTCATGTGCAATAATAACACCCGCCCCCTCCCTCCCTCACTCTCAGTGTGTAGTGTGTGCGCTCGCGCGTTACGCAAGCAACCAAACTTGCAAAGCTGTTGCATCACTTTGTACAAAGTAATTAATAACAGTGTTAAATATATTAAGATCGATTTGGCGTAAAAAACATAATAAAAAGAAAGCTCGTTCTATTAACCTACGCCAATTCGCTTCCACGACCTCTTCTTTTTTATTAAACCATGATCAGGTTGCATCATGTGGCCCTTGATAATTTGGAAAGCGTTTGCTAATATCCACTTCATGTGAGCCTTCTTCGAAAAGAAAAATCATGTGGGTCTTCTTGGTGTATGAAAAGCTGGTTCAAGTTGATCCGCTTTGCTGAAACTTTCCATAGCAAATGAGATTCAAGGTCATGTGATGAACCAATCCATCTTTTTAGATTGACAATAACTTCTCCTCTTTTCTATTGAACTAAAGAACCCAAGCGTTCGAAGTCCTCGACTTCAAATTGCATGGTCAAATCACAAAGGTTATGTGTCTAAATCATCATGCCGCTTTTGAGACGCCGTAGATGCATAAAGTTACTCTCAGCAGAACTGTGGGCCAAGAGAAGATATGCTTGGAAAAAAACCAGATGGCTTAATGATTATTTGCGCTATCATAATAGAGAAGCATCGTGGTTTAATTCCACCTATATTTCTTTTTGTGCGCGTCTAAATATGTTTTTGTGTGTGTGCGTATACTTGTATACTTCGTGTGCCCTCATTTTTAAAGAGTTGGACTATCATGCATTCTTTTTTCACCTTTCCATCCTTTTCAATTGTGAAGATTGCCTTAATGGGGTACCATGAGTTTACTTGAGTCAAACTGCACAAGAACCAAGGGCTATATATATATATATATATATATATAGACACACTATGTATATATATATCATGACGAGGATTTTGCAAAACTGCCTATTTCCAATATTTGAATCAGTGGCAGCTCCCAATCTTGTTTAGACTGGACAGTTATGGTTCAAAAGACGTTAACCTGCACAAGCCCCATAAGCCTCATTTCGACAGTTTTAAACAAATCTTTCATCATTTTCGATAATAAAAGCAGCTAAATTTCCTAACTGGTTCCGAGTATTTGCAATATTTCTTTTTAGACGGCTTCTTCCAGGAAGACTTTCTCTTCATCAGATTCACATGTTGATTCTAGTGTGTGCCACAATCCTCTATCTTTGCACCCTTGTTATGATGGATAATGTTATTCTTATCTAGCCAAATTACTTGTAAGTATATAGTTCCATGAAGTAAGAATACCTTTGTCTTCATGTGCCTTCACGAAGAGAAGGCATTAAAACCACAGCTTCTGAATCCTGAAGGACTGTGCATATAGCTTCTCGCGCCTTCAGCTCATTTGTTTCCTCCTCCATTTGACATATTGGACATAACTTCAAATGTAGGGTGCCATGAGATGCTAAATTTAATCTTGCCAGTAAACCCTTGATCAGTATTCCCCAGAGAATGTTTTTGACTTCTCGACGGAATTCTTAATTTTTCCAGAGTTTTTCATCTGAAATTTTCATTGCCCGAGCTACCGTTGGACGTAGGTTCCCTTTGTTTGTGCTGTCTAATGAGGGGGTAGGCTGATCTCACAATAAATTTCACATAGTTCCTTTTTCCCCAATAGAAAGCATCCGGTATGGGGATATTGCTCACCTGGGGTGACTTCAATCAGAAGAAATCTGCAGGATATGTTCGCTATTCTAGGATCCCTTCTGATCGTTAATTAATTCATTTAGTGTGCTTCTGGATGGAGTAGTAATGTGGACTTGAATCTTTGTAACCTTCATCCAGTGGCATCCAACCATCCTCCCAGATGCCAACGGCATTGCCATTACCAATTCTCCATAATCCTTCTTTCTTAAAACCCAAATTGATGACGAAATACTTCATGTTAGAAATTGGTGGCCATTCTCGGCTCGGGTAACGGTTGGACTGGCCATCCAGTCATTACCTGAGGATCAGGCCAAATCAAGTAATGAGCAGCCGTTACCGGAAGCCGCCCATTAAAGCTCCTAGACGAGGGAAGCCGCAGGTGGATAAGCTCAGAAAATGGGGGAGTGCCTGCCTATAAAAAGGCAGGCACATACATAGACAAAATAGTAGTGATATACAAAAGAGAAAGTACCAAAAAATTTACAGAGAAAGACTTTGTTTGAGCAAGCCCCTATGAGGGAACCTCGTGTCCATCGCCTTCACTGTTGCACGATTTACATCTCTGAGAAAAGAAATAGAGAGCTAAAGGAATCCTGCGAGCATCAGCATCCTTCATAGCAAGGTATTCTTCATCACCGTCATTGGTATAAGGGCATGGTTCCCTACAAAATAGAAAGTCAAAAGAAAAAGGGAGAGGGGAAGGGAGGAAAGAAAGGGAAGTAACGAAAGGAAAAAAAAAATTCTAGTGGAAGGCGGCAGTCGGCAGGAAAAGCTGCTAGAGGCGAAATCGACCGCAACAGCCGAAGCAGCCAGAGGCAAAACCGGCCAAAATAGCCTACAGCCGACGATGGAACGAGTTCTCCGGTAGCCGCCTCTCTCTCTCTCTCTATCTATCTCGGAACACTCCAAAGAGAGTGTAAAAGTTTTAAAACGTTTGCTATAAATAAATAAAAAAACTGCGATTTCGAAAAATCGTGGCTAGAAAACCAGCGGTTTTCCAAAATCGCTCACGATTTTTTGAAAACTACCAGTGGTTTTCTGAAACCTCCAATGGTTTCTGAAAACAGCATCGGGGTCTATATCAAAAAGACAAAAATGCCCCTGACCCATTTCGGATATTACGCAGTCTGCCAATATAAAAAGATAATTTTACCCCTTGGCAGTTTTTGAAAATTACAAGAAAACCAGGGGTTGTTATTTTATGATATTATCCAACCCGGTTTGGATAATTTCGGTTCAGCCACTCAGTCAAAAGATAGGTTTACCCATGTTCTTTTGAAAAAATTACAGATTTGCCCTGAGAGTTAAAATTATGATTTTAACCTCTATTAGTTGCGAATTTTACAAGAATACCAAATAGTAATTTTATGAGTTTGTCCTTGTAATTTTATAAAATTACAAAAGAAGACAAATAGATAAAATTATAAATGTACCCCTTGGTATCCTTTTTAGGGGTTTTAGAGGCAGAAAAACCCTCAGAAATTTTTCTACTTTATATTTTGCATCACATTAACATGTCTCTTGCTTCGTGTGTTTTCTGTTTCCTTTTAGACTGCTTGATTGATATTTTTGCTAAACACCTAAAAATGAGTTCTAGGATATGTGTGTTCGAACTGGCAAAAACAGAAAAGCTAAACAGTCTGAACTTCCAGACTTGGAAGAGAAGAATCCCACTGGCTCTAACACTAGAAGGTGTAGGGTATGTTTTAAAGGAAACAGTGCGTTCTCCATCACCAGACGCAAACCAGCAACAGTTAGAAATGTATAAAACATTTCTAAAGGATGATACCATAGGATGATCATGTTAACATACATGGAGGATGACTTGATTAGGGTCTTTGAAGAATATGAGACCGCCAAAGAGCTGTTTGACTCACTAATAGCTAAGTATGATACAACTGCAAAATTACATGTGCAGTTGCTACTACAGAAATATAACTCCTTTAGAATGAAAGAAGGAAAAAATGTAGTAGAGCATGTAAATCACATGCTAGTGATGGCTAGAGACCTAGCCGTAGCAAAATCAGTTATCCCCGAACCGATGCTGATATCAATCTTACTAAACAATCTACCTCCATCATGGAACATGGTCACCACTGCCTTAAGACTAGGGCCTGAAATCAACCTTTCTGAGTTGCCCCTAAAACTAGTAATTGAGCAAGAACATATGCTCAAAAACAAAAAGGAGAAGTTGTTAGTGGCCCAGGATGAGTTAGCATCTAGCTCCAAATCCAACCAGAAAAAGAAACCAAATAAAGGGTTTGGCAAGAATAACAAGAAAGGCGGTCAAAGTTTTAAGAAATCACAAGAAACCGCTTCCTAGATCAAGTGTTTCAACTGTGGAAAGATGGGATACTACAAGAGGGATTGCTGCAACAAGAAATGTGGAGGAAACAACCCACAACGCAGACAGTCGGAGAAGTAGGATATAATCTGCATAATTTCAGAGTGTCTATACCTAGACCGTCTAGTTACAGGTTGGTGAAAAGACTCGGGAGCTACAAGACATATCTCAAAAACCAAGAAAGGGGCAATTGACCTGAAGGAATACCAACTCAGAGAACATCATGTATATATGAGAAACAGTACTTTCTCAGATGTTCTGGGTATTGGATCCTTTAAGATATTTGTACAAGGCAAACCAATTGTATTAACCGATGTGTTAATTGTGCCATCAATAAGGTACAATTTGATCTCGATCCCTACCTTAGTCAAGAAAGGTTTTGAAGTTAGGTTTATACCTAACAAAGTGACTATGGGCAAACATGAGAGAATCTTGTTCTCAGGAGAATTTGATATAAAACAAGGACTGTTCAAATTATCTGATAATAAAAATCATCAATCTTCTGTTTATATTGAGAGTGCATTTTATGTTGATGTGAATATGTGGCATAAACACCTAGGGCATATAAGTCTAGAAAAGTTGAGGAAATTATCCAACTTTGACTTATTGCCCGGATTTGAGGGAAAGACTTTCAACAAGTGTGAATCTTGCATACAAGAAAAAATGATAAGAAAAGTTTTTCTCAAGGAAATAACAAGGGCAACAACCTTGTTAGAAATTATTCACACAGATTTATGTGGACCTTTCAAAGTAAAGACACATCGAGGAAAGGGTTACTTTATAACCTTTATCGATGATTACTCTAGATATATGTATATATATCTTTTGGCACATAATTCAGAGGCACCTGATGCTTTTAAAAAATATAAGTAAGAAGTAGAAAATCAATTAGGACATTCGATCAAAGTCTTAAGATCAGACAGAGGAGGTGAGTATACCTCAGCAGAATTCTTGAAATTTTGCAAAGACTTTGGTATTACTAAACAAAACTCAATGCCTAGGACACCTCAGCAAAATGGTGTAGCTGAAAGATACAATAGAACCTTGCTGAATATGACAAGGTCTATGTTGATTGATGCCTCTCTTTTAAGGGTATTTTGGGGAAAAGCAATAAATACAATCGTTTACGTACTTAACAAAGTACCATGTAAAGCTGTATTCACTATACCATATGAGATGTGGTTTGGAAGAAAACCCAACCTAGGTCATCTCAGGAGGTGAAGATCAATTACACATGTTAAGATCCTTGATCAGTCTAGAGATAAACTAGACAGTAGGTCCTTAAAGTGTATATTTATTGGATATCCAAAAGGTTCAAAAGGATATCGGTTTTATCATAAGGACCACAGACTCATTGAAAGCAAAGATGTTGAATTCTTAGAAGATTCTAAGAATGACATCCAGGAAAACAATGAGGAATGTGTTGATGATTTGGTAGATTTAGACCAATCATCTTTTGAGTTCATAGAAGATCTTCCTGAAACTACTGATACTTTAAGTGAACATAAGAGGCCAAGAGCCACTTTGTCCTACTTAAAGGATTATCACACTTATCTTACACAGGAAGTGTGTAATTCAATAGATTTAGATGAGTTGACTAATAACTTGACTTATCAGCAAGCAATGAACTCATCGGAAGCAACAGACTGGGAGAAAGCCATGGATGAGGAAATTGAATCCATTGAGAAAAACCAAGTCTGAGAATCGGCTGATTTTCCAAAAGGAAGGAAAGCTATAGGCTGTAAATGGGTTTTGAAAAAGAAATACAAGGTCAATGGTACAATCGACAAGTTTAAAGCGAGATTGGTTGCAAAGGGTTTTTCGCAAAAAGAGAGAATAAACTTGTAAACACCCCAAAATCCCACGATTTTCTCAAATATACTTGGTTTCACAAAAGCAGCCCTAAAGAGCTATTTTGAGTCTGGAAACCCAAGAGCCTCCCAAACAACCCTGTACATATTTGTAAATCTATACATATAGCTTTTAGACTTTAAAAAGTCTTTTAAAACCCCAAAAGTCACCTTGCCTAATAAAAGCAGGACCAAAAAGGCAAAGGAGAGCCCGGACCTGAAGTATACTTCAAGCTCGGCACATCGACTCTCGTATCAAAAGCATCCCCAAATTCTCAAACATCCAAGAAATGCTCAAAGTGATCTCTTGAAGGTGAGAAGAAGATCGGACGACCATATTGGCGAAGACCCAACGTAAGACGGAGTATTGATGAAGTCAGGCCCTGCACAAACCGTCCGTTTCGAAACGCTATGAAGGAATCAAAAAAATCAGATTTGGGTCGGATCTGGACCATATATATCCAGATCCAAACCCAACATGTATTTGGATTTGGATTTAGATTTGGATCCTAAGATCCAAATCCAATATCTGTAATCATGACCCACATAACCTCCTCATAAATGGAGGTGAGGGGCCCACAATATTTCATGTGAAAAGCCTTGGAAGGCTTGGGTAGAGAGAGAAAGGGGGGCCATAAAGTATGAGTGAGAAAGTTGGTAGGCTTGACTTTTGGTCAAGAGTGGGTTAGCCTTGTGGGTTTAACCTAGAGTGTGGGTTCAAGCTTGTATGCACCTACACTTGACCTAGGGCTGCACCAACTTGGACATGGCTGCAACTGAAGCATGGGATCGGCGCCAAGGGGTGGTTCCTAAACCTAGCCCTAAGCTAGCTCACCTCACCTAGCCATTTTCCCTAAAACCTAACCCAAACCTAACCTAGACTTAGCCATTCTCGCCCAAACCGCCCCAACCTCACCGAGCTAGACCACCTAGACCCTAACCAACTAAGCCTAAACCAACCTTAGTGCACCTAACTAAGTCCCTAACCAACCAAACCCAGCCCACCGAACCAAACTACCCCAAAACCACTAACCTAGCCCACAACATTCCCTAAAACCAAAACCTAAACTAGTTGCAGCCACCCCCACCCTAAAATATCTAGCCCACCTTAAATCCCAGCCCACCTAAACAAAATATCCCAGCCCACCTTCACTCCCAGCCACTCATTCCCCCAACCGACCTACCATCCCATCCCATTCATTCAGCCAGCCACTCATGAACCCCCCATATAAAATCCCAATCGATCTCTCGCCATCCCTCTCTCCTCCATTTTGGCACATTCGGCCAGGGTCTAGACCAGCTCCCACCTTTCTCTTCTCCACTCTCTCCATGCTCCTTGGGACCTGGCCAGCACCTCTCCACTCCAACCGACTCCACCACCTTCCACCTTCGACGGGGAGCTCCACCCGACCATTCCTTCCATCTTCTTCCAACCGGCCACCTGCCATCCACCTTCCATCCTCTTCCAGCCAACCACTCCAACACCACCAGCCGCACCATCTTCCCGGTTAGTACTCCACCTCAACCTCATCTAACCTTCATCCTCTCTTCACCCTCTTCTTCCCAACCAAGCACCACCCAAACCTAGCCCATCCACCTAGACACTCCACCACTCGGCCAGCACCGGCCACTCCTTCCACTCGGCCAGCATCAAGACACCTACTTCCGGCCACCACACTTCAACACCACCTGCCGCCAACACCCACCTAAGGAGCTCCCCTTCGACTGCCCGAGGCGACTCATGAGGCCAAATCCAAGCAAGTTAAGCATGGACCAGCTATATGTAAGTGTCTTAACTTGGTCTATTATATGAACTTGCTTACATTTAATTAAATTTTGATATGGGGTTGTAATAATGGAGCGTTGTCTCTCCCCGATTGTAATAACTTGGTTTGACACACCAACACACACGTGCACTTGAGCCTTTCCGCTCTTAGTTGCACACCTTTTTGTACACACACGGGCCTTGACAGCCCCTAAGATATAGTTATATTTATATATATTCAGCTGCGTGGGTTTTGATCCAAGTCGTGGGTGTTGTCTTTCAATTCTACACTCACACACATTGAGCTTTCGCTCTTACTCCCAAGACCCTAATAAGGGCCATATTGCAATTTTATTTGGGTGTTTCATTCAAGTCGTGTGCGTGGTCTTTCAATTCCACACTCACACACATTGAGCTTTCGCTCTTACTCCCAAGACCCTAATAAGGGCCATATTGCAATTCTATTTGGGTTTTACATTACAAGTCGTGTGAGTTGTCTTTACATATATACACAACACCCACGCACACGTTGGCGACCTTCGGGCCCATATATATATAGTTGTATTTCCCTTCCGCTATGTCTTTAAGATTTGAGTTTTAAGGTTCAACTGTGTGAGTAGTCTTTCCATATATACACGGCACACACTTACACAATTGAGCCTTTCCGCTCTTAAGATATAGCCATATTTCCCTTTTGCAATTTCTCTTTTGCAATTTACATTACGTAATTTCCCTTAAGCATTGTCTTTTAATTTCGGGTTTTCCCTTGGAGTTGTGTGAGTTTGCATTGCATATTCACCATACCACGAGTTAGGACGCATATTGCATCAAAGCAAACCCCATACTCCCGTGCAAAAATCACCCAACTTAGGTCACTTGCGCACACACCTAGTTGGCTTAAATAGTATAAACATTGAAAGACATAGGCACGTGCAAATCCCACATGAAATAAAACTTACAACCATACAAACAAAACCCAAACACTTCGGATATTTTCAAAGAGGTTATTTGTTCAAAACGACTTTGCCAAGCGTACAGACTGACCCTTGCCCATCTGTGCAAGAAGGTCTGTGACGAAAAGAGCTCACTTGCTCACAGTGGCCTCAAAAGAGTCAGATTTTCAAAACTTACTTCGCTAGCTTGAGTAAGCTAGCTGACACGCCCTTTTTCATAAAAACGACTTAGACACACAAAAAGGTTCACTTCAGGCCTAAGAACCAGAAGTGAGAATTTTCCGTGTCTATAAGACTATGTTGAGACATATTCCCCAGTTGCGAAATTTGCATCCATACGAATAATCTTGGTAATATCTGCATACTATGATTTAGATTTACATTAGTTAGATGTAAAGACAACATTTCTAAGTGGCGATTTAGAAGAAATCATATACATGCAACAGCCCAAAGGATTTGTGGTTGAAGGCCAAGAAGATAAAGTATATAGATTAAGAAAATCTCTATATGGCCTGAAACAGTCACCTCGCCAATGGTATTTGACCTTTCAAAATGTCATTACAGAACTTGGGTTTTTGGCTAACAAACTTGATCACCGTGTTTATGTCTGGAATAGTGGGAGCTACTTTGTCATCTTATCATTATATGTAGATAACATATTGTTGACTGAAAACGACAATGAAATGATTGTTAAAACCAAGTCATGGTTGAACTCCAAGTTCGAAAAGAAGGATATGGGGGAAGCATCCTATATCATGGGTATAAAGATCTCTCGAGATAGAGAATCTAGACTCTTATGCTTGAGTCAAGAGAGATATATAGACTATATCCTCAAGAAGTTCAAAATGGGTGAATGTAAGTCTGTAGATACACCTGTAGCAAAAGGGGTGAAATTGAGTAAGGTTGATTATTCCGGTGAAGGAGACAATAAGCCTAATGTTCCTTATGCACAAGCTGTTGACAGCTTGATGTATGCTATGTTGTGTATAAGGCCTGATATCAGCTTTGTTGTTGGTCTTGTTAGTAGATATCAAAGTAATCCTGGTTGGTAGCATTGTGTAGTTGTGAAAAGGATTCTAAGATATCGGAAAGGAACAAAGGACTTGAAACTATGTTTTCAAGCAAATGAACTGAAAGTGATAGGATACTCAGATGATGACTTTGCTGGAAGCAAAGATGACAACAAATCAACCTCAGGACAAATATTTTTATTTGGAGGTGGTGTTGTTTCTTGTGTATGCAAGAAACAGGGTTGTGTAGCGTTGCATACACAGGAAGCTGAGTATGTTGCTTGATGTATGGCTGCAACAAGTGCTGTCTGGATAAGCCGCTTCATACGAGATTTGAAGTTGGAGATAACAGACGAGCCAATAGTTATCTATTGTGATAACAATACAGCAATTACTCTTATTAAGAGTGGAGCGGATTGCTCAAAAAGCAAGCATATAATGGTAAAATACCACTATGTTAATGATATGGTTATGAGAAAGGAAATATCCATCTCATACATGCCAACGGTAGACATGTTGGCAGACCCCTTAACAAAAGGCATAACGGAAGAACTCTTCTCAAAACATGTTGGAAACATGGGTTTGAGATATGTTTGATTTGTTGTATAGGCAAACAACCATACAACAGATATACAATTGTTGTATAGGTAAATAACCATACAACGGATGATTTGTTGTGTAGGGAAATAACCACACAAGAGGTTCTGATTACAATAGTAATCAGAATTGACATAACTAGGAAAAACCCCTGAAAAGTGGGAGGTAAACCAGTATGTCGATACACTTGACTCGAATGGCCAAGTGGGAGATGTTACAAATTGGCGGCCATTCTCAGCTCGGATAATGGCTGGATTGGAGGATCAGGCCAAATCAAGTAACGGCCACCTGTTAAAGCTCCTAGACGAGGGAAGCCGCAAGTGGATAAGCTCAGACAATGGGGGAGCGCCTACTTATAAAAAGGCAGGCACATACAGAGACAAAATAGTGGTGATACACAAAAGAGAAAGTACCGGAAAATTTACAAAGAAAGACTTTGTCTGAGTAAGCCCCTGTGAGGGAACCTCGTGTCCATCGCCTTCACTGCTGCGCGATTTACATCTCTAAGAAAAGAAACAGAGAGCTACAGGAATCCGACGAGTATAAGCATCCTTCATAGCAAGGTATTCTTCATCGCCATCACTTCACTCATGTATAGCTTGGTCTATAGCCAATTGTTGCATGTAAAAGGCCAGTCCTAGCAAAATATTTAACTTTGAGGACCTGAGCAGTTAGGCTGTGACATCAATATCCAACATTCCTTTGCTAAGAGTGCTTTGTTAAAATCTTCAACAATTTTAAATACATGCCTCCGATAGTTTTTGCTTTGGTAGGCATTGGCCACTTAACCATGTGAAGTTTCCTTTCGCCATTCTTACTTCCCCCCAGTTTCATTTCGCCATTCTTACCTCCCCCACCAAAAAATTCTAATAAGGCTTTGTATACGCTGGCAAAGGAATCTTGCGAGACGGAAGCTAACTCATTATATAATCTGGGATTGTTTGTACTATTGCCTTGACATGCACTTCCTTCTCAGCCCTAGAAAGATATTTGTCCTATTCTTTAAGTTTTTTCTCATACTCTCTTGTTTGAAGTGAAAAACTTTTCTTTGGACCTACCTATAAAAGCCAGTATTCCGTTATATCTTGTGTGACCTCCCTATAAAAGTCAAAAACTTACCTTTGGACTTCATGATAACTCTAATTTTGCTAGATTAATTCTTTGTCCAAAAGCTTCTTGATATTGATGAAGTCTATCTCCAACCACTATGACTCATTTTGTAGCTCGGCCAAATAAGATAGTGTCATTATTAGGATCAAGTGGGGAATTTCTGATTCACCTCTAGCCATCAGAATCCCATGAAATTTTCTTTATTGTATGTTTTTTTGATAAGTGTTGAAGAAAGCTTATAACACATCTCCATCCCCCCTCCCCCCACCCAAAGAATTCCTTCGGAGTCACTTTGTTCAAAGCCTGATAGTCCACACAAATCATGTTTGATCCATCATGCTCTGGGAAATGTAAGGGATTAAGGATCGCCTTCCCTGAGTTTTTTTTAGGGATGTCATTGATGAGAATTGAGGAGCCTGAAGAGATGCATCGCCACAACAGTTCTATCCACTTAGGAGGGAAACCCATCTGAGTAAGAACTATCCCAACAAAATTCCATTCGAGCTAGTCAAATGCTTTCATGATGTTGAGCTTCATCCCAGAGTAGGCTTCTTATCTGTAGCATCTTTTCTGATGTAATGAAGTAAATTGAAAGCTATTAAAGCATTGTCGGTGATTAATCTTTGTTTTACAAAGGTACTTTGGTACTCCTTGAAAATTCTCACAAAACCTTCATGTGCCTATTGGCTATTGTCTTAGTGGTTAATTTGAAGAAACCACTACACAAAGTAATCGCCCTACAATCTTTAATGTGTTTATGTTTCTTGATCTTATCATGAAGCAAAGAAAAGTTCTATTAAGATGAAAGGGATCCACCCCTTTGGTTAATATCTTGAGGACATCACTTATGATCTCCTTGCCCACCATGCTCCACATTTTTGGGAAGGGCATGAAATCCGTCCACGCCAAGATATATTTTTGGATTTATTTGTTGCAGGTATACTTTTTTTGTGAAATTAGCATCTAAGATGGATTTCATCTTTTTGGGATGCAGATTGTTACAACATTCTCTACTTGGTAGGTATGTTTGTCAGAGTATAGGTCTGCGCGATAGGAGGTAATCACCTTGTCAATATCTTCATGCTCTATATACATGGTTCCCCACGTCATCTTGTAGTTCATCAATGCGATTGCAGTGTCATCATTGTGTTGCCCTGTGGTATTTCTGTCCCAATGGTGGAGCCAATAAGATCTTGCCCTTCGCAACCACCATGTTTCTTCTTGGGGAATAAGAGCATCCAATTCTTTCTCCATCTTTTGATTTGCTCAACAATCTCCCATGATTTGCTTCAGTTTGTTAAGTACCCTAGATCATGTAGTTCAGCCAAATTCTTCAAAGCAAAACATATGCTCTTTGTACCTATTTTGCACTCATCCCTTTGTTGTATTGAGGATAAATGGACAGTGATCCAAGGACTACCAACGTTGATATCTGATGTGTTTCAGAGAATAGATCTATCCATCGAGTATTAACAATGAAACAACGTAAATTTTCTTGAATATGATTTGGTTTTGCCTGATCATTTGTCTACTAGGTATACTTTGATCCCTCAAAACCCAAGTCATGTAATCTAGTTGCTTGTAGCAGTAGATGAAACCCATTCATTTTCATTGTACTCAATGGGCTGCCTCCCGATTCCTCTTCTTGTGTAAGCACCTGATTGAAATCTCCTAAGCAGATATAGGGTCTCCATACATTCCACCCAAGTGATTGTAGTGTTCGCTAACTATTGTTTTTGTTTCCAGACTTATAGAAACCAGTAATCACTAAATGGACTCTTAGTTGTCTAATTGTATCACCATATGAGTATAGTTTGTTGACATAGCTTGAAGTTCAACCTTCGATCCTTCTTTCCATAAATTTGTTGGATGACCTTAACTTGCACAATAACTTACTATGACATTTTTTAAACCACCTATTTATCTATATTATCACATTTTGTCATTGCCTTCCTAGTCTTCATGAGGAAAAGTAGGTTGAAATCTTCCATCTTTATGAGTTTTTTGAGGACTTAAATTGCACATGGGTTCATAGGAAATGCTTGAGGCATGCTACATGGCCGAAGATGCTAAAGTAAGAAATTCTTAGTCACCTGATTAAATAATTATAAAATAATTGATGGAAGATCGGTCATAGAATAATTTCATGAAATTCTGTGGATCTTAAATAATTGTAAACAACATAAAATGGAAATGGATGAAATTATAGTTGTCTCTTTCATCACAGATAAACTTCCCCCTTCTTAGAAAGAGTTTAAGCATAGCTTTAAGCACAAGAAGGAGGACATATCTCTTGAGCATCTTCAAAATCATCTTAGACTTGAAGAAGAATATCGTAAACAAGATGATTTCAAGAAGACAATAACTCAAGAGAATATTTATATCGTAGAGGATGGAAAATCCAAGAGATCCTCAAAGAAACGATCTTGAGATTTTCATAAATCTCATGATAACAATGGAGGTGATTTTAAATCAATGAAAAAGAAAGAAAAATGTTTCCATTGTGGTAAGACCAATTACCATAAGAGGGAATGCTTATATTTGAAAAAATAAAATAAAGAAAAGAATTCTACTTTTTTAAAGGAAAACTTTGTAGCCATCATATCTGAAATTAATATGGTTGAAGATGTTGAGTCATTGTGGGTCGACTCATTTGTTATCGGTCATGTGTGCAAGAACAAGTCTTTCTTCAAGTTGTTGGGGTGAAGCATTATTGACTACATGTTATATATAAATAGAGTCCCAACTAAGGATGACAATATTACCTATATGAACTCTAAAAGAAAAGAAAGCCTAATCTAAGTTAATTAAGAGTTTGGGCTTGTAGGGCAATTGTTAAAGTTGCAGAACCTAAGAGAATAAAAATTGAGTGAGAGAGGAATTAATGAATCTTCTTACGAAATGTCAAAAATAGCAAAGCATAAAGATTCATGGTAATTGAATCTAATAACTCATATTCAATAAACACGGTGATTGAGTTGAGAGATGCAATTTTCCAAGAAGATAGGTTCAATTCAATTCCTTGATCTAAAGGTGATATTCCTCTAAGAGAGGATGAAAATAATCAATATTAAGTTGAAACAGATGACAATTATGTACAAAGTTCATTGCATGGAAGAAGTAAAAGGAAAATGATGACCAAAACCTTTGGACCACACTTTTCAATGTTCCTAATAGAAGGAATATGTAATTCTATAGTAAGTCTAGTTCCATATTGCTTTAACACTGAGCATGATACCTAAACGTATCAAGAGCCCATAAAGTCTCCTAATGCTCCCTTTTGGAAGGAAGCAATAAAAGATAAAATGGATTCAATAATGAGAAATAAAACATAGAAACTAGTAGATCTTCCTCTTAGGTATAAAGCTATAGTTTGTAAATGGATATTTAAAAGGAAAATAAAAGTTGATGGTATTATTCATAAATTCAAGACAAGACTAGTAGCTAAAAGGTTTACTCAATAACAAGGAATTTATTACTTTGATTTGTACTTGTGGCAAGGATAGCTACAATCATAATTTTTTAGGCTCTTGCCTCTATCTTTAAACTCGTCATTCACCAAATGGATGTTAAAACTACATTTTTAAATAGTAAATTGGATGAAGAAGTATACATAAAGCAACTCGAAGGGTTTGTTACTCCTAGTCAAGAATGTAAAGTATGTAAGTTGATCAAATCCTTGTATAGTTTGAAACATGTATCTAAGCAATGATATCAAAAGTTTAATTAAATTGTGCTTGCTAATGGATATAAAATATATTAGTTAGATAAATGTGTTTATTCTAAATTTTAGAATGCAAAGGGTGTTATTATCTAATATATGTGGATGAAATGCTTATTTTTGGGATTGATTCAACTAAAATAGATAATGGTAGGAAATTCTTATCTAGTAACTTTCACACAAAAGATTTGGGTATAACTGATATTATTTTAGGGATAAGAATTAAAAAAATTGGAAATAGCATAGCAGTTTCTCAAGCTCATTATGTAGAAGAGATCTTAAAAAATTGATCATTTTGATTGTTACTTTGTTGCAACTCCATTTGATTCCAACACTAGATTATTACCAAATAATGGAAGCCTAGTTTCACAACCTGAGTATTCTAAGATAATTGGGTGCTTGATATATGCAATGACTTGCACTCAACTTGACATTGCTTATGCAGTATTTAAATACTTAAAAGGAACTATTAATTATGGTTTGATTTATAATGGTGATCCTTCAATTTTAGAAGGATATTCAGATATTATATTGGGTAAGTTATACGTAAGATCAGGTTTCAACAAGCATTGGGCCTCACTATTAAATGGGGTGTAATTTCTTAGTGGACCTAAGAAACAAACTTTGCATCACATTCCACTATGGTCAGTAGTTTATAGCTCTAGCCACTGGCTATCTGGCGTAGTTGAATATCAAGTCTTGAGTTCAATGAGAAAAAGTACATCACTAGAGGTTGCAAGTACTTATTAAGTTATATACATCCCAAGGTTAAAAGTACTTGGTCCATAAGTAAAAAATGGAAGGTTGAGCTTTGCTCTTAATAGACCTATAACATATATACTTGTTGAAGTGTTTATTATACGGGACACTTCTAATAGAGTGTACCTATATGAGTGTGAAGTGGGGTCACTTCTTGGAGTTAAGGTTCGACTCTTAAAGCACTCATGAAAAGGATACAAGACATAAGGCCACGTTAAATGTGTCACATTAAATATAATAATCAATGGTGCCGAAATCTTATGTGTAAGTTTTGCACGCTAGTTCATATGGATTGAAACAAATCTCACAATAAATGGAAACCAAGTCAATTAATATGGTGATATCCATTTTTCCTAAACTTTGTTGAATAGTCACCACCTTTCCAAAAACCATTCAGAATTAGAATCTATAAATAGGTGATTGGAGGCACAGTGAAGAATAGGTAATTAGAATTGAATGTGTGTGCAAGACAAGTTGGCTAGGTCTCCATTGTATCTCAAAGGAATTTTATTGAAATATGCTTGCACCTGGTTGTTGATTCCGGTGGTGGCGAAATAAGCCTTAAGAAAGTACATTGACATGCCTTGGAGCTCTCGCACAACTCATATAATTTGTTTCCTATGCAAAATATTGTTTTGCATATCATTACTTCAATCACCAAGTTCTCACAATGCTCCTGATGAAAGAAGGAACGAAGAAGCAAAAGAGAGCCTGGACCCGAAGCATATTTCAAGCCCTGCACATCAACTCTCGTATCAAAATCATCCCCAGATTCTCGGACACTCAAGCCCCAGATATCAACAATTTATTCAAAATGAACTCCGGAAGGTGAGAAGAAGAGTGGACGATAATGTTGGCGAAGACCCAACGCAAGACGGAGTATTAATGTAGTCAGGCCCCGCACAAACCGTCCGTTTCGAAATGCCATGAAGGAATCAGAAAATCAGATTTGGGTCAGATCTGGACCATATATATCCAGATCCAAACCCAACATGCATTTGGATTTCGATTTGGATTTGGATCCAAATATCCAAATCCAATATCCACATCCATGGCCCACATCACCTTCTCATAAATGGAGGTGGGGCCCACAGATATTTCACGTGAAAATCTTGGGTAGAGAGAGAAAAGGGGTGATAAAGTATGAGTGAGAAAGTTGGTAGGCTTGACTTTTGGTCAAGGGTAGGTTAACCTTGTGGGTTTGAGCTTTTATGCACCTACACCTAACCTAGGGCTGCACCAACTTGGATATGGCTGCAACTGGGTCCATGGACCGGCGCCAAGGGGAGGTTCCTAAAACCTAGCCCTAAGCTAGCCCACCTCACCTAGCCACTCTCCACTAAACCTGACCCACACCTAGCCACTCTCACCCAAAACCACCCCAGCCTCACCTAGCTCACCTCACCTAACTAGACCACCTAAACCCAAACTAACAAAACCTAAACCCACCTTAATACACCTAATTAAACCCCTAACCACTAAGTCCCAGCCCACCTAACCGACCTACCCTAAACCACCAAACAATCACCCTAACCGACCTACCCCAAACCACCCCACAAGCCCACCTTATTACAAATATCTACCCAAAACCATCCCAACCGACCCAACCCTCTTTGGCCTATAAAAACCCTCCTATCTTGCGGGTTTTTGGAACTCTCTCTCTTCTACTCACATCTCCCCTCACTCCCTCCAAGCTGCACCACATCCACCCAGCTGCCACCTTCCACCTTCGGCGAGGAAGACCCTTCGGCTGCCACCACTTCCACCACCAACCGGCCACCACCTTCATCCACCAGCACCCCTGCCACCCACGGTTAGTACCCCACCTCAACCCCATCTAGTCTTTCACCCCTTTCTTTCCCAGCTGCACACTCCATCACCCGCCAACCTACGTCCTTCCCTTCTCCCTTACACCCGGCCGACCTATACCATACCCCACTACCTTCCCTTAGCACCACCCACCTTAGCTCCTAGCTGGACCTCCTCTCTTAGTCACCCCCTTCCCAGCCCAACATCACCCTAACCAGCACCCGTAACCTACCGCACCTAGTCACTCCATCATCCGGCCAGCATCAAGACTCCACCCGGCTAGTGCCCCACTTGCCGCCAACCTACATCCAAGGAGCTCCCCTTCTGCTGTCCAAGGCGACTCACTAGGCCAAAGCCAAGCAAGTTGAGTACGGACCAACTACACGTAGGTGCCTAACTCGGTCCTTGATATGAACTTGTTTACATTTAATTAAATTTGATACGGGGTTGTAATAATGGAGCGTTGTCTCCCCCCGGTTGTAATAATGTGGTTTGACACACCAACACACACGTGCACTTGAGCCATTCCGCTCTTAGTTGCACACCATTTTGGCACACACACACGGGCCTAACCAGCCCCTAAGATATAGTTATACTTATATATATTCAGCTGCGTGGGTTTTAACTTAAGTCGTGGGTGTTGTCTTTCAATTCCACACTCACACACATTGAGCTTTCGCTCTTACTCCCAAGACCCTATTAAGGGCCGTATTGCAATTTCATTTAGGTGTTTTAATTTAAGTTGTGTGCATGGTCTTTCAATTCCACACTCACACACATTGAGCTTTCGCTCTTACTCCCAAGACCCTAGTAAAGGCCGTATTGCAATTTCATTTGGATGTTTTAATTCAAGTTGTGTGCGTGGTCTTTCAATTCCACACTCACACACATTGAGCTTTCGCTCTTACTCCCAAGACCCTACTAAGGGCCATATTGTAATTTTATTTGGGTGTTTCATTCAAGTCGTGTGCATGATCTTTCAATTCCACACTCACACACATTGAGCTTTCGCTCTTACTCCCAAGACCCTAATAAGGGCCATATTGCAATTCTATTTGGGTTTTACATTACAAGTCATGTGAGTTGTCTTTACATATATACACAACACCCACGCACACGTTGGCGACCTTCAGGCCCATATATATATAGTTGTATTTCCCTTCCGCTATGTCTTTAAGATTTGGGTTTTAAGGTTCAGCTGTGTGAGTAGTCTTTCCATATATACACGGCACACACTTACACAATTGAGCCTTTCCGCTCTTAAGATATGGCCATATTTCCCTTTTGCAATTTACATTACGTAATTTCCCTTAAGCATTGTCTTTCAATTTCGGGTTTTCCCTTGGAGTTGTGTGAGTTTGCATTGCATATTTACCATACCACGAGTTAGGATGCATATTGCATCAAAGCAAACCCTATACTCCCGTGCAAAAATCACCCAACTTAGGTCACTTACGCACACACCTAGTTGGCTTAAATAGTATAAATATTGAAAGACATAGGCACGTGCAAATCCCACGTGAAATAAAACTTGCAACCATACAAACAAAACCCAAAAACTTCGGGTATTTTCAAAGAGGTTATTTGTTCAAAACGACTTTGTCAAGTGTACAGACTGACCCTTGCTTATTTGTGCAAGAAGGTCGCGACAAAAAGAGCTCACTTGCTCACAGTCGCCCAGAAAGAGTCAAATTTTCAAAACTTACTTCGCTAGCTTGAGTAAGCTAGCTGGCATGCCCTTTTGTTATAAAAACGACTTAGACACACGAAAAGGTTCAATTCGGGCCTAAAAACCAAAAGTGGGAATTTCCCGTGTCTACAGGTTTGGCACGCCCGGTGGGACCTGGGCCTTGTGCAGAGTTAGTTCATGTAGAAAAACCTCATGAAAAGTTTTTCAAAGAATGTGTTTTAACTTTGTTTGTTACATTTTCATACTTAAGATTTTGAAAAAGCATATTGAAGCATGTCGAGTCCAGGCTCCCAAGGGGTATCTAGCCACGGCTCATGCGCATCAGGTTCTTAATCTAGGAAGTTTTTGAAAAAACAAGAGATTGAGGATTTGAGAAGGGATTTCGAGGCCAAGATCGGTGCTCTTAGCCAAGAGGCTGAAGCAGGCGATTCATATTCGTCAAATGGCGAACCAAAGGCCAAGAAAAAATTTGGAAAACCTCGCAAACACAAAGAGACTTCCGCAATAGAAGGTAACCAATACCACGAGTCCTTCACACACAAGGACCGTAAAGCCCTACAGCAGCTGTTGAGAGGGCAAAATAAAGAGAAAAGAAGTTACGCCCTGTCTGATTTCTTGCCTGTGGACTATGAAACAGACAGTGACGATGAAATACCGAACTTCCATCGGTATGATGGCATGGGAGACCCTAGGTCTCACTTGCAACTTTTCTCTCATCGAGCCCATAAGAAAAAGAAGGACTCGATGAAGTGGGTGTATTGGTTTCCTTTGTCCCTCAAGGGCACAGCTGCCAAATGGTTGGCTTCCTATGATCTTAGCTAGTTCGCAACTTTTGAAGAGTTAGCGAACTGCTTTATGTAGAGATTCTCGCATAACGTAGAAGTCACGCCGACTTTAAACACCTTGAGGGATACAAAACAAGGTGTGAACGAGGACGTGCATATGTTCATTGTTCGTTGGAGGTCTCTCCTAGGTCAAGTGCGAGAGCCAATATCCGAAGGATGTGCAGTCATGCTCATCCTGGATAATTTTAGAAACGAGTTGAAAATCCTTCTCTCGCTTCACGAAATCTCAACATTCCATAAGTTGATAAAGAAAGCATCTCTTTTTGAAACAAATTTGAAAAATGGGGTGTATGATCACTTATGGAAAGGAAATTCAATTTCAAAAACTCACTTGGAGAAGCCCACCACTTATGGGTTACCCACCACGGACAAAGGAGCAAAACCCCATAAAATCGCCAATGTCCGGGTGGATCCAAGCCCGGCCAATGCTTCAAAAAATTTTGAAAAGTTAGAAAATAAAAAGGAGGGGAGTTTTCAAAAAGCCTTCGAAAGACGGGAGTACACTCCGCTGGGGCAACCCATATCAGAGGTCCTGACCTCCTACTTACCCAAGGCATGATCGAACTCCCTGAGATTCCCGAGGGAGTCACTTCAAAGGAGGGATTTTTAAACAAATTCTACAAGTATCATCGGCTCAAAAGCTATGATACAAGGTGGTGTTTCTCCCTCCTAAATAAAATTGAGAACTTGATAGCAGAAGGCTGGCTCCAGGTCGCTGAAGAACCTCAGCCTGCTTGGCCTGCCCAAGCTATCTTCAAAGAACCCTTTCCCAAGCATGCAAATACCAGTGGGAAGGGAAAAGAGGTATGTGCTCTCACGATTTCGAAGAGTCTAGCGCATGCATGTGAGTCTGGTTCATCTACTTATACATCTACTCTCATACTTTACAAAAAACCCGCCCAAGTAGTCATTCGGGGACCACCAAGAGTTTCGTCCCCGGTTAAACCAGTTTTAACCATTCAAGGTGCTCCAAATCTTTTGATTAGAGCCATGTTAAGTGTGAAACCTAGGTTGATCGTGGGGGAGGTGACAAGATCCGGAAGGATCTACCAACCCCCACATCTGCAAAGTGCTAAAAAGGTGGTCAGTGTGCCTAGCCCCTCAAAAGCATGTATTCCTAGAGTTCTGCTGAAAACGAACAAAGGAAATGTCGTTTTAAAGGTATATGATTTCGAAAACTATCTTTCAAAGATTCCTATCAATATATCCATCCTAGAGCTAATACAAACTTCGCTTAGGCATAGACTGGTGTTAGAGAAAATTCTAGAAAGAGCAAAGGTTAGTTCGAACATTACCCTAGAATCTTTGTCCAAACAAGTGGCCTCCATAGGAGCAAAAACGCCCATCATATTCTCGGAAAACGATGTAGAAAGACCCTACAAGTCCCATAACCAGGTCTTACATATCAAGGTGGTTCTGAATAACCACTCTCTGGATTGGTGCCTAGTCGATGGGGGAGGAGGGCTCAACATCCTTCCACTTCATATGGCGAACCAAATCGAAGTCACCTTGACATCCGTGAATCCAAGTCTCATCGTCATCACTGGATACGATGGGAATGCATCTAGACCACTAGGATCTATCAAACTCCCCATGGAAATGGGAGGGATAGCACACACAGGGGTGTTCCATGTCCTGGACATCCACCCCCACTATAACCTGTTGTTGGAAAGGCCCTGGATACACAACTTTTGCGCTGTGCCATCCACCTTCCACAGGTGTGTCAAAATCCCTTTCAAGGACAAAGTCATAGTAATCCTAGCTAAGAGTCATTCTCAACTTCAAGGGGTCATAAATTCCCTTTGCTTGTCAAATTCCCACACCCACGAGGTAAAACTGGGGCAGACCATGCTCGAGCCACCAAGGCTCACATTATACTACCCTAGGAAGGTCGTATATGTGAAGGGGACACCCAAGGCTGGCCCCCTCAAAGTTCTGACCATTCTAGGAAAACCCAAGAACCCCTTATTTCTAAAACCCCTGGACAAAAAGCCTTATGTGCATAACATAGACGACATCAAGTTCCAGGACCATGATTTATACCAAACTTTTTCTAAAAACAAAAAATCATGGAACATGCTGTTAAACATGGGCTATTTGCCTTATAAAAGTTTGGGGGCACAAAATCAGGGTCTCCTAGAACCCATACTACCTAGGGCCAACCCAAGCCGATATGGGATCGGCTATACTCCCAAAATACCACAAGAGCCACCCCTTGTGACCACCTGGGTCAAGGGTGCCCTGGAGCCTACCCTAGACCTCTTATTCCGAGTCTAACCTGTAGTGTTTTCCCTTTATAGGTATGATGGAAGATCCCTTTATCAAAAATACAAAAACATTTGAAAAATTCGAAATCCAAAAAATGGAAAAATTACAAAAGCCAAAAATATTGGAAAATCAAAAATTCGAAAAAAGAGTAGTTTGTATAGTTCTCAAAATACTCGTTTTACAAAAAAACAAAAAAAATCAAAAATTTACAAAATTCCAAAAAGATTTTGTACATAGCTACTCCTGGTAAAGATTTGGAAAAAGGAAAAGATTTCGAAAGAAACGTTGTCTGTATAAAGAGACCAAAAATTTCGAAATTAATAGAAATTCCAAGTGTAAAACCAGGTCTTTTGAAAATCCATGCATCAAATTCCCTAGGATCTATAAACCACGAGAATGATCGAAGCCCAGAAGTGGATCCCCTTGAGGAAGATCCCACTTTTGAGCTCCTAGAATTTAATAAAATTCTCGATTTTGAAAAGCCTTCAAATTCAGTAGGAAGAGATTTCATAGAGGTAAACCTAGGGAGTGATTTGAAGCCCAAACTCATTAAGGTAGGCGCATATTTGCATGAGCATGAAAGATCAGCATTCATTGCATTTCTACAAATCTACTTAGATGTGTTTGCATGGACGTATGAAGACATGCCGGGCATAGACCCCAGTATTGTCGAACATCATCTTCCCTTAGATGCGGATGTGAAACCCATAAAGCAAAAGCTTAGAAAAATACATCCGAATGTACACGCACAAGTCAAAGAGGGTTTAGAAGATCTGTTAGAAGCCGGATTTATAAAACCCATTGCGTATTCTGATTGGTTATCCAATATCGTTGTTGTTCGAAAAACCAATGGGAAGATTCGAATATGCATCGATTTTAGAAACCTGAATAAAGCCACTCCAAAGGATAATTATCCTTTACCAAACATAGATTTGATAGTCGATAGTACTGCAAATCACGAAATGTTTTCGTTTATGGATGGCTATTCACGGTATAATCAAATCAAACTAAGCCCACGAGATCAGGGTAAGATTGCTTTCACAACCCCATGGGGCACGTACTGCTATACAGTCATGCCCTTTGGTTTGAAAAATGCTAGCGCCACATATCAGAGAGCTATGACCATGATCTTCCATGATCAGATTCATGAGCTCGTAGAGGTATATGTGGATGATCTCTTGGCAAAATCCAAAACTCGATGGACTCATATCAAATGCTTACAAAAGATTTTCGAAAGGCTTAGACTTTACAAAGTAAAGCTAAACCCTCAGAAGTGTGTGCTCGGAGTAGAGTCCGGAAAGCTCTTAGGCTTTATGGTGAGCCAAAGGGGTATAGAAATCGACCCATCTAAGTGTCGAGCCATCATAGACATGGCTCCATCCTCCAATCTTACACAGATTCGTAGCCTCCAAGGTCGATTACAATCCATTCGCAGGTTCATCTCAAACATGGCGACTAGATGCGAACCCTTCAACAAATTATTGAGAAAGGGTAAGAAATTTTCATGGGATGACGACTGTCAAAAGTCATTTGAAAGACTAAAGGCATACCTAGTTAATTCCCCTGTTTTAAATCCTCCAAAATAAGGAAAACCTCTTTTGCTTTACATTTCCGTGCATACAAATGCCTTGGGAGCTTTGTTAGCTCAATACGAGGATGACATCCACAAGGAGTATGCCATCTATTATATTTCGAAAACTCTCTTGGCTTACGAAAGGAATTACCAAGCCAAGGAGAAGACGTGCTTGGCCCTAGTTTGGGCCTTCCAGAAATTTCGATACTATTTCCTAGATCATGAGATCTAGATAGTGTCCAAGCTTGATCCAATCAAGCATTTGTTCGAAAAACCCATTCTCACTAGTAGATTGGGCAAATGGCAACTCCTTCTAATGGAGTATGACCTGAAATACCATCATCAGATCTCCATTAAGGGGCAAGCCCTAGCTGACTACGTGGCTGAGTTCCCCCTAGAGGACTTCTATCCCACACTTAGTGAAATGCCTGATGAAGGCATATTGCAAAACCAATTTCAAAACCACATTTTGGAAAACTCTTTCGAAAACCAAGTGTGGAAGATGCACTTCGATGGGGCACGAAACCAACGAGGGGATGGTGCTGGGGTCATCCTCATATCCCCTTAAAAGGGTGAAATCCCCATAGCAATTCACCTAGATTTCGAATGTTCCAACAACATAGCTGAGTATGAAGCACTCATACAAGGCATAAGAATTTCGAAAACTCTAGGGGCATCATGCATCGAGGTCTTTGGAGATTCACTCCTTGTTATAAACCAAGTTTTGAAAATTTGGCAAGTGCGAAATGAAAAACTTCTTCCATATCACGAGTTGGCCACTCGATTGGTTGAGTCATTCCAATCGTGTAGACTCACACACGTAGGAAGAGAGGATAATGGCATTGCTGACGCCCTCTCCTCCTTGGGTTCAGCCCTAAAGGTCGATCCCACTTTGGGAACCCGATCCTTAGAGATATGGCATGCGCCCACTCCATCCACACACGATTTGGATATTTGCCAAAATAATCTAGATTCTGTTGAAAAACCTTGGTTCTATGATATCAAACGTTTTCTAGAAAATGGGGGATTCGCTAAGGATGCTACATCCAAAGATAAGGCATTCATCCAGAAAATTTCTACCCGATATACCATTCTGGGTGGGGTTTTGTATAAAAAAAAGTTTTACCGACATCTTATTAAGATGTGTCGACCTAGAGGAGGCTAGGACTGTTATACATGAATTCCACGATGGAGAATGTGGAGGTCATGTTAATGCCAACATGATGGCAATGAAAATACTTAGAGCGGGCTATTTTTGGTCCACCCTGAAAAAGGATTACCATGATCATGTTAGGAAGTATCATCCATGTCAAGTGCATGGGCACGCCATTCATATCCCATCATCTTCATTGCATTCCATGGTCAGCCCTTGGCCATTTACCATGTGGGCATTTGATATTGTAGGCCCGATATTCCCAAAGGCATCGAATGGGCATAGGTTCATTTTAGCAGCCACTAAGTATTTCTCCAAGTGGGTCGAAGCCATCTCCCTAACCAACGTACAGGAGCAACATGTGGTGGCTTTCATTAGGAGGAATATCTTGGCTCGATTTGGAGTTCCAAGAGACCTTGTGTCAGATAATGGCACCCAATTCAAAAACAAGCGGATGGTCAAGTTGTGCAACACTTATGGCATAACTCACCACTTCTCCTCGCCCTACTACCCTCAAGGCAATGGCCAAGCCGAAGCCACAAATAAGACTCTCATTAGTATAATTGAGAAAACTTTAAAGAAGGGTAGGACGTGGCACGAGAAGCTGGATGAAGCCTTATGGGCTTATAGGACTTCCATCCGGACTCCCACGAATGCCACGCCATTTGAGTTGATCTATGGCATAAACGTCATTCTTCCCATTCATACACAATTGCATTCATTCCATACATCCATTGCACTCGACCTCCCCCTAGAGACACTTCAGCATGCTAGGATGGCCGAACTAGATTTGTTAGACTAGAGGCAACTCATTGCTATGGATCATGCTCATGCATACCGACAAAGGATAGCCCGACATTATGACAAACATATGAGACCTCGCCACTTTGAAGTGGGAGATCTGGTTTTGAAAATCATCCACTATCGTGGCCCACATCCACTTGGAAAGTGGCGCCCCAAGTGGGATGGACCCTATGTTGTGCGTGCAACTACCACGAACAACTCATATTGGTTGATCGATGTTGAATGTAGGAATTTAGCAGATCCTATCAATATTCAATACTTAAAGAAGTATTATGTGTAGGGTTTGGGTTAAATTACCATTTTCGAAAATCCTTAGGGATAACTGCTTTGAAACCTCAAAAGTAGGGTTCAAAGGCGAATTGTGTGACCCTGAGCAAGAGAATTCGCACTTGTGAAAGAGTGGAGTTTTCCAAATATGTGGTTACATTTCAAAATCCTTCTTCTTACAAAGAAAGGCCTAGTTCAATATAGCAAGATATTTGCAAGTGGTACGTGCTATTTCTAAATAGGCTGATCTAGAATAGATCGAGTAGGACCTTGGGATAAGTCCTCCCCTCTTCTCTTCTACTTCCAAAAGGAAAATATGGCCAAAACAAAGGGAAATCCCCGCCAAATATCTCTTTCCCAAAGAAAGAAACCTGAATCAAAAAGAAAATTCGATTCTTTTATGGAAAAGAGGGATTAAAAAAAGTACTCTCAAAGGGGGACCCTCTATGAGAAAAAGGAAGAAAATGCCAAAAATCTTAAAAAGAATAGTTTTCTGCCTTCTATGCCTCAAACCACGAGACACTTCAGAAGGGACTGTGGTATCTCTTTCCCATCCCTACGACTTATCTCAAGTAAGACATGGTTCATTTCGAGGAATCCTAAAGTAAAAATAGGATTTACTTACTTGAATTTCATTTTGTTTGAGAATTTGACGTTTTGAGTAAGGCGTAGGAATTTTGAAATATAACTTGTTTTCTTATAAAACCTCCGCTAGATTAGCGAGTGTTAAGATTCAAGCAAAGGCAAACACGAAAAGCTCAAGATCCTTAGGATTGAGGCTAAAAAGTGGTTTTTCCTTTTGTAAATAGATTTTGAAAAATCGAACATCGAGCAGCATAGGGCCCCCTCACTTGGAGCAGCAGGCCTTCATAAGTCTCAAGAGTTCGACCATGCCATCTAGTCTCTAGGAGGTCACCATTCTTGGCGTCTCATCCATGTCATGCATGTGCATATCCACGCATGAACACTTGCATAACATGATCCCGTTTAGGACCAAAAACCATAGAAATTCCCTTTGGCGTAATATCTCCTCTTACCAGGTTTAAAAGAGAGATTTTGCTCAAAAATTGGGACGATCCCATATTTTCGTGGATAGATCTAGGGAGACATCAAAAGGGGTGTTGTCGTCTTTACCATTATCCAAATAAATTTGGATAATGCCAAAGAGGGGCATCTGTAAACACCCCAAAATCCCACGATTTTCTCAAATGTGCCTAGTTTTGCAAAAGCAGTCTCAAAGGGCTATTTTGAGTTTGGAAACCCAGGAGCCTTCCAGACAACCCTGTACATATTCCAAACCTGTATATATGTTTTAAAATGTATACATATAGTTTTAAAACCTCAAAAAGGTGTTTTGAAACCCTAAAAAGCAGCTTGGCCTGATGAAAGCAGGATCGAAGAAGCAAAAGAGAGCCCAGACCTGGAGCATATTTCAAGCCCGGTACATCAACTCTCGTATCAGAATCATCCCCAGATTCTCGGACACCCAAGCCCCAGATATCAGTAATTTATTCAAAATGAACTCCGAAAGGTGAGAAGAAGAGCGGACGACATTGTTGGCGAAGACCCAACGCAAGACGGAATATTGATGCAGTCAGGCCCCGCACAAACCGTCCATTTCGAAATGCCATAAAGGAATCAGGAAATCAGATTTGGGCTAGATCTGGACCATATATATCCAGATCCAAACCCAACATGCATTTGGATTTGGATTTAGATTTGGATCCAAAGATCCAAATCTCCATGGCCCACATCACCTTCTCATAAATGGAGGTGGGGCCCAAAGATATTTCACGTGAAAAGCTTGGGTAGAGAGAATAAAGGGGTGATAAAGTATGAGTGAGAAAGTTAGTAGGCTTGACTTTTGGTCAAGGGTGGGTTAACCTTGTGGGTTTAGCTTAGAGTGTGGGTTTAAGCTTGTATGCACCTACACCTAACCTAGGGCTGCACCAACTTGGATATGGCTGCAATTGGGTCCATGGACTGGCGCCAAGGGGAGGTTCCTAAAACCTAGCCCTAAGCTAGCCCACCTCACCTAGCCACTCTCCCCTAAACCTGACCCAAACCTAGCCACTCTCACCCAAAACCACCCCAACCTCACCTAGCCGACCTCACCTAGCACACCTCACCTAACTAGACCACCTAGACCCTAACTAACTAAACCTAAACCCACCTTAATACACCTAATTAATCCCCTAACCACTAAGTCCCAGTCCACCTAACCGACCTACCCTAAACCACCAAACAACCACCCTAACCGACCTACCCCAAACCACCCCACAAGCCCACCTTATTACAAATATCTACCCAAAACCATCCTAACCGACCCAACCCTCTTTGGCCGATAAAAACCCTCCTATCTTGCGGGTTTTTGGAACTCTCTCTCTTCCACTCACATCCCCCCTCACTCCCTCCAAGCTGCACCACATCCACCCAACTGCCACCTTCCCACCTCATCACCCGACTGCCACCTTCCACCTTTGGCGAGGAAGACCCTTTGACTGCCACCACTTCCACCACTAGCCGGACACCACCTTCATCCACCAGCACCCCTGCCACCCATGGTTAGTACCCCACCTCAACCCCATCTAGCCTTTCACCCCTTTCTTTCCCAACTGCACACTCCATCACCCGCCAACCTACGTCCTTCCCTTCTCCCTTACACTCGGCCGACCTATACCATACCCCACTACCTTCCCTTAGCACTACCCACCTTACCTCCTAGCTGGACCTCCTCCCTTAGTCACCCACTTCCCAGCCCAACATCACCCTAACCAGCACCCCTAACCTACCGCACCTAGTCACTCCATCATCCGGCCAGCATCAAGACTCCACCCGGCTAGTGCCCCACTTGCCGCTAACCTACATCCAAGGAGCTCCCCTTCTGCTGTCCAAGGCGACTCACTAGGCCAAAGCCAAGCAAGTTGAGTACGGACCAACTACACGTAGGTGCCTAACTTGGTCCTTGATATGAACTTGCTTACATTTAATTAAATTTGATACGGGGTTGTAATAATGGAGTGTTGTCTCCCCCCGGTTGTAATAATGTGGTTTGGCATACCAACACACACGTGCACTTGAGCTATTATGCTCTTAGCTGCACACCATTTTGGCACACACACACGGGCCTAACCAGCCCCTAAGATATAGTTATACTTATATATATTCAGCTGCGTGGGTTTTAACTTAAGTCGTGGGTGTTGTCTTTCAATTCCACACTCACACACATTGAGCTTTCGCTCTTACTCCCAAGACCCTAGTAAGGGCCGTATTGCAATTTTATTTGGGTGTTTTAATTTAAGTTGTGTGCGTGGTCTTTCAATTCCACACTCGCACACATTGAGCTTTCGCTCTTACTCCCAAGACCCTAGTAAGGGCCGTATTGCAATTTCATTTGGGTGTTTTAATTCAAGTTGTGTGTGTGGTCTTTCAATTCCACACTCACACACATTGAGCTTTCGCTCTTACTCCCAAGACCCTAATAAGGGCCATATTGCAATTTTATTTGGGTTTTTCATTCAAGTCGTGTGCATGGTCTTTCAATTCCACACTCACACACATTGAGCTTTCGCTCTTTCTCCCAAGACCCTAATAAGGGCCATATTGCAATTCTATTTGGGTTTTACATTACAAGTCGTATGAGTTGTCTTTACATATATACACAACACCCACGCACATGTTGGCGACCTTCGGGCCCATATATATAGTTGTATTTCTCTTCCGCTATGTCTTTAAGATTTGGGTTTTAAGGTTCAGCTGTATGAGTAGTCTTTCCATATATACACGACACACACTTGCACAATTGAGCCTTTCCGCTCTTAAGATATAGCCATATTTCCCTTTTACAATTTCCCTTTTGCAATTTACATTTAGTCATTTCCCTTAACCATTGTCTTTCAATTTGGGTTTTTCCTTTGGAGTTGTGTGAGTTTGCATTGCATATTCGCCATACCACGAGTTAGGATGCATATTGCATCAAAGCAAGCCCCACACTCCCTTGCAAAAATTACCCAACTTAGGTCACTTGCGCACACACCTAGTTTGCCTTAAAAAGCATAAAAAGAAAGACATAGGCACGTGCAAATCCCACGTGAAATAAAAACTTGTAATCGTACAAACAAAGCCCAAACACTTCGGATATTTTCAAAGAGGTTTAAAAGACTTTGCCAAGCGTACAGACTGACCCTTGCGCATCGATGCAAGAAGGTCTGCGACGAAAAGAGCTCACTTGCTCACAGCCGCCCCGATAGAGTCAGATTTCAAAACTTACTTTGCTAGCTTGAGTAAGCTAGCTGGCACGCTCTTTTGTTATAAAAACGACTTCACGAAAAGGTTTACTTCGGGCCTAAAAACCAGAAGTGGGAATTTCCCGTGTCTACAATTACACACTCAAGTAGCGCTACAATTGGACTTGTAAGCTCTCTTGGAAACTAAGTAAGAAATGACTCACAATGAGAGAAAGGTTAGATGGATCTTATTTACATACCACTATATATAGACATGATGAAGATGTAACTCATGATATACTACTAATGAGGATAATTGCCATGGAAGATGACTATGAATGTCATAACATGAATGCTTCATACTCAAGAGTGACAACTACTTTATGTGCTATTAATAAGTACAATTATCACTCAAGTAAGTAGGTCTTAATGCCAAAGTATGGTTGAAAAATACTCGAGTTTCAACCACTACATGGCTACTAATTAGCACAATTATCACTTAAGTAAGTGGCTCTTAATGTCACAAACATCACTGAAAATACTTAAGAGTTACGACCACTACATGTGCTACTAATGAGCATAATTATAACTTAAATAAGGGGCTCTTAATAGTACAAACATGGCTAAAAAATGCTCAAGAGTTTGAGCCACTACATGAGGTACCAATGAGCACAATTATCATTTAAGTCAATGGCTACTAATGCTACAATATAGCTGCACACATAACCTTCATCAAATATATTTTAGTAGTTTGAAAATCACCCAACAATCTCTCACTATTTTTAAAATACATTTAAAAGATCATTATTTTGAAAATCTTATAGTTTTGATAAAGGTATCTCATGAATTGAACTTTTATGTAGCAAAACATGGCTTTTATTTATCCAAATTAGTAGACAAGCTTAAAATATCCAATCCATTTAGATAAGTATGCATGTTTTATATATAAGATTTTAATACCAATATATGTCATGTTTTAATTCATATTTTTATAGGCCTTGTGTTTGGTATTCTTTTTCATGAGTGCTTTAAGAGTCAAGGTGAAAACTCTAAGAATTGACCCTACTTAACACTCACATAAGTAGACTCTATAAAAAGTACTCCCATATAAGTACTTTAGCGTATATGTATATATGTTATAGGTCTATTAAGAGTAAGGCTTAGCCTGTTCTTTTGCTTCATGGGACCAAGTACTTTTCTCTTAAGATATTATTTAGTTGGTACTTGCAATAACTTTAATTATGTACTTTAACTCATTGAACTGAAGACTAAATGTTACTCAAAGTGTGGGTTGAGGTTTCATAATTGATGATCTTATAAACCAGACTTACACCAATCCTAATTGATGTCTTCTATAACAAATCTCTTGTATGACTTTTCCTCAAATCTGCTAGATTTAATTCTTATCTTATATAATAATAAAAATAATTCCACTATTTATAAGATCTTTAACACAGTTATCTATTATATCAATATGTCTAGATTTTCCATTATATGTTTAACAATGTACTTTGGCTACATAATTCATTGATGTGGGGCATCATAGGCTTTGGTCATATCGGGATCACATAAAGTAGATTTCTTAACAATTATGCTTCTTTACTTGGTGATGCTAAAGCTATGAACTCAGCAATCGTGGAATCTACTATGCATACCCAACTTTTTTCTTTTGAGTTCTAGAACTTTGACAATATTCATACAATACTAAACTTTGAGAAAGTTTCGGTTAAGACTTCTTTTATTATAGAGTTCATATGGTGTAATTTAATTCCTTTCATTTGAAACTTTATTTAAAATAAAACAAGCATTGAAGAATGTTTTACACAATAACCATTCAATATGTCAATATAGAATTTATCATTTTTTCTAATACTTTATTTTTCTTTCTACTATACCATTTCATTGTGGAGAATAAGGAGTCATAGTTTGACTTATAATTGTAGACTCAAAATAACTAGGATTATAGTATTCTCCTCCCCTTTCGTGTTGAGGTTTTACTTGAGTTTTAAAAATCTTAAACTTTTTCAATACTTCATCCTTTGTATACATCAAATATACAAAAAAAATCTATTGCAATCATCAATAAAAGTTATAAAATACCTTTTCTTTATATTGTTGGTCAGCCATGCAAATTACAAACACTTGAATGAATTAAATCTAAAATGTTGGAACTTCTTTCAATTCTTGAAAATGAGAGTAGTGATTTTGGTATGCATGCAAGTAGGGCATGAATGAATTGACTTGTCAATTTTTAGAATCAAATCCAATTTAGCCATTTCATGTAATTTTTTAAAATTCACTTATCCTAAATGACAATACCATAAATTTGACAAGTTAACAATATAAGGAGAAGCAACATCCTTATTATTGAGATTTAAATTAAACATAGACTCACATAGATAACCCTTTCCAGCAAACATGTCTCTTTTAATCAAAATAAACTTGTTGCCCTCAAATATACTTTTAAACGTATACTTATTAAGTGAGAGAACCGACACTAATTTTTTCTACATCTAATACAAAAGCACATCCTTAAGAGTAAGAATTTTATCCAAAGTAAATCGAGTTCAATCGTTCATTTGCCTTTCACTTGAGCCATTGAAGCATTGGTCATGTATAAACTGGTCCTTCTATTAAAGTTTTGAAAAAACTTTAGTTTTTGCATATATGATGAGTAGCACCACAGTCTACCCACAAAGATTCAATGTCTTCTATCATATTTAATTATGATATTATGTCAGCAATATTGTTCTCAGAAGAATTAGAACTCTTATCTTTATTCAACTTTTTCAAGTATTAGCATTCACACTTACAATGACGAGGTTTTTCATAATGGTAGCATTAGTCTTTCTTTTCTTAGGCTTGGTGTCCCAACCATTATTTCTATTAGATTTTTGAAATCTCAATTTCTTTTCTTTGAATATTCTATAGACTTAGCTTCTTCTATAATGTTGACTTTCTCTTGAGTAGATTGGTCTTTAGAATCATCTTGCTTTTGGTATTCTTCCTAAAGCTTAAGATGATTAGCCAATTGCTCAAGAGAAATGTCTTCCTTCTTTTATTTTAAAGTTCTTTTAAAATCTTTCTAAGAAAAAGAAAGCTTATCTATAAGAGAAGAAACAATGATGTTTCATCACTACTCATCTTATGTTGTTTGAAATTATTTGAGATCAGTTCAAGCTCATGCAATTGCTCTATGATGGATCTACCATCTTATAATTATTGAAATGAGTAATAAGAAATTTCTTACTTATAGCATCCTCAATCATGTACTATGCTTAAGTTTGTCCCATAAGTCCTTTGCATATTCCGATTTTTGGTAGGTGTCAAATAAAGCATCTCACATACTATTAAGGATGTGACCCATGTAAATATAATTGTCATTATCACTTTTATCATTTGTGAGTTTCTTCAAAGGTCACATTCTGCTTCTCCTCCAATCTTGATGTAGCGAGAACATACATGCCTTTCATTATGGTAAGAAGGAAGTGCATATTTTTTTGCAACCATAAGAAATTTTCAGCATCAAATCTATCTCATTTGATAGAGTCAGATATCATATGTCTAAGAGAAATAGGCATCTTAGGAAATAAACATAAAGATTGTTGGAGTTGAGCTCTTGGCATAATTCTTAAGTAGTTGGCACTCGAAAAATCACATATAACACCTTGAAAAGAAGGTTATAATAGCCCTATTCTTCGAGACGTGATAAACATTAACCTTTAGGTTTATTTGCTGTCCTCGTATCAAATAACTGAATACAATAGACTCAACAAATATCTATAGGATACAATGAAGATCCATGGCTTATCTTGCACAAAAGAGTTAATTCCAAAATAAGCATATTCAATCAATACATATAATAAGAAAAAATTCGCCCCTCCCCTATATTTCATTCCTTCTCCTAGAAAGAAACATAGAATCCTAGCAAACACAAATAACTACGATCTATGACCAGTTTCATGTGGGATTCATTATCTATTCTAAGCAAATTTTTATTTTTACCTCTATTTTAGCCAATGAATTCTATAAATTTTGTCTGTCTAAGTAGAAGGACCCACAGGGAACTCACTCCATAAATATTACCAAAATTAAGTTGTAAGCCTTAATTGCACCATCCTTGAAGAGCTTGTCCTCTTCGAGAATCTACTTCAAATCACTGTTATCCACATTCAAAGCTAATTTGTGATGATCTAGGTAGGCAACCTAATAGGAATTGTTCTTCGTCTAATTTGTCAAAATCTCAGACTGAATCGATGCAGAAGCGTCCATTTGAGAATCACCAGAAGCCAAGGAATCAATCGCAAACCTGCGATGCATGCCGTCACGTCTCAATGGCGGACAATCGATGATTTCGTCAAGCCAAGGAATTTGAGGGACAGGGTGAAAGCCGATTGAGGAAGATGTTCTTTGGTGCTTGGTGCTATGCTAAGAGAGTCCCGGCCAGTCATAAAGCCCATCCGGCATTGCCTCCCTCTATCATCAAAATCTTCCACCGAATACTATGGAACTCAAAAAAACTACCACACACTATAAAGCAATCTGATAGGTGCTACTTAACACCTCAACGAGCAATCAGATACCCGCAAAACCTTTCACAAACCTCTGAGAAACAAGTCGGATGCCAAAAAATGCAAAGCACATCCCAAATTGAACCGTGGTTAGGAAAAAAGGGCCATTTTTGAAAGAAATCCAAAGAAAAATTAAAATTACAGAGATATGATGCAGATCCCTCTAATACTAGCGACAGAAAATGAAAATCCAAAAGGACCCAAAAATCGCCCCACACGACAGAAATCCGATCCCCCAAAAAAATGACCTCCTTTCCTTCCTTTTTCATTGATACCAACATCATTGTTCACACAGAGAGAAAGACAATCGGCAACAAAAAGAAATTACCTCCTCTCTCTCTAAACTTTCCTATCCTTATCCTGGTTTCTTTCTTTGTCTAGGTTCACTTTCAATGGAGAAGGGGGCTAGAGAGAAAAGTGTCATTACAACACCACAATGTCTCTCCTTTTTTGGCGGTCTGATCTTAGCCAAGCCTCGTTTGTGCCACAATAGGTGCATTGAGACGGTTGACTGGTGGCAAGAGGTTTTTTTGGCTGTGCAAAAATAGTGTACCTCAATTAAGCGCTGCATTGACATAGGAATGCAATAGTTTGCCACAGTTGGACCTCTCTCTCTAAATGGAAATTAAGAATCAACATGAACCGCGTGCCTTTGTGATTCTCCTCCCTCCTTTCTTCCTCTTTCATCCCACAATCACCATTGTTTTCCTTGTTTTGAGGGTTTCGTTGCATTCAAGCAATTACAGCCAACTTGCCCCTGTGGGAAAAAGAGATGCTCCTCTCTTTCTCAAGAATAGAGGATATGCATTATCGCAGATTAAGGTGTTGGTAAAAACTGTAGGATTATATACATAATAAACAATACATAGAATCATAAACATATCGATTTCATCAATAGTTGCAAATCCAAAGAAAGCCATTAAAAATAGTGCACGAAAGCAAAAATAAAAATCGATAAAAAACTTGTGTAAGTTGCCCTTGCTGACTTGCCTTAGAGAAATCAACACTTCACTGTTTGGGTATGCAATGGTGGTTGTACCTTTCTCTAAGGATAAAACACACACAACAAAAACATGTACCTAACTCGAGCAGCCTTCGATCACACCTCAATTGTCTTAGCGAGAGAATAGAAGGAGACATGATGGATCACATAGCTCAAATCCAATCCAATCAATGCACCTCTTCAATCCTCTAACTGTTTTCACATAGTATCCTTTTGACTATTAGATCAAAACCTTTTCGTACAAAAATGATAGACCAAAGACAATTCTCAAGCTCATGCCCAAGCTTAGCATACCCATAGGCACATGTGTAGTCATGCTTGTCCTTCCCCAACTCTTTGAAGTAAGGATCATGAGCTACTATCAATTTAAAAGGGTATGTGGATTCGTTCTACTCGTCAATTTTGGACTAAACTTTTGTTTTATGGTCTTAACATGTATAAATCTCTTATTCATATGTGACTTTCACATTTATAAAAGATGCACTAAATGAATATTTAGGAATACTTAATAAGAAGTAAATATAATTAATGTGCATAAATTTAATTAATCCAACCATTAATTAGCATCCTCACAAACTCTTAAAGTATAAAATGCCCTACCAAACCAACCATCATATTATGTTTTTCAGTAATGGTACCTTTTGAGCTTAATTGTTACTTAAGTTATCCAATGTCACCCTTACAAGAACTAGGTGAACGTACGTCTTCAACCTAAGCCTTGGTGTAAATTTATTTATTCATAACAACATAATAAAGGCTATGGTGTGATCTTTAGTGTTGATGTGCATCTTTATATTATATCATGATTGGTTCCAACAAACAACCCAATTCCCCTATTGCAGCCTAATAATATCAATCACTTAGTTGATTATCTCTAAGGATGCACTGCTAGCATCTTCTTGTAAGACTTGATCCCATTCAACAAGAGTAGATTCCCTCTTAACTTGAAAGAACAAAATATTTAGCCAACAAAAAAATGAAACAAATTCAGCCTGAATCTGTCTTCAAGCAGGTACGACAAAGAATACATGAAGAACAAAATTGGCAATATAGTCACTAAGAGTTGTGGACCATGTAATCTGAAGGGTATGCCTTAGTACTTGTCTCATCTTTCAAACAACTCATTGGTAGCAAAAATTGTTGGTTGCTGCCACTACAGTTACTGATGTTAATCCCCTCTCCATTCTCTGAATGCACTTGATGCCCGTTTCCATCCATCCCATTAATCAGAGACGAATTGATATCAAAGCCTTGCTGCATTTGTTGATGTTCGGTGTCAAATTCGACCATCAACCGCTGGACTTCAGTTTCTAAGCACTGTTGTTGATGATGATACACGTTCCTCAGCCTTTGGAGTTCGTTTTTCAACGATTCACAATGTGCTGAAACAACATCAGAGTTAATGCCAAAATCAGAGCATTCAATCGATACATATAATAAGAAGAAATTCACCCCTCCTATATTTCATCCCTTCTCCTAGAAAGAAACACAGAATCTTAGCAAACACCAAGCGGCCACGATCTATGACCAATTTCATGTGGGATTCATTATTTATTCTACATGAATTTTCATTTTCACATCCATTTTAGCCAATGAATTCTATAAATTTCGTCTGTCTAAGTTGAAGGACCCATATAGAACTTACTCTATGAATATTACAAAAAAATTAAGTTGTAAGCTTTAACCATACCATCCTTGAAGAGCTTGTCCTGCGCAAGAGCCGCGATCCTCTGCTTCAAAGCACTATTATCCACATTCAAAACTAATCTTTGATGATCGAGATAGGCAACCTGAGGGGAAAGAGTAGACACTTTGGTCTGCCATAATAAACGAGTGGTTGTGAATTTAGCCTGTTTTCCGACAATGTCATGCTCCAACCTAAACATTTTTTTGATAAGCGTGCATTCAAAACAAACATTCAATTTATACATATTTAGTAAAACATGTCATTGAAGTTGAAAGGATAAGAAACTGATAGTTTACCTGCAAAGCATTCACACTCCTTTCAAGCTCAACAACGTATTGCAGCTTCCTTACTCGAGATCTCTGAGCCGACTGTCGATTTGCAAGAATTCTACAAAGAACCAATAGAGCTTTTGTAAGGGATCACATACTACACAGAAAACAGATCTAGATTAAAAAACAAAAACTATGTAAAAAACTATAGATCGGGTAGACAATCGACGATATGATAATGAAATACGAAGACCAAGATCAGGATTTAATCCGCGAACGCACCGTTTCAACCTTTTGGGATCAAGGTTAGGGTCTGGAACACCCGCTGGATTCACATCGGAAGGCTTTTGTTCGAGTTGTTTCTCTTCTTGTTGGTTCTGTTGTGGAATCTCATGCTCGCCCTTAAGGTGCCCCCACTCCGATGCGAAGGCTGGCTTCTCGTCCACCAGGGTATCATAAATACTATTATAATCAGATGGTGTGGAAAGATCATCCGAGGTAGACTCTGGAGTTGTCTGTGAGTCTAACAAACCCACATTCATCATGACATCAAAGTCAAGTAGGTTTTGGTTCTTGTAGAATGGCTCGATATCTGCAAACATTGAGAGGAATTGTTCTTCATTTAATTTGTCAAAATCTCTACACTCAATCGATGCAGAAACATCCGTCTGAGGATCACCAAAGGCCAAGGAATCACTAGCAGATCTGCGATGCATGCCACCACGTTTCGATGGTGGAAGATCGACTATTTCGTCCAGCCAAGGAGTTTGAGTGTCTTGGAGAAAGCCTATTGAGGAAGATGTTCTTTGGTGCTTGGTGCTCTGCTGAGAGAGTCTCGGCCAGTCAGAAAGCCCATGTTGGTGATCGTTTATAGCGTTGGTTAGAGAGAGTGGATATTGAACGTTTGTTGAGGGAACTTTTGGTGGCAGATTTTGCTGACTATTAGAATATAAAGACCATCCGGCATTGCCTCCCTCAGCCATCCTTCTCTTTTCGTGGCCAATGAGCAAGAAAAGATTGAGTTTCTCTCTCTTTCAATGAAAACAAACTAAAAATGCGGCAACAAACGAGGCTTGGCTAAAGTCAGACCGCTGAAAAAGGGGAGAGATTGTGGTTGATGGCATTAAAATTTTCTTGAAAACCAGATTCAGTTAGTAGCAAATAAAGGAAGTTTGTTGAAGGCATTTGCGGCAATGGGCATTAAGTAAAATGTATCATGTTTCGGTTCTCGTTGCTCTCCTTTTTCTGGATTTGAAACAAATGCAGATGAAGAATGCTCAAGGAATCATGATGAGATTCATGCCTTGTGGTGTTCATCGTCAATCTCACCCTTCCCTTCGGAGCTTTGAATTGCTTTAGGCACATTCTTAGTGTGTCCGTCTGTGTTCTCGTTGGCAGATGGATGGACAGCATCTGTAAAAACATTATTTTTTCTTATGAAACTATAAAGAATTCAGTAAAAATATCAGCCGGCTCATGTGCCACAGCAATATTCCAACATTGAGTACCACACGCATGGGTACACTTCTGCGGGAGATGGGTTTACGCTAGATCGTGAAGGGAATCCCTTCTGTATTTTCAGGAGCTCACATGCTCACTGTCACATACAGATAGTCGCGAACTCTTTTGGGCTAAAGTACCACTTATTAGCTATTCAATAAGCAGACGTTCAGTGCCTTCAAAGCTCCCTTTCGTACGCTTGGCGATCTCCAACCAACCCACCGGTGCTCGGATCTGTCCTGCCTCAATTCCGGCCTATTGAGAACCCACTGCGAATATGGATGGCCGGGTTTTATTTCGTCTATCATGTGGAGTGGGTCGAGGTAGAGAGGTACATGGGGTAAACCTACCCTGGGGCACTTATTGTAATATTCCTGTCAGGGTTAGATCCAGACCCGGAACGAAGTCCCAAATATAGTGTAAGAAAATAGAAAAAAGGGAATCCCTAGTGGGTAAGGAAGTGCTCTCTGCAAAATTGGAAGAGAAATTCCTTCCAGTTTTGGAATTTATATGTCTATTTAATGGGGCTTCGAGGTCCCTTCGAAAAGCATGAGAGGGAGGCAGCTTGAACAGTGATCGGTCGACAAAATCAAGTGAAGAAACCGGTATTTTGTGGACTTATCAATTGTATATAATTTTCTTTCAATCTTTGGCATTGTCTCCGGCAACAATAGCTGAAAAGTAAGGCTTTAGCCAATCAATTTTCTTTTATGTTTTTCTAGCCTTTTGCTTTCGAATGAATTTTCCTACCAAATGGTGGGGGTTTGGCGGTGATAGTGGTGCCGAATAGTAAAGCTTGAAGAGACGAATCCATTAAGTATTGGTTGGGACCTGTTTCGTGTTTGGAGTAGGTGGAACGATGTAGAAGACTCCATGATTTTCATGGTCACCACCAACCTCCTTCGGTTATGTTTGGGTCATGACGGTTCAGATCAGGTTTGGATTCAAATAGGACACCGTTTTTCAGTGTTTTTGAGATTCCATAACCATTTGGATTCCAATTCAAGTACGTCCTCAAAAGCCCCTGTACTTGTAGTCAAATCAGCTACAATTCTATGTGACTATTTAATGATTAAATTCAGATGGACTTAATTCTGAAAGTTGAATCTGGGTATTCTTTGAGGAACTATATGCATCACTTGAAAGGGAGGTCACGTGAGGAAGGCTGTCATCATAGAATGTGCTGAATCAGGCCGACTTTCTTGGACCTTTATGAAAATTGAATCAAAGTCTGGTGGTGCAGCATGTCAATGGGAATAGGTTGCCGTCAAAACAAGATGAAGGGCTTCATAGATTAACCATGCACCAGAATAGTAAGAGGTGTATTACATAATATAGGCTCAAGCCGAGTCCTAACTTTCAAGGTTGGACGACCCATACATCTGGAATAATTTCACTTCAAGAAGGCCCAACTCAGCCCCCAAGACGTGCTTAGCTAATCTTTCTCGATGGTAAACCTGCCTTAAAACCAGTTGGTCTCTAATTCATTACTCGTATCCTCGACAACATCTAAATCTAAATCTTTACCTATATCCATAACCATAGCGAGGATCACTACCTATTTCACTAGTTCACATCGATCTAGTGTACCAGAACCGTGACCAATTATCACTACCTATTTCACTAGTTCACATCGATCAACTTAACCCATTCTCAAACCTTAATTAAGAGCAGTTGGTTTCTACATTCACCACTTGGGACACTTCAAATGGCATCACATCCTTAGGCATGCCAACCCAAGAAGCACGCAAACATGTGCTCATTTATCATGGACCAATATATGGACGACTACTAACACACAAAGGTTCATTACATCGTAATGGTGATTCATTAGGACTACAATTTATGCATGTAATTTTCTTTTGATATATCGGGTGGTACCCGGTGGTCTATAGGTTGTATTTTATTGGGTCTAGTCATCATCTTTTTTGTGTATGTGCTCTATTTGTGCATTCATTTATTTTGGCAAGTATAGTTGGTTTACTCTTGATTACATGAACCATATGTAGGACACAACGTAAAAATCCATGAGTCTAATCCTCCTAGGTCATGATGAACCTCGGATTGAAGGACCAGGGTTCGTAGGATGAGCTAAAGAAAAGAATGTCTATCATGAAAAATATGCTCTAGAACTTTAAAAAATCGATAAGAAGATTTGAGATTGATTATGATGATGATACTCAAAATTCAATGGTCTTGAGGATCCATGAAGCCATCTCAAGCTTTTCATCAGAAAAGCGTCAAAGAAAAAGAAAGATAGATCTAAGTGTATAGGCTGGTTTTAGTACAACCTTAAGGGATAAGCCATATCACATGCCCATATCGAAGTTCTAGATACACGCCGTAGTTGATTCAGAGTTTGTTCGAATTCTTGCAAATGTCTCAAATGTGGCCTAATGTTGTGGTCAAGGATAAGTAGCAGTTGCCTTGTCTATCTACTTGTGCCTTTCTGCCAAACATTGTTGTTCACACCAAGAGTAGCTACTTTGAAACCATTGTTAGCATGACCTTATTGCTTGTAATGTGCAATGCATGCAAGCCAAACTTCGCCATGATGTTTGTCAAGAGGAGCTTCTTTGTGTGTCTCTGGGTGCAAGTGGTTCCGTGTCTATTGTTGCACATCTTCCCCGTCTTATCACGAGACGTTCACACCTATGAGTACATCGTATGCTCTCTCACACACACATACGCAATTCGTGTGCATAAAGGGGCGAAGGAACCCAAAACGGGAACCTATTGCTCTTTAGCTCGCCTGATCTTATCACAGCTTGCGTCTTATGCGGATGATTGATGGTTTAGGTCATAAAGTTAGTCTAGACAACCTTGAAGCCGTCAAGCTGGACGGTTACTGGCCAGTTTAAGTCTGTATCACGTGTGTGTTAGGAACCTTACCTTATTATTTAGATAGGGGTATACAAGTCCTTAAAGGGTAAAATATTTATTCTTACGATAAATATATTGTATTAAAAAGTATTTTTGTTAAACGAGCAAGCAGCACGTTTTCAAAGAAACTCTATAAAATTTAAAAATATTTAGGTTTACTGAGAAAATTCAAGTAAGCTCATCTAGCTTGAAAACTCAGGTCAAATTGACCACATATGTCTCGTATTTCTGGAAAATCATTAGGGAAAGGAAACTAGCTAAAGGTTTAACACTAAGAGATGCATTGAAAATATTTTGGGTGGAGAAAGTAATCCTTGGATTAGAAGGTTAAAGTGATTCAAGAAAGGTTAAAGAGATCAACCTATAGAGCAGAAAATGACAAAATTGTCAATATAGAACAAATAAGTGAAAAGCCTAAAATACCCTTGATCAAAGAAGATCTTACACCAAGTGATCCTATACCTATCAAAAGGTTAAAGCGGTCCAAAAAGGTTAAAGAGATCAACTTATACGTTATCGTCACCCACCTCGTGCGCCACCACCGCCAGCCACCACGAGCATGTCATATGTGACTAGCTACCTCTACCATGTGTTACATATGTCCAATTGCTCTTCCCACATATGGATGCCTCTTGATGGACTGGATTTGGATCGGATTGTGCCCACTGATCTGAAAAGATCCGATTCAAGAAAATGCTTATAAAAGAAGGATTAAGTGATCAAGAGAGAGGATTCAACCCATGAGTGAGAAGCCCTATCAAGGAGGACGTGAGGGAGTTCATCCAAAGAAAAGAGAGAAAGGGAGAGGAGTAGAGAGAGAAGGCATCAAGTCACCCCCTTTTACCCCTTTTCTTGTTTCATCCTTGTTGTAAGCTTCGAGTTCTTGTCTCCAACCATTGTAATTTACGGAATAACAACCATTTTTAAGAAATATCTGATATAAAACTTAGTTGAGAGGATTCACGCACGCCTGCTGATTTTCTTATACACACGGTCTGCACATGATGGATATGACTCACCAAAGTGATAAAGACCGACTCACTTGCCACTGGTTAAGGATAAGAGAGAGATTGAAATAAATGCTGAAAAGCAAGCGAATACAAATTCCTTAGACTTGATGTTATTTATACTTAGGACAACCTCTTAAGCTACGTTTAAAGTATATTAATTTCCTATAAAGACTCTCTTAGGAAATAGACAATCACCTAGTAAAATGTTGATATAGCCTCAACCATCTATGAACATGCTATAAAAACTTTCCTAAGAAATAGACAATTACCTAATAAAATACAAATACAAGTTGAGCCATCTATGAGCTTTGTATAATTGTTGTTTTAGAAATTTCTAAGGCCACTAAATAAACATTAAATTCGAATTGTCTATCCCCAAAACGAGCCAACTAGAGATGTTGATTTTAAGAGATGTTGAGAATCTCTTAGCAGGCGTAAATGTGGTCTCTTGCTAGAGTAAACAAAAACCTTGAGTTTGTTGAAGTCATTAATGCTTCAATCACCCAACAATGTTTTGTGTTCGAATCAGGTTGGGTTGTTGGTTCCACTTCGGGCACTAGTTAGCTTTGCTTAGTATAGGATGTTGTTTGTTTCTCAATCTATTGCTTTACTTGTTGGTGTAAAGCTTTAATGGATTTAGCTCGACTTACTCCTTTAGAATCTATTTTTGTGTACTTAGGTATGGGTACCAAGTTTAAGGAGATTGTGGGATTAATCCTGTAGAATATTTCAAAGGGAAAATGGCCCGTAGTATTGTAAACTGAGTGGTTCTAGTTAAATTTCACTCAAAGAAGTTGTTCCTCCCAAGTTCACAGATTATTAGAAATAAAATCTCACAGAAAAGTTGTGAGAGTGCGATTCACCACCTCGTTTGCTCATTAGTTTGAGGGGACATAGTGTGATGAAGAAGAGTTTAGTTTTGAGCCGCTTTCATAGAGTCTTCCAAAAATAGCTCATGAACTTAGTATTGTGGTAAGACATGAGGCTTTTAGGAATACCATGGAGTTTTATGACTTTCTTGAAAAAGGATATGCAACATGAATTGCATCGTCAGTCTTACGGTAGGAAATCAAATACGACATTTTAGAAAATGTGTATACTACAACTAGGATAGAATCTTGTCCCCTGATCGTTCTAGGAAGGCCTACAATGAAATCCAGGCTAATGTTTGTCCAAGGCTTGGTAGGAATTGGCAAAAACATGTAGAGTCTCTCGTTTGTCCTCCCTCTAGCCAATTTGCAGGTAACACATCTTTCAACAATCTTATGAATATCATGGTTCATTTTTGGCCTATGAAAATATTTTCTATGCAGCTCCATCATTTTTCTTTCTCCAAAATGTCTAACTAACCCACCATTGTGAGCTTCTTGAGTGAAGATTTCCCGATAGGATCCTCTTGGAATGCAAAGATTTTCTCATCGAAAAAGGTATCAGTCATTCTAGTAGAATCCATCTAACTCTCTTTTCTGGCCGATATAACCGAGGGGTGGAAAGTCTAGGTCCCTTGCATATTGTTCTTTTAGGATTTCCAATCCCATCATACGAGTTTCGAGAACCGTGATCAAGGAATATATTCATGATAGAGCATCGGCCACTATGTTAGATTTTCCTTTTTTGTACCGAATGGTATAGGAAAAGGATTAGGAATTCGACCCATTTGCCATATCTTCGATTCAGTTTGTCTTGGCCCTTAAGATGGTGTAAACACCCAAAATTTTTATGAAAATTTCATCTTTAGAAAGTTGGCTATTTTTGGCAACTTTGAGTTATTAAATAAAATGAATCGAATGGGCTTGTTTTGGTATCAAAATTTTATAGCAGCCTCAAGATGATGGAATATTGTATCCTTTTCAAAAAATTTGAATTTGGACAAAATCTTGTAAACTATCTATTTTGCCCTCAAGACCAAATTGGCAGGATTTTGCCTTTTTAAGATCACCTTCAGAGGTTGATAACCTCAGGTAGTTTACCTTTAAAGTGGGAATTAGCAAGGAAAGTATGGGAGATTGAAGTCCCATATTTTCTAAGAATAGCATTTGAAAATTTCACTAAAAATGCTGTTTCCAAATATAAAAACATTCCCATTAAAAATAGTTTGAAATTTTGTCTGACTATATGGAGGTAGATCCCCAGGAAGAAAGAGACAACATAAAAGGCATCTACCGAGCACCTACCAATTTTAGAGTTGTCGGGCGAGGTAATTATAAACATCCTAAAAATTGTGATGTTTTCCAAAACTCCTAAGTTTCAAAGTCCAGCTTACAGCCTTCTGAAACCTTTAAAAACCCAAAATTTTAAAGCTTAAACCTTTTGGGAAATATTTTAAAATAAAGGTTTTAAATTCAAGCTAAAAACCCATGGATTTTAAAGTAGATCAAAACGGACAAGTGAAACCCGATCCAAAAAGCCAGCTCGAGGTCAAGTCAAAAAGTGAAGGATGGGCCAAACCTGTCTAGATGAAACCAGATTGAAGATCGAACCCTGTGTTCATATCGAAGCAAGTTCAACTTCAAAAAAGCAAAATGAAACCAAGACCCTGATGAAGCCATCAAAAATCAAGAATCGGGCCTGTCAAAACAAAAATCAATGTCCGCTTCAAAATTTAGGATCGACCTCATAAAAAACAAGCTCAAGACGGGGTTAGACAGATAAAATCAAGCATCAAATGAAAGGTCCTGAAAGCAGACATCGACCGATTAAAGGGACTGGGAAAAACCCAAGCTAAAATCGGGTTACCGAGGAACCGGAGCCCGCTAAGGACTCAAAAGAAAAATTTTGGATTAGATCTAGACCAAAATATCTAAATCCATACCCCACAAGAAGACAAAAAAAATTGGATTAGATCTGGACCAAAGAATTCGCATCCATGTCCCATTGAAAATTGGATCGGGTTGGATCCAAGGATCCAAACTCGATCCAAAGATCCACCCTTGGCCTATAAATAGGGCCAAGGGGGTTCACTTGAAGGGGTTGGAAGGTGGAAGGTTTGAGGAGAGAGAATGAGTGGAGCATGAAAAGGTGCTTCACGTGAAAGCTCTTGGAGGTCTTCAAAAGGTGGAGTTCACGTCAAGGCTTGGCCAAGGTGAGTGCCTAAACTCAAGGTTGATCAAGGGTGGCTCGACTAGGAAGAAGGGGTTGCACCAAGGGTGGCTCGGCAAGGGGGCTGCACCAAGGGTGGCTCGGCCAAGAAGAAGGATCGGGTGCACCTTGAAGACACCTTGGGCTCGACCAAGGAAGGATCGGCTGCACCTTGAAGACACCTTGGGCTCAACCAAGGAAGGACTGGTTGCATCAAGTGGAGGAACCGAACTGCACCTTGGCCTCGATCAAGTGAAGGACCCGGCTGCACCAAGGGTGACTCGGCAAAGGGGGCTGACTTGAACCGAACCAACTTGAAGACGAGTGGAACTCGACCAAGTGAAGCGAAGGGGCTGCATCAAAAGAGCAAAAGCAAATGGAGAAATTTGTAAGTACTTTAAACTATATTTTTAAGCAATTTTCTCCATTAAATTCAATTCAAAAAGTGGTTGTATTAATGGAGTGAAGTCTCCCCCCATGTTGTAATATTAGTGCATGAACACGATCATACTCACGTGCAATCGAACCTTTTCGCTCTTTACACTCACATGCACTTGAGCCTTTTCGCTCTTAAATTGGTGGATTGAACATGATCACACCCATGAGCACTTGAGCCTTTTCGCTCTTTGCACTCACATGCACTCCGAGTCTTTTTGCTCTCTTAAGCTAAATATATATATTTTAATTCGCATGAGTTTTACTTTTGTGAAAGTAGAGTAAATGAACTTTCAATTCGCATGAGTTTTACTTTCGTGAAAGTAGAGTGAATGCACTTTAAATTCGCGTGAGTTTTACTTCGGATGTAGAGAGGGTGCAATTTCAATTCGGGTGAGTTCGTATCATCACTCTCAAAAACCCAAAACAGAATTTATAGCATCTCTACATCCGCTCATTACAGCAAATCGCTCGAACACTCGCTCCAACCACGCTAAAACTAGGCTACACATTCCACATACATATCATGCCTAAATAAATAAAATGTGAAAGAATCTTAGGGTCGTCCAACCCCGTGATAAAATTGGCAAAAGTGCACGAACCGAATTCTTTCAAAACACTGATCGTTCAATTAATTTGAAGTAAAAACTTGTTTGAAAATCAAAGTCCTAAGCGCTTAAACCGACCCTTGAGTACCACCGGTTCAAGAAGGTTTAAAGCGAAAAGAATTTGCTTGCCTACAAATCGCCAAAGTCAGAAAATCGTTTCAAGAACCTATGCTAGTTTGAGTAAGCTAGCTGGCACGCTCGTGCAAGTGTAGGCACGAAAAGGTTCACTTCGAGTTTTCTAACTTGGGAGTGGAAATTTTTATGTTTACAGTAACTTGTCATTTTTAGTTTCAGGCACTATAAAGGAAAGTCGATATTCGAGAAGGTAGGTCAACACCTAGAAAAGAAGGTCAATTTCCCAAAAGCAAAGTGATTTTTGATTTAGCATACTATGATGTTCAATTTGTTTGGTAAGTTACCGAACCTTGCCAATTTTAATATATAGAAGGATCAAAACAACCTTGGCACGATTTGGCAACCTTGAGATATAATTTGGTAAGTCTGTAAGCTACCCAAGGCAGGCCCTTTGCATCTTACTTCAAACAACTCCAACTGGGAAAGATGTCACGTCCTGGCCGATTTTGTTGATGCTTACCTACCGATTTCAATATGGAAGCCTGACCAACTTCAGCATGGGATTTTCCAAATTTAGGAAGATCAACTACCTTCCAATTCTTGAATCAAGTTTAAGAGGAAATAACTACTTACCATTACAAGAGACTAGCCGAATTCAACAACTTGGCTAGTATCTTGCCAAGTTAAGTCTGTTTTTAGGAAGAAAGCCAAGCTTAGCCGAGCCCAACAAAGTAGACAACAACTTGCCCTTTTTAGCTTGGATCAACTTCAGCCAATGAGCAACTCTCTTCCAAATTCAACGTGAACTGCAGCTGCTTACCATTCCAAGTTTAGTAGCTCCTTGACTTTCCAAATCAATTCATCTTCACGGCAACCAACTGCCTTCTTCACGGCAACCATTTACCGATTTTAGCTCTAAACGAATTCTACATTCCATCTGATGTCAGCTCTTAACGTTCCAAACTAGCAGCCTCATGATCGACTTGAGGAAAAGTACCTTACCATATCAAATCTGATAACATTGTTCTCTATCGAATTCTGCAAGAAGCATAGCAGATTCCACAACTTACCTTTCTCGGCTTGGATCAATTTCAGTCGTGCACAACTCCAATAGAATCTGATAACTTCCATATCATGTGTGGCATAGTTTGGCAAGAAAATGCATCAGACGTGGGCCTAATTTGGAAGGCCATGCTCATCTACCAAAATCAGCAGCAACTTACTATTTCGATTTCAGCATGAACAACAGCAGATGTTGGTTAGATTTGGAAGATTTTGGACAACACTCTCTTGCTTTATTACAACCAATCATAATAAGGCAAGTTGCCTTATCAACAGTTGCAGATGATAGGCAACCCATGTCCTATAAAAAGGGGTCCAAGAAGGCTCCATAGCATCAGCCATCGATCCCAAAATCCGTTGTTTTACAGCATCTGAAATTCCAACATGGTGGACAGTGCAGCAAGAGAGAAAGAGAGAAAGAGAGAGAGAGAGAGAGAGAGAGAGAGAGAGAGAGAGAGAGAGAAAGAGAGGGAAAGAAGAGAACAAGAGGCCGTTGTCGGCCTCTGAACATCTGCTCTAGAGCCTCCACCGTCAGCTGCCATAGGTTACTCTCTTTTCTTCGTTTTACAGTGAATGAAACAGGTTGAAGTTTCGGAATTGAACATTCTTGTAAATGTATTGATGAAAACAACAATCCTTCGATACTTTTCTTTTTAATTCTTTCTACTCCATGGATGATTAAAAATTGTAAACCTCTTTTCTTCCACGGATTAAGGTTGATCATTAAGCTATAGGTTCGTTTAAGTCGAAACTAGAACACGCACACTTTTGTTGAAAATATGAAATTTCCAAACTTCACTCTACACACGTCTAATCATATATTTCTCTATAATTGTTTACTGCTCCAATCAAGTCGAGATTTGGCTCATCTAAACTAGACATATACACGGACATCTGGTTAAATTTTTAAGATTTTAGGCTTTATTAAAACATCATCAATTAAATTTAAAAAGATTTACAAAAATCAGAACAGATTCTGAAAAATCAGAAATTTTTGTGACACATGTCTATTATTTCTTGAATATCTTTGTGCAAACTAAATCAAATCGATTGAAAATGGTCTCTTTGGAAAGATGAAATCTATACCTTTCCAACAAGACCACTTTCATAAAAATTGAAGGTATGAGTACCGAAATATGTTGGTTTTTTTGAATCTTTGATGTTCTGGTACAGGTATGTTCCGAGTGTCTGAATGGTGTATAGTTCTAGATTTAATTATAAGAATTTGTAGCACTAAAATTTAAAACAAAAATATTTTCTGATTCTGTACATGAATCTTCTGCAAAAGTTTCAGAATCTTTTGAAACTCAGAAGTATTTTAAAAAAATCAGAGAACAGGACTTTGAAAACAAAACCAGTTTCTATTTTTCAGAACCTGAAATTTTCCAAAGTGAAGAACTAAATCACGATTTCTTAAAACTTTTAAGTCAGGATTTTGCTTTTTTCAAAATTTAACAGATTTCAAATAATTTTCCAAGCATCTAAGCTGACCCTTGAACATCGGCTCAAGAAGGCCTATGTCGATAAGAACTCACTTGTCTACAAACGTTTAACGAAGTCAGAAATCCTTTGTGAATCAAATCTTTTCAAATCTTTATAGGTTTTTAAATAAAAACTCACGTCTACAGATTTGGCATGCCCGATGGGACTTGAGTCTTAGGAATTTATTTGAATCCATTATAAATTTGCAAAACAAAACCGCTTTTTCAAATCATGATAAGTTCTTGGACACAGGTTAATCATGTCTAGTTGAGAAGAATCTTGTGAAGTGTCAAGCCAAGCCTCACGCTCTACAAGCTAGTTTTCAAAAGAAATTTCGAAAGGGGACATATTGACCTCCCTAAAAAGGGAAATAATGAAGGAAATAGAGAAAAAAAATCATTGCTTTAATCCAGGAGGCCGAGGTAGTGGAATCTTGCTCCTCTCATGGCAAGAAACCTAGGGCCCATAGAAAATCTAACGATTCAAGGAAGCCTAAGGTGTCTTTCAAATTTGAGGAAAAATCAAAACCCGAGTCCTTTACCACTAGAGACTTGTAAACACCCAAAATTTCCATATTTTCAAAACTCCTGAATTTCAAAAGTCAGCTCAAGGTCAAATCAAGAGAAAAAGGAAGGCCCAAGCCTATTCGAAGGAAACTCAAACAAAAGATCGAAACTAGCATCCAACTCAAAATCAAATTCAGCTCCAAAATGCAAGAAGAAGCCAAGACCCTGATGAAGCCTTCAGAGATCAAGCACTAGGCCTAACAAAACGAAAATCAAAAGTCCGTTGGAAAATCCAAGATTGACCTCATCCAAAAAGTTTGAGAAGGGTACAAATGGATCAAATCAAATGTCAAAACGTCCTGAAAAGCAAAACGTCGGCCGGTTAAAGAAGCTGAGAAAAACCTAGGCTAAAAATGGGTCATCAAGGAACCGGAGCCCGCTCGAAAACCGTCCATTTTGTGCACCAAAGAAGGACTCGAAAAAGAAAATTTGGATTGGATCTGAACAAAAAAATCCAGATCCAGGTCCATTTGGAGTTTGGATTGGGTTGGATCCTAGGATCCAAACCCAAAACCAAGAACCACCCTTGGCCTATAAATAGGGCCAAGGGGCTTCACGTGAACTTGAATCTTGGGCAAATTTTGAGAGCTTGGAAAAAGGAGGAGAGAGAGGGAGCCAAAGTCAATAAAGGTGAGTTTGGGCTTGTGGGCTTGACCTAAGTTAAGGTGGTTGCAACCAAATTGGGTTTGACTAAAGAAGGTGGTTGCAACAGGATGGCTCGAGGTGGACCAAGGTGGTTGCACCATGGCTGCAAGAGGAGGGCTCAAGGTGGACCAAGGTGGCTGCACCATGGCTGCAACACGACTGCAAGGGTGTTAGCCTTGACTGAACTTGGTGTGGGTTGGACCTCACGGCTGATCCTAAACCATCTTGTGCTGCCCCTTTGACTTGGACTGAACTGCACCAAGCCATGTTGCTAGCTGAACCTAACTACACTTGACCCACCTGCTGGTCGAACCCACCTAGCTCACGTTTGAACCCAAGTGTTGAACCTGGTGCTGGCCGACTTGGACCGAACCCTTGACTTGGCTGCCTTCTTCACCAAGAACCGACTTGAACCCAGCTGCAACAAAGCCAGCTGAACCATGGTTTGACTTGGTTGAAACTGAACCAACAAGGCTCGAGCATGACCAAGACAGGCTGCATCTTGACCCATGTGAACCTAGCTGCACCACTTGGACCTTGACTGAACTTGTGGACCGAGCCTTGCTGAACCAACCTTGGCTTGAGTTGACCAAAGGGGTTGTACTTGACCGACCTACTTTGAAGACCCCAAAAGTCAACAAAAGGGGCTGGTTCTTTGAAGCTCACGATTATGCCTTGAAGACCCCAAAAAGTCAACAAAAGGGGCTAGTTTGACTTGGCAAAACCACACCCAGTGGAGGACTTGACCTAGTTCGTGGTGGACCAAGGCTCGACACCAAGCGGTTGCATCTTGACCTAGCTCACGACGGCGACAAAGTGGGCTCGAGCGAACCCAACAAGCGAAATCAAGGGCTAAAACCGAACGAAAGACTTGTAAGTTTCTTTAACTTCGGTTTTAAACCACTTGTTTCATTCAGTTCAATTCAGAACGGGGTTGTATTAATGGAGCGGAGTCTGTCCCCGGGTTGTAATATTTATGCATGAACACGATCACACACACATGCACTTGAGCCTTTTCGCTTTTTCACCCAGGAGCACTCGAGCCTTTCTGCTCTTAAATTGTACACGAGTACGCCCACGAGCACTCGAGCCTTTCCGCTCTTTACACTCATGTGCACTCGAGCCTTTTTGCTCTTACGCTAAATATATATATTTCAATTTGAGTGAGTTTACTTTTGTGAAAGTCGAGTGAGTTGCAATTTAAATTCGTGTGAGTTTACTTTCTTGAAAGTAGAGTTGCACTTAGATTCGTGTGAGTTTACTTTCGTGAAAGTAGAGTTGCATTTAAATTCGTGTGGGTTTACTTCGTGTAAGTAGAGTGGGTGCAATTTTAATTTGGGCGAGTTCGCATCATCATTCTCAAAAACCCAAAAGGATTTCTAGCATCCCTGCATCCGCTCATTGCGGCAAAACGCTCGAACCCTTGCTCCAAACACGCTAAAATTAGGCCACACATTCCACATGCACATCAGGCCTAAAATAGATAAAAGCTTGCAAGAAAATAGGGACGCCCAACCCCATAATAAAAAAGGGAAAAAGGCACAAACCGAATTCGTCAAAACACTTATCGTCGGTTTTTAAGTAAATACTTGTTTGAAAAATCGAAGTTTCTAAGTGCTTAAACTGACCCATGAGTGTCGGTTTAAGAAGGTTTAAAGCAAAAAGAGTTCGCTTGCCCATAATCGCCGAAGTCATAAAATCATTTCAAAAAAACCTTCTCTAGTTTGAGTAAGCTAGCTGGCACGCTCGCGCAAAGCATAGGCATGAAAAGGTTCACTTTGAGTTCCATAAACCTGGGAGTGAAAATTTTCATGTTTAGAGGAATGGCACGCCTGGTGGGACTCGGGTCTTAAGCGAACTTCAAATCAAACAAGTAAAAATTCAAAAACTTTCAAAAAATGTGTTTTCAAAACTTGTGCACCAAAAATTTGCAAACAATGGGTGAAAAGCCAGAGAAATCTTTGTCGAGTAGCTCAAAGCAATTTTTCCAATCATCTAAAGCCCGTGAAGAGCTAGCTGCTATCAAAGAAATTTTTAAAAAAATGGCTGCTTTAAGTCATGAGCTTAAAGCACATAAATCACATAGCAGCTCATCTCGGACACATAGAGATCCCGAAAGGAAAATCGATCTTAAACTCGATGAAGGATGAGGTAAAAGATGAAATCCGAAAGCGGAACAAGTCATCCATGCTCAAGCGTCCAAGCTCTCAAACCTCCAAAGAAAAACCAAAAAAAGATTTTCCTACTTCAAAAAACCAAAAAAATCTGGAAAATTTTCAAAAAGACAAAAAAATTGAAAAACCAAACTTTGAAATTTTGAAAGATAGAAAAGAAATCCCTGATTCAGGGCACACACACAAAGTGGGACACAAAATCCACACCCCACAAAAGGACGAGAGTCACAAAAAGGCAGGATTCAGGGCACACACACAACGGGAGCTCGAAACATAGTCACCCGAAGACAAGGCCTGCTCTCACCCTGAAAAGGTAGACAAGCCAAAAAGAGGTATGCCTGAAACCCATCCTCCTCTAAACTCTCTTCTCGAAATAGGGTCATCAGATGCATTAGATCACACCCATGCACACACAAACCCACAAAATGTGCTCGAAAATGAGGATTTTCATGGTGCGCCAAATGTCCCTCACCACAAAAAAGAATTTCAAAAACAAAAACAAAAAGTTCAAAAAATGGTAGATCCTAAGACATTCATCAACATCCTAGGAACCCCTACCATGAATGAACAAAATTCCCCAAAACATCCAAAAACCCTCAAGGGACCGATCATGGCTTCCCATGAAAAACATAGCTCCCAACCCAGGGTCGTGTGGAAGCTCAAGTCTTCCACCACCCCAAAATCCAAACTCCCACTGTCCAAAATAAAGCGGGTATATACCCATGAAATAGACTATTCTATGTTCCAAGAACATGAACTTTACAAAACATTTTCGAAAACCAAAAAGTCTTAGAACATGATCTTAAACATGGGATATAAACCCTACAAGGGCCTAGGAGCCAAAAACCAAGGTAGGCTAGAACCTGTCCTACCCAAACCCAATCCAAATCGATATGGATTGGGCTACAGCCCACCCATACCCCCTGAGCCGCCACCTAGGACCACTTGGGTCAAGGGTTCCCTTTAGAAACCGCTAAAACCGAAACCCATGGCTTAGACCTATTGTTTAGAGTCTAATTCATGAAGTTTTCTTTGTAGGTTTGATGGAAGATCCCTACTTTTCAAAAATTCAAAAAAATTAGATATTTCCAAAAACCAAAAAAGTTGAAAACCTTCAAAAATTCCAAAAACATTTGAAAATCTGAAAATTCCAAAAAGAAATTTGGTTCAAAAAGTTTCAAAAAAGCCTTTATATTGATCCTTGAATTTGGTACTTCAAAAAGGATAAAAAAATTAAAAAATTTCAAAAATTTCAAAAATAATGGCCATGTAGAAAGCCAAGTTTCAAAATACTTTCCAAAATTGTATATACCCCCAAACCCAAAATCGTCCAATGCTGGTCATGTATACCTCTCTCTTGCCCAGAACTTCCTCAAATTTAAAATGCTTGAGAACCATCAAAGCAAGGAGAAAGATCACCTCCGAGCTTTCCTAAATTTCATAAAATCCTTGACGTGGAAAATTTAGGGATTTTTAGAAGTAAGTCTAAACCACAGTGTGTGTGCATGCATACATAAGCATCATGCATTGTATTTTGAAAAACATATTGTAAACACCCCAAAATTTCTATGTTTTTCAAAACTCCCAAACTTCAAAAAGCCAGCTCAAGGTCAAATCAGAGAAAGATGGAAGGCCCAAGCCCATTCGAAGGAAAGCCAGGCAGAAAATTGAAACTAGCATCCGTGTCAAAATCAAGTTCAGCCCCAAAATACAAAAAGAAGCCAAGACCCTGATGAAGCCGATAGAAATCAAGGATCCGACTTGTTAAAATAAAGAACAGAGTCCGTGGAAAAATCTGAGATCGACCTCATAAAAAATGAGCCAAAAATGGGAACAAACGGATCAAATCAAACTCCAAAAATGTCCTGAAAAGAAAAACATTAGCCGAAAAAATAGCTTGGGAAAAACCCAGGCTGAAATCGGGTCACCGAGGAACCGGAGCCCGCTCAAAGCCATCCGTTGCATGCACCAAAAAGGACTCAACAAAAAAGAAAAAGTTTCATTCGATCTGGACCAAAAGATCCAGATCCAAATAACCCACCCCCTTGGCCTATAAATAAGACCAAGGGGGTTCACGTGAAAACCCTTGGAGGTGCTTGGTTATTGTTGAAAAGAGCTTGAAGAAGGAGAGAGAAGGAGTGGAGAGCCTTCACGTGGAGCAAAGTCAACAAAGCAAGGTCAAATAAAGTGTCTTGACGAAGCCGAGGGACCTTGACTAAGCAACAAGGCTGGACCTAGGCTAAGGTGGCTGCAACCAAGAAGAGTTGGACGTGAGGAAGAAGGCTGTAATAAGAGGTAAGCAGCTGAACTTTTGGGGCTGGGTTTGACTTGAAAGAAAAACCCATCGTGAACCCCTTGAACCTGGCTGCCTTCTTCACCAAAAACTGACCTGAAACACTTTGGTTGACCTACCTTGTGCTGGCCTGCAGCTTGAACTGCCTGCCCCTTTGACTTGACTGCACCTAGGCCTTGAACCCTTGGTTGAACCGACCTGTGCCAAATCCATCGTGAACCACCTTGTTGGCCAATGTTGACTAAACCTGCTAGACTGAATTCAACCGAACCAAGCCACCTTCTGGCTGGACTGAACCGCACCAATAAGACTAGCTTTACATGAACCAAACCACCTGTTGGCTGGCCTGAACCATCTTGGCTGAAGTTGCACCTCACCCATCTGGCCAAATCCATTTTCTGCACCTAGTTGGAACAAGGCACGGCTAAACCTCATGGTTGAACCTGATCTTGAACCTTGGTCAACCGAGCCATCTTTGACTTGGGCTGCAAAACTAAACTGAACCACCTGTTGGCCGAACCCAAGGGCTGAACCTCACGGTGAACTCAGCTTAAACCGAGCGACTTGACCCTTGTGGAGCTGAACCTGGCTGCCTTCTTCACCGAAAATCGACCTTGCAAACCTGCCCTTGACTGAACCTGGCTGGCTGCATTGAACCATTTGGTCGAACCCACTTGCTGCCACCTTGACCAGCTGCCCAAAAGCCAACCTTGTTAAACCCTTGTGCTGCCTAGCTCACCTGAACCGAACTGTGCTGCACCCGGCCTTGAGTTGGGCTGACTACACCGAGTAGTTGAACCATTTTGTGGCCTACAAACCGAACCTCATTGACTTAGACTGCACCTGGCCTTGAGCTTGGAGCTACACCTGGCCGAAACTCTTGGGCTGACTGCACCTTGCTGCACTTGACCCACTCGAACCAAGGCCAGCCGAAACCCTTGTGCTGTGCTGGCTAAACTGAACCAAGCCGCTTGGCTGAAGTGAACCATAAAGAAGACCTGCACCTTGGCTGACTTGCACTCGGGCTGAACCCCATCTGGCCGAACCAAGCTTGGGCAGCTCCACCTTGGGCCGACCCACACCAGTTGAACCTTGGCTGCACCACTTAGTTGAAATACATCAAAGAAGGTGGACCTAGATCACGGCTGCGACGAAGTGGACTCGAGCGAACCCAACAAACGGAAACAAAAGGCAAAACTGAGCAAAAAACTTGTAAGTACAATTTACTTCAGTTTTTAAACTTGTTTCATTAAATTCAATTCGGAATGGGGTTGTATTAATGGAATGAAGTCTCTCTCCGGGTTGTAATATTAGTGCATGAACACGATCGCACCCACGAGCACTTGAGCCTTTCCGCTCTTATCTGGTGGATGAACACGATCACACACACGTGCACTCGAGCCTTTCCGCTCTTTACACCCACAAGCACTTGAGCCTTTCCGCTCTCTGCCCCAATATACAATTATAAAAATTCTATACTTCAAACCCAATCTTTTCTTAAGCAAGTATACTTACTTTAAATTCGCGTGAGTTTACTTTTATGAAAGTAGAGTCGCACTTAAATTCATGTGAGTTTACTTTTGTGAAGGTAGAGTTGCACTTAAATTCGTGTGAGTTTACTTTTGTGAAAGTAGAGTTTCACTTAAATTCGTGTGAGTTTACTTTTGTGAAAGTAGAGTTACACTTAAATTCGTGTGAGTTTACTTTTATGAAAGTAGAGTTGCACTTAAATTCGTGTGAGTTTACTTTTGTGAAAGTACAGTTGCAATTTGAATTCGCGTGGGTTTACTTTCGTGAAAGTAGTGTGAGTTGCACTTATATTCGTGTGGGTTTACTTTGTGAAAGTCGAGTGAGTCACACTTAAATTCGTGTGGGTTTACTTTCATGAAAGTCTAGTGAGTTGCACTTTACATTCGCGTGAGTTTACTTTCAAGCAGTGTGAGTTGCAATTTCAATTTTGGTAAGTTCGCATCATCGTTCTCAAAAACCCAAAAAGATTTCTAGCATCTCTGCATCTGCTCATTGCGGCAAAATCACTCCAAACCACTCTAGAACTAGGCTCGCACACTTCACATGCAGGCCAAGATAAATAAAACTTGCAAAAATCTTAGGGTCATTCAACTCTCGTGATAAAACTGGCAAAAGTGCATAAATCGAATTCTTTCAAAATGTTTGTCGTCCAAGTTAGTTTGAAGTAATACTTGTTTGAAAAATGAAGTTCCTAAGTGCTTAAACTGACCCTTGAGCGTCGATTGAAGAAGGTTTAAAGCGAAAAGAGTCTGCTTGCCTACAATCACCAAAAAGTCAGAAAAATGTTTAAAAAACCTTCGCTAGTTTGAGTAAGCTAGTTGGCATGCTCGAGCAAAGCGTAGGCACAAAAAGGTTCACTTCGAGTCTTATAACCTGGTGTAAACACCCCAAAATCCCATGATTTTAGAAAACAAATCCCTGGTTTGTAAATCAACTCAAAAGGCCATTTTGCATTTTTGAAAACCCAGGAACTTCCCAAAAAGCTTGTAAATACTATTTTAAACCCCATATCCAGTATGAATGCCTTAAAACTTGGGCCAAGTCCCATTTTGCCAAAAAGCAAAAGACGAACAGGTGAAGCAGGGAAGACGACACCTTATCGAGAAACAACCTAGAAACCAGCCCACGAAGGCCAAATCAAAGGCAGCATCAGAAACAGGTGCATAAGCCCAAAAGCAGCACCCTGGCCTAATAAAGGCCAGGGTCAAAAGGTGAAAGGAAGGCCCAGGCCTGGTGCAAAATGCAAGCCCGGCACACCCAGAAGCCAAATAGAACACATCCACCCAAGCAACATAAATGTGAGCTAGAAATTGCAAAATTAAGCAGAGACGGAGTCCAGAATGGCGAGATAGAGTCCGGACGACAAAGTTGGGGAAAACCCAGCACCAGACGAAGCGCTTGTAAAGCCAGTGCCTGCACAAAACATCCACCTCAAAAAGCCAAGAAGGACCATCCAGAGAAAATTTGGATTGGATTTGGACCGTAAATATCCAGATCCATATCTAAATAGTGATTGGATTTGGATTGGATCCAAATAGTGTTTGGATTGGATCGGATCTGGACCAAAATATCCAAATCCATATCCATAAAAATGTTGGATTTGGATTGGATATGGATCACAAAATATTCGAGATCCAAGATCCAGATCCAAATAGTGTTTGGATCGGACATGGATTCCACGATCTACCTCATTTGCCTATAAATAGGAGTGAGGGGGTCCCCAAAAGCTCACGTGAAATCCACTTGGAGGAGCTTGGAGGAGAGAGAGGGTATTAAGGTGAGTGCTTAGGGCTTTCTTAATTTTGTTTAGTGGGTTAATTGTGAGCTTAAAGAGGGATTAGTATGGGTTGCACCACCTTGATTAAGGGCTGGATTTGCTTGAACACGAAGGCTTTGGAGTGGCTGATTTGGAGCTTGAGCACACCCCAAGACCGCGCCCTAAGGCAAGACTAACAAACTCACCTAGCCCATCTCTCTCAAATCCCTCTAAACCACCTAAACCGACCCCACCTAAACCTAGCCGAACCCACCTAGCTGACCCACCTTTCCAACCGACACCACCTAAACCGACTCCACCTAGACCTAGCGAACCCACCTAGCTAACCCACCTTTCCCAACCGACTCCACCTAAACCGTAGCCACCTCCACTTCACCGCCTGCCCTCACCGAACCCAGCCACCACTCGGCCCTACCTTGGCTGGTCGAGTTCATTCTACTTCACCCACAACCACCTAGCCCCTAACCGACAGCCCCTCCTTTACCCCACCGACTGTCGTCATTACCCGAACGCCCCCTGCGCACCGCAGCGCGCCCCATGTGCCCTGCACCTGCTCCACTGCCACCCTGCGTGCCTCCTTGGCGCTTGTCACCTCCCTGACGCCGCGCGTCTCCCGCGCCGCATGCCTCCCTGACGCCGCGTGCCTCCCGCACCGTGCACCTCCCCTCGCCGCCCGCCTCCCGCGCCGTGCGCCTCCTTAGCCGACCTGCTGCCCCTACCTAACACCGATTCCCTACCTTCACCCTACCACTACCACCAACTCCCTGCCACCCTACCATGCCACCGACCTGCCATACACCACCTCCTAACCTAGCATCCACAGCCATCACCCTAATTCCCTTCATCACATCCACCGCCTTCCATCCCACCGCCTTACACTCCCGCACCCCACATCACACCCCTGTCGTGACCTCTTGCCTAGCACCCCGACTCCATCCCACATCCCACATAGCACCCCTACCGTGACCTCTTGCCTTGCACCCCAACTCATCCTATCCTACCACATACCACCTAACACAACCATGACCTTCTTTGCCCTAACCCCACAAAAGCCACTCAGACCCGCACCCTACACACCCGTGAGCCTCTATCTCTCAAGGCCCAAACCTTCCAAGCTTAACCTCCGATCAGCCACTTCACGCCTCAAGCTTCAAGGGGAGCACGCCCTTGGTTGCCCGAAGCGAACCACAAGCCCAAGTGCAAGCAAGTGACAACGGACCACCTATTTGTAAGTGTCTAAACTTGGTCTCTTACGTTAACTTGCTTTACATTCAATTCAATTCGGATACGGGGTTGTATTAACGAAGCGTTGTCTCCCCCCGGGATGTAATATTGATGCTTGATACACGAGACACACACGAGCACTTGAGCTTTAGCTCTTATTTCGTACACCAAGCACCCACATACACGATTGAGCCTTCGCTCTTACTCCAAAGACTCTAGTAAGAGTTGCGTGAGTTGTCTTTAAATTTACACACTACACCCACGCGTGCATTGATCTTTCGCTCTTATCATATATATGTATTTCCATTCAGCTGGGTTGTTACTTTAAGTCGTGTGAGTTGTCATTTAAAATTCCACACTCGCACCCAAAGACACCCGGGCTCTTGCTCAAGCACCTTCACGTACCTTTTGGCCTTGGCAGCCACTAAGATATAGCCATATCTATATATTTTCAGCTGCGTGAGTTTTCCCGGTTCAGTTGTGTATATCTTTCAATTCCGGGTTGTTAATTTTCAATCGTGTGAGTTGCATTTCAATATATACACAACACACACACGTTGACGACCTTCGGGCTCATATATATATAGTTGTATCTCCCTTTCGGCTGGTTTTACATTCCAAGTCGTGTGAGTTGTCTTTACATTTATACCCAACACACACGCACACGTTGGCGACCTTCGGGCCCATATATATATATATATATATATATATATATATATATATATATATATATATATATATATATATATATACGTATTTCCCATTTCCGTACTTTACATTCAAGTCGTGTGAGTTGTCTTTCAATATATACACAACACACACGCACACATTGAGCCTTTCTGCTCTTAAGATATAGCCATATTTCTCTTCAGCTATGTCCTTCAATTTTGGGTTTTAAGGTTCAGTTGTGTGAGTTGCATTGCATATCCGCCATATTCGAGATAGTGCGCATACTTGCATCAAACAAACCCCGAACAACCCATGCAAACATGCCAAGACTTAGGCACTTGATGCACACACCTCACGCCTAGGTAAATAAAATCGAAAGACTTAGATACGTGCAACCTAACGTAAATAAAAATCTGCAAATAGGCATACAATCGATCAAATACTTTCATACTCTTTTCAAAAGTCCATGCTTGTTCAAAATCGATATTTTCTAAGCATACAAACTGACCCTTGAGCATAAGTTCAAGAAGGTTTGCGATGAAAAGATCCCACTTGTCCATAGTCGCCCCATAAAGTCAGATATTTCAAAATATACTTCGCTAGTATGAGTAAGCTAGCTGGCATGCCCTTTTAAAGCAACTTAGACACGAAAAAGGTTCACTTCAGGCCTAAGAACCCAAAGTGAAAATTTTCGCGTGTCTACACCTGGGAGTGAAAATTTTCATGTTTACAGAATGTCACGCCCGGTGGGACTCGGGTCTTAAGCGAACTTCAAAAACAAACAAATAAAACTTCAAAACTTTCAAAAAATGTGTTTTCAAAACCTGTGCACCAAAATTTACAAAAAATGGGTGAAAAGCCAAGGAAAACCTCGTCGAGTAGCTCAAAGCAGTTTTTCCAATCATCTAAAGCTTGAGAAGAGCTAGCTGCTATCAAAGAAATTTTCAAAAAGATAGATGCATTAAGTCATGAACTTAAAGCACATAAATTGCATAGCAGCTCATCTCGAGCACATAGAGATGATGAAAAGAAAACTGATCCTAAACTCGACGAAGGATATGAGGTTAAAGGTGAAACCAAAAGGCGGATCAAAACATCCACGCTCAAGCCTCCAAGCTCTCCAACCTCTAAAGAAAAATCGAAAAAAGATTTTCCTATTTCAAAAACTCAAAAAAATCTGTAACATTTTCAAAAAGACAAAAAAGTTGAAAAACAAAAATTGAAATTCTGAAAACCAAGGAAGGCCCTGATTTAGGGCACACAGTCAAAGTGGGACACAAAATACACACCCCATAAAAGGACGAGAGTCACAAAAAGGTAGGATTTGAAAAGGAATGCCTCGAAAAGCAACGGGAGCTCGAAACAGAGTCACCCAGAGACAAGGCCTGCTCTCACCCTGAAAAGGTAGACAAGACAAAAAGATGTATGCCTGAAACCCATCCTCCTCTAAACTCTCCTCTCAAAATAGAGTCATCAGATGCATTGGATCACACCCATGCACACACAAACCCACAAAATGTGCCCAAAAATAAGGATTTTCAAGGTCCGCCAAATGTCCCGCACCACAAAAATGAATTTCAAAAACAAAAACAAAAAGTTCAAAATATGGTAAATCCTAAGGCATGCATCGACATCCTAGGAACCCCTACCATGAATGAACCAATTTCCCCGAAACATCCAAAAACCCTCAAGGGATTGAACATGGCTTCCCTTGAAAAACATAGCTCCCAACCTAGGGTCGTGTGGAAGCCCAAGTCTTCCACCACCCCAAAATCCAAACTCCCACTATCCAAAATAAAACGGGTATACACCCATGATATGGACTTTACACAACATTTTCAAAAATAAAAAAGCCTTGGAACATGATCCTAAACATGGGATATAAACCCTAGATGGGCCTAGGAGCCAGAAATCAAGGTAGGCTAGAACCTGTCCTACCTAAAGCCAACCCAAATCGATATAGATTGGGCTACAGCCCACCCATACCCCCTAAGCCACCACCTAAGACCACTTGGGTCAAGGGTGCCTTTTGAAACCGCTAAAACCAAATGTTTAGAGTCTAATTCATGAAGTTTTCTTTGTAGGTTCGATGGAAGATCCCTTCTTTTCAAAAAAATAAAAAAATAGATATTGCCAAAAACCAAAAAAATTGAAAACCTTCAAAATCCGAAAAACATTTGAAAAACCTAAAAATTTCAAAAAGAAATCTGTTTCATTCCCCCATTCTTTATTTGGGAAAAAGTTTTCAAAAAAGAAAAAGCCTTTATATTGATCTTTGAATTTTTATTTCAAAAAAGACAAAAAAAATGAAAATTTTCAAAAATTCCAAAAATAATGGCCATGTAAAAAGCCAAGTTTCAAAATACTTTCCAAGATGTATATACTTTCAAACCAAAAATTCATCCAAGCATGATATAACCCCTCTTGCCCAGAGCTTCCTCAAAATTAAAATGCTTGAGAACCATCAAAGCAAGGAGGAAGATCACCTCCAAGCTTCCTAAATTTTGTAGAATCCTTGACTTAGAAAATTTGGAGATTTTTAGAAGTAGGTCTAATCCATAGTGTGTGTGCATGCATACATGAGCATCATGCAGTGCATTTTGAAAATCTATACTTCCATATCGGGTCTAGACATCATCTTAGAGTTTGAGGTTCATGTCAAGCCAAAGGGGCATGAGAGTCGACCCCCTAAGTATCGAGCCATCATAGGCATATCTCCATATGAAGAAAATCCAAAACCTTCAAGGTTGATTCCAAAAATGCCAAAAAGATGCTAAACCTCCCAATGAAACTTTTGAAAAAGGGTTAAAATTTAAATGATGATTTCCAGAAAGCTTTCAAAAAGATTTTGATAAAATCCTTCAAATTTCCAAAACCTCCAAAGTAAAGCATTACAACTCATGTGAATGCATTGGGTGCTTTACTCGATCAATATGAAGATGATATCCATAGAAAGTGTGCCATACATTTCGAAAACTCTATTGGCATATGAAAGAAATCACCAAGCCAAAAGAGAAATCGTGCTTAGCCTTGGTATAGGCTTCCAAATTCGAGACATTATTTCCCATGTCATGAAAAAGGAATAATGATGATTCATTAAAGCACTTATTTGAAAAACCTATCTTAACATGTAGGTAAAATAAATGGCAGCCCCTTTCAAAGGAGTATGAGTTCATCCTCAAGACTCCGTTAAGGGACAAGCCCCACATCGTGTGGCTGAAGTGCCTCTTCGAGACACATTCCCCACACTTAATCAAATGCTCCATGAAGGCATATTTTCCAAATGAATTTCAAAAACTTGGACAAATTGTTTCAAAGAAAATCCAGCATGGGAAACATATTTCGATCAAGGGGAAGGTATCGAAATCATCTTCATATCTCCCAAGAAAAATTTTAGAAAGGAAGGATTTCCCGAATTTGTTTATCCAAAAAGATCAAGTTTTAGCAATCTTAACCCCACATATAACTTTGAAAAGAAAGATTTTTAGCATCTGGTTGATATGAAAACCTTGATGAGGTCAGGATAAATTCATGAGTCCCACGATGGAAAATGTGGAGATCATGTCAATTCAAATATGATGGCCATGAAGATCACTTAGGGCTGGTTATGTTTTTCCATCCTTAAGCCAAAAGTGTCATGGTCATGTTAGAAATACCATAAAATTCAAAATGCATGGACATGTCATCCCATCAGAATTTCCTTTGAAAAACCATGGCCCTTCACCATGTGGCCGTGTAAATCATTCATCTCCATCAAACTAGGGGCATTTAAAAATGGCATCCCCTAGACACCTTCCATGGAGAGTCAATTTCATAAAAACATGTATCTCCATCATATGTGGAATACATTTCATATAGTCATCATTTCATAAAACATGTATTTCCATTCTCATGGAGTGCATTGTTACATATCATCCATCACATACATGTAATTCTCCCCAAGAGGCCCAAAAAGGTGGCAGCCCAAGTAGGAATGTCTACATGTCATAAAAAGGGCAACAAAAATCGAAAATACATGTTGATATTATGGGTAGAAATTTAGCAGACCCCAAAAATGCCCAGTACTCGAAAGGGTCTATGTTAAATTCTTTCAAAAGATTTTTAAAAATCGAGCTCCTTTAAAACTTCTTGAAAAAAGGATCAAGGTTGATTGTATAACCCCAAATGAAGGAATTGATGCTTTACAAAAAGTAGAGTTTTCAAAAACGAATTGGTGACATTCCAAAAATTCTTAGCTTACAAAATGGAGCCTTGTTCAAAATATCAAAATATTTTCAAATGGCAGATGCTATTAGGAAATGGGATGATCTCGGTTGAATCGAGTAACCAAAGGGATAAGCTTTTCCCCCATTTTACATCTATCTCCAAAAAGGAAAATTGGCAATGTTCAAAAGAAAAAAAAACAAAGAGAATACAAAACTCCTCGAAAAAGAAGGCTTCCCTAAAAAAGGGAATACAAAAACTTCTCAAAAAGGAGTCTTCTCTCTTAAAGAAAAAAAGGAAAAAGAAAAGAGAATACAAAAACTCCTCGAAAAAGAAGTCTTTCCTGAAAAAAAGAATACAAAAACTTCTTCAAAAGAGGTTTTCTCTTCAAAAAAAAAAAGTCAAAGCTCAAAATGAGCAAATTTTCTGACTCTTTGCCTAAAACCACGGGACGCTTCAGAAGGAACCGTGGTAACTCTTTCCCATATCCCTGCAGCTTATGCCAAATAGAAAAAGGTTCAATTATGAAAATCCTAAAGTAGGAATAGAATCTACTTATTTGGATTTCATTTTGTTTGAGAATTAGACTTTGTATGAAACCCGAATAAAGGAAAGTATGAAAAATTGGAAGTCCTTTTGATAAAAGATAAAAGGAGTTCTTTTGAAAAAGAAATTTTCAAAAAAAAAAAACCAAAAATGTCAAAAGACATGGGATAAAACCTGCTTGGAGCAGTGAGCCTCAAAAGGCTCTCTCTAGGCTCGAAAACCCAAGAATGTCAAAAGACATGGGATAAAACCTGCTTAGAGCAGTCAGCCTCAAAAGGCTCTCTTGGGGCTCAAAAACCTCAAAAATAATAAAACTGCTCAAAAGCTCACCCCATTCACTCACTCATGCATTCAAGATTCATTCATGCATGGTCATACCTAGGAAAAGCAGCCCATCTAGGAAAAGTCTCCTTTTGGTTGGAAATCCCCTCTTATGATCAAAGGAAACAAGGTTTTATGAAACGAAGGATGATGCATTCTCAAGAAAATTTGGGAGAAAATCCATAAAGGGTATTTTTTTTTCTTTGCCATTATCCAAATCAATTTGGATTAATGCCAAAGAGGGGCATCTGTAAACACCCCAAAAATTCCATGCTTTTCAAAACTCCCAAACTTCAAAAAGCCAACTCAAGGTCAAATAAAAAGAAGAAAGGCCCAAGCGTGTTTAGAGGAAAGCCAGGCAGAAAATCGAAACTAACATCCGTGTCAAAATCAAGTTCAGCCCCAAAATACAAAAAGAAGCCAAGACCCTGATAAAGCTGATAGAAATCAAGGATCTGACCTATCAAAATAAAGAATAGAGTCCGTGGGAAAATCTGAGATCGACCTTATAAAAAATGAGCCAAAAATGGGAACAGACGGATCAAATCAAACTCCAAAAACATCCTGAAAAGCAAAATATCGGCCAAAAATAGAGTTTGGGAAAAACCCAAGCTGAAAATTTGGATTGGATCTGGACAAAAATCCAGATCCAGGTCCATTTAGAGTTTGGATTGGGTTGGATCCTAGAATCGAAACCCAAAACCAAGAACCACCCTTGGCCTATAAATAGGGCCAAGGGGGCTCACGTGAACTTGAGTCTTGGGCAAATTTTGAGAGCTTGGAAAAAGGAGGAGAGAGAGGGAGACAAAGTCAACAAAGGTGGACTTGGGCTTATGGGCTTGACCTAAGCTAAGGTGGTTGCAACCAAGTTGGGTTTGACTAAAGAAGGTGGCTGCAATAGGATGGCTCGAGGTGGACCAAGGTGGCTGCACCATGGCTGCAACACAGCTGCAATGAAGTAAGCCTTGACCGAAACTTGGTGTGGGCTGGACCTCATGGCTGATCCTGAACCATCTTATGCTGCCCCTTTGACTTGGACTGAACCGCACCAAGCCATGTTGCTAGCTGAACCTAGTTGCACTTGACCCACCTGGTGGTCGAACCCAAGTGCTGAACCACAACCTTGACTTGGTGCCAGCTGAACCGCAAAAGCTTGAACTGCACCAAGCCACCTAGCTGGTTGAACCTGCACTTGACCTACCTTGGCAGAACCTGCTGGCCGAACCCACCTAGGTCACGTTTGAACCCAAATGTTGAACCTGGTGCTGGCCGACTTGGATTGACTGAATCCTTGGTCGAACCTTTGGGCTGGACTGAACCATGCCCAGTTGAAACCAACTGAATCAAGGACCTTGACTTGCTGGCTGTACCTTGACTGAGGCCTTGAACCCTTAAAGGTTGCACCTTCACTTGTTGGCTGAACCCGACCCTCAACCAGGACCTTGACTACAAGCAGTTCGCTGTCAACCGAACCACCTTGCTAAGCCCCAACTGAACCTGGAACCCAATCATCAACTGAACCTCGCCGAACCTAGTTGGCTGAAACCGAACCAATAAGATTTGGGCAGACCGACCTTGACTTGGATCGAACCTTGACTTGGCTGCCTTCTTCACTAAGAACCGACTTGAACCCAACTGCAACAAAGCCAGTTGAACCATGGTTTGACTTGGTTGAAACCGAACCAACAAGGCTCGAGCTTGACCAAGACCGGCTGCATCTTGACCCATGTGAACCTAGCTGCACCACTCGGATCTTGACTGAACTTGTGGACCGAGCCTTGCTGAACCAACCTTGGCTTGAGTTGACCAAAGGGGCTGCACTTGACCGACCTACTTTGAAGACCCCAAAAGTCAACAAAAGGGGATGGTTCTTTGAAGCTCACGATTATGCCTTGAAAACCCCAAAAAGTCAACAAAAGGGGCTGGTTTGACTTGGCAAAACCACACCCAGTGGAGGACCTGACCTAGTTCATGGTGGACCAAGGCTCGATACCCAATAAATTCGTGTGAGTTTACTTTCTTGAAAGTAGAGTTGCACTTAAATTTGTGTGAGTTTACTTTCGTGAAAGTAGAGTTGTACTTAAATTCGTGAGAGTTTACTTTCATGAAAGTATAGTTGCACTTAAATTCGTGTGAGTTTACTTTTGTAAAAGTAGAGTTGCACTTAAATTCGTGTGAGTTTACTTTTGTGAAAGTAGAGTTGCACTTAAATTCATGTGAGTTTACTTTTTTGAAAGTAGAGTTGCATTTAAATTCGCGTGGGTTTACTTTGTGTAAGTAGAGTGGGTGCAATTTCAATTTGGGTGAGTTCGCATCATTGTTCTCAAAAACCCAAAAGGATTTTTAGCATCCCTGCATCCGCTCATTGCGGTAAAATGCTCGAACCCTTGGTCCAAACACGCTAAAATTAGGCCACACATTCCACACACACATCAGGCCTAAAATATATAAAAACTTGCAAGAAAAAAGGGACGTCCAGCCCCGTAATAAAAAAGAGAAAAAGGCACGAACTGAATTCGTCAAAACACTTATCGTTAGAAGTAAATACTTGTTTGAAAAATTGAAGTTTCTCAGCGCTTAAACTGACCCTTGAGCATTGGTTCAAGAAGGTTTAAAGCGAAAAGAGTCCGCTTGCCCACAATCGCCGAAGTCATAAAATCATTTCAAAAAAACCTTCGCTAGTTTGAGTAAGCTAGCTAGCACGCTCGCGCAAAGCGTAGGCACGAAAAGGTTCACTTCGAGTTCCATAAACCTGGGAGTGAAAATTTTCATGTTTACAAGACCGAAAAACCAAATCGAGGCCAAAATCTGATAAAGGATATGAAGCCACAGATGAAGCAAGTATTAAGATCAAATCATTTAACCTTGCTAATTATTCAAAACCCCTTTTTTCTATAAAAAACCAAAAAAGTTCTTTGTTTCGAAAAACCAAAAAAAATGGAAAATTTTCAAAAATAAAAAATATTTGAAATTCAAAAATTTGAAATTCAGAAAATTAGAAAGGAAAAGAAGGTTTACATCCCTAAGCGCAAAAGTGGAGTGGGGCATGAGAGTCACATCATTCCAAATTTTTCAAAATCGGTTGCTCCGTGGATTCCATTCCCATGAGCACCATTTCATACACAAGAGAAAATGTGTGTTGCACACACATAGGCTTGGCAGATGAAATCCAAGACCTACCAAAGCAACGGGAGCTCGAAGTTATGCATGAGCCACAACACCCTCAGGTTGCCTGCAAGGAAGCTTACTCTCACCATGGAAAGATAGACAAACTCAAAAAAGGTATATCTGAAACTCTTTTCTCTTAAAATTCTCTACTCGATCCTCCTCTTTGTTGTGTAGGACCAGTAGATCATCAATATTCAAATCACACTCATGCACCCACAACCCCACCAAATGTGCCGAAGGATGTGGATTTGGAAGGTGCGGCGAATGTTCAGCATCAAAAAGAATTTTAAAATGAAAAAGAAAAAAATAAAATTCAAAACTTGGTAGACATGGCTATCCCTAGGGCATGCATCGACATCCTAGGTACACCTAACCGTGCCGTGTATAAACAAATCTTTTTAAGCCTAGGTTTGTACCATAAACCAAGCCTACGACCATGATTTCCCCAAACATCAATAAACCCACCAAGGGACCAACCATGCTTTCCCTTGGAATCCTTTTTCCTCCTTTGTGCAAGGGATCCAATATGTTCTCCCTTAGCACCCATATAAACTCAAACCATCAACACCTAGGGGCACACTTGGTTGCACCTAGGATCCATCCCCCCATTGCCAAAATCATCCACCTACTAGGAGAACCAAAATCGATTCATCCCAAACCCTCTAAGGTCATATGTATCCTAGAGGAAACCAAGCCACACCCGGCCAAGGTCGTCCATCTCCTAGAGGAACCCAAATCACCCAAGTCTTCCACTCTTAGGGTCGTGTGCATCCTAGAGGAGTCAAACACCTCCACCCCTAAACCCATAGACCTCCAAGGCATAACCAATAAAATTCAAGTGCATAACCATGCTATGGACAACACATCATTCCAAGGCCATCCCCTTTATCAAAACCTTTTAAAACTAGAAATGCCTTGGAATATGCTACTAAACATAGGCTATACACCATACCAGGGCCTAGGAGCCAAAAACCAAGGGAAACTCGAACCTATCATACCTCTACCAAACCTAGGTTGATATGGCTTAGGATACAACCTAGACATACCCCCTAAACCACCACTTAAGACCAATTGGGTCAAGGGTGCCCTAGAACCAGCTAATCCTGAAACCTATGGTTTAGATCTCTTATTTGGAGTCTAACTCATAGTGCTTTCTTTCCATATTTGATGGAAAACCCCTTTTTCGAAAAAAAACATAATATATATATATATATATATGTATATATATATTTTAAAAGACCAAAAAAATTTAGAAAAGTCTGAAAACCCAAAAACATTGGTAAAAACCAAAAATAACAAAAAGAAAGTCCTACTTGTTTTCCCTTCTACTAGTTGCTTTGAAAAATCCAAAAAAAATGGAAAAATTTGGAAAACCCAAAAATATTTGGAAAAATTGGAAAATTCCAAAAAGAAGTCCTTTATGTTTTTCCTTCTAGCATTTGTTTGGAAAAATTCAAAAAATTTGAAAAATTTGAAAATCCTAAAAATGTTGGCTTTCAAATCGGGTACAAACTCAAAAATTGGTTTTGACAAAATCCATATACATTTTCAAAAATGAATTCTCATAATCCTTTTGTGCACAACCTTTTTCTTTATGCATAATACTTTCCTAGAAATCAAAGTGTTTGAGAGTGATCAAAGTAAGGAGGAATATCACCTCATCCATGAGGATGATCAAGCCTCTGAGCTTTCTGAATTCCATAAAATCATTGACTTGGAATAACCTTCAATATCCGTAGGAGGGATTTCCTAGAAGTCGGTTAGGGAGTAAACCTAACCCAAAATACATCAAAGACTAGGATCATATCATGCAATGCCAAGAATTAAGATCGTGCATGTCCTTCGTGCATCATATTGAAAATCATTCATGCCACATTAGGGATCGGCTATAGTATATGAATGCTCACGTCATCTTCTCCAATCTAGGGGCAAGTAAATTGCATTCCTTTCATGGAGATTGAATATACTTATCATTTCATAAAGCATGTATCTCCACCATGGCATATGGAATACATTTTTCATATCATCATTTACCTATAAGAGGCCCACATCTATTGGGTAAGTGGTGGCTTAGGTGGGATGGTCCCTATGTTGCAAGAAGGCACCATAAAATGCATATTGATAAGTTGATGTTGAGGGAAGAAATTGAGCGGACCCTATAAATGCCTAATATTATGTATAGAGTTTACTTTAAATTTCTTTTGAAAAGATTTTAAAAATAGATCTCCTTTGAATTTCTTGAAAAAGGGACCAAAATGGATTATGTGACCCTAAATTAGGGGATTGGTGTTTTGTGAAAAAAAATAGAGTTTCCAAAAACGTTTGGTAATATTTCAAAAATCTTTAGCTTACCAAATGAGGCTTGGTTTCAAAAGAGCAAGATATTTTCAAATGGCAGGTGCTATTAGGAAATAGGATATTCTTGGCTGAGTCGATTATCTAAAGGGATGGGTTGTACTTCCCACTTCATTTCTTCAAAAAAAGAAAATTGGCAAAAATCAAAAGAAAAGGAAGGAAATAAAACCTCCAATATAGAGGTCTTCCAAAAAAAAGAAAAGGGGAAACAAAAATCTCCAATATAGACGTGCCCTTTGAAAGAAAAGAAAAAGAAAAGCCAAAGCTTAAAAGAGCAAATTTCCATTAAAAATTTGTTTGCCTTAAACCCCGAAACTTTCATAAGGGACCGTGGGTAATTCTTTCCCAAAATCCCCACAGCTCATCCCAGTGGAGAAAATGCTCATCATGAAAGTCCTAGAGCAAGAATAGGACCTGCTTATTTGGATTTTATTTTGTTTGAGGATTAGGCTTTGTTAGGTAAGAAATTGAACTTTGAAATATTATTCAAAAAATTTCTATAAAAAAAATTTATGTTGAGTAATGGATATCAAAACCCAAATGAAGGGAAATGTAAAAAATTGGAAGTCCTTTTGATAGAAACCAGAAGGAGTTTCCTCTTTTAAAAAGGAATTTCAAAAACCCAAAACATCAAAAGAAACCATATAGAGACAATCTTGCTTGGGGCAGCTGACTTTCATAGGTGTAAACACCCCAAAATCAAACAATTTTTAAAACAAACACCTTGTTTGAAACATCCATTTCAAAACCAGATTCTAGAGTTTTTGAAAACCCAGGAGTTGCAAAGGCTCTAAACTTTTGTTTCAAACCCCGTTCAAAATGAAAATGCCTTAAACTCGGGCCAAGTCCCAATTTGGTAAAAGCCCAAATCCAACAAGTAGAGCCTAATCAAAAGCAGCCTCAGAAGTAGGTTCAAAGGCCCAAGCTAGCAGCAGACTTCAAGCCTAGACTATCAAATGCCAAGCCAATAACATCCACCAAAATAGTAGAAATCCAAGTACAAAACAACAAAAATTAGCTGAAACGGAGTCCAGAAAGGTGAGAAGGAGTTCGGATGAAAACGTTGGGGAAGACCCAACCCAAGATGGAGCCTTGATTAAGCCAAGGCCCACATAAACTGTCCGTCTTGAAACGCCAAGAAGGACTAAAGAAACGAAAATTTGGATTGGATCTGGACCCAAATATCTAAATCCAGACCCAAATAGTGTTTGGATCGGATTTGGATCTCAAAATCCAAATCCAAGATCCATACCCAAGACCCACCCCATTTGCCTATAAATAGAGGTGAGGGGGTGCCCACAAGTTCACGTGAAATCCAAGAGGGCTTGGGGAGAGCTTGCATAAAATAGGTGAGAGAAAATTGGTGTGGCTAGCCTTGTGGACTTGATCAAGGGCATGGGTTCAAGCTTTGTAGGGACCTAGGCTCAAACCAAAGGGCTGCACCAACTTGAAAAAGGGTTGCACAAGGGCTTGGAAGCATGGGCAAGGCGTAGTGGATCAGCTCCAAGAGATAGGTCTCTCAACCTTACCCTAAACTAGCCTAAACCACCTAACCCACCCCACTAAACCTAACCCTAAACTAGCCTAAACCTAGCCCTCTTCACCCAACCGACCCAAACTTCCCCCTAACCCACCTAAAGCTAAGCCCAACCGAGTGCAACTGCACTCAGTTTGAACCCATCCAAGCACCACCCTACTACCCGTTACCTAGCACCCGGCTCCCTCACCTTCCCAGCCGTGACCCTCACCACCTACCACCTTCCAACACACAGCTCCCTCACCACCTGCCACTCTACCTAAACCCAGTCGACACCATCCCCCATCACTTTCCTACCGTGACCACACACCTGCCACCTTCCAACTCCCGGCACACCTAGCACCACACTACCCCCAAGCACCCAGCCCGCCTAGAGCCCCACTCCACTACCGCCCGCACCTAGCGCCCCAACCCCAGCCTGTCCCGTAGCGCTACCTTCCCACGTGCCAGCACCTGCCTAGCTCGAGCACCCGGCTACCTTAGCACCCACACCCTTACCTACCACACTACTTACCTTAGCCAAGATCTAGGCCAGCCTCATCTTGTCTCCCTAGTACCAAGTAGGACCACCCCACTTAGGCCGTGACCTACCTTAGCTAACGTCCATCCTTCTTGGCCGAACCTAAGCCCCTCCTAGTCTAAAAACCCGGTTGCTCCCAAAGCCCAAACTAACGTCAAAACCCCACCTAGGGAGACCCATCTCTTGGCTGCCAAGGTGGACAAAAGCCCAAGCACGGTAGAGAGGAAAAGTCATCCACTTATAAGTGTTTAAATTCGGTTTTTACCTTACTCATTTCAAATTTTATTCAATTCGAAACGGGGCTATAATAATGGAGCGTAGTTTCCCCCCGAAATGTAATATTGGTGCTTGATACATGAAGCACCTACGTACACTTGAGCCATATTGATCTTAAACGTATACAAGACACCCACGTGCACTTGAGCCTTTCCGCTCTTAATTGCATACTATTTCACACACATTGAGCCTTCACTCTTAAGCTAAAGACTTTAGTGAAAGCCATGTGAGTTGCAATTCAATTCGGGTTGTAACATTTTATGTCGTGTGAGTTTGTCATTTAAATTTCACACTCGCACACAAGAAGTACTTGAGCACTTGCTCCACTCTCATGCACATTTTGAGCCTTTGTTGCTCGTAAGATATAGCATATCTATATACTTTCAGGCTGCGTGGGTTTTTCATTAAAGTTGTGTGAGTTTGTCATTTAAATTTTCACACTTACACACAAAAGTACTCAAGCACTTGCTCTACACCCTCATGCACATTTTGCCTTTTTTGCTCATAAGATATAGCATATTTATATACTTTCAAGCTGTGTGAGTTTTACATTCAAGTCGTGTATGCACTTACATTTCTGGGTGGTTCAATTCCAGTTGTGTGAGTTATCTTTCCATTTACACACCAAGAGCACTCACTCACAATTGAGCCTTTCCGCTCTTACTATATACTTATATTTCAATTTCGGCAAGTTCAATTCAAGTCGTGTGAGTTTGTCATTTAAATTCTACACTACACACACGCGTGCATTGAGCCTTTCCGCTCTTAAGATATAAGTATATTTCAATTCTGCAATTTACATTCAAGTCGTGTGAGTTGCTTTCAAATTCGGGTATTTCCATTAAAGCTGCATGAGTTGCACTTTCATTCGGGTATTTACATTAAGTTGTGTGTGTGAGTTGCTTTCAATTCAAGCTTAGCTCACATCATCATATCAAACCCGAAAAGTATTTGTGCATTCTTCATTCGCGTTTTCAAAGAGAAAACCCCGAATCTATGCTCAAACTCGCTAAATTTAGGCCACTCAAGCACACACATCTGGCCTAAATAGTTTAAAAACTCAAAGACTTCATTCATTTGTAAACACCCCAAAATCAAATGATTTTCAAAACAAACACCTAGTTTGAAACATCCATTTCAAAACGAGATTCTAGAGTTTTCGAAAACCTAGGAGTTGTAAAGGATCTAAACTTTTGTTTCAAACCCCATTCAAAATGAAAATGCCTTAAACTCGGGCCAAGTCCCAATTTGGTAAAAGCCCAAATCCAACATGTGGAGCCTAATCAAAAGCAGACTCAGAAGCAGGTTCAAAGGCCCAGGCCAGCAGCAGACTTCAAGCCCAGAGCATCAAATGTCAAGCCAATAATATCCACCAAAATAGTAGAAATCCAAGCTTGAAACAACAAAAATCAGCTAAAACGGAGTCTAGAAAGGTGAGAAGGAGTTTGAATGAAAAGGTTGGGGAAGACCCAACCCAAGACGGAGCGCTGATAAAGCTAGGGCCCGCAGAAACTGTCCTTCTTAAAATGCCAAGAAGGATTGAAGAAACGAAAATTTGGATTAGATTTGGACCCAAATATCCAGATCCAGACCCAAATAGTATTTGGATCGGATTTGGATCTCAAAATCCAAATCCAAGATCCATACCCAAGACCCACCTCATTTGCCTATAAATAGAGGTGAGGGGGTGCCCACAAGTTCACGTAAAATCCAAGAGGGCTTGGGGAGAGCTTGCACAAAGTAGGTGAGAGAAAATTGGTGTGCTAGATATTTTCAAGTGGGCTAGCCTTGTGGGCTTGATCAAGGTCATGGGTTCAAGCTTTGTAGGGACCTAGGCTCAAACCAAAGGGATGCACCAACTTGAAGAAGGGTTGCACAAGGGCGTGGAAGCATGGGCAAGGCGTGGTGGATCGGCTCCAAGAGGTAGGTCTCTCAACCTTACCCTAAACTAGACTAAACCACCTAACCCACCCCACTAAACCTAACCCTAAACTAGCCTAAACCTAGCTCTCTTCACCCAAACCGAACCAAACTTCCCCCTAACCCACCTAAAGCTAAGCCCAACCGAGTGCAGTTGCACTCGGTTTGAACCCATCCAAGAGCTACCCTACTACCCGTTACCTAGCACCCGACTCCCTCACCTTCCCAACCGTGACCCACACCACTGGCCACCTTCCAACACATAGCTCCCTCACCACCTGCCACTCTCCCTAAACCCAGTCGATGCCATCCCCCATCACTTTCCTATCGTGACCACACACCTGCCACCTTCCAACTCCCGACGCACCTAGCACCCCACTACCCCGAAGCACCCAGCGTGCCTAGCACCCCACTCCACTACCGCCCGCACCTAGCGCCCCAACGCCTGCCGAACCTCAGCCTGTCCCGCGCACTACCTTCCCACGTCCCAGCACCCGCCTAGCTCGAGCACCCGACCACCTTAGCACCTACACCCTTACCTGCCACACCACTTACCTTAGCCAAGATCTAGGCCAGCCGCATCTTGTCTCCCTAGTACCAAGTAGGACCACCCCACTTAGGCCGTGACCTACCTTAGCTAACGTCCATCCTTCTTGGCCGAACTTAAGCCCCTCCTAGTCTTAAAACCCGGCTCCTCCCAAAGCCCAAACTCACGTCAAAACCCCACCTAGGGAGATCCATCTCTTGGCTGCCAAGGTGGACAAAAGCTCAAGTACGGTTGAGAGGAAAAGTCGTCCACTTGTAAGTGTTTAAATTCGGTTTTTACCTTACTCATTTCAAATTTTATTCAATTCGATACGGGGTTATAATAATGGAGCATAGTCTGCCCCCGAAATGTAATATTGGTGCTTGATACACGAAGCACACACGTACACTTGAGCCATATTGCTCTTAAATGTACACAAGACACCCACGTGCACTTGAGCCTTTTCGCTCTTAATTGCATACTATTGCACACACATTGAGCCTTCGCTCTTAAGCTAAAGACTTTAGTGAAAGCCGTGTGAGTTGCAATTCAATTCGGGTTGTTACATTTTATGTCGTGTGAGTTTGTCATTTAAATTTTACACTCGCACACAAGAAGTACTTGAGCACTTGCTCCACACTCTCATGCACATTTTGAGCCTTTGTTGCTCGTAAGATATAGCATATCTATATACTTTCAAGCTGCGTGGGTTTTTCATTAAAGTTGTGTGAGTTTGTCATTTAAATTTCCACACTTACACACAAAAGTACTCAAGCACTTGCTCTACACCCTCACGCACATTTTGGGCCTTTGTTGCTCATAAGATATAGCATATTTATATACTTTCAAGCTGCGTGAGTTTTACATTCAAGTCGTGTACGCACTTACATTTCCGGGTGGTTCAATTCCAATTGTGTGAGTTGTCTTTCCATTTACACACCAAGAGCACTCACTCACAATTGAGCCTTTCCGCTCTTACTATATACTTATATTTCAATTTCGGCAAGTTCAATTCAAGTCGTGTGAGTTTGTCATTTAAATTCTACACTACACACACGCGTGCATTGAGCCTTTCCGCTCTTAAGATATAAGTATATTTCAATTCTGCAATTTACATTCAAGTCGTGTGAGTTGCTTTCAAATTCGAGTATTTCCCTTAAAGCTGCGTGAGTTGCACTTTCATTCGGGTATTTACATTAAGTTGTGTGTGTGAGTTGCTTTCAATTCAAGCTTAGCTCACATCATCATATCAAACCCGAAAAGTATTCGTGCATCCTTGCATTCGCATTTTCAAAGAGAAAACCCCGAATCTATGCTCAAACTTGCTAAATTTAGGCCACTCAAGCACACATATCCGGCCTAAATAGTTTAAAAACTCAAAGACTTGAAATCGTCAACCCCCATAATAAAAACTGCAATTTAGGCATACAATCATCAAAACACTTGCTTTTCTTTCAAAAGTATCCGTTTGTTTAAAGGATCTAAAGTTTTCTAAGCGTTTAAACCAACCCTTGAGAATCGCTTCAAGAAGGTTTAAACGAAAAGATCCCGCTTATTCACAATCGTCAAAAGAAGTCAAAGATTTCAAAAACCTTTGCTAGTTTGAGTAAGCTAGCTGACACGCCCTTTAAAAACGATGTAGGCACGAGAAGGTCCATTTAAGGACTCAAAAGCCAGAAGTGAGAATTTTCATTGTTTACAATAGGCTCCTTCTCAAGCTCACAAATCACAGATATGGGACTCTCAACATTCAGGTCATTCACTTCAAAAGGTGGTCATCCATGCATGATTACCAAAGACTAGGTCTTCCTTGTCAAGTCCCCATTGGTTAAAATTTCCTCCTATACAAAATAAATCAAGGAAATGTGTGATATGGAATAAGGAAAAATTTTATATTCTCAAGATAAATTTGGGAAGAAAATCAAATGGGTGTTTTTGTCTTTGCCATTATCCAAATAAATTTGGATTAATGCCAAAGAGGAGTATCTGTAAACACCCGAAATTTTTATGAAAATTTTCATCTTTAGAAAGTTAGTTATTTTTGGCAGCTTTGAGTTTTTAAATAAAATGCATCGAATGGGCTTGTTTTGGTATCAAAATTTTATAGCAGCCTTAAGATGATGGAATATTGTATCCCTTTTAGAAAAATTCAAATTTGGACAAAATCTTGTAAAATAACTATTTTGCCCTCAAGACCAAATTGGTAGGATTTTGCCTTTTTAAAATCGCCTTCAAATGATGATAACCTCAGGTAGTTTACCTTTAAAGTGGAAATTAGAAAGGAAAGTATGAGAGATTGAAGTCCCATATTTTCTAAAAATAGCATTTGAAAATGTCACTAAAGATGATGTTTCCAAATATAAAAACATTCCCTTTGAAAATAGTTTGAAGTTTTGTCTGACTATATGGAGGAAGATCCCCAGGAAGAAAGAGACAACATAAAAGGCAACTATCGAACACCTACCAATTTCCAAGTTGTCGGGCAAGGTAACTTGTCAATTTTAGTTTCAGGTACTATAAAGGAAAGTCGATATTTGAGAAGGAAGGTCAGCACCCAGAAAAGATAGTCAATTTCCCAAAAGAAAAGTGATGTCTGATTTAGCAATTTGTTTGGTAAGTTACTGAACCTTGCCAATTTCAATATATAGAAGGATTAAAACAACCTTGGCACGATTTGGCAACCTTGACATATAATTTGGTAAGTCTCTAAGCTACCCAAGGCTGGCCGTTTTCATCTTACCAAGTTCAAACGACTCCAACTGGGAAAGATGTCACTTACCAATTCCAGCCACAAGTCCTAGCCGGTTTTGTTGATGCTTACCTACCGATTTCAATATGGAAGCCTAACCAACTTCATCATGGGAGTTTCCAAATTGAGGAAGATCAACTATCTTCCAATTCTTGAATCAAGTTTAAGAGGAAACAACTACTTACTATTACAAGACACTGGCCGAATTCAGCAATCTGGCTAGTATCTTGCCAAGTTAAGTCAGTTTTTAGGAAGAAAGCCAAGCTTAGCCAAGCCCAGCAAAGTGGACAACAACTTGCCCTTTTTAGCTTGGATCAACTTCAGCCAATGAGCAACTCTCTTCCAAATTCAACGTGAATTGCAGTTACCATTCCAAGTTTAGCAGCTACTTGACTTTCCAAATGAGTTCATCTTCACGGCAACCAGCTGCCTTCTTCACGGCAACCATTTACCGATTTCAGCTCCAAACGAATTCTACATTCCATCTGATGTCAGCTCTTAATGTTCCAAACCAACAACCTCATGATCGACTTGAGGACAAGTACCTTACGATATCAAATCTGATAACATTTTCTCAATTGAATTCTGCAAGAAGCATAGCAGATTCCACAACAACTTACCTTTCTCGGCTTGGATCATTTTCAGTCGTGCTCAACTCCAATAGAATCTGATAACTTCCATATCACGTGTGGCATAGTTTGGCAAGAAAATGCATCAGACGTTGGCCTAATTTGGAAGGCCATGATCATCTACCAAAATCAGCAGCAACTTACCATTCTGATTTCAGCATGAACAGCAACAGATGTCGGCTAGATTTGGAAGATTTTGGACAACACTCTCTTGGTTTATTACAGCCAATCATAATAAGACAAGTTGCCTTATCAACAGTTGCAGATGATAGGCAACCCATGGCCTATAAAAAGGGGGCCAAGAAGGCTCCAGCATCAGCCACCGATCCCAAAATCTGTTGTTTTACAGCAACTGAAATTCAGATAAGGTGGATAGTCCATCAAGAGAGAAAGAGAGGGAGAGAGAGGGAGGGAAAGAAGAGAACAAGAGCCCGTTGCCTGCCTCTGAACATCTGCTCTAGAGCCTCCGCTGCAGGCCGCCACAGGTTACTCACTTTTCTTCATTTTACTGTGAATGAAATAGGCTGAAGTTTCGGAATTGAACATTCCGGTAAATGTATTGATCAAAACAACAATCCTTCGATTCTTTTCTTTTTAATTCTTTCTACTCCATGGATGATTGAAGTTTGTAAACCTCTTTTCTTCCATGGATTAAGGTTGATCATTAACCTATAGGTTCGTTTAAGTCGAAACTAGAACACGCACACTTTTGCTGAAAATATGAAATTTCCAAACTGCACTCTACACATGTTTGATCACAGATTTCTTTGTAATTGTTTACTGCTCCAATCAAGTCGAGGTTTGGCTCGTCTAAACTAGACATTTACGCAAACATCTGCTTAAATGTTAAGGATTTTAGGCTTTATTAAACATCAACAATTAAATCTAAAAATATTTACAAAAACCAAAACAGATTCTGAAAAATCAGAAATTTTTGTAACATATGTCTATTATTTCTTGAATATCTTTGTGCAAACTGAATCAAATAGATTGAAAATGGTCTCTTTGGAAATATGAAATACATACCTTTCCAACAAGACCACTTTCATAAAAATTGAAGGTATGAGTGCCGAAATATCTTGGTTTTTCTGAACCTCTCATGTTCTGGTGGGGATATGTTCCGAGTGTCTGAATGGTGTCTAGTTCTAGATGTAATTATGAGAATCTGTAGCATTAAAATTAAAAACAAAAATATTTTCTGATTCTGTACATGAATCTTCTACAAAAGTTTTAGAATCTTTTGAAACTCAGAAGTATTTTAAAAAAAATCAGAGAACAGGTCTTTGAAAAGAGAACCAGTTTTTGTTTTTCAAAACCTGAAATTTTCCAAAGTGAAGAACTAAATCACGATTTCTTAAAACTTTTAAGTCGGGATTTTGCTTTTTTCAAAATTTAACGGATTTGAAATAATTTTTCAAGCATCTAAGCTGACCCTTGAGCATCAGTTCAAGAAAGCCTACATCGATAAGAACTCACTTGTCCACAATCGTTTAACGAAGTCAAAAATGAAATCTTTGTTAGTTTGAGTAAACTAACTAGCACGCTCGCGCACACGACGTAGTCTCAAGAATTTCTTTTCAAATATTTATAGGTTTTGAAATAAAAGTTCACGTCTAGAGATGCTTAAGAGATTCATTGTCAATATGAATCACAAATTTTTTAGACCATAGGTAATGCTGCCATGTCTGCAATGTGCAAATTAATGCATATAATTCCTTTTCATAAGTAGAGTAACGCAAACTAAGTTCTCCTAATTTTTCACTAACAAATACAATGGGTCATTGCTCCTACATCAACATGGTTCCAATTCCTACTCTCGAAGCATAACATTCAACTTCAAAAGTTTTGTTGAAGTCAGGAAGGGGCAAAGTTGGTGCACCACTTAACAATACTTTGATTTTCTCAAAGTTATGCATGCATGTTGTAGTCCACCAAAATTCTTGGTTTTTCTTGATACAATCAATTAATGTTGTTGCAATACTATTGAAAGTCTTGATGAATCCTCAGTAGAATGAGGTCGACCCATGAAAATTATGTACCTTGGCCATATTGATTGGGTTTGGCCAGTCTGATGGCTTTTACTTTTTTTAGATCAACCTCAACTCCTTGCTAAGTGATGATGAAACCCAAGAATTGCACTCGTGATTGGCAAAACTGTCACTTTTCAAGGTTATCATAGAGTCGGTGATGGCATAGGACCTCTAGAACCTTCCTAATGTAGATAATATATTCATCCATTTCACGGGTATAAATCAAGATGTCGTCAAAATATATAACGAGGAATTTACCAATAAACTCTTACAACACATGGTTCATGAATCACATGAAGGTGTTGGGTGCATTTGATAGGCCAAATTACATCATGACCATTTGAATAACCCTAACTTCGTTTTGAAGGCCGTTTTTCATTCATCTCCTTCCTTGATTCAAATATGATGGTAACCACTCTTGTGATCAATCTTTGAAAATAGCCTTGATCCCTTAGGTTCATCTAACATGTCATCTAACCGAGGAATGGGATAGCAGTACCAAATAATTATTTTGTTGATGGCTCGATTGTCAATACACATTTGTGATGATCCATCTTTCTTGGGTACTAAAAGGGTAGGTACTACACATGAACTCATGGACTCCCTCACGAAGCCTTTGGCAACCAATTATTTGATTTGATGTTGCAAATCATCAGCCTCAATTGGGTTGTGTAAACACCCCAAAATCCCACGATTTTCTCAAATATGCCTGGTTTCACAAAAGCAGCCCCAAAGGGCTATTTTGAGTATGAAAACCCAAGAGCCTTCCAGACAACCCTGTACATATGTTGAAACCATATATACATTTTAAAACTGTATACATATAGTTTTAGACCTTAAAAGGTATTTTAAAACCTCGAAAGCAGCCTGACCTAACGAAAGCAGGAACGAAAAGGCGAAGGAGAGCCCGGACCCGAAGCATACTTCAAGCCTGGCACATCAACTCTCGTATCAGAATCATCCCCAGATTCTCAGACATCCAAGCCCCAAATATAAGAAATTTGCTCGAAATGAACTCCTGAAGGTGAGAAGAAGAGCGAACGACAATATTGGTAAAGACCCAACGCAAGACGGAGTACTGATGCAGTCAAGCCCCGCACAAACCGTCCATTTCGAAACGCCATGAAGGAATCAAAAAATCAGATTTGGGCCAGATCTGGACCATATATATCCAGATCCAAACGCAACATGTATTTGGATTGGGATTGGGATTTGGATCCAAAGATCCAAATCCAATACCTACATCCATGGCCCACATCACCTTCTCATAAATGGAGGTGTGGGGCCCACAACATTTCACGTGAAAAGCTTGGATAGAGAGAGAAAGGGTGATAAAGTATGAGTGAGAAAGTTGGTAGGCTTGACTTTTGGTCAAAGGGTGGGTTAACCTTGTGGGTTTAGCCTAGAGTGTGGGTTTAAGCTTGTATGCACCTACACCTGACCTGGGGCTGCACCAACTTGGACGTGGCTGCAATGGACCGGCGCCAAGGGATGTTCCTAAAACTTAGCCCTAAGCTAGCCCATCTCACCTAACCATTTCCCCTAAAACCTAACCCAAACCTAGCCATTCTTGCCCAAACCGCCCCCAACCTCACCTAGCCCACCTCACCTAGCTAGACCACTTAGACCCTAACCAACTAAGCCTAAACCTACCTTAATGTACCTAATTAAACCCCTAACCACTAAGTCCCATCCCACCTAACCGACCTACCCTAAACCACTAACCAGCCCCCCCAACCGATCTACCCCAAACCATGTCCCATGCCCACCTTATTACAAATATCTAGCCCACAACCCCCTAACCGACCCAGCCCATTTCAAGCCTATAAAAGCCCACCTTTCTTGCGGGTTCCACCCTCTCTCTTCCACTCTCATCCCCCCACTCCCTCCAAGCTCCACCATCTTCCATCCACCTGCCATTCCACCGCCACTCCATCACCCGGCTACCACCTCTTCACTTCAATCGAATCCACCATCTTCCATCTTCGGCGAGGAGCTCCACCCTTCGGCTGCCACTCTTCTTCCACACCATCCGGCCACCACTTCCATCCACCAGCACCACCTCCATGCACGGTTAGTACCCCACCTTAACCCCATCTAACCCTTCACCTCCTTTCCCAGCCGCCCACTCCCATCCATCCGCCACTCAGCCCATCCATCCCCTCTTCCTTACACCCGGCCGACCTGCACCTTACCCCACTACCTTCCCTCAACACCACCCACCCTAGCTCCTAGATGAACCTCCTCCCTTAATCCACCTTCTTCCCATCCATCCGCCACTCAGCTCATCCATCCCCTCTTCCTTACACCCGACTGACCTGCACCTTACCCCACTACCTTACCTCAACACCACCCACCCTAGCTCCTAGCTGAACCTCCTCCCTTAATCCCCCTTCTTCCCAACCAAACACCACACCAACCTAGCCCATCCACCTGCCACTTGACCCCCCGGCCAGCACCCCTACCTGCCGCACCTTCCACTCGGCCAGCATCAAGACGCCACTCGGCCCGCACCCCTACATGTCGCCCACATCCACCTAAGGAGCTCCCCTTTGGTTGCCCAAGGCGACCCACGAGGCCATAGCCAAGCAAGTTGAACACGGACCAGCTACACGTAAGTACCTAACTCGGTCCATTATATGAACTTGCTTACATTTAATTGAATTTGATACGGGGTTGTAATAATGGAGCATTGTCTCCTCCCGATTGTAATAATATGGTTTGACACACCAATACACACGTGCACTTGAGCCTTTCTGCTCTTAGTTGCACACCCTTTTGGCACACACATGGGCCTTGACAGCCCCTAAGATATAGTTATACTTATATATATTCAGCTGCGTGGGTTTTAACATAAGTCGTGGGTGTTGTCTTTCAATTCTACACTCACACACATTGAGCTTTCACTCTTATTCCCAAGACCCTAGTAAGGGCCATATTACAATTTTATTTAGGTGTTTTCATTCAAGTCGTGTGAGTGGTATTTCAATTCTACACTCACACACATTGAGCTTTCGCTCTTACTCTCAAGACCCTAATAAGGGTCATATTGCAATTATATTTGGGTTTTACATTACAAGTCGTGTGAGTTGTCTTTACATATATACACAACACCCACGCACACGTTGGAGACCTTCGGGCCCATATATATTATAAGTATTTCCCTTCCGCTATGTCTTTAAGATTTGGGTTTTAAGGTTCAGCTGTGTGAGTAGTCTTTCCATATATACACGGCATACACTTACACAATTGAGCCTTTCCGCTCTTAAGATATAGCCCTATTTTCCTTTTGCAATTTTCCTTTTCCAATTTACATTACGCAATTTCCCTTAAGCATTGTCTTTCAATTTGGGTTTTCCCTTTGGAGTTGTGTGAGTTTGCATTGCATATTCGCCATACCACGAGTTAGGACGCATATTGCATCAAAGCAAACCCCACACTCCCATGCAAAAATCGCCCAACTTAGGTCACTTGCGCACACACCTAGTTGGCCCTAAAAAGCATAAAAGTGAAAGACATAGGCACGTGCAAATCCCGCGTGAAATAAAACTTGCAATCATACAAACAAAGCCTAAACACTTCGAGTATTTTTTAAAGAGGTTAGTTGATTCAAAATGACTTTGCCAAGCATACAGACTAACCCTTGCGCATCGGTGCAAGAAGGTCTGTGACGAAAAGAGCTCACTTGCTCACAGTCGCCCCGATAGAGTTAGATTTCAAAAACTTACTTTGCTAGCTTGAGTAAGCTAGCTAGCATGCCCTTGTTATAAAAATGACTTAGACACACGAAAAGGTTCACTTCGGGCTTAAGGACCAGAAGTGAGAATTTTTCGTGTTTACAGGTTGCAAGGATAGGCCAACTTGTTTAAAAGAGTCGCATCAGGTAGCAGAGCAATGTGGTGCTCAATACCACGAATTTAAGGCAAACTATAAACATGAAAATTTTCACTCCTGGTTCATGAGACCGGAAATGAACCTTTTCGTACCTACGTCGTTTCTAAGGGCGTGCCAGCTAGCTTGCTCAAGCTAGCGAAGATTTTCGAAATTTTCTGACTTTTCTGGTGATTGTAGGAAAGCGGGATCTTTTCGTTTAAACCTTCTTGAACCGATGCTCAAGGGTCAATTTAAATGCTTAAAACTTCGTTTTTACAAAACTTTGACAATACCAGTGTTTAAAGAATTCGATGTATGCCTTGGTTTGCAAGTTTTATTACGACTTTGGACGAACCTAAGTCTTTAGAGTTTTAGCTATTTAGGCCTGATATGTGTGTATACATATGGCCTATTTTCAACGTGGTTTGTGCGTAGATACGGGGAGTCTTTGAAAGCTCACGAATGCAAAGATGCACAAATATTTTTAGGTTTTGAGATGATGATGTGAGCTAGGCTTGAATTGAAAAGGTAACTCACACAACTTTCACAAATGTAAATACCCGAAATTGAAGTGCAACTCACGTAGGTTTCACAAATGTAAATACCCAAAATGTAAAGCAACTCACACAACTTAATGTAAATCCACACAAAGGGAAATGCAACTCGACGTGAAGTAAACTCACACAACTTGAAAATATATAAATATGTTATATCCTAAGAGCGAAAAGGCTCAATGTGTGTGAGAGTGGAGAGCGGAAAGGCTCGAGTGCTTTTGTGTGCTTCTCGTGTGAAATTGAAATGACAACTCACACGGCTTTCACTAAAGTAAATACCCGAATTGAAATATATACTTTAGCTTAAGAGTGGAAAGGCTCAATGCACATGTGTGAAAGTGTGAAATTTAAATGACAACTCACACAACTTTCACTAAAGTAAATACCCAAATGGAAATATATACTTTAGCTTAAGAGCGGAAAGGCTCAATAAGTGTGTGTAAGTGTGAAATTTAAATGACAAACTCACACGACTTTATTGTAAATACCCAAATTGAATTGCAACTGACACAACTTTCACTAAAGTAAATACCCGAATGGAAATATATACTTTAGCTTAAGAGCGAAAAGGCTCAATGTGTATGCAATCGTGTGCAATATAAGAGCGGAAAGGCTCAAGTGCATGTGGGTGTCCTTTGTGTGCAATTAAGAGCGAGAAGGCTCAAGTGCACGTGTGTGGATATGTTTCAAGCACAAATATTACATTTCGGGGGGAGACTTCGCTCCATTATTACAACCCCGTATCAAATTCAATTTAATCTTAAATGAGTAAGGTAAAAACCGAACTTAAACAAACACTTACACGTGGTCGGCTTTGCCTCTCAAGTTGCTCAGGTCCGTCCTCCTTGGCAACCACGAGATAGGTCTCCCTAGGTGGGTTTAGACGTGAGAGTTTAGGTTCGGGTTCACTTGGGGGCAGCCAAGTGTTTGATGACTTAGGATGGGCTGGTTTCGGGCAAGGTTTAGGCTAGTTAAGTTCTAACTAGATGAGGTCGGGCTGGGTTGTGGGGGTATGCTTGGTCAAGTGGGATAGGTGGCTTAGGTGGGTCACAGCTAAGGTAGGCTGGGGTGTGGCAGCAATGTGGGGTGCTGGGGCGCAGCAGGTGAGTAGGCAGCTGATCGAGATGTGGAAGCGGCGTGGGGTGCGGAGCAGATGGAGTACTGGGGTGTCGCGCAAGGTACAGCAGGGTGCAGGGATGTCGCTCAAGGCGCGACAGGGGGTGTGGCATGGCAGCCGGATGCTGGTGACAGGGTGCGCTAGGGAGATGGTTGGGGCATGGGGTGTGGCAGGCGCTAGGGATGTTGTGTGTTGGCGCGGCAAGGGCAGCCGTAGGTAGGAAGGGTGCGCTGTTGGAGTGCAGCGGCCGGCTGGGGTGTGCGCAGCTGGTGCGGGGGTAGATGTGGTGTGCAGCGGGCAGGGGGTTCGGCTGGGAGCTTGGCAAGGTAGGGTGCTAGGAGTGAGTTGTGGTAGGGTGCTGGCCAAGAGTGGCGCGGCACAGGTGACAGCTAGATGCTATGGGATGGTGAGTGGGTAATGAAGTGAGGCAATTGGGATTAGTTAGATATTTAATAGGGTCGGTTTAGGGGTTTTAGTTAGGTTAGTTTGGTTAAAGGAACTAAACCTAGGCTAGGTCGGTGGTGAGGGACTGGGCTAGGTTTAGTTTAGGTCGGTTTTGGACAAATGGGTGGGGTCGGTTGGGATATATGGGTAGGTCAGTTTGGGTGAGAGTGGTCCAGCTAGGGGGTCAAATGGAGTCGGTTTGGGGCATGTAGGCTAAGTCTAGGCTAGTTTGGGGTTAGGTTTAGTGGCTAGGTTAGGGTTAGGTTGAGAGACCTACCTCTTGGAGCCGGTCCACCTTGTGTAGCCCATGCCTTGATCAAAGTCCAGCCGTCCTTCATATTGGTGCAGCCCTAGGTTAGGTCACACTCACATGGCTTGAGCCCATCTCCCCTTTGGCTAAGCCCATATGGCTAACCCACTTGACAAAGTCAAGCCCACCAATCTTCTTTCTCTTACTTTATGCTCTCTCCCAAGCCTCTCCCTTGATTTTCACATGAACTTGCACCCCCCCCCCCGCCCCCCCCTTCACCTCTATTTATAGGCAAGGGGGTGGATCTTGGGTTTGGATATTGGATTTAGTTTTTATGATCCAAATCCAATCCAAACACTATTTGGGTCTGGATCTGGATATTTATGTCTAGATCCAATCCAAAATTTTGTTTCTTCAGTCCTTCTTGGCGTTTTGAGACGGGCGATTTTTACGGGCCCTAGCTTCATCAGTGCTCCGTCTTGGGCTAGGTTTTTCCCAACCTTTTCGTCCGATCGTCTTCTCACCTTCTAGACTTCATTTCGTCTAATTTCTAGCATTTCAAGCTTGGGCTTGGATTTCTAATGGTTTTCTTTGGTGCTTTGGGCTTTGCATTTCATATTCCAGAGCTGAAGTCTGCTTTTGCCCAGGGCTCTTCTTTTGCTTTTTGGCCTTGCTTTCATCAGGCTAGGCTGAATTCTGGGCTTTTGACCTGCTTTTTGGAGTTGCTTTTCGATCAGGCTCCACCTGCTTGATTTGGCTGCTTACAAAATTTGGGACTTGACCCGAGTTTTAGAAACCTATAGTTTGAAAGAGTTTTTGACAAAAGTTTAAAACTTTGGAACTCCTGGGTTTTGGAAGTTCAAAATTGGTTTTTTTGAAATGATTTTGCAAACCAGGTGTTTGTTTTAGAATTTATTTAATTTTGGGGTGTTTACACAAACCATAGGGAAGCTTGTCAAGAAACACATCGGTGAATTCCCTCCCTTGGCTACAACCAAGTATACCATGCCACCTTATGTGATTGCTAGCTTAGCCTCTCTTCTGGTGAGTGGCAAACTTTCTTTAGCTTGCAACTCCTTGGTAGTTGATGTTGGAGAGAGATGTGGTGGTGCTAATGGGGCCAAAGTGATTTTGTTTTCATCCTTTGTAAATACGTATATGTTCTTATAGCCATCATGGAAGGCTCATCGATCAAACTGCCATGGTCGGCCCAACAGGAGATGACCTGCATTCATTGGAACCATGTCACATATAATGGAGTCTTGGTAAGTTTTATCAATGGATATTGGCACAATAACTTGTTGTTGAACCAAAATTTCTCGTTGATTGTTGAGATGGTGCAACTTATAAGGATGTGGATGAGCTATGGTGGGTAAGCTCAACTTTTTGATTAATTTTGTGGAAGCCACATTGGTACAACTACCACCATTGATAATGAGCGAGCAAACTTTATCAAAAATTGTACAACAAGAATGAAATAGATTCTCGTGTTGCTCTTGTTCAAGAGCGCTTTGAAAGCTCAGGACTCTCCATATGACCAGAAGTTTCCATTCATCTGCCACTTCAATAGTTTCAACCTCAACATCTTAAGGGGTTTGTTCGTCCTCACTATCTAGTGATTCAAAAGACTCACACAGTACCATCACTTGCTTGTTGGGACATTGAGACATGATATGCCCATGGCTGAGACATTTAAAACATTTAATGTTGTGGCTATGATTGGTAATATGAGGGTTTTTAGGTACTTGTTTTTCATTTCAGTCAGGCTCCATTGCAGTAGCAGGTTCAACTTTCTTGATTTCTTTGGAAGTACTGGTTGTACCTGAGAAAGCCTTGTTTTGGATTGGCTTAGAAACTATATCTAAGGGAAGGGGTTTTCTCCATTGTCTTTCGACCTTAATGGCAAGCTAGAAAACATTCTCAATGAATGAATAAGGTTATAATTCCATTGTGTTAGCTAGTTTTGTGTTTAGCCCACTGAGAAATCAGGCAATGGTTTGCTCTCATGGTTCTTGTACTTCATAATGCATCATTAAGGTATCGAATTCTTAAACGTAGTCCTCCATGTTGAACCCACCTTATCGCAAGCTTTGCAACTGAAGGTAGAGCTCTTGACGGTAGTACTCAGGAACAAATCTCTTACGCATGATCTCTTTCATCAAGCTCCAACTTGTTATGTCCTAATCTTCTTCCCAGCATCATTGATCTTTAAGTTTGCTCCACCAGAGATTAGCATAATCAGTGAACTCCAAAGCATCCATGCAACATTTTCTTTCTTCAAAGTATTTATAATACTCGAAGATCTTATCCACATGTTGCTCCCAATCGAGAAACTCTTTAGGTGAACTTGATCTAGCGAAAGAGGGAATTTTGATTTGAACTTGGTGATCCATGTCTCTTTGATCCATTCTTGCCTCCTGATGCATTCGTAAAGTTGAGTCAAACTCAAGGAAGTTTGGGTCTACATCATGGTGTTTGGTGTTGGATTGGTTAGGTGAAGGAGCTCTTTGTCACAACAATTCCTCAAGGCTTTGGGTTAGTTGTGTTACTTGAGCTGTGAGTTCCTCTTGTCCACGTTGTAGTGCCATGATCTGAGCTTGGTCAAGAGACATACCTCGTGGTACTGGGGGCATTGAAATCTTATCCTTCCACCTCTCAATCTCAATGAAAGTACCAAAAGATATGAAACTTGAGTTGAGAGGATTCACACATGGTTACTTATTTTCTTACACACACAGTCTACCACACGATGGATATGACTCACCAAAGTGATAAAGATCGACTCACTCACCACCGATTAAGGATAAGAGAGATTTGAAGCAAATGTTGAAAAACAACCAATGCAAATTCCTGAGACTTAATCCTATGTATGCTCAGGACAACCCCTTGAGCTACGTTTAAAGCATATTAGTTTACTATAAAGACTCTCCTTAGAAATAGACAATCACCTAGTAAAATACTTATAAAGCCTAAGCCATCTATGAACTTGCTATAAAGACTTTCCTAGGAAATAAACAATCAACTAGTAAAATACATATGCAGGCTCAACCATCTATGAGTTTTGCCATAATTGTTGTTCTGAAAATTGCTAAGGCCACTAAATGAACATTAAATTTGAATTGGCTATCCCCAAAAAGAGCCAACTAGAGCTATTGATTTTAAGAGATGTTGAGAATCTCTTAGCTGGTGTAAATATGACTTTAATCTTGAGTGGCCTCCTACTGGAGTAAACAAACAACCTTAGTTTGCTGAAGTCATTAATGCTCCATTCACCTAGTAATGTTTTGGGTTTGAACCAGGTTGGGTTGATGGTTTCACTTCGGGTACGAGTAAGAAGTCCCTGATAGCAATCGGTGAGTGTTTTTCACCAAATTAGATCATTAGTGCTTGGTCCTTCATCAATATCATTGCAAAAGGAAGGTCACCTAAGTCCGAAGATATGAAGGAGAGGTCTATAGGTAAGAGGAATCCGCTATCTTTGCAAGATTTTATTTCTTCCAACCAAATATACAATATATCTTATACGTTCTCATCTTTTTTATGCTTATATATTATATCATCTATTCTCCCCTTTCTTCAGTGTATTGATTGCCCCTAATTCAATTCAAGAAGCCATAAGAGGAACATAGCAGGCATGATTACATATGATGACATGAGTATGTGTAAACACCTAAAGCAAAGACACCTTAAACAAGCTCGCTCCCAAGCCAAAATTCTATAGGAACCTCACAATGAGGGTTACTTTGTTGTTTCAAGTGTATTTCTTTCAAAGAAAGTGTGCAAAAGTTTAAAAAATCATTTGAAATCAAAATAAGCTTTAACTGCAAAATAATTACACAATGACCATTTTACTCCTATAGAATATTCGAATTAAAATGATGAAAAAAGAATAAACAAGCTTAAAGGATGACAGAGAAGGAGCAGGACCTCAAAAGACTCAAGTTCAGTGATAACTCAACCTGATGCAAAGCATCAAGTAAAAAGTACAAAATACTCCTAACCAAGAAAGATCCTACACCAAGTGACCCTACACCCATTAGAAGGTTAAACCAATATAGAAAAGGTTAAAGAGATCAACACATGGAGAAAGAAAGGACAAAATCGATAATACAAAACAAAGAAGTAAAAAAGTCTAAAATACTCCTAACCAAGGAAGACCCTACACCAAGCAATCCTAGACCCATCAGATGATTAAAGCTGTACATAAAGGTTAAAGATATCAACTCACGGAACAGACAAGGGTAAAAGTATCATTGTCAGCTATCACGCGTGCAACCATAAGTCTCCCATGGCACCGTCGACCACCACACACCACCATCGACTGCCCGCAAGCTACCACGCATCACCAAGCAATGAGCGTGGGATCACCACGCACCTGGTGGGACCCCTTAATGCCTGGTGGGACCACCACGCACACCCCCTGTGTGCCCACATGCTACATGTGCTCAAACATGCTCCAAATGTATTAAAACCAAGCCCAATAGTCCCCAATACATGACACATGAGCCCATCTATCCTTCCCACATGATAACACTTGTGGATGAATTCAATTTGGGTTCGGATCAGGTCAAACAACTTGGAAGAATCCGATTGAAGAAAATGCCTATAAAAGGAGGATGTAGGTGACTAAGAAGTTGGATTTCATCCCAACAGTGTTATGCCTAGCCAAGGAGGATGTGAGGGAGTTCACTTCTAGCTCAAGGAGGAGTTCATCCAAAGAAGAGAAAGAAAAAAGGAGAGACCTAGAGAGAAAAAGCCTCGAACTATCCTCTTCTATCCCTTCTTGTTGTAAGCTTGGAGTTATTGTATCCAATCCATTGCAGACTTAAGAATAACAACTATTTTGTGGAATAGTTTGATAACTAGGTTTGTAGGTATCCAAATACCTCACAAATAGTTTTGTCGGAAAACTAACATCCATAGATTTCCAAATTAATAATTTACATAGAAATCAGAAGCCTATGTACAAAGATAAGAGTGTTTTACTAAGACTTTGTATCTTAGTCACATATACTATCCAAAGTTTCATAATAACATTCGATTAGAAGTTTTCTATGGTTTTTATTTGATTATTCAAAGACTGAAAATACAAATATTTTTTTCTAATAAACTTAGACCTAGTTCTCACTTAGGTAAAATTTTTGGGTCCCCATAAGGCAACTAAAAAAATGTAAACTCCCATGTTGTAAAACAGAATCAATTATGTTTTTAGAGGAAATTAACTAGTTTGGCCAAGCGAAATGGATATCCTTTGGAAAAATCAATTTTGAGTGGAAATTGTTTTGAGAAAAGTTAGTATTCCGAAATCACTCTTCTTAAGCGTTTAGGCTTACCCTTGAGCGTTGGTTCAAGAAGGCCGATATCGACAATAACCTACTTTCTCATAATTACCGAATAGTTAGATAAATCTCTTCGCAAGTTTGAGTAAACTTGTTGGCACACTCATACACGATTTTTAAAAGCAAAGTTTTAAGTCCATACCAGACCAAAAAAATTTGTTTATAAAAACTAAAATGGCACGCTTGGTGGAACTTAAGTCTCTGAGTAATCATTTTGATCCAATCACATTATTTTAAAACAAGTGAATCTCAAAGCTATAAACACCCCAAAATAAAACGATTTTTAAATCAAACACCTAGTTTGAAAATTCATTTCAAAGCCCAATTCTGGAGTTTTCGAAAACCTAGGAACTGCGAAAGCTTTAAATTTTGTTCAAACCTGAATGCCAAAGTAGCCTCAGAAGCAGGTTCAGAAGCCCAAAAGGAAGCACCCTAGCCTGATAAAAGCCAGGGTCAAAAGGTAAAAGAAAGGCCCAAGCCCGAAGCAAACTACAAGCTCGGAGCACCCAAAAGCCAAGTCAAACACATCCGCCCAAGCAGCAGAAATCCAAGCTAGAAATGATGGAAATGAGGAGAAACGAAGTCCAAAAAGGCAAAAAGGAGTTCGGATGACAAAGTTGGAGAAAACTCAGCATAAGACGGAGCGCTGATGAAGGTAGGGCTCACACAAACCGTCCATCTCGAAAAACGCCAAAAAGGATTGAAGAAAAGAAATTTGGATTGGATTTGGACCCAAATATCCAGATCCAAATCCAAATAGTGTTTGGATTGGATCTGGATCCAAAATATCTAAGATCCGAGATCCAAAACCAACTAAATATTTGGGTCGAATCTGGATCCAAATTATCCGACATCCGAGATCTAGACCGAAATAGTGTTTGGATCGGATCTAGATTCCAAGACCCAAATCCAAAACCCATATCCAAGACCCACCTCATTTGCCTATAAATAGAGGTGAGGGGGTCCCAAAAAAGGTTCACGTGAATTGTTTGGAGGAAGAGAGTGAGAGAGAGGCTAGTCATGGAGCTTAGCCATGGGTTAGCCATGTGGGCTTGATCAAGGGCTTGGGTTCGAGCCTTGTATGAACCTAAACTAGCAAGGGTTGCACCAACGTGAAGAAGGAGGCTGCAACCAAGGGGCGTGGAAGCATGGGCGGCGCACGGCGGACCGGCTCCAAGATGTAGGTCTCCCTAACCCCCCCTAAACCTAGCCTAATCCATCTAACCTACCCCATTAAACCGAACCCAAAACCAGCCTAAACCTAGCCACTCTCAACTAAACCTACTCAAATCACCCCCAACAAAACCTAAGCCTAAGCCCCACCGAGTGCAACAGCACTCGGTTTGAACCAAACCCCTTAGACGCTACCACAGCGCCCCCGACGCTGCAGCCGCAGCGCACCCCTTGTTCTGCGGACTCCGCGCCCTAGCGTTGCCCTAGTGCCCCTGTGCGCCCGATTGAACAGCGTGGCGCCCTAGCACCCTGCCTTAGCGCCACTGTCCCACGCGCCCAACACGCCGACTACCCTGTGGCACCCCACCCGCCCTATCACACCCGACGCCTAGCGTCGAGCTGCTGCCCCTTTTCACACCCGGCGCCTAGCGCCTTGTTGTGCCTTAGCCCAATTGCACCCTTAGGCCGTGACCTACCTCAGGACCAACCCTATTTTAGGTGGTGACCAGCCTTAGCTAACTCTACCTTTGGCCAAGACCAAGCCCCTCCAAGGCCCAAACACCTGGTGGCCCCAAGCACCTCTTCAAAGCCCAAACTCTTCCATCCGAACCCCACCTAAGGAGACTTGCTGATTGGCTGCCAAGGTGGACGAATTCTGGTAAAGAGAGGGAAAAAGTCGGCCACTTGTAAGTGTTTAAATTCGGTTTTTACCTTACTCCCTCTAAATTCAATTTAATTTTGATACGGGGTTGTAATAATAGAGCGTGGTCTCCCCCCGAGATGTAATATTGGTGCTTGATACACAAACACACACGCACACTTGAGCTTTAGCTCTTAGACGTACACAAGACACCCACGTGCACTTGAGCCTTTCCGCTCTTAGTTGCACACTATTGCACATACATTGAGCCTTCCGCTCTTAGTTCTGATTTTTATCTTCTCAAGGATAAAATCACCTTTCCAAAAAAAGAGATGAGAGAGTTACAAATTGAAAGGGAGATTACTGCCCCTAGTCAATAAACTAATGCAGCCAAGTCATGTTCTTCCATGAGAAACAACATCGGGTCTATAGGAAAACAAACCATGCCCGAATAACTAAACTAACATCAAAATTTGGTGAAGGATATATGCCCACAAAAGATTCTTAGTAGACCAAGTGTTAGGATTGAGGGATTTCTTCCTAACCCCACTAGCCATCCACTTCCTAATACCCTTCCTCTACTAAAAATTCACAAAAATATATATTTAGAAAAATCAAAAACATTTAGAAAATATTCAAAAATCAAAAATAATTGAAAACCTAAAAATTGCAAGTGATGAAAGTGTGAAAATTGAAAGTGAAAATATAAAAAAGATGAATAAAGGAAAAGGAGTCTACATTCCTAGGTACACATGTGGAGAGGGGAATGAAGTCTTTTTCACTCAAGTCATCGCAAAATTTTCAAAAACATGCACTCTAATTATTTTCATTCACATGAGCACCACTTCACACTATAGAGTTTTCTCCTCCCAAAGAAACAAGCACACAGAAGAATCGGTGTTGCATGAGTCTAGTCTTTAAGAATGAAGTTCAAGACTTGGCAAGGCAAAGAAAGCTCAAAGTCATGAATGAGCTAGAGCCGCCTCAACACACCTACAAGAAAGCTTGCTTTCACCCTGAGAAGGTAGTCAAGCTCAAAAAAGGTATGCCTAAAACTCATTAACCCAAAACTCCCTACTCGATACTCTCCTTCTTAGTGCAAGATTGGTAAATCATTCACATGCATTTGATGCATTAAATCCAACTCATACACCCACAAACCTATACAATGTGCTAAAAGATCTGGATTTCCAAGCTGCACCGAGAGTCCCACACCAACAAAAGGAATTTCAAAATGAAAAGCAAAACAAAAATGAAATTCAAAACTTGGTAGACATGGTTATTCCTAAGGCATATGTTGATATCCTAGATACACCTAACCCTACCATTTATAAACAAATCCTTTTGACCCTAGGTTTGCATTATGAACCCAAACCTACAGTGATGACTCATCCAAGTTCCATGTGTTTGAAGTCCATATGAGACCACGAACCTAACCCTAGATCAAGCCCATCTCATATGTAATAAGCTTCAAGACCCCATCGTTGGGTTTGGTTCCCTTGAAGACCATCCTCCCTCATTTCACTATAGAAGTGTGATCTCTTTGGACTCCCCTTCCCTATGAGTACATCACATCCTTAAGGTGTGACTATATTCACACTCACACCAACCTTGGACTCATGTCATAGTACATGCATTCCTAATGGGTCAGTCATACCTTCCCATAACCTCCATATACCCATCAAGGGACCTTTCACGGTTTCCCTTGGAACCCAATGTAGATGTGGAAATTTTACTCCAAAATCTATGTAGAGACTTGAAATAAGCTTTCACACACTACGTTGTGCGTGAGCATGCCACCTAGTTTACTCAAACTAGTAAAGTTGTATTTTCTAACTTTAATGAAGATTATGGGGAAGTGGGATCTTTTTGACTTAGCTCTTCTTCAACCGACGCTCAAGGGTCAGCCTAGATGCTTTTAGGAATGATCTTGATCAGGTGTGTTTTTGAAATTCACTTTTCCAATCAACTTGACTTAGTCAAAAACGTGCACTTGGCTAATAAAAGGAAAATTTTCAAAGTTCTGAAAAACAGAAACTGGTTCTATTTTCAAAACTTGTTTTTCGATTTTTCTAAACAATTTATAATCTCCAAAATTCATAAAAATTTTACAGTGAGAAAAGACGAATATGATGATTCTAGAACTATTTTTATTCTATTTGTTTTGCATTGTTATTGTACAAAATTTAATCAAGAATGTGCCTCTACTCAGGCATTCGGAACTAATCTGTTACAGAAATACAGAGGTTTAAAGAAACATCAATATCTCGGTGCACAGAATTCTGATCTTTATGAACTTTGTCTTGTTGGAAATCTATAGATGTTAGCTTTCGAATGAGACATGTTTTACTGAAATTGGTTTACATAGACAAAGTTATGAGATGATAGCCCAAGCTCTGTTGTAGGAAACACAAGTTTGACAGATTTAACTATAGATTTTTCCGATCTTCCCCAGTTTTAATTACGTAGAAGAATGGACCTAAAATTCTTTAAAATTTTATCATATGTGGGCTTATATGTGAGGATTCGGTGTACCAAATTTCAAAACATTTGGAGTAGAGAAGCATAAATGAAAAATAAAAAATCAAACAAACGCAGGATGCTGAAAACATATTTTCGTGTTTAAAACATACATGAATGCATTTTGTCCAAAATTAAAAGACTAATCACAACAATTTTAAAGTAGATGACTAAAGGAAATGAATTGAAATATATTTATAGCTTAAGTATAGAGGGGATTAGAAGATATAAGAGAGTATGTCATATAAAGGTGTAGGAGAAACTTGAAATCAAACATGTAATTGGCATGAATGTAAAGAAATGAAATGGACAGCATCACTAGCTATTACATCATGGGAGAGACAATTGCTCCATTAATACAACCTCTTTTGAATTGAATAAGAGTAAGAAAGAAAAGATTAAAGAAGGGAGAAGGAGATAGACCTTGAAATGGAGCCCTCCTTGGCACCGATCGTGGAAGAAATGGAGAGGATCGGCCTCTCTTTCTTCCTCTCTTCACTCTCTTTTCCTCTCCCACTCTCTCTCTTTCTCTCCCTTTCTTTTCCTCTTACTGCAGCTCTCCCTCTCTCTCTTAGGCTCTTTCTCCTCTTCCTTTAATGTAGAAAAACAACCCCCCAAGGTGTCTTTTTATAGGCTTTTGTTGGATCTTGAATTTGGTCATTGATTGGGTCTTTCGGAGACCAAGTCTTGATCCAATCTCTTGGCTGGCTACATGGCTTCATGTGGGCCTCTTTGTGGTCCCTCTTGGTCAAAGTAAACCCAACCCCATGTGACTAAGTCGGCCAAGTGGTTTGGTCTTAGTGTGGTTTGGTCTTCATTTAGTCCATGACCTGTGTAGATGTGAAAATTTTATTCCAAAGCCTATGTAGAGGCTTGAAACAAACTTCTCAACCTACTTCGTTTGCGTGAGTGTGCCAACTGGTTTCATTAAAACTAACAAAGTATAATTCTAACTTCGTGGGTGATTGTGGCCAAGCAAGATCTTTTTCGTCTTAGGCCTTCTTGAACTGATGCTCAAGGGTCGTTCTAGACGCTTTGAGGATTTACTTGTACTGGTGTACATTTCCAACATTCACTTTGAAAATAGTTTTCAATCAAATCAAACTCATGCACTTAGTCTATAGATTGAAGCTTTTCAAGTTCTGAAAAACATAAACGGGTTTTGTTTTTAGAGCTTGTTTTCGAATTTTTTTGGGTGACTTAGAGACCTCCAAAATTCATAAAAAATGCACTAAACATAGAGTGGAATATAGAGAGTCTAAGACTTTGTGATTTGGTACTATGGATTTACAGAATTAAATCTGGAATAGCCCATTGCTCAAGTGTTTCAAAATACTCTATTACAGAAACACAGAGGCCCAAAGAAGTCTCTGTATCTCAGTGCACAAACTCCAAATTATATTATTTTAGTCTTTTTGGAAAGCTATGAATATCTACTTTCCAATATGTTGCCCTTGGACGTTAGCCAAGGAAGTAGCTTCAGCCCATTTAGAAAAATATTTGGTGGCTCCTAAGATGAACCTATGTCCATTTGATGCAATTGGGGAGATTGGTCCTATGATGTCAAATGCCCACATGGTGAAGGGCCATGGACTCATAATGGAATGCAAGGTGGATGATGGGATATGAATGGCATGTCCATGCACTTGACATTGATGACATTTCCTAACATGATCATGATAATCTTCCTTTAGGGTGGGACCAAAAATAACCGACTCTAAGTATTTTCACGGTCATCATATTTGCATTGACATGGCCTTCACATTCTCTATTGTAGAATTCATGCATTATGATCATAGCATCATCCAGGTCTACACATCTCAACAAGATGCCGGTAAAACTCTTTTTGTAAAGAACCCCTCCCAAAATCACATATCGGGTTAAAATTTTTTGAATAAAAGCTTTATCTTTAAAAGAAGCAAATTCGGAAAATCCTCTATTTTTTAAAAAGTTTTTAATGTCTTGAAACCAAGGTTTTTCCATGGAATTTTGATCATTTTTGCAAATCTCCAAATCGTGAGTAGATGCAGTGGATGAGTGCCAAATTTCTAAGGATCGAGTTTCCATAGTGGGGTTGATTCTTATAGATGAGCCTAGGAATGAGAGGGCATCTGCTATAGCGTTGTCCTCTCTACCTATGTGGGTGAGTGTGGATGATTTGAAGGAATCGATCAATTGAGTGGTCAATTCGTGGTATGGAATGAGTTTTTCTTTTTTGACTTGCCAAATTTTCAACATGCATGGTAATATCCCTTCCAGGAAGTTCTCCAAATGGAATTCTCGTTTGGCTGATCGTCTATCTTGCTATTTTCCAGTATCTTCCCTGCGCTGATGATTTTGATATCATTTACAGCCTTCGGCACAATCTTTTTGTCTGAAAGCAGAAGAAAGTGCCTTCAGAACCCTTCCAAGCACAAATGGTTCAAGTTTTTCACATGGAAAAGTTACTTTTATAAACTCACCCGCATGTGAACATACACGTATTCTTCTAATTATGAAGTGCAACCCTTTTAAGCATGGGCTTGTGAATGTGCATGTGTGTGCACATGTGAATATGCATGCCCTGCATGTACATGTTTGACTGTATGTTGGTGTGTTCCGCAAGGCCCTAGATACATACTTCATCAGAAACTGTAAGCAGCAAATGGTATCAATCTCGGAAAGACACAAGAAACTAGTACAGCTAATTGCATAAACACATGAACTAAAGTATAGGAAAAGCTGTAGAAATAGAGTTTCCATGCAGAACAATTTGAAAATTCATGTCCCTACAACCAATCTAGTTGTATGAAAAAAATTCATGCTGGCCCTCAAATAGTCACACGAACACTGCATCAGTGAAACATGCTGGAAAGAGGAAATGAAAGAATATGCATTTCACTTGAACACACAATGCATGGAAATTTCAGAAGCCCCTTTGACATGAGTTGGGGATGGGATGCAACAGCAAAAGCTTAAGAAACTGACTCGGGTCCTGATAAAAATCCTTGGAGAATTGGCAATATCAATGGGCCAACGGATTTGAATAGAAGTAATTGAAAACAAATGCAACCATCCACCAAAGCAACACAAAGCAATCTAGCACCAAAGCACAGCTCAGGATTTGTGAGGACAAGACATGCTTTTGATGACTTGAACTCTTTAATCAACAGTCAACAAGAAACATCACCCAAATGCTCCTTCCTATTTACTATTTAAAGCTGAAAAGCATAAAAGCATCAACCCCCTTGTTTCCCCCAAAGAGGCAAGCTATATCAAACCTTGAATCAAGTCCAGGACTGCATCAGCACTTATGATGCATGCTGTGAGAAGCACCTAGAGGGTGACATCATTGGCCACGTGCATTCACAGATTAGATGGCCCAGAAGGACTGATTAAGACAAGAGTCAGTAAGCTCAAAATTTCATACCTAATAGTAAAAAAGCAGAATTCATGAGCTAATACTCTACATTAGAGCATTTACCAACATAAACCGGACCAGATAGTTCGATTCGCTTCTATACACAGCCAATGATTGGCTATGTGCTTCTCGAGAACAAACTTCAGATAGTCAACAATGACAATAGTCCAAAAGTATATTCCACAACTACATTCATCAGATAAAACTAAATGAAAACAACTTGCTCTTTTATTTCCATTTTTTTTCTAGTATGTTGCTAGCTAAATTTAAAGAATATGTGAACACGGGTTTCCACATCGTATCTATATCCCTCCGACAACAAAACTTGGCTGGCCAAAATTGTTTGTTCTTATTTAGAAGAGCTGGACAAAATGCTTATTTTAGAAGAAAAGTAATCAAAAACAAAATTGTTTGATGTTGAGAAAAGTTGCACAAGACAAAATACATTTTCTTCAGCCAGTCATTGGGCATGCTTTATTGCCCAAATTATACTTAATTGAGACCTGCGAACAATGTGCAGCTTGTTCAAAATGTCGAACACATAAGGGTCTTAGGTACCCTTTTCACTTCTTCCTTTCACCCATTCTTTAGGTTGCAAGACACATAAATTCTTGATTAAGCTAAAACTCAATAAATCATCAATCAAATTACCAACAAGGAGTCACATAAGCGAAAGGGGTGAAATCACAAGGAATATTAAGGTAGACATATCTTAATGTATATATACCTTCCAATGAAATATTTCCTGGACTTGCAGTCTTATTGTCACTCAACAAAACAATGTCAAGTTGATCAATGAAATAACAATTCGCCTACAAAGACAACTTGAACACAAGGGGAGTCGTGAATTTTGATTTTTGATATCATTGTTCAAGTCAGCAACGTTGAAAAGTTTATTCAACAAAGATCAAGATTTTTTTGGTTACAACGGGAGGCCGAAACCCTACACCTATCACTGAAAATGGACATGCTGAACTAGTCGGCGGATGAATTTCTAAAACCGGAACTCCAACATATCTTCATGGAAGAAAACAAAAGCTCATACAAACTGAAACAAACATACACAATAACGCCATCATCATATGCCGATTTTTCAGCAGGTGAAGAAAAGGAATCATGTATAAGAGAACCCATCGTCTTGACGTTGTTAATTTATTCGGGACGAAAAAATTAGCTCCCACTACAATTCACCGTTGCCATGATCCAAAAAAGATACGATTTTCAATAAACCACGAACAGAGCAGCAAAAAGAGATTAAAAATAAAAAACACCAGCTAAAACCATCAAGAATCAGAGCATAGTCCATTGACCACCACCATGAACCACTTAGAAAACCTAAATTACGAAAAATTACCCACGGCAAACGAATCGGTTTAACAATTCCCATCAACAAGAACACAAAAAACAACACAACCAAGAAAAAATCAGGATCAATACCTCGAGGCCACTCTGCAACGATCCTCTCCAAAGATTTCAATACATGATGCCCCTAGATTTTTCAAAATTTTTAGGCCTTATATGAGTGCTTCATATTTAGCCATATTATTTGAGAATGAAAAATCTAGTCGAATTACAATTGGGATTTCTCCTTTCTTAGGGGATATGAGGATGATTCCCATGCCTGCCTCTTGTTGATTATTTGCCCCATCAAAGTATATTTTCCATACTTGATCTTTATTAGAACAATTTGATAAAACATGGTTTTGAAATTCATTTGCAAGGATGCCTTCATCAGGCATTTCATCGAGTATGGGATATGCATCTTCAAGAGGCAATTCGGCCACATGATCGGCTAGGGCTTGTCCCTTAATGGAGTTTGATGATGAAATTTTAGATCATACTCCATTAAGAGGATAGGACACTAATGGGATAAAACATGATCGTTAGGATAGGTTTTTCAAAGAGGTGCTTGATTGGGTCAAGTTTAGACACTATCCAAATTTTATGATCTAGGAAGTAATGTCTAAACTTTTGGCAAGCGCACACCAAAGCCAAGCACGTTTTCTCCATGGCTTGATAATTTCTTTCACATGCCAACAGAGTTTTTGAAATGTAGTAAATAGAATACTCTATGACGAATGCGACGCTAGTGCCATGCGCACGTGCTGTGGACCTGCACTGCATACTTGAGGAGCGCGCGCCCCGACACTTGTGGAGTGTCCCTTCGACACTTGAGTTGTGTCTTTGTACATTCATGTCTTGAGTCCTGTATATAACAACCGAGTGTTGTGAGTATTGCTCAAGTCTTGTTTGGTCTAGTGAGTCGGGTCACATGGCTAGACTTGGTTAACCTAGCTAGGTGGGCTTGGTGTCTAACCTAATGTAGTAACTAGTAGGGCGTTCACTAGAATGTTCTATGGGTTACACGGGTTTTGGATAGAGCCAACCGAACTCTATAAATAGAGGACGGGTGGGCTGTGACAAAGGGTGATGCGTTTGTGTAGAGAAGTGAGGTTGAGTGAGTTCGGCTTTAGTGTAGGAAAGGTGAGACTTGAGTAAACGGGGGTTTACCCGAGTGTGTGAGAGACCTCTTGAGAGGAGAGGAGTCTTGTTAGCCTGGTGTTGACACGCGGAAATTTTTACTCCTGGTTTTTAGGCCTGAAGTGAACCTTTTCGTATGTCTAAGTCGCTTAAAGAGTGTGCCAGCTAGCTTACTCAAGCTAGCGAAGTAAGTTTTTGAAATATCTGACTTATGGGGCGACTGTGGACAAGTGGGCTCTTTTCGTCGCAAACCTTCTTGAACCGATGCTTAAGGGTCAGTTTGTATGCTTCAGAAAACTCAATTTTGAACAAGTATGACCTTTTTGAAAGTGTTTTGATCGATTTGGTTTGTCTTGTTGCAGATTTTATTTTACGTGGGGTTTTGCACGTATCCTATGTCTTTGATTTTATCTACTTAGGCGTGAGATGTGTGCATCAAGTGCCTAAGTCTTGGTGATTTTGCACGGGTGGTTCGAGGTTACTTTGATGCAAGTATGCGCCCTATCTCGTGGTATGGCGGATATGCAATGCAAACTCACACAATTGAACCTTTAAAACCCGAAACTAAAGACATAGCCGAAGGGAAATTACAAAAGGGAAATTGCAAAAGAGAAATATAGCTATATCTTAGGAGCGGAAAGGCTCAATTGTGGGCATGTGTGTTGTGTATAAATTGAAAGGCAACTCACACGACTTGAATGTAAAACCTCGCTCGACTTGATTGTAAAGTGCGGAAGGGAAATACTTATATATATATATATATATATATGGGCCCGAAGGTCGTCAACGTGCATGTATGTGTTGTGTATAAATGTAAAGACAACACACGCAGCTGAACCGGGAAAACGCAGCGAAAAATTTAGAGATATGGCTATATCTTAGTGACTGCCGAGGCCAAAATGGTGCGTGAGGTGCTTGAGCAAGCGCTCGGGTGTTCTTTGGGTGCGAATGTGTAAATGAAAGACAAACTCACACGACTTAATGTAACAACCCAGCTGAATTGAAATACGTATATATAGTAAGAGTGAAGGCTCAATGCACGCGTGTGTGGAGTGTATAAAATTAAAGACAACTCATGCAGCTCTTACTAGAGTCTTAAGAGTAAGAGCAAAGGCTCAATCGTGCATGTGGGTGCTTGTGTACGAGTTAAGAGCTAAGGCTCAAGTGCTCGTGTGTGTCTTGTGTATCAAACACCAATATTACAACCCGGGGGGAGGCGATGCTCCGTTAATACAACACCATATCCAAATTGAATTAAACATAGAAGGAGATATGAAATACCGAATTTGAAACACTTACAAGTGATTCAGATGTTTGTCCACTCCAATCTACACGGGCTTGTGCTTTACAATCACGCACGGGTGGTGTAGGTTGGCTAAGGGTGTAAGGCGGTGATGTTGGAAGGTAGCTTAGGCTAGGTGGTGGCAGGTAGTGGCTGGGGTCGGTGGAGTGGTAGGGAGTAGGTGGTAGTGGTAGGGAATAGGTTGGCTAAGGGTGGACGCAAGGTGCTAGGTGCCAGACGGGTGGTAGGGCGACAGGCGCCGGGTGTGCCAGGGAGCGGGAGTTGAGGCGCTGGGTGCGCGGCAAGCGCGCGGCGCTGGTGTAGAGAGGGACTAGGGCGCGCGACGCGTGCAGGGCACGCGGGATGCTTGCAGGGTGTGCGGCGGGGGAGCGGGTAGGATTAGGGATGGCTAGGGGGTTAAGGTGGAGTGGGTTGGGTTAGGGGTGCTGTGGGGTAGTTAGGTGGGGTTTAATTAGGGTTAAGTGAGGTCGGCTTAGGGGGTTTAGAGGGGTTAAGAATAAAGGTTTAGGTGGATTAGGGGCTTACCTCTTAATGGCGGTTTAGGGTGTGCTCAAGCTCCAATCAACCACCTTAAGCCTCCTTGTTCAAGCAAATCCAACCCTTCAATTAAGGTGGGGCAGCCCCTCTAATCCTCCACTAACCCACAGTTAAAAACCCTAAACAAATGAAGAAAGCACTAAGCACTCACCTTAATACCCTCTCTCTCCTCCAAGCTCCTCCAAGTTGAGTTTCCCGTGAACTCTTGGAGACCCCCTCACTCCTATTTATAGGCAAGTGAGGTGGGTCTTGGATTTGGGTTTGAGATTTGGATCCAAATCCAAACACTATTTGGATCTGGATCTGGATCTTGGATCTCGGATATTTTGAGATCCGTATCTGACCCAAATCCAATATTTTTATGGATATGGATTTGGATATTTTGGTCTAGATCTGATCCAATCCAAATACTATTTGGATCCAATCCAAATCTAAACACTATTTGGATCGACCCAAATCCAAGCACAATTCACTATTTAGATTTGGATCTGGATATTTATGTTCTAGATCCAATCCAAATTTTCTCTGTATGGTCCTTCTTGGCTTTTCGAGGCGGATAATCTGTGCAAGCCCTAGCTTCATCACCGCTCCGTCTGGTGTTGGGTTTCCCCAATCCTTCTCGTCCGGACTCCTTTTCGCCTTTTCAGACTCTATTTCTGTTCATTTATGATTTTTCTGGTTTTGATTCTTGATGCTTAGATGAGGATGGTCAATCTGGCTATTTGGTGTTCCGGGCTTGCAACCTGCTTTGGGTCTGGGCCTTCCTTTCGCCTTTTGAACCTGGCTTTTATCAGGTCAGGATGCTCTTCTAGGCTTTGGAAACTGCTTCTAAGCCTACTTCTGGAATTGGGTTGTTGGATTTGTGAGCCACTTGTTGGGTTGCTTCTCGATCAGGTGTCGTCTTTGCATGCTTCACCTGTTCGTCTTTGGTTTCTTGGAAAATGGGACTTAGCTCGAGTTTAAAAAGCTCATATTTGGACATGGGGTTTCAAAACACTATTTATAGGTTTCAAAACAATATTTACAGGGTTTTGAGACGACTCTTGGGTTTTCAGAACTCAAAGTGCCCTTTTGAAGTTGATTTTGTAAACTAGGTATGTTTTATGAAAATCGTGGGATGTTGGGGTCTTTACACCTGGTTCAAGGTGAATCGTGGCAAACCATTCCAGATCTAAGCCATGAATTCAAAAGATTTTTGGCAATCGGAATCCCACTCAAATTTATCCCCTTTTCTCAAAAGCCTATTGAAAGGTTCGCATCTTGTTGCTAGATTGGAGATAAATCTCCTAATTGCTTGGAGTCGACCTTGGGGGCTTCAGATTTGGGTCAAGTTGGAGGGTGGAGGCATGTCTATGATGGCTCGACACTTAGAGGGGTCGACCTCTATGCTCCTTTAGCTTACCATGAACCCTAAGAGTTTTCTCGATTCTACTCCAAAAACACATTTTTGAGGGTTTAGCTTCACTTTATAAAGCCTAAGTCTTTCGAAAACTTTTTGCAAAGATTCTTGTGTATGCATTGGGTTTTTTATTTTACTAAAAGGTCATCCACATATACTTCTAAGAGCTCATGGATTTGATTATGGAAAATGGTAATCAAGGCTCTTTGGTATGTGGCACCGACATTTTTTAAACCAAAAGGCATAACCGTATAACAATATGTGCCCCAAGGTGTAGTAAAAGCAGTTTTTGCCTGATCTTTTGGTGCTAACTTGATTTGGTTATAACCCGAATAGCCATCCATGAAAGAAAACATTTCATGATTTACAGTGCTATCCACTATCAAATCAATGTTTGGAAGAGGAAAGTTATCTTTTGGAGTGGCTTTGTTCAAATTTCTAAAATCAATGCAAATTCGAATTTTCCCATTGGATTTTCGAACTATAACAATATTTGAAAGCCATTCGGAATAAGCAATGGGTTTTATAAATTCGACTTTCAAAAGATCTTTTAAACCCTCTATAAGACACGAAAATTCCTTGCTCCTAGTTTACAAGACCAGAAACGAGTCTTTTCAAGTTTTATGTCGCTTTTAAGGGCGTGCCAGCTAGCTTACTCAAACTAGTGAAGATTTTGAAATATATCTTTGAAAGGCAATTGTGGCTAAGCGGGATCTTTTTGCTTGAAACCTTCTTGAACCGGTGCTCAAGGGTTGGTTTAAGTGCTTTAGAAAATGTCAATTTTAAAACAAACCTATCTTTGAAAGAAAAAAGCAAGTATTTTCAACAATTGTTTGCCTAAGTTGCAGTTTTTGTTACGGGGTTATCCGTATCCAAGTCTTTGAGTCTTTAAGCTATTTAGGCCGGATGTGTGTGCTTCAAGTGGCCTAAATTTAGTGAGTTTGGGCGTAGTTTTGGGGTATCCTCTTTGAAAATAAGCAAATGCAAGGATGCACGAACTCTCTTTGGGTTTGATATGGTGTGAGCTAGGCTCAAATTGAAAGCAACTCACACACCCAGCTTAAAGTAAACACCCGAATGTAAGTGCAACTCACGCAGCTGAAAGGGAAATACCCGAACCTTAAAAGCAACTCACACGACTTGAATGTAAATTGCGGAAGGGAGATATACTTATATTAAAAGCGGAAAGGCTCAATGCACGCGTATGTGAGTGTAGAATTGAAATGACAAACTCACACGACTTGAATTGAACTTGCCGAATTTGAAATATAAGTATATAAGAGTGGGAAGGCTCAATGTGTCTGTGTGTGTTGTGTATAAATGGAAAGACAACTCACACGACTGAAATTGAACTACCCAAAATGTAAAGACGTACACAACTGAACATAAAACTCACGCAGCTGAAAGTATATAGATACTCTATATCTTATGGGCAACGAAGGCCCAAAATGTGCGTGAGAGTGTAGAGCAAGTGCTCTTGTGTGCAAGTGTGGAAGCTTAAATGACAAACTCACACGACTTGAATGTAAATCCCACGCAACTGAAAGTATATAGAGATAGGCTATATCTTATGAGCAACAAAGGCTCAAAAGGTGCGTGAGAGTGTGGAGCAAGTGCTCACGTACTTCTTGGGTGCGGGTGTGAAATTTAAATGACAAACTCACACGACAAGAATGTAACAACCCAGAATTGAAATTGCACAGCTTTTACTAAAGTCTTTTGAGTAAGAGCGAAGGCTCAATGTGTGTGCAACTAAGAGCGGAAAGGCTCAAGTGCATGTGGGTGTCTTGTGTATGTTTTAAGAGTTAAGGCTCAAGTGTACGTGTGTGCTTGTGTATCAAGCACCAATATTACATCTCGGGGGAGGCCACATTCCATTATTACAACCCCGTATGAAAATTGAATTGAATTTAAGAGGAGTAAGGTAAAAATGAATTTAAACACTTACAAGTGGACGGCTTTTCCTTGCTCGTGCTTGGGCTTGTGGTCCACCTTGGCAGCCAAGAGGGATCTCCCTAGGTGGGTTTGAGACGAGAGAGTGGGTTTGGGGAAGGCTTGGGAAAGGCCTAGGTCCGGGCTTATGAGGGAGCTTCACGACAAAAGGTGGGGTTGGTCCTAATCGACCCTAAGGGGAAGTCTTAGGTGCGGGTTTGTTAAGGTAGGTTGTCCCTAAAGCAAGCTACGGTGGAAGATGGGAAGGTCACGGCCTAAGGTGGGCTGTCTAGGGTCGGGCCAGGCCGGAAGATGGCAGGCAGGGTGCGGGACAGGCGCTACAGTCAGGGCATGGGATAGGCGCTGAAGTGGCGCGCTGGGCGCACGGTCGTCGCAGGAGGGTGCGGGGCACGGGACACAAGCAGCAGTGCAGGGTGCGTGGGGTGCGCTGGGGGCACGGGACGCGTCAGGGGCGCACAGGGCACGAAACAGGCGCTGTAGTGGCGCGTTGGGCGCACGGTCGGGTCCGAGGGTGCGCAATAGGTGCCTAGGGGGCTTTGGGGTTTAGTTTAGGTCCTTTGTTTGAGTCGGTTTAGGCTAGGTTTAGGTTAGTTGGGGTGAGGTTTAGTGAAGTGGGTTAAGTGATTAGGCTAGGTTTAGGGTGGGATTAGGAGGCCTACCTCTTGGAGCCGGTCCTTCTTGGTTGAACCCACGTCCATGCCTTGGTTGCAGCCTTTCTTGGTCGAGCCCGCCTTAGTTGCAGCCCTTGTCTAGACCCACTTAGCCAACATGGCTTGAACCCACCTCACTCTTGAGCCAACATGGCTAGGTCACTCTCTCTCCTCCCACAAGCATTTCACGTGAACTTTTGGAGACCCCCTCACCTCTATTTATAGGCAAATGAGGTGGGTCTTGGATATGGGTTTTGGATTTAGGTCTTGGAATCCATATATGATCCAAACACTATTTAGGTCTGGATCTCAGATATTTTGGAGCTAGATCCGACCCAAATATTTAGTTGGTTTTGGATCTCGAATCTCGGATATTTTGGATCCAGATCCAATCCAAACACTATTTGGATTTGGATCTAGATATTTGGGTCCAGATCCAATCCAAATTTCTTTTCTTTAGTCCTTTCTAGCATTTTTCGAGGCGAACGGTTTGTACGAGCCCTGGCTTCATCAGCGCTCCATCTTATGTTGGTTTTTCCCTAACTTTATCGTCTGAACTCCTTCTTGCCCTTTTGGACTTCGTTTCTGCTCATTTTCGCCATTTCTAACTTGGATTTCTGTTGCTTGGGTGAATGCTTTTGGCTTGACTCTTTGGTGTTCCGGGCATGCAGTCTGCTTCAGGCCTGGACCTGCCCTGACTTTTATCAGGCCAAGGTGCTTTTTTTGGGCTTCTTAACCTACTTCTGAGGCTGCTTTGGCATTCAAGCTTCACCTGTTGAATTTTGGCTTTTGCAAAATTGGGACTTGGCTCATATATGAGAAATTTAATTTGAACGAGGTTTGAACAAAATTTAAAACTTTTACAACCCCTGGGTTTTTGAAAACTCCAAAATTGGGTTTTGGAAATGAATTTTCAAACCAGGTGTTTGATTTTGAAAATTGTTTTATTTTGGGGTGTTTACACCCTCTTTCACTTAGGAGTGAATATCGGGATGGATTTTTTTAAGCTTCTGCTTCACGGGTTTTACATTTGGTTCTAAGAGAAGATGATGCTCTATAATCCTAGGGTCTAGACCCAGCATGTCTTCGTAGGTCCATGCAAATACATCCACATAGGATTTCAAAAATACAGTGAATGATGCTCTTTCATGCTCATGCAAACAAATACCTATTTTGACACATTTTGGGTTAGACTCACTCCCTAGATTGATTTCTAGAAAATCCCCTCCTACGGAATTTAAAGTTTTTTTTAAGTCAAGGATTCTATGAAATTCGGGAAGCTCGAAAGCTTGATCTTCCTCATGGATGAGAGGATCTTCCTCCTTGCCTTGATCACTCTCAAGTACTTTAATTTCTTGGGAAGTATCATGCAAGAGAGTGGGGTAGTGCCTAAAAGAACTATGAGATGATTTTGGTTGGGTCATTTACAGAGGTTTTGTGAAATTTGAAATTGGGATTTGTACATGGCTAAGATTTTTGGAGTTTTCAAAAATTTTGATTTTTTTATTTTTTTCTAAACACAAACTAGAAGGATGAATATAAAAGTCTTTCTTTTTAAGATTTTAAGATTTTTTAATTTTTTTGGCTTTTTCCAAACAAATACTTGGAGAATGAACACAAAAGACTTTCTTTTTGGAATTTTCAGGTTTTTCAAATGTTTTGGATTTGAAAAGTTTTCAATTTTTTTTTTTTTTCAAATATATACTTTTTTTAGATTTTTTTTAAAAAGGGGTCTTCCATCAAACCTACAATGAAAATACCATGAATTAGACTCTAAACAAGAGGTCTAAGCCATAGGTTTTGGTGTTAGTAGGTTCTAGGGCACCCTTGACCCAATTGGTCTTAGGTGGCGGCTCAGGGGGTATGGATGGGATGTATCCCAATCCATGTCGACCCGGGTTAGGTAAAGGTATGATGGGCTCTAACCTACCTTGGTTCATGGTTCCTAGCCCTTGGTACGGTGTATATCTCATGTTCAACATCATATTCCAAGGCTTCTTGAGTTTGGAAAATTTTTTGTAAAGATGATGGCCTTGGAATAATGTGTCATCCATAGCATGATCGTACACATGAGTTGGTTTGGCTAAGGGTTGGGAGGTATGGTTTAGAGATGGCTTGGGCTTCCCTAGAAGACACACGATCCTAGGGGACGGTGACTCTACACGTTTGGGAGTTGGAGATGGCTTGGGTTTTCCTAGGAGACACACGATCCTAGGGGAAGATGACTCCACATGTTTGGGGGTTCCTAAGAGGTGGATGGTTGTATGGGATTCAAGGCCTTCTAGGGGATGGACGACTTGGGGTGAGTGAGGCATTTCCATAGCCTTCTCGCTTGATGGATGGCTCGATAGACAAGGGAAGTTTTGAATTCCCTTGAGGTGTGGATGGTCTTCTCTAAGGACTACCACCACTTGGTTATCCCATAGAATTTTCAAATACTTGTGAAAGGTGAAAGGGACGGCTTGGAGGCTATGTATCGAAGGCCTTCCTAACAACAAGTTGTAATGGGGGTTTATATCTAAGACATGAAACAACCCTGTATGTGGGATATTTTCCACTTCCATGGGCAACTCAATGGCTCCTAATGGGTGGGATGAGTTGTCATCATATCCAGTGATAACGATGGGGCTTGGTTCTAGCCTAGAAATGGAAACTCCTATTTGAAAGGCCGCGTGAAGAAGAAGAATGTTTAGACCTCCTCCCCCATCGACCAAGCACTTGTTTACAGTGTAGTGATTCAATACTACCTCTATATGTAAGGCTTGGTTATGGGTTGTATTTGGTCTCTCTAATTCATCTTCGGTGAACATGATAGGGGCCTTGGCAAAGATTGAGGAGACCAAAAAGGATAGGGACTCGGGAGTTATGAATGTGTTAACCTTGGCTTTTGTAAACACCCTAAATAAATTTTTTATAAAACACTCTCAATTTCGAAAGTTAGCTTGTTTTAAAACCTTTGCTTTAAAATGAAAATTTTAAATCTTTAAAATAAAGATTTTAAAGATAAAGATGTTCAAATTAAAGCTGAAGGGATAGGGCCCAGAGAATATAAACAAATTAGGCGAAGATCAAAGCGACGGTTGAGCAAAGCCTGTTCCAAGCATGGATCAAATTCACTAAAGTCAAGCCATGGAGCTAGGAAATGGAGCAAACCGAGTTAAGGCACATCTTCACCAAGTTAAGAAATAGGCTTCATGAAGACGTGACTCGAGCATACAGGGATATCTAGGCCAAGCCTCACTCAATGGGTTTAAAGACCATACCTTGCCAAGCTTTGAAGCTCATGGGTTGTACCAGGGGAAGGCTAAGATGCCCCACATTGGTGAGCTAAATCAAGATCAAGTCAAGCAAAGTAGGAAGCCAAGATGGGACGAGCTACAAGGAAACTTAATCAAGGCATCACGTTTCACTTGGAAGCATCTAGGGTCGACCGACCATGGCTAGGTACACACGGCTTGAACCAAGAACCAACCCACATGGGGTTGGTCCAACTATGAATAAAGGGGACCACGTGACCACATGAAGACCTTTGGGGCTAGGTTTGGGTCATGGAGTACCTACCCCAAGGAAGGGCCTAGAAGAGGGCCTCCTTGGCCTATAAATAGAGGCTAGGGGGGACGGTTGGGCATGGATGAGTGATTGAAGCATCTTGAGCATTGGAGAGTGGTTGCATCCTTGGGAATTCGTGAGTTTCCTCTAGAGAAATAGTGGAGAGAGGGGAAGAGAGTGTAGAAAATAAGCAAAGTGCTGCAAGTCCTAGAGAGTGTGAGTGAGAAAAGAAGAGAGGGAAGGTGAGGGCCATGGGTTCCTATTGGGAGCCAATTCTTGGAGGAGTTTACGTAAGTATTCCTCCCTCATTTGTTTCTATATATTCTCTTCTTCTTATTTAATTCAAAAGGGGTTGTATTAATGGAGCTTTGTCTCCTCCCATGATGTAATAAGAAGTAGATGTGCTATGAATTTTCGATTCTTTCTTATGCACTCTAATTGTTTGTGTTCTTGATTCTACCTCTCTATATGTTATAAACATTCTATATCTCTTAATCTCCTCTATGCTTAAGCTAAGATATATATATTTCTATTCATTTCCCTTCAGCAATTTACTTTGTGATGTGTTGTTGCAATTTAAATTCAGGTGAGTTTTCATCATGTATGTTGTAAAAACTAGAAAATCTTATTTCAGCATTCCCGCATACATTGATTTCTTTATTTTTCATTGCTAAGTTGTTGCCCCAATCGACTTGAAATTTGTCACACTATATCTACACACATAAACCCACTAGTAATAAATTTTTCAAGAATTTTAGGGTCGTGCAACCATGTATTAAAAGGTATGTAAGATCAGGAAAAATTCAGAAATGTTTTGTCAAAACTATTTTTCTACAATAGAGCCTAGGTAATCATCTCATGACCATGTATGTAGTTGTCCAAATTCAGTGAAACTTCATTCATTAGAAATTTGATATCCATATCTTTCTAACAAGACTAAGTGCACTAAAATCAGAGTTCTAAGCACTGAGATACTGACCTATCTTTGGGTCTCTATATTTTTGTAACAGAACAGTTCTGAATGTCTGAGCAAAGACACTTTCCTGATTTAATTTTGTATCACCATAGCCCTAAAATTCAAAAAAAAAAGTGTTTTAGGATTTTCACATTTCAGGCTATGTTATCTAAAATTTTTAGGAATTTTGGAAATACCTAGGTCACCAAAAAAATTTCGGGAACAAGATCTAAAAATAGAACTAGTTTCTATTTTTCAGAACTTGCTGATTTTCAAACTTGAAACCAAAGTGCACAAATTTGTTCTTGACAACACCTTATTTTCAACTTGGATTTGGAACTTCACCTATATATTTGAAATCCTCAAAGTGCTTAGGCTGACCCTTGCGCATCGATTTAAGAAGGTCTAAAGCGAAAAGATCTCACTTAACCACAATCGCCAAATAAGTCAGATTTCTAAGACTTGTTTATGTTTTGGTGAGGTTTGTATCAACTCTAAAATAGACATGTTTATGGGGAGTTTTGAAAGATGAAGTTCTAAATCATATGGGGTTAACACAACACTTTTACCCTTATCCATGCCATGAGATGCATGCTTTTGAAGGGTCAGGTAAAATGACCACTTTCTTGTTAGCATTTTTGGCTAAGTATGGAGGTTGATAGATCATTCTGGACCTAGTCACCTCGCCTACACCTTCCCTAAGGCTCGTTCCTAACTTCGCTCTACTTAGATGCCTCGAAATACCATGAATTTCTACCAAGGCTCTAGTTGGGGACAAGACTCTAAGTTTGAGGAAGAAAGCGTACCTCTTTTCCTTTCCTGCTTGTACTTGCATCGTTGGGAAAGGGTTCTTTTAGGATTACTTGAGAGGGCTTCGGTTCTTTCGAGACATTAAGCCTACCCTGCTCTATCAAGTCCTCGATTTTATTTTGGAGAGTAAAACACTTTGTTTGTATCATGGCCCTTAAGCTTATGATACTTTCAAAAATCGTTTAAAAACTTTTCCTTAAGGGGTGCCCCCTCGGGAATGGCTGGGAGATTGATTAGACCCTAGGTTAAGAGGATGTCTAGGACTTCCATGAGTGGTTGTCCTAGGTGGGTGAACTCCCTCTTCTCAAACTTTTTTTTTATTTTTTCTAAAATACTTTTGTTTAGAGGGTTTTGAGGGTCCAACTGAGCTTGGCTCTACCTGAACATTTGCAACATTTTGGGTCCTGGCCCCACTCTCCGGTGCGTGTGGATCATATGCCCCTTGCTTTTCAAACCATGGTTTTTGAAAACTCCTCCCCTTTCATAAATCTTCATACACTCCTTTTTTTAAATTTGCTTTGAAGAGCAAAACTTTCTTTATCAACTTTTGAAAATTCGAGATTTCATGGAGTGAGAGGAGGGCTTTCAAATCGATTTTAAAATTCTCTAGGATAAGCATTAAGGCACATCCTTCGGATATAGGCTCTCTAACTTGGCCCAAAAGTGACATCTATCTAACAATGAATGCGTGTGCATCCTCGTTAGGAGCTTGCTTCGTGTTTCTCAAAGTGTTCAAGGTTGGTGTGACTTCAACATTGTGTGAAAACCTTTGCATGAAACAATTCGCCAAGTCTTCAAAGCTGACGAATTGTCTCAAGTCAAATGAAGCAACCCACTTCGATGCGTTTCCTTTGAGAGAGAGGGGGAACTAGTAGATCCACTTTGAAGAGTCATTCTTTTTCCTGTAGGCTCTTCAAGAAAAGAGTTGAAGGTGGGATCTAGGATCCCCACTTCCATCATACCGGTGGAAATTCGGCATGTCATCATCACTCGAATGTAAGAAATTCGATAGTGCATAGGCTCTTTTCTCTTTTGTTTGGCCTTTTAACAATTGTTGTAAGACCTTCTTGTCCTTGATTGTGAAGGATTCTGGTTCTAGTTCCTCCTTTAACCTAGAGGTCATTTTGGTTTTCTTGACATGGAAGGGTTTCTTGTGAGCCCTTGCTTGTTTCCCGTGAAAGGAATATGACTTGACTACCTCGACCTCTTGTCTTAGGGCAGCAATCTTTTTCTCTATGAATTTAAGTTCGCCTCTTAGGGAAACAAGCGAATCATCTCGGTCTTTGTAATGTATTTTTGAAAACTTTTTTGAAATACAACTTCAAGAGCATTGTAGACATGAAAATTCTCATTTCGAAGTTTATGGAAACTTGAAATGAAACTTTTCCATCTACGCTTGTGCGAGCATGCCAGCTAGTTCAAAACTAGCAAATATTTGAAAATTTAGACTTCTAGGCGATTGTGTGCAAGCAGGATCTTTTCACTCAAACCTTCTTGAGCCGATGCTCAAGGGTCGGTGTTGAGCGCTTAAGAATTTTATTTTTATAGTCAATACCACTCCCTTTCATATGAATAAGTGTTTTTGAAAGAATTGTTGAACTTGTGCACTTTTTATTCAACACTTGGAATATACAAGCTACTGGAAACAGAGAATTCTATTTTCAGAGTTATTTTCTAAGAGGGATTTGAAGGTGTCACAAACCTCCAAAAATTTTACAAATTTTATCAAACGAAGCTGGTAGTATGGAGAGACTGTAGCCTTTTTTAAATCTGCATTCGGATCAGTATTGAATCAAAAACAAATAATTTACTTAGACCAACTCACTGACTCGGAACAGTTCTGTTTCAGAAATATAGAAACTCAAAGATGAGTTTGTATCTCTCTTCTCAGAACTCTGATTCTGATGATTTTAATGTTTTTGGAAAGCTATAGATGTTAGATTTCTAATGCATCAAAAATAAATTAAATTGGACTCCTGTGGATAGAGATATGGGACTTTTACCCAACCTCTACTTCAGAAAATCTGACTGTACAAACAGGGGTGCAGAAATTGAGTCATTCTTAATCCGATTTTATTACGTGGTTGAGCGGCCCTAAAATCTTGCCAATTTTATCCAGAAAGTCCAAAGGTGTGTGGAGTAAGTGTGCCAAATTTTGAGCTAATCGGAGCAAGCATCATAGAATCAAAATTACAGAAACAGACATATGCAGAGATGCAGAAATCCAGTTTTCTATTTTATGAATATAATGATGCAAAACTCACACGACTTTAAAGTGCAACAACCCTCAAAGCAAATTGCTAGAATGTAAATGAATGAAAAGTATTTTATAGCTTAAGCATAAAGGGGATTAGAAGTATAGAGGGTATATAACATATAAGAAGGAAGAAACATTAAAGCAAACACTTAGCGTGCATGTGTGTGTATGGTGTTTCATCCACGAAATTAAACTTGCAGCAAATCTAGATTATTACAACTTGGGAAGAGATGAAACTCCATTAATACAACCCCATTTAATGAATTTAAAGGAAGAGAATCAAAACTTAGATTGAGTAAGAAGAGTCTTACACGATTTTGGAATATGAAAGACCGGGTTTCAATAATGAAGCCGACCTTCCTCTTGATTGTCTTCTTTCCAACTCCCACAAGTTCTCACCTAGCTCCCTCTTCTTCCCACACTAGAGGATGTCCTTCCTTGCTGAAAACTTCTGCTCCTAGCCTAGCACACACAACCCAAAGCCTAGAGCCTCTCTCTCCACTCTTTCTAATGTTTCAAAAATGTGGAACCCGCCCCCCTCTTGGCACTTTTTATAGGCTAAGGGGGCTGGTTTTAGGTATTTCTTGTGGGGCGGGTTGGAGCATGTGTTTGATGGATTTGATCCACTCCAACCTAGCTTCTTGTGGTCCCCTCTTGTGTTGATTGGGACCAGCCCATGTGGGCTGGCCTAGGTGCCACAGTTTTGGGCTTGGTGTAGCCTTAGAATATGTGGCTAGTCCTAGCCAACTTTATAATGGGTAATGCATTTTGTTGGGTTGGTTTCCTCAAATCTCGACCAACTTGAATTTGTTTCTTGATTTGATTCAGCTCCCACCTTGACTCTAATTCCACACGGGCACGTGTTGACCCTTGGCTTTAATTCTTAACTCGATCCCATTTGATTTGGGCTAGTCTATTTGGGCTTGAGCTTGATGATCATGCCTTGATCTTGGTCTGCCAATGGTCTTGGCCTATTTGATCGCCTTGCAACTTAACACTTTATAAGCTTGCTTCCCTTCATGTTAGTGTGGATCAACCCCATATGGGCTAGCCTTTAGATTATTTTAATCAAACTCCACTTGCACATGCTTCTTGCTTGGCCGGTTGCACCGTCTGGACTTGTCTTGACGTGGTGAACTCTTGGTGATGCTTTGCTTCAAATATTTCAAACATGATTCACTTGATGAGGTCGACTTTATCACGACCATGTATTTGGATTGTCTTGACACAAACCATCTAAAAGAACTTTACTCGACCCATACTTCTGGGCTTGGATTGGATCTTATCCGCTTCGAACTTCAGAGGCTTTTTTAACTCAAATTTAAAACCTTAAAGTATTTCCCTGAATGTTTAAACTTTAAAATCTGGGGTGTTTTTGAATTTAAACGTTCATAAAGGTTTTAAACTGGTTTTTGGAAATTCAGGACTTTTTGAAAATATTTGAGAATTTCAGGTGTTTACAAGCATGAAGCTCGCCTTGACACCTCATAGGAACCTTCTGAACTCAACATGATTTGGAGAAAATGATAAACCTGTGCACAAGAAATGAATTAAACACCAAAATTTTTGAAAAAGTGAATTTTAGGAAAATCGACACCAATCTTTATGAAATCCTCAAAGTTACGAGTCTCACCGGGCGTGCCAATTATCTTGATGTGAAAATTTTATTACAACATGGGAGGAGACAAAGCTCCATTAATACAACTCATTTCTCAAATTGAATATAAAGAAGAGAATCAAGATTATTAATGTACCAGTCCTCCAAGGGAACCCAAACACAAGAGGGAGATCGTCCCCTTCCTCTTCTACTCTTACTGTCTCCTTTCTCTCTTTTTTTCTCTCTCTCTCTTTAATTGCAGCAACTCCTCTCTCTCCTAAACTCTCTCTCACCCTTAACTCCAGCCTTGGGAAGCCTCTCCAATCTCCAAGATGTTGGAAACGTCCCCCCTCCTGGTCTCTATTTATAGGCCAAGGGAGGGGCTAGACCCTTCCTTGGGGTGGATTGGGTATAGGCCTTCTTGGCCCCAAACCTTGATCCATTTGGCTGGCCCTAAGTCCATCACGTGGACACTTATGGTCCCATTTTATCAAGGTTGGATCAGCCCCATGTGGCCTTAGACATGGGTTGGTCCTTGGCTCGAGCTAGACATGCACCCGACTAGGTGCTTCCAAGTGCAATCAGCTAGGCAATCTCTAGGTGCGACCATGGGCTTGAATTCAACATGGTGCTACCTTGTTTTGGCCGAATGTGGCTCATCCGATTCATTGTTGGGCAACCTTATGCCTTGCTTGATAATGTGAGGCGTCTTCGGGTGCAGCCCTTTACTCCATTTGGTCTATTCGAGTGCCACCTTTGACTAGGAGGGGCCTCTTCCTTGCTCCCTGGCTAGGTGAGCTTGCTCCTTGGCTAGGTGAGCCTCTCTTTTCATTCGGTCAATGTGAGTGGGGCCAGCCAAGGTGGGCCTGGCCCTTGCTTCTTGTTGGGTCTACCTTAGCTCGGTACTTGCCTACTTTAACTATTGCCTTGATCTTCGCGAGATCTTCGGCATCTCTTGCGCTCCTTACCTCATGCTGCATCTTTTTCAAATCTTGATTTAAAACTTTAAAATCCTTTGAATTTCCAAACATTTAAAAATCCTTTGATTTTATTACAAATGAGGATTTTTTTGAAAACAACTTATTGTTTTCGAAATTATAAAACAGGTTGGATTAAATTCCAAAATTATTTTGGGTGTTTACACCTGGTCTTCTTGAGCCATTGTCTTAGACTAGTCCATGTCTTAGTTTAAATCCAACACCTCGACTTTGTTCAACTTGGTTGTAAATCGAGTCTTGGTCTTAGTTCCTTGATTTGGCTTAGCCCATCTTAGTTTCAACTTCCTTTGTCCATTGAGACTTGATCCTTTGTCTTGGTCTACCTTTGATGAATGATCTCGGTCCTTGCATTCTTCCTTTTACTTCGAGATCAGATTGGGATGCTTCACTCGATCCCGCTTTGATTTGATTCGCAACTTTGTCCTTCAATTGGGCTTAAATCTTAAGCTTGATTTCAGATTCATGGTTTCAAATATTTCTTTTGATTATTTAAAACCATTTCATTTGAGATATATTTGAAAATATCGAGTTTTATCGAAATCTTCAAATATTCTTTTTGAAAACGACTGAGTTCCATTCCTAGTGTTTGTTTAAACGGGTGACCTACTTTCTCTTCTTGAGTTAGTTTTTACTGTTTCAACTACTTTTACCCTTTGTTGGGTATAAGGTATAAGACCACTTTAACCCTTTCGATGGGTGTATGATCTCGAACATCTTTAACTCTTTGTTGGGTATAGGGTCTCAGAGTAGGACTATCCTCAATCGGGTGAGTTTTTGATGCCTCATTTGATTTGAATTTCAAAGGTTTTTGGTAAATTTGATATTTTGCAAACATTTTTGGGTTTGGTTCCCAATGTCTCATTTTCATTTATTTTTTTGAAGAAAATTGTTTGAAACCATCATTTCTTTAAAGAAAAGCATTTGAGAGGGCAAAGTCCTGCCCATTTGCGCTTGAGGGCAAAACAATCATTTTTTGGCTCTTTGTCAAAATTGGATTTTTTTGAGAGAGGTGTCATTTATCCTTATTTTGAGGCTGAAATAAAATTTTTGTGCAAAAATGAGTTTGTTTAAGGTATCTTTATTTGAAAACTCTTAAAAGACCCAAGACCACATTTTTTTATTTAAAAGGCAAAATTTTTAAAAGATCAAATGTTTTGGTAAATTTTTGTGTGTTTATACCCCTGCCTTTCCATATAACAAGGGATCAACCATGTTATCCCTTGACATACACATGCACTTACATCATCCACCCCTTGGGCACATTGGATTTTACATAGGATCCATCATAAAAATATCAATCATTTCATACCCTAAGTACGCATCTTTGATGCACCCAAACCCTCGGATCCTCTTTGGACATGATGCTAACTCAAGGCTTTGTGTATTGTGTATATATTATCTCCAAAGTCCTAAAATCTGGAAAAAAAGGAAAAACCTAAATATAAAATATTTTCAAAAGAAAATCCTAAAACCATTTGTCAAATGGATATCAATCCCCTTAGGGATGAGTTGAGTGGTGATAATCTACAAGAACCTCTCAAAATTAATAAAATATTAGATTTAGGTAAACACTCAAGTTCTCTAGAAGGAGACTTCTTAGGGGTTAACATAAGAATCAAATCTAACCCTAAATGCATCAAAGGCTAGGATCATATCATGCATATTTCTAAGTCATGTCAAAAACCAAGATGTCCAATAATATAATGCATATATGGGTTATTCATGCTTCTCATCAAATATCATTCATCACATACCACAACATGTGTCAGTCATGGTGTGTGAATGGCCATGTCGTCCATCTCCTCCAAACTAGGGGCTTGTAGCTTACCTTCCCTAGGCACCTTTTATAGAAACATGAATAAATTAGTTATTTAACTGAGCATATATGTCTATCATCTCCTATAAGAATACATTTCTATATGATACGCATCTGTAAACACCCAAAAATTTTTTTATGAAAATTTTCATCTTTTAGAAAATTGGCTATTTTTGGTAGTTTTTGATTTTCAAATAAAAATACATCAAATGAACTCATTTTGGCATCAAAATTTTTAGCAACCTCAAAATGATGATATATTTACATCCCTTTCAAAAAAAAATCGAATTTGGACGAAAGTCTATAAAAATGATAATTTTGCCCTCAAGACCAAATTTGTAGGATTCTGCCTTTTTAAATGATTGCCTTCTAAGGAAAAATGATTTCAAACAATTTTCCTTTAAAGAAACAAATGAAAAAGAAAACATTGAGAATCAAACCTAAAAATATTCGCAAATTGATAAATTTATGAAATTCTAAAACCCCTAATATTCAAAAACAAATTAACTAAAATCAGACCTCAGAAATTTTCTCGGTCGAGAATAGTCTCATTCCGAGACCTATTACCTAGGGTTAAAGTAGTTCGATACCCTACACACGTTGAAGTGATTAAAGTGATTCGATACCCTACACCCATTGAAGTGGTTAAAGTGGTTTGATACCCTACACCCGTTGAAGTGGTTAAAGTGGTTCGATGACATATACCCATGAAAAGGGTTAGATGGAAGGTGGTTATAGACTGACTCGGTCAACCTTGCAAACAAAAATTGGGAATGAAACCCACTGTTTTTCCAAAATAATATTTAAAGATTTCATTAAATTTAATGTTTCCAAATATGAAAATATTTTCTTTAAAAAGTGTTTGAAACCTGCCATATATGAAACTTGGACTGGAAGGAGGCAAATTTCCCGAAAAGAGGATATGGCAGGAACCAAAAAGGTAACAATTGAGCACCTACCAATTTCGGTGTTGTTTGGCAAGGTAACCTGTCATTTTTAGTTTTAGGTATTAGAAGGGAAAGTCGACGTTCAAAAACGAAAAATCGATGTTGAATAAGGAAAGTCGGTGTCCCGAAAGGAAGGTCGACGTCCAGAAAGGAAGGTCGGCATCAAGAAAGAAAAGACAACATTCAGAAGGAAGACCGACGTTCAAGAAGGGAAAGTTATTATCATCCGAGAGAAAGGAAAGTGGTGCATCATTTGGCAAGTTGTGATGCTCAATTTGATAAGTCACCAAGCCATGCTCACTTCAATATAGAAGGAAGGTGACTTTCCATACCTAGCCCAGTTATCAAGCTACTAAGGGCTAACCGGTTTCATTATGGCTTACTTACCAAGATCGATTGATGCTGAAAACTTATGTCAGGTAGGGTTCAGGCTGTATTTTGGTTTGGGACCTATTCTTTATAGACAGGTTGGGTCTAATAGAGCAGATTTTGGGTCATCTATAGAGCTAAACACTAAACATGTTTAGTCTGGTTAAAGTTTAGCACAGGTTTGTGTTGACATAAGGACACAAAATACTAAACTAGGTCAAAAATGGATTTAGGATAGTTTGTTTGGATACATGTTAGGTTTTTGAGTCCTTTTAGGGTTGTTTAGTGTTCGATTTTTTTATGGTGTATCTTCAATCTTGCACTTCTAAGACATGTGGTGTGGAGTAGCTGATTCGTTGGAGTTTTACTTCCAGATGGTTTGGGATGGACGAGTCTTATTACTATCTTTCCTGAGTTGATCTTTCGTGGATGATGCCAGTGGGCCTTACATTGTATTTAATTTTGACCTCATTCAACTGTATGAATAGTTAATTTATTTTTATTGGTTGGCAATGCTTGGCTATGAATACTATTGATGCCACACTTGTACAAGGAGCATCAATGTGGCAGCTTCACAGGTTGTATCGTGGTCATGTATGAGTTTGGAAATTCATATATATAAAGTACACTCTAAATGAGAATGCTACCGATGCATGGATCAGTTAGCAAATCCTCAGATTGGAACTTCCATTTGGGACCCATGAATAACATTTGGCCCTCCATGCCTAATGTAATCAAACGACCCAAAACGAGCAAGGCTTATAATCCTCCAGCCTTTCCTATTACCAATATAACAATTACTATGTATATTTCTATTTATAAAGTTTCTTAGCTACTTATTAATTTTGTTTTTAATGGAAAGTCGGTGACTGGGTCCGACAAAATCAGATCTTTTTGATCCAAAGTCAATCAGCGAATGACACGTTTCTGTAGGCAGGTTCTCAACGTGTCACGATAGAGGACGTTCAGTTGTCTGGCAAAATTAAGCTCGTTGGACTGGTCTCTCTCTCTCTCATGGCTCTGCTTGGTTTATTTCTCACAGCAACGAAGTTCGTGGGGGTGTTGTTCACCATCACGGTGACAGCTAACGCCTTGACCTTTTCCCGATACCGGAAAAAGTATCTACGGCCAATCCATCCACCGATCGACGAGTCATCCGACACACTAGCCGTCTTCCAGGTCAACTCTGAAGGTGACATAGCAAGAGCAGCAGCCAATCTGAGATTGCAAATGTTGAACGTCACAATTATGTTATAGCATGCATTGTTTTTACACCATGGACCCCAAACCCCATTTTCGCTGACGTCCTAGTTGCGGTGTCTAATTAATTTGTCTTCCTTCGCATCTTGACTGCCGCTCTTGGGAAAGCGTGGTCTTGTGCGGTTATCTTTGTTTTTCTCGAGAATGAAACCAAGAACGAGATGTTTTTCTTTTTCTGATGACGAAGAAAAACTTTTCCGGATATATTGTAGGCATCTCTTTTGTTTTCAAATCCAAGTGACGGCAGCATATGGCAGCACAGAGCACGAATTCTGATCACATTGGATATGAACACCACTTATTGCAATTATAGCTAGACTCGTGCGAAGCAACGGTATATGCCACAAAGAATTATGTATCCAAGTCCGCGAATATGTTTGCACTGGAAAGAGTACACATCTGAATACCAATTGCTTGTTTGTTTGAAAATAGGTACTCGCTATGCATCTCCTTGTCGGCCTGCTCTTACAATTTTGTTCTGTTTCTTCTTTTCCATTTCTACCTTCCACTCTTGTTGCAGTGGAAGAAAAGAAATTCTTCTTTGGATTAGCCACTGCTCCTGCTCATGTTGAAGATGAGCTAAATGATGCCTGGCTTCAGTTCGCAGAGGAGGAGCAACCACGGATTGATTCAGGATCAATTCGAAGCCAGGAACAAGTTGATGCTGGATCGGTTTCAGGTGATGGCGGGTCTCAGCCGGGAGCTTTAAAATGTAGTAAAAGGGAAAAGAAGACCGTCAGGAGGAGGAAGCCTCTGAAGATTTCCATGGAGGCCATGATTAGAGGCTTCAAGAAGTATGCGCAGGAAGAAGAAGAAGAAGAAGAAGAAGAAGAAGAAGAAGAAGAGAATGATGATGATGAAGCGGATGTAAGAAGCGGCCATAATGTTGCTGCTTGGCATAATGTGCCACACCCGTAGGTTTTGCTTTCTTATGACTTACTTCTCTCCTTTCCTTTCTGGGTTCGACTGTATTTTAAGGTTACGAAGAAATTACTGGGCGAGTAAACTGTGTAGGGATTGACGAACCTCGGTTTGCCACGTTCTTCTAGTGTTTCACTCTACCTGTTACTCATGGTGTTGTAGTACCATTTTGTTACAGCGAAGAGAGGTTGAGGTTTTGGTCCGACCCTGATACTGAGCTGAAACTTGCTAAAGATACTGGTATAACTGTTTTCAGAATGGGCATTGACTGGACAAGGATAATGCCTACGGAACCTAAGACTGGAGTTAGAGACACGGTGTGTTTGGACTTCTTCTTTCTTTTATTCCTTGCATTAAAATGCAGGGTCTATTGTTTCTCTCTCCTTGTGGAGGATTCAAATGTTGTATTCGTATCTTCTTTATTTTACCAGAAGATGCCAACTTATTTGAGTTATTGCTTATTTGAGAACACTCTCTGCCTAGGTGGATTGGGCTGCACTTCAGAGATATAAATGGATCATTCAGAAAGTTCATTCTCATGGAATGAAGGTCATGTTGACTCTGTTCCATCACTCACTTCCTCCTTGGGCTGGGGATTATGGAGGGTGGAAAATGGAGAAAACCGTGGATTATTTCATGGACTTTGCAAGGTACAACATATGTTCTTGGAAATTAAGTTTGGTAAGTGGAAGAGTTTGTGGTACTTTTACCTTGCATAGCATATGTAATGAGGTAACATTGAGACAACCCAGGAGATGCTAGGATATTGGGTTTGCCCAACGTTGAAATATGAACATAGCTGTTCCACACGTCTCAAATAAAATATAGTTGTCGAGTTTCTGGTAGGGGTGTGCCTAACCACATGTTTCCTTCTTGGTTGTGATCCCTCATAGAAAACCTTGTGCTCCATCTTTCCTAATAATTTCATCTCAATGTTTTGTTGGCTATGTGCCGCATGTAGTAACAGCATAAAATACTTGTTTCCTTTGTAAACCAATTGATTTTGCCGGCTAGTCTTGGAGATAAATAAAAATACCAATGCCTCTCTGAAGTTGCAGATTCAGTGATGTCTGACAGTATTCTGAGAGAATAGTTCATTTGATTTTCTTACCTGATTCACTACTTTAGGCAATATATCAGTTGAATGGTCTTTCACCCATTGGTATTTTGCCCTTTTGATTTTAGTCTCCAGTCCACTGAAGATTTAGTGGGATATCAGACAGCAGCCTATATAAGATTATAACTCACGACGGAACCTGAATTCTCTTATGGATAAGCTTTGGTTTAGAATAGTAAGTTTCTTTTTCCCTAGACTTTCTTCTGTATAATCAATCTGTCATCCTTCATCCTCTAATGCTGATGCATTTCCATTCATCAAAGGCATCTGCCGATCCTGAATCAATCAAACCGCTATTTACGAAGAGTTGAACTAAGGGTAATTCTTGTTCACTCGCCACAATTTTGACTAATAAGAGAGATCAAAGAAATCATACAGAAATAACTCAAAACATAAGTTCCCATACAATAAATTAACACAGAACGAAGCTTCCAAGGGTGGTAAATGATCACTCTATTTTTCCAGTATTGGGAACACAAAAGTTGATTTCCGAGACTGTTTCCATGCTTCCCATGGTGTTGGACGAATTCGTGTTTTGATTACCCTATAAAACACCATCATGAATTAATTATGGAGTTAACAGGTGTGGATGTGAAATTTTATTCCAAAGTCTATGTAGAGACTTGAAATCAAATTCACAAACTATGTCGTGTGCGTGAGCGAGCCAACTAGTTTACTTAAACTAGCAAAGATGATTTTTTACTTTAGCGATTGTAGGTAAGTGAATTCTTTTTGACATAGGCCTTTTTGAACTGACACTCAAGGATCAGCTTAGATGCTTTAAAGATTGTTTTAGATCTGGTATATTTTCAAAATCCAATTTCAATTTCCAAAACTTAACAAAAATCGTGGACTTAGCTTTTGGAATGAAAATATTTCAAAATCCTGAAAAACAGAAACTCATTCTTTTTTGAGAGACTTGTTTTCGAGTTGTTTTTTATAGCTTCCGAATCTCCAAAAATCTTGAAAATTTTACAAGATGATTGATATGGAGATTCATGAACTATTTTTATTCTGGTTTTAAGTGTTGTGGATGTGTTCAATTAAATCTGAGAACATACTTTGCTTAGGTACTCGGAATAGATTTGTGACAGAAATACAAAGGTTTAAAAAAATGGCTGTATCTTGGTGCACAAACCTCCAATTTCTATGAACTTGATCCAACTATGAATCTAAACTTTTCAATGGGACAATTTTCAATGAAATTGGTTCACTGCAGACATAGTTATGCGATCATAACCCAACCTCTCTTGTAGGAAATACAGGTTTTCCAGTCTTTGTTCCAATTCTATCTGATTTTCTCCGATTTTATTTACGAGGTTATACGATCCTAAAATTCTTGAAAATTTTATTAATAGTGGGTCATTGTGTAGATTAGGTGTGCAAAATTTTATCGTATTCGGAGCATGGAATAAGGAATTAAAAATCATACATTAGACATATGCAAGATGTAGAAAAAAAGTTTTCAGTTTTACAACATACATGAATGCATTTCGTCCAAATTTAAAAGACAATCTATAACAATTAAAATATAAATCACGGAAGGAAAGAAAAGAAATTATGATTATAGCTTAAGCATAGAGAGGATTAGGAGATATAAGAGCTTACAACGTATATTGGGGTAAGGCAAACAAAAAATCAAACACATAGCATGCATCCATGAATATAAAAGAAATTGGGCAGTATAACGCTCAACTATTACATCAAAAATGGAGTCAACTGTTCCTTAATTACTGTTGAAGAATATGAGTTTTAGAGTCAGTTTTAGCAAGATTGATGTATGAGGATAGTAAATTTGATGTTTTAGGTATTATTGTAATTGTCCGAAGCTATAAGGGCATTTTAGTAATTTTCTATACTAGGGGTATTTTGGTTATTTTACATTTTACAGCTCCTTATATAAGGGATGATAGGTTGTATTAGGGTTTAAGTTGCTATGATTAAGAAAGAGAGAGAAAGAGGGGCGGCGGCCTCCATTGGAGGTCCGCCCCCTCCTTCGATCTCCATGTTTTTCCTCCTCATCTTGTGTTATTGTTTTTCTATTATTGATTATCCGTTGCGCAACCACGCTTTCCAACATGGTATCAGAGCCGACAATGGCTTAGGTTCACCGATGAGTTGAATTTTTTTTGATGAGATTCTATGTTTGTGACGGTTCAAAGGATTTCTAGGGTTGAGAGTCCCTATTCTCGCTTGTTCGTGGCTTTGCTCGTGTCAGAATGGTTCAGTTGGATTCTTTATTTTCATCGTTTGAGTGTTGTTCTCGTCGGTGAGATGATGGATCATCTGGGACGAAGGGAGCTTCTAGACGCTAATGGTTTATATTGTGTAGCATTCAATATCTTCATCAACAATGGTGGGTTGGTGTAAGCATCTGAGTGCCATTCTGCGTCAGTTTTCCAATCGATCGGTGCACATATTCCAGCCATCCACAAGCCTGTTTGCTCCATTTGCAAGATGCTCCCCATTGTTAGGAAATGCTTCTTCTCTTGATAGCACATTGGCTTTCCCTTCGGGATGGATCCAACAACCATTTCATTACTATCTACATCACTTGGAATTTCCACTTCACGACAATTGCTATGAGAGGCATCAGTAGGTTCAAATGTACGGCCTGTTTCTTCCCCTTTAACACCTTTTCCCTTTAACACCTTTGCTATGGACAAGTGGGCAAACGAAAGTTGATGTGGTAAAAAAAGCCGGGCAAAGTCCAGGCAGTACTTAAAGGAATCAAGCAGAGTCCCAAAAAAAAGTAAATCTGGTGGCAGCTTTGGCTCGAGGCATGCAAAAAGTAAATCTGGTGGTAGCTTTGGTTCGAGGCATGCAAGTGGAAGATGCACTATTACAGTTGCAAGTAACAGTGAAGCGGACTGCATCAAACACCGCAAACACAGACCTGTGCAGATGAATAATCTAATGAAGCTGCTGAGCAGGCAACACTGTTGCGTTTTACAGAAATGATGCACATCAATTGGTTGATGAAATGTTTCACAGAAACTTCAACTCTGCAGGACAAGTGTTCGATGAAATGTCCAAGAGAAATATTTACCTGCACATCAAGCGTTCAATGAAATGCCTAAAAGAGATGTTTGCCTGCATATCGAGTGTTTGCTAAAATGCTCAAGAGGGCTGAAAATTCAGAGAAAAACTTTGAAGAAGGTATAAAGTAGTAGTGATGATTTCTTTATTGGAAAAACAATTGAATGAAAATAGAAGGAAAGATGGAATGCAGAAAATCAGTCTTTTTTACTACACATGCATGATAAATAAAATCATAGAAGAGGCCATGATGATATGGAATGTGGCAGTATCACCAAGAAGCATAAAAGTTAAAACCTTGAGTTGTTGAAGTAAACAGCCAGGAGGGCTGAAAAAGCGGCTACAGTCACCATGTGAAGGGGTGCAGACCGACTAGTATAAGCAGATGTCTGTATTCTGCTATTTGAGTGGTAGAGAGAGGGCACCCAACCAACACACCGACTGCAGCCACCATGTGAAGGGGCATAGGAAAAGTCGTGTGAAGTGTGTATGGTGGAGTAGTACCTCCTATCACAAAAGATCAACTTTCTCATGAGTAGAAAAAATATGACTTTTGAAGTGTAGCTGTCGAATCACTTTATGGAGAAGAAGAAAGAGAGAGGGAGCAACTGATACACATAGAAGGGTCGTGTGCTACCCATGTGTTCTTGATTGTTCAAGTTATTTTACAGAAGCCTCGAAGAGATAGCTCGTGCACGTGTGGTGAAAAAAGAACCAGTTTTTTTGGCAAGTTTGGAGTTCGAAGTATCTCACTCCCAACTTGAGGGGGGGTGTTGAAGAATATGAGTTTTAGTTAGGTTGATGTATTAGGACAGTAAATTTGATGTTTTAGGTATTATTGTAATTGTCCGAAGCCGTAAGGGCATTTTAGTAATTTTCTGTACTAGGGGTATTTTGGTTATTTTATATTTTACAGCTCCTTATATAAGGGCTGATAGGTTGTATTAGGGTTTAAGTTGCTGTGATTAAGAAAGAGAGAGAAAGAAGGGGGTGACCTCGATTGGAGGTCCGCCCCCTCCTCCGATCTCCATATTTTTCCTCTTCATCTTGTGTTCTTGTTTTTCTATTATTGATTATCCGCTGCGCAACTACACTTTCCAACAATTATAACCCTATTGAATTTAATTAAAGTGGAGAAGAGAGAAATTTAAAAGAGAAGGGAATAGGTTTTATTGGGGTAGATCAAGTGGTGGCCGACGACTAAAGGGTGGCGGCTTGGAGGGGGCAACACCTCCACTCTCCTCCTCCTTTCTCTCTCTCTCTCTCTTTCTCTCCCTCACTTGCTGCAGGATTTTCTCTCTTTCTTCACTCTCTCTTCAATGCCTAAACCCAACACCCAAGGCCCCCTTTTATAAATTTCAAGGGGGGTCTCTAGGGCCTTCCATGGTTTTGGATTTTAGGCCATTCCATCCCATTTTGATCCAAGAGCTGGTCCATTGCTACACATGGGTTCATGGGGCATGAGGGGGTGGTCCCCTCTTGTCCATGTGGGCTTGGTGTAACCCACATGGTTCGGCCTTCCATTTGATCCAAGCTAGGTGTGGTCGAGCCACTCTAGCCCGCGTTCTTGTCATGGTCGAGCCAAGTGAGACTTGGTCAATTTGCACCGTTCTTTCATATGGATGAGCCTTTGATTAGCCACCCAATCCTTGCCTTGGTGTTTGCCTTGATTTGAATCAAAGTGTCCTTGTCTTGAATTAGCTCCATCTTGCATGTCCTATGATCACCAACTCTCATAGGATGGGCCATCTTGAGTGTTGAATTGGATTGAACTTGGGATGACCCTGCTTGGCTTCGAAGTTTTGATTGGGGCTTCATAGTGGATTGTGTCTTGACCCATTCCTCTGGGCAAATTGGCATCTTTTATATTTGAATTCCAAAACTTGTTTTGTAACCTCAGGTTTTAAAAACATTTTAATTTCAAAATGTTGTTTTTGGGATTTTATGAAATTCGTAAGCTGTGCTTAAGTCGTGGATTTAAAACATGCCTAGATTTGTTTTGAAAAACATTTTAAGGGTGTTTACAACAGGTTTTCAACGTTTAAGGCTTGTGATTCCTGAAGAGTAAAGGATGTTTTTGAGATTTTCTGTAATGGTTCCAATTACTTCTAGTGGGAAATTCTCATTAACATATTTCGGAACCAATTGGACGAGTTGAGAAAATTGTCTTGTCATGGACCTCGTGTGTGGTTTAGTGGATCATGTTGGTGAATTTGGACTGATGTCCACATCATTCTTGCCGGGTTGGAGAAGGACATCCTGATGTTCAGGGTTTGGCACATAAGGAGTTAGATCTCTAATGTTGATGGTGTACTATATAATGCTTAGGGAGGTCAATGGTGTAGGCATTTTCATTCACCTTGATGAGAACTTTGAAATAACCATCTGCTCATGGCTTCAACTTAGAAGATCTCTATTAGGGAAACCATTCTTTACGGAGGTGTATATATACCAAATCCCACAGTTGAAGGTGAATGGGTTTCTTATGCTTGTTGGCAACCTCTGCATATTTTGTGGAGCTCACTTCTATCTTCTTGATATCTTTATGAAACTTTTGAAGTAAGTTGCTTTTCTTTCGAATCTTTTAGATGACCTATATTAAAACTGAACAAATTTAAAAGAGTGAGAGGGTTGTACCCATATGCAACTTCAAAGTGAGTCCGTCCCGTAGTGCGATGGAAAGCTCTATTGTATGCGAATTCTACCCATGCCACTCTTCATCCTAAGATTTGTTTTGCTCGGGCATAATAGCTCGTAACTATGTTTGCCCATCCATTTGAGGGTGGCAAGCAGTGTTCAACATGAGCTTTATTCCCAATCTATTCCATCACGTCCTCCAAAAGTAACTCAGAAACTTCGAATCTCAATCGGAGATAAAGGATTGTGGGATTCCATGCAGCGTCACAATTCCATGAAAGAATAACTAAGCAATGTGTGAAGTATTATCTAAAATGAATCATGCATGAGAAATAATCAACAATAAGAAAAACAAAATCATTCTCTTACTTGGTGCAGGGTAAACTAAGAATAAAATTCATGCTAAGTGTTTGTGAATGACTATTTGAGACTGGTAGAGGCCGATATAACCCCTGGTTGGTGTGGTTAGTACTTTTGGCTTTCTTGCAAAGGATGTAGTGTTCTAGGATGCGATGGATATGCCTCCTCATTTCTGGTTAGTAGAAGTGTTCTTTGAGGATCTTTAATATTTTCTGCTCTTTGAAGTGGCCAATAACTCCTCCATCATGAACTTCTTTAATAAATAATTCTTGTATGGATCCTTTGGTAATATAGAGCCTTTCAAAATAAAAAGAGTATGTTATTCACAATTATGGGTTATTTGATATACTTTTCAAATAGAACATGTTTATGACATTGATTGATAAAGAGTATGTTTTGATATACATGTGTTGTATGAACATGGTATTTAAATGTTGTTTAAATGTTGTATGGATATGGATTTGATTTTGGATATCTGCAAATTTAGATATGATTTGTGAATGTGATGAACTGTAATTGGTTTTAGAAATATAATAATGTGTGAATATACCAGTCATATTTGTGTGGATTGTGTGGGGTCTCTGGAGACTTGCAGGTCCCTCGAGTGATCTGGCTTGTGGTGAATACAGGGTGTGTTCCCGAGCACTCTACCATGAGAATCGGCATGGTTACCGTCATGGACACGGTTACCGAGGTCACGTTAGGGAGGGCCGGACGACTCCTGTGGCCTTTGAGGCAGACACAGTATGTATTGTAATTATCGTAACTAATGATGTGTGTGTGAGTTTGTGTGTGTATGAATTTGAGATAATGATTTAAAGGTGACTGTGCTTTGTTATGAAATGATTGTGAAATTATGCATGCTTTTAGTATATTTTCTCTTTAAAGATCTTTAACCTCCCTACTAAGCTGTGTATAGGAGCTCATCCTATTATTTTACAACTCATCGTGAAGCTCACTTCAAAGGCACAGGACTAGAGTAGGAGTTGGATAGAGCTGCATTTTTGTTTTAAATGGTATGATAAGTGTTGAACGATTTAGAAAGTCTTTTTATTCGGGGTTATTGTTAGGTGGGCTCCATACCATTTTGGGCGAATTGTTTAGAACTTTGATATAAATATTTATTTCATTGAGTTTGAATGAAATTAGTATTGTATTCGGTTACTGCAACCATCATGCTCGCACGAGAAGCGGCCACGTGGCATCGGCTTGGGCCGAGTCATGGTCACGACCCCAGCGGGTGTGGCAAATTGTCTACTAACTTTCAACTCTACTTGTTGTATTTTTGAATAACTGAGGACTTCGAGGAGACTAGACAAACAACACTGCAATCATTCTCTCTAAAGAAAAAAGAAATGAAGCACTGGCTAAAAAGAAATGAAGCATTATGGCATGAGAGATTGAGACACCTTCCACTAGCTAAAATTAGGATGATATTACATGAATTTTTAAGTTGTAGTGATTTTTTTTGCAATGTAAAACTTGCCAAAAGGCTGAACATTATCGTGTGTCATTTTCTTTGAATGAAACTAGAGCTTCAAAACCTTTTGAAATTGTCCATTATGATGTTTGGGGTCCATGTTTTATTACTTCATTACATGGCTATAAATATTTTATTTTATTATAGATGATTGCACTCAATTCACTACGGTCTACCTCATGAAAACTAAAGATGAAGTAAAGAATATTCTACCCATGTACTGTCAATTCATTCATACCCAATTTCAGCTATCTATTAAAATCATTCGTAGTGATAATGGAGGAGAGTTTATGTCACAATCACTACATTCTTATTTTCTAAGTCATGGGATACTACACCAAACGTCTTGCCCATATTCTCCACAACAAAATGGTGTCTTCGAGAGAAAAACAGACATATGTTAGAAGTTGCAAGAACTTTATAGATTGAGAATAATGTCCCAAAAATTTATTAGGAGAAAGCTGTCTTAACTGTTGTATTTATGATAAATCGCATGGCCAATAATGTTTTGAATGGTGATTTCCCATTTCATTATTTATTTTCTACTCACCATTAAGCATGTTTAGATGTACTTGTTTTATACATATTTTTAGCAATACAAGGGACAAGTTTGATGCTAGGGTAGTTAAGTGTATTTTGTTGGGATATTCATCTACTCACAAAGGATATAAGTGTTATGACCTCGTAAGGGGAAAGAGCTATATCAAGATAGACGTGACATTTCATGAAAATATACTATATTTTGGTGATGATGGCACCAATTTATCACACACTCCTACCTGAATTGTCTTGTCGATATTACCTTTAGAAGAGGATCAAACAAAAGAAAATGAAGAGCAGGTGATCATACCTTAAAAAAGGAAAGAATGACAAACTTATTCAAGAGTAGAAAAGAAGATAGTTCTACCATCCTAATGCTACTCTCGATCAAGATACTCTCCCCCAATAAGTTTCATCATCTACTTATGTAAATCTTGACTTCATCCAATATTTCAAATGATTTACCTATTGCTCTTCGTAAGGGAAAATGTGAAACAACTAAATATCCTATTAAAAAACTGATTTCTTATACTAACTATCCAAAAGAATATCAGTTGTTTATGATGAATACAAAAAAATCTTATATTCTAAAGACATTTAAAAAGACTATACAGTATGTGGAAAGGAGAACAACTACGAGTGAAAAGATTATGACTCTTAAAAGAAATCAGACGTGGGAACTTACAGATTTACCACCATATAGGAAGATTGTAGGCTGAAAATGGGTGTTTACCATAAAGTATAGATCCGATGTAAATATAGAATGATACAAGGCTAGGTTGGTAGCTAAAGGTTACAATCAATCTTACGGTATTGACTATACAGAAACCTTTGCTCCAATTGCAAAGCTAAATACAATTAGAATTCTCCTAAGTATACTAGTTAATCATATATGGGTTTTATGACAAATGGATGTGAAGAATGTATTTCTTTAGGGAGATCTTACTAAATTTTTTTTTATGGACTTATCTCCTGGTTATGACCTAAAAAATGTGCCACATAAGGTATGAAAGCTAAATAAATCTATATATGGTTTAAAGCAATCTCCTAGAGTTTGGTTTGAGAAATTTAGTGATGGAATACTTAGCTTGGGTTTCAAATACAACATTAGTGATCACACATTGTTTGTTAAGTAGGGGAAGAAAACAATTCTCTTGATTGTATATGTTGATATCATTCTTACTGGTGATGATATGGAATGAATTATTTCATTAAAAAAGGAGTTGCATGCATTATTTGACTTGAAAGACTTTAGAAAGCTTCATTATTTTCTAGGAATTGAAATTGTCAGATGTAATAACTGCTTGTTTTTTAGTGAGCGTAAATATATCCTGAATCTATTGAAAGAAATCAAATCAAGATGCAAGAGTGTTGTATATGTACAGTTCCAATTGAAGTACAAAAGAAAGTTGTTGAAAATTATGAAGAATCTTACGAAGATGTGGGCAGATATCAGAGATTAGTGGAAAAGCTGATATATCTCACAATCACAAGACTAGATATAAGTTTCGCAGTAAGTTATGTAAGTAGATAGATGCACTAACTGTAATGAAGTCTATGCTTCAATATAGTTGCGGAAGATCAACGAGTGGACAATACCACAAAGTAGCAATCACAAGCCCTTAGAAAAGGAAATAGCCAAGAGCAATAAGTGTATGCGAAAAAGAGAATAAACAAAGCACGAGCTTGAATAAATAATCGTTATTCATTAGCCATCAAAGGCTTGAAATTACAATGGTTTACAAGGAGTATTTATAGAGAAAAGAGAGTGAGAGAGAGTGAGAGGAAGTAGAAGGAAAAGAGGAGAAAGAGGGGGGCTGGCTGCAGCCAGCCCCCAACGGCTATTTCACTAGCCGTTGGGGACCAGGGCCCTGGCCCTGATGGCCCAGTGGGCCAAGGCTGCCAGGGCTGGGCCACTTTGGCCTAATTCTTTAACACCCCCCCTCAAACTGACAGCTCCATGACCTGAAGTTTGCCAATTAAATATTGAAATCGAGGAGCAGGTAAGGACTTGGTGAACACATCTACAAGTTGATATTCTGATTTTACAAACTGTAATGTCAAATTGCCTTGTAGATGCTCTTCACGAACATAGTGACAATCTATCTCTATGTGCTTTGTGTGCTCATGGAAGGTATGGTTGTTGGCTATATACATAGCACTTTTGTTGTCGCAGAACATTATTGGAGGAGCTTCCAGTTGTATGCTCAAGTCTTAAAGTAGTCGTCGCAGTCAAGTTAGTTCTGTAGTAGTGTTGGCCATAACACGATATTCAACTTCAGTGGACGAAAGAGACACCTTTTGTTGTTTCTTGCATCTCCATGAAATAAGTGAGTGACCAAGGAATATGCAATATCCAGTAGTAGAGTGCCTGTCATTTACATCACCACCCCAATCAGCATCAGTATATGCAAGCAACTGAAATAACGAGGAGGAAGATAGAAATACTCCCTTAGTGGAGGTTTGTCGAATATAACGAACAATCCTCATAACAACACTCATATGCACCGAGGTGGGTGCATGCTGAAACTGACTTACAATATGAACAGCATGAGCAATATCAGGCCGTGTTATAGTGAGATATGTGAGTGCTCCAACCATCTGTCTATAAGGTGTGGGATCACTCAGAAGTTCACCATCAACTAGGCGCATCTTTTGGTTGATTACCTCTGGTGTCTCAACGACTTTGTCATCTGTAATACCTGATCTAAGAATAACATCATTAGTAAACTTAGCTTATGATAAAAAGAAACCTCTATCATCACGGGTTACCTCAATGCCAAGAAAATAGGAAAGTTGACCCAGATCCTTCATTTCAAACACATTACCAAGTTCTTGCTTGATTTGTTGGATACCTGTGTCATTACTACCTATAATAATCATATCATCGACGTAGAGCAAAAGGATAACAATACCTGCTGATGATTTTCTTATAAACAGGGCTGTGTCAGTATAACAGATAGTAAAGCCATGCAATGTCATAAATTCAGTCATTCTATCAAACCAAGCCTTGGGAGCTTGTTTGAGACCATATAAGGCTCTTTTGAGCTTTAAGACTTGGTTTCTAGGAAGATTGAGACCCGGAGGAGGCTCCATATATACTTCTTCCTTCAACCAACCATTCAAAAAAGCATTTTTGACATCTAACTGATAAATATTCCAATGATAAATGGCACATACAGCTATAATTGTTCTAACAGTTGTCATTCTAGCTACAGGAGTAAAGGTTTCTTCATAATCAATTCCATATTCTTGAGAATAACCCTTGGCAACCAATCTAGCTTTATAACGATCTAATGAACCATCACCATTCGTCTTGATTTTATAAACCCACCTATATCCTATCGTCTTTTTGTTTGATGGTCTAGAGACTATATCCCAAGTTTGGGCTCTAAATAAAGCATCCAACTCTTCATTCATTGCATGAGTCCATTCTTATGATAATTGAGCTTCTTTAAAGGTTCTAGGTTCTTTTATAGCTGAAATATTTGTTACTAAAGCTCTATGTCTTGGTGAAAACTATCATATGAGACAAATCTTTCAGGAGGTCTAGAATAACGATTTGACCTTCTAGGAATAGGCATAGATCTCGTATTGTAATGTTGATCAAAGGGTGTAAAAGAATGTCTGGTAATAATAGATTCATCAAGCTCATTTTCTTGATGAATTACCTCTTCACCTAAAATATCATTCAAGAAGGAGTAGGAGGAGTCATTAATAGAACTATCATCATCCATGCTTTTAAAAACATATTCATTTTCAAAAAATCTAACATCTCGAGATACATAAAGCTTATCATTTTTACAATCATAATACCTATATCCCTTTTTTGTTATTCCATATCCTAGAAAAACACATTCAATGACCCGAGATGATAATTTATCATCTTTGTAAACAAAGCATTTACATCCAAAAACATGCAATCTTGAATAGTTAGGAGAAACTTTAAAAAGTTTTTCTATAGGAGACATATTTTGTAAAACCGAAGAGGGCATCTGATTAATTAAATAGACTGCGGTCATAATAGCTTCTGCCCAAACATTTTTGGGAACGCCACTTGACAAAAGCAAAGTTCTTGTGGTTTCCAAGATATGTCTATGCTTTCGTTCGGAAACACCATTTTGTTGAGGACTCTTAGAACAAGAAGTTTGATGTATAATTTCAAACTTATTGAGGTGGTTTTCAAAATCCTTTGACATAAACTCTCCTCTTGAATCCGATCTAAAAATTTTGATTTCTGAATCAAATTGATTCTTTACAAGACTATGAAAAATAACAAAATTTTGAAAGACATCGAATTTTGCTTTTAAAAGATATACCTATGTATACCTAGTAAAGTCATCTACAAAAATAACATAATAGGAAATACCTCCTTTAGACAAAACAGGTGCCGGACCCCATACATCCGAATGAATTATTTTGAAGGGTCTTGTTGTAACATGTGTTTTATTTGGAAATGGGAGATGTTGCATTTTACCAAGAACACAATCTTTGCAAGAAAAGGATTCCTTAAATTTCATTCCAAGAGGACATTGATACAAATTTTGAGCATTAAGATGTCCAAGTCTCTTGTGCCATAAAAGAGCATCATTTGTCAAAACATTAACATATCCTATACTATGCAAATAATCCATAATGTAAAGTCTGCCCTCTATGGCCACGCCCAATCACCTTCTTCGAGAGGCGGTCCTGTACAATACATCCGGTCGATGAAAGTTTATAACATAATTTTGATCCGAAATTTGGGATACGGAAAGTAAGTTTAAATTTAGTTTTGGAACAACACTAATTTTAGAAACTTCAAAATTTTTGTTTTGTAAGTCACTAATTTTATCAACGTTTAATTGTGTACCATCTGCCGTATAAACACATGATAAGGGTTTTTGAACACATGATTTTAAGATATGTTCATTACAAGTCATATGAAATGAAGCACCCGAGTCAAGAATCCAAGAGATCATACCTTGAGTTTCTTTTGTTGAGGATGAGCAAGCCACACCACAACCATTGCTTTTTCCTTCATTTGGGCTTCAAGTTGCTTTAATTTTTATTCAAGTTCAAGAATGGAAGAAGATGAAGCATGTTCTTCTACTATGGCCACCTTCTTTTTCAATTTTGGACAATTTGGCCTTCTATGCCCGGCTTCTCTACAATGATGGCAAATGATGTCTTTTCTTCCTTCTTCACTTTTGAAATGAGGAGGTCGGTAAGTCTTCATATTTGCTCCGGGTTTTGATGCAGCCAAGGCGGTGTCTTTTTGAAGTCTTGCTTCATTTATTTTTGTTTCCGCGATTTGAAGATCGGTAAGAATCTCTTCTTTTGTAGGAAAAGGTTTTCTATGAATGAGTGATGATCTTACCCCTTCAAATTCTTCCCGGAGACTTCTTAGAAATTGATATACAAAGTCCTCATTGTCTTCACATTGTCTCTCACTAAGACATTGTGTACATTTCTTTTTGTAACCATACAATTGATTCTAAATATTGGAAAATTTCTCAAAAAATTCGTTTATCCCTTTATCTCCTTATTTAAGTGAGACCAATTTGTCTCTTAATGCCATCCTATGAGCCACATCGCTTTGAACATGAGATTTTTTAAAATATTCTCATGCTTCTTTAGCGTTAGTGAAATCGGCCAAAGTGTCCCTAGTGTGCTCGTTTACATTATTCATGAGTACCCATAGGATTGTTCTATGGCCTCCTTCATATTCTTCTTTTTGTTCGAGTGTGGCATTAATAGAGGGTTCTACCTTTGAACCACTTACATAGCCCCATAATTTTTTGAAATACAAATAGTTTTCCATAGATTGGGCCATGTTTTATAGTTCGAAGGTGTTAGACGAAAATTAAAACCCCCTTTATCATCTATAGTTCAAGGAGAAAGAAACTAAAGAGGTAAACTTACAAAATATGATCGACACGCTTTCCGAGACAATAAACAATACAAAATATGATTGGCACGCTTCCCGAGGTAACAAGCAATACTCCCACGATCGAAAAATGGCTCTGATACCATGTAATGAAGTCTATGCTTCAATATAGTTGCGGAAGATCAACGAGTGGACAATACCACAAAGTAGCAATCACAAGCCCTTAGAAAAGGGAATAGTCGAGAGCAACAAGTATATGTGAAAAAGAGAATAAACAAAGCACGAGCTTGAATAAATAATCGTTATTCATTAGCCATCAAAGGCTTGAAATTACAATAGTTTACAAGGAGTATTTATAGAGAAAAGAGAGTCAGAGAGAGTGAGAGGAAGTAGAAGGAAAAGAGGAGAAAGAGGGGGGCTGGCCAGCCAGCCCCCAACGGCTATTTCACTAGCCGTTGGGGACCAGGGCCCCCAACGGCTAGTGGCCCTGGCCCTGATGGCCCAGTGGGCCAAGGCCTCCAGGGCCGGGCCACTTTGGCCCAGTTCTTTAACAGTCACCATCTAGACATCATTTGAACATAGTGTTCTATATTATTAGATATCTGAAATCGTCTATCACTCTCGGGTTATTATACAGTCCACATTCATCCTCGAACATTGAAATTTATTTGGATGTTGATTGGATAGGTTCGATAAAAGATAGAAGATCAACTTCAGGATACATCGTACGCCTAGGAGGTAATGTTGTTTCATAAAAGAGTAAAAAACAATCCGTAGTAGCTAGATCTAGTGCAGAGGTTGAATATCGGGCAATAGTTCTTTGCATGTGTGAGAGCTTATGAATCATATCACTATTGGATGAAATTGGTCTGGGAAAGACTATCTCCATTAATTTCTAGATTTGATAATAAGGTTGCTCTTCAGATAGCATCGAATTCTATCTTCTATGAAAGAACAAAACATATTGATGTTGATTGTCATTCTATTAGAGAGAATATTACTAAAGGAATTTTTAATATCATACATGTCTGTTCTGAAGATCAACTAGCAAATATACTTACAAAGCCAGTTGCCGCAAGTAGACTAAAGAAAGCTCTCTGCAAGTTGGGTGTTTTAAGTATTCAATACCCAACTTGAGGTAGCGTGTTTAAGATAGCTTAATTTCTATTATTTTATTTATATTTATGTTATTTAATTTCTATTATTGTAAATTTCTGCAAGTGGACTGAAGGATCCAAGAGGATCTATCTCGCATTAGGATTATTAATCAAGGATATTTTTGTCTTTTAAGTTATAAGTATGTACTTAAAATACCCTTATTGTATTCAGTTAAGTGTTATGAGGTGAAATAAGAGAGGCGCATGACAATCGTGGGAGATGCTGACCCTTATTCCACATCGTGTTGATGATTTGCTGCAGCTTTAATTTCCAGTTTGTGGTGATGATATACTAAGAACACAAAAGTTGATTTCCTAGACTGTGAGGACATTTTTGCGACTTTCTGCAGTGGGATTTGAATCACTTCTAGTGGGAAAATTCTCATTAACATATTTCTGAACCAATTGGATGAATTGAGAAAATTGTCTTGTCATAGACCTGGTGTGTGTCCGAGTGGGCCCTGTTGGTGATGTCCACATCAAATGCCATATAACCTACTACTTCAGGATGCAATTGCAGTGAAGAGCATAAACTGCTTACGATATTTTGCTCCACTTCCACACATGTTTGGTAATTGTAACTAAATTCAGGATGCCTTTCTTGGCCTTTTGGCAAAGATGAGCTGCAGTATTTCCTAGTCATATACAGGACTCCTAATCATGCCATCATCAAACTAACAAATTGTTTTGTAGAACCATAAACATTTTTACAATATTTGTTCATCTCCATTTCACAGACTTAAATAAGGTGCCATGAACTGATGCATCAATTTTTTTGATGAAAGATTATGTAATTTCTTCTCAGATTAGGAAAATTCATATATTTAACTTATAAGATTGAATAAAGAAGCAAGCATTATCAAATCAGTCTATGATCCTGGATTGCTAGCTGAGTCTGGTAATTGGTCCTTGAGCTTCACTTTGTAACTGCATGATACAGTTTCTTATTTGAGTTGGTGAAGTTCACTTTCCTGTATGTGTGCTTTGCAGTTCTGTAAATGGGTAGATTTATTCTGCTCTAGTTTCCTATTCTGCTCAGGTACTTGTTATCTGGTTATTTGTTCTGATCTTTTTTCCTTTCTCTTTCTTTTAATACTTTTTCCAGGCTTGTGGTTGATAGTATGCAAGAATTTGTAGATTATTGGGTGACCTTTAATGAACCTCATATCTTCTGCATGCTTACCTATTGTGCTGGTACTTGGCCTGGAGGGGATCCTGATATGATTGAAATTGCAACTTCTGCCTTACCAACTGGTGTCTTTAGACAAGCCATGCACTGGATGGCTGTTGCGCATATAAAGGCATATGATTACATTCACGGAGTGAGGTTTTCCATTTGTCTTCCTGTACAGATTTTAATAGCTGTTACTAGTACGTTAGCTTCAGATCATGGACTGGTTTTGCTTATTTATTTTACGGTTTAATAATCTTCACTTTATGGCAATCTCCAGTTTTAAATTGTCCTATTGATTTAAAGTTCCATCATTTGAAAGCAGCACTGCTTTGGAACCAAGAGTCGGCATAGCACATCATGGAGTACAGTGAATCTGGTCGTGGGGTATATCCTGATGGCTTATACCGCATGTTGCTTCAATTCCATGAAAGATACAAACATCTAAATGTCCCCTTCATCATTACTGAAAATGGGGTTTCGGATGAGACAGATGTGATCCGCCGGCCATATCTTTTGGAGCATTTGCTTGCTGTTTATGCAGCCATGATCATGGTTTTGACTCAATTAAATTTTTATTTGCTTAAAATTAAGTTGTTCTTTCATAAACTCTAATTTCATGTGAGACCTTCTTGAACTTGTTTTACAGGGTGTGCCTGTGCTTGGTTACCTGTTCTGGACTATTTCTGATAACTGGGAGTGGGCTGATGGATATGGTCCCAAGTTTGGGCTTGTAGCAGTTGAAAGTGGGACAAGCATTGGCATTGTATCAAAACATTATCATATCATGAATTTGATAAGTTAACAATGTAAGAAGCTATATCAAATAATAATAATATTTTAAGCAAACAAATGAACATTAACTAACTGATAATTGAGGATAATCCAACTATTGTTACTGTTACCAAATCAAAGCAAACAAGTGTAGTTCTCAAACATCTAAAGTTACATGATAGAGGCCACGTAACTTAAAACAGTGTTTAAAAGTTACACCATTAAAGTGATGCTTTATTCAGGATACTCGACCACTTATGGGTTTATTCTAAAAATTACATGTTATTTTCCATCTACTATTTCCCACCAAAATATACCATTGCCATGCCAGGTCATCATAATGTCTCCCAAATTGAGAAGGTCCCAACATATTTCCTCAACATTAGATCCAAATGCTTAATATAAAGAAGAACAATGATGCATACATGAAATGCAACAAAAGTTTGGAAGAGAAAATAAAAACACTTCATAGATCATCATACTTCAAATGTAATAAAAAATTGAAGAAATGGGAAGGAATATCCATTACAAGGCCAAAAAAGTTTCAAATGGCCAAGAAACCTGCAAAAGCTCCAATATATATGGCTAGATGAGTGTGAATAATGGGCACTTCTCAAATTACCAAGTTCTGGAAGATAAGGGAAGATGGATATTGAAACTCTTGGGAGGAAGGAACCCCATCTATCCGGTGGAGGCAAAAGAAGGAAAATGCAGAAGTATTGCGTGATTTGGTTCATGCAAAGGGTGTGTCACTCATTTTGTATAGCCTGTATCAAATGGTATGGGCCCGTATTGTATGATATAGGCCAATACAGCGACCTGGCATGAACAGGCCCTGTATCACTTTAAAAGCCATGGCAAACCGATACTTGTCGGTCCATATAGTACAATATGAACGAAAACGGATAATACTAGGTGGGACAACTTGCATATATTGGACTAGACCATCATCTGCTCCTAAGTTATTAACTGCATGCATTCCATGGCCTTCATATTTTTTATTTTCAAAGTTGCATTCATCTGTCATGCTTATATTGGACTTTAGCATTAGTCTATTTAGAATTACATACTTAAATTATTAGCATAAATTATTAGTATTTGAGAATCTTTTTTGCTATGTATGCGTAGCATTTCCATGAGGATGAATTTCACACATTTTATTTTTAGAGATGCAAGGTGAGGGAGCTTGCATTTATGCGAATTGATCATTATCTATTCCTACACTATCGGCATTTGTTGTATTTTTTATTCAGTGTAACTTCTTGTTATGAGATATGGTCAAGCTATTGCCATCAAAATCCACTTCCTACTTGCACCTTGTATTATTGTTGTTGTCATTCTTGCAACAATTTTATGAAAAATATGAAGGTGAAAAGCAAATGCTAGAACTAGAAGTACTATTACTTTTCTTTCAAGTCTTGGTTCATTCAATACAATGAATCACAATGCCATGGTTCTTAGGTGTCTCTCAGTGTCTCTACATTTCTCACAATTAACATCAAAACAGAACCTCCTTAACTTCTTCATACCACTCAAAGAGTATGGCAAAGGAGACATGGCACCACAACAAAGAAGAGTGATAGGAGGGAGTGTAGGAGGTTGGATTTTGATGTCAATTATGGAAGTGGAGAGAGACTTAGAAGCTTGGGAGTGTGGGTAGTAAGGGTAGATTTCTAATTCTTTAAGGATTTAAGGTCAATTTTGTCTTAGAATATTGAAAAAATTAATGATAAAGGGAAGAGCGATGTCGTGAGGAAGATGTGTAAAAAGGTGGATGCCATTTATTTTGTTTTCACGAAACAAAGGTGGAGGTTTTTAATTGTTGGCTTTTCTCTCTTGATGGGAAGTTTAGGGGGCATCATGTTATTTAGGGTAAAGAACTCCATTTGGAGGAGAGTTGGTAGGTAATTTCTTAGTTTTAGGAGTATTTAGTGGGAAAACCCCCAATATAGTGGTGTTTTGTAGGGATATATGATCCGAGAGATGGTTGGGGTAGACTCTGTTTGTGAGATGAAATGCGGATGGTGAAAGCTAGGTGGAGCCTTCCTTTGATGGTGGAAGGTAATTTTAATATTGTTCTGTTTTCCTACGAGAAGAGTGACTCATGAAAGAATGACAAATTTCTTTGAAATTAATTTTGGGTTACATCAAGGATCAACTTTAAGCCTATGTTATATTGGTTATTAATGACTAATTATGCATCTTTAAGATGAATTATCTTGGTGCATGCTATTCATGGATGACATTGTATTAGTTGATGAGTTTAAGGAAAAAGTTAACAAGAAATTGAAACTATGAAAAGAAACAATAGAAAATAAAGCCTTTCGACTTTGTAAAACAAAAACGAAATATATGAAATATAAGTTTGATCATGTGATTACTACAAATGACATGAAAATTAATATTGGTAAACTTGCATCCTTCAAAAAGAAAGTTTTATGTACCTAGAGTTAGTTTTTGAGGCGATCGAAAAATTGAAGGTGATATCATATATATATATATATAGATAATTAATACATATTGGTTAAAATGGTAATGTGCATTAGGTATACTATATGATAAAAAAGTACCATTAAAGTTAAAAGGTAAATATTATAGAGCAGTCACTAGACCCATGGTATTATATGATGTTAGTGTGAGGTACTTAATCATAACATGGTTATGGTAGAAATAAAGTTATTGAGATGGATGTGTGGTCACACAAGAAAAGGTCGTATTCATAATGAGGTTATCACAGATAAATTGAAAATGGAACCAGTAGAAAAATCATTTAGGATGGTTTGGGAAAGTGCAAGACATAAGATCGAGCTTTATGGAAACAAAAAATCCATATAGCCAATCACATCTAGTATGAGCAAAGGCTTAGTTGTTGTATTCCTATGAGAGGAATGAGGAATGTTGAAGCCTAACATGTATGAGGGAATTTATGGAGTTAATGAATGGATAAAGCTTGATGGATCTCATACTCTTAAGGGGCAAATTTACATGGTCTAGTATTTTAGGAGTTCTCTCACTCTCCTCGATTGATCTATTCGTGTTTTTTTATGATTTGTTAGATTAACTTCCAACGGTGAGTCATAAGCTTCTTTCTTAGCGTATTTTAAACAATCATGCGTTAGTGCTTTTGCCTAATTACACTTATAGGTCATGTTCCTTTTTGTTTTGAGAACAACGGGCTCAAGGCAGAAGGGTTTTCTCACCTTGTTTGAACTTTACAGGGTGGAATGGTGGTCAGTTATTTGGCTAGTTCATTGTAAAAAATTCAAAAGGTGGAATAGGGAGGTGTTTATGTTAAAGAGTAGATTATCGGGTCTTGGGTCTAAAATGTATTATAATCTTATCCGTGTTTTATCTAAGGGTATTTTTATCTTTTAAGTTATAACATCCCTATATAAACCCATCTTAAAGAAAACATAAAACACAAGAAGAAACCAACAACCGTGAGGAACCTGCTACCGTATGGGTGGTGAAGGGCTGACTGCTGGGAGTAACTTGATTCCTTGTAATTTCTGTTGATTCTATTCAATAAAGTTTGATTTATAACATAGTATCAAAGCCTATCGATCAATAATGAGTAACATTTGGTGGCAATAGGCATGTCAAATATCTCGGTTGATGCAGTTTAAGTTTTTGCAAGTGTTCAACAACGAATCTAGGACTTTGTTTTGATTTTTGTTGAAGGTACGGAAAAAAACAACCAATCCTTGTGTCAAAAAGTTATTTGTTTATTTAAGACCTAAAGAAAGGGAGAGTATTGATGGTTGAGGAGAAGATTGACTCATTTCAAATCATAAACGTCAAACTGGATGACAAATTTTTTTGAATGGTAAGATCTATAGAGTTGGGAGTTCTTGCCCGAGGAAAATGGGGCTACCTAATGGGAACCCTCCTACAACCTGATGAGAATGACCAAAAATTCTCGAAATAGAGGAGATAAGATGTCTTAGTTACTTCACAATTATTACAGTCCATGAGTCCTATAGGTAGAACACTCATGTACTTGGGTCAGCAACTTAGATCTAGAGAGTAGTTTCATAAGCCTATTCACGAAAGAAGAATATTGTAAAAGAGTATGAGCTATTAGAAAAAATAAGAAAGTGCAAACAAGCCAATTAGTCAATAAGTGAATACTATGGAGAGGTGAGAGGATTGTAGGAAAATTTTAATTTTTTACTGAAGTCAAGTGCAACTCATGCTCTAAGGAGACAACAACAACAACAACAACAACAACTAAGCCTTTTCCCATACTAGACGGGGTCGGCTACATGGATTCTTTGTTTCCATATATCCCTATCATGTGCCATGTTGGCAGTTAATTCCCAATAAGCTAGATCATTCTTTATTGTTTCTTTCCAACACTTTTGTGATCGTCCTCTACCTCTTTTAATACTTTCTAAATTTAGTTTTTCTAACCTTCTTCTTCTTTTGATCTTCTTTCTATATGTCCAAACCATCTTAAACGATGTTCTCTCATTTTATCCTCTATTGGTGTCACTCCTAATTTGTTTCTAATAACCTCATTATGTATACGGTCTTTTCTTGTATGACCACTCATCTATCTTAACATCTTCATTTCTGTCACGGACATCTTTTGTACATGTTGATGATTAACTGCCCAACACTCAGAACCATAAAACATGGCAGGCCTAATTGCTGCTCTATAATATTTACCTTTTAACTTTAATGGTATCTTCTTATCACAAAGAATGCCTGATGCTTCTCTCCATTTTAACCAACCAGCATTAATTCTATGCGTAACATCTCCATCAATTCTTCCATCACTCTGAAAAATTGACCCTAGGTATTTAAAACTTTTCTTTTGGGTAATGCAATGTGTGCAATTTTAATTTCTATGTCCTCTGAAGTAACCAAATGATCAAACTTACATTCCATATATTCTGTCTTTGTTCTACTAAGTCGGAGGCCTTTGCTTTCTAATGTTTCTCTCCATAGTTCCAATTTTCTATTAACTTTTTCCTTAGACTCCTCTACTAATACAATGTCATCTGCAAATAACATACACCAAGGTACTTCATCTTGAATATGTTTTGTTAACTCATCCATCACCATTATAAATAACTATGGACTTAAAGTTGATCCTTGATGTAACCCAATATTAACTTCAAAGAAGTCTGTCGTTCCTTCGTGAGTCCTCACACATGTTTTTGCACCATCATACATGTCTCTTATAAGGCTAATATATGTCAATGGGATACCTCTTTTTTCCAAAGTTCTCCAAAGAACCTCCCTCGGTACCCTATCATAAGTTTTTTCTAGATCAATAAATATCATGTGAAGGTCTTTCTTTTTTACTCTAAAATGTTCCATAAGACGTCTCAAAAGGTGAATCGCTTCGATAGTAGATCTGCCTGGCATGAATCCAAATTGGTTCTCTGTTGTACTTGATACTTGTCTTAACCTACGTTCGATAATTCTTTCCCATAATTTCATAGTATGACTCATTAACTTCATACCTCGATAATTCGCACAATTTTGAACGTCTCCCTTGTTCTTATATATGGGTATAAGTGTACTTGCTCTCCATTCCTCGGGCATCTTTTGGTTTTTCCATATTTCATTAAATAGTCTTGTGAGCCAAGTGATTCCTATTTCTCCTAGTATTTTCTAAACTTCTATAGGAATATTATCTGGTCCTACCGATTTACCACCCTTCATATGTTTAAGAGCCTCTTTGACTTCATTCTTTTGAATACGTCGATAGAAATTGTGGTTTATATACTTTTCTGACTTGGCTAAATCTCCTAAACTAATACTAACATCTTTATTTTCATTAAAAAGATTATAAAAATAATTTTTCCATCTATTTCTTATATCATCATTTGCCACTAGAATTTTTCATCCTCGTCTTTTATGCATCTAACATAATTAAGATCTTTAGTTTTCTTATCTCTAGCCCTAGCTATCCTAAAAATATCTCTTTCACCCTCTTTTGAGTTGAGTTTTTTATATAAGTCCTCCCAAATCTTAGCTTTTGCTTCACTAACGGCCTTTTTCGCTTCCTTCTTTGCTTTCTTATAAGCTTCTAAAGTTTCACTAGTTTTCTTAGCATAATATAATTTGTAACATGCCCTCTTTGCCTTGATTTTATTTTGTACTACTTCACTCCCCCACCAAGCTTCTTTTTGTGCCGGTACACCTCCCTTAGATACCCCTAACACATCTTTCGCCACTTTCCTAATATGTATAGCCATATTGTTCCACATATCACAGGGTGTGCCAACATAATTCCAAACATCTCCTTGAAGGACTTTCTTTTTAAATATATCTTCTTTCTCGCTTTTGAGGTTCCACCATTTAGTCCGAGTAGCTCGATGCACTCTTTTCTTCTTTGTCCATTTTTTTATTTGTAAATCCATAACTAAAAGTCGATGTTGGGTGGTTAAGCTTTCTCCTGGAATTACCTTACAATCTTTACAACACGCTCTATCTTTTTTTCTACAAATAAAGTAATCAATTTGTGTTTGTGATAAGCCACTCTTATAAGTAATTAAATGTTCATCTCATTTTTTGAAAATTGTATTGACTATAAAGAGATCAAATGCCATAGCAAAATCTAAAATCTCCTTACCTTCCTCGTTTATATCCCCAAAACCAAAGTTTCCATGAATCCCTTGATATCCTAATGCCTCTTTATTGACATGTTCATTTAAATCTCCTCCTAAACAAATCATCTCCCTTGGTGGAATCTTTTAAACACCTTATCTAACTCTTCCCAAAAAACTGTCTTTATACTATCTTCTAGTCCTACTTGGGGTGCGTAAGTACAAACTATATTCAAAACCTCTGCTCCTAACACTAATTTCAACGTCATGATTCGGTCACCATATCGTTGTATGTCTACTACACTCTCCTTTAAATCTTTATTTATGATAATACCAACTCCGTTTCGAGCCTTTTCTTTACCTGAGTACCATAATTTAAAACCTGTATCCTCTATCTCCTTTGCTTTTTCTCCAACCCATTTTGTCTCTTGTAAACATAGAATATGAATCTTTCTCCGAATCATAGTATCTACCAGCTCCATTAGCTTACTGGATAATGTTTCAATATTCCAAGAACCAATACGAATCTTATTATCTATGACTAGCTTCCTTACCCCCCGCATTCGTCCATAATCAAAATGCGGAGACCCTCTCTAAAAATTTTTCGCTACATTCGGGTGACAATGTAGCGGGACTAACTTCTTTACCCACACCCGTCCATGATGTGGGAACCCTATCTGCAATTGATTCACTATATTCGGGCGAAAATGTTGTGGCCCTTGCTTACTTCTTACTGCATTCGGGCTCTGCAGCACGTCGCTAGGCGAGGACGCCCCAAAGCAATGCTCATAATTTTTATAATCCATGTTATAAAATCCGACAAAGTTTTACACTGGTTGTCGGAAGCCTAACACAACCCTCCTCCTTTATCCGGGCTTGGGACCGGCAATGCAAGGATGATCCCTTACATGGCGGAGTTTCATGCTCTAAGGAGAGAACTAAAGAAATAGAAAAGAGGGAAGTAAACTTACTATGGGGAGTTTCTTCCTACTACGAAACAATCAAACTTAATATTCTTAGCGAAGAACTTTCATCATTAGAAAATGTGTTCACCCTTCTTCTACAAGAAGAAGAATAAAAAAAGAAGACGTGAGCAATAATGAAAAAGTACATTCTATGGGAAAAATCAAAGTCACCAAAAGAGATGAAGAGGAAGTTATGGCAATCGAGGTAGAGCTTTGCTTCTTTTTTTTTCAATAATAGAAAAGAAAGACTTAAGTATTCTCATTGTGGGAAAACACGACATACAAAGGAACAATATTGGAAACTTGTTGGTAGACCAACTACACAAAAACAAGACTTACTATATTGATACATTTGGGAAGTCAACATAATACACATAAAAATATAATTTATGAGTTGTTGAAACATGTTGAGGGGTTAGAGTCCATACTTTAAGATCATCCCTCCACCTCAGAGTCTTGGGCAACTGCTACTCACTCCGCCTCCATGGCTAGTGGTAACACTATTTCTATTTTTTCTAGAACATGGATTATTGATTCAGGTGCTAGAGATCATATGGTCGGAAGTGACACAGTACTATCAAACTATTGCATGCTACCTAATCAAGAACATGTCCTATTAGTGGATAGATATTGTTCCAGCATGATTGGAAAGGGCAACATGAAGACCCGATTCTTTGATTAATCATTTGTCTATCATGTTCTTAACTTTCGAGTGAATTTATTATCAATTAGTTCCTTGACAAAATGCCTCAACTGCTCAGTAACTTCTCTGCTTCTGCTGTGTATTTCATGATCTAACAATGGAGAAGATCCTTGGTCGTGGTAACTTGCAAAGAAGGTTGTACATACATAAAGAACTTGTCTCATCACTATCGACTTCATACTCTACAACAATATCATCAGAAGAAAAATTGAAGATGTGACACAATTGACTAGGTCATCTACCTATATAAATGATTCAACAAGTAGTTCCAAATATGTGTCCTCGGTCTAATAAAGTTGGTCATGAATGTGATCATAGAGTTAGTTTTCCTTCTAGTGAGTAAGGCATCACAACTCACAACCATTTAAATTAGTACATTATGATGTTTGGGGTGCTTCTCTGATAGTTTCTTTATAAATACTTTGTTTTCTTTATTAATGACTATTCCCGGTTTACTATGGTTTATCTCATGAAATGAAAAGATGAAGTTTTTGTAATATTTTCATTTGTTTATAAATTCATTCAAAATTAATTTAATTTACTTAAAGATTCTTTGGTCTGATAATGCGGGAGAATACATGTCAGGCCACTTACAACACTATCTGAAAAAACATGGGATTATACACCAAACATCCTGTTCTTATACTACCCAACATAATGGTGTTGTAGAAAGAAACAATAGACACATTCTAGAGGTTGCCAGAACATTACTCATTGGAAACCATACTCCAAAACATTATTAGGGAGAAGTTGTTCTTACCTTTGTTTATCTTATTAATCTGATACTCAACTCCATTTTCAATGGAGAGCCACCTTATAAGATCATAAAATGAGAGGATAAGTTGTCTCATGTTCCACCCATAGTGTTTGGTTGTGTATGTTATGTCCATGTACACTCTCATATTAGATATAAGCTTGATCCTAGAGCCATCAAATGCATATTTATTGGTATTACCTCTAGGGTAAAATCTAAAAAGGGTAGAGGGTAATCAAGTACGTAAACTAAACAAAGTCATTTACAGCCTAAAGCAATCTCCTAGAGTGTGGTTTAAAAAATTCAATGATGGCATCGTTAACCTAGGCTGCACATAAGTACCAATGACCATACATTATTTATGAAAAAGGCCAAAGGGATTTCTCTACTAATAGTCTATGTAGATGATATAATTATTACAAGTAATGAATGATGTAGAAAAAATTAATTTATTAAAAATAAAATTACATCAGTTATTTGACTTAAGGACTTGGGCAAATTGCATTACTTTTTGGGCATATAAGTACTCTACTCAAATAAAGGTGTATTCTAACAGAAAGAAATACACAATGGACCTTCTCAATGACACAAAAATGATAGACGGCAAGGAAAGTGACTCCAATGGATTCAAATATCAAATTATACCTCGAAGATGCTGAAGATTATAATGATATAAGTATGTATCAAAGATTAGTTGGTAAGCTAGTCTACCTTACTATTACTCGTCCAGATTTTGTGTATGCAGTGAGAATGATGAGTAGATTTATGTATGCCCCTACTAAACACCATATACAAGCAGTATACTGTATTTTAAGATACCAGAAAAGGCCACTAGGTCATGGAATACTGTATGTAAATAGAAGGCATCTAGATGTTGAAATATTTACAAATGCAAATGGAGCTGGATCATAGGATGATAGGAAGTCTACTTTTGGCTACATCACTATGATTATGGGAATATTATTTAATAGAAGAGTAAAAAACATGCAGGAGTGGCTTGATTGAGTGTAGGGGCAAAATATCGAGCCATTGCATAAGGAATGTGCAAGGAATATGGTTAAAATCCCTAATCACTTAATTGAATATGAAACCAGACAATGATATTCCTCTTTATTGTGACAGTACGGTGGCTATAAAGATTGTTTCTAATCCAGGTTTCGATTAAAGAACTAAACACATTGAGATGGATTATCACTACATACATGAGAAGGTTGGATCCAAGGAATTTCAGCTCATCTATGTCTCTTCCCAAGAACAACGTGTTAACTTTCTCACAAAGGCTATCAAGAGACCAAATCTTACGAATATCCTTAGCAAGTTGGGAGTTATCAATAATATCTTTCTCCCAACTTGAGGAGGAGTGTTAAAGAGTACAGTATCGGGTCTCGGGTTTGGAATGTATTATAATATGTTTTGTGTATTAATGGGGTATTTATGTCTTTCAAGTTATAACAGTCGTGTATAAACCTTGCTTAAAGAAAACCTAAAACAAAAGAAGAAACTAGTAGTCGAGGAACCAGCTATCGTGTGGATGGTGAAGGGCCGACTGCTGGGAGTAACTTGATTCCTTGTAATTTTTGTTGATTCTATTCAATAAAGTTTAATTTATAACAGTTTGTGGATGTATGGAGGAGAAAGGATGATCTCTTGAGATAGCAGCATTGAACTTGAGGAGGAAAGTGGTAGTTGCAGCAAGAGAGGGATAGAGAGGTGTGCTCTTGTTTAAGGGGAGTTAGCCTAGGGTTAGAAGGGAAGGATATTTTGTTGAAACAGACATCCATAATTAGGTGGCTGAAGGAAGGTGCTAGAAATATGAGATTCTTTCGCGGTATTGCTAACATGCATCATATGATCCAAATGTTAGAGAGTGTCAAGGTTGATACTATTGTTTTGGAGAAAGGTTATGGTACGAAAGATGCTAATTTGTGGTTGCTTTCATATTCTCTACTAAGAAAAGGCCTCTCATAAATTGAGGTTGGAGGTTTGGCTTTCGGCTCCATCTCAGAAGAACATAGAGTCATTGGTTTGTCCTTTCAACATAGAGGATGTGGAAAAGAAAGCATTTTTCTATTGTTTGGAGAGAAAGCTATTGGGCCTTATGGTTTCACTACCGCTTTTCATTAATCTTGCTGGGATGAGATTAAAGGAGATTATGATATTTGACAAATGAGCTGCACTTTTGTGACTCTTCATCTTAAAAGCGCTGGCTGCAGTGAAGCTGAAGGGTTTTAAGCCAATTAATCTCGTGGGGGATGTATGTTGTTTTTCATGTGTGTGTAGTGCCTAACATTGAGTGAAATCACACCATACAATAAGCAGAAACTCAAGGTGCAGGTCAGCACACACATGGCTGCTGACTTCTGTTTTCTTATTCATTTCTTAAACCTAATTATAGATTACAGCTTTATATAAACCTAACCTAACTTAAATGACCTAATTACCCTTACTTAATGACTAATAATACTTAATACTCAATGGATCAGATCCTATGTTTGGTTCTTTTTCATGGAACACCGGATTCGAAGGCTATATGCAAAACAACTTTGATTGCCATATAGCAGAGTGTCATTTTTCATATAACCTTACCAAATTAAAGTTCTTTGAGGAGTTGTTTCAACCAAATGAGTTCACATGTGATTGAGGCCATAACTTGGTATTCTCATTTCGACACTAGATTTTGCAACTACATTTTGCTTCTTACTTTTCTAAGAAACTAGGTTGCCTCTAATGAGTGACACAATACCCGGTAAAGTGGATTTCCGTCAAGAAGAGAACTTGTCCAAGTAAGCATCCGAGTATGTCCTTTATCTTTATTATTGACAAGGCCTCTTCCAAGAGCTTGCTTTTTAATATATTTTTTTAGGATGCAAATGACTACATCCCAATGTGCATTACAAGGTGAATTTAGAACCGACTTACACATACTAATCGCAAAGGAGATGTCAAGACGAGTAACAGTGAGGTAGTTCAATTTTCCAACTAACCTTCACGTATCTTCCCGGATCCGAGAGTGGCTCCCCTTGATTTGGTAGAAGTTAAGCATTTTGATCCATAGGAATGTCAACTAGATTTGGCATTCAATGTACTTGTTTCCTCAAGAATGTCTACGGCATACTTCTTGCGTATGAAATTATTATACCATCATTGGATTATGCCACTTCTATTCCCAATAAGTATATGTGTCTTCCCATCATAGAGACATTTCAAACCTCTTTAAAGTGACTATCCTTTCTGTATCATCACCTGTAATTATAATATCATCAACATATACTAACAGTACAATAGTTTTTGGACCTTGATGGATGAATAGAGTATGATCACTAATACACTGTTTGAAACCCAAATTCACAACACTGTCACTGAATTTTTCAAACTATGCTCGTGGGGATTGTTTTAAACCGTAAATTGATTTCTTTAGTTTGCATACCTTGCTTGATTTTTGTTCAGGAATATAACCAGGTGGTAAGTCCATGTAAATATCTTCCATGAGATCCCCTTAAAGGAATGCATTCTTAACATCCAACTGCCATAGTTCCTATCTTTTATTGACAGCTACACTTAAAATAATTCTAATAGTATTCATTTTCGCCACTGGTGTAAAGGTTTCTGTGTAATCGATACCATATGACTGACTGTAACCCTTGGCTACTAATCTTGCTTTGTATCTCTCTATATTCTCATCAACTTTATATTTTACTGAGAATACCCATTTGCATCTCATTGTCTTCCTCTCAGGTGGTAGATCTACGAGTTCCCATGTTTTATTTCGTAGAAGTGCTCTAATTTCTTCTTCCATTGCTACTTTCCACTCAGGATGTAGCTTGGTTTCTTCAACTGTGTTTGAAATATAAATATTATCTGCATTCATCACAAACAACTTATACTCTTTGGGATAATTAAAATATGATACCATCTTCTGTAAAGAATATTTTGCCACTTCTCGTTTTCCTTTTCGAAGTGCAATGGGTAATTCACTATCAGGATTATGAGAAGTTACCTGAGAAGGAGTCATATCTGATTGAGGAAGAGGAATTTGATTCGAGATAGTTGACTGATGTGGGAAAAAGGTCTTTCTTTCACCTCTAGTATATACTTGTCATTCCTTATCCTGAGGGCATAGCATCTCTTTCTCTTCACTTTGAGCCACTGGTAGAATTTCAACTGGTTGAAGTGGTATCACATTAGGAGAATGTATGTCTGATGTAAGAGTTTCTTGCGTGTTATAGAATGATATATCTTCATGAAAAGTAATATCCATAGTAACATACGATTTTCTTCGGACAGGATCATAGCATTTGTATCTCTTCTTAATAGAGGAATATCATAGGAAGATGCATTTAACTGATCTTGCATCTAGTTTGTCTCTCAAACCAAGATGAATATGGATGAAGCACGTACACCCAAACACTCTAGGAAGTAGATGAAACTGTTTCTGGGAAGGACATAAAGAATTAAATGGTGTATTACTATTGAGAATCCTACTTGGCATGCGATTTATAAGAAAAACTACTGTTAAAACTGTTTCACCCCAATAATATTTCAGAATATTATATCCTATCAAAAGGGTTCTAGCAACCTCTAGAATATGTTAATTTTTTCTTTCAGAAACACCATTTTGCTGGGGAGAGTAGGCATATGAGGTCTGGAGCAGAATCTCATGATTCAGGAAGTATGAATGGAGTGATTGAGAGATATATTCACCACCATTATCGCTGCAAAATATTTTAATGGTACTCTCAAACAGAGTCTTTACAAATTGACAGTATATGGGAATAATATTCTTCACTTCATCCTTAGTTTTCATGAGGTATATCATTGTAAACCTAGTACAATCATCAATGAATGAGACAAAATACTTATATCCATGCAATGAAGTAATAGAGCAAGGGCCTCAAATGTCAGAATGAACAATCTCAAATGGAATGGAGGATTTTTCTTCATTAAAGGAAAAAAAATTCTATGATGTTTTGCCTTGCAGGTTTCACAGTTCAAATTTAAATAATTACAATGAGCAAATCTAGGTAATAACATCCTAATTTTTTATAAAGGTAAATATCCCAGTCTCTCGTGCCATAAGGGTAGTTCCTCCTTCTGTTTTTCTTTAATGATTGTCGATTGCATTGCTACTTCATTATTTTCTTCGCAAAAATAGAGGCCTCTTCTCACACTACCTCGACTAAAGATCCTCTCCATCCTCAATTCTTGAAATAAACATCTAGTAGTATAAAAAATTATACGATATTTCAAATCTTGTGTCATGGCAAAGACTGATAATAAATTGACTGATATATTGGAACATGTAAAACACTTTTCAATATGCCAAAAGATGTAATAATACTTCCTCTTTCAACTATAGGAGTATGTGAGCCATCTGCCAGCCTAATATTAATTTATTCTTGAGTCAATTCATAGGTATCAAAATATTCTCTCCTACTGACCATGTGATCTTTGGCACGTGAATCAATAACCCAAATCCTAGAATGAGGAGTAAATATATTACCCTTGGCCATGAATGAAAATGGATATGCTATTGTTGCTTGAGAATGAGGATTAGAGGAAGTAGAGGGAGTTTGCGAGTTTGTTAAGCAGGCTTTGAGTAATTCAATTTCCTTCTTCATATCAGCCAATGAGGTAGCATTGTTTTCAGTATTCTGTTTGTCACTCTGGTCACTGCTAAAATAAGCTTTATTAGATCTATTATGAAAATATGTTGGTATGCCAACTAATTCCTAACATGTTTCTTTTGCATGTCGTGATTTTCCACAGTAAGAACAGATTAGTTTTTCCTTTTCTTCAGGGGTAAATAAAGGTCTACCCCTTCCACGTCCATAACCTCCTCTTCCAGGAGAGTAAGAACAGGTAGAATTGTTTTTGCCTGCCCACAAATGCTGTAGTCTCGGAACTTATTTTTGTTTCCTTCTCTAATTGCTTCCTATCTTCTTCTCGGAGTAGAAGAGAGTACACGGTGCTCAGATAGGGAAGCTCTTCTCTGCTAAGAATATTGTTTTTCATAGCCTCATACTATAAAGAGATGCCCCATAGAAGGTCAAATACTTTTCGTTCTTCAAACTCCTCATTTTGCTCTTGTGTGTACTGTTGACATTTAGTCTTGGAATAAAGTTGCAGTTCTTCCCATAGACCTCTAAGTTCTGCATAGTACTCACTTACTAATCTTATACCTTGTCTGCATTTTCTAATTTTCTCAATGAGATTATATTTCTTTGCTATGTTCTTTCTCTAAGCATATTGGCATCCTGAACTGCTAGCCAAATATCTTTAGCAGTTTCTAAAAACATGAATGTACTGCAATTGAAGGTATCATTGATTGAATCAGCCATGCACTAACCAGTGCATTCTTCCTACGCCATCTGGAATACAGAGGATCTGAAGTAGGTGGTTGAGATATTTCACAATTTAGATAGTCCCATCTCCCCCTGGTCATAACTACCAGTTCTATCGATCTGGCCCACTGAATGTAGTTCTTTCCATCTAATTTCAAATTTGTAATTTGAAATCCCTCTCCCTTGTCTAAGAGACTATGGTCACTTCCATCTCTAATTTTATTTTTTCCCATTATGATTATTAGAATCTACTCCTTTGAAAGATTCGTATTTGGGTATGTTCTAAGGTAGAAGTCACTTAATCCTTACTGCTGTGATACTCGTGCCTGCAGTAAACAAACGAAGAATATTTTTATCTTCAAATCTTCACTGAATAACACTTTCACGGTTCATGACAGTCAGTACATTCAGCATCTGGTCCTGTCTTGATATGGAAGACAATCTACAACATATGTTACCAAAATATTGGAGCAACACAAAAGAATGCAGATTCACGATGTTTAATACCAATGTATTGAAGGCTGAAATTAGATCACTAAGTTGATAGGGGATGGCTTGACGATAGACAATGTTTTGCAGGTACTCCACTTGATGGCAGCCAATAGGAAAACACGACACCAATAGGAAAGCACGACAACCAACAAGAGATGATATTGGCAGGCAACAAGAAAGCGGCAGGATCTACAGAAGATGTAGATGTCTGAAATAAAATCTAAATCTTAAGGAGACTTACTGAATCCATCCACGATTCTGATTACCTTGCTCTTAAATCGAGATTTCTACCGAAACAGGCTCTTATACCATGTCGTTTTTCATGTTTTTCATGTGTGTGTAGTGCCTAACATTGAGTGAAATCATACCATACAATAAGCAGAAACTCACAGGTCCAGGTCGGCGCACACATGGCTGCCGACTTCTGTTTTCTTATTCATTTCTTAAACCTAATTACAGATTACAGCTTTATATAAACCTAACCTAACTTGAATGACCTAATTACCCTTACTTAATGACTAATCCTACTTAATACCCAATGAATCAGATCCTGATCCATTGAGATCCAAAATACTTACAGATGTAACCAAACAAAAGAAACAAATATATAACCGAAACAATTCAAATTTCAAACTTGGTTTCCAACAATAAGATCCTTTGAAACTGCTATCCTTGAGGTTGAACAGAGTAATCCATGTTGTTGGGCTAGTGTCACCATGCTGCTCTAGTTGGGAGACAAATATTAGATTTGCCACTTAGTATATACCTGTAGGTGATCTGCAAGTTAGAAGTGGAAAAGGCTTATGCTCATGTTTGTTGTGACTTCTTAGTATACCTGTAGGATATGATGGGTTTTGCACCATGTGGAAGAACTGGATAGCTAGGTAGTGTCTTCCACTTCTATCTCAATTCTGTTTGAGGCACGGGGATGCATTGTTTCTTTTGTTATTTATTTAAGTTATGAAAGCATAGAGTGCGCTTGGTGGATAGTATGGTGATTGGCTTTGATAGTGGGGAGATTATTCGGCTATCACATTTATTCTTTGAGACATTTCTATTGTCTTTTGTGGGGTTAACAATTACATTTGTATTAGTAGTGTATTGTTCTGGGTTTGAGACAATCTCTTATTTAAGAATACATACTTAAAAGGTGGGATCTATATTTTGTTTTCAACTTTATTGTTTTCCGATTAGAGTCTTTCTCTAGATGATCATTTTAAAGAAGTATCTACCTAGGATCCTATTGTAACCAAATTCAAGAAGAAACTATCGGGATGGAAGCACAAACTATTTGTTTGAAGCTGACTGTTTAACTCTTGTAAAGAGTACTCTGGTGAACTTTTTGGTGAACTTTATCTCTTGTTTTTTACGCTAGTTCTGTGGTGAAAAGATGAAAGGCGTCTAAAACAGGTTTTTCTGCAAGCATAAAAAGGGAAAGTTCAAATTCCACATGGTTGACGGGCATGAGGTAAAAAAACCACTTTCTTAGGTGGTTTGGGCGTAAAGACTATCCCATTTTGATGAAGCTTTGTAGTAAAACTGGTTGTGGCGATTCACAAAGAGGACAAGTTGTGGAGGAAGGTGTCAGAGGCAAGATTTGGTTTGAAGTAGGGAGGGTGGATGACTTTGACTATAAGAAAGCAACATGGGGCTAGTGTTTGATTACCTATTTGAAAAGGTCCGGAGGACTCCTAGTCAATGGACAAAGGTTTGGTTCATTAAAAAACTCCCTGAAAGATGGAACGAAGAGGTATGAGCCTCTCATTGTTGTGACAGATGGTCTTTTCAACAATTCCCTTCTCCTTTCTGTAGTATAGAAAGAAGCTTACCCACTAACACAAAGCACCACGCCTGACGTAGTGTGTGCAGCTAGCACAGTGTAAATGCAAAAAGTTCATACAACCAATTAACTAACTGAAAAAGCACTTTTCATTACCACGGGAACCCTAGTTACCTACTTTTTAGAAAGGATTTGTATGGTCTCCACACCTATTCAAAACCAAATAAACCCCACCCCCTTATTGATCTAATAGTAGATCAAGTACTTCCACTCATCCACACTGAGCTCTTCGGGCTTTAGACTTTAATGCTTATAGAAATTGCTTGGTAAGTTGCTGGATTGTTGGAACTACGTAACCTTTTTCTAGAAACTAGAAAGAATGAGGGCCTTTCTTAAAAAAGAAGAATCTCCTCACAAGTGAAACTCAAGGAGTAGTTGTGCTTTGTGGTGGTGAAATTGCTTATAGAAATTGCTTGTTTTGGCATCGGCACATTGTGTGAAAGTTGCTTTCTTTTCTAGTGCTCTTCTTACTGGCCTGGGATAGAGAGCTTTCAATCCACGACCATTTGCATCAGGAAATGGTTGGCGAGAGGTGGAACTTTCCTTTCACTAGGAATGCTGAAGATTCGGAACTGGGGTCCTTTTCCTCATTCTTTGAGACGTTATATAATTTGGTGATGTATAAGAGAGGTGGTTGTGTTCATTGAAAAGACAATTTTGATGGGGACTTTAATGTAAATAAAATTTATCACTGTCATTGGTGCATAGTGGAGATTGGGGCTAGTTGGATGTTGTCATGAACGTCATTTGGAGATCAAGAGTCCCACCTTGAGTTTCTTTGTTTGTGCGAAAGCAGTTTGGACAAGATATTTTGCTTTGATAACCTTCAAGAGAGGTGGCTGATTTTGGTGAATTGATGCCTCATGTATAAACATGAGTCAGAATTAGTGTATCACTTGCTTTTGTTTTGCAAATGGACTAGGGATTCAGTAGGTGTTTCCTAAAAATGTATTATTGTCAACTACCAGAAGATGGAAGCTTATATGTTTCTAGTGTTGTTGCTATGTTTTGGCTAGTATAGAGAGAAAGAAACACAAGGGTTTTCCAAGGGATAGAGAAAATCATTGAAGGGAATTAGTAATGAGATGGTGTAGTCTATTGTCTTTTTGGGAAGTAAAGATTTATTGAGAATATTTTAAATGTAAATTTTGTGGAGTCTTTTAGAGTGTCTTCATGTTTCGGGCGCACCATGTGCTTCTAGTGAATAAACCTATCTTGTTTATATAAAAGAATGTTTAATAATAGCTTTTGAATTGTTTTTTTATTCAAACACCTATTCTTTTCTGCTTTTCTTCTGCATATAGACAGATCTTGCTCTTCATGTTGAAATATGATTTCAGCTATTTTCAATCACTTGCTGAAAAATAAATGAGCACACTTGTTTCTGAAGTTATTTATGTGATGCTCTTTTCTTTATGTTGCATATTCATAAGGATATGCACAGGTAGACTGCAATATCTTGATATGTTAAGATTCTCCCTGTTTTTGTTTGCTAGAATATGCATTTATTTGATTCTAAGCTTTTGTAGATGGGAGGAAATCTTTACTTCCGTTTGGGGTATTTAATTTCAAAATGCATATTTTGATAGTTGATATGTTATTCAATTGCAGGTAGCGACAACCGGTAAAGTGACAAGGGAGGAGAGAGAGAGGGCATGGAATGAGCTGCAGATAGCTGCTAAAAATGAAAAAGCAAGGCCATTTTATCGTGCAGTTGACAGACGTGGACTCATGTATGCAGGTAGTGTATGGTGTTGTTGGATGCTTTGCTCTTCATTCCATGTGATCCTGGATATTTTTTTCTACTTCACCTTTCCACAAACTTTCAGTTCAAGTTGTCTTCGTACATTAGGAACTTTTCTCAGGTTAATGATGAAGTTTGTTCATATTCTTAGAGATTGATCCTTTCAGAATATGTGATGGTAAAACCAGAGGAGTCCCTTGGTTTTTCTCTGTAGTGAGGCAGGTCGATAGAAAGTAGTGGGACCAAAGTTAAGCCTGCCACTCGAAGGGAAGCTTCACTGAAATGCTTATCATTTTATGCTTTGATCTCATGGAGTTCTTGTTATGCTTTACCAGTTGATAACAATCTATAAGACGCTATTTCTTCATTGTAGTAGCCAATCTACTCTTGTTTGAATTCTCGTTATGCTTTCTTTTCCCACTTTTGATAATAAGGCTAGAAAAGGAACATTGTGACCACATAACAAATTAAGCTGAAAATTACCTTATAGTCCCAGGATAAGGCTCTAATCTACTGGCGACTTTTCAAACTTTATTGGCTCTAGTGCTTCCTGATATGATCGAGTTTCTAGTTGCCTATAATGATAATGAATGGACCCGTTGCATTTGACATCTTGGAAACTGTGCATCTTGTGAATTAATATCGACTACTAAGTATCTCTCACCCACTTCTTTCCAAGTACTTTTGAACCATTTGGATGATTCAATGTTGACTTTTGGTGATGGGGTCTCCTCATAACTTCAATCCACCGTCTAGTTCACACTTATCTGCCACCTTCCCACTCTTTAGCAATCCCGTCAAGTTTCATCCTGTTATGAATGATAAAACCTACAAGCCATTTGTCCTTGCATGTGCTACGGAGGTATTTTAAACTAATTTGGAGGTGTTCCCTTCAAGTGAGGGGAGAGCATATAACAACGATCTAGTAATCTGCTCCTTTAACATTCTGCATGATTTCTTTGTAGTTGCATCAGAATGTTTGTGATCTTTCGTCTTCACTGTTACCCCTTCTTGGGAGAGAAAGGATGACAAACCTTCATGTGCTGGTTCTTTATCAACCTTATTGTACCATAAAAGTCTGCAAATTGTGCTGGTTCGATACACAGAAATCTGTGTAAAAAGAAAAGCAGAGAGAAAGAAATGGTTGACAATTATAATTGTAATTGGTCATCAAATACGTGGGTTCTGATATTTTATTCTATTGGTCATTCCATTTTGTATGCTCGCCTGCATACAATATATGGTTTCTATTGATTGACTTGCTTGAAAATTTAGTTCATAAGTAGTTTGTTATAATGACACTTCATTGCTTTTTGGAATTGTGTGTTCATGGTAGATCAGACTGTCTCAAGTTACGGGCCTCGGCTTGAACCTTGGAGAAATCCACTTCTAGGAAAATGAAAAAAGGTCAAAGAGTGAAAAAATAATTTTGTGTTTGAAAATCTATTAGTGTTTCCAACGGAACATGTGTTTTGCATGTGTCCTTTCTATCCTTTCAATATGTTGGTGCCTTTTCCAATGAAAGTTGCATGTGACAGGTGGCCTGGATTGTCCAAGTTGGAGACCTTTCATTGAAAGAGATTGGAGATTTGGCCATTACAATATGGATGGACTACAAGATCCTATTAGCCGCTTCTCAAGATTCATTGTTGCACTGTTATTGCACAAAAAGGGCAAGAATGAGCAATCAGAGGAGAGAAGATTGGTGATGCAGCCTTTTGAACTTGGTGTATGACGTCCACCCTTACATTAAGGCATATTCCATGGTGTCTCAAAGCAGTATAATAGAATCAAATAACTACTGCAAGACTTTTCAGAAAGAAATTTATTGTTCAAACCTGTCTTGTGGACTATATTGTTCACTTTTCTTATCCATAATGTTTTCATATGGATGTGATCAATAACATGCTGATGAGTACTGTTCTTGGTGCCCATGGTCACTGACGAAATGGCTAGAACTTTGCAACGCACCCAACTGATGACCATCGAAACATAACATTAAGTACTTTAGCAAACTTTCAAATGATTTTCTTATAAAGATTATTCCGGCATAGTAGACAGAAATGTATATGCTGTAGTTGGAGGTGTTCACACAATCAAGGAACATAAGTTGTTATTTCTTCATATGATTTGTTGAGAAACACATACAAATTTGAACACCTTTTGATGTAGCCCTAAGTATGCCCTTATTATACATGTCTAGCTTGTCTGTCTTCCCTATGGATGATGCTTCAAGACCTACTTACCATGTCCGACAAGGTTCGATCCTCTCTTCTCTCTGTTCTGTTTTATGATGCGTGTAATTTATCTCATTCATGGAGTTTCCTAAGGACGAGATTTGTTTGTCCCCACCTCTACTATAAGATAGTGAAAGTCTAATGTAACCCATTGAAGGTCACCACAACTGAACCCAAACCAACCTATGTCCATTTGAGTTTTTTAAATTAATTTGTGGCATATTGAAAGCCTTAAGTGTCACTCCATGACTCAAGGAAGGAACCGATTGAGTTCGACCTGAAATGAGCCTGCTTGGAAATGTTATTTGGATATTTTAGGTTTATTTAATTAAGTATGATAGCTAACATACATCTGACTGCAATATGAATTGTGATGACTTAAATAACTTTGACCCATACAGGAATTTCAAAGTTTTAATCATGAATTCGTTTAGTTTCGCTTCCTCTTGAATTGTCTTCTTCTTTCTTTATTTCTTTGAATTTGTTTCTCTATTTTCTTGGTTTATAATCGACATCATATTGATTCAAGCCCACAACTTTAAGGTGATTACTTTGAGTTTTCAGCCATTGAAAGACTACATCTGTCATGTTTTAGAGCTACTTTCAGCATTCAAAAGTTTTGCTTTTTGTCGTTCTAATCATATCCAAATTCCAATGAGAAACAACATGAAACCACGTTGCTGTTTCAAACTACATTAAGCTAAGTTTTGAAGGACAGATTTATTTGGTTGCAATTCAGCAAAAATCAGGCTTTCTTTTCTGTGTTTTGAAGCAGGGATATATCAATTGGTATCGGAGTGGTCTCCATCGAATTTGTGTATGAAAAAGTCCTGCAATTATGTCAGGATCAAATGCAAGTTTTCGTAGTACGATGCATGTTATCTCTCTAATCAATTTGGACGAGCTCTGCATGGAGTTTCATTTGCTTGTCCCCCAATTTGCAACCATCATGAGAAGATAAGGGAGCTTCTCAACGGACAATCTACAACTCCAGCAACCACTCAAATGGACAGACCCACCAATGACCAACTTTGCATTGGTGCTGCTTCTCCCTCAACAGCCTGTGCAGTCTGTCCTCATGATAGAAATCAGCCACGAAGAGTCGAAGAGTTCCCGTTTTTCAACCTAACCATTCTCTGCTTTGTTGGTGATTTCTCAAGACAAATATCTAGTTGTTGATGGCCATCAAGGGCTATCTTCCTGAATGCCTCAACACCATGTATCATACTTACCTCCTCCACGTGACTAACAATATACATACCAGCCTCACTATGATCACATAGGTTGTTGGGATGCATATGATGTCGCGGTAGAACAAAATAAGCAAGAAGTTTTCCACTTTGAGTTCATGTATCTGCTACATACGAGGAATACCTATGCTCTCTAACAGATATCTAAAGATGTAGTTACATAAGGTTTCTTATGATGCACCGTATGGATACCTCAATATGCCATATCGTTGATTCTTGATACGGAAGTATGCCTTTTCTTTTCAATCCCACAGCAATCACCTTTTTTCATATGGAGGGAGTTTCTTGTATGATAAGAACTTGAAGGTTGTTTATGATTGTGTTCAAACCATAGGTAGGGACACTATTTATACTACACATTCAATAAATATAGTATGGTGTTTCCGAAGCACCACTATCTCGAGAATCACAAAAATTTCTTGAGAATTGAGAGTTTGTCGAGGAATGAAAGAGTTTCTCAAGGAACGGAAAGGTTGTCTTGATAATTGAAAAGTTTAAGTTATATAAGTCATCTTTATATTGGAAGAATATTTATCCAACAATCTCCCACTTGACTTATTTAACTTATCTTATGTTAGAAATACTTTATATAGAGCGACCACTATCCAAATGTCAATGAAACTCACTAACCTTATTTTGAAAATAGTCACCCAAATGAATACTAGTCTTGACAGTAATACAAACGTTTTGTATGTCCCTTCCATATACCAAGGTATCCAAGACTGGAGTTATAATCAAATGCTTTATGTGATGTAAAACTTTATGAATAAACTAAAGAAATGTCATGAAAAAATAATAAAGTTTATTCACATGAATTTATCAAATGATAAATTGTTCACAAAACAAACTACACAGCAAAGATCATTAATAAAAGGGTAATATCAATTAGTAAATCAATGTCCGAATTGTGGGAGCAAAATCTTAAAATAATTGACTAAACCCATCTTAAGCACATGCCCATTATAAGTACCTGACGACAATGCTTTAGTAAGAGGATAAGCTAGCATGAAATCAATTCCAATATGCTGAATAGATACCAAATGATCTCTAATTTTCTCTTTCATAATTAAGAACTTACCTCCATGTGTTTGTAAGCACTAGAGTTTTTCTTGTTAGAGAATTTGACTGTAGCTTCATTATCACAATATATCTTTATAGGTTTTTGTATAAAGCTCATGACCCTCAAATACATAATGAAGTGGTATAACCAAATAACATGTGAAGATGTCATATAGCAAGCTATATATTCATCTTTTTTAGCAAATAATTGTCTTCTATTTTATACTAGACTATGAGACAACACCTTGGTTAGTAGAAAAAGATACTTAAAAGTATTTCTTAGTATCAATACACCCAGTAAAGTTTGAATTAGAGAATCCTACAATCTCTAGTTTATTTGAATATTTGTATGTGAGCATGAGATCCTTAGTTTTTTGTAGATATCTCAAGGCCTCCTTTGCTGCTTGCCAATGAAAAAGTCCAAGGTTACTTTGATATCTATCAAGCTATCCAATGACAAAAGCTAGATCTGGTCAAGTATATGTTTGTGCATAGTTGATATAACCAACTATTACAGCGTACGGTTTATCCTTCATTGCAAGCCTTTTCAAATTTATGTAAAGGCCTTATAATTTCCTTAATTTGTCACCTTTAACAATAAATGCATTTCTAGGAATACAATTATCATAAAAAACCTCTTTAACTCACTCAATTTGTAAGACTTCTAGGATAATTCGAGTATTCAAGAAATTTATTATGATAAATCTCTATGCCAATGACATAATTCACTTCACCCATGTCTTTCATATCGAAGTTGTTAGAAAACCTTTAGTCTCCCTTAACAAATTAAGGTTTGTACTAGCCTGTAAAATATCATCTACATATAGAACAAACAATATCCACCCACTCCCACTTTCCTTTAGGTATATACATTGATCAACAATATTTTCTTTAAAAGCAAAGGACATGACAACTATGTTAAGTTTCTGAAAGCTTTCTTGAGTCCATAAATTGATTTTTAACTTGCCAACCATATGCTCTTTACCTTTAACCCCAAAACCTTGAGGTTGTTGTATGTACAGTTCTTCCTTAAGTTCATCATTTAGGAAAGCCGTTTTCATATCATGTAACTCTATCTCAAAATGAGCTACTAAAACTAAGACTATTCTTAATGAATCTTTTGAGGAAATGGGAGAATATGTCTCTCAATAGTCAATATCAGATTAAAGATTCATCCAATATTCCATTTGTCTCAGCTAAAATGGTACTACGAGGATTTGCTGAAGACAAATAATCGAGCACTACGAGTATATAAGGAAATTGTAGTTATCGACAGTGCTAGCACATCGGGCAGAGGGCACAAGACCGAGACGATAACATCAGTATCTAGTGAGGTGGATAGGGAAAGGTCTCAATGATGACACCTCAGTTCCTAGTGCATAGTTGTGGCAGTATGAACAATTGATTTGAGCATACTACGAGGCCTTGAGGACTAGTCCTCACTTAGCTAGGGAGAGTTGTCACAGCTCTAAGAAGAGCACTCGTGCACACCACACATACCGACTGGAGAGCTACCACCGATACATGCACTTGGAAGCTGGAGTGCTAGGACCGACCAAACGTCGCGGCATCAGGACGCTACGTAGTGCCAGGAACCATGCCATACTGCCACTTGTCCTGGTCGTGCAACCTGTGTTTGGCCTTGTTGTGTTTGTACAACCTTGATCCTAGCCCTAGCCTACTTGTAACTAGGTGCACCTAGGTTAGTTGGGTTGGGTAAGGTTGGAACAACGACCTTGAAAAGGGCGTGTTTTTGGAAGATAAGTCTTCATCAAATTCTGAAAAACATAAACTGGTTCTATTCAGACCTTGATTTCTGATTTTAGTTCAATACCTTCCAAATTTTTAAAAATCATGAGAATTTAACATTGAGCAGATCCTCGTGTGGAGCTTCCAAAACTATTTTTGTTTTATTTTTAGGAGCTATGGTGATACAAAATTAAATCGAGAAAGTGTCTCTACTCAGATACTCGAAACTGTTCTGTCAAAGAAATATAGAGACCCAAAGATAGGTCTGTATCTTGGTGATCAGAGCCCCGATTTTAGTGCACTTAATCTTGTTGGAAAGCTATAGATATCAGATTTCCAAAGAATCATGTTTTACCGAATTTGGATAACTATAGACAGAGTTATTAGATGATTATTAAGGCTCTATTGTAGGAAAACAATTTTGACAAAACGATTCAGGATTTTTCTTGAATTTACATACCTTTTATTACGTAGTTGGACGGCCTTAAAATTCTTGAAAATTTTATTACAAGTGGGTTTTGTGTATAGATACTATGTGCCAAAGTTCAGATTAATCGGAGCATCAGTTTAGCAATAAAGAATAAAGCAATCAACATATGTGGGAATGCTAAAATCAGATTTTTTGATTTTTACAACATACGTGATGCAAACTCACCCGAATTTAAATTGTAACAACACAACATCCCAAAGTAAATTGTTTAAGGAAAATGAATGAAAATATATAGATTAGCTTAAGTATAGAGGGTATTAGGAGTTATAGGATATTTATAACATATAGAAAGGTAGAATCAAGAACACAAACAATTAGAGTGCATAAGCAAGAATAAAAAATTTCAGCACATCACCCACTCTCCATTAATACAACCCCTTTTGAACTGAATATGAAGAAGAGAATAGAGAGGAATGATGGATGAGGAATACTTACTTGATTCCTTCCAAGGATCGGCTTCCAAATGAAGCTCACGACCCTCACCTTCCCCTTTCTTTTCTCACTCTCACTCTCTAACTCTTGCAACCCTTGCTTACCTTTCTACACTCTTTCTCTCTTCTCTCTACTCTTCCCTAAAGGAAACTCATGAAAATCCCAATCCAAGGTGCACATCACCCACTCTCCAATGCCCCAAGCCTCCAAGATGCCCAAGCCATCCCCCCCCTTGGCCTCTATTTATAGGCCAAGGGAGACCTCTTCTAAGTCCTTCTTTGGGGCGGGTGCTCCATGGCCCAAATCCAGTCCAATCCACCTTGGTAATCACGTGGTCTTGTGGTCCCTTTAGTCAAGGCTGGACCAGCCACATGTGGGCTGGTTCTTGGCTCAAGTCAAGTGTATCTAGTCATGGTCGGTCGGACTTAGATGGTTTCAAATGCACTCGGCTAGGCTTAATGTAGTGCTTTGATCGAACTCCTTTGTGGTTCATCCCATGACTTCTTACTTTGCTTGATATAACTTGATTTAGTTCATAGGCTGGGGCATCCTCGGATTGACCCTAGCCTTCTGTTGGTGCACCCGAATGAGCCTAGTGCAGCCCATGAGCTTCAAGACTTGGTAAGGTGCGGTCTTGTGCCCTTCTTCGAGCCCATTGAGTCAAGCTTGGCCAAGGAGTCCTTGTATGCTCGAGCCACATCTTCATGAAGCCTATTTCTTGACTTTGATTTTGGGGAATTTCGAAAATCTTCATTTGAGGGTTTTGTGAAAAATTCTTGATTCCAAGCAGGGGTTTCAAAATGGGTTATTTTCAAAATTGAGAGTGTTTTCATAAAATTATTTAGGGTGTTTACACCCACCCTACTTTCTCTCTCTACAAGACACCACCACACTCTCTAACTACTCCTCACAAATAGACTAGATGCCCCACACACTCACATATGACACCTTTTATAGACATGGGCCATGTGGCTAGTGCCCTAGGATAATCCATGGAATATCCTCATGCTACCCCTAGCGCCCCAATAGATGGAGCTTTGTTGTCGCTGGCTGGTGCCAGACTGGCTTTCTAGCCTCTTCCAACCCCTTGGTTGGTTACAACTTATACCATTGCTAGCCTAGACCCTACTTAACCCTCTTGGCTAGGTTGACCTATTTACAAGTGTGCTAGGTTCATTAAATGAGGTTGTACAATCTCCAAGGAGTTCAAATATAGGTTGAATCAAGTGTGTACATGTGGTGCTTGGTGGGCGTTCTGCATGCAATGATTGGAGGGTGCACTGACATGTCGGTGCTAGTTCCACTCTATAATGTGTCAGTGCTACTGTGCCAACACTACTTATGTTGTGTGTTGGTGTTGCAACTCTAGCACTTCCCTGTTGTGTGGTGCATACGTGCATACCTCGAGATCAGTCTTGTGACAATACTCCCTTGGCTGAACATGACCTCGCCCCCGAGGTCTCGTAGGCACTTGAACTCAGACTGGTTCTCCCGACTGAGTTTTGTCCCTCACTGACCTGATGCTTTCGTGTCCCACATGCTCCATTGTTGCATGCCATTATTGTTCTATCTTTCATCCATTCTATCTCAGACCGTTTCTTGCTCCAATGTCTAGCCCTTTTCATCAAGGCACCCGATGACTGGTTCCCGATCCTTCCACTAGCCATCTTAGAGTAAGGTAGAGGGCAACACACCTCATAATGGTCGGTGCTTTGCATGTATCCATATACAACACAAAACCTGACTCTCCCTCATGCATGATCACAAGTCCCCGAAGATGTGGTGTGGGTATTGCTTGTGCAGTCTGCATGAAGTCACACCCGCGTATCACTAGATACTCATAAATGGTTGTCACTTCCAGGTCTAACATCTCTACCCATAGTCTGACTCTTAGCTTGTAGCCCCTTGCAACTCCCTCAATGGAGCTCACTGTTGTGTTTACTAGCTTTAGTCTTTGTATGGTTGGCATTACCCATAGACCCACTGTCTTGGCAACCAAGGTGGAGACTAAGGAATGAGTAGCTCCTAAGTACACCAATGCTCAAAACTTGTGTTTTCCAATCTTTACCTCAACAAAATTCAAGGCACTAGTTGCACCATGTTAAACACTTGGAATCGTGCCACTTGAATCACTTCATCATCCGGTGTCTCGGTCACCTTCACTACCCTAATCGTTTCTTGTAATTCAAGAGCTCATAACTTTGCCTTTTTTGGCAATTCCTTAAGAGATGGGGCCTATTGCATGGATAGCATGATCCTATTCCTTTCCCATCTCGCGTCTCTATGGAGGAAGAGTTTATTGCACTCTTCTCCTTACCGTGACATTATTCTCTCCACTCTTACCTAGTTTTCCTTTTGTAAATATCCAAAAAATTTCTCAAAAGATTTGATCTTTTAGAAATTCTACCTTTTCCAAGAAAAATGGCAGTTTTGGGTCTTTAAGGGTTTTCAAATAAAAACACCTTAAACCAATTCATTTTAGAGCCAAAATTTTGTAGGAGACTAAAAATAAGGGTACTTTGCACACCTCTAAAAAAATCCAATTTTGACAAAAGTTCAAAAAAAATGACTACTTTCCCCTCAAGGCCAAATTGAAGAAATTTTACGAATTCAAATGATTTCCTTCAAAGAAAGTATGGTTTCAAACAAGTTTTTCAAAGAAACAAATAAAAATGAGACATTGGGTACTGTAAACACCCAAAATTTAAAATATTTTCAGAACTCCCAATTTTGAAAATCAATTTAAAGCCTTTATGAACCTCCAGATTCGAAAACCTCAACTTTTTAAAGATCAAGTCTTTTTGGGAATATTTCAAAATAAAGGTTTTAAATTCAAGTTAAAAAGCCCATGGATTTCAAAGCAAATCAAACGAAAAGGTGAGACCCAATCCAAATCCAGATCGAGACCAATTTCAAAAGCAAAGGATGGATCGAGTCAGAAGCCTATCCTCTCTAAATAAAGAAAATAACAAAGCATATCAAGTAGGATACGAAGATCAAAGCTTATCAGAATTGGATAAGATGAAGACCGGCTCACTTCCAGGGACAAATCATTTTAGGACACGGGATCGGTTCAAGTTCAAATCAAGGGTCAAGATAGATCATGTTTCATCAAATGAATTGGGCTTGAAAATGCTGACTTTGAAGATTTATTCAATCTACAACATATCAATTTAAATCAAGTTAAATGAAGACAAGAAGTAAAGCTAGCCTAGTCGGCCACATAGGTGCACTCGGCTAGGGCTAGACAAGCCTACATGGACTAAAAAATCAGCCCACATGGGGCTGGTCCATATGACCACAAGGAGACCACGTGATTGGATCTTGGGCTAGACATAGAGAATGACAAATCCACTCCAAAGAAGCCACTTGAATTAGCCCCCTTGACCTATAAATAGGGCCAAGCGGGGGGTGGGTTCTACATGCTTGGAGAGTTGGGGAAAGTGAGAGAGATAGGGGCTGCTCTAGGTGAAAGGGCTAGCAAGAGGTGTCATCCAAGTGAGTGGTTGCACCAACCTTGGGTCGTGGGCTGCAAAGGAAGTGAGGTAATAGAGGGGAGGGTGGGGTAGATCTAGGCCATTGAGTGCAAGTGAGATTGAGAGATTAAATCAAGGAAGAAGGAGGCCGAACCCCTCTTGGGAGTTCAAATTCGTGGGTGAAGGGCTGTAAGTATTCCTAACCTTGACTCTAATCCTTATTCTCCTCTAATTCAATTTGAAAGGGGTTGTATTAATGGAGTTTTGTCTCCCCCCATATTGTAATAATGATTCGATTTGCTAAATTTTCATTCTCACACATGCACTTATGTGATTCTTCTCCAATATATTCTATAAAACACTCTATACTCTCTACCCCTTCTATGCTTAAGCTTATATACATATTTTCCTTCATTTCCTTTCAGCAATTTCAATTCATGATGTTGTGTTGTTGCAATTTCAATTTGTGTGAGTTTGCATCACGTATGTTTCTAAAAACCTAAAACTAGATTTTATCATCTCTCCATATGTTGATTTCTGTATTGTTAATTCTCGAACCTCTGTCCAATTGCTCCGAAACTTTGCACACATGTTCTACACACACAGGCCCACTTTTAGTAAAATTTTCAAAAATTTTAGGACAGACCAATCACGTAATTAAAACTGTGCAATACCAGAATAATTTCTGTCAACTGTCTGTCAAACCTGTTTTCTTGCAACAAAACTTTGGTTTTCATCTCATAAGTCTGTCTGTAGGCCTCCAAAATTGATGAATTTTAATTCATTAGAAAGCTGACATCCATAGATTTCCATGAAGATCAAATTTACTAAATTTGGAACTCGAAGCACTGAGATACAAACTCATCTTTGAGTCTCTATATTTCTGTGATAGAACAGTTCTGGATGCCTAAATAGAGGCACTTCTCTGATTTAATTTTGCATCAATATAACTCCAAATCATGATCTGTAAAGTGATACAAACCCTTCACATCTCAATCTTAGTCCTGTTAAATTTTAATGATTTTAGGAGGTCTGTAAGTTACTGAAAATGATTCGAGAAATAATGCCTGAAAACATAACATTCTGTTTTTGAGAACTTGTGCATTTCAAAGCTTTAAATAAAGTGCATTCATTTCTTATTTGAAAAACACATCTTCACATGAATGGGAGTCTTCCACCTTTAGAATTGAAGTTTCTAAGTGCTTAAGCTGACCCTTGACCGTTGGTTCAAGAAGGCCTAAAGCGAAAAGAGCCCGCTTAGCCACAATCGCCATTTTGTCATATTTTATTATACTTTTGCTAGTTTTTAAAAAACTAGTTGGCACGCTTGCGCATTGAGTAGATTAGAAATTATCATTTCAAGTCTCTACATAGGCTTGGAGTAAAAATTTCACATCTACAAGTACAAAACCTAAAAATGTTTGTAAAATGACAAATTTACAAAATTCCAAAAAACTTCAAAATTTCAAAATAAGCCAAATCCAAACTAGACCTCAAGGATAGTCTTACTGCAAGACCCTACACCCAAGGGTTAAAGTAATTTAAAACCCTACACCCATCAAAAGGGTTAAAGTCGTTTGACACCCTATATCCAATAAAGAGTTAAAGTGGTTGAAATATTAAAGACTAACTCAAAGAGCGTCACCCATGCAAACAAACACTAGGAATGAGACTAAGTTACTTTCCAAAAAGAATATTTGAAGATTTCATTAAAACTCGATGTTTTCAAATATATCTCAAATGAAATAGTTTTAAATAATTAAAAAAGAAATATTTGAAACCATAAGTCTTAACTAAAAAGAGCAAAGCAGAATTCCTTAAGGCTAAGATGAAAGAGCCTGAAAGAAATGGAGGTCCTCCAACAAACGGATCAAATCAAATCAAGTCAAATTGGGCAACAAATGCAACTAGCCCAATTAAAATCAATCTCAAATCAATCAAATGCAAATGCAAATCAAAGGTGCTAGCAGAATCCAACCAAATCAAAGTAAGAACGATCTTGATTACAAGGAAAGCCAAGCCTGGTTTAGAGGAGGCAAAGTGAGGTAAACCTAAGGGGAAACCCAAAGGGAAATTAAGGGAGAAAATCCCAACAAAGAGAGAGAAAAGAGGAGAGGAAGAAGGAAGAACCATCCCCCAAAGTAGAGGTGCTACCCCAAGCCACCGATTTCGAAGTCATTCCAAGGTCTTCAATCAAGGTCGGTTTTTCTTCCTTTCTCTTTCCTTTCTTCAATTCAATTCAATTCATACTGTAATTAAGGAACATTTGCCTGCAAATCATTATAATATTTGAGGGGAGGTGTTTTAAATTTTCATCAAAGAGCAAAAGTAAAATCATCTACTATTTGTTTGATTTGTAGTTGCTTATACCTTAATATACATTGTAAACTTATACTCTCTCATCTCTTTTATGCTTAAGCTATATGATAATTTTTCTTGATTAGTGTACTTCCTCTCTTAAAGAATAAAGTTCTTAACCAAAAATTTCTTTCGATGATCATATCAACCATTAAAGATCAATCGGATGCATTCATCAAACTCTTAAAACAAAAACTTTGTTTTGAGCATTCTACATTCATTTGTTAATTCTGAAAATCGATCCATACATCAGTTGTACATAGGCCAATACTCCACAAAATTTGCAAGAATTATAGACATGGGTAAGGTCTTGAATAAAATTGAGAAAGCTGGATAAAAACCGAGATAAAACCAATCTATACAACATATCTTACAATAGAGTCTGGGTAAAAGTTCCTTAACTCTGTTAGTAGCGATCCAAAAACTCTAAAAAGAGTGTTGTGAGAAAGCTAATTTCTATAGCTTTCCAACTTAACTAGTTTCATAAAATTCCAACAACTACGTGCAGAGAGAGAGGCATTTCTTTAAGCCTCTATATTTCGGTCATAGGGTCTGTCTCAATTTCCAAGGCTAAGAAATTCACTAATTTAATTCTATTTATTCTTACGACCAAAAACAAAAACAAAAATATCCCAATAAACTTTACTCCAGTTCTTATCTCAGGTAAATGTTTTAGGATTTTTGGAGATTTACAAAATACTAAAAAAATTAGCAACATATGTTGCCAGAAACATAATTGTTTCTATTTTTAAGATTTGAACTTGAAATTTTGTAAGAGAAATATCACATGATTGTGGAAAGGTTTTTTCAAGTGAAAATTTATTTCAAAAACTTATCGGATACTAAGACAATTTTCAAGCGTCTAGGCTGACCCTTGAGCATTGGTTAAAGAAGGCCTACGTCAAAAAGAACTCACTTATCCACAATTACCAAAGAAGTTAGAAAATTATCTTTCCTAGTTTTAGCAAACTAGCTGGCATGCTTGCATACTTATAGTTTTGAATTAAGTTTCGAGTCTCTACATAGGCTTTGAAACAAAAATTGTCATCTACAGATTTGGCAGCCCGGTGGAGCCTGAGTCTTAGGAAATTATTTTGATTCAATTTTGATTTTTAAAACAAAAAACAATTTCAAATCGTGATTCTAAACTTCTCTCTTTTTCAAATCCCTTCCCTGAAGTTCAATTTCTAGCAACTCAATAATGTCAAGTTTGGATGATTCCTTTGAAAATATGTCAAGGAATGCCTCATGAAATTTCTCAAATCGGTTTTAATCCTCAAAGAAATCTCAATCCTGAGAAGACAAAATTGTCTTTTTGAAGAGGGAATTGAGAGAGATACAACTTGAAAGAGAAATTGAGGCCCTAAGCCAAGAGGCCAAGGATTTTGTTCCCATGAGAAACAATCTCGGGTCCATAGGGAGAAAAAACATACCCGAAAAACAAAACTGAGCCCAAAATCAGATGAAGCATATGAAGCCAGAAATGTAGGAAGTATTGAGATCAAATAATCTAATATTGCTAATCATCCTAACACCCCTTTGTCTATAAAAAATCCAAAAAAAAATCTTTATTTGGAAAAACCAAACAAATCTGAAAAATCTTCAAAAATAAAAAACATTTGAAAATCAAAAAGTTGCAAAGGATTAAATTCTGAAAATAAAAAAGTCTACATTTCAAGGTACACAAGCAGAGGGGCACGAAGTTCTTTTCACATGAATCACTTCAAAATTTTCAAAATCATACGCTTCGATAGATTCCATTCTCATGAGCACCACTTCACAGACATTTCAGAAAACACAAAGAATGAGTGTTGCACACACATAGGCTTGAAGGATAAAATTCAAGACCTACCAAAGCGATGAGAGCTCGAAGCTATACATGAGCTCGAGCCACTTTAGGACGCCTGCAAGAAAGCTTGCTCTCACCATGGAAATGTAGTCAAGCTCGAAAAGGTATGCCTAAAACACAATTTCCCCAAAACTCCTGTAGACATGAAATTTTTCACTCCAAGCCTATATAGAGACTTGAAATGAGAATTTCTTATCTACACGATGCGCGAGCGTGCCAGCTAGTTTACCAAAAACTAGCAAAGTTTTAAAAATCGAACTTTTGAGGTGATTGTGGCTAAGCAAGCTGTTTTTGCTCTAGGCTTTCTTGAACCGACGCTCAAGGGTCAGCCTAAGCGCTTAGAAATTTCAAAATCATAGGTGAAAAAATTCAAATTTTCATGAAGATGTGGTGTTTTAAAAATAAATGTGAAATATGCACAATTTCAAACTTGAATTTCAGCAAGTTCTGAAAAACATCATTGGCTCTGTTTTTAAGCCCTTGTTCCCGAATTCCTTTCGATGGTCTAGGGAACTCCAAGATTCATAAATTTTTACAGGATGTTACATGATGTATTGGGATCCTAGAACATCTTTTATTTTGAATTTTAGACCAACAGATTTGCAAAATTAAATCGGGAAGTGGACCTAACTTTACAGTTTCAGGAAATTTTATGACAGAAATAGAGAGGCTCAATGAATCCTCTGTATTTCAGTATACAGAACTCCAAATGTTGTGATTTTAGTCTTTTTGGAAAGCTATGGATGTCATCTTTCTAATGAGACTAATTTAAACCAATTTAGATTCCTATAGAAAGAGATATAAGACTTTTACCCAACCCCTATCTCAAGAAATTCGACTGTACAAAAATAGAAACAAATTTATCCGACCTTTCCTAATTTTTTTAAGGGGTTGCACGATCCTAAAATTATTGCAATTTTTATTTTAAGTGGGCTAGTCCGTGTAGGTGTTGTGCCTAAAGTTTTAGCACATTCAGAGCACAGATCAGAGAATTAAAATTGAAACAATCAACTATGTAGATACAGAAAATAGGATTTCAGTTTCATAGAACATACATGCAATGCATACTCACCCGAATTTAAATTACAACACAACTCCCGAAATTAAATTGCTGAAAGTAAAAGAATGGAAATATGTATATTATCTTAAGAATAGAGGGGGTAGGGAGTATAGATTGTTTATAGAATATATTGGGGTAGAATCACATAAGAAACAAGTAGAGTGCATGTGTGTGAATCTTGACAATCCATGCATGAAATGAAAAATCTATAACTCTAAGCCTTATTACAACTTCAGGGGAGACAATGCTCCATTAATACAACCCCATATCAATTTAAACAAAGGAAGAGGAAGGATTTAAGATTGAATTTGAAATAATACTTACATGATGAACAAAATCTGGTCGGAGATTCAAGAGTGAAATCCGACCAAGGCTCCTTCTTCTCCTTTCAAGGCTCTCTTGCACTCACCTAATTCTATCCTTCTTCCCCAATCCCTCTTGCTGCTACACGGCCCTCTTGGGATCAGCCTCCTTTGCTGGAAAAATCCCCTAACTAGCTCTCTCACCAAGTCTCAAGTTCTCACCCTTCTCAAGATACTCCAAGATCGGGGAACCCCCCCCCCCCCCCCCCTTGGCCCTTTTTATAGGCCAAGGGGCTAGCTTCTAGCCCCTTCCTTGGGGCAGGTTGGGTCAGCTCCCTTGTCTTGATCTTGATCTACATGAGTGGTCCCCTTTTGTGGTTTGAACCAACCCCATGTGGGATGGGCTTTCTTAGAGTGGATGGCCTTGACTAGGCTCCAATCGGCTACACCTTGTTGGCCAGCCAATGCTATGACTCTTTAGCGTACTTTGACTTGATTATTTGATGCTTGGCTTGATTATATGATTTGCAATCATTCCACTTACAAGGTATTGGCCGTGTGCACTTGCTAGGCTCTTTCTCGATTTGATAAGCTCAGCCCTATTTTAAATTTGAACTTGACTTGATCAACTCGGTCCCATCTTGAATTTGCACTTTGATAAGGTCGATCCCATATTTGAATTTGAACTTGATGCCATCTTGATAAGCCCGGTCCTTGAACTTGATCTTGATTGGATAAGCTCGACCCCATGATTCAATCTTGATTGGATAAGCTCGATCCTTGAACTTGATCTCATCTTGATTCTAATAGGTTCAATCTTATCTTCTTTGCTTTTGGGAGTTGATTTGGATCCAAGCTTGGATTGGGTCTCACCTGTTTATCTGCTTCGAAACTCATGGGTTGTTTAACCTGAATTTAAAACCTTTATTTTGAAATGTTTCCCAAAAAGACTTAAACTTTAAAAATTTGGGTGTTGAATTTAAAGGTTCATAAAGGCTTTAAATTGATTTTCGAAATTTAGGAGTTTTTGAAAACATTTTGAATTTTAGGTGTTTACAACTCCCTACTCGATCCTCACCTTCTTAGTGTAGGATTGATAAATCATTCATTATATGCATCAAATCACAATCATGCAGCCACAAACCCACCAAATGTGCCCAAGAATGTGGATTTTCAAGGTGCGCCGAATGTCCCGCACCAACAAAAAGAGTTAAAAAAAATTAAAATAAAATAAAATTCAAAATGTGGTAGACATGGTTACTCCTAAGTCATGCATCGACATCCTAGGTACACCTAACCCTACCATGCATAAAAAAATTCCTTTGAGCCTAGGTTTACATCATAAATCCAAGCCTACGGTTTTCCCCAAACTCCATATACCCACCAAGGGACCGACCATGGTTTCTCTTGTAATCCATACATTTCCATCATGCAAGGGATCAAACATGCTCTCCCTTTGCACCCACATACATACACATCATCCACCTCTAGGGGCATATTGGGTTGCACTTAGGATCCATCCTAAAAACACCAACTAAACCACACCTCAAGTGCGCATCCTTGATGCACTTGAACCACCGGATCCTCTGTGGACATAAAGCTAACTTTGTTTTTTGTATATATTGTACAGGTTATTCCCCAAATCCAAAAAAAACTGAAAAAGAAAAAACCAAAAATACAAAAATTTTCAAAAGGAGGAGAAAATTACAAAAACCGTTGTGTAAAAAAAATTTGTCAATTCCCTTAGAGATGATTTGAGTAATGTCAATTCATATGAAATTCCTCAAAATCAACAAAAACCCAAGATGTCCAACATAGGAATCAAACCTAAGATGACCAACATAGGAATCAAACCTAACCCAAAACACATCAAAAATAGGATCATATCATGCATATTACTAAGCCATATCAAAAACCCAAGATGTCCAACGACATAGTGCATGTAAGAGTCTGTAGACGTGCGAAAATCCCCGCCTCTTTGCCTTTTTCAGGGCTTGGAGCGGATCCTCTCGTGTGTCTAAGGCCTTTGTATGCAAACAGGGCATGCCAGCTAGCTTACCTAAGCTAGCGAAGATATTTTTAACACTGACTTCTAAACGTGGCGACTGTGAGCAAGTAAGCTCTTGTCGTCGCAGACCTTCTTGCACCGATGCGCAAGGGTCAGTCTGTACGCTTTGCAAAAATCGAGTTTTTGGAGAGAAAGTCTACGAAGCGGTTCGAGGTGTCTATTTCGGGTCTTTAAAATGCGATTGCATGTTTTAGATCACGTGGATTTGCACGTGCCTAAGTCTTTTCTTTTATCCCTTTTCGGGCCACCTAGTTTGTGTGTTATGAACACTCCACTACGTGGGCGAATTCGAGCGGGGCTTGCTTTGATGCAATATGCGTCCTACCTCATGGTATGGCGTAGATGCAATGCAAACTCACGCTACTCCAAAGGGAAAACCCGAAATGTAAAGACAATACTGAAGGGAAATAACTGAAGGGAAATAACCGAAGGGAAATAACCGAAGGGAAATAACCGAAGGGAAATATGTATATAGATTATGTATATGAGCCCTTACTCGGGTCTTGCAAATAAGAGCGAAGGCTCAATGTGGGTGCGTGCTGGAATTGAAAGACTTACACACACGACATGAAATTAAACCCAAATATAAATTGCAGTATGGCCTTGACTAAGGTCTTGGGAGTAAGAGCGAAGGCTCAATGTGTGTGAAAGTGCTTGAATTGAAGTACTACACACACGACATAAATGAAACCCAAATATAACTGCAATAAGGCCTTTACTAAGGTCTTGGGAGTAAGAGCGAAGGCTCAATAAGTGTGAAAGTGCTTGAATTGAAAGACTTACTCACACGACATGAAATGAAACCCAAATAGTATAGGTCGGCCCTTACTTGGGTCTTTCAAATAAGAGCGAAAGCTCAATGTGTGTGAGAGTGCTTGAATTGAAAGACTTACTCACACGACATGAAATGAAACCCAAATAGTATAGGTCGGCCCTTACTTGGGTCTTTCAAATAAGAGCGAAAGCTCAATGTGTGTGAGTGCTTGAATTGAAAGACAACGCACCCAACTTAAGCAAAACCCTTCGAAAATGAAAATATATATATACTTATGTATTAGGGGCTGATTAGGTCCGTGTGTGTTCAAATCGTGCAAGACTAAGAGAGTGCACGTGTGTGGGTGTGCCAAGCCACGTTATTACAAGCGGGGGGAGACTATGCTCCGTTATTACAACCCCGTATCAAATTGAATCTCAAGCAAGTATACAACTAAAGACCAAGTTTAGGCACTTACGAGTAGCTGGTCCGTAGAGGCCTTGCTTGAGCGTGGGCTTGGGCTTCGCCTTGGGCTGCAAACGGGAGCTCCGCGAGGGTGGGTGACCAAGGGTGCTGGCCGGCTGCAAGTGGGGCGCCGGATAGGCGCCTCGAAGGTGGCCGACTGCAAATGGGTGTCGCCTTGATGTGGGCGATCAAAGGGCTGGGCCAAGTAAGTGTGTAGGGTCACGAATGGAGAGTATAGAGTGTTAGGGAATATGAACCTAAGGGGAGTTTAAGGGAAGGCCGAATGGGAGTCTTAGGGGAGAAGAAATGGCTGGCTGGTGGTAGTTGGGGTAGTTAGGTAGTGGCCGGTGGTTTAGGTTGTGATAGGTTCGGCTAAGGGAGAATGATGGCGGCAAAGGGATGATGTGTAGGTACGGTGGCGGTATGGTGGGTGGCTAGGAGGGGAGAGAGAGTAGAGAAGGAGCTAGGTAGAGTGGGGGGTACTTACCGAATGGGGAGAAGGTGGTACCCGGTTGGGAGGAAGATGGGCAGGCTGTGAAGCTCGGCCGGGTGATGGTGGAGATGGCGGTGCAAGCGGTGGTGGGATGGAGGGATGGTGGTGGTGCAGGCGGCGCAGGTGGAGCAGCTGGGGTAGATTCGGCTGGGTGTGGAAATGGGGAAGAGAGGGCCCGGCTGGGATTGGTGAGGGCTGCTAGCTTGAAAACCCGCCCCCAAGGGGGGGGGTTTAAATAGGGATGGGTAGGTCGGTTAGGGCTGGGCTTGGGGTAGTGGTTAGGTGGTTTAGGGAGGGTGGTATGTAGATAAGGTGGGCTGGAAAGGGTTGGGCCAGATATTTTGAAAACTAGGGGTTTGGATAGATTGTGGGCTAGGGGTGGTTTAGGGGTTTAGGGCTAGGTTAGGTGGTTGGGTTTTAGGGTGAGGTTTAGTGAGCTAGGTTAGGTGATTAGGCTAGGTTTAGGCTAGGATTAGGAGAATTAACCTAGGTTTAGGGAAGGATTAGGGAAGTGGGTTAGGTGATTAGGTTGGGATTAGGCCGGGATTAGGGAAGTGGGTTAGGTGATTAGGCTCAGATTAGGGGTGGATTAGGGGGGTAGGCTTGGATTAGGTGTTTTGGGTTAGGTTTAGGTGAAGGAGCTCCCTTTGCATGGCCCATAGACCTTAACCACCTCATGTTGGTGCAGCCCTAGGTTAGGTTTTAGCTAATTACAAGCTTAAACCCACTCAATTAGGCTAACCCACATGATTAACCCCAAACTTGACACACAAGTCAAGCTTAATTACAACCCTCTTGATATTTTCTATCCCCACTCTCTCTCATGCCCATGATCCCACGTGAATTTCAAGTGGGCCCCACCTCCATTTATGAGAAGGTGATGTGGGCCATGGATATGGATATTGGATTGGATCTCTGGATCCAAATCCAAATTCAAGTCCACATATGGGTTTGAATTGGGATCTGGATATATATGGTCAAGATTCAATCCAAACTGAACTCTGACTCCTTCGAGCTGGGTTCGAAACGAACGATTCGTGTGGGGCCTGACAGCATCAGTACTCCGTTTGCGTTGGGTCTTCGCCAACATGGTCGTCCGCCTCCGTTTCTGCCTTCCGGAGATGACTTCAAATGATATTTTGATAAGAACAGGGTCTTGGACGTTCGAGATCCTGGGGGTGTGAATCAGATACAAGAGTTGTTGTGCCGGGCTCGACATGTGCTCCGGTTCCGGGCTCTTCTTAGCTCTCCTGGTCCTGTCTTGATCGGGCCAAGCCACTTCGGGGTTTCAAAAACGTGTTTTAAAAGGTTTTCAAAAGCCATATTATATGTTTTTGAAAGATAAAGTTTAAAACATATATACAGGGTTGTTTGGAAGGCTCCTGGGTTTTCAGACTCAAAATGGCCCTTTGGGGCTGCTTTTACAAAACCAGATGAATTTGAGAAATTCGTGGGATTTCGGGGTGTTTACAGATGCCCCTCTTTGGCCTTGTCCAAATCGATTTGGATAAGGGCAAAGATGACAAACACCCCTTTTAATGTCTCCCTAGATCTAGCCACAAAGAATATGGGATCGTCCCATTTTTAGCAAAATCTCAATTTACAAACTCTGGTAGGAGGAGATATCACGCCAAAGGGTTCTACATGGAATCTGGTCCTAAATGGGATCATGTTCATGCAAGTACCATGCGTGGAATGCAAATGACATGGGTGTGGTGCCAAGATTGGTGACCTCCCAGAGACCAGATGTGGTCGAACTCTAGAGACTTACAAGGTCTATTTCTCCAAGTGAGCAAATCCTATGCTGTTCAATGTTCGGTTTTCAAAACTTATTTACAAAACTATTTACAAAAGGGACAACTATCTTGAGCCTCGATCCTAAGGATCTCGAGCTCTTCGTGCTTGCCCTTGTTTGAGTCTTAACAATCGCTTATCTAGCGGAGGTTTTATAAGAAAACAAGCTTCATTTCAAATTGCTACGTCTTACTCGAAACATCGAATTCTCAAACAAGATGAAATTCAAGTAAGTAAACCCTATTTTTACTTTAGGATTCCTCGAAATGAACCATGCTTTAGCTTGGGATAAGCCAGGGATGGGAAAGAGATACCACGGTCCCTTTTGAAGCGTCCCGTGGTTTGAGGCACAGAAGGCGGAAAACTGCTCTTTTTGAGCTTTTTGGCCTCTTTTTCCTTTTTTTCATAGAGGGTCTCCCTTTGGGAGTATTTTTTCTTTAATCCCTCTTTTTCATAAGAGAATCGATTTTTCTTTTTGAAGTCTGGTTTCTTTCTTTTGGAAAAAGACTTCGAATGGGGAATTCCCTTTTGTTTTGGGCCTTTGTTTTCCTTTTGGAAGGAGAAGAGAAGAGGGGAGGACTTATCCCAAGCATACACTCGATTCATTCCGGATCAGCCTATTTAGAAATAGCACGTACTACTTGCAAGTATCTTGCTATGTTGAACTAGGCCTTTCTTTATAAGAGGAAGGATTTTGAAATGTAACCACGATTTTGAAAACTCCACTCTTTCACAAGTGTGAATTCTCTCACTTAGGGTCACACGAGTTCGCCTTTTGCACCTTATTCACATGTCTCAGGGCAGCTATCCCCTTTAAAATTTTCGAAAACTGGAATTTAATCCAGATCCTACACATGATACTTCTTTAAGTATTGAATATTGATAGGATCTGCTAAATTCCTACCTTCTACATCGATCAACCAATACGAATTGTTCGTAGTGGTTGCTCGTACAGCATAGGGTCCATCCCAGTTGGGGCGCCACTTACCTAAGGGGTGTGGGCCACGATGGTGGATGGTTTTTAAGACCAGATCTCCCACTTCAAAGTGGCGAGGTCTCATGTATTTGCTATAATGTCGGGCTATCCTTTGCCGGTATGCGTGAGCATGATCCATGGCAAGGAGTCGCCTCTCATCTAGCAAATCTAGTTCGGCCATCCTAGCATGTTGAAGCGTCTCTAGGGGGAGGTCGAGTGCTATGGATGTATGGAATGAATGCAGTTGAGTATGAATGGGAAGAATGGCGTTTGTGCCATAGACCAACTCGAATGGTGTGGCATTCGTGGGAGTCCGGATGGAAGTTCTATAAGCCCATAAGGCTTCATCCAGCTTCTCATGCCACGTCCTACCCTTCTCTAAGGTTTTCTCAATAATACTAATGAGAGTCTTATTTGTGGCTTCAGCTTGGCCGTTGCCTTGAGGGTAGTAGGGCGAGGAGAAGTGGTGAGTTATGCCATACGTGTTACACAACTTAACCATCCGCTCGTTCTTGAATGGGGTACCATTATCAGACACAAGGTCTCGTGGAACCCCAAATCGAGCCAAGATATTCCTCCGGATGAAAACCACCACATGTTGCCCCATTACATTCGTTAGGGAAATGGCTTCCACCCACTTGGAGAAATACTCCATGGCTGCTAAAATAAATCGATGCCCATTCGAGGCCTTTGGAAATATCGGTCCTACAATGTCAAACGCCCACATGGTAAATGGCCAGGGGCTGACCACGGAATGCAATGCAGATGAAGGGATATGGATGGCGTGCCCATGCACTTGACACGAATGACACTTCCTAACATGATCGTGACAATCCTTTTTCAGGGTGGACCAAAAATAGCCCCCTCTAAGTATTTTCATTGCCATCATGTTGGCATTAACATGACCTCCACATTCTCCATCGTGGAACTCATGCATTACTATCCTAGCCTCCTCTAGGTCGATACACCTAAGCAGAATGCCGGTAAAACTTTTTTTGTATAAAACCCCACCCAGAATGGTGTATCGGGTCGAAATCTTACGAATGAATGCCTTATCTTTGGATGTGGCATCCTCGGTAAATCCCCCATTTTCTAAAAATTGTTTTATGTCATAGAACCAAGGTTTTTCAATAGACTCTGGGTTGTTTTGGCAAATATTCAAGTCGTGTGTGGATGGATGGGGCGCATGCCATATTTCCAAAGATCTGGTACCTGAAATGGGATCGACCTTCAGGGCTGACCCCAAGGAGGAGAGGGCATCGGCGATGCCATTGTCCTCTCTTCCTACGTGTGTGAGTTTACACGACTGGAAGGATTGGATCAATCGAGTGGCCAACTCGTGATATGGAAGTAGTTTCTCATTACGTACTTGCCAAATTTTTAAAACTTGGTTTATGACAAGGAGCGAATCTCTAAAGACCTCAATGCATGATGCCCCTAGAGTTTTCGAAATCTTTAAGCCTTGTATGAGTGCTTCATACTCAGCCACATTGTTGGAACATTCGAAATCTAAGCGGACTGCTATGGGAATCTCGCTCTTTTCAGGGGAGATTAGGATGACCCCTGCACCAACCCCTCGTTGGTTTCGTGCCCCGTCGAAGTGCATCTTCCACACTTGGTTTTCGAAAGAATTTGCCAAAATGTGGTTTTGAAAATGGTTTTGCAATATGCCTTCGTCAGACATTTTGACAAGAGTGGGATATGCGTCCTCTAAGGGGAACTCAGCCACGTAATCTGCTAGGGCTTGCCCCTTAATGGAGATCTGGTGATGGTATTTCAGATCATACTCCATTAGAAGGAGCTGCCATTTGCCCAATCTACCCGTGAGAATGGGTTTTTCGAACAAGTGCTTGATTGGATCAAGCTTGGACACTATCCAGATCTCATGATCTAGGAAATAGTGTCTGAACTTCTGGCAGGCCCAGACTAGGGCCAAGCACGTCTTCTCCATGGCTTGATAATTTCGTTCATAAGCCAAGAGAGTTTTCGAAATATAGTAGATGGCATACTCCTTATGGGTGTCATCCTCGTATTGAGCCAACAGGGCTCCTAAAGCATTTACATGCACGGAGATGTATAATAAAAGCGGTTTTCCTTGCTTTGGAGGATTCAAAACGGGGGGATTAACCAAGTATGCCTTCAGTCTCTCAAAGGACTTTTGGCATTCGTCATCCCATAAGAATTTTGTACCCTTCCTCAACAGTTTGTTGAAGGGTTCGCATCTAGTTGCCAGATTCGATATGAATCGGCGAACGGATTGTAATCGACCCTGGAGGCTACGGATTTGGGTGAGATTGGAGGGTGGAGCCATGTCTATGATGGCTCGACACTTAGAGGGGTCGACTTCTATTCCTCTTTGGCTCACCATAAAGCCTAGAAGCTTCCCTGATTCTACCCCGAACACACATTTTTGAGGGTTTAGCTTTACCTTGTAAAGCCTAAGCCTTTCGAAAATCTTTTGTAAACATTCGATATGGGTGCATCGGGTTTTGGATTTTGCCAAGAGATCATCTACATACACTTCTACAAGCTCATGAATTTGATCGTGGAACATCGTGTTCATGGCTCGTTGGTATGTTGCGCCGGCATTTTTCAAACCAAAGGGCATGACTGTATAGCAGTACGTGCCCCATGGAGTTGTGAAGGCGGTCTTACCCTGATCTCGTGGACTTAGTTTGATTTGATTATAGCCTGAATAGCCTTCCATGAATGAAAACATTTCATGATTTGCAGTACTATCGACTATCAAATCTATGTTTGGTAAAGGATAATTATCCTTTGGAGTGGCTTTATTCAGGTTTCTGAAATCGATGCATATTCGAATTTTCCCATTGGTTTTTCGAACCACAACGATATTTGACAACCAATCAGAATACGCAATGGGTTTTATGAATCCGGCTTTTAGCAGATCTTCTAAACCCTCTTTGACTTGCGCGTGTACATTTGGGTGTATTTTCCTAAGCTTCTGCTTTATGGGTTTTACACCTGCATCTAAGGGAAGACGATGTTCGACAATGCTGGGATCTATGCTCGACATGTCTTCATACGTCCATGCAAACACATCTAAATAGGTTCGTAGAAATGCAATGAATGCTAACTTTTCAGTTTTATGCAAGCATGCGCCTATTTTGATGGTTTTGGGATTGGAATCATCCCCTAGGTTCACCTCTATGAAATCTCCTCCTACTGATTGGGAAGGTCTTTCAAAATCGAGAATCCTATGAAATTCTGGGAGCTCAGAAGTGGGATCTTCCTCAAGGGGGTCCACTTCTGGGCTTTGATCATTCTCGTGGGCTATAGACCCAAGGGAACTTGATGCGTGGTTTTCAAAATGACCTGGTTTTGTACTTGGATTTTCAAGTGATTTCGAAATTTTTGGTCTGGCTATGCAGACGACGTTTCTTTCGAAATCCTTTTCTTTTGCCAAAGTCCTACCAGGAGCAGCTATGTACAAAATCTTTTTGGTATTTTCCAAATTTTTGATTTTTTTGGGTTTTTGTAAAACAAGAACTTTGAGAACTATACAAAGCACTCTTTTTTCGAGTTTTTGTTTTTCCATTGTTTTTGGTTTTTCTTGTTTTTTGATTTTTTTTTATTTTAAGTTTTTCAAATGTTTTTGGTATTTTTTAGAAAAAGGGATCTTCCGTCATACCAACAAAGGGAAAAAATACTATGGGTTAGACTCGGAATAGGAGGTCTAAATCGTAGGTCTCTTCTAAGACAGGCTCCGGGGCACCCTTGACCCAGGTGGTCACAGGAGGTGGCTCCGGCGGTATTCGGGGAGTATAGCCGATCCCATATCGGCTTGGGTTGGCCCTAGGCAGGATGGGCTCTAGGAGACACTGGTTTTGCGCCCCTAGACTCTTGTAGGGCGTGTAGCCCATGTTCAACAACATGTTCCATGACTTTTTGTTTTTTGAAAAAGTTGGATACAAGTTGTGGTCCTGGAACATGCTATCGTCCATATTAGGCTCGTATGGCCTCTTGTCCAGGGGCTTTGGAAATAGGGAACGCTTGGGTTTTCTTAAGAGGATTAAAGTCGGGAGGGGGCCTGCTTTGGGCGGCCCCTTCACACATACAACCTTCCTAGGGTTGTTCAACACGAGCCGAGGTGGCTCAACCATAATTTGCCCCAGGTTAGCCTCATGGGCTTGGGAGCTTGATAAACAAAGGGGAGTTTATGATCCCCTGAAGCTGTGGGTGACTCTCACCTAGGATCACTACGACCTGGTCCCTAAAAGGGATCTTGACACACTTGTGGAAGGTGGATGGCACAGCGCACAAACTGTGTATCCAAGGCCTTCCCAGCAACAGGTTATAATGGGGGTGGATGTCCAAGACATGGAACACCCCCGTGTGTTCGATCCCTCCCGTTTCCATTGGGAGTTCGATGGATCCTAAAGGTCTAGATGCATTCCCATCGTATCCAGTGATAACGATGGGGCTTGGGTTCACTGAAGTCAAGGTGACTCCGATTTTGTACGCCACATGAAGTGGAAGGATGTTGAGCCCTCCTCCACCATCGACTAGGCACCTATCCAGAGAGTGGTTGTTTAGAACCACCTCGATATGCAGGGCCTGGTTATGGGTTTCGTAGGGTCTATCTACATCATCTTCCGAAAAAGTGATGGGCGATTTTGCTCCTAATAAAGCCACTTGGGCAGACAAGGATTCCAGACTTATGTTCGAATCAACCTTGGCCCTTTCTAGAATTTTCTCTAATACAAGTCTATGCATAGGCGAGGTTTTTATAAGCTCTAGGATAGACATGTGAATAGGAATCTTTGAAAGGTGGTTTTCGAAATCATAAGGATTTAGGATGACTTTGTCCTTATCTGCTTTTGGCAGACCACTAGGGATACATGCTTTCGAGGGGCCAGGCACACTGACCACCTTTTGAGCACCTTGAAGGTGCGGGGGTTGATAGATCCTCCCGGATCTAGTGACTTCCCCCACGACCAGCCTAGGGTTCGCGCTAAACTTGGCTCTAAGGATGAGCTGAGGAGAACCTTGGATTTTTAAAACTAGTTTTACCGGGGTTTCCACTTTTGGTGGTCCCCGAATGACGACTTGGGCGGGCCTCTTGTATAGTACAAGGATGGGCGCACAAGTAGGTCGACCAGGTTCTGGCTTTCGCGCTAGTTCCTTGGAAATGGTGAGGGTACATACCTCCTTTCCTTTCCCACTGCCACTGGCGTGTTTGGGAAAGGGTTCCTTGAAGATAGCTTGAGGTGGCTCAGGTTTCGCAGTGACCTGGAGCCGGCCTTCTACTATCAAGTTCTCAATTTTGTTTAAGAGAGAGAAGCAGCGTTTGGTATCATGGCCTTTGAGCCGATGATACTTACAAAATCGGTTTAAATACCCCCCTTTGGACTGACTCCTTCGGGGATTTCAGGGAGTTATATCATGCCCTGGGCAAGTAAGAGGTCTAGGACCTCCGACATAGGTTGCCCCAGCGGAGTATACTCCCGTTTTTCAACCGGTTTTTGAAAATTGCGTTCCCTCTTATTTTCTAATTTTTCAAAATTTTTGGAAGTGCCCGCCATGCCTGGATCCACCCGGACATTGGCGATTTTATGGGGCTTTGCCCCTTTGTCCGTCGTGGGCAGCCCATATGCGATGGGCTTTTCCAAACGGGTTTTTGGAGCGGCACTTCCTTTCCATAAGTGATCGTATGTCCCTTTTCGAAAGTTGGTTTCGAAAAGGGAGGCCTTTTTGATCAACTTATGGAAAGTTGAAATCTCATGGAGCGAGAGAAGGGTTTTTAACTCGCTTTTGAAATTATCCAGGATGAGCATTACTGCGCATCCTTCGGATATGGGCTCTCGCACTTGGCCCAAAAGTGACCTCCATCTTATAATGAAGGCATGTACGTCTTCGTTCATGCCTTGCTTTGTATCCCTTAAGGTATTCAGAGTCGGCGTGACTTCTACGTTGTGTGCAAATCTTTGCATGAAGCAGTTCGCTAACTCTTCAAAAGTAGCGAACTGGCTTAAGTCGTAGGAAGCCAGCCATTTGGCAGTTGTGTCTTTAAGGGATAGAGGGAACTAATACACCCATTTCATCGAGTCCTTTTTCTTCTTATGGGCTCGACGTGAGAAAAGCTGTAAGTGAGACCTAGGGTCTCCCATGCCATCATACCGATGGAAGTTCGGTATTTCATCGTCACTGTCTGTTTCGTAGTCCATAGGAAGGAAATCAGACAGGGCGTAGCTTCTTTTCTCTTTATTCTGCCCTTTTAGCAACTGCTTTAGGGCTTTACGGTCCTTTTGTGTGAAGAACTCATGGTATTGGTTGCCTTCTATTACGGAGGCCTCTTTTTGCTTGCGAGGTTTTTCAGATTTCTTTTTAGGCCTTTGTTCACCGTTTGTTGAACATGAATCGCCTACTTCAGCCTCTTGGCTGAGAGCATCGATTTTGGCCTCAAACTCCCTTCTCAAGTCCTCGATTTCATCTAGTTTTATTTTGTTTTTGAAAATCCTCCTAGAGTGAGTACTTGATGCGCATGAGCCTTGGCTCGACACTTCACTTGGATTGGATTTTGACATGCTTTTCAAGCTTTTTCAAAATATCCTAAGTACAAGCAAAAGAAAATAAGTTAAAATGACACCTTTTTTTAAAATTTTCGCAAGACTTCTACTTACAAACTCGATTTTTGAAAGGCTCACATCCCACCGGGCGTGCCAATCTCTGTAGACGTGCGAAAATCCCCGCCTCTTTGCCTTTTTCAGGGCTTGGAGCGGATCCTCTCGTGTGTCTAAGGCCTTTGTATGCAAACAGGGCGTGCCAGCTAGCTTACCTAAGCTAGCGAAGATATTTTTAACACTGACTTCTAAACGTGGCGACTGTGAGCAAGTAAGCTCTTGTCGTCGCAGACCTTCTTGCACCGATGCGCAAGGGTCAGTTTGTACGCTTTGCAAAAATCGAGTTTTTGGAGAGAAAGTCTACGAAGCGGTTCGAGGTGTCTATTTCGGGTCTTTAAAATGCGATTGCATGTTTTAGATCACGTGGATTTGCACGTGCCTAAGTCTTTTCTTTTATCCCTTTTCGGGCCACCTAGTTTGTGTGTTATGAACACTCCACTACGTGGGCGAATTCGAGCGGGGCTTGCTTTGATGCAATATGCGTCCTACCTCGTGGTATGGCGTAGATGCAATGCAAACTCACGCTACTCCAAAGGGAAAACCCGAAATGTAAAGACAATACTGAAGGGAAATAACTGAAGGGAAATAACGGAAGGGAAATAACCGAAGGGAAATAACCGAAGGGAAATATGTATATAGATTATGTATATGAGCCCTTACTCGGGTCTTGCAAATAAGAGCGAAGGCTCAATGTGGGTGCGTGCTGGAATTGAAAGACTTACACACACGACATGAAATTAAACCCAAATATAAATTGCAGTATGGCCTTGACTAAGGTCTTGGGAGTAAGAGCGAAGGCTCAATGTGTGTGAAAGTGCTTGAATTGAAGTACTACACACACGACATAAATGAAACCCAAATATAACTGCAATAAGGCCTTTACTAAGGTCTTGGGAGTAAGAGCGAAGGCTCAATAAGTGTGAAAGTGCTTGAATTGAAAGACTTACTCACACGACATGAAATGAAACCCAAATAGTATAGGTCGGCCCTTACTTGGGTCTTTCAAATAAGAGCGAAAGCTCAATGTGTGTGAGAGTGCTTGAATTGAAAGACTTACTCACACGACATGAAATGAAACCCAAATAGTATAGGTCGGCCCTTACTTGGGTCTTTCAAATAAGAGCGAAAGCTCAATGTGTGTGAGTGCTCGAATTGAAAGACAACGCACCCAACTTAAGCAAAACCCATCGAAAATGAAAATATATATATACTTATGTATTAGGGGCTGATTAGGCCCGTGTGTGTTCAAAATCGTGCACGACTAAGAGAGTGCACGTGTGTGGGTGTGCCAAGCCACGTTATTACAAGCGGGGGGAGACTATGCTCCGTTATTACAACCCTGTATCAAATTGAATCTCAAGCAAGTATACAACTAAAGACCGAGTTTAGGCACTTACGAGTAGCTGGTCCGTAGAGGCCTTGCTTGAGCGTGGGCTTGGGCTTCGCCTTGGGCTGCAAACGGGAGCTCCGTGAGGGTGGGTGACCAAGGGTGCTGGCTGGCTGCAAGTGGGGCGCGGGATAGGTGCCTCGAAGGTGGCCGGCTGCAAATGGGTGTCGCCTTGATGTGGGCGATCAAAGGGCTGGGCCAAGTAAGTGTGTAGGGTCACGAATGGAGAGTATAGAGTGTTAGGGAATATGAACCTAAGGGGAGTTTAAGGGAAGGCCGAATGGGAGTCTTAGGGGAGAAGAAATGGCTGGCCGGTGGTAGTTGGGGTAGTCAGGTAGTGGCCGGTGGTTTAGGTTGTGATAGGTTCGGCTAAGGGAGAATGATGGCGGCAAAGGGCTGATGTGTAGGTACGGTGGCGGTATGGTGGGTGGCTAGGAGGGGAGAGGGAGTAGAGAAGGAGCTAGGTAGAGTGGGGGGTACTTACCGAATGGGGAGAAGGTGGTACCCGGCTGGGAGGAAGATGGGCAAGCTGTGAAGCTCGACCGGGAGATGGTGGAGATGGCGGTGCAAGCGGTGGTGGGATGGAGGGATGGTGGTGGTGCAGGCGGCGCAGGTGGAGCAGCTGGGGTAGATTCGGCTGGGTGTGGAAATGGGGAAAGAGAGAGCCCGGTTGGGATTGGTGAGGGCTGCTAGCTTGGAAAACCCGCCCCCAAGGGGGGGGGGGTTTAAATAGGGATGGGTAGGTCGGTTAGGGCTGGGCTTGGGGTAGTGGTTAGGTGGTTTAGGGAGGGTGGTATGTAGATAAGGTAGGCTGGAAAGGGTTGGGCCAAATATTTTGAAAACTAGGGGTTTGGATAGATTGTGGGCTAGGGGTGGTTTAGGGCTAGGTTAGGTGGTTGGGTTTTAGGGTGAGGTTTAGTGAGCTAGGTTAGGTGATTAGGCTAGGTTTAAGCTAGGATTAGGGGAATTAACCGAATTAACCTAGGTTTAGGGAAGGATTAGGGAAGTGGGTTAGGTGATTAGGATGGGATTAGGCCGGGATTAGGGAAGTGGGTTAGGTGATTAGGCTCAGATTAGGGGTGGATTAGGGGGGTAGGCTTGGATTAGGTGTTTTGGGTTAGGTTTAGGTGAAGGAGCTCCCTTTGCATGGCCCATAGACCTTAACCACCTCATGTTGGTGCAGCCCTAGGTTATGTTTTAGCTAATTACAAGCTTAAACCCACTCAATTAGGCTAACCCACATGATTAACCCCAAACTTGACACACAAGTCAAGCTTAATTACAACCCTCTTGATATTTTCTATCCCCACTCTCTCTCATGCCCATGATCCCACGTGAATTTCAAGTGGGCCCCACCTCCATTTATGAGAAGGTGATGTGGGCCATGGATATGGATATTGGATTGGATCTCTGGATCCAAATCCAAATTCAAGTCCACATATGGGTTTGGATTGGGATCTGGATATATATGGTCCAGATTCAATCCAAACTGAACTCTGACTCCTTCGAGCTGGGTTCGAAACGGACGATTCGTGCGGGGCCTGACAGCATCAGTACTCCGTCTGCGTTGGGTCTTCGCCAACATGGTCGTCCGCCTCCGTTTCTGCCTTCCGGAGATGACTTCAAATGATATTTTGATAAGAACAGGGTCTTGGACGTTCGAGATCCTGAGGGTGTGAATCAGATACAAGAGTTGTTGTGCCGAGCTCGACATGTGCTCCGTTTCCGGGCTCTTCTTAGCTCTCCTGGTCCTGTCTTGATCGGGCCAAGCCACTTCGGGGTTTCAAAAACGTGTTTTAAAAGGTTTTCAAAAGCCATATTATATGTTTTTGAAAGATAAAGTTTAAAACATATATACAGGGTTGTTTGGAAGGCTCCTGGGTTTCCAGACTCAAAATGGCCCTTTGGGGCTGCTTTTACAAAACCAGATGAATTTGAGAAATTCGTGGGATTTCGGGGTGTTTACAGAGTCATTCATGCATTTCATTGAAAACAACATAGTGTATGAATGCTCATGTCATCTCCTCTAAACTAGGGGCATATAGAGTGCATTCCCTAAACACATTTCATCGAGCTTAAATACATTCATCATTTCATAAAGCATGAATCTCTATCATCTCATATGGAATACATTTTCCATGTCATTTACATCATTCACCCAAAGAGGCCCAAAAAGTGGCGGCCCAAGTGCGAATGTCCTTATATCATAAAAGGGACATCAACCAAAGATGCATATTGGCTCATTGATGCCTAGGGAAGAAACTTGGTAGATCCTATAAATGCCCAATATATAAAAAGATTTGTTGTGTCTACCACAAATTCTTTTGAAATAATTTTTACAAATGAATCTTCTTTAGTTTCTTGAAGAAGGGACCAAGTTGAATATAGGCCTGTTAACTAGGGATTGATGCTCTATGAAAAGTAGAGTGTTTTCAAAATCATTAAATGTTATTTCAAAAGTCCTTTTACAAGATAGGGCCTAGTTCAAAATATAAAAATATTTTTAAATAGTATGTACTATTATGAAATAGGGAATACTTGATGTAGATGTGAAAATTTCACTCCAAGCCTATGTACAGACTTGAAATAAACTATTCAAACCTGTAAACACCCAAAATTTTCATGTTTTCAAAACTCTTGAATTCCAAAAAGCCAAACTCGAGACCAAATCCAACATCAAAAAGTACTAAAAAGCAAGGCATCGGGTGGTTAAAGAAGTCAGAAAAAACTCAGGCTAAAAACGGGTCACCGAGGAACCGGAGCCCACTCAAAAACCGTCCGTTTCATGCACCAAATGACTCAAAAAGGAAATTTTGGATTGGATCAGGACAAAAAAATCCAAATCCAGGTCCATTTAAAAATTGGATTGGGTTGGATCCTAGGATCCAAACCCAATCCAAAGAACCACCCTTGGCCTATAAATAGGGCCAAGGGGGTTCACGTGAGATAACTTTGGCAATTTGGAGCTTGGGGAAAGGAAGAGAGAGAGGGAGTGAAAGTCAATAAAGGTGGGCTTGACCTTGTTGGCTTAACCTAGGGCTAGTGGGTTGCAACCTTGTGACTTTGACCTAGGGGTGGGCTGCAACCAAGATGGCTCGAGCTTGACTATGGTGGGCTGCAACAAGGTGGATCGGCTGCACCTAGTTGAACCGGCTATGACCAAGAATGGGCTGCACCTAGTTGAACCAGCTGTGACGAAGAATGGGTTGCACCTTGAACCGACTTGGGCTAGGTGGCTGCAACAAAAAGGAGGACCGACTGCCCTTTGACCGAACCAAGGCTGCAACCAAGGTAAGCCTTTGACCTACCTTGGCCACACCCAGTCGAACCTAGCTGAACCGTTGATTGGGTGCTGGCCGAACCTTGACTTGAACCCTTATGCTACAAACTTAACCACGTCCAGCTGCACCAAACCCAACCGAGCCACTTTGCATCGCCTTGAACTAGTGTGCTGCACCTTGGGCCGACCTTACATTGAAACTGACCCTTTGACCTTGCTGGCCGACCTACCTTGGGCTAAACCGACCCACTTTGGGCTGACCTATACCTAACCGACCTACCTTGGGTGGCCCGGCTAAACCGAGCCTTGGCTGAACCCACCTAGCTCACTCCTTGTTGGCCGAACCTTGCACCTCTTGAACCTACCTTGGGATACATCACTTGGCCAAAACACAACAAAGAAGGTGAACCTGACCTAGTTCGTGGTTGACCAAGGCTCGACACCAAGTGAAGGACTTGACTCAACCTAGCTCACGGCTGCGACAAAGGGGGCTCGAGCAAACCAAACAAATCGAACCACGAGCTCAATTTAGGGTAAAAGTGTAAGTCTTTAAAACTTTATTTCAAACTGCTTTTTCCTTTAAATTCAATTCAAAACGGGGTTGTATTAATGGAGCGAAGTCTCTCCCCGGGTTGTAATATTTGTGCATTAACACGATCGCACCCACGAGCACTTGAGCATTTTCGCTCTTAAACTGGTGGATGCACACGATCACACACACGTGTACTTGAGCCTTTTCACTCTTTACACTCACATGCACTTGAGCCTTTCCACTCTCTTCCCCAATATACATTATAAAACATTCTATACTTCGAACCCCACCTTTTCTTAAGAAAGTATACTTACTTTAAATTCGTGTGAGTTTACTTTCGTGAAAGCAGAGTGAGTTGTACTTAAATTTGCATGAGTTTACTTTTGTGAAAGTCGAGTAATCGCACCCACGAGCACTCGAGCCTTTCCACTCTTAAATTGAACATGAGTACACCAACGAGCACTCGAGCGTTTCCGCTCTTTACACTCACGTGCACTCGAGCCTTTTCGCTCTTAAGCTAAACATATATATATTTAAATTCGCATGAGTTTACTTTTCGTGAAAGTAGAGTTGCATTTAAATTCGTGTGAGTTTACTTTTTTGTGAAAGTAGAGTTGCACTTAAATTCGCGTGAGTTTACTTCGTGAAAGTAGAGTTGCAATTTAAATTTGGGTGAGTTTACTTCGTGAAAGTAGAGTTGCAATTTAAATTCGTGTGGGTTTACTTTCGTAAAAGCAGTGTCAGTTGCAATTTCAATTTGGGTGAGTTCGCATCATCGTTCTCAAAAACCCAAAAAGATTTCTAGTATCTCTGCATTTACTCATTGCGGCAAAATCGCTCGAACCCTCGCTCAAACTATGCTGAAATTAGGCCACACATTCCACACACACATCAGGCCTAAAATAGATAAAAACTTGCAAGAAAATAGGGACGTCCAACCCCGTAATAAAAAGGGAAAAAGGCACAAACCAAATTTGTCAAACACTTATCGTTCGAAGTAAATACTTGTTTGAAAAATCAAAGTTTTTAAGTGCTTAAACTGACCCTTGAGCGTCGGTTCAAGAAGGTTTAAGCGAAAAGAGTCCGCTTGCCCACAATTGCCGAAGTCATAAAATCATTTCAAAAACCTTCGCTAGTTTGAGTAAGCTAGCTGATACGCTCGCACAAGCATAGGCACGAAAAGGTTCACTTCGAGTCTTATAAACTGGGAGTGAAAATTTTCATGTTTACAAAACCTACTTCGTTTATCCGCGACTGTGCCAACTAGTTTCCAAAATCTAGCAAAGTTTATAAATCTGACTTGTTTGGTGATTGTGGCTAAGCAAGATCTTGTCACCTTAGGCCTTCTTCAACCGATGCTCAAGAGTCAGCCTAGGCACTTTGAAGACTCATTTGTGCAGGTGTATATTTTTAAAATTCACTTTGAGAATGGTTTTCAACCAAATCAAACTCATGCACTTAGTTTAGGGAATGGAAGGATTTCAAGTTCTGAAAAACAGAAATTGGTTCTATTTTCAGAGCTGATTCCTATTTTTTTTTGGATGACTTAGAGATCTTCAAAATTTATGAAAATTTCACAGATCATAGAGTGGAATATGAAAATTTGAAGCCTATTTTTACTTTGAAATTTGGTATTATGGATTTATAGAATTAAATCCGGAACGGCCCACTGCTCAAATGTTTTAGGATACTCTGTTACAGAAACATAGAAGCCTAAAGAAGCCTCTGTATCTCAGTGTACATAACTCTGAATTGTATAATTTTAGTCTTGTTAGAAATCTATGGATATTCGCTTTTTAGTAAGACTAATTTTATCAATTTTGGTTTACTATAGATAGAGTTATGGGACTTTCACCCAAACTCTTGCAGGAAAATAGACTGTATAGAAACAGAATCTAGATTTGAACGATCATTCCTCGTTTTATTTATGCATCCACTTGGCCCTAAAATTCTTAAATTTTTATATCTAGTGGGATTTGTGTGTATAGATTTGGTGTCTTAAGTTTCAGATCATTTAGAGCAGCAGTTTAGCAATGAAAAATAAAACAATCAGCATGTGTAGGATGTAGAAAAACAGGGTTTCAATTTTTAGAATATAAATGCATGCAACTCACCCGAATTTAAATGGCAAACCAAAGTAAATTACTGAAGAGAAATGAATATAAATATATATTAGCTTAAGAATAGAGGGGGTTAGGAGTTCTAGGAATTTTATAGAATATAGAGAAGTAGAATCAAGAAATCAAACAAGTAGAGTACATAGGAAATGAAATTGACAGCATATCTACTTGCTATTACAACATGGGGGGAGACAAAGCTCCATTATTACAATACCTTCCTTGAATTGAATGTTAAGAGAAGAATTAAGATTGAAAAAGGGAAATAAATACTCACTTGGTAGGCCAAGAACCAAATTCACAATGGAGAATTCGACCCCTTCTTTTCTTGGAACCACCTCTTCTTCCTCACTTTTCTCTCTTCTTTCTTCTTTTCTCTCAATCTCTCTCTAACTTGCAGCACTTCTCCTCTCTCCTAAGCTCTCCCTCTCTCTTCCCTCATATTTTGGCAAGTCCCTCCAAGTGCTAGATGCTGGAAATAAGCCCCCCATGACCTTTATTTATAGGCCAAGGGGGGGTCTCTAGTGCCTTCCATGGGATGGGCAGCTCCTTGGCCCAAACCCAATCCAAACTTCATGGCCAGCCCCAAGCTCCTTCACATGGCCTTTATGTGGTCTCCTAGGTCAACATGGACCCAGCAAGTGCAGCCCTAGGTGGTCGGTTTTGCCTTTGACTTGAGCTAGGTTAGGTTTAATGTGGTTCGCCCAATGTGGCCTAGGTGGGTTAAGTAAATGTGGTTTGGTCCATATGGGTTAGATGGGTTAAATCAATGTGGTTCGGCCAAGGTGGATTGGGTGGGTTAAGTCAATTTGGTCCGGCCAAAGTGGATTAGGTAGGCTAGGTTAATGTGGCTCGGCCAAAGTGGATTAGGTAGGCTAGGTTAATGTGGCTTGGTTTGAACTCGATGCCTTGAACTTGAATCTGCCTTGCATGCTTGAACCAAGTCTTCATGAAGATTTGTCTAGATGAGCTCCATTGGCCCGATCAAGTCGTGTGAGCTTGGCCAATGTGGGCTTGGCCGCGATGTGTGCCTTGGGTCTTTCCTTGGTCCATGTCTAGCTTGATGCTTCCTGTGGCCATGATCTCCGTTGATTCTTCGGGGAGACAATTCAGCTTTATCCTTGTTTGACTAGGCTTTACCTCATCTTTGATTTGAAAATATTTAATTTCAAAATCTTTGTTTTAAGGGTCTTGCAAAAATTTCCAATTTAAAGCTAGGTTTCAAAACAAACTATTTTTTTAGAGTGTATTGTGTCATGTTTCTGCAAAATTTATTTAGGGTATTTACATATGCCCCTCTTTGGCATTAATCAAAATTCATTTGGATAATGGCAAAGAAGAAAACACCCCTTTTAATTTTACTTCCCAAATTGACTTGAGAATATAGATTTTCTTTCATTTCATAGTATCATTTTTTTTGAACTATGGAAGAGGGAATTTTAGGCAAAGGGGACTTGACTTACACTAGGTACTAGTCCTAAACACGATTATGCATGGCTGACCTTTCGATAGGTATATGCATGCATGGTGTGATGCAAATGAAGTGTAGTGTGATGCTTAAAGACTTATCTATGAGATGCATGAGCTTGAGGAGAAGCGTATGAATGTCGGTTGCCCCAAGTGAGACAATCCCATGTTGTTTGTTTTGACATTTCGAGTTTTCAAAATTCTTTGGGGAACTCCTTTTAGTTTCTATCCAAAGGATTTCCAATTTTTCATATTTCCCCTCATTTTGGTTTCAATACCCACTACTTTAGCAGAGGTTTTGAAGGAAATTTTGGAAGACATTTCAAAATTCAATTTCTCACATAACAAAGTATAATTCTCAAACAAAATGAAATCCAAATAAGTAGATCCTATTCCTACTTTAGGATTTTCGTGGACAAACCTTTCTTCATTGAGATAAGTTGTGGGAATTTGGGAAAGAGTTACCACGGTCCCTTTTGAAGCGTCTCGTGGTTTAAGGCAAAGAGATGAAAAATTGCTCTTTTTGAGCTTTGGCTTTTCTTTTCATTCAAAGGAGAAGACATCTTTTATTTTTGGAGGAGTTTTTGTATTAACTCTTTCTTTTTTCTTTCAAAGAAAAGACCTCTTTTTGGAGGAGTTTTTGTATTCCCCTTTTCTTTTTCTTTCAAAGGAAAAACCTCTTTTTGGAAGAGTTTTTCTATTCTCTTTTTTTTTAGATTTTTGTCAATTTTCCTTTTTGGGGAGAAGCAAAATGGGGGGGGGGAATACTTATCCCTTTGGCTACTCGATTTAACGAAGAACATCCCATTTCCTAATAGCATCCACCATTTGAAAATATTTTGCTATTTTGAACTAGGCTTCATTTTGTAAGCCAAAGATTTTTGAAATGTTACCAAATGATTTTGAAAACTCTACTTTTCATAAAGCATCGATTCTCTCATTTAGGGCCATAGAATCCATCTTCATCCTTCTTTCAAAAAGTTCAAAGGAGACCCATTTTAAAATCTTTTCGAAAGAATTTAACATAGACCCTATACATAATATTTTTTCAAGTATTGGGCATATATAGGGTCTACTAAATTTCTTCCCTCAACGTCAATCAACCAATATGCATTATTTGTGGTTGTTTCTCTCACAACATAGGGACCATCCCACTTGGGCCACCACTTGCCAAGTGGTTGAGGGCCATGATGGTGGATGATTTTCAATACAAGGTCTCCCACTTTGAAGTAACGAGCCTTCATATGATTTTCATAATGTCAGGCTATCCTTTGTCGGTATGCATGTGCATCATCCATGGCAAGAAGCCTCTTCTCATCTAATAGGTCAAGCTCAACCATTCTAGCTTGACGTAAAGTCTCTACGGGTAAGTCAAGTGCAAGTGATTTATGAAATGAATGCAATTTGGTATGAATGGGAAGTATGACATTTGTACCATAGACTAACTCGAATGGTGTGGCATTTGTAGGTTTTCATATGAAAGTTCTATAAGCCTATAAGGCTTCATCAAGCTTCTCATGCCATGTCCTACCCTTCTCTAAGGTTTTCTCAGTGATGCTTATGAGAGTTTTGTTCATGGCTTCAGCTTGGCCATTGCCTTGAGGGTAGTAGGACGATGAGAAGTGTTGAATCATGCCATAGGTATTACATAACTTTTCCATCTTCTCATTCTTGAAAGAGGTGCCATTATCCGATACTAGGTCTCTTGGGACTCCAAATCGAGCCAAGATATTTTTCTTAATGAATGCTACTACATGTTGTCCTTGAACATTTGCCAAGGAAGTAGCTTCAACCCATTTAGAAAAATATTCGGTGGCTCCTAAGATGAACCCATGTTCATTTGATGCAACTGGGGAGATCGGTCCTATGATGTCAAATGCCCATATGGTGAAGGGCCATAGGCTCAGAATGGAATGCAAGGTGGACGATGGGATACGAATGGCAAGTCCATGCACTTGACATTGATGACATTTCCTAACATGATCATGACAATCTTATTTTAGGGTGGACCAAAAATAACTGGCCCTAAGTATTTTCATGGCCATCATATTTGCATTCACATGTCCTCCACATTCCCCATCATGGAACTCATGCATTATAGTCCTAGCCTCATCAAGGTCTACACATCCCAACAAGATGCCTGTTGTAGACACGGAAAATCCTCGTATCCAAGTTCTTAGGCCTGAAGTGAATCTTTTCGTGCTTACGTCACTTTAAAAAGGGCGTGCCAGCTAGCTTTCTCAAACTAGCGAAGTGATTTTTGAAAATATCTGACTTTTGGGGCGATTGTGGACAAGTGGGTTCTTTTCGTCGCAAACTTTCTTGCACCGGCGCGCAAGGGTCAGTCTGTACGCTTTAGGAAAACTCGATTTTACACAAACACGACTCTTTTTGAAAACTTGAAAGTGTTTTATCGATTGGTTTTGTCAAATTTGCAACTTTTATACATGGGATCTATGCGCTCCTATGTCTCTCGGGTGTTAGCCGATTTTGGCGTGTAGTCATGTGCATCCAGTGCTCGATTTAAGGCAAGTACTACACGATTTGACCAATCTGGTTCGATGCAAGTATGCTACCTATCTCGAGTGTGGCGGATATGCAATGCGAACTCACACAACTTGAAGGGAAAACCCAGAATTTAAAGACATAGCAGAAGGGAAATAGCAGAAAGGGAAATAGCAGAATGGGAAATATGGCTATATCTTAGATGCGGAAGGGAAAACATATATAGCTATATCTTAAGAGCGAGAAGGCTCAATGTGAGTGAGTGCTTTGAGTGTATAAATTGAAAGGGCAACTCACACGACTTGAACCTTAAAAACCCAGCTGAAAGGGGAAATATGTATATATATGTAAGAGCGGAAAGGCTCAATTGTGAGTGAGTTCTTTGAGTGTATAAAATGAAAGACAACTCACACGACTTGAACCTTAAAACCCAGTTGAATGTATATAAATAGAGCTATATCCTATGGGCTGTTGAGGCCCGTTTTGTGTGCAAAAGGTGTGCAGATAAGAGCGGAAAGGCTCGAGTGTACGTGTGTGATTCGTGTTTCAAACCATAATATTACATCTCGGGGGGAGACTACGCTCCATTATTACAACCCCGTATCGAATTTAATTGAAACTTGAATCAATGTAAAAGATCAGGTTCGAGCACTTACACGTCGTCTGCTTAGACTTCCTTTATCAGCGAAATCTGACCTTGGATATAGCCGTTGGATGGACCTTTCTCTGCGAAACGACCAGCTGCGTGGGAGGTTGATCCTAGATCGTGACCTGGGCTAGGTTGACACACTAAGGTGCTATGGTTTTTGGAGTTAGACACGACAGATCTAGGGTGAGAACTAATGGATCTGGGTCAGGTCTAGGCGGGTTGTTTTGGTTAAAAGCTAGACCAAGGTCCTAAGCGAAAAACCCGACCAACTAATGGTCGAGTTAGGTGGTGTCTACGGGATTATTTTAGGTGAGACACTATGGAATGCTCGGCCAACTAATGGCCGAACTTGGGTGGGGATTAGTGAATGATCTTAGGGGAGATCCTAAGGTGAGTTCTAGGGTAATGCTCGGCCAAAGGGCGCCCGAGCTGGGCAGGTTTTTTTTGGAGAAGGATTAGGTAGGATCTAAGGTGAATCCTAAGGAAAGAGCTCGGCCAAATGGTGGCCGAGCTTTGGCTGATATTAGACGGTTGATCTCGGGTGAGATCCTAAGGGAATGGCTCGGCCAAAAGGGTGGCCGAGCTGGGTAGGTTTATAGTGGTTTTTTTCTTTTTCTTTTAGTTAGGGTCTAACTTGGGTAATGGTTTAATGTTAGGGATAGACCTAAGATGAGCTCGGCCACTATGGACCAAGCTAAATGGGTGAGGATGGGTTCGACAAGAGGAGGGAACCGAGTGTTTTAGACACTCGGTTTTGCCAGGTTTTTGGGAGTGGTTTTTGGGTTAGGAAATGAGTTGGGTAGTGGTTTTTAGGTTAGGATTTTCTTTAGGACAGATCTAAGGTGAGCTCAGCCAGCCAATGGCCGAGCTGGGTATGGTCCTAGGTTAGGATGGTCTTAGGTAGAACTAGGTCAGCCCTTTTAGTGAAGTTCGGCCAGCTCCTTGGCTGGACTTTGCTGTGGCTTGTCGTTAGTGGTCTAGGTGGTTTAGAGAGGTGAGAAAAGAGATGGTTTTGGGCAGGAACTAGGGGGGACTTACCTTGACAACATTTCAGCCGTTTGATCCTTGGTTCCCACGCAGCCAATCCTCACCAAGCAAGGGCCATCCAATGCCGCCAGATTTTATTTCCTTTCAGCCATGTACAAGCCGTGCTCTACAAAACCCCAGCCCACCCACAACTTTCACCCACAATCTCACAAAACAAGAGGGGAAGGCCAGCCCCTTTTGTTGACCTTCCTCTCTCTCTCTCTCTCTCTCTCTCTCTCTCTCTCTCTCTCTCTCTTTTCCCCAAGTGGAGAGGCGTGAAATGCTGGAAAAATTCCTCTCCAAGGCCAGCCCTCTCACGTCCTTTTATAGGCCTCTTATTTGGATATGGATCCTTTGTTGGGTTCTGAAATCCGGATCCAATTCGAGCCTTGTTTGGATATGGATCTTGGATCTAGATCTGGGTATCGGGATCCAGATTCGATCCAAAATTTTCTCTTCTTCAGTCCTTCCTGGCGTTTCGAGCCGGGCGCTTCGTGCGGGTCCTGAGTTCATCAAGATTCCGTCTTATGCTGGGTTTTTCCCAATTTCGTCGTCCGAGCTTCTTTTCGTCTTTCTGGACTCTGTTTCAACTCTTTCTTTTGTTTTTTTTTTACTTGGATTGCTCGTGATTTCAGATGTGCTTTCGGCTTGGCCTTCGATGCTTCAGTCTTGAAGTACACTTGTGGCCTGGGCTTCTTTTTCGTCTTTGAAATTCACTTTTCATCGGGCTGGGCTTGACCTTTGAGCTTTTTGAATCTTTTGCAACTGTTTTGAGCCAGGCTTCATCTGTTCGTCTGGTCTTTTGTAAAAAATAGGACTTTCGTCCATTTTTGAGATTTTTTATGTTTCGAACAGGGATGGAAAATAGAGTTTTGAAGGGTTTGAGGAACTAAACGCTTCGAAAACTTTCACCAACCAACTCATATTCAAAAGTGATCATTGGTTTAATTTCTCTTCATTAAATACGGCTTCAGGTGTAAGCTCGCGACTTTCTTCCCCCAAAGTTCTATTTCCAACGGACATACTTCAATATGAATTAGTCACCGAGATGTCATTTCCTTCATCGATTGAAACTCTCAGATTCCTTCGCTCGAAGATTGCTCATCAAGAAAGTTACCATCGATGGTTAAATTGGTATCTATCGCGTTTTACACCACCTAACTCAAGCATCATGTACCGTATATGCATGGATTCAAAAGTACAACATGAAAGAGATTACTTACTCGGGAAAGTGACCTTTTTTCACCGATTTCGAGCATGACTACACGAAGGGGACATTTACAAAGGATAAAACACTAAGTAAACAAAGATACAAAAGCCAAGAGTATTTTTTTTTTGCTCCCCTTTTTTTCTTTTTTTTTTTTTTTTTGCAATGTCATTTGGATGCCAAGCATGTGATTGAATGCTACGTTGACAACTGACATCATGACCATTTGCTTTATCGCATCTAGAATATTATGGCTCTTGTATGGTAGTCAATGAATAGCTTTTTGACTAAGGTACGTCTTTTGATAACAAAGACGTTTACGCGAATTGTAACGTAGCTATGGTGACACAGATAAATGTCCCAAAGGGAGGAACGCTTCCTTTAGGAAGGCCCTTAGTCAAGACAAAGCAAATCGATTCATACGCATTATGTTCACCGACCGAATATCGCTGTAGAGACTTGTTCGACGTCTAGAGTAAACTGAACTAAAAGTCATGGTTGCCGTGATTGTCCTTTAGGCCGAAATTGAACAGCAGTGTAGACTCGCCCCAATCATGTAGCTGCTTGAATCACAAGTATGGATTTGCCTTTCTTTTACAGGCTATTATGCATTTCGATATTGAGTAAATCCTGAGACTTGCCCAACAACGTCATGAGCATAGCCGCCTTGAACAGTGTCGACTTTGACTGGGCACACTGTGCCCGTAACGTTTTAAAATCCTTTTTTTTTTTTTTTTTTTTTTTTTTTTTTTTGGGGGGTACATGGAAGGTGCTAAGGCCAAGTTTTCCTTTTGGAAGGAGAAGAGAAAAGGGGAGGACTTATCCCAAGGTCGTACTCGGTCCATTCTAGATCAGCCTATTTAGAAATAGCACGTACAACTTGCAAGTATCTTGCTATATTGAATTCGGCCTTTCTTTGTAAGAAGAAGGATTTTGAAATGTAGCCACGTATTTGGAAAGCTCTGCTTTTTCACAAAATGTCGATTCTTTCATTCAGGGTCACCCAACTTACCTTTGATCCTTGGTTTCGAAGTTTCAAAGTGGTTTTCCCTAAAATATTTTCACAAAAGGGGAATTTAACTCAAACCCTATACATGATATTTTTTCAAATACTGAATATTGATAGGATCTGCTAAATTCCTACCCTCGACATCGGTTAACCAATAAGAATTGTTCGTGGTGGTTCCACGCACGACGTAGGGGCCATCCCACTTGGTCCGCCACTTTCCAAGTGGATGTGGGCCACGATGGTGGATGATTTTCAAAACGAGCTCTCCCACTTCAAAGTGGCGAGGTTTCAAATGTTTCTCATAATGTCGGGCGATCCTTTGCCGGTATGCGTGAGTATGGTCCATAGCAAGGAGTCGCCTCTCATCTAATAGATCTAGTTCGGCCATCCTAGCATGCTGAAGCGTCTCTAGGGGGAGGTCGAGTGCAATGGATGTATGAAATGAATGCAAACGTGTATGGATGGGGAGAACGGCGTTTTTGCCGTAAACCAACTCAAAAGGCGTGGCATTTGTGGGAGTGCGGATGGAAGTCCTATAAGCCCATAAGGCTTCATCCAACTTCTCGTGCCATGTTCTACCCTTCTCTAAGGTTTTCTCAACAATATTGATGAGAGTCTTATTGGTGGCTTCGGCTTGGCCGTTGCCTTGAGGGTAGTAAGGCGATGAGAAGTGATGATTTATGCCATACTTGTTGCATAGCTTGGCCATCCGCTCATTTTTAAATGGGGTGCCATTATCGGACACAAGATCTCTTGGAACTCCAAATCGAGACAAGATGTTTTTCCTAATGAAGGCTACCACATGTTGCCCCTGGACATTTGTCAAGGAGGCGACTTCGACCCACTTGGAAAAATACTCAGTGGCTGCTAGAATGAACCTGTGTCTGTTTGAGGCCTTTGGAAAAATTGGTCCTACGATATCAAACGCCCACATGGTGAATGGCCAGGGGCTGACCACGGAATGCAGTGATGATGAGGGGATATGAATGGCGTGACCATGCACTTGACACGGGTGACACTTCCTAACATGATCGTGGCAATCCTTTCTCAGGGTAGACCAAAAATAACCTGCTCTAAGTATTTTCATCGCTATCATGTTGGCATTGACATGACCTCCACATTCTCCATCATGGAATTCATGCATAATAGTCCTAGCCTCCTCTAGGTCGATGCATCTTAGTAAGACGCCAGTAAAACTTTTTTTGTACAGAACTCCTCCCAAAATTGTGTATCGGGTGGAAATTTTTCGAATGAATGCCTTATCTTTAGATGTGGCATCCTCAGTGAATCCCCCATTTTCTAGAAAATTCTTTATGTCATAAAACCAAGGTTTTTCATCAGAATTAGGGTTATTTTGGCAAATTTGTAAATCGTGTATGGAAGGAGTGGGTGAGTGCCATATTTCAAGGGGTCTGGTTCCCAAAGTGGGATCGACCCTTAGGGCTGAACCCAAGGATGAGAGGGCATTAGAGACGCCATTATCCTCTCTTCCTACATGTGTGAGAGTACACGATTGGAACAACTCAACCAGTCGAGTGGCCAATTCGTGGTATGGAAGCAGTTTTTCATTTCGAACTTGCCAAATTTTTAAAACTTGGTTTATAACAAGGAGGGAATCTCCAAAAACCTCGATGCATGCTGCCCCTAGAGTTTTTGAAACTTTTAAACCTTGTATGAGTGCTTCATACTTGGCTATATTGTTGGAACATTCGAAATCTAGGCGGATTGCTATGGGGATTTCTCCCTTTTCGGGGAATACGAGGATGATCCCGGCACCTGCCCCTCGCTCGTTTCGTGCCCCGTCGAAGTGCATCTTCCACACTTGGTTTTCGAAAGAGTTTGCCAAAATGTGATTTTGAAAATGGTTTTGCAATATGCCTTCATCCGGCATTTCATTGAGTGTGGGATACGCATTTTCTAGGGTTCCAGCCACGTAGTCTGCTAGGGCTTGCCCCTTAATGGAGACCTGGTGATGGTATTTCAAATCATACTCCATTAGAAGGAGTTGCCATTTGCCCAATCTACCAATGAGAATGGGTTTTTCGAATAAGTGCTTGATTGGGTCAAGCTTGGACACTATCCAGATCTCATGATCTAGGAAATAGTGTCGAAATTTCTGGCAGGCCCAAACTAGGGCCAAGCACGTCTTCTCCATGGCCTGATAATTCCTTTCGTAAGCCAAGAGAGTTTTCGAAAGATAGTATATGGTACATTCCTTGTGAGTGTCATCCTCGTATTGAGCTAACAGAACTCCCAAGGCATTCGTATGCACAGAAATGTAAAGTAGAAGAGGTTTTCCTGGTTTTGGAGGGTTTAAAACAGGGGGATTAACTAAGTACGCCTTTAACCTTTCAAACGATTTTTGGCACTCGTCATCCCATAAAAATTTCGTACCCTTTCTCAACAACTTGTTAAAGGGTTCGCATCTAGTTGCCAGGTTTGAGATAAACCTGCGAATGGACTGTAGGCGACCCTGGAGGCTACGAATCTGCGTGAGATTGGAGGGTGGAGTCATGTCTATGATGGCTCTACACTTAGAGGGGTCGACTTCTATGCCCCTTTGGCTTACCATAAATCCTAAAAGCTTATCGGATTCTACACCGAATACGCACTTTTGAGGGTTTAGCTTTATGTTGTAAAGTCTAAGCCTTTCGAAAATCTTTTGTAAGCATTCGAGATGAGTGCATCGAGTTTTTGACTTAGCGAGGAGATCATCTACATATACCTCTACGAGCTCATGAATTTGATCGTGAAAGATCGAGGTCATAGCTCTTTGGTACGTGGCGCCAGCATTTTTCAAACCAAAGGGCATGACTGTATAACAGTACGTGCCCCATGGGGTTGTAAAAGCGGTTTTAGCCTGATCTCGTGGGCTTAGTTTGATTTGGTTATATCCTGAATAGCCATCCATAAATGAAAACATTTCATGATTTGCAGTACTATCGACTATCAAATCAATGTTTGGTAAAGGGAAATTATCTTTTGGGGTGGCTTTATTCAGGTTTCTGAAATCGATGCATATTCGAATTTTCTCACTGGTTTTTCGAACAACAACTATATTGGATAACCAATCAGAATACGCAATGGGTTTTATAAATCCGGCTTTTAACAGATCTTCTAAACCCTCTTTGACTTGTGAATGCACATTCGGATGTATCTTCCTAAGCTTTTGTTTTACGGGTTTTGCATCTGAATCTAAGGGAAGACGATGCTCTACAACATTCGGGTCTATACCCGGCATGTCTTCATATGTCCATGCAAACACATCAACGTAGGTTTTCAAAAATACAATGAATGATGCTTTTTCGTGCTCATGCAGACATGTGCCTACCTTAATGAGTTTTGGCTTTAAATCATTCCCTAAGTTTATCTCTATAAAATCCCCTCCTATTGATTTCGAAGGTTTTTCAAAATCGAGAATTTTATGAAATTCAGGGAGCTCAGAAGTAGGGTCTTCCTCGAGGGAATCCAATTCTGGGCCTTGATCATTCTCAAGACTTCTAAATCCTAGGGAATTTGGACTTAACGCACAGTTTTCGCAAACGCTTGGTTTTTGTTTTGGATTTTCTGTAGGTTTTGAAGATTTTGGTCCTCTTATGAAGAGGACTTTCTTTTCGAAATTCTTTTCTTTTTCAAAACCTTTATCAAGAGCTGCTAAATACAGGATTTTGTTTTTGGTATTTTGCAAATTTTTGATTTTTTTGGATTTTTGTAAGGAAAGAACTTTAGGAACTATACAAACAACTCTTTTTTCGAGTTTTTGATCTTTTTCAAATGTTTTTGGTTTTTGGGGTTTTTCAATTTTTTGAATTTCAAGTTTTTCAAATGTTTTTGGATTTTTGATTGAGGGATCTTCTATCATACCTACAAAGGAAAAACGCCACAAGTTAGACTCCGAACAAGAGATCTAAATCGTAGGTTTCTGCTTGGGTAGGCTCCAGGGCACTCTTGACCCAGGTGGTCACAGGGGGTGGTTCTGGCGGTATTCTGGGAGTATAGCCGATCCCGTGTCGGCTTTGGTTGGCTTTGGGTAAGATGGGTTCTACGAGACCCTGATTTTGTGCCCCTAGACTTTTGTATGGCATATACCCCATGTTCAATAACATGTTCCATGATTTTTTGTTTTTAGAAAAGTTTTCATATAATTCGTGATCCTGGAACTTGCTATCATCCATGTTATGCACATAAGGCTTTCTGTCGAGGGGTTTTGGAAATAGTGGATGCTTGGGTTTTCCTGGAATGGTTAGTGTTTTGAGTGGGCCAGCCTTGGGCGGCCCCTGGATGTGTATGACCTTCCTAGGTACCTGAAGGGTGAGCTTTGGTGGCTCGACCACGGTTTGCCCTGAGTTGGCCTCGTAGGACTGGGAACTTGAAAAGCATGGGGAATTTTGAATCCCCTGAAGCTGTGGATGACTCTCACTTAGGATCACAATGACTTGGTTTTCAAAAGGGATTTTAACACACGTATGGAAGGTGGATGGCACAGCATGCAGGCTGTGTATCCAAGGCCTTCTCAGCAATAGGTTGTAGTGGGGGTGGATGTCCAAAATATGGAATACCCCCACGTGAGCTATCCCTCCCGTTTTCATGGGAAGTTCAACGGATCCTAAAGGTCTGGATGCATTTCCATCGTATCCAGTGATTACGATGGGGCTTGGGTTCATGGAATTCAAGGTGACTCCAATCTGATGTGCTATGTGAAGTGGAAGGATGTTGAGCCCTCCTCCCCCGTCAACTAGGCACCTATCTAGAGAGTGGTGATTCAATACCACCTCGATGTATAGGGCCTGATTATGGGTTTCATAGGGTCTTTCGAGATCCTCTTCCGAAAACATGATAGGTGTTTTTGCACCTATGGACGCCACTTGATTGGACAAGGATTCTGGGGTTATGTCCGAACTAACCTTTGCTCTTTCTAGAATTTTCTCTAACACGAGTCTATGCCTAGGTGAGGTTTGTATCAACTCTAGGATGAACATGTTAATGGGAACCTTTGAAAGATGGTTTTCGAAATCATACAAGTTCAAAACGACTTTTCCTTTGTCCGTTTTGGGCAAAACTCTAGGAATACACGCTTTTGAAGGGCCAGGCACACTAACCACTTTTTTAGCATTTTGCAGATGTGGGGGTTGATAGATCCTCCTGGATCTTGTCACTTCCCCCACGATCAACCTAGGGTTCGTGCTTAAGATGGCTCTAATCGACTGTTTTGGAGCACCTCGAATTTTCAAAACTGGTTTAATCGGAGACGGAACTCTTGGTGGTCCCTGAATCACTACTTGGGCAGGTTTCCTATGAAGGATGAGTGTAGATGCACAAATGGAAAAACCAGACTTATATGTAAGCGCTAGACTCTTTGAAATCGTGAGAGCACATACCTCTTTGCCCTTCCCACTGGTACTTGCATGATTGGGGAAGGGTTCTTTGAAAATAGCTTGGGCAGGCTCTGGTTCCTCAGTGACCTGGAGCCGGCCCTCTGCTATCAAGTTCTCGATTTGGTTTAGGAGGGAAAAACATTGCTTTGTATCATGGCCTTTGAGCCGATGATACTTACAAAATCGATTCAAAAACCTCCCTTTGGAAGTGATTTCCTCGGGGATTTCAGGGAGTTCGATCATGCCTTGGGCGAGTAGGAGGTCTAGGACCTCTGACACAGGTTGTCCCAGCGGAGTATACTCCCGTTTTTCAAATGGTTTTTATATTTTTTTGTCTTTTCTGTTTTCAAAATTTTCGAAATTCTTTGAAGTGCTCGCCAGCCTTGGATCTACCCGGACATTGGCGATCTTGTGGGGCTTTTCCCCTTTGTCTATGGTGGGTAGCCCGTAATTGCCGGGCTTTTCCAAGCGAGTCTTTGGATTTACGCTCCCTTTCCACAGGTGGTCGTAAACCCCTTTTTTCAAATTCGTCTCAAAAAGAGATGCTTTTTTAATCAGTTTGTGGAAAGTAGAGATTTCATGTGAAGAAAGAAGAGTTTTCAATTCAGTTTTGAAATTGTCCAGGATGAGCATTACTGCGCATCCTTCGGATATGGGTTCTCGTACTTGCCCAAGGAGAGACCTCCATCGAACGATAAATGTATGCACATCTTCGTTCATACCTTACTTCATATCCCTCAAAGTGTTCAATGTAGGCGTGACTTCTACGTTGTGTGAAAATCTTTGCATGAAGCAGTTCGCCAACTCTTCAAAAGTTGCGAACTGGCTCAAATCGTAGGAAGCCAGCCATTTAGAAGTTGTGCCTTTGAGGGATAAGGGGAACCAATACACCCATTTCATCGAGTCCTTCTTTTTCTTGTGGGCTCGACGAGAGAAAAGCTGTAGGTGAGACCTAGGGTCTCCCGTGCCATCATACCGATGGAAATTCGGTATTTCGTCGTCACTGTCTGTTTCGTAATCTAAAGGGAGAAAATCAGACAGGACGTACGTTGTTTTCTCTCTATTTTGACCCTTCAACAACTGCTGTAGGGCTTTTCGATCCTTGTGAGTGAAGGAATCGAGGTATGGGTTGCCTTCCATCTCGGAGGTCTCCTTGTTTTTACGAGTTTTTCCAAACTTCTTTTTGGCCTTTATTGGTTCGCCATGTGACGAACATGAATCAGCTACTTCAGCCTCTTGGCTGAGAGCAGCGACCTTGGCCTCGTATTCTCTTCTTAACTCTTCCTCCTTCTGTTTTCGATTTTTCAAAGATCTTCTAGAATGAGAACTTGAAGAGCATGAGAACCGGCTAGACACTTCACTGGAGTCTGAACTCGACATGACTCCGACGCTTTTAAATCCAACTATGAAATGCAAGAAGACAAAGAGTTAAAACACTTTGAAAACAATGATTTTTTTAGAGATTGGTTTGTTTTGTATAGATTTTTCCTAAAGAACCATGTCCCACCGGGCGTGCCAAATCTGTAGACACGGAAAATCCTCGTATCCAGGTTCTTAGGCCTGAAGCGAATCTTTTCGTGCTTACGTCGCTGTAAAAAGGGCGTGCCAGCTAGCTTTCTCAAACTAGCGAAGTGATTTTTGAAAATATCTGACTTTTGGGGTGACTGTGGACAAGTGGGTTCTTTTCGTCGCAGACTTTCTTGCACCGGCGCGCAAGGGTCAGTCTGTAAGCTTTAGGAAAACTCGATTTTACACAAACACGACTCTTTTTGAAAACTTGAAAGTGTTTTATCGATTGGTTTTGTCAAATTTGCAACTTTTATACATGGGATCTATGCGCTCCTATGTCTCTCGGGTTTTAGCCGATTTTGGCGTGTAGTCATGTGCATCCAGTGCTCGATTTAAGGCAAGTACTACACGATTTGACCAATCTGGTTCGATGCAAGTATGCTCCCTATCTCGAGTGTGGCGGATATGCAATGCGAACTCACACAACTTGAAGGAAAACCCAGAATTTAAAGACATAGCAGAAGGGAAATAGCAGAATGGGAAATATGGCTATATCTTAGATGCGGAAGGGAAAATATATATAGCTATATCTTAAGAGCGAGAAGGCTCAATGTGAGTGAGTGCTTTGAGTGTATAAATTGAAAGGGCAACTCACACGACTTGAACCTTAAAAACCCAGCTGAAAGGGGAAATACGTATATATATGTAAGAGCGGAAAGGCTCAATTGTGAGTGAGTTCTTTGAGTGTATAAAATGAAAGACAACTCACACGACTTGAACCTTAAAACCCAGTTGAATGTATATAAATAGAGCTATATCCTATGGGCTGTTGAGGCCCGTTTTGTGTGCAAAAGGTGTGCAGATAAGAGCGGAAAGGCTCGAGTGTACGTGTGTGATTCGTGTTTCAAACCATAATATTACATCTCGGGGGGAGACTACGCTCCATTATTACAACCCCGTATCGAATTTAATTGAAACTTGAATCAATGTAAAAGATCAGGTTCGAGCACTTACACGTCGTCTGCTTAGACTTCCTTTATCAGCGAAATCTGACCTTGGATATAGCCGTTGGATGGACCTTTCTCTGCGAAACGACCAGCTGCGTGGGAGGTTGATCCTAGATCGTGACCTGGGCTAGGTTGACACACTAAGGTGCTATGGTTTTTGGAGTTAGACACGACAGATCTAGGGTGAGAACTAATGGATCTGGGTCAGGTCTAGGCGGGTTGTTTTGGTTAAAAGCTAGACCAAGGTCCTAAGCGAAAAACCCGACCAACTAATGGTCGAGTTAGGTGGTGTCTACGGGATTATTTTAGGTGAGACACTATGGAATGCTCGGCCAACTAATGGCCGAACTTGGGTGGGGATTAGTGAATGATCTTAGGGGAGATCCTAAGGTGAGTTCTAGGGTAATGCTCGGCCAAAGGGCGCCCGAGCTGGGCAGGTTTTTTTTGGAGAAGGATTAGGTAGGATCTAAGGTGAATCCTAAGGAAAGAGCTCGGCCAAATGGTGGCCGAGCTTTGGCTGATATTAGACGGTTGATCTCGGGTGAGATCCTAAGGGAATGGCTCGGCCAAAAGGGTGGCCGAGCTGGGTAGGTTTATAGTGGTTTTTTTCTTTTTCTTTTAGTTAGGGTCTAACTTGGGTAATGGTTTAATGTTAGGGATAGACCTAAGATGAGCTCGGCCACTATGGACCAAGCTAAATGGGCGAGGATGGGTTCGACAAGAGGAGGGAACCGAGTGTTTTAGACACTCGGTTTTGCCAGGTTTTTGGGAGTGGTTTTTGGGTTAGGAAATGAGTTGGGTAGTGTTTTTTAGGTTAGGATTTTCTTTAGGACAGATCTAAGGTGAGCTCAGCCAGCCAATGGCCGAGCTGGGTATGGTCCTAGGTTAGGATGGTCTTAGGTAGAACTAGGTCAGCCCTTTTAGTGAAGTTCGGCCAGCTCCTTGGCTGGACTTTGCTGTGGCTTGTCGTTAGTGGTCTAGGTGGTTTAGAGAGGTGAGAAAAGAGATGGTTTTGGGCAGGAACTAGGGGACTTACCTTGACAACATTTCAGCCGTTTGATCCTTGGTTCCCACGCAGCCAATCCTCACCAAGCAAGGGCCATCCAATGCCGCCAGATTTTATTTCCTTTCAGCCATGTACAAGCCGTGCTCTACAAAACCCCAGCCCACCCACAACTTTCACCCACAATCTCACGAAACAAGAGGGGAAGGCCAGCCCCTTTTGTTGACCTTCCTCTCTCTCTCTCTCTCTCTCTCTCTCTCTCTCTCTCTCTCTCTCTCTCTCTCTCTCTCTCTCTCTCTCTCTCTCTTTCTCTCTTTTCCCCAAGTGGAGAGGCGTGAAAATGCTGGAAAAATTCCTCCCCAAGGCCAGCCCTCTCACGTCCTTTTATAGGCCTCTTATTTGGATATGGATCCTTTGTTGGGTTCTGAAATCCGGATCCAATTCGAGCCTTGTTTGGATATGGATCTTGGATCTGGATCTGGGTATCAGGATCCAGATTCGATCCAAAATTTTCTCTTCTTCAGTCCTTCCTGGCGTTTCGAGCAGGGCACTTCGTGCAGGTCCTGAGTTCATCAAGATTCCGTCTTATGCTGGGTTTTTCCCAATTTCGTCGTCCGAGCTTCTTTTCGTCTTTCTAGACTCTGTTTCAACTCTTTCTTTTGTTTTTTTTTTACTTGGATTGCTCGTGATTTCATATGTGCTTTCGGCTTGGCCTTCGATGCTTCAGTCTTGAAGTACACTTGTGGCCTGGGCTTCTTTTTCGTCTTTGAAATTCACTTTTCATCGGGCTGGGCTTGACCTTTGAGCTTTTTGAATCTTTTGCAACTGTTTTGAGCCAGGCTTCATCTGTTCGTCTGGTCTTTTGTAAAAAATAGGACTTTCGTCCATTTTTGAGATTTTTTATGTTTCGAACAGGGTTGGAAAATAGAGTTTTGAAGGGTTTGAGTTCCTGAGTTTTTGAAATCTCCAAAACTTGGCTTTTTGAGCTGATTTTCGAACCAGGCATTTGGTTTTGGAAAATATTTGGATTTTGGGGTGTTTACACCTTTAAAACTCTTTTTGTAAAGAACCCCTTCCAAAATCACATATCGGGTTGAAATCTTTCGAATAAAAGCTTTATCTTTAAAAGAAGCAAATTCGAGAAATCTTCCATTTTCTAAAAAGTTTTTAATGTCTTGAAACCAAGGCTTTTCAATTGAATTTTGGTCATTTTGGCAAATCTTCAAATCGTGGGTGTATGGAGTGGGTGAGTGCAAGATCTCTAAGGATCGAGTTCCCATAGTGGGATCGATTCTTAGAGATGACCCTAGGGATGAGAGGGTATCTGCTATGGTGTTATCCTCTCTACCTATGTGGGTGAGGGTGCATGATTTGAAAGAATCGACCAACTGGGTGGCCAATTCGTGGTACGGAATGATTTTTTCATTTTTAACATGCCAAATTTTCAAAACTTGGTTTATAACAAGCATAGAATCTCCAAAGACTTCAATACATGATAACCCTAGTTTTTTTAAAATTTTTAGGCCTTGTATGAGTGCTTCATGTTCAGCCACATTATTTGAGCATGGAAAATCTAATCGAATTGCAATTGGGATCTCTCCTTTCTCAGGAGATATGAGGATGATTCCCACACCTGCCCCTTGTTGATTCTTTGCCCCATCAAAGTACATCTTCCATACTCGATCTTCATTAAAACAATTTGATAAAACATGGTTTTGAAATTCATTTGCAAAGATGCCTTCATCGGGCATTTCATCAAGTATGGGATATGTATTTTCAAGAGGCAATTCGGCCACATGATCGGCTAGGGCTTGTCCCTTAATGGAGTTTTGATGAGAAATTTTAGATCCATTAAGAGGAGCTATCATTTACCTAGCCTACCCGTTAGGATAGGTTTTTCAAATAAGTGCTTGATTAGATCAAGTTTAGACACTATCTAAATTTCATGATCTAGGAAAAAATATCTAAACTTTTGGCAAGCCCACACCAAGGCCAAGTATGTTTTCTCCATGGCTTGATAATTTCTTTCATATGCCAATAGAGTTTTTGAAATGTAGTAAATAGCATACTCCTTAAGACTATCATCCTCATATTGAGCAAGTAAAGCACCCAATGCATTCACATGAATGAAAATATAAAGCAATAAAGGTTTTCCTTGCTTTGGAGGTTTTAAAATCAGAGGATTTACCAAATAAGTTTTCAATCTTTCAAAAGCTTTTTGGCAATCGAAATCTCATTCAAATTTAACCCCTTTTCAGAAAAGCCTATTGAAAGGTTTGCATCTTGTTGCTAGGTTGGAGATAAATCTCCTAATTGCTTGGAGTCGACCTTGGAGGTTTTGGATTTGGGTTAAGTTGAAGGGTGGAGGCATGTCTATGATAGCTCGACACTTAGAGGGGTCGACTTCTATGCCCCTTTAGCTTACCATAAACCCTAAGAGTTTTCCCGATTCCACTCCAAAAACATATTTTTGAGGGTTTACCTTCACTTTATAAAGCCTAAGTCTTTCAAAAACTTTTTGCAAAGATTGTATGTGTGCATCGGGTTTTTTATTTTACCAAAAGATCATCCACATATACTTCCAAGAGCTCATGGATTTGATCATGAAAAATAGCAGTCATGTCTCTTTGGTATGTGGCACTGACTTTTTTCAAACTAAAAGGCATAACCGTGTAACAGTATGTGCCCCAAGGTGTAGTAAAAGCAGTTTTTGCCTGATCTTTTGGTGTTAACTTGATTTGGTTGTAACCCGAATAGCCATCCATGAAAGAAAATATTTCATGATTTGCAGTGCTATCCATTATCAAATCAATGTTTGGAAGAGGAAAATTATCTTTTGGAGTGGCTTTGTTCAAATTTCTAAAATCAATGCAAATTCGAATTTTCCCAATGGATTTTTGAACCACAACAATGTTTGAAAGCTATTTGGAATAAACAATGGGTTTTATAAATCTGGCTTTCAAAAGATCCTCTAAACCCTCTTTCACTTGGAAGTGAACATCAGGATGGATTTTTCTAAGCTTTTGTTTCATGGGTTTTGTATTGGGTTCTAAAAGGAGATGATGTTCTACGATTCTCGGGTCTAGACCCGACATGTCTTCATAGGTCCATGCAAATACATCTACATAAGATTTCAAAAATGCAATGAATGATGCTTTTTCATGTTCATGCAAACATGCACCTATCTTGACACATTTTGGGTTAAACTCACTCCTTAGATTGATTTCTACAAAATCCCCTCCTACGGAATTTAAAGGTTTTTCGAAGTCAAGGATTCTATGAAATTCGGAAAGCTCGAAGGCTTAATCTTCCTCATGGATGAGGGGATCTTCCTCTTTGCTTTGCTCACTCTCAAGTGCTTTAATTTCTAGGGAAGTGTTAGGCAAGAGAGTGGGGTTGTGCATAATGGACTTGGACAGATTTGGTTTGAGAATATACATAAGTTTTGAAGAACTTGAAAATGGGCTTTGTGCATAGCCAATATTTTTGGAATTTTTTATTTTTTCAATCTTTTTGTCTTTTTCTAAACACAAACTAAAAGGATGAATGTAAAAGAATTTCTTTTTGAGATTTTCAGATTTTTCAATTTTTTTGGCTTTTTACAAACAAAGACTAGGAGAATGAATACAAACAACTTTCTTTTTGGAATTTTTAGGTTTTCAAATGTTTTTGGATTTTGAAAGTTTTTCATTTTTTTTTTGTTTTTCCAAATATATACTTTTTTTGAATCTTTTTCAAAAGAAGGGTTTTTCATCAAACCTACAAAGAAAACACCATGAATTAGACTCTAAACAAGAGGTCTAAGACATAGGTTTCTAGGGCACCCTTGACCCAATTGGTCTTGGGTGGTGGCTCAGGGGGTGTGGATGGGGTGTAGCCCAATCCATGTCAACCGAAGTTAGGCAAGGGTATGAAGGGTTCTAACCTACCTTGGCTTTAGGCTCCTAGACCTTGGTATGGTGTATATCTCACGTTCAACATCATATTTCAAGGCTTCTTGAGTTTGGAAAATGTTTTGTAAAGAGGGTGGCATTGGAATAAGGTGTTGTCTAAATCATGGTTATACACGTGAGTGGGTTTGGGCTGATAGGTATGGTTTAGAAAGGAGTTGGACTTCCCTAGGATACACACGACCCTAGGGGAGGATGACTTCACATGTTTGGGGGTCCCTAGGAGGTGGACGGCTGTACGGTGAGGGTCTCCTAGGGGGTGGTTGACTAGGGGTGAGTGAGGTATTTTCATAGCCTCCTCATTTGATGGATGACTTGATAGACAAGGGAAGTTTCAAATTCTCTTAAGGTGAGGGTGGTCTTCTCCAAGGACTACCACCAATTGGTTATCTCATGGGATTTTCAAACACTTGTCAACGGTAGAAGGGATGAATCGGAGACTATAAATCCAAGGCCTTCCTAACAACAAGTTATAATGGGGGTTTATGTCTAAGACATGAAACAACCCCATGTGTTGGATGTTTTCTACCTCCATGGGCAACTCGATGGCTCCTAATGGATGGGATGAATTGCCATCGTATCAAGTGATAATGATGGGGCTCGATTGTAGCCTAGACATGGAAACTCCTATTTGAAAGGCAACTTAAAGAGGAAGAATGTTTAGACCTCCTCCCCCATCGACCAAACAGTTGTTTAGAGTGTGGTAATTCAAAACCACCTCTATATGCAAGGCTTGATTATGGGTTGGTCTCTCTATTTCATCCTCAATGAACACGATAGGGCCTTGGCACAGATTGGGGAGACCAAGAAGGATAGGGACTAGGGAGTTATGGATGGGTTAACCTTGGCTCCTTCTAGGATTCCCTCTAAGACTTGTTTATGTTTAGGTGAGGTTTGTATCAATTCTAAGATAGACAAGTTTATGGGAAATTTTGAAAGATGCAATTCCAAGTCGTATGGGGTTAACACAACACCTTTACCCTTATCCATGTTATGAGATGCATTAGGGATGCATGCTTTTGAAGGGTCAGGCAAAACGATCGCTTCCTTGCTAGCATTTATGGCTAAGTGTGGGGGTTGATAGATCCTTTCGGATCTAGTCACCTCGCCTACACCTTCCTTAAGGCTCGTTCCTATCTTGGCTCTAATCAGATGCCTCAGAGCACCACAGATTTCTATTAAGGCTCTAGTTGGGGGCGGGACTCTAAGTGCTCCTCGGATCACTACTTGCTTGGCTTTTTTTATTACGATGGAAAGTGGTGTGTGGCAAGTAGTATGAACCACATGCAATGTATGCTCAATCCCACGAGTTTTGAGTGGAAGAAGACATACCTCTTTTCCTTTCCTGCTTGTGCTTGCATTGTTGGAAAAATGCTCTTTTAGAATTGCTTGGGAGGGCTCCAGTTCCTTCGAGACGTGGAGTCTTCCTTGCTCTATCAAGTCCTCGATTTTATGTTGGAGGGCAAAACATTTATTTGTATCATGGCCCTTGAGCCTATGATACTTGCAAAAATCGTTTAAAAACTTTCCCATAGGGGGTGCCCCTTCGAGAATAGCTGGGAGATGGATTAAACCTTGAGTCAAGAGAATGTCTATGACTATCGTGAGTAGTTGTCCTAGCTGGGTAAACTCTCTCTTTTTAACATTTTTTTGAGTTTTTCTAACATTCTTTTGTTCAAAGGTTTGTGAGGGTCCGACCGAGCTCCGCTCTACTAGGACACTCACAACTTTTTGGGGTTTTGCCCCACTCTTAGGTGCGTGTGGCCCATATGCCCCTTGCTTTTCAAACTGGGGTTTTTGAAAACTTCTCCCCATCCATAAATCCTCGTATACTCTTTTTTTTAAATTCGCCTCGAAGAGCGATGCTTTCTTTCTCAATTTTTGAAAGTTTGAGATTTCATAGAGTGAGAGGAGGGCTTTTAAATTGGTTTTGAAATTTTTAAGGATGAGCATCATCCTTCGGATATGGGTGTAAACACCCAAAATTTTCTCAAAATAATTTGATCTTTTACAAATTTTGCCTTTTACAGAAAAAATTGCGGTTTTAGGTCTTTTAAGGGTTTCAAATAAAGACACCTTAAATGGACTCATTTCCACACTAAAATTTCGTGGCAGCCTCAAAATAGGGTTAAATGACACCCCTCTTAGAAAAATCAAATTTTGACAAAGAGTCAAAAAAATGACTACTTTGCCCTCAAGCCCAAATTGGCAGCATTCTGCTTATTCAAATGATTTTATCTAAAGAAAGCATGATTTCAATCAATTTTATTCCAAAAAACAAATATAAATGAGACATTGGGAACCAAACCCAAGCATGTTTGCTAAATATTAAGTTTATCAAAAACCTTTTGAAATCAAATCAAATCCAAATCATGCCTCAAAAACTCGCCCGATTGAGAAGAGTCCTACTCTAGGACCTTACACCCATCAAGGGTTAAAGTGGACTAATACCCTACACCCATCTAGGGTTAAAGTAGTTTGATACCCTATACCTATCTAGGGTTAAAGTGGTTTGATACCCTACACCCAACAAAGGGTTAAAGTAGTTGAATCGGTAAAGACCAACTCATAGGACGAAAGCAAGTCGCTCATGCAAACGAACATTGGGAATGGAACTAAGTTGTTCTCAAACAAAAGAATATTTGAAGATTTTGACAAAACTCAATATTTTCAAATGTATTTCAAAATAAAATGATTTTAAATAAGGAAATATTTGAAACCATAAAGGAGGATAAAGATGAATCATCTCTCCGAAGAATCAACGATGATCAAGAAAACGATTGAGCTAAGCCCGCATCAATCCAAGACCGAGCTCAGTTGTGGATTAAGTTAAAGATGTGGATCAAATAAAGTCAAGACCTCACCGAGCACGGTAGAAAGCCGCATCAATTTGAACTTGGCCAAGCCTCACCCAAGTGCATCCAAGCGGACCCATATCAAGTCAAACCAAACTCCAACCATCTTGGCTAAACCATGACCCATTGGCTAATCTAGGCCTAACCTACATTTGCTTAACGCGGTTTGATAAAATCTTCTTTAGTCTTATATAATTAAAGGACTTTGATAAAGTTGGATAACCTTTACCAAATGATCTTGAACCATCCTCACCGAAAATGCCATTACCCGGACACACCTTGGCCAAGTTTGGCTGAACCTACATTGGATTGAAGGGCCAAGTCAAAGCAGGCCGAATTCACCTTGGTTCCCCCATGACCCAGCCCACATAGGAGTTGGATGGACTCACCAAAGGGGACCACAAAGGGCCACATGATGCCATGTGGATCAGCCCCAACATTTTGATCAAACTTTGGGCCAAGGAGATCCAACCCATGGAAGGCACTAGATACCCCCTCCACCTTGGCCTATATATAGAGGCCAAGGGGGGCTCATTTCCACAATCTGGCACTTGGAGGGACCTTTCAAAACATGAGGAAAGAGAGAGGGAGAGCTTAGGAGAGAGGGGGAGTGCAATAAGTTAGAGGGAGAGTGAGAGAAGAGAAAAAGGGAGGAAGAAGAAAGGGGCGGTTCCAATCAAGGAAGGGGTCGAATTCTCCTTTGTGAATCCGGTTCTTGGGCTGCTAAGTCAGTATTTCTTTCCATTTTCCTATCTAAATTTCTCTCTTAACATTCAATTCAAAGAAGGGGTTGTAATAATGGAGCTTTGTCTCCCCCCATGTTCTAATAGCAAGTAGATATGCTGTCAATTTTATTGCCTATGCACTCTACTTGTTTGTTTTCTTGATTCTACCTCTCTATACTCTATAAAACTCCTATAACTCCCAACCCCCTCTATACTTAAGCTAATCTACATATTTACATTCATTTCTCTTCAACAATTTACTTTGGGTTGTTGTGTTTATGCAATTTAAATTCGGTTGAGTTGCATCACGTATGTTATAAAAATACTGAAAATTTGTTTTCAGCATCTCTATATACGTATGTTGCTTCAATTTTCATTTCTTCATCCTTATTTCGATTGATCTAAAATTTAGAAAACTTCTCCAACACACACAAGCCCACATATGATAAAATTTACAAGAATTTTAAGGTCATGCAACCCCATTATGAAAAGTGTGCAAGATCAGGAAAATCCAAAATTATTTTTGTGAATCTGTATTTCCTACAATAAAGTTTAGGTAATAATCCCATAACTCTGTGTGTAGTGATCCAAATCGAGAGAAGTTTGGTTCATTAGAAAGATTACACCTATAGATTTCCAAAAAAATAAAATTCCTGAAATCGAAGCTCCGAGCACTGACATATGATACTTTTGAGAGTCTTTCTATTTCTATGATAGAGCAGTTTTGAGTGTCTTAGCAGACACACTTCCCTGATTTAATTTTAAGAAAATTATAGCACCAAAAAATAGAACAAAAATATTTTTGTAATCTTCATATATGTGCCTAATCACTTTAAAATATTTTAAATTTTTAGAGATTCGAAAGTCATTAAAAAAAATTAGGAAACAAGGTCTGAAAATAGAACCAGTTTCTATTTTTAAGAACTTAACAAATTTTTTCTTCAAAAACGCCAAGTGCACAAAATTTGGTCTAATCTCTTGAATCTTTTGAGTGGATTTGAAATTACACATGCACACATGAAATTCTCAAAGTGCTTAGGCTAACCCTTGAGCATCAGTTCAAGAAGGCCTAAAGCGAAAAGATCTCGCTTAGCAACAATCGTCCAAAGTCAGATTTTAAACTTTTGCTAGTTTTAGAAACTAGCTAGCACGCTCGCACAAGAAAAGTAGATTTGAGAACTTTACTTCAAGTCTCTACATAGGCTTTGAGTGAAATTTTCACATCTACAGAATTGGCACGGCCGGTGGGAGTCGGGTCTTTGAGGATTTTATCAAGCTTGGTGTCGATTTCCCCAAAATTCACTTCTTTGAAAATTTTTGGTGTTTTATCCATTCTTTGTGCACAGGTCTATTCTTTTTTTGAAATAATGTCAAATTTGGATAATTCCTTTGAAAACATGTCAAGGAAAGCCTAATCTCATTTCCCAAATCGGTTTTCCAAAACCACAAAGAAATCCTCTAAAACTAGAGATGAAGAGCTTGCCTCTTTGAGGGAAAAAGCAATGAAACTTGGAAGAGAAATTAAGGCCTTAAGCCAAAAGGTCAAGGCACATCATCCACGTGAAAAATCATCTTAGGTATATAGAGAGAAAACTCATACCCAAAAAACCAAATTATGCCCAAAATCCGATGAAGGATATGAGGCCACAAATGTAGCAAGTGTTGATATTGAATCATCTAACCTTGTTAATCATCCAAACACCCCTTTTTCCATTGAAAAACCAAAAAAATTCTTCATTGGAAAAGATAAAAAAATATGGAAAATCTTCAAAAATCAAAAACATTTCAAAATCAAAAAGTTGAAATTTTGAAAACTCAAAATGAAGACATCTCTAGGCACATAAGCGGAATGGGGCATGAGGATCACTTCACTCAAGTCACTCCAAATTTTTCACAAACATTCGCTCCGATGGGTTTCATTCCCATGAGCACCACCTCACATATTTCAGAAAACACAAGGGAGAATGAGTGTTGCACACACACAGGCCTGGAGGATGAAATCCAAGACCTCAAAAAGCAACGGGAGCTCGAAAACATGCATGAGCTCGAGCCACCTCAGGATGCCTACAAGGAAGCTTGCTCTCACCATGAAGAGGTAGACAAGCTCGAAAAAGGTATGCCTGAAACTCATTTTCCCCAAAACTCTCTACTTGATCCTCTCCTTAGTGTAGGATTGGTAAATCATTTATATGCATTTGATACATCAAATCACAACCCACAAACCCACAATATGTGACAAAGAATGTGGATTTTCAAGGTGCACCGAATGTCCCGCTCCAACAAAAAGAATTTCAAAATGAAAAAAAGATCAAAATAAAAATCAAAACATGGTAAACATGGTAACTCTTAAGGCATGCATCGATATCCTAGGTACACCTAACCCTATCATGAACAAAAAAATTCCTTCGAGCCTAAGTTTGTATCATAAACCCAAGCTTATGGCCATGATTTCTCCCAACATCCACAAACCCACAAAGGAACTGTAAACACCCCAAAATTTCCAAATTTCAAAAACTCTCAAAACCACCAAAAACCTCTATCGAGGCCAAAAATAGCAATTCTGGTTTTAAAATGCAAAACAGGATCAAAAGGCGAAAGGAAGGCCCAGGCCAGAAGCAGACTTCAAGCTCGGAACTTCGAAAGCCATCCAAAGGCCGAAAAACAAGAGAAAGAAGAGCCCATTCGGAGAAAAGCCCGACAGGAGGCCAAAAGCATAATTTGGGTAAAAAAATGCGAAAGCAGCTCCAAAATGCATAAAGAAGCTAAGAACCTGATGAAGTAGACAGATATCCGAGACACGTCCCGTCAGAATGAAGAACGGAATCCGTGCAGAAATCTAAGATCGATAGCACCAGGAACCGGCCAAAAACTGAAACGGTGGATCGAAACAGACGCCGAAAAAGTCTTGAAAAGCCGAGCACCAGTTAGAAGAAGGACTTGGGGAAGACCCAAGCCGAAGTTGGGTCACCGATGAACCGGAGCCCGCTCAAAACCGACTGTGAAAAGTGCTATAAAGGACTGAAAACAAAGGAGCAGAAGAAAATTTTGGATTGGATCTAGACCTAAAATATCCAGATCTAAATAGTGTTTGGATTGGATATGGATCTCAAAATATCCGAGATTCGAGATCCAAACCCAAATAAATATTTGGACTGGATCTGGATTTCAAAATATCCAAGATCCATGATCTAGATCCAAATAGTGTTTGGATCGGATCCGGATACCCAGACCCAAATCCAATACCCATATCCAAGACCCACCTCAAATGTCTATAAATAGATGGGAGGGGTCTCCAAAAAAGGACACGTGAAATCCAAAGGGGAGGAGTTTCTTCACGTGAAATACATGGGGAGAGAGAGAATGGGCCATAGTGGCTCTTTTGGATTGTTTGCCTTGTGGGTATGGGATTGGCCATTGTGGCCCGGGCTGCACCAATCAAGGAGCTGCGTCTTCAAGGGGAGTGGAGCTGCAAATGGAGGGAGCTTGGTTGTGTGGAGGTGCTTGGAGCTTGGCTGCAAACTAAGGTTAGTTCCTAAACCTAACCCTAAACCACCTAAGCAAAACCACCCAACTTAAGCCACCTTAAACACTCCCATTAGAACTACCTAAGCTCGGCCAAGTGCTGGTCGACCACTGCCTAAAACCACCTAGCTCGGCCAAGCTTTGGCCGAGCTCTATCCAAAACTACCCAAGCTCGGCCAAGCTTTGGACGAGCTCTCCTTAACACCAAAACTACACGGCCAAGGCTCGCCGTGCTCCCCGCTTTTTGCCAAGGACCAGGCCTGCCACTCGGCAGGCTACCTACCTAAAACAACCTAGCTCGGCCAAGCTTTGGTCGAGCTCTATCCAAAACTACCCAAGCTCGGCCAAGCTTTGGCAAAGCTCTCCCTAACACAAAACCTACATGACCAAGGCTAGTCGTGCTCCCCACTTTTTTCCAAGGACCAGGCCTGCCACTCGGCAGGCCACCTACCTAAAACCACATGGCCAGTTGCTGGTCGTGCTTCGTTCTTTTTACCAAGAACCAGGCCTGCCACTCGGCAGGCCACCTACCTAAAACCACATGGCCAGTTGCCGGTCGTGCTCCTCTCCCTTACCAAAGAACAAGGCCTGCCACTCGGCAGGCCATCTATCAAAGACCACACGGCCAGTTGTTGGCCGTGTCTCATCCCCATCTACCCTAAACCCCACGGCCTGCTAGTGCAGGCCGTGTCCTTACTTCATCCCCAAGCCCACGGCCTGCTGGTGCAGGCTGTGTCTCATACACCACCCAAAACCCTAGGCCGTGACTGGCCTTAGCCAGCCCGCGCCCAAGACACCCTGCCCTAACCAACTTGAACTGCAACCAAGACCACACCTTGTGCTGGCCTGAACTGCCACCTGGTTCACCAAAGAACCGACCTTCCCTAGGACCCAGCCAGGCCGAGCACTAGCTTAGCCCTGTCCGAACTACCCGGCCACCTCCCTTGGCCGAATTCCCAAGACCCTACTTGAGCCGCCTTGGCTCGAGTTACCTCTTGCTTAGACTTACCTAGGTGGGTCAAGGCCATATCCTATACCTCAAAACAAAACCCCACTCGAACCACCTTGGCTCGAGTCATCCTAAACCTAACCTAGTTAGGTCAAGCCCACATTAAAACAGCCCCTCCAAGGCCAAAACCCAGGTTGCACCAAGTCAGCCCGAGTCACCCTAAGCCCACCTCAAACCAAACTCGAGCCACCTTGGCTCGAGTCATACCTTATCCAAGACCAGCCCCTACAAGGCCCTAAAATCTTATATACTCAGCTGCTCCCAAGTCTTCAAGTGCTCCCAAGCCTCCAAGCTCTTCGGTTCCACTCTCACGTGACCCGGGTGCAATACGAAGAAGGTGGACTTGCATCTAGCAAAATCCTAAATCCAAAAAGCTGGAAAAGTGTAAGTCTTTGAGATATATATCAAGTTACTTTTCCTATTCAATTCAATTTTGATACGGGGTTGTAATAACAGAGCATGGTCTCCCCCCGGAATGTAATATTGATGCTTGACACACGAGACACATACGTGCACTTGAGCCTTAGCTCTTATCTCGTACACGAGACACACACGTGCACTTGAGCTTCAGCTCTTATCTCGTACACCAAACACCCACATACATAATTGAGCTTTCGCTCTTACTCCAAAGACTCTAGTAAGAGCCATATACGCTGCAATTTCATTCGGGTTGTTACTTTAAAGTTGTATGAGTTTGTCATTTCAATTCTACACTCGCACCCAAGGAACACCCGAGCACTTGCTCAAGCACTCACGCACCTTTTGGCCTCGGCAGCCACTAAGATATAGTCATATCTATATATTTTCAGCTGTGTTTATTTTCCCGGTTCAGCTGTGTATGCTTTACATTCCAGGTTGTTAATTTCAATCATGTGAGTTGTCTTTACATTTATACACAACACACACACATTGAGCCTTTCCGCTCTTATATCTATATCTCCCGTTCAGCTGGGTTGTTAAATTTCAGTCGTGTGGGTTGTCTTTCAATTTATACACAATACCCATGCACACATTGAGCCTATCCGCTCTTAAGATATATATATTTAAATTTCTGCAATTTACATTCAAGTCATGTGAGTTGCATTCGATTTGGGTTTTCCCTTCAGCTATGTCTTTCAAATTCGGGTTTTACATTCAAGTTGTGTGAGTTGCACAGCATATCCACCAAACTCGAGATAGTGCGCATACTTGCATTCAAATAAACCCTGAATACTTCATGCAAACACGCCAACCTTAGGCCACTTGATGCACACACATCACGCCTAAGTGGATAAAACTCAAAAACTTAGGGTTGCCCAACCCTCGTAAAGTAAAACTCGCCAAAATGCATGATTTCAAAAAGATTTTAAACACTTATTCATTCAAAGAAAATTTTGAAGTTAACTTGTTTTAAAATGAAGTTTCTAAAGCATACAAACTGACCCTTGAGCATCGGTTCAAGAAGGTTTGCGACAAAAAGATCCCGCTTGCCCACAATTGCCTTAAAAAAGTCATATTTCAAAAACTACTTCACTAGTTTGAGTAAGCTAGCTGGCACGTCCTAAAAGTGACGTATATACGAAAAGGTTCACTTCAGGCCTAAGAAACCCGGAGTGAAAATTTCCGCGTGTCTATAAGAACCGACCATGGTTTCTCTTGGAATCCATACCTCTCTAAGTTGCAAGGGATCAAACATGTTTTCCCTTTGCACCCAAATAAACACAAATCATCCACCCCTAGGGGCACGTTGGGTTGCACCTAGGGTCCATAACAAAATCGTCCACCTCTTGGGAGAGCCCAAGCGAAAACCTCTCAAGCCACTCACTACTAGGGTCATGTGGAAACCCAAGTCTTCCACCGTCCAAACCTTCCAACTCCTACCCAAGCCAACTCGTGTGTATATCCATGATATTGATGATACTCGATTCCAAGGTCATCCTCTTTACAAAAAAATTTCAAAACTCAAAAAACCTATAAATATGATATTGAACATGGGATATACATCATATCAAGGTCTAGGAGCCCAAATCCAAGGTAGGTTAGAACCCATCCTACCTTTGCCTAACCTAAATCGACATGGATTGAGATACATCCCATCCATACCCCCTCAACCACCACCTAAGATCAATTGGGTCATGGGTGCCCTAGAGCCCACTAACATCGAAACCTATGGCTTAGACCTCTTGTTTAGAGTCTAATTCATGGTGTTTTCTTTGTAGGTTTTATGGAAGACACATTTCTAGAAAAAAATCCAAAAAAAAGTACATATTTTAAAAAAAAATCTAGAAAATTTCCAAACCCCAAAAACATTGGAAAAATCTGAAAATTCCAAAAAGAAACTCTTTTATGTTCATCCTTCTAGCATTTGTTTGCCAAAAATCCAAAAAATATGAAAAAGTTTAAAATCCCCAAAAAATTGGTTCTCAAAACCATGTACAAATCCTAAAATCGGTTTTAGCAAAACCCATGTACATCGTCCATCTCTAGGAGCACATTGGGTTGCACCTAGGATCCATCCCAAGAACATCCTCTAAAACCACACCCCGGGTGCACATCCTTGATGCACCCGAACCCCTGGACCCTCCTTGGATATAATTCTAACTCTGGGTTTTGTATATATTGTATAGGGTATTCCCAAAATCCAAAAAAATTTGAAAAAGGAAAAACCAAAAAAAAAATTCAAGAAAAATCAAAACCATTTTTCAAAAAAAATTACCAATTCCCTTAGAAATGATTTGAGTGATATTAATTTACATGAACTTCCTCAAAAATCAACTAAATATTGGACTTGGGCAAATATTCGAGTTCCTTTGAAGGTGACCAATATTGGAATGAAACCTATATCCAAAATACATCAAGGCTAGGATCATATCATGCATATTCCTAAGCCATTCCCAAAAACCAAAATCGTGCATGTATGAATCATTCATTCATCATACTAAATATCATTCATCACATGCTACAATAGGGGTCGGCCATAGTATTAATGCTCATATCATTCATTTCCTACAAACTAGGGGCATTAGAATACATTCCCTAAACACCTTTCATAGAAACATACATCATTCCATGTATCTCCATCATCTCGTATGGGGATATATTTTACATACCATGCATCTCCCTAGTTCACATAAAAAAACAAGATGTCTAATGACATATTGCATATAAGAATCATTCATGCATTTCATTGAAAATCATTCATCACATACCACAATAGGGGTCGACCATAGCGTATGAATGCTCATGTCATCTCCACCAAACTAGGGGCATGTAGAATGCATTCCCTAAACACATTTCATGGAGACTTAACATTTTGATCATTTCATAAAGCATGTATCTCCATCATCTCATATGGAATATATTTTACATTTTATGCATCTCATGCACATCATTCACTCATAAGAAGCCTACATCCTCTTGAAAGGTGGTGGCCCAAGTGGGAATGTCCCCATGTCATGAAAGGGGCAACAAAAAATTGATCATGTATATTGGTTCATTGACGCCTAGGGAAAAAACATGGTAGACCCCATAAATGCCCAATATAAAAAAGATATGATGTTTAGTGTCTACCATAAATTCTTTTGAAATGATTTTTGTAAAATGAATCTTCTTTAATTTCTTCAAGAAGGGACTAAGTCGAATATAGGCTTCTTAACTAGGGATTGATGCTCTATTACAAGTGGAGTGTTTTCAAAATCGATTAATGACATTTCAAAAATCCTTCTTTTATAAGATAGAGCCTAGTCCAAAATAACAAAATATTTTCAAATTGTATGTGCTATTATGAAATAGGGCATACTTGATTAGACAGAGTAACTAGAGGGACAAGCTGTTTCCCCCACTTTATTCTCTACAAAAAGGAAAATTTGCAAAAAGTCAAAATAGAAAGATAAAAAGGAAGAAAATAAACCTCCAATATAGAGGTCTTCCTAAAAAAAAGGGAAACAAAAACCTCTAATATAGAGGCTCCCTTTAAAAAAAAAAGAAAAGAAAAGCTAAAGCTCAAAAATAGAGCAATTTTTCATCAAAAATTTCTTGGCCTTAAACCACGGGACGCTTCAGAAGGGATCGTGGTAACTCTTTCCCAAATCCCCTACAGCTTCTTCCAAAAGAAAAAAGTTTGTCAGTATGGTCGTAAAGTAGAAATAGAACCTACCAATTTGGATCTTATTTTGTTTGAGGATTAGGCCTTGTAGTGTAGAAAATGGAGTTTTGAAATGTTGTTGAGTTTTTCCAACAATAAAACCTCTACCAAGTAATTTTGCATTAAAATCAAAGTGAAGGGAAATATAGGAGATGAAAGTTCCTTTTGATAGAAACAAAAAGAAAGTATCCCTTTCAAAATGATTTTTTACAAAATTCAAGGCATAAAGGAAATGAACATGGAGGTCATCCCACTTAGGATAGCCAACTTTCATGGGAGCTTCCTCTAGGGAAGAGTGGAGAGAGGAGAAAAGAGTGTAGAAAATAGGCAAAGTGCTGCAAGTCTTACAGAGTGTGAGTGAGAAAAGAAGAGAGGTAAAGTGAGGGTCGTGGGTTCCTAATGGGAGCCGATCCTTGGAGGAGTTCACGTAAGTATTCTTCCAAAATTTCCTACAAAACCTCTGCTAAGTAGCGGGTATTGAAACCCAAATGAGGGGAAATATGAAAAATCGAAAGTCCTTTTGATAGAAAGTAAAAGGAGTTTCCTTTGAAAACGAATTTTGAAAACCCGAAATATCAAACGACATGGGATTATCTTACATAGGGCAGCCGGCCTTCATAGGCTTCTTCTCAAGTTCATCCATCTCATAAATGAGTCTCTAAACCTCACAATTCATTTGTATCATACACCCCATGCATGAATACACCTAAGGTCGGCCATGCATGATCATGTTTAGGACTAGCACTCAGTATGGGTCAAGTCTCCTTTGGCTAAAATCTCCTTCTCTATAATCCAAGAAAAGGGTTTATGAAATGAAGGATAATTTATATTCTCAAGATAATTTGGGAAGTAAATAAAAAAGGATGTTTTATTCTTTACCATTATCCAAATGAATTTAGATTAATGCCAAAGAGGGGCATCTGTAAACACCCTAAATAAATTTTTATAAAGACACTCTCATTTTTGAAAACCAGATTGTTTTAAAGCCTTCGCTTTAAAGTAAAAATTTTAAATCTTTAAAATAAATATTTTAAAGATAAAGATATTCAAATTAAAGCTGAAGGGATAAGGCCCAAAGGATATAAACAAATCAGGCGAAGATCAAGGCGACAATTGAGCAAAGCCCGCTTCGAGCCAAGATCTAGTTCGCGAAAGTCAAGCCATGGAAAGAGGAAATGGATCAAACCAAGTTAAGGAACATCTTCATCAAATCAAGAAATAGGCTTCATGAAGACGTGGCTCGAATATACACGGACAACTGGGCCAAGCTTGACTCAATGGGTTCGAAAACTATACCACACCAAGATGTGAAGATTATGGGCTACATTAGGTTCATGGGTTGCACCAAGGGAAGTCTAGGACGCCCCACATTGATGAGCCAAATCAAGAATTAAGTCAAGCAAAGTAAGAAGCCAAGATGGGACGAGCCATAAGGAAACTCAATCAAGGCCTCACGTTGAATGCAAGTCTAGCCGATTTCACTTGGAAGTATATAGGGCCGAACCGGCCATGGCTACGTGCACTAGATTTGAGTCAAGGACCAACCCACATGGGGATGGTCTAGCTTTGACTAAAGGGGATCACGGGAGCTGGGTTTGGATCATCAAGTACCCGCCCCAAGGAAGGGCCTAGAAGAGGAGGCCAAGGGGGAGGGACGAATCTCATCTTGTCTTGGGAGCTTGGGGCATTGGAGAGTGGTTGCATCCTTGGAGATTTTCGTGAGGTTCCTCTAGGGAAGAGTGGAGAGAGGGGAAGAGAGTGTAGAAAATAGACAATGTGCTGCAAGTCTTACAGAGTGTGAGTGAGAAAAGAAGAGAGGTAAAGTGAGGGTCGTGGGTTCCTATTGGGAGCCGATCCTTGGAGGAGTTCACATAAGTATTCCTCCCCCATTTGTTTCTCTCTATTATCTTCTTGTTATTCAATTAAAAAGGGGTTGTATTAATGGAGCTTTATCTCTCCCCATGATGTAATAAGAAGTAGATGTGCTGTGGATTTTTTATTCTTGCTTATGCACTCTAATTATTTGTGTTCTTGATTCTACCTCTCTATATGTTATAAACATTCTATATCTCCTAATCTCCTCTATTCTTAAGCTAAGATATATATTTCCATTCATTTTCCTTCAGCAATTTAGTTTGTGTTGTTGTGTTAGTGCAATTTAAATTTGAGTGACTTTTGCATCATGTATGTTCTAAAAATGAAATTCTGGTTTTCCAACATCTGCATACATTGATTGCTGTAAGTTTCATTTCCAAACCCATGATTCAAATGTCCTGAAATTTTAGGCACCATATATACACACATAAACATGTTAGAAATAAAATTGGCAAGAATTTTAGGGTCATCTAGCTATGTGAATAAAATTGAGCAAGATCGAACAAATTTAGATTTTGTTTCTGCATAGTCGGTTTTCTTGCAATAGGGGTTGGGTAAAAGTCTCATATCTCTTTCTATAGTGAACCAAATTTGATAAACTTAGTGTCATCAGAAAGATGACATCTATAGATTTCCAGCAAGACTAAGATAATAAAATTTAGAATTTTTACACCGAGATATAGGTGTTTCTTTGAGCCTTTGTGTTTTTATCACAGAATATCCTGAAACTACTGAGTTATGTCTAATTCCTGATTTAATTATTTAGATTTACACTCCCAAAATTAAAAACAAGAAGTGGCTTAGGATCTCCACATTACAGGCTGTTTCTTGTAAAATTTTCATGAATTTTGGAGATTCTAGGGTCACAAAAAAAAATTCGAGAACAAGCTCTAAAAATAGAACTAGTTTTTATTTTTCAGAACTTGCTGATTTTCAAACTTGAAATCAAAGTGCATAAATTTGTTCTTGATAATACCTCATTTTCAACTTGGATTTGAAACTTCACCTATACATTTGAAATCCTCAAAAGGCTTAGGCTAACCATTGAGCATCGGTTCAAGAAGGTCTAAAGCGAAAAGATTTCGCTTAGCCACAAATCGCCAAACAAGTTGGATTTCTAAAACTTTACTAGTTTTTGGAAACTAGCTGCATACTCGCATAACGAAGTAGTGTTGAAAAGTTTTTTTCAAGTCTCTACGTAGGTTTGGAGTGAAATTTTCACATCTACAACAATCTACTTTTTTGTTTTCTTGATTCTACCTCTCTATACTCTATAAAACTCATAGAACTGCTAACCCTATCTATGCTTAAGCTAATCTACATACTTACATTAATTTCCCTTCAGCAATTGACTTTGGGTTGTTGTGTTTATGCAATTTAAATTCGGATGAGTTGCATCACGTATGTTATAAAAATACTAAAAATTTGTTTTCAGCATCTCTACATACATATGTTGCTTCAATTTTCATTTCCTCATATCTACTCTAATTGATGTTAAACTTGGCATACTTCTCCTAAACACACAAGCCCACATCTGATAAAATTTGCAAGAATTTTAGGGCTATACAATCCCATAATAAAAGGTGTGTAAAATCAAGAAAATCCATAATTATTTCTGTGAATCTGTATTTCCTACAATAGAGTCTAGGTAATAATCCCATAACTCTGTGTGTAGTGATCCAAATCAAGTGAAGTTTGGTTCATTGGAAAGCTGACATACATACATTTCCAACAAAACCAAATTCACCAAAATCAAAGCTATTAACACCAAGATACAGAACTTTTGTGAGTCTTTATATTTCTATAATAGAGTAGTCCTGAGTGTCTGAGTAGAGACACTTCTCTGATTTAATTTTGAACAATAATAGTACTCAAAAATAGAACAAAAATATTTTTGTAATCTATATATATGTACTTGATCACTACAAAAGTTTCCAGATTTTTGGATATTCGAAAGTTATTGAAAAAAATAAGAAAAAAGGTCTGAAAATAGAACCAGTTTCTGTTTTTCAGAACTTAATAAAATTTTTCTTCAAAAACACCAAGTGCACAAAATTTGGTCTAATCTTTCAAATATTTTTGAGTGGATTTGAAATTACACCTTCACACATGAAATTCTCAAAGCGCTTAGATTGACCCTTGAGCATCGGTTAAAGAAGGCCTAAAGCAAAAAGATCTCGCTTAGCCACAATCGCCCAAGCAAAGTAGCTTGCAGATTTTAAACTTTTGCTAGTTTTAGAAACTAGCTGGCACGTTCGTGTAAGCAAAGTAGATTTGAGAACTTTACTTCAAGTCTCTACATAGGCTTGGAGTGAAATTTTCACATCTATAAAGTCTTATTCCAAAAGAGCTTGCATATTTTATTACAATTTGAAATCAATAAAATAAAAGAATGATCTTTAAATAAGTGTTGGTCCGTCTAAGCTCCACGTTAATGTCTTCTTCTCCTGCCAAACAAGGGTCAATTCCTCATGCCACTTAGGTCTCTCCGTCATTCATTACTCTCGCTCCTTGAATCAACGATTGGCACTTGATAGTGATATCTTCCTCAACAGGTGACCGGCTCCAAGATGGGTGGTATGCTCGTGCTGGCCAACCAGCTCTTGGCTCCTCAAATATGTAAAAGAATGATCGGGAAATAAAAGAGAAGGTTTTAGCATGAGTAATGCACACGTAAGCCTAGATGTGAAACGACTCCTACAATGCTAGTTATTAAAGACGTACACTATATGTCATGCTGAACGCAAGCTGATTTTATGAAGACATGCAGCAATGGAGAATAAACTCATCATGAATCAAGCATGCATCAATAAAAATGTGAACACCGATCAAGTGTAATCATGTGCAGGTCCTATATGAAGCATCAAGAGGCTCGACCAGATTTATTATCAATCTTAAATGAGTGAAGACAATGCAAAGTACACAGGAATTATGATGCAACCGATTCCATGAAAACTCCAATTATGTTAATCAATGTGATAGAATATGCATCCAAAATTCACCAAAACCAAATCCTAAATGAAACATAGTTTTTAACAGTAGCAAACACAACCAAAATCAATCATAATACATGCCTAACTATGCACAGCTCTAGAAACACATGGTTAGCATGGACGAAACTATGAAAACCGAGATTTGTGTGAGGCATGAGAAGATACAAGTGATACACTAGACCATTGTGACGTACCCAATGTCGTTCGCATATGAATCATCACAACTAATCACTATATAACATGACATTAAGGTGACAGTGAAGAAACTCGATGAAATCTGCCGGCCGAATCACACAAGTAGGCAAACACCATGCACAACCCATAGGTACATCAAACAACCTTTTCAGCACATTAAAATCCATAGAAAGAAGTTAAAGTATGGGGCAGTCAGAAGCATAAAACCGATTGAAGCAAGGGAGAGCATGAATGGGATCAAATCATGAAATCAATCAAAGCTTATAAAAGGATATATCAACACAAAATGATCAGGCATGAAATTGGTCAGGAGCATGAAACCAATCATAGAGCATGAGATCGATGAAAACATGGACCGAATCATGAGCATGAAAGAACATGAATAATATCAAAGTATAGCATATTGACCTTACCTGCTGTTTGTTGTGGACAAAAACCTTTCTCATACGATGGCTTAGCTGGTTGTCCCCCTCTCCTTTTAAAGGCAGCACCATATCTTCATCAAGTGAAAATTTATCTAAGTAGGGCATAGGTTTCCGTGCTAGGTAAGACTTAGTTGGATGGCCCCTCCTAATGTAATGATTTAGCATAATTTTGATGAAAATTATAGCAGGGTGCTTCTCTCATTAGGATTCTCATCTAGATTAATTTTTCAACATAGATAATTTGGTTTTAAACTCATTTCCTTATCTATAGTCAAAGAATTTTTCAAATGTGTATAAAAACCAAGTTTTTAAGGGATGACTCCTACTCAAATTCAAATTTATATATTTCAAATTTCCACCTTATTTCTTTTAAAATCATATTCATGTTTTGAAATGATTCTCCTCTTTTTCTCTCATGCTTGAGATTTTCAGAAATTTCATAAGTATTGTCAACTCCTTCAAATTTCTCAGAAGCTCAACTTCAATAGTAATTTGTGTAAACACTCGTGATCTGAAAAAAAATGAGGTATTTATAGATTCTCCTTCTTGGCATCAATCAAATGGCTCCACCGAAAGTTTGAAAAGTAAGTTGAATTGTTTTCTCTTTTTACCTCTTTAAAGACTCGAGATCTCTTTGGATGTTGAGAGGAACTTTTCATCGCAATGCTGCTTGGGGACCTACAAAAAACGAACGAGACACCCTTTAAGGATAAAATCGAAGCATCAATAGAACAGGGTTTGGTTGCATGAACAAAGGGTCGATGCATGATCTTGAGAGTAAAAACATGAAAATGCTCTGGTTTAGGGATCCATACATGCGGAAGGACAAGAATTGAGCTTTTTGCTATGTCTATTTCGGATCCCTTCTGAAGTCTCCTCGAAGTTTGAACTTGAACTTTTCTTTGGACTTTGGGGTTAAGGACCAAGTAGCAAGATACTTACTGAGGGAGGGGTAGCCTCAATGTTTTACACCACTAAGGACACAATTATGCCTCTGGACCTAGACGCAGTTGGTCTATAGAAGTATAGAACAAAAGTAAAGCAAATTTGTATGTTATTCGCACTAAAGAAGTAGCTACAATCAAACATAATTCCTTTCCCAAATAACAAAAGATTTTTCTCGTGTCCTGCATGTAACCGTCATGTAAACGGGACGATGGCAACGGACGGTCAGTGGCTGTTATGTCCTTTCCAATCCTATCCTTACCTAGATTCCTGCCATGAAAAGAAGATGAAAGTGGATTTGCCAACAGCATCTACTTCATAACCTAAGTGAATTAGGGAAATGGGAGGTCAATGCAACTCATCTCCACTCGCATTTCCCAAAATTAGGATGCAATCATCCCCTCTCCTTGCGCTTACCTCCATTTTTCTTTCGAATCCTATTTGATTCAGTAGCATAATCCTAGTTGCCTCAGCATAAAGAACTCGGTTCAGAATAATCATCAGTTCATGCTTCACATTAAGAGCAACACTGTAACTTCTTTTGCTCTACCTGAATTCCTATTATGACTCACGAGCATTAAAGAAAACCAAGTATTTTCATGTCTTTACATAGAAGGCTAGCTATACCCAGACTTGGATATATAAGTTAATGTCTAATTAAAATGATTTGGCAAGAACAACTTGGGAAATTATGGGACACAATAATAACAATAAGATTCATATAGTGTTGATAAGAATGAGAAGGAAATGTATCTAGCAATCTCTACTTTAGTTATAACTACAAGAAACTGTTTTTCATGGGTCCTGTTCGCAAAATCCTATAGTCATGAAGTTGAAGCCGCTAGCGCTCGATCCGGCAGATGCAAGTAAAAGAGTATCTCATAAGCAACTACGCTATCTTTGATCGACTTAAAGTTGGAAACAGAGCTTTACGAAAAGAAACGAGTTCGTTGAAACCGAGACGAATCGGTTGAAAACCAACATGGAGAAATTGTTTCCAGCGAAGACAGCTAACTACTGGGTAAGTTGAGTCGTATCGGATCCCCAAGTTCGGCAACGTGTCAAACTTATAAGGCAAGGCGTTACGTGACGGTATTACTCATGGTACTCCGCGTGAGGAGTGAGACGATATCTGAGATCGAGAGCCCTCGGCTATAAATCAGAAGGCTGCAGCCGTAGAATACTACGTTTCCTGTGTGTCTCTTGGGCTCCGGTAGGGACACGAAGCGTCGCTGGAAGTTGCGCGTGTTTTCTACCTTACCATTTCTTTCCGCCTCTTACAGTTCAAACCATCCGACCTCGAAGAATCGAAAGCGTCTTTGTCATCTCTCTCTCTCTCTCTCTCTCTCTCTCTTAAGATGTGCTCCCCTCACAAAGGAGTGAGAGAGAGAAATATAGTTTATTGTCCTACTGGGTTGTAGTTTCTCAATCATGTCTTCGTCTTCAAACGGAGTGAGCAATAAAATGGAGCCTGAGAGGTACTCTTTCCTTTTGCTTGCATTGTGAAGTTGTTCTGAGATGAATTGAGAGGGATTATGCCTTGGGAAGGGATTCGGATTTGGATTATGGTTTTTCCTGATCGGGCTTCCTTTTCCTTTTGTGGGTTTTGGAAAAAAATACAAACAGGAAGGTGGGAGTGTGCTGCATCTGGGTCCTGTTGGAATATGTTTTTTGCAATTTGTTTCGTGCGTAACATTAGACGGCTAACTCGGAGGATGGTTTTCATCTCGTGGGGACGATGACTTCGGGATATTTCATTTGTTTTTTTGTTTTTTGATCTCTTGGAGCTTCTTTTGGTGGAGTTCTATAGATTAGTGGAGCCCTCTCTCTCTCAGAGTTGGTACTGGGAAGTGAACTATTAAAGCTTGTATTTTTGTGAGTTGGTTTGTATAGTTGGCACGTTTGGTTTCCGTGGAAGGGATTCACGCGACAGAAAGACTCATTCTTCGTCTAGAATGTATGTGAGACTATCGCCTTCCTTCGCTGTTGTGCGAATCCTTTACCTTGCTCCTTCTTCTCAAGACGAGAGCAATCAACCCTTTGAGGTTGTTGAAGCCGTCGCGGATTTGCTTTTGCATTTGTTTCAGCTGGTTGGAATTCTCAAAAGTTGAGATTCCGACTACAAGGAGCGGGTGAAGCACTTTTGTTTCACGTTGGGGTTCTTGTTTTAGTTCCATTTCCCAAGTTGGACACTTGTGATTCTAATGCAATTAGGCGGATGTGGTTGAGGATGCTAAACTTTCTGAAATAGGATAGATGATATGATGATATCTCATCATCTGAAATAGACGACCATGTTGAAATTCTCGATGGTAGAAGGAGAAACTCATAGCTACCATCCCAAATGCAGTTTGAAACTCCGGCGTGTTGAGTCTAGGAAGCCTATTTACGTATTATAATAGTAGGGCCATATGCCACGATGGTATTTGTATTATTATAGTGTTTTTTAGCTTCTTTATTCTCATTGGCGTGGCTAGTTCCGGTTGACCCTAGCGGATGCAAACCCCAAGCATCGAACTCCCCAATTCCTTCACTGAAGACTTTACGAGTTGACGTCTTCATCAAGAGAAATAGTGTCCTTGGGCAATAGTGACTGACTATCTTCTGCATGTCTCGTCACGGTGGCACCTTCAGAACGATCACTTTGGCGCTTTCCTTCCTAGACTGGTGCCCAATGCTTCCGATCTTTCTATTTTTCAATTGTCATTTTTTGTTTTCTGATGACTTTTTGTGTCCGTACGCTGAACGTGATTTTACCAGTTTGAATTGGACGGCAGCTATGAACTTGTGCTCTATGAAATAATTGCTCTGCTCCTTGTGAATGCGATGTATGCCATGGCTTCTTTCCCTGCATCTGCTCACCTTTTACCATCCATGACCAGGAAAAGGAGGAGAAGCCGATGTCCTCCTGGAGAATCTGTGGCGCAAATCCTGGCAAGGTGGAGGGAGAAAAACAAACTGGCTGGGCTTTTGAGAGACGGCAAACAGACTAGGAAGGCTCCTGCCAGAGGGTCGAAGAAAGGTTGCATGACCGGAAAGGGCGGACCTGAGAACTACGCCTGCGCTTACAGGGGTGTAAGACAACGTACCTGGGGAAAATGGGTTGCAGAGATCAGGGAGCCAGACAGTGGCCGCAGACTCTGGCTTGGGACATTTTCCAGCGCTGTGGATGCTGCTCTGGCATATGATGAGGCTGCTCTGGCAATGTATGGCTCAAGTGCTTCCGTCAATCTTCCAGCTTCAAGTGGCTCGAGGGACTCGTCACTTACATCGCAAACACAAGGAGAGTCTACCAGCTTTGTATGTGATGGCGTGGAAGCTCACGGGTCTTCTTCGAACAAAGAACAAGTCTGTAATATGGCCACCCCGTTGCTTTATTCATCTTCTACAGCGGCTAGAGGCTGTGCTCTAGCTCAATCACCCAGCATGCTTGGTGGAGGCAACATAGCCACTAATGAGGGAGTTAAAATTGAGGAAATCACCAGGGTGGCAGAGCCAGATGACGGTCACCGTGTGAAACATGCAGTCGAAATCACGCTGGATCGGCATGACAATCAAACTAGGCTGCGGAATATCGTGCAACATCTACCCGTACCGGATGCAATGTTTGATGTGGAGCAGCTGTTAGGTATGATGTACAAAGAATCTTCTCCAATTGCACCTCCAAAGTTAATTTCCTCCGTGGTCTGTGATGCCGAAATGGAGCAGCTGGATTTCTCCAGTCCGCAGCTGGATTTCTCCAGTCCAAATGCTTTGTCCTTCCAGATGCAGAGCGCGGACGCTAAACTGCTTGGCAGCCTTGAGCATATGGAGCAAGCTGATGATGATGATCATGATGGCGTGGATTTGAGGGACCTTGATCTGTTCAAGCTGGAATGTAATGTACAGGACAGGGGACACTTGTATACGGATTTCGGGTTGGGTGACGAGCTGGTCAATGACTCTTGTTTTGATGAAGTCATGTATGGATTGGAGTCACCTCTTTGTCTCTCTCCATTGTGGGAGAGCAAGGAGCTGTATGGCAGCCAAAGTGGCTCTAAGGATGGTAGGATTGGTTGCCGAGCAGACTCGTAGGTATTTGTGGTGTGAGGGAACCGCCTCGTTGGCAATGAAATCAGCAGAGGTCGGTGAAGCCAATTTTGGATTGTACAGGGCGGACAGGGATGTGGTCTTTGTAGTTGTGTTTCGTTTTTATTTCTTTCACATATGTCAACAGACGAAGTGAATCAAGGGCAGTATGTGTGAATGCTCTTGGGATTCGTTTTTTTTTATTACAAATGTGATACATTATATATATTGTTTGCATATGAGCTATGTGTATGTTCAATATTTCTGTCGTTGGGCAGATGGAACATGATACTGTATGTACATGAAAATGTTTTCAGGCTTCTCTTTTGAGATCATTCTCGCACACGCACACGCACACGCACACGCACACGCACACGCACACGCACATGCACACACAGACACACACGCATCCGTTGTAAAGCCAACATTTGTACGTGTATATCGTGTTGGCAATGGAAGTTGTTTCATGAGAAAAAACATGTCTTCCGTTCTTATGACACAAGGCTGTCATGAAATTGGGGAATAGAGAAGCTAGATTTAGGCAGGCTCCTTCCAGATTTAATTTGTAGAAAATACCCTCTGTGTTGGTATCGGACTTAAAACATATTATTAGCAGAAACCATCTGCTATATTCAACCTTCGCTCTTCCGCGTCGAGAAGAGGCAAATCGCTTATGTAGGAACTGCAATTCCCTTATCAGACGAGTCTAGGAGTCCAAGATGAATGCGGTGCACAACTCGAGAATACCATGATGTATGAAGCAGCTCTCCATGGAAAAAAGATTGGTCTCAGGTACAAATAGAACACTCTCTTGATAGATAAGTATAGGAGTTGAACTCAGACTTTCGAATGTAATTTAGCAGCTTCTTGCTGTTGATAGGGATTTCCAGAAACTCTGCCAATCCACACGATGATTTCTCTGATTTAGTTATGGGCCCACGGCAGTTGAATGAGAAAATGACATGTCATCTTGAAGAGGACGACAGGTCTAAGGACAATCTATGTTCAACAGAATATTTATTCTCCATAGGCACCCAAGGCAATTGTCCGTGGAAGTAGGAACAGATAGAGCTCAAAAGGGGAACCAAATGTAGGAAATGTGTCAAAATGGTCACATCCTGAATGGGACCTACCTCCTTGTAACCTCACCTTACTCCCTTCATGAAAAAATGGATTATTAGGCAATGGCAGACTTTCTATAAGAGCTTTGAAATTTTTAAAAGCTACAATCACGTCAAATTTTTGCTTAAAAAAACCAAGTCTAATCATCAATAAAAAGTAAGAAATACTTATTTTTACCAAATGAGGAAGGATTAATTGGGCCATATAGATCAATGTGAACAATGTTGCAATGGCTTGTTTGCTCTTGTAAATGACTCATTAGGAAAACTTTCTCTTGCATGTTTGCTAAGAAGACATACTTCTCATAATTGATTGGAATGATTAATAAAGGGCATCTCTTTCACAATCTTATTTTCTTCTAAGGCTTTGAGTGCTTCAAAATTCAAGTAACCAAAATGTATATGCCAATGCCATGCTTCATCTCCCACATTGGCCTTCAAACACTTTGCTTCAATTGTATTGAGATTCAACATGAATATTCTATTCCTTGTCATATACACCTTTGCAACCAAATTAGCATTATGACCTCTAAGTCAAAGATAATGACCTTGCATATGAATTTCATATCCCTCTCAACAAGTTGTCCTAAACTCAAAATATTACTTTTTAAAGTAAAAATAAAATATTTAAAATAAAATGATGACTTCCAGCCTTTCACAAATTGATATTTTACTTTTTTCCATGACATACAGTAACAGAAGCCTCCAAAAGTCATATTGTGTCTAATTGATTCATAAAGCTCCACAAATAAGTTCTTCTTTCACATGTATAATTACTTGCACCCACGCCAATATACCATTGGCTCACATCTTTAACATCTTCTTTGCTAGCAAGAAGTTAAGTATGGACACCTTCTTTGTTTTTGCTCTCCATTGATTTCTCCTTAACACTATTTTTTGGTTTCCCAAGAAAATTTTCATATTCAAGGGAAGGATGATATTTAACATTTGATTTATCATACATTCCTTGAATTGGATTCGAGTATCTTTCTCTACTTTGCATCCTATTTATTGGTTAAAATTTTTAATTCTTATTTGTTAGCAAACCTTTTACCATCTTTTCCACAACTTCGAGGACTTCCTCCACAAATTTGGCCTCTCTGAAAGGAACCATGTTTATGTTCTTTCAAAGAAAGCTTTGATCATAAATCTTGTTCCACTAATTTTTGTTTTGACTTCTTGAGTTGTTCTTCATCTTCTTATAGGGATCTGGCAAGTTCTTCAATTGTCATGGTGTCCAAGTCTTTGGACTCTTTAATAGGAGCAACTACATATAAATCTTTGTTTCAAGAATTATAAGACTTTTTATAAGTAATCTTTGATCCAAAGATTACAAGATTTTTTTTAATAACACGATCCTTTTTCTTGCTCATCAATCTTCAAACAAGCCATCTGTACTACATAGGTGTCTAGGATAAAAAAAAAAGTCAAATAATAACATATTAAAGCAAAAGAGAAAGTAGAAGGTCAACAATAAAATTGTCATTAATCTCATGGAATTAAAATATTTTTTATTATATTATAAATTCTAAATAATGAGAAAACTCTAGAAAAGTTCCAAAATTTGCTTCACAAAGTTCATAATAATAGAGTAACCAACTTTCCTATGGACAAGATTCTGACAATCTTTTTCATAGAATAAAGACTTAATTAATTAGCTTTTGTTTATACCAAACAACTACAACAACAACTAAGCCTTTTCCCATACTAGATGGGGTCAGTTAGCTTCTATTATACCAAAATCTCAAAAAAAAGAAATTATTAGCTCATGAAAATCTAAAAAATATCTAAATAAATCAAGTTTACTGATCAACAAGTGTCTTTTATGAAGTACTAGGGTTTAGTCATTAACGTCTCAGAATCTAACATTCTTAATCGATAATTCACTCACAAAAAATAAGAATGCGCAATCAATACTAAAGCAAGACATCAACTTTGCATGAATAGTCGAAGAAGCATGCATTACATGCCCACAAGCATTAGCTCATCTTGTTGCACCAGCCTTCTATAAGAGTTCTCCAATTAGTAGTTATGTACAACAATGCTCCATTCATATTGTTATTGTTCTCTTTCTCTTTCTCTTGGTCCAAGATTTTTGTTCAAACCAACACAATTCTTAGTACTAAGTACAATATTAATGATCATTTCAACTAATACAATTCTTCCTTCATATTTGGAACTACACATAAGACTTTACCTTAATGACCTTGCATGTTGCATAAAATTAAAGAAATGAGAAATGCACTAATTTTTTTAGAATAATTGTCAATTAATAGATAACAAATAATTATTCTTACCAAGTGAAGATCGCTTGATGGGTCTACTTCATCAGAATCTGTTAACTACAGTTGATATTGTGCTTGTCGCAAGGATTCCTTAGGAAAATTTGTTCTTGCTTGCTTGAATATATCAATCACATAATTGATTTAAGTGATTGATTCTTGGTTGGCCCTTGAGCATGCTATTTTTGCACATTAATTTGACACCACTAAAATCTCATTAATCAAATCTCATATGTCAACATTAATTTTTAGGACAAGATTGTAAGTACCTTGAAATATCACTTTTGATTTTGAAAACAAACATCTTACCTTTTGTCATGGGCATGCTTGCTAACAATTTTCCTTTATCATTTTTCATATAAAATAGGTAACATTCTATGTTAATATCTACTTCTTGAAGTACATATAAAACATTTAAAATAAATCAATGATTTCCATCCTTTCAACAAATAAATATTTTATCTTTCCTGAGGATAGACACTCAATAGGAGTCTCGAAAAGTCATGTGACATCCAATTGATTCATTAAGCTCCACAAATACATTCTTCTTTCCACATGTATAATTATTTTTCGTAAAGCCAAAGTACCATTTGCTCACATCCTTAATGACATCTTCTTTGCTAGCAAGAAGTAATGTATGGTCACCTTCTACATTTTTACTCTCCATAAAATTTGATTTCTCGTGAACATTACTTTTGGATTCCTAAAAGAATTCATATTTATGGGAAGTATAATATTTAACATTTGATTTATCACACCTTCATTAAGCTTCTATTATCTTCCTCTACTTCTTTTGTGTCCTCATCATTGATTAGAATATTTGTTTCTCTATTCTTTATTTGCAAATTGTTTGCTACCTTTTTCACCTCTACCACGGCAGCCTCGGCCTCTCCCAAGGAACCATGTTCTTCCTCCTTCAAGGAAAGCTTTCCATGTAAATTTTGTTCCACCAATTCTTGTTTCGACTCCTTGTTCTTCGTGAGCTTATAGGGATTTGGTGAGTTCTTAAATTGTCATTGCGTCCAGTCTTTGGACTCTTCAAGGACGACAAGTTCATAATTAAATCTTCATATATCATTATTTGAATAACAACAAAGACTCTTGAAATATAATCATGAATAGTCTTGTTGGTCATTATTTTAATCATCAACTTTTGTAATTCTCTTTCATGGGAGATAAAACATGAAAGGGAGTTTCGGTTGGCTTTTCATGCTCATCAATCTTCAAATAAGACCACATAGGCGCCTTGGATGAATAAAATCAGTTAATAAATTCTCAAATCAAAAGAAAAAGTGGAAGGTCAATAATAAATTGTGATTAATCTCATGGAATGATAACAATTTTAGTTGAATTTGAAAATGACAAGAAAACTCTAGAAAACAACTTTCCTAGGTACAATATTCTGACAATCTTTTCCATAGAAAAAAGACTTAATTAATTAGCTTCCGTTTATACCAAAATCTCAAAAAAATAAATGATTGACTCTTTAAAATCTGAAAAGCATCTAAATAAATCAAGTTTGCTGGTCAACAAGCATCTTTTATGAAGTACTATGGTTTAGCAATTAACATCTAAGAATCCAATATTCTTAATTGGCAATCCATTTATGGAAAACAAATATATGCAATCAATACTAAAAAGACCATGAACTTTGGATGAATAGTCAAAGAGGCAAACATTGGACACCCAAAGGCATAAACTACTCTTGTTGCACAAGCCTTCTCCAAAAGTTCTCCAATTAGTAGTCATGCAAGAAATACATAAAATGTCACTACTCCATTTAGATTGTTATCATTCTCTTTCTCTTGGTCGAAGTTTTTTTGTTCAAACCAACACAATTCCGAGTAATAAGTACATTACTAATGATCCTACAACTAATATATTCTTAGTAATTCACACTTGAAAGTGCATGTACGTAAGACTTTACCTCAGCGACCTTGCATGCTATAGGAAATTAAAGAAATGAAAAATGGTCTTCTCTAGTTGCTTTTTGTTGTTATTGCCAACCTAGCTACTTCTACTTCAACTTCAACTTCAACAAATCAAAATTTTTATATTTTTCACGACTCCCATAGAAAGAGAATTAGGGAAAATATAAAAGAATTTTTCTGGCAATTGCAAGACTTTTGTCTAGTTAGGGAAGCCCCATATCGATGACAAGATAAATTGGTTCATCTTATTTGTATTGGTATAAATCTAAACAGTATAGAGAACCCTTAGAAGCAAAAGGCATTCCATTTAGTATAAAAAAGATGAAACATATTGATCCAAGTTTGATAATTGGTCAAAAAAATGACAAAAGCTACAATTTGTATGTAATGTACTCTTGAAAGATCATTTTAATTGCTTAGGATCAATATCCCTATGGGATAGTGTAAACACCCAATTTTTTTTAAAATTTTTGCTTCTTAGGAAATTAGCTATTTTTGGTAATTTCAGGTTTTTGAATAAAAAAGGCATCAAACGAGTGTGTTTTGGCACCAAAATTTTATGGAAGCCTTAAAATGATGAAAGAGTGCTTCCCTTTCTGAAAATTTTGAATTTGGACAAAATTAGATAAAAATGACGATTTTGCCCTCAACACTAGAAAAGCAGGATTTCGTTTCCTTAAAAGATTTATGTTGAAAAGTATGTTAAAACTTGTCCTTTGAAAAGATACAGGTATCAAAGAGACAAGTTGACACCTGAAAAGGAAGGTGGGTGCCCAGAAAGGAAAAAGCGGGCGTTAAAAAGGGAAAGTGAGCTTCCTAGAAAGAAAAGCTCATACTTGGAAAGAAATAAATTTCTAGATGGTAAGGTCGGTATTATCAAAAGAAAGGAAAGATTGATGCAAGAACAATGACTTCCGAAGAGAAAGGTTTGGTATCGAATGCATTTGGTAACATATCCATGTTATGTTTGGTTGCTAAAAGAAGGCAATTAGTATACTGATATGCGTCAGTTTTGCATTGTTGTAAACACCCCAAAAATGCCATGTTTTTAAACTCCCAAACTTCAAAAGCCAACTCGAGGCCAAAACAAGAGAAAGAAGAAAAGTTCAAGCCCGTTCAGAGAAAAGCCAGACAGAAGGCCAAAAATCAGAATTCGCGTCAAAATCAAGTTCAGTTCTCAAAAGAAAACAGAAGTCAAACCCCTGATGAAGCCATCAGAAATCAAGCACCAGGCTTGTCAAAACAAAAATCTGAAGTCCGTGAGAAAATCCAAAGATTGACTTCATCCAAAACAAGCTTGAGACGGAACTAGAGGGATCAAAGCCAAATGTCAAAAAGTTTGGAAAAGTGAGAAATGGGTCGGACAAAGGGACTGGAAAAAACCCAACCTGAAATCCGGTCACCGACAGAACCGGGGTCCGTTCAAAACCGCCCGTTTCAAACACCAAAGAAGGACGGAAGAAAGAAATTTTGGATTGAATCTGGACAAAAATATCCAAATCCAGATCCATTTGGAATTTGGATTGGGTTGGATCCTTGGATCCAAACCCAAATCCAAGACCCACCCCTTGGCCTATAAATAGGGTCAAGAAGGGGAGAAAGAATTCACGTGAAGTTTTTGGAGCATGGGAGGGCATGTAAAGTAAGAGAGAGAGTGTGTGCAAGTCAACAAAAGTGTGCTTGACTTTGTTGACTTGACCTAGGGTTAAGTGGGCTTGAACCATGTTGGCCTTGACCTAGGGGTGGGCTTCAACAAGAAAGGGCTTGGCTTGGACGTGGGCTGCAACTTGGCTATGCTGGACCGTGGTGGACTATGGTGGACTAAGGTGGACCGGCTGCAAGAGGTAAGTCCCCTAACCGACCTAGCTTAGCCCTTGAACCACTCCCTAAAACCTAACCCTCTTGCTGCCCTAAAACCCACCAAAACACCCTCGCCTTGAACCATGACTTGAACCAATCCCCAACCGAATCCCATCTAACCTCACCTTGGAACCTACCCCCTAAACCGCACCTTGACCCATCCCTTGAAACAAGACCTAACCTAGTTCCCCCCTCTTGACCAAACTGAACCCATTCGTCTGGCTTCTACTTGCTGGCCTAACCGACCCTAACTTGCCCCAACACCCAGCTAAAACCTGCCCTAAAACCCACAGCCTAGCTGCACTCGACCCAAACCCATTCCCTAAACCAGGACCTAACTGAACCTGGCTGCACCTAGCTCACTTGCCTTGCTGCCTGCCTTGAACCACACCCTGACCTACCCTAAACCTGCCCCATCTTGGCTGTAGCCAAGCTTGAACCTGAACCAGCTAGGCTGACCTTCACCTAACCCTAAACCAGCCACTAAACCGACCTACCTAGCTGCGCCAAAACCCCAACAAAAACCTGCCTTGAACCGCACCTTGACCTGCCCCATTTGCTGCGCCTTGACCCTAACCTGCCCCAACCGAGCTCTTGCCCTAGACCAACTTGCAACCTGTCCCAAAACCTAGCTCACCCCAGCTGCAAACCTGCCCCCCTTGCTGCACCCAGCTGCACCCCGTGGCTGACTGCACCCAGCCAGAACCGAGCCCTTGCTGGCCCTAGACTTGACTGAACCAAGACAAAACATGTCCATACCTAACCCACTCGAACCTAATCTACCTTGGGCTAAACCTCCCTCGACTTGGCCTAACTGAACCACTCCAAAACCTAACCTATTGGCTGTCACCTAACCCTTGCTGCACCCAGCTGCACCCCGCGGCTGACTGCACCCATCCAAACCGAGCACTTACCTTGTGACTCACTCCATAAACCAACCCAACTAGGCTAGCTCGACCTGCCCTCAACCGAATCCCACACCCCAGCCTTGACTCACCCACTTAAACCTAGGACTGCACCTAACCCCTTTGGTCGTACCACTCCTAAACCGAGCTGCACCTCTTGGCTGCACATCACCAAGGCCGACTTGCACCCTTGGCCAGTTGCACCCAATCCAAACCGGTTGCACCTAGGTCGACTTGTACTCAAGCAACATCACCTTGGAACCAAACCAAGGGACTTACCTCACGGCTGCGACGAAGGAAGACCCGAGCGAACCCAAGAGACTAAACCGAGCGAAGATTTGTAAGTCTCTTTGATTTCGGTTTTAAATTGTTCAATTAAATTCAATTCAATTCGGAAATGGGGTTGCATTAATGGAGCGAAGTCTCCCCCTAGATTGTAATATTCTTGGATGAAACACGAGCTCACACACGTGCACTTGAGCATTTTCGCTCTTAAACTGCACACGAGTACACCCACGTGCACTTGAGCCTTTTCGCTCTTAAACTGCACACGAGTACACTCACATGCACTTGAGCCTTTTTCGCTCTTAAATTGCACATGATCGCACTCACGTGCACTCGAGCCATCTCGCTCTTAAGCTAAATATATATATTTTCACTTTAGGTGAATTTAATTTGTGAAAGCAGTATGAGTTGCACTTACATTTGGGTGAATTTAATTCGTAAAAGCAGTGTGAGTTGCACTTACATTTGGGTGAATTTAATTCGTAAAAGCAGTGTGAGTTGCACTTACATTGGGGTGAATTTAATTCGTGAAAGCAGTGTGAGTCGCACTTACATTTGGGTGAATTTAGTTTGTGAAAATCGTGAGTTATAATTACATTCAGGTGTATTTACTTTCAAGTTGTGTGAGTTGCAATTTAAATTTCACAAGAGGACACCCATGAGTACTCGAGCCTTTCCACTCTTTACACTCACACACATTGAGCCTTTCCGCTCTTAGGATAAAACCTATATATACATTTCAAGTCGTGTGAGTTTACTTTGTGAAAGTAGAGTCGCATTTCAATCTATGTGAGTTTACTTTGAGAAAGTAGAGTTGCACTTTAATTTGTGTGAGTTTACTTTTGAGAAAGTAGAGTTGCACTTCAATTTGTGTGGGTTTACTTAAAGTCGAGTGAGTTGCAATTTCAATTTGGTTGAGTTCGCATCATCGCTCTCGAAAAGCCCAAAAAGGATTTCAGCATCCCTGCATTCGCTTGCTTTTAAAAGCCCTCGAACAAATCGCTCAAACCATGCTGAAATTAGGCCACATATTCCACTCACAAATCAGGCCTAAATAAATAAAACTCACAAAGACTTAGGGTCGTCCAGCCTTCGTGATAAAATTGGCCAAAATGCACGAATTGTATTCTTCCAAAAACACTTGTTGTTCAAAGTTAGTTTGAAGTAAAAAAACTTGTTTAAAAATTGAAGTTTCTAAGCGCTTAAACTGACCTTTAGCATTGGTTCAAAAAGGTTTAAGCGAAAAGATCCCGCTTTCCCACAATCGCCAAAAAGTCAGAAATATTTCAAAAACTTTCGCTAGTTTGAGTAAGCTAGCTGGCACGCTCGCAAAAGACGTAGGCATGAAAAGGTTCACTCTAGGTTCCATAAACAAGGAGTGGGAATTTTCATGTTTACAATTGTCACCTGTTGATGTTATGTTACTTTGATGTTAAAAATAATGTTAATGTTCCAACGCTCAACAAGCATGAAAAGGGTTTTTCAAAAACGTAACATAGGTTACTTGAACACTTTCATAGTAGGTAGGCACGTAACATGGATTTGCATAACCACGTTCATGACAAATATGCAGATAACAGGGGACTGCTTAAATACTCTTATAGGTATAACATTAAGAGATTCAGTTGAGATCATCATGTGAAATTATCGGTTCCCTCAAAGTGGTCATTTATACTTTGTGTTCAGCCTCCTCCTGTTAAACTTCTGAATTAGTCTTCTTATATAAAGATCTTTCTTAGCAAAATGCATCTCGAAGTTCAATACAACAAGTTGTATCTAGGCACTTTGGAGTTTGGAAGGATAAACCCATGCAGACAAGTGGATAGCATCTTGTTGAAGAATAGATTTAAGGAAAGAAGAAAAAAATTCCAAGTACAAGATACCACAATTTATATTGGAAGACATGATTCAAGCAGGTGCTAGAGGCCTTTATAACATCATTTGCACTCAACCCAGGAGAATCGCTGTATGTCATCATAAAGCTGGTCTATAGTTTGCTTGCTTTTCTTTTGTGGCAGTATCTGTTGCAGAAAGGGTTGCCGATGAGCTATGTGAACCCTTTCCTGGATCAAAGGATTCTTTGGTTGGTTATCAAGTTCGCCTTGAAAATGCTAGGAGTGATCAGACAAAGCTGCTATTTTGTACAACTGGCATTCTACTTAGAAAGCTTATTGGTGATAAACTTTTATATGATGTAGCACATGTTATTGTTGATGAAGTTCATGAGCACACACTTTTGGGGGACTTTTTTCTTATTGTGTTGAAAGACTTGATCAAGAAACAATCTAGCAGCCAAACACCTAAGTTGAAAGTTATCCTCATCTGCTGTTCTCATTGTCCAGGTCTGCTACTGCTGTTGCTAGTCTATTTTCAAGGTACTTTGGATGTTGCTCTGTCATTACTGCCAAAGGGCGAACACACCATGTTACTACTTATTTCCTTGAAGATATCTATGAATCCCTGAATTACCACCTTCCTTCAGACTAACCCACATCTATTAGTGCCATGGCCTATGACAGAAAAGAGTATGACAACAAAGCTCTTGAATTTCACAAGGGAAAGTTAGCATTTGAATCAAGTCTGCAAAAAACCTTCATGCTTAGTCTGTATCAGATGATATGCATCTCATAACGCATCTATTGAGTATCGAAATGAGCCGCATTTTAAGGGGCAGCAGCAATGATGTAAGAGGTGTGTGGTTTTGTCCAAGTTTGCGTACATGACTAGTTTCAATGCAGTTTGGAAAGCTAAAGCGAGCTAGATTATAATTTATATGCGACTTTCATCTTCACTTCAGTCAAGCTATTCTAGCTCCACTTAAAAGTGAGAAAGGATCTCACGCACGCACACAGAGATTATATACTTACATATTGTCCGGTCTCATCATCATGGTAGAGTGATACTGTATCTCCAGTTTTAAGGCGATACATTCGAATGAAGTCCCCTGGCATATGTGAGGCCTTTAACAAGCTCCTTTCCAACGAAGTTACATATTAATCTAAAGAAAGGAGAAGGAACATCTTACACACTTGCATTCTGCAGAACATACAGGATAGATTGGTGAAGGTTCTGAAGACACATGTCACAAGACTGAAACAGAAGAAGCTTGGCGTTAGTTGCAACCCGTATCCTACCTGCTCCAAAAAGTAAACATCATGATACTGTTAGAGAGAAAGACTGCTTATCACATGTGGGCCAATGGAATACGATGAATAAGATCATGATCAAGCTCATCCAACTCAGATGAAATCAAGATAAAGGATAAAACTTATCAAAGCCAGATCAAGATCAAGATCAAGCTTATCAAATTCAGATAAGATCAGGTGGAGGATCAAGCTTATCCAAACCCACAGCAGATAGGCATTCGTGAGCCTATAAAAAGGCTCTCCCAGGAGATGCATCAAGGATCAACCATCCACTGCCAAAAACCAATCCGTGAAGTGTAAAAAAACGTAGGGAAGAGAGACAGAAAGAGAGAGAAGAAAGGAGAAGGAAGAGAAGAAAAGGAGGTTCGCCCTGCTCCGCCGTCCACTTGTGGAGGTTTTTCGGTCACGTTATAAGCTTCACATCATCTTCTTCATCGATTCTACAGGTTTGAATCAATCATTGTATGAATATAATCCATAGAAAACTTAGAATTTGCAGGTTTGGCAGAAAATGTGTATGAAGACTGAACTAAAGATCATGTTCATGATCCATGTCAATGCAAAACATGAATGTTTACCCTTCAATCTTCATGAACAAGATAAAAACAACATACTTCTATGATCTGCATGAATTTTAGGATTGGTTACAGGTTGAAGATCGTTCCAAACAATCAAAGGAATGCTTTGAATTTTTCTGTAATTTTGAACTTCTGAAATCGTATGATCATATACACCTGAATGCGGATTTGTTTTGAACGAACGGCTGATCCAATCAAGTCAATTGTTTGCACATCCAGTCTAGACATGTCAAGGATCATTAAATAAAATTTTGAAGATTTTATGTGGTCGTTTGCTTAGTCAGTTAAATCCATGAACATTGGGAAAAATCAGAGTCTGTTTTGTAGAAACAGAACATTCAGAAACAGACCCTTATTCTTTTATCCATATATCTGTAAATACTGAGTGGAATTGCATAACAATTAATTCTCTGCAAAGCTAACATCTGGGGATTTCCAACAAAATAAATTTTGTTAAAATTGAATATTTTAGAGCAAAGATATGACTGTTTTTCTGAACCTATGAGTCACAGATACAAAATTGTTCCAAGTTTCTGAACAGTCACTAATTTTGGATTTAATTCTCAGGATTTACAGAAGAAAAATATAAAATAAAATATTTCCTACTTCTACACACGTGTATATTGCTTTTGTAAAAATTTTAGATTTTTTGCAAACTCAAAAGTATTTAAGAAAAATTCGAGAACAAGTCTATAAAACAGAACAGTTTCTGCAACTTTCAGAACCTAAAATTTTCAGAAATCAGGAACTTAGTCACAAATTTTGAAACTTGTGAAATCAGGATTTTGCTTTTCGAATTTAACGGATTCCAAACCTTTTTCAAGCATCTAGGCTGACCCTTGAGCGTCAGTTCAAGAAAGCCTACATCGAAAATATCTCTCTTATCCACAATCGCCTACGAAAGTCAGAAAACCAAACTTTATTAGTTTTAGTAAACTAACTGGCACGCTCGCGCACATGACGTAGTTCGAGAGTTTGATTTCAAATCCTAAAAAGATTTGAAATAAAAATTTACGTCTACAGATAGGAGATGAGATCAAGAAATCATCATAGTATTAACAATATTAATGTAAGGTTGCAAAAGAATGAGTGCATTTTGAATTAAATCTCACAAGAAGATTGTTGATGTGGCTTTAGTTTTACGCAGATCTAAATTGTGACCAAACAGACCTAAAAAGCACAGTGCAACCCAAAAATAGATATTTTGTGAGGTCTATATTGGTAGTGGAGGGAATGGGTTGAGAGGCACATTTGTTGTAATTGAGTAGAGTATTGTAAACACCCAAAATTTTATAAAAATGAGGGATACTTCAAGTCCCACAAAAAAGTCAAACTTTTGAAAAATCTAAAAATGATTATTTTATCCGTATTTAAAAAATTCCATTGTTTCAAGCATATTTTCTTCAATGAAGGAGTTGTAGAAGTTAAAATGAGGCATTTGACACCAAAATGAGTTCAACTTACAAAACATTTATAAAATGACATTTTACTCTTATAAAATAAAATATTTAAAATGGCAAAAATATATAGAAAACCATTTTAAAACATGGAGGAGAAAGGAGAGGAACCTCTGAAACTCAGAATACTGAGGTTTGGTGATGTCTCAAGCGAAAAGTGTCAAGTAAAAAGTTCAAAATACCCCTCACTGAATAAGATCTTACACCAAGTAACCCTATACCTATCAGAAGGTTAAAGAGGTATAATAAGGTTAAAAAGATTAACCCACATAGAAAAAAAAGGGTAAAATCACCACCGTGGGACACCACGCACCACCGCCGGCCACCACGAAGTGTGTCTCCACCCGTAACATTCATGCTAGCACGCACGTGCGATGCCTTGCTCCCACTCACCTACGTGACAACAGCCTTCGCACGTTGTCCAGCTCCTCCCACCCTCTTCCCACGTGCCACACGTGTCTAGCTGCTCCTCCCACGTGTGGATGTCCCCTAATAGTTGTGTTGAAGGGTTGGTCCCTTGATGGATTAGATTTGAATCCAGATCGATCCTAATAACCCAAGAAAAATTCGGTTTGGTTTGGTGCCTATAAATAAAGGACCTTGGCCAGCCAAAAAAATGGGAGAACCCAACAAATAAAGGAGGGTTCCACCAAGGAGGACGTGAGGAAGCTCATTCTTAGCTTAATGAGGAGTTCATCCAAGGAAGAAAGAGAAGGGGAGAGATCTAGAGAGAGAAAGCTTCAAGTCACTCCCTCTTAACCCCTTTCCTTGTTCCATCCCTATTGTAAGCTTGGAGTCCTTGCCTCTAACTATTGTATTTCAAGAGTAAGTAACTATTTTAGTAAAATATCATTACAAAAGAGAGGGTTACCCCATTCTGAAGACACGAAGGAAAGGGCTATAGGTGAGAGGAATCCACTAACTCTATAATTTTTTTTTTCTTCTACCTCAATATATGATATATCTTATACATTATCGTCTTTTATATGCTTATATGATATATCATTTCCTATCCCCTTTCTTCGGTGAATTTATTACCTCTAACTCAACTCAAGAAGCCATAAGAGGAACATAGTAGCCACAATTATATTGGATGACATGAGTATGTAATGACTCTTATGGTGGATTAATCACCCATAAATTTATGTCAGAGAGGGTATTGGGTTATGATCACATACATTTCTCAAATTAACAGCCTTGTTTGAGAGGCGCCCCAGGAATATATATATAGATGAGTTCCTCCCTAAACTAACATAAGTCCTCAACAAAATTCTTTGAGTGATCATTAAATCATTAACCTTCAAATTGGATGCATGATTACTTTCTATAAGGAAATTTTTGTAGATTTCAGCATACTACACAAACATTGTGTAATCTCTTAATTTTACAACTACCATTTTCAAGTGAAATACTGCTAACTTTTGTATGTGAGTAAATACATAGATAGACCAATATTTGGTAAAATTTTCATAAATTTTGGACGTATATAAAGTTAATAAAAAAATCATCAAAAATAAGACTTAACTTGAAACTAAACCTATCTATGACAAAAATTCTAAAGTACTTATTCAGCTGAACCATTATAACTCCATTTGTATGTATCTAAATCCCTCGAAAATTATTTCATTTGAAAGCTAACATCAATAGCTTTCCAAATTAATAAAGTTCATGAAAATAAGAAACTCATTTTACTAAGACCTTGAGCCTCACTCACAAGTACACTCCAAATTTCAGAATAACATTCAGTTAAAATATATTATGAGATTTTTATTTGATCATGAAAGGATTAGAAAATATAAATAATTTTTTTTAATAAAACCTCACACCTCGTACCAATTCAAATAAAATTCTAAGGATTTTTGGACCTCGAAAAAGGCCTCTAAAAAATACAAACTTTATGATGTCAAACATACTCAATTCTGTTTTCACAAAACTTAACTTGGTTGGGCTAAGTGAAATTAATGTTATTTTAGAAAAGGTTGTTTTGAAATGAAATAATTTTGAAAACACTCTGGATTCCAAAATCCCTCCTCCTAAGGGTATAGGTTGACCCTTGAGTTCTGGCTCAAGAAGGCCTACATCAACAAGAACCTACTTTCCAACAAATCACAGAATAGTCAGATAAATCTCTTTACAAGTTTGAGTAAACTTGTTGGCACGGTCATGCACATTTTTGCAAGCAAAATTTTAAGTTCATACAAGACCAAAAATTTTGTTTACAAGTATAAATATTAGGGAACACAAGGAATTAGAGTTTGGTGAGTTTGTTGCAAATGCCATTTTCACCATCATAGAAGCCAATCTTACTCATGAAGAATCTTGTGTTCTCGTTTCTCTATTATTTATTTTGCAATATTGTGTGCATGATACAACAAGCTAGTAGTGGAGTTGCTTTTTCACAATCTATAGATGACATTATCATAATCATTCTCAATGAAGTTTCAAATTTAGAAGTTACAATGTGAGACATGTTTGACTATACTAAAGATTATAACAAAATCAAGTTTTATTCTACAAGGCTTATAGAAGGCAACCAAGGAAAAGTTTCTAAAAGGTACTAAAGACACATATAAGTAGACATAGCTGATTTTGAGCTGACTCGTCGGTTCCGACTAAAACCAAAGTGGGTGAGGAGTCAACTAGAACCAAAACCTAAAAACCAGATTCAGAATCGGGGATAATTCGGTTCAGTTTCAGTTCCAGCTTCTATGAAATCGAGACGTGTTGGAACCAAAACAAGTAGTTTGGAGATGCTAGTCCTATACTTTTTAATATTTTTTTCAAATTTCAATTTTGTTAAACATTTTTTTTCAGTTCTAAATGGTTTAAGACCTAAACGAGAGATGGCCCGATCCCGATTTGATTATGGCTCCTACTTTCATTGAAACATTCCTAGTTTCATGCAAACTGGAACTAGCAGTTTAGAATTATTGATTCCAATTTACCCAGAATTAGGCATGTTTACATATAAGACATACTTGAAAGAGAGATACTTAACTACAATATTTTTTATTGTCATTAACTATTCAGTATGAGGTTCCCAGTGATGGTTCAACAATGAAAGCATGAAAGAAATTCAAATTATATTATAAAAAGTCACCAATCTATTACCTATATATGAATCAAATTAATCTTAGAATGAATGAGGATACACTCCTTAAAGAACATAGGATATTACTCTATTCTATGAGAAAGATGGCATTTCATTGAGAGATATTAGTAATTTACTAAGTAAAAAAAAAAAAGTGCTTCTTGGAGGGGATAGTTTAGTAAGGAAAGAGTACACAAAATAAAGAACCCTTATAGCAAGAAGTCTAAACCCAAATCAAAATCTAGAGCAGATAAAGTTACTATTTTGAGTGGGAGGAGCAAGGTCACTTCAAGATAGGCTATCTAAAGTTAAAAAGTGAGTATAATGAATACTATTGACGAGTTCACTAATTCTAATGATAATGATTGCACATGAAAAATTTAGACCATGAATTTAGAATGCTCCCTCTTACATGTGCTCATACAAGCATTGGTTTGTCTATAACTAAAATGGTTGGTACACTATACTTGAATGATGATTGTCATTATTGTTGATGGCAAAAAATATAGGAGAAGGTAGAGAGTTTCAAAATGATAGGAAGATGTGGCTCTTAAAGGTTCGAGAAGGATTATGACGCTAAGTGTGTAAAGACTAGCTCATATACCTAAGTTTATCATATGGATCATGGGGTTGGTCGGCATACCCAATTGGCGTAGTAGCGAAAAGAGTGGTATGTATAGAAAGTGAGAAGTTATCAGGAATCATGTCCAAAAAGCTTAACATGATATTTATCATTTATGTGAAACCCTATAAAAAGGCATGTGTAACAATAAATAAGCATCAAGGCTAGCCTTTAAGATTACCAAAGCAACATATACAGCAAAAGGTCAAAGAACATGCAGCTAAAAATACTTGACTGTCAAATGAATTTCGTATACCCTGCCAATCAAAAGAAAAACACTCGGACTGTGACTGATTTTCTGACCATGAAGACACACCAGTGTAAGAGCCTTTTCTAAAACCACATTTTATCCAGAACTAGGTTTAGTTCTGTGAAAAAGAGATTTGATGCATTTTATCGAGCATTTTCCGAGATTTAAAAATCTTTAAAAAATTGTGTTAGCCAGTGTTGGGTGTAAGGTTTTATTCACAATTTTTGTTAATATTTTTCAATCCTCTGGTTATCAGATAAAAATAAGAGAGGTTTTCAACCGAATGCTATTCGGGAATTTGGATAGTGCCTCTGATTGAAACTCAGGAGCTCAATAAAATGCTTGTAACTCGATGTGTAGATCTCCTATCATTCTGAAAAGTCATAGATATTGGCTTTTCGATGACACTATCCTTGATGGATTTGGGTACCTACAAACCTAGTTATATCAGGTTTACCAAACGAGGGTCGCAAAACTTCTATCACAAGTAAATTTAGTCCAAACGAAATCTGATATTTGATGATTTTTTTATGAATCTTGTACCCATTCAAAGTTCATTTCCCTTAAAAAAGGATTTGAGAAAAATCCGACAACCCAACAGGTTTATTCAAGATATTAAAATTTTGAGAGATTTTCTTATAGAAGATAATGATGCATCTCATTAAAAGGTTAATGATTAAGTGATTAATCAAAGAATTTTGTTGAGGACTTATGTTAGTTCAAGGAGAAACTCATCCACATATATATCCCCAGGATGCCTCTCTAGGAGGACTGATCGCTTGGAAAATATATGCAACCATAGCCCAATACCCTCCCCAACATAAAGTTATTAGTGATTAATCTACCATAAGAGTGATTACATACTCATATCATTGAATGTAACCTGCAACTGCGTCTTTCTTGTGACTTCTTGAATTAAGTTAGGGACAACCAATTCACTGAAGAAATGAAAGAAGTGATGACATATCATATAAGCATAGAATAAGAAGAGGGAGTATAAGATATAAGTATATTGTGGAAGAATCAATAGAAATTTATAAAGTGAAGCCAATCCTCCTTTTGTAATAATGTTCCATGAAAATTATTATTTTCTCTTAAGATATAATGATTTGGGGGAAGAATCCTCAACTTACAATGAATGAGACAAAATGAAAGGGTAGAAGAGGTGGCTCAAAGGTTTTTCTCTTGGTCTCTCTCCTTCTTCTCTTGAATGATCCTTCCTTGGCTAACTCCCTTCTCTCTTGGGTGGGTCTCCTTTCTTCAATGGGTTCCTCTCCTCTTTTGCTGGCCAAAGTCCCTTATTTATAGGTACCAAACCAAATTGTATCTTCTTCAGGTTATTATGCTCGATCCAAATCTAAATCCAATTCATCAAGGGACCAGTCCTGCTATACAACTGCTAGGAGACATGTACACATGGGAGGAGCAATTTAACACATGTGTCATGTGGGAAGAGAGTTGGAGGAGCTGGAGGATGTACAAAGTACGTTAGTGCACACGCCGGTGCATGGGAGTTGGGACCTTGGTGTCGCACGTGCGCCAGCGTAAATGCTATGCGTGGGCGTCATGTATGTGTCATGCGTGGTGGCACGTGCGATGGTATCCAGTGGTGGCACGTGTGATGTCTAGTAATGTTGGCCAACAATGGCACTATTAGCCTTCCTTGCTTCATGAGTTTATCTCTTTAATCTTTTTGGAATGCTTTAACCTCCTGATGGGTATAGGGTCACTTGGTGTAGGATCTTCCTCGGTTGGAAGCACTTTAGATTTTCTATTTGATAAGCCATCGTCGAACCTGAGTCTTCTATGTTTTTGAGGTACTGCGCCTTTCTCCTCATTGTTTTAAACTTGTTTGTTTTATTTTTTTGCCTTTTTAAATATTTTATTTTTATAATAAAATGGTTATTTTATGAACGTTTTGTAGGTAGAATTTATTTTGGTGCCAAATTCCCCATTTTAACTTTGTACAACCCCTTCCTTGAAGAAATCATTCTTAAATAGTGAAATTTCGCCAATACAACCTTAAGGGAAAATAGTTATTTTTTAGATTTTGTAAAAGGTTGAAATTTTTTTGGTGGGGTTTGAAAAACCCCTCTTTTTTAAGAAATTTTGAGTGTTTACAACCTGATACCTTATTCATTCTTGTTTTCTGTTGAGAATGAGGGTTAGAGTTCTTTGACATGTCCCTTCATCTTCTACGATCTTGCTTTAGCTTATTGGGTTCAGTCATTTGTGTTTTCTTATCACTTTAAATTACAACAAATCTTTGGCACACCCGATGGGACATACATGCTTCTTTGCAAGTTTTCTCAATATATGTAGACTCAATCTTGTCAAGTTTATACCATTGCTTATTTAAGTACTGGCACAAACGTAAATCATCTAACATCATCCCCGATACATGGCACTCATCTGCCAGTCTCAAACAATCCAATGAAATATCCCCCTCACCAGCATAAAGAGATTGTGTCGGGGATATTCAAATAACGTTTTTCTACCAGATGATAGAAACCATGCCTATGATGATTGCTAATTAATTCACTACCATTTGAGATCAAAAGTTGCTTGTCGAGAAATGAAGGCAAGAAGCTTTCGCTCAAGTGTCACACCAACGAGTGTTGATGTTCGGCACCTACATTGAGGACCATTCGCAGCTCAAGGATCTGACTTGCAATATAGACGAGTCAACATTTTTTGACAGTCACTTGAGATTTTGGTCCTGGTTTCATCATTTCAACCAATTGCAACTACCCAACCATATGTTACCTCAACACCCTCTAATATGTCGAGTGCTTATCAAATGTCAGGGGACACATACCTTGTATTTTATTTCTCGATTTCTTTAAGAACTCAAAGCTTTATAACAGCCCAAAAAGAGTGGGTACTCTACCACCGGACTTTGGACCTTTGATTCCTCCACCTCATCAGGTATACCGGCTGGAGGGAGTATGATTTCAACTTCCTTAAGAACTATTTCCACTTGCAAATCATTAGTTTGCATTCGGTAATCATATGTTGAATCTACCAATAGAGATATAAGATGCCCCAATGAATCATAATAGATTATCAACTTGGTTCAAAATTCTTTTGGAATAGAGCTACCGATTTTTGATACATCATAAGTCATATCCTGATTGGGTCTATAGGAATACCAAAGATGTGTTGTCATCTAAAGTAATGATACAACACGGATGGTTGAATACGGTGTGTTAGAGTAGGATGCTAGAAGATGAAGGAGCATGCTAGAAAACTCTAGGCCACATTTTCAAGGAGAAACAAAAATGGATAAGGTATCAGGCAATGGAATGACTCTCGAAGAATCCAATTATGGATATCTCGGCTGCCAATTAGGGGTTGTGTGGGTAATGGATGTGCCTAAGAAGACGAAAAGACTAAGTTATGCCTAGTACCAAGGAAAGAAAAAATAGATTATATCATTGATTACCTTCTTCCTTTGCTTTCCTTAACAGTTGGTATAACTTGATCTTTTTGTCTTCTTAGGCACATCGAGTGTCCATGCAACCCATTGGTATATGACATATGCATAATCGGATTCTTGAGAATCCATTTTGTTGCCCAAGACCTTATTCATTCTTGTTTCTCCCTTGAGAATGAGGGTTAGAGTTTTCTGGTGTGCCTCTTAATTTTATATCTTCTTACTCTAGCTTACCGTGTTCAGTCACTCATGTTGCGTCATCACTTCATACGGTAACACATATTTTTTTGCATGTTGAGTCATGGAAAATACATGACTCAGCAATTTTCAATATATGGGATAGATAATTTGAAATGGAGAATGTTCGATAGAGCTCAAAACAATGGTGTTACTAGGTCATGATGAAAAATAGAATTCCTATAGGTAACATGATTTCTATTTTGAAACTTGATTTGGACAGTTTTAAATATCATGAAGAAAATAGAATTCTCAAAATATATAAGGGTTCTTGGTACTCATGAAGTGTATTAGAGTCAAAATTATATATTTTTTAGTGTGTCATGCTTTCAAGAAAAATATTGTAGCATTCTTTAGTGTGTCATGCTTTCAAGAAAATATTGTAGCATCGAGGAGTAATGATCATAATCAAACTCAATTGTAACATTTGCATCTAGGTCATATTAGTAATAAGGGGTTATCTATTCAAAGAAAGCAGAATTTGTTGGATGGGCATAAAAAGGAAAGTATGGGCTTTTGAGAATACCATATATTCGGCCAGCAGACCAGTTGTAAAGATCAATAAATGAGTAGTACAAGACCAAGGAATAAATTGTATTACATCCATTTCAACCTTCAGGATCCAAATAGAGTTTTCTCTAAGAACGACACCAAGTATTTCCTCACTATGATTGATGATTGTTCTCGAATATTTGAGTGTATTTTTGAAAACAAAAGATGAAGCAGCTTTAATCTTCATAAAATGGAAATTAATGTTAAAGATGTGACCTGTTGAAGGCCACCTCTACTCAAACCCGGATCAACCGTCATCTAGCCGATTTCATGAAATATAGGTACAGATAATTGAAAGCATAGGCAGTATCTTGAAGGACCATGAAGGTTCTCTAGCTGAATGGAGGATTGGAGATCAGATTGGGCCTATTTGGAGACACTCCACAAGAAACGGGCGCACATGATGACATGGCGGCTGGTTAATTGGATGTGTCTCTCGCTGGTCAATCCATATTTTAGCTTTATTTTAATTTGAATTAAGTTTAATTAGGTTTTCTTAAGCTTATTTGATGTTGTAGAGTAATTTGATTAGGTAGAACAAGTATTCTTTCATTGTAGGGCGAAATGAATTGTCAAATATCCGAGGCACCTCAGGTACATGAAAGGGACTATATGGATAGATTTTAGCATCTTTTGAATATGAATTTCTAGTTTGATTCTTCTCTTCAATATCACTTCTCTCTTAGACAACGTTTCTCAAATCTCTCTTCTCTATCAACCTTGCAAAACCACTTCATTTGTCGATGTTCGATTGAAGCTTGACACCATTCTTGCCAGCCAAAATGGTTTTGTATGGCTGCCATTACATTCAATGGACCTTTCTAGATGGATTTTCAGGGAAGAATCGCTTTAAAAACCTACATTATAATTTTATTTTTGACAATACAAAGTACCGATGGGACGCAAACCGAACATCAAATTTATACCGGCTGAGTATGGTCTGTTTCTCATCAAACCGAGTTCGGAGGAGGAAATTAACGGTGTATTATACACCAAGGATTTTTGAAACTAGGTGGAAGGACTCTAATCCTGAGCTAGTGGACCCCAGGAAGACAATAGAAACTTGAAATGACAACAACCATGGCCATTTTGCTTTGAACCTTGGAATTGAAACAAAACCTTTGGAAACCAGCATTCTTCCAAGGAGTTGCCGATGCATTGTGATTTAGGTTCTTCTTAATGTATGAAAAGACAACTTCACGGGAGAGGTAGTCGTTTGCCCAAACGTCCTTAACAGATTATCTCCTCTTTAGAAAGCTTGCTAAATATTAAATATGAAGCTAAATTTAACTTTTGCAACCCTATGTGGGTCAACTTACCATAGAAAGCGCACTTTTGTGGCAAGATCAAAGCAAATAATTTTTCACAGGCCACTGGTAGCGGGTGGAAATAGGTTAAGTTAAAAGGAGTCTTGAAGCCGAAAGCGGATGTGCCAATTACCTCAACAAACTCATTTACAATTTTGTGGCAGATTATCTCCTTTTTAGAAAGCTTGCTAAATATTAAATATGAAGCTAAATTTAACTTTTGCAACCCTATGTGGGTCAACTTACCATAGAAAGCGCACTTTTGTGGCAAGATCAAAGCAAATAATTTTTCACAGGCCACTGGTAGCGGGTGGAAATAGGTTAAGTCAAAAGGAGTCTTGAAGCCGAAAGCGGATGTGCCAATTACCTCAACAAACTCATTTACAATTTTGATTGACATGGAGATTGAAGGTCTTGAGGAATATGAAAAGAAGACCTTAAATACAAGGTCGGTAATGGGAGCAGCTATACCAAGCGAGGATTCAATGCAACACAGAGAAAGAGATTGGGCACCAAAACAGGACTGAATTGTATATTATGGTGAGGAATTCAAACCTACCTTCGAATCATTCAAAATGGGAGAGGCTCCAAGCCACCAATCTAATCAAACGGTTAGATGATCTTACAGAGGAAGGGATTTGTACCTCTTCAACTATAATTTCTACACCAGATGATAAAAACAATCAAATTCTCGAAGTACTCTTCCAGAAAATAAATCTTTGCAGCCTTCAAGATTACTTATAGATTCTATATGATCACAATCATTACTTAATATCATCAAGATTCTAATGAGCTGCAGGAAGGAGTCGTACCTATTGGGTCTAAAAGGAACCGATTGGAGGTTCGTCAAGGCAATGCAAACAAAGAAAGAACAGCCCGAAATGCAAAAGACAGTACCAAGAATTTGTCAAAGTCTTGCAATCCAAAAATGGAAGAGATTGTGAACAAAAAATACATCAATATCCTTGAAGACTTTGCTCGAGGTGGGACCATCAACAAGGGATATTGGCAGTGGCCACCACTTATTCTACCCAACATTTTTATTAGCGAGCAAAATTTTCAAAATGACACAAACATAGCAAAGAGAGTGTAGATGTGAAATTTTCACCCCAAGCCTATGTAGAGACTTGAAGAGAAACTTTCAATTGTACTTCGTGCGCGAGCGTGCCAGCTAGTTTTCTAAAAACTAGCGAAAGTTAAATCTGACGGGTGATTATGGCTAAGCAGGCTCTTTTAGCTTTAGACCTTCTTGAACCGATGCTCAAGGGTCAGTATAAGCGCTTACGGATTCCAACTAGATAGGTGATATTTCCAAATTCACGTGAAAGCCTTGTTTGAGAATGGAAAATAAGTGCACTTGACTCAAGTTTCAAAATAAACAAGTTCTGAAAAACAGAAAACTCTATTTTCAGGACTTGTTTTCCGAATCCTTTTTCAATGCCTTTTAGACCTCCAAAAATCATCAAAATTTTACAGGCCTAAGCCTAAGATGTGGAGAGTTTGGGGAATCTTTCACATCATGATTCGGAGTACTGTTGCAAAATTAAATCTGGGAAGTGTCTTTGCTCAAGCATCCGGAACTGTTCTATCATAGAAATACAAAGAATCAAAGATGAGCCTGTATCTCGGTGCTCATAGTTCTAAATTTAATGAATTTGGTCTTGATGGAAAGTTATGGATGTCAGCTTTCCAATGAATCAAAATTCATCAATTTTGGATACCCACAGATAGATTTATAGGATCAATACCCGGACTATGTTATAGAAAAACTGACTGGATGGACAGTTTACAAAAACTTTTCTGATTTTCACAATTTTAATTATGATGTTGCACGACCCTAAAATTCTTGAAAATTTTATTAGAAGTGGGGTTGCGTGTATAGAAGAAGTATGCAAAGTTTCAGAATAATTGGAGCAGTGGTGTAGGAATTAAAAATAAAGCAATTCACATATGCAGAGATGATGAAATCCATAATTCAGGTTTCTAGAATCATACATGATAAAAACTCACATGAATTGAAAAACAACAACACAACATCACGAATTAAATTGCTGAAGGGAAATGAATTGAAATATACTTAATAGCTTAAGCATAGAAGGGATTAGAGAATATAGAGTGTTTATTGAATATAGAGAGGTAGAATGAAGAAATCAAACACATAGGGTGCATAATCAAAGAAAGGGAAATTTCAGCAACATTTACTTCTATTATATCATGGGGGGGACAAAGCTCCATTAATACAACCCCTTTTGAATTGAATATGAAGAAGAGATGTGGAAGAACAAGTTAGAGCAGCACTTACTCGAACTTACACAATCTATCGGCCTCCAAGGTAGTGGCCAACCCTCACTTGATCCATTTCCCCCTTTGCTTGATCACTCAAACTCTCTTTAAGCCTTGGCCTAGATCCTACACTCCCTTCCCCCTCTAATGCTCTTCCCTAGCAGCTCTCAAACTCTCAAAAAATCTCAAAGTGCAGAACCCTTGATGACCTCCCCTTAAGCACTCCCAAGATGAGATTCACGCCCCACCCTTGGCCTCAATTTATAGGCCAAGGGTGGATCCTCTAGGGCCTTCCTTGGGGCGGGTGATCCAAGGTCCAAACCTAGCCCCAAGGCCTTCCAATTCACGTGGTCTTGGTAGTTCCTCATGGTCAAAGGTGAACCAGCCCCGTGTGAGCTGGTTTGAGCTTGAGTCATGTGCCTTGGTCCTAGCCAATTGGACTTGAAGGCACTCGGTTAGGCTTGGTTCAAGGCCTTGATCAACATTGTTCGATGGCTCGTCTTCACTTTGCTTGATTTATGTTGATACATAAGTTGGATATAACTTTGACAAAACTTTGGAATCAACCCCCAAGTTCAACCTATTTCAACTTGCACAAGCCGGTCAATTCTTATCAAGAGGTTGCACTTGATTTAAACAAATTCTTGATTTGATTTAATACAACACTCGAGTTGCTTTTATGCTGGCCCATTTGATTTGATTTGTTAATGAAGATATGCTTTTGACATGGTCCACTTCTTTGCTTCCGGGCTTATACTTCATGAGCTCGGTCTTGGCTTGACGTGGGCCCCGCCTGTTCGTTTGATTCGTTCATATCTTTCGGGCCTTATCCCTTTAACTTTAATTTAAAACATTTAATTTGAAAACCTTTAAAATATTAAAATCTCCATTTTAAAGAAAAAGGGTTTAAATCATTTTGGGTTTTCGGAATTGGGGGTGTTTGGAAAAATTGATTTAGGGTGTTTACAGATGCCTCTCTTTGGCATTAATCCAAATTTATTTGGATAATGGCAAAGAAGAAAACACCCTTTTTATTTACTTCTTAAATTATTCTTGAGAATATAAATCATCCTTTATTTCATAAAATCCCTTTTCTTGGATTATAGAGGAGGGGATTTTAGCCAAAGGAGACTTGACCTACCTTGGGTGTTTGTCCTAAACATAATCATGCATGGACGATTTTGGATGCATGCATGGTGTGTAATGCAAAATAGAGTGAGGTTTTAGAGACTCACTTAAGAGATGAATGGGCTTGGGGAGAGCCTATTAAGGCCGGCTGTCCCAAGTAGGATAATCCTATGTCATTTGACACTTCGAGTTTTCAAAATTCATTTTCAAAAGGGAACTCCTTTTAGCTTCAATCAAAAGGACTTCCGATTTTTTATATTTCTCCTCTTTTGGGTTTCAATGCCCACTACTTAACAGAGGTTTTGTAGGAAATTTTGAAAAATATTTCAAAATTCTATTTCTCACACAATAAAGTCTAATTCTCAAACAAAATGAAATCCAAATAAGTAGATTTTATTCCTACTTTAAAATTTTCATGGAAAAATCTTTTTACATTGGGATAAGTCATAGGGATTTAGGAAAGAGTTACCATGGTATCTTCTGAAGCATCCCGTGGTTTAAGGCAAAGAGATAGAAAATTACTCTTTTTGAGCTTTGGTTTTTTCTTTTCTATCTTTTTCTTTTTCTTCATTGAAAGAGAAGACCTCTTTCACAATAATTTTTGTATTCTCTCTTTCTATTTGAAGGGAAGACCTCTTTAGGGATGAGTTTTTATATTCTCTTTTTCTTTTTTCTTTTTTTTTCATTCAAAAAGAAAACCTCTTTCGAAAAAAATTGTGTATTCCTTCTTTCTATTTGAAAGGAAGACCTCTTTATGGAGGAGTTTTTGTATTCTCTTTTTCTTTTGAATTTTGCCAATTTTTCTTTTGGGAGAGAAGAAAAATAGGGGGAAAACTTATCCCTTTGGCTACTCGATTCAACCAAGATCATCCCATTTCCTAATAGCATATACCATTTGAAAATATTTTGCTATATTGAACCAGGCTTCATTTTGTAAGCCAAATATTTTTGAAATGTTACCAAATGATTTTTGAAAACTCTACTTTTCATAAAGCATCAATTCCCTCATTGAGGGCTATACAATAAAATCTTGATCCTTCTTTCAAACAAAAGAGATCCATTTTAAAAATCTTTTCAAAAGAATTTAACATAGACCCTAGACATAGATATTTTTTTCAAATATTGCGCATTTATAGGGTCTACTAAATTTCTACCCTCAACATCAATAAACCAATATGCATTGTTTATGGTTGTTCCCCTCACGACATAGGGACCATCCTACTTGGGTTGCTACCTTTTTGGGCCTCTTTGGGTGAATGATGTGCATGTGATGCATGACACATAAAAATGTATTCTATATGATATAATGGAGATACATGCTTTATGAGGTGATGAATATATTCAGTCTCCATGAAAAGTGTTTAGGGAATGCATTCTACATGCCCCTAGTTTGGTGGAGATGGGTCCGATGATATCAAATGCCTATATGGTGAAGGGCCGTGGGCTTACAATGGAATGCAAGGTGGAGAATGGGATATGAATGGCATGTTCATGCACTTGATATTGATGACATTTCCTAACATGATCATGGCAATTTTGCTTAAGGATGGACCAAAAATAACCAGCCCTAAGTATCTTCACAGCCATCATATTTGCATTGACATGGCCTCCACATTCTCCATCGTGGAATTCATGCATTATGATCCTAGCCTCATCAAGGTCTACACATCTCAACAAGATGCCGGTAAAACTCTTTTTATAAAGAATCCCTCCCAAAATCACATATCAGGTTGAAATTTTTCGAATAAAAGCTTTATCTTTGGAAGAAGCAAATTCGGGAAATCCTCCACTTTCTAAAAAGTTTTAATGTCTTGAAACCAAGGTTTTTTAATGGACTTTTGATCATTTTGGCAAATTTCCAAATCGTGGGTGGATGGAGTGGGTGAGTGCCAAATTTCTAAGGATCGGGCTTTTATGGTGGGATCGACTCTTAAAGATGAACCTAGGGATGAGAAAGCATCTGTTATGGTGTTGTCCTCTCTACTATGTGAGTGAGTGTGCATGATTTGAAAGAATCAACCAATCTAGTGGCCAATTCATGGTATGGTATGAGTTTTTCATTTTTGACTTGCCAAATTTTTGAAACTTGGTTTATAACAAGCATAGAATCTCCAAAGACTTCAATACCTGATACCCTTAGATTTTTTAAAATCTTTAGGCCTTGTATGAGTGCTTCATATTCAACCATAATATTTGAGCATGAAAAATCTAGTCGAATGGCAATTGGGATTTCTCTCTTTTCAGGGAATATGATGATTCCCACACCTGCCCCTTATTGATTCTTTGCCCCATCAAAATACATTCTCCATACTTGATCTTCATTAAAACAATTTGCTAAACCATAGTTTTGAAATTCATTTGCAAAGATGCCTTCATCGGGCATTTCATCAAGTATGGAATATGTATCTTCAAGAGCCAATTCGGCCACATGATCGGCTAGGGCTTGTCCCTTAATGGAGGTTTGATGATGAAACTTTAAATCATACTCCATTAAGAGGAGTTGTCATTTGCCTAGCCTACCCGTTAGGATAGGTTTTTCAAACAAGTGCTTGATTGGATCAAGTTTAGACGCTATCCAAATTTCATGATCTAGGAAATAATGTCTAAACTTTTGACAAGCTCGTACCAAGGTCAACACGTTTTCTCCATGGCTTGATAATTTCTTTTATATGCCAATAGAGTTTTCAAAATGTAGTAAATAGCAAACTCCTTATGGTTGTCATCCTCATATTGAGCAAGCAAAGCACCCAATGCACTCGCATGAATGGAAATGTAAAGCAATAAAGGTTTTCCTTGCTTTGGAGGTTTTAAAATCGGAGGATTTACCAAATAAGTTTTCAATGTTTCAAAAGCTCTTTGGCAATCATCATCTCATTCAAATTTAACCCCTTTTCTCAAAAGACTATTGAAAAGTTCGTATCTTGTTGCTAAATTGGAGACAAATCTCCTAATTGCTTGGAGTCAACCTTGGAGGCTTTGGATTTGGGTCAAGTTGGAGGGTGGAGGCATATCTATGATGACTCGACACATAGAGGGGTCGACTTCTATACCCCTTTGGCTTACCATAAACCCTAAGAGTTTGCCCGATTCCACTCTATAAGCACGAAAATTCTCAGCTCCTGATTTACAAGACCAGAAACGAGCCTTTTCGAGTTTACGTCTCTTTTAAGGGTATGCCAGCTAGCTTACTCAAACTAGCGAAGATTTTTTTAGAAATATCTGACTTTTTAGCGATTGTGGACAAGCAGGATCTTTTCGCTTGAAACCTTCTTGAACTGGTGCTCAAGAGTCAGTTCCAGTGCTTCAGAAAACTTCGATTTCAAACAAACATGAACCTTTTTGAGAAAAGCAAGTATTTCGACGATTGTTTGCCTAATTTGTAGTTTTTATTACGGGGGTTGTCCATATCAAGTTTTTGAGCTTTTAAGCTATTTAGGCCGGATGTGTGTGCTTCGAGTGGCCTAAATTGAGCGAGTTTGAGAGTAATTTCGGGGTTTCCTTTTTTGAAAATACATGAATGCAAGGATGCACGAACTCTCTTCGGGTTTGATATGATGTGAGCTAGGCTCGAATTGAAAGCAACTCACACACATAGCTTAAAGTAAATACCCGAATGTAAGTGCAACTCACGCAACTGAAAGGAAAATACCCAAACCTTAAAACCAACTCACACTACTTGAATGTAAATTGCGGAAGGGAGATATACTTATATTAAGAGCGGAAAGGCTCAATGCACGCGTGTGTGAGTGTAGAATTGAAATGACAAACTCACACGACTTGAATTGAACTTGCCGAAATTAAAATATAAGTATATAAGAGCAGGAAGGCTCAATGTGTTCATGTGTGGTGTATAAATGGAAAGACAACTCACACGACTGAAATTGAACTACCTGAAACGTAAATACGTACACAACTGAACATAAAACTCACGCAGGTGAAAGTATATAGATACTCTATATCTTCTGGGTAACGAAGGCCCAAAATGTGCATGAGAGTGTAGAGCAAGTGCTTGAGTGCTCTTGTGTGCAAGTGTGGAAGCTTAAATGACAAACTCACGCGACTTGAATGTAAATCCCATGCAGCTGAAAGTATATAAAGATTATTATATCTTATGAGCAAGAAAGGCTCAAAAGGTGCATGAGAGTGTAAAGCAAGTGCTCACGTACTTCTTGGGTGCGAGTGTGAAACTTAAAGGACAAACTCACACGACGAGAATGTAACAACCCAAAATTGAAATTGCACGGCTTTTACTAAAGTCTTTTGAATAAGAGTGAAGGCTCAATATGTGTGCAATAGTGTGCAACTAAGAGCGGAAAGGCTCAAGTGCACGTGGGTGTCTTGTGTATGTTTTAAGAGCTAAGGCTCAAGTGTGTATGGGTGCTTGTATATCAAGCACCAATATTACATCTCAGGGGGAGACCACGCTCCATTATTACAACCCCGTATCAAAATTGAATTGAATTTAAGAGGAGTAAGGTAAAAACCGAATTTAAACACTTACAAGTGGATGACTTTTCCTTGCTCGTGCTTGGGCTTGTATCTACCTTGGGCAGCCAAGAGGGGTCTCCCTAGGTGGGATTGAGAGAGTGTTGTGTGAGTTCGGGTATGCTTAGAGACACGCTGGAGGTTTAGGCTTAGTTCGACCAAGGGAGGTGGGTGCGGGCTAGCTCTATTCGGCCCTAAGTGGAAGGTAGCAACCTAAGGTAGGATACGGTCCAATGGGTATATGGCCCTAAGGTGGGGCTGGTCCTAAGGTAAGGCAGGTGTCGGGTGAAGTGTCTGCAGGTCACGGGTGGAGTGTATGCAGGCTGGTGCTGCAGGCAGCCGGGGAGCAACTAGTGCGCGGCAGCTCGGCGCTAGGGCGCACAGGGCGCAGTTGGCGCTGCAGGGGCGCTAGGCAGGGCGCAGGGTGCTAGGCGCCACAGCAGGGCACGGCAGCAAGGCGCTAGGCGTGCAGGGTTGCGCTAGGGGCTGGAAGGTGCCTAGGGGGGGCTTTGGGATTAGTTTAGGTTCTTTGCTTGAGTCAATTTAGGCTAGGTTTAGGTTAGTTAGGGTGAGGTTTAATAAAGTGGGTTAGGTGATTAGGCACGGTTTAGTCGAACCTAGGCTAGGTTTAGGGTGGGATTAGGAGCCTACCTCTTGGAGCCGGTCGTTCTTTGTTGCATCCCTCCTTGGTCGAGCACGCCTTGGTTGCAGCCCTTGTCTAAGCCCACTTAGCCAACAAGGCTTGAACCCATTTCACCCTTGAGCCAACATGGCTAGGTCTATCTCTCACTCTCTCTCTTCCCAAGCATTTCACGTGAATCTTCACTTGGGACTCCCTCACCTCTGTTTATAAGCAAATGAGGTGGGTCTTGGATATGGGTTTTGGATTTAGGTCTTGGAATCCAGATTCAATCCAAACACTATTTGGGTCTAGATCTCAGATCTCAGATATTTGGATCCAGATCCGACCCAAATATTTAGTTGGCTTGGGTGGATGCTCTTGGCTTGACTTTTGGTGCTCTGGGCTTGCAGTCTGCTTCGGGCCTAGGCCTTCCTTTTGCCTTTTGAACCTGGCTTTTATCAGGCCAGGTTGCTTTGTTTGGGCTATTGAACCTGCTTCTGAGGCTGCTTTAGCATTCAGGCTTCACCTGTTGAATTTTGGTTTTTACAAAATTGGGACTTGGCTCATATGTGTGAATTTCAACTTGAATGGGGTTTGAACAAAATTTAAAGCTTTCGCGACTATTGGGTTTTCAAAAACTCTAGAATTGGGTTTTGAAATGAATTTTTAAACCAGGTATTTGATTTTGAAAATCGTTTTATTTTTGGGGTGTTTACACACTCGAAAAACACATTTTTGAGGGTTTAGCTTCACTTTATAAAGCCTAAGTCTTTCGAAAACTTTTTGCAAAGATTTTATGTATGTGCATCGGGTTTTTTATTTTACCAAAAGTTCATCCACATATACTTCTAAGAGCTCATGGATTTGATCATGGAAAATAGTAGTCATGGCTCTTTGGTATGTGGCACCAGCATTTTTCAAACCAAACGGCATAAATGTGTAACAGTATGTGCCCCAAGGTGTAGTAAAAGTAGTTTTTGCCTGATCTTTTGGTGCTAACTTGATTTGATTATAACCCGAATAGCCATCCATGAAAGAAAATATTTCATGATTTGTAGTGCTATCCACTATCAAATCAATGTTTGGAAGAGTAAAATTATCTTTTGGAGTGGCTTTGTTCAAATTTCTAAAATTAATGCAAATTTGAATTTTCCCATTGGATTTTTGAACCACAACAATATTTGAAAGGCATTCGGAATAAGCAATGAATTTTATAAATCCGGCTTTTAAAAGATCTTCTAAACCCTCTTTCACTTGGGAGTGAACATCGGGATAGATTTTTTTAAGCTTTTGTTTCACAGGTTTGACATTGGGTTCTAAGGGTAGATGATGCTCCACGATTTTAGGGTCTAGACCCGGCATGTCTTCATAGGTACATTCAAATACATTAACATAGGATTTCAAAAATGCAATGAATATGCTTTTTCATGCTCATGCAAACATGCACCTATTTTGATGCACTTTGGGTTAGACTCACTCCTTAGGTTGATTTCTACAAAATACCCTTCTACGGAATTTGAAGGTTTTTCCAAGTCAAAGATTCTATGAAATTCGGGAAGCTCGGAGGCTTGATCTTCCTCATGGATGAGGGGATCTTCCTCCTTGCTTTGATAATTCTCAAGCACTTTAATTTCTAGGGAAGTACTGGACAAGAGAGTGGGGTTGTGAATGACAAGCTTGGACAATTTTGGTTTGGAAATATATATAATTTTGGAAAAAATAAAAATAGGCTTTGTACATGACCAATATTTTTGGAATTTTTTAATTTTTCATTTTTTTGTCTTTTTCAAAGCACCCGAATCCTTTTTCAATGCCTTTTAGACCTCCAAAAATTATCAAAATTTTATAGGCCTAAGCCTAAGATGTGGAGAGTTTGGGGTATCTTTCAGATCATGATCTAGAGTATTGTTGCAAAACTAAATCTAGGAAGTATCTCTGCTCAGGCATCCGAAACTGTTCTGTCATAGAAATACAAAAACTCAAAGATGAGTCTATATCTCAGTGCTTAGAGTTCTAAATTTAATGAATTTAATCTTGATGGAAAGTTATGGATGTCAGCTTTCTAATGAATTAAAATTCATCAATTTTGGATACCCACAGATAGATTTATAGGATCAATACACGGACTATGTTACAAAAAAATTGACTGGACAGACAGTTTACAAAAACTTTTCTGATTTTCACAATTTTAATTATGATGTTGCACGATCCTAAAATTCTTAAAAATTTTATTAGAAGTGGGGTTGTATATATAGAAGAAGTGTGCAAAGTTTCAGAACAATTGGAGTAGTGGTTCGGGAACTAAAAATCAAGCAATTCACATATGCAGAGATGATGAATTCCAGAATTCAGGTTTTTAGAATCATACATGATAAAAACTCACACGAATTGAAAAACAACAACACAACATCACGAATTAAATTGCTGAAGGGAAATGAATTGAAATATACTTAATAGCTTAAGCATAGAAGGGATTAGAGAATATAGAGTGTTTATTGAATATAGAGAGGTAGAATGAAGAAATCAAACACATAGGGTGCATAATCAAAGAAAGGGAAATTTCAGCAACATTTACTTCTATTATATCATGAGGGGGACAAAGCTCCATTAATACAACCCCTTTTGAATTGAATATGAAGAAGAGATGTGGAAGAACAAGTTAGAGCAGCACTTACCCGAACTTACACAATCGATCGACCTCCAAGGTAGTGGCCAACCCTCACTTGATCCCTTTCCCCCTTTGCTTGATCACTCAAACTCTCTCTAAGCCTTGGCCTAGATCCTACACTCCCTTCCCCCTCTAATGCTCTTTCCTAATAGCTCTCAAACTCTCAAAAAATCTCAAAGTGCAGTACCCTTGATGACCTCCCCTTAAGCACTCCCAAGATGGGATTCACGCCCCACCCTTGGCCTCAATTTATAGGCCAAGGGTGGATCCTCTAGGGCCTTCCTTGGGGCGGGTGATCCAAGGTCCAAACCTAGCCCCAAGGCCTTCCAATTCACGTGGTCTTGATAGTCCCTCATGGTCAAAGGTGAACCAGCCCCGTGTGAGCTGGTTTGAACTTGAGTCATGTGCCTTGGTCCTAGCCAATTGGACTTGAAGGCACTCGGTTAGGCTTGGTTCAAGGCCTTGATCAACCTTGTTCGATGGCTCGTCTTCACTTTGCTTGATTTATGTTGATACATAAGCTGGATATAACTTTGATAAAACTTTGGAATCAACCCCCAAGTTCAACCTATTTCAACTTGCACAAGCCGGCCAATTCTTATCAAGAGGTTGCACTTGATTTAAACAAATTCTTGATTTTATTTAATACACCACTCGAGTTGCCTTTATGCTGGCCCATTTGATTTGATTTGTTGATGAAGACATGCTTTTGACATGGTCCACTTCTTTACTTCCAGGCTTATCCTTCATGAGCTCAGTCTTGGCTTGACGTGGGCCCCGCCTGTTCGTTTGATTCGTTCATATCTTTCGGGCCTTATCCCTTTAACTTTAATTTAAAAACTTTAATTTCAAAACCTTTAAAAGATTAAAATATTCATTTTAAAGCAAAAGGGTTTAAATCATTTTGGGTTTTGGAATTGGGGGTATTTGGAAAAATTGATTTAAGGTTTTTAGAGAGAGCAACGAAAATTATGAAGCCAATGGATAATGAATGTCTTCTCCAACTGGAGTTGGAGGAAATTATCAAACATATATATAATATATATGCAAGGTAGATGGTAACGTGTTCTCCAGTGAAAATGTTCTCACCAGTATCATTCTTATCCCTAAACGAGGAGGAACAACAAGGTTAGTAGTCTTCTTGACTATTTCTCTATGCAACTTTCTTACAAAATCGTTGCGGAAGTCATTCTGAACCGCATGAGACCAATCTTGCAAGCTTTAATTCCTGCAAACAAATGGCCTCCCTTAAAGAAGGCATACTCATGAGTGTTCTCATAGCGCATGAGCTGGTTAAAAGTATGAGTGAGTAAAAAGGCCTCTATTTTATTTAAAACAAATTTAGTTAAAGCATATAACGGAGTAGAATGGGGCTTCCTTAGAGATCATTTTTGGTTCTGCAGTAAAGTAGATATTTATCATTATGGCTTGCATTACTTTTGCTAGCTGTGCTATATTAATTAATGGACAGGTAGGAAAGATATTTCGGAGCAATAGAGGCATCCGGCACGGGGATCCATTGTCATCATACCTTTTCCCTTATTGTAATGGAGCACCTCATACAGATTCTACATCAAGAGGAGACAAAGGGAACATTCTTTCGATACAGGTAAGAGGTATCAATGGAGTCATAGTTGTTACAGGGGCGATGCTTTATTTTTCATTCGAGAGTGCATGCACTCTGTAGAGAACTTCCTCAAGCTTATTGAAGAGTTCGAAAGGAGCTCCGGCTTAAAGGTTAAAAGAAAAATCGGCCTTCGTTTCTTTCTCAGTGCGTCAAAGAGTAATACATATGGGATGCCTATGCAGATAAGACAGAGGAGTGGCTTTCGAACCGGGCCAGGAACCGGGACCAGTGAAACCGGGTCCAGAACCGAGGGCCACTCGGTTCGAATCTAGTTTCACCTTTCATGGAACCACAACCGACCTGAAAATGGAACCAGATCCCTGGTTCCAATATTTTTAAAAATTTTCTTTAAAATTTAATTTTTATTGTTTTTCCCATTCTAAGCATTTTAAAACCCAAACAGGAACAATTCCTAAACCAGCAGGCTGGAACCAGTTCTGGATCAGTTCGATTATGGTTTGGAACCGAATTAGAGTTGTAAACCGTAATTATCAACAAGGTACGAAGTAGGCTTAGTTGTGGCATGGGAAATGTTATCTATGGGAGGACGAGTGATACTTATTCGGGTGACTCTTCCCGTTAGTGAAATTTCGGATGATGTTATTTAAGCTTCCTTATGAAGCTTGATAAAATTATTGGAGGTTCCTTTGGGGTTGTGTTAAAAGGGGGGGGGGTGTGGAGGTTTGCATGAAAAAGTGTACGGAAGAGTGAGGAAATCGATGGGGCTCTACTTGCTAAGAATGCTCGGAAGATTCTTCAGGAAAGCACTAACCCTTAGAGTGCTACCATTCGGGCCAAATATCTAAACACTAACTCCATTTGGTCCCCGTTGTGAGAAATACTTGGCAGATGGGGATGGAAGTCGATGCAGGAAGGTATGAAAGTTATAAGCTCCTCTGTATCTTGCGAGGTGGGAGAAGGGCAAGGAATCGAATTTTCGTTCGATCCTTGGGCAGGCAGCAACCCACTAGCAATGTATAGAGAGAAAAATCTCTCTAAACATCAAGACATTGAATTGCAACATGTACATACATGAGGAATTACTCGCTACAAGTATTGATATTTTGAGTTACTTGCAGCGTTTCATGCGGCAACCTCCTCAAGTGGTGCTACAGATGTGGAGAAGCCTTCCAAGAAGAGGTTTTTCAGCTTTGCGTTGGACAAGAGGCAAAAAATTTCATACCAAAATTGCATGGAATGCAATCAGATCTCAAGGTCAGAAATTTCCTTTCTCAAAGCAAGTCTGGTGCCAGGGAACAAAGCCCTTGGGCTGCGGTGATTCTTCGATTTGAACTGGACAATTGCCCCCTAAAAGGGGATAGTCTGTGCGATTGGAAGTATCGGATCAAGTGGGGCTCTGCCATCTCTATGATAGAGCTGAGGAATCATCAACTCATCTCTTCCTAAGGCGTAAGTTGAGCAGGACCCTGTGGAGTTAAATTGCGTGGAGTTTCAGGGTCTCCTGGAGAAAACATCACTCTATTATAGAAGTTTAATGGTGGAGCGGAAGATCATGGAAACATAAAGGAATTCAGAAGGCGTAGACAATATGCGTTCAGAGGATTGTGCGAGGAATATCGGAATGATGGAACCAAGTAGCTTTTAGTAACAAACACCTTAAAGAACGTTTAAAACTGAGATCATGTACAAGATCAGGGAAAAAATCGTAAGTGTCGACAAACTCGAGATTCCAACGCAGGGCCCGGTTCTTGAATCGGTGGTAGCCTCCCCAATTTGGCTGGGATAAACCATCTCTGTTTAGTAGAGGTGGAAATCAATGGAAGGCTGGTTTTACAGAGACTCGTTAGATAACTTTCTTAAAGCAGGCTGGACTACAAAGCATTCTAAAGGTCATCAATTGGAATGTGAAGGCTAATAATGCACACACCCACGGATGCATGCACCCCCTGGGAGTCGAACTGCCCACCAGCAGAAACAGCGCCAGAGCACCCTGCCGTGGATAGAATTAATTGTTGATGTATAGGTAGATAAGATCTCTGTGTCTTTAGAAAAGAGATTGTAGAGGCTGAAAAGAAGCCTTTAGCTATCGACCTAACCGAATTTGCATTGAGCTCATGCACATAGTTCTAGTGCTCTTGGATTCCCGAAGATCTTAACAAGCTGGCAATTAACTCTTCTGTATCCTACCCAATATATATGTTCAAATATGGGCTCCGCTAGTGGGTCTGATAATAAGGGTCACACTAGCCCGCTTAGGGCCCAGTTTGGTCATCTTATACGGAAAGTCACAAAAGTTTTGTTCCTGATATAAGTTTCCTATCTGTCAAACCTACTTGGTTGTGTACGTGTTTGCTATAAAGTGCATTAAGCAAAGAAGGGATTTAGCATGTGGAGTTGTAAATGATTCTGTATTCATTAAAACCTACTAACAGGATTTGAGGTATTCAGATTCAGAGTTTAAAGAGAGTAATCAAACCAAGACAAAGACTAAGACTAAGCCTTATCCCACACTAAGCGGGCTCGCCCACTTGTAATCATAAAACCATTTAAGTTCATGATATCCTCCTTACTGACATGCATGCAGTGAGTGTTAAGCTGAATCTTATTCGGCTGTAATCAATCGAATGTCTCAAGGTCTCCAGACGATCAACGACATGGGATCCAATTCCTTTTAGGTGGTATTGCCAGCCTTGGATTCCATATTTGAAAATGAATCCAGAAAACTTTCTTTACACCAGCTCCCTTTTTGGTATTAATAACAGGGAAAGAGAGTTTCTTCCCTTTTCTTGGTGATGTGCCAGCCTTGGATTATATCTTTGCCAATGAATCCAGATATGTTTTCTCTTCTTTTTGGCGTTTAAGTGCGTATCTGTGTGGGAGAGGGTAAGAGGAGCCTATTTCCCATTATTTATTCATATGCCAGACGAGGGAGAGAGGGAGAGAGAGCTTTCTCTTTACTTTTTTCTTCCAAGCGTTCTTTCTCTTTAGTTGTTGATATGAGCAATTAGAAGCTCCAAGCATGTGTACGCTACCGGAGATCAAATCATTCCTTGCCCCTTTTTCATGTGGGGACTAACCTAGCCCACAAAACTGCAGGAGTTCTTCCCATATTTTAGCACCAAGCATCACTCCCGATTCTAATTCCATTGCACTAAAGAGTTAAAGCAAAAAAAATGGCGCATTAAACTCCACTCATCCACTGCTACTCCTAGTACTAAAATGATCCACAATTCATTATAAGTCATTAACCCCAATAACCACATTTGCTGGGTCCCGTCGTTTATGGAAGTTTTTATCATCAAACCCTGTTTGCTGTAGACATCTCAGAGATCTTTATTGCTCAATTTAATGTGTTTGTACAACACATCCAAGCGGGCCCTATCAAACCATCTTATATTTAGATTTCGGGGTCAGGCCGGGGCTTAGATTCCTTAGAATAGAAACAGTAGGCGTAGGACTTTTCCTGCCTAATTTTAGATTTCCAGATCCACTATCCTATTTGTAGATATTTCCAAATCAGTGCTTAACGTTTCTTCCAATATCAAGAAGCAGCCTACTTTTTCAAACATCGGAGACTATTGAGTCATATAACCTGCCAATTGAACAATGCTGCTCAAATGCATTGATCTCTAATAATTTTTGTAACCAATTGATTTCAGGTCTCCTTTTCTTTTCAGTGTTCATTTTCAAATCTTTAATCTTTTCTATTTGCAGTTTAGTCCAGTATCGCAAAAGTTGATAGACATGAAGTTTATTTATATAAAAAGAGGTCATGAGATTATGGATGAATACAACGTGTGAGTGACCTTTTTCTTTTCAAAAGGTACGATGGTTTAAGCTAAGCAGACACCCTACCAAATGCATACTTGGGTATTCAACTAATAAACCTTTGTCAGACAGCCAAATTCCCCTAGTCAGTGAACTATGCCTCTTTGGAGGGTGTTTGACTGTGACTCCTAGGACTACAAAAGCTTGTTGTGATCAATGCACACTCCACATGCAGTAAAATATGGTCCTACTTTTTACTCGATTTTGAACCCATCAACAGCTCACCCTAAGAGTGGACCTATGAAGCTGGAACTGGAGTTCGAGTTCTGTTGTCGCAGACTCGCAATCAAACATCCTGGTGGGGCCGGAACCACCTTCCAGTACCTAAATCAAAATATGCTACGGCTCGATGGATGTAATTGAAAAGAAATTTGGTGGCACGCATTTAGAGATTAGTTGAAAGGTAGACACCGATTTGAAAATGGTTGGAGTTGAGGTACGCTTCGCGGAAAAGATTTGAAGAAAAATTGTTACAATCTTATCCCATTCACGGCGCAGAAAGGCTATCTCGAGAGACACGCCTGTGCTTTCAAATTTTCCCTTCTGATCTTATTTTACATTCGAGACATCTCACATCCACATCCCCTTTTCCCGTTGTTGCCTCGGTGTTGTCCAAATCAAATAGCAGTGTTGCTTCCAAAACACTAAACCTTGATGGCAACCCATCAGGGATTTCTCATATGAAGGATCAACTTCCATGTATATGATGATCGCTTTGCCACTTCTATGAACTCACAGTATAATATATATACACACATATATATACATATATTAATATATTTGTGGTCATATGATTAGGAAAAATGAACGGTTCAAATCTAAGTATTTAAATGGTAAACCTTAAGAGTAAAAAGAAAAAGGAAATATCTGAAAAGTTCTATTTTTGACTGATACTCTTAACAATGAGGTTTGAAATTACCATTGCAATGTAAACCACACCGAACACGTAGAAATGTTATAAACAAATTCTGAGTACCACTAAGAGATGCATTAGATCTCTGGTAGGATATAGAGCTTATCATAACGTCATGTTACCACCATTGACAAGTATCGGTCTGTTAACTGTCAACATATGAGGGAGGAGATACCACCAATCACAAGAATTGAAGTGGTGGCGGGAAACAAATCAAGAATAGGTGTGTAATCACGCCAAATTGAATGCAGGAACATCCAAACTCGACTCGATTCGTTTAAGAAATATAGCTTGTGACTCTCTCGAATGAGCTCATACTTTAGCTTATACCCGAACAACTCGAGCTTCGGTTAATAATTTCATCAAAACTTATAACCAGGTCCAAACCGAATCCTTTCAGTTCCAAATTGTATTCCAAGGAGATTCTGTTTAAACCGAAAAACATGACTTGCAACGGCCAGTTCTGCTCCAGTTGCTGCACTGGTAGAACTAGAACCTAACCATGGGGTTCCCTGTTCCAGTTCGAGACGAGCTAGACATGCTGGTTCTGGTTTTCTTGGAACCTAGAACCATAACAAAAACGGCCTGAGGTCAGTTCTACCGGTTTCAGAACAGTTCCAGTTTGAGTCTGAAACTGGTAAATAATATTAAAATTTTAAAATTAGAAAAATTGAAAGAAATACCGCAACTGGTGGTTTAAATGGCCAGTTCCAGTTTCATGAAAGATAAAACCAGAACTGAACCAGGTGGTTCTCGTTCCTAGCTCAGTTCCAGTTTCATCAGTTTTAGCTTGAAACCGACCATGTCTAGGTCCAAATTCAAATCGGACATCGCAAAACTGTAATGAATAAATCCTTTTTCCAACATTTGTTTCCTGCCTCAAGGCCACGGATTGCTTTATGTTGATTTTATAAATCTTGGTAACTACGCATTTCTGACATGTTTAGCTCCGATAGTCTATCAGCAAGCTAGACATCGTTCAAGAACTGACCAACGTTATGGAAATAAATCTAGCCCTTGTCTGACCATTTCATTCGTCAGTAACTATGGATTGATCTGGACGGTAGACCAACAAAGGCTTTCTTAGACGTTCTTAATCATTTTGAATATAGTGGTTAGCTAGCAGATCTTATTAAAGCTTTCCACAACTCTCTCCAATCTTTCCAAGAAAATCAGTTCACAGAATAATAATTTATTTTCCTGAAAGTGACAATTTCCTTCATTCAAGAGAAATTGAATTGCCCAAGATCCACGCTATCTTGGAGAGAGAGAGAGAGAGAGAGAGAGAGAGAGAGAGGCGCGCGTCGATGCTCGTGAATCCACAGGCATCGATCGGCATGCTTTATGAATCAACAGGACTGACACGAGGCACTAAAGAAGTCAAAAAGAAAATTTTGAACAGAAAAAGCATCAGCGGAACAAGGGGTAAAAAACAATGAAAGCGCAGCAAGAAGCAGAAAAACTCACTGTTTCTTTTTCACGCGCACAGCAAGCTATACACAGCCAAAAAGATTACTCGTACCATCTTCCCCTTGAGAGGGTTGATATTACTTATCAACAGAAGATTAACCGTGCCTTTTCACAACTATATCTTCATTATATCAAAACTTATGAACTCCTCTTCTCTCTCTAGACAACCGTATTTGCATCAGATACAAAAGCTATGAATTTGTAGTTGTGGATACTCATTAAATAAACCTAACTCGTACTCTCTCTCTCGGCAAAAGTTTGTACACCAGACACAGTATGACAATGCGGTACAGAATTCTGAAACAAAGTAAAGAAACCCAATTGATGAGTTAACTTTACATAATATGGGAAGAGAAAGCAGGCTACAGTAGCAATAATAACATCCCTCATGCGAAATAAAACAATAACATAAGAAGCGATCTTGTCGATTATTTTTCAAAATCTTCATGAGATATCATTTTCATCAAGCAGGGACTGAAGAGGACTTCCTCACCAGGTACCTATAGGCAGCCACCTTTTTCCTCCTGGAGAAGGTGTTGTCAATGGAAAGAACCAGCTTCCCGTGCTCTCTTGCAGTGAAGGAATTGTGAATGGGTCCGTCCCCCGAGACCATCTTCCTGCTTTTCTCCACAGCAATGGTGTAGCTTCCCTCTGCACTCGGTACGAACTCAGCACCATACTCCAATTCCCAGCCACCAACAACCAAATCCCAAACAATGGTTGCTCCCCCCTTCAATTTTCGACGGATCATAAACAAAATAATCTTAGCTAATCGATTTACACAATCTTCAGCGAAAAAGTTCTATTTCTTTTCTGTTCTTTCTTAAACGTAAAGAGAAGTGGCATAGAACCGCAGCTAAACCACGGAGATATTTGAAGGAAAAATCACATTTTAGGCACCTTGAACAGATCAACCCACACACACCAAAGGAAAACAAAAAACTTTGACGTCTGAACATATTATCAAGCAACTTATATTGAAATGAGAAAAAGAAAAACCAACTAGACAGCAATCGTGGGAAAAGGACTTACTTCTATGCCTTCGATTTCCAGATGAACCTTCTCTCCGCCTTTAATAGAGAACTCTGACGCCGGCTTAGTTGGCCCAGACTGCAAATCTTCAGGCTTACTCAGACCACCATATTGGATAGGTACATTTTCTGGACGAATGAACCTAAACTCCAGACAACCATTTTGAGTTTTCACATGAATAAGATTATAAAGATAACTTCCTCAATTAGCATCCAAAACAGGAAAAGGAGAAACAAGGAGAAAGTAACGCACTTGTAGAGAGTCTCTGCGACATTGCTCTCTCTCGCAATGACAAACTTACTCTTTGTACGTTGAGTCAAGAACGGGCAAAACATAGAGTAGATCATGCTGAAATACCACGGCACATTAATGAATATCTGCATATCAAGAAAAAGAAATCAGGCGAAGCTCACCGTATACACACAAAAAAGAACATCCATAAGAAAGAAACAAGCAATGAGAGAGAAAGCACAAAAACAAACAACCAAACGAACCAAAAAACGAAGTTCGTTCCACACCTTCCTTGCAACCATTTCAGGATAATTGTCCTGAAACACAGAAAGGATATGACTAGAGGCAACCCTGAGCTCCCTCTTGGGCATGTTCTTCAAATCAGTGATCTGAATCATAGAGTTTACGCCACCGGGCCTAAAATGTAAGAGACTGATCCCTCTCTCCAAAACTTGCACCCTCCACCTCAGAAACCTCTTCAATTTCTCCTCATCACCAAAGATCTTCTCATACATCTCCTTGTCCTTAAATACTCCATAAGCATTGTAGCAAACAGGATGTCCCTCTCTATCATAAGAATGCATGTAAGCAACGACTCCTTCTAACTCTTTAAAGTCCAAATCTTCATCCACAACTTCATCGGCTTTGAACTCCTTTCTCCATGCCAAGCATTTTTCTAGCATTGTCATGGCTTCCGGCACTCTAAAGTCCCTTGCACGCAGGAACTTCAAAAGGATCACATCTGCTCGATCATCACCACCAAGAAGAGGAACTCCCCACATTGAGATTTGGGGAATCTTTGAGTCGTTTCCGCTCCTGGTGAAAAGGTCAGATTTTTGGAGCTTTGATTTGAAGTCATCCAAGGCTTTCTTCTCGGAATCTTTGAGAGAGGAGATGAAGTAAGAGTCTTCCTTGAAGGAGGAAGAAGACTTGAGGGTGGCCTCCATGAGCGCTTTCAGGCCTTTCTTGGTTTGCGGCCCCTCCTCTGTGTTTGGTGTGGGTGGAGTCGCTATTGAAGACTGCATCTCCATTGACAACAAACCTAACAATATTTTCCTTTCTCGGTTTCTCCTCCGGGCCTGAGATAGAATCTTTCCGAGAGAAAGGCAGAGAATGTGAAGAAATGATTATGTAGGCGTGAAGGATAAGAAAAAGCACAGGTAGTGTGAATTGGAGAGAGAGAGGAATTGTGTATGCGAGAAATGAGGACAATGTGAGAATGATTATGTAGCATGAACGGTAGGAAAAGAGAGAGAGAGTGAGGGGGGGTCGTGGAGTGAGGAATGTGTAGTGTGAAGTTTGAGGGACTTATAACGATGGGATGTGTGGCGCTTCTTGTGTTCGACTTTCATGAATTAATGAGTTTGTTTATCGAATTCTTTATTATTATTAATTTTTCTGGAAGGTATTATTTATTAATTTTTGTTTTTCTGAACGGCGGGTCATTTGAATTCCGTGTTTGGGAGTGAATTGCATTTACTGAGGACAGGAGCTGTTATTTCTTTAGCATCTAATGCAAGAACTGGACCCACCTATTGTTTTGATCTTATATACACCGCACATGTTAGTTGGCTAGACCCAGACACTCTTCCTTCAGATCAGTTTTCACATAGTTTTGTATACAGCGTATGTATAGTATATTTGACCTTGTCGCACCACTTGTAGGCTCGTAATAATTGAAGGGATCACAGTCTTATAGTGAAATCCTCATCACGTTGGGCACAATAAGCCTCTAATATTTCGATCTCTTTCGCGGTGTCTGTATTCGACACAAGGTTATACGAGAATTGGATCTTAATTTCTAGTACTTATAGTTTCAAGTTTTATTGTACCTAACAGTAAAACCTCTCATTGATATGACATTATAGTTTATAGGCTTAGTTTGAGTCAAAAACTGACACAAAGAGGAGGTGTGTGATACAGGGTTTCACACGAAAACACAAGTACTTCCTCTCTCGTGTTGTTATCCTGCCTCACAAGAAAACTTGGTATCAATACCACTCGCAAATCAAATACATTTCCTTAGAACCTTGGTTAAAAGCCAATGTGGTTGTAAGCATGTCATTCTAGTATTGATGAACATGACACCATGGGTCAAATACACACTAGACTGAGTTTGTCAGATGATGCCGATCGGGTGTCAACAGCGCTTGTACATGACCAACATGTCATATGGTTTTGGAGTTTAATTTACCATACGATTTGGCTTAGAGTCATTTGAATCATAGTTTAGGTAGTGAAATTGGATTCTGATTCAGACTGACTAAGATCCACATCAGAGTTATGGTGTTACATTTAGTTTGCTCTGTCAAGTGTCTATTTTTCATTAGTGTCTTGTCATAGTGTACGTGTGATCAGGTCCTACACTATATAAGGGTGCTGGTCTTTATTATGGAGGGGATTTTCTATTACAATCCATATTTTACATTTTCTGTGTTTTTATTGATCCTAGAGATCAGCTGTCCAAGAGACAAACTCGACTGACTTGCGTTCATTTGCATGTTTTCATTTTGGTTGTTCGACACGCGAGCAAGCAATGTCATCATGGATCGGAACAACAATATTTTCACAGCTTTCTAAGATTGCCCGAGCATGGTCCGTGACAATCAATTCAGAGCCTGAACTAGCATGATTCAATGTGAATCTCGTTGCATTGAGTAACCAAAGAAAGAAGCATTTTTGTAGTTGTTCTATTTGGGTATTGTAAACACCCAAAATGTTTCCGAAATATAGCACAGCCTACTTCAGACTTTCAAAAACAATAAGCTTGTTTTTCAAAATTCTGGATGTTAATAGAGCTTGCAAATTTTCATCTCAAATATTTGAAAATTCAAAAAAATCTTAAATGTTCATGGATTTTGAAATCAACTTTTGAAAAAGAGAGGTTGAGGAAATGCAGCATTGATCAAAAGCAAGTTAGCGAAAGCAATGCTGAAGACTGAGGGCCCTCCCAACAGAAGATTGAAGCAAGGAACGGATAAAGGCCATGATCAAACTGTCAAAAGTAAGACTCCAGTTCATATGGATCAAGGTGAAGGACTTAGCCTTGAATGGGCTAGCAAAGGAGAAGCCAAGAGGGGTTAGGTCGAGTCAAGAGCCTAAGACTAAAGGTTAAGACTCGAGTCACACCCAAAGGATTAGCAGGTCGATTCAAACTAATGTAAGGGTTCACAAAGATTGGCCCATGGACCAAGAGAAAACCCAAGGCACGACTCCATCAAAGGTGACATCAAGGGTTACCCCAAAAGAGAACCCAACCAACCGTTCACACCCGACTGCACCTAGTTGACTGAACCTACTTTGGTTAACCAAACCCCCTTGGGCTAACTGTGACCCATTAGCTAACCTAGTTGACTGAACTCCTTTGATTGAACATGGCTTGATAAAATCCCCTTTGGCCTAGCTTAACCAAATGACCTTGATCAAACTATCTTGGCTAAACTTGATCGGACCACCTTGATCTTGATCAAAACCCTTGGGCTAACCATGACCCGAACTATCTTGGTCGAACCACCTTGGCCTTGCCTAGCTAAATTCCCTAGACATAGCTCACCTTGGTTGACCCATGATCCAAAAAGGGACTAGCACAAGGTCCACGTGAAGACCATGTGAGCTGGCCATGAGGCTTGGATCAAGACTTGGGCTAAGAGGGCTCCATCCGATCCACATCTTGGAAGCCTCTAGGAGCCCCCCTCCCTTGGCCTATAAATAGAGACCTTGGGAGGCTGTTTCTAGCATTGAAGGAGGAGCTTAGGGCTTAGGAGAGGGAGAGTAAGTGTTGTAAAAAGAGACAGAGAGAGAGAGAGAGAAGAAGGAGAGAAGGAAATTGTCCCCTTCCTTGAAGTCGTGGTATATTAGAGGAATTGTAAGTTTAATTCTTCCTCTTTACTGATCGTCATCCCTTTTTCTTCTTATTCAATTAAAAAATGATTGTATTAATGGAGTTTTAGTCTCTCTCCATGTTGTAATAGAGTAAAAATGTTGTCCGTTTCATTCCTTTTACATTTATGCATTATATTTGTTTGATTTCATGTTTTTCTACCTCTCTATATTCTATATCCTCTTATATATCCCAATTCCCTCTATGCTTTAGTTATAAACATATTTAAATTCATTTCCCTTCAGTCATTTACTTTGAAATAGTTGTAGTTTGCTTTTAATTTCGAAACAATACATTCACGTATGCTTTTTCAGTCATTTACATTCCTTGATTTCATGTTTTAAGATTATATATATTCCCAAACCAAAATCATCCAAGATTGTCATACACAACCCCCCTATCTTGCCTAGCACTTCCCTAGAAATTAAAGTGCTTGAGAATGATCAAAGCAAGGAGGAAGATCCTCTCACCCATGAGGAAGATCAAGACTCCGATCTTCCCGAATTTAATAGAATCCTTGACTTAGAAAAACCTTCAAATTCCGTAGGAGGAGATTTTGTAGAAATCAACCTAGGGAGTGAGTCTAACCCAAAGTGTGTAAAAATAGGTGCATGTTTGCATGAACATAAAAAAGCATCATTCATTGCATTTTTGAAATCATATATTGATGTATTTGCATGGACCTATGAAAACATGGCGGGTCTAGACCCAAAAATTGTGGAGCATCATCTACCCTTAAAACCCAATGCCAAACCCGTAAAGCAAAAGCTTAGAAAAATCCATCCCGATGTTCACTCTCAAGTGAAAGAAGGTTTAAAAGATCTTTTAAAAGTCGGATTTATAAACTCATTGCTTATTCCGAATGGCTTTCAAATATTGTTGTGGTTCGAAAATCCAATGGGAAAATTCGGATTTGCATTGATTTTAGAAATTTGAATAAAGCCACTCCAAAAGATAATTTTCCTCTTCCAAACATCAATTTGATAGTGGATAGCACTGCATATCATAAAATGTTTTCTTTCATGAATAACTATTCAGATTATAATCAAATCAAGTTAGCACCAAAAGATCAGGCAAAAACTGCTTTTACTACACCTTGGAGAACATAATGTTATACGGTTATGCCATTTGGTTTGAAAAATATCAGTGCCACATACCAAAGAACCATGGCTACCATTTTTCATGATCAAATCCATGAGCTCTTGGAAGTATATGTGGATGATTTTTTAGTAAAATAAAAATTTTGACGCACACATAGAATCTTTGCAAAACATTTTCGAAAGACTTAGGCTTTATAAAGTGAAGCTAAACCCTCAAAAATGTGTTTTTTGAGTGAAATCGAAAAAACTCTTAGGGTTCATGGTAAGACAAAGGGGTATAGAAGTTGACCCATCTAAGTGTCGATCCATCATAGACATGCCTCCACCCTCCAATTCGACCCAAATCTAAAGCCTCCAAGGTCGACTCTAAGCCATTAGGAGATTTATCTCCAATCTAGTAATAATATGCGAACCTTTCAATAGGCTTTTGAGAAAAGGGGTTAAATTTGAATGGGATGATGATTGCCAAAAACCTTTTAAAAGATTGAAAACTTATTTGGTAAATCCTCCGATTTTAAAACCTTCAAAGCAAGAAAAACTGTTATTGCTTTATGTTTCCATTCATGCGAATGCATTGGGTGCTTTACTTGCTCAATATGAGGATGATAGTCTTAAGGAATATGCTATTTACTACATTTCGAAAACTCTATTGGCATATGAAGGAAATTATCAAGCCATGGAGAAAACGTGCTTGGCCTTAGTGTGGGCTTGTCAAAAGTTTAGACATTATTTCCTAGATCATGAAATCTGGATAGTGTCTAAACTTGATCCAATGAAGCACTTATTTGAAAAATTCTATCTTAACGGGTAGGCTAGGTAAATGGCAGCTCCTCTTAATGGAGTATGATTTAAAATTTCATCATCAAACCTCTACTAAGGGACAAGCCCTAGCCGATCATGTGGCCGAATTGCCTCTTGAAGATACATATCCCATACTTGTTGAAATGCTCGATGAAGGCATCTTTACAAATGAATTTCAAAACCATGTTTTAGCAAATTGCTTTAATGAAGATCAAGTATGGAGAATGTATTTTGATGGGACAAAGAATCAACAAGGGGCAGGTATGAGAATCATCCTCATATCCCCTAAAAAAGGAGAAATTCCAATTGCAATTTGACTAGATTTTTCATGCTCAAATAATATGGCTGAATATGAAGCACTCATACAAGGCCTAAAAATTTTGAAAAATCTTGGGGCATCATGTATTGAAGTCTTTGGAGATTCTATGCTTATTATAAACCAAGTTTCGAAAATTTGGCAAATCAAAAATAAAAAACTCATACCATACCACGAATTGGCCACTAGATTGGTCGATTCTTTCAAATCATGCACAGTCACCCATATAGGTAGAGAGGACAACACTATATCAGATGCCCTCTCATCCCTAGGTTCATCTATAAGGGTTGACTCCACCATGAGAACTCGATCCTTAGAAATTTGGCACTCACCCACTCCATCCACCCACGATTTGGAGATTTGCCAAAATGACCAAAATTCCATGGAAAAACCTTGGTTTCAAGACATTAAAAACTTTTTAGAAAATGGAGGATTTCTCGAAATTGCTTCTTTCAAGGATAAAGCTTTTATTCAAAAAATTTCAGCCCGATATTTGATTTTGGGAAGAATTCTTTACAAAAAGAGTTTTACCGGCATCTTATTGAGATGTGTAGACCTTGATAAGGCTAGGACCATAATGCATGAATTCCATGATGGAGAATGTGGAGGCCATGTCAATGCAAATATGATGGCCATGAAGATACTTAGGGCCGGTTATTTTTGGTTCACCCTTAAGCAAGATTGTCATGATTATGTTAGGAAATGTCATCAATGTCAAGTACATAGACATGCCATTTATATCTCATACAACGATTTATGGAAAGGGAGGAGTTTTCAAAAACCTCGATTTGAAAAGCAAGGGGCATATGGGTCACACACACTTGAGAGTGGGGCCAAAGCCCAAAAGATTGCAATTGTCTAAGTAGAGCCAAGCTCAACCGTACCCTCCTGCACCTCTAAACAAAAATATGTCAAGAAAACTCCAAAAAAGTTTGAAAAGAGGGAGCTAGGACAACCACTAATGAAAGTCCTAGACATTCTCTTAACCTAGGGTTTGATCCATCTCCCAGCTATTCTCGAAGGGGCACCCCTTAAGGGAAAGTTTTTAAACGATTTTTATAAGTATCATAGGCTCAACAGTCATGATACAAACAAATGTTTTGCCCTTCAATATAAAATCAAGGACTTGATAGAGCAAGGAAGGCTCCATGTCTCGGAGGAACCGTAGCCCTCCCAAGCAATCTTAAAAGAGCCTTTTCCCAACCACGCAAGCACAAGCAGGAAAGTAAAAGAGGTATGTCTTCTTCTACTGAAAACTCATGGGATTGATCATGCATTGCATGTGGTTCACACTACTTGCCACACACCACTCTCCATCGTAATAAAAAAAACCAAGCAAGTAGTGATCTGGAGAGCGCTTAAAGTCCCACCCCCGGCTAGAGCCTTAATAGAAATCTGTGGTGCTTTGAGGCATCCAATTAGAGCCAAGGTAAGAACGAGCCTTAGGAAAGGTGTAGGCGAGGTGACTAGGTCCGAAAGGATTTATCAACCCCCATACTTAGCCAAAAATGCTAAGCGGTCATTTTGTCTGGCCCTTCAAATGCATGTATCCCTAAGACATCTCATGGTATGGATAAAGGTAAAGGTGTTGTGTTAACCCCATATGATTTGGAATTTTATCTTTCAAAATATCCCATAAACATGTCTATCTTAGAGTTGATCCAAACCTCACCTAAACATAGACAAGTCTTAGAGGAAATCCTAGGAAGAGCCAAGGTTAATCTATCCATAACTCCCGAGTCTCTATCTTTCTTGGTCTCCCAAATCTTTGCCAAGGCCCCTATCATGTTCACGGAGGATGAATTAGAGAGACCAAATATAGCCCATAACCAAGCCTTGCATATAGAGGTGGTATTAAATCACCACACTTTAAATAAGTGCTTGGTCGATTGGTGAGGAGGTCTAAACATTCTTCCTCTTCTCGTAACCTTTTAAATAGGAGTCTCCATGTCTAGGCTAGAACCAAACCCCATTGTTATCACTGGATACGATGACAATTTATCACATCCATTAGGAGCCATCGAGTTGCCCATGGAGGTGAAAAACATTCAACACACGGGGTTGTTTCATGTCTTAAACATAAACCCCCATTATAACTTGTTGTTAGGTAGGCCTTGGATTCATAGTCTTCGAGCCGTACCTTCAACCTTTCACAAGTGTTTGAAAATTCTATGGGACAACCAAGTGGTGGTAGTTCTTGGAGAAGACTATCCTCATCTCAAGGGAATTCAAAACTTCCTTTGTCTATCAAGTCATCTATCAAGTAAGGAGGCTATAAAAACGCCTCACTCACCCCAAGTCAACCATCCCTTAGGAGACCTTCACCATAGAACCGTCCACCTCTTAAGAACCCCCAAACGTGTGGAGTCATCCTCCCATAGAATCATCTATCTTCTAGGGAAACCCAAGTCATCTCTCAATCCCAAACGTGTAGGGTTAGGTTCCCTTAGGGTCGTGTGTATCCTAGGGAAGCCCAACTCCTTTCTAAACCATACCTACCAGCCCAAACCGACTCGCATGTATAACCATGATGTAGACGACACCTTATTCCAAGGTCACCCTCTTTACAAAACATTTTCCAAACTCAAGAAGCCTTGGAATATGATGTTGAACATGGGGTATACACCATATCAAGGTCTAGGAGCCTAAAACCAAGGTAGGTTAGAACCCATTATACCATTGCCAAACCCGAGTCGACATGGATTGTGCTACACCCCATCCATACCCCCTGAGCCACCACCTAAGACCAATTGGGTCAAGGGTACCCTAGAACCCACTAACACTGAAACCTATGGCTTAGACCTCTTATTTAGAGTCTAATTCATGTTGTTTTCTTTGTAGGTTTGATGGAAGATCTCTCTTTTGAAAAACATCCCAAAACATTATATATTTGGAAAAACCAAAAAAAATTAGAAAATTTCCAAAACCCAAAAACATTGGAAAAATCTGAAAATTTCGAAAAGAAAGTTTTTTATGTTCGTCCTTCTAGCATTTGTTTGGAAAAATCTAAAAAAATTGGAAAAGTTAAAAATCCTAAAATTTTGGTTTTTAAAACCGTGTATAAATTCCAAAATCGGTTTTGACAAAACCCATGTAGATCATCCACCCTTAGGGGCACATTGGGTTGCACCTAGGATCCATCCCAAGAACATCAACCAAAACCCGGGTGCGCATCCTTGATGCACCCAAACCCACTGACCCTCCTTTGATATAAAGCTAACTTCGGGTTTTTGTATATATGTATAGGTTATTCCGAAAATCCAAAACAAATTTAAAAAAATATAAACCAAAAATACAAAAATTTTCAAAAAGAAAAAAATTAAAACCATTTTCAAAAAATTGTCAATTCCCTTAGAGATGATTTGAGTGATATCAATTTACATGAACTTCTTCCAAATCGACAAAGTCTTGGACTTGGGCAAACATTCAAATTCCTTAGAATGTGACCAACATAGGAATCAAACCTATATCCCAAATACATCAAAGGCTAAGATCATATCATGTATATTCCTAAGCCATGCCAAAAACCAACATCGTGCATGTATAGGTCATTCATCACATGCCATAATAGAGATCAGCCATAGTATGAATATTCATGTCATTTCCTCCAAACTAGGAGCATTAGAATGCATTCCCCAAACATCTTTCATGGAAACATACATCATTTCATGTATCTTCATAATCTCGTATGGAGATATATTTTACATATCATGCATCTCCTTAGTTCACATCAAAAACAGGATGTCCAATGACATGGTGCATGTAAGAGTCATTCATGCATTTCATTGAAATTCATTCATCACATGCCACAATAGGGATCGGCCATAGTATGAATAATCATGTCATCTCCACCAAACTAGGGGCATGTAGAATGCATTCCCCAAACACATTTCATAGAGACTTAACACATTCATCATTTCATAAAGCATGTATCTCCATCATCTCATATGGAATACATTTTACATGTCATGCATCCCATTTACATCATTCACCCAAAGAGGCCTGAAAAGTAGTGGCCCAAGTGGGAATGGCTCCATGTCATAAAAGGGGCAACAAAAAAAATCGATCATGCATATTGGCTCATTGATGCCTAGGGAAAGAACATGATAGATCGTATAAATGCCCAATATCAAAAAGATATGATGTTTAGTGACTACTACAAATTCTTTTAAAATGATTTTTGTAAAATGGATCTTCTTTAATTTCTTGAAGAAGGGGCCAAATCGAATATAGGCCTCTTAACTAGGGATTGATGCATTATGAAAAGTGGAGTGTTTTCAAAATCATGAAATGAAATTTCAAAAATCCTTGTTTTACAAGATAGGGCCTAGTCCAAAATAGCAAAATATTTTCAAATTGTATGTGCTATTATGAAATAGGGCATACTTGATTAGACCGAGTATCTAGAGAGACAAGTTGTTTTTCCACTTCATTCTCTCCAAAAAGAAAAATTAACAAAAGTCAAAATAGAGAAAAAGAAGAAAGAAACCTCCAATATAGAGGTCTTCCTAAAAAGAAAAGAGAAAAAACAAAAACCTTCAATATAGAGGTTCCCTTCGATAGAAAAAAAGAAGAAGCCAAAGCTCAAAAGAAAGAGAACAATTTTCCATCAAAAATTTCTTGGCCTTAAACCACGGGACGCTTCAGAAGGGACCGTGGTAACACTTTCCCAAAATCCCCTACAACTTCTCCCAAAAGAAAAAAAGTTTGTCAGTACGATCCTAAAGTGGGAATAGAACCTACCAACTTGGATCTCATTTTGTTTGAGGATTAGACCTTATAGTGTTAAAAATGGAGTTTTGAAATGTTGTTGAGTTTTTCCAACAATAAAAACATCTACCAAGTAATTTTGCATTAAAACCAAAGTGAAGGGAAATATACGAGATGAAAGTCCTTTTTGATAGAAACAAAAAAAAAGTATCCATTTCAAAATGATTTTTACAAAACTCTAAGGCATCAAGGAAATGAACATTGAGGCCATCCCACTTAGGGCAACCAACTTTCATGGGATCTCCCCTAAATAAATCGTTGAGATCATCATTATACATGATTCATTCATTGCATACATCTAATGCTCATATGCATTCATAGATGGTCTTATACACACATGATCCTTGTATTGGTTGACTACCATCAATGTTGAGTCACCCTTGTTATAAATCCTCTTCCATTGGAATTAGGATAACCCAAGTCGAAGAAGTAAATCCCTTAATGAAAAGGAAAAAGTTCATGAAATCTTTATTCAACTCAAATCAACTCTAGAAATTTCAAAAGAATAAATTTTTTTATGGGTGTTATTCTTGGGCATGCCATTAACCAAATAAATTTGGGTTAATGCCAAAGAGGGGAATCTGTAAACACCTAAATTTTTTTTCAAAATAATTTTATCTTTTATAAATTTTGCCTTTTTTTAAGAAAAAATTATGGTTTGGGTCTTTTAAGGGTTTTCAAACAAAAACACCTTAAACGGACTCATTTCCACACCAAAATTTCATGGAAGCCTCAATCCCAAATTGGTAGCATTCTCCCCATTCAAATGACTACTTTGCTGGAAAAAATGATTTCTTTGCCCTCAAGCCCAAATTGGTAGCATTCTCCCTATTCAAATGATTTCATCTAAAAAAATAATGGTTTCAATCAATTTTCTTCAAAGAAACAAATAGAAATGAGACATTGGGAACCAAATCCAAAAATATTTGCCAAATATCAAGTTTATCAAAAATATCTTCAAATCAAATCAAATCCAAATCAAGCTTCGAAAACTCGCCTAATTGAAAAGAGTCCTACTCCAGGATCCTACACCCATCAAGGGTTAAAGTGGTTCGACACCCTACACCCAACAAAGGGTTAAAGTGGTTGAAATGGTATAGACTAACTCATGGAGCGAAAATAGGTCGCTCGTGAAAACAAACACTAGGAATGAAACTTAGTTGTTTTCAAAAGTATTTGAAAATTTTGATAAGAACTCGTTGTTTTCAAATATATCTCAAACAAAAATGGTTTAAAATAATCAACAAAAATATTTGAAACCATGAATCTAAGTGCAGGATTCAAGTATGATTCAGGGACAAAGTTGGGAATCAAATCAAAAGCAAGACTCTAGTTCATTCATGTAAACACCCTGTAAACACCTCAAAATTTCCATGTTTTAAAACTCCCAAACTTCAAGAAAACCAGCTCAAGGCCACAAACCCAAGTCTTGAAAAAGTAGCTCAAAAAGCAGGAAAGCCCCGAGCGAAAGGAGCCTCTAGGCCAACAGTAGACTTCAGCCCTGGAATGAGGAATCCAAAGCCAAAGCACCAATAAGATATCAGAAGTCCAAGCCCAAGCTTGAAAAACCAAAAATCAAACAAAACAAAGTTCGGAAGGTGAGAAGACACGAAAAGGTTGGGAAAAACCCAGCCCAAGTCGGAACACTGATGAAGCCAGGACCCTGAAAACCGCCCGTCTCAAAACACCAAGAAGGACTGAAGAAACAAAAAATTGTATTGGATCTAGACATAAATATCCAAATCTAGAGCCAAATAGTATTTGGATCAGATATGGATCATAAAAACAAGATCCAAACCCAAGACCCATCCCCTTGCCTATAAATAGAAGCAAGGGGGGGTGAAAGTTCACGTGAACTTGCTTGAGAGAGGCTTGGGAGAGTGCATAAAGTAAGAGAGAGAAGAATGGTGGGCTTGACTTTGTCAAGTGGGCTAGCCATGTGGGCTTGATCAAGGGTGTGGGTTCGAACCTTGTATGGACCTAGACCTAACCAATGGTTGCACCAATATGATGAATGGCATGGACAAGGGCTGCACACGGTGGACTTGGCTCCAAGAGGTAGGTCTCTAAACCTAACCTAACTTAGCCTAGACCTATACCACTTCACCTAACCGACCTAACCCATCTACCATTAAACCTAGCCCAAACCTAGCCCATTTGCCCCAACTGACTCCATTAAACCCCACTCTAACCTAGCCGTGACCGACCTATCTAAGCCTAAACCAACCCCCAACCGACTCTACCCATAACCCCTAAACCGACTCCACCACCTAGCCCACTTCACCTAACCAACCTAACCCATTTGCCCCAACTGACTCCATTAGACTCCACCCTAACTAGCCTAAACCGACTCAACCCAAAACCTACCCCAAATAGACCCCAAACTAGAACCGAGTGCACTTGGCACTCGGTATGCCCTCCTACCCGCTGCTCACCCTAGCCTGCGCACCTCGACCTGCACACATTGCAGCGCCCTACCGCGCAACGCCCGGCCTGGATCCCTGTCCCGCGCACCCTACACCTACCACCTTCCCGCGCACCTGCTGTGCACCCAACCCGACCTGCGCCTCACTAGCGCCCTATTGCTCCTACGCGGCATCCCACAGCCAGTCGCGGCACCCTTTTGTGCCCTCCTACCTTGACCTTACCCCAACAGCACTTGTTGCAGTACCTTGCCGTGCCAACACGCCCAGCCGCACACCCCCTGTGCACCCTTGGCCAGCCTTGTCGCCCCACTCCCAATCAGACTTACCTCTTGGTTGCACGTCACCAAAGCTCGCCACTTGAAGGAATTTACCCCCTTTGCTGTGACATGAAAATGCTTTGACCCAGGTTCAACACAAAGAAGGTGGGCACGACCTAGCTAAATCCCGAATTCAACTTAGGAAAAGTGTAAGTCTTCCAAAATATATTTCAAATTGCTTTTCCTATTCAATTCAATTCGATACAAGGTTGTAGTAATGGAGCGAAGCCTCCCCCCCGAAATGTAATATTTATGGATGAACACAACCACACACGTTCACTTGAGCCGTTTCGCTCTTATATTGCACACATACACACACGTGCATTGAGCCTTTCCGCTCTTAAGCTTAAGTATATATTTCAATTTGGGTATTTATTTTAGAGAAAGTCGTGTGAGTTGTCATTTACATTTCACACAAATACACACGTGCATTGAGCCTTTCCACTCTTAAGCTAAACGTATATACTTCAATTTGCATATTTACTTTAGTGAAAGTCGTGTGAGTTTGTCATTTAAATTCCACACACTCACACACATTGAGCATTTCCGCTCTTAAGCTAAACGTATATACTTCAATTTGGGTATTTACTTTAAGCTGTGTGAGTTTGCAATTTCATTTTGAGTGGATCTAATTCAAGTCGTGTGAGTTGTCTTTTCAATTTACACACAAAGAACACTCACTCACATTGAGCCTTTCCGCTCTTAAGATATACGTATATTTCAATTTCTGCAAATTTAATTCAAGTCATGTGAGTTGTCATTTCAATTTACACACGAAGAACACTCACTCACAATTGAGCCTTTCCGCTCTTAAGATATACGTATATTTCAATTCCCGCAAATTTATATTCAAGTTGTGTGAGTTGGTTTACATTTCAGGTATTTACATTAAGCTGTGTGGGTTACACTTCAATTTCAGGTATTTACATTAAGCTGTGTGGGTTACACTTCAATTTCAGGTATTTACATTAAGTTGTGTGAGTTGCATTTTCAATTCGAGCCTAGCTCACATCATCACTTTAAAACCTAAAAAAAATTTGCATCCTTACATTCGCTCACTTCCAAAGAAGCCCCAAATCCTCGCACAAACCACGCTGAAAATAGGCCACATATTCACACATATCAGAACTAAAATATCTAAAACTCAAAGACTTATGGTCGTCTAGCCTTCGTAAAATAAAAACTGCCAAAGTGCACAAAATCAAATCCTTTCAAAAACACTTATTGCTCAAGTAAGTTTTGAAATTGAAATTGTTTGAATTGAAGTTTCTAAGCGATTAAACCGACCCTTGGGCATCGGTTTAAGAAGGTTTAAGCAAAAAGATCCCGCTTTCCCACCATCACCAAAAAGTAAGATATTTCAAAAATCTTCGCTAGTTTGAGTAAGCTAGCTGGCATGCCCATAAAGCAACGTAGGCACGAAAAGGTTCATTTCTGGTCTCATAAACCGGGAGTGAGAATTTTCGTTGTTTACAGAATTGGCATGCCCGGTGGGACCCGGGTCTTAAGTAAACTTCAAAACAAACAAGTGATACTTCAAAACTTTCAAAAAAGTATTTTTTAAAATCGTGCATACAAAAATTTGCAAAAATGAAGGAAAAACCAAGAAAATCCTCGTCGAGTAAACTAAAGCAGGTTTTCAAATCAGCTAAAGTCCAAGAAGAGCTGGTTGATGCTTGGGAAATTTTTAAAAGGATGGATGCTTAAGCAAAGAGCTTAAAGCCGACCGATCGCATAGCAGCTCCTCTCAGGCACATAAAGATCGTGAAAGGAAAACCGAGCTCAAACTCGACAAAGGATGTGAGGTTAAAGACAAAACCCAAAAAAGGGACAAGTCAACCACTCCCAAGTCTCCAAGTTCTTCAAAAACCACAGAAAAATCAAAAAAAATTTGTCTATTTCAAAAAACCAAAAAAAATGTTGAAAATTTTCAAAAAGATAAAAAATTTGAAAAACTAAACTTTAAAATTCTGAAAGCAAATGAAATCCCTGAATCTGGGCACACACACAGTGGGACACAAAATCCACAACCCACAAAAAAATGAGAGTTAATAAAAGGTAGGGTTTGAAAAGGAACGCCTCGAGAAGCCACGGGAGCTCAAAACAGAGTCACCCGGGAAAACGGCCTACTCTCACCATGAAAAGGTAGACAAGCCAAAAAGAGGTATGCTTGAAACCTATCCTCCTCAAAACTCTCTTCTCAAAATAGGGTCATCAGATGCATTGGATTACACCCATGCACACACAAACCCACAAAATGTGCCCAAAATAGAGGATTTTCAAGGTACACCAAATGTTCCATACCACCAAAAAGAATTTCAAAACCAAAAAGTTCAAAAAATGGTAGACATGAAGACCCCTAAGGCATGCATCGACATCCTAGGAGCTCATAACTCTACCATAGAAGAACCCACTTCTTCAAGCCTAGTCTTGTACTTTGAACCCAAGACTACGGCTTTGAAACAAAAAAATCCATCCCTAGGGGCACCACGAGTTGAACCTAGGAAGCAAGTCAAAATCCTCAAGGGACCAAGCATGGCCTCCCTTGAGAGATATGTCTCCCAAAATAGGGTTGTGTGGAAGCCCAAGTCTTCCATCACCCCGAAACATCCAAAATCTCTCAAGGGACCAAGCATGGCTTCCCTTGAAAAATATAGCTCCCAAACCTGGGTCGTATGGAAGCCCAAGTCTTCTACCATCCCAAAATCCAAACTCCCATTATCCAAAATAAAAAGGGTATATACCCATGACATGGATGATACCATTTTCCAAGACCATGAACTCTATCAAAACTTTTCGAACAACAAAAAGTCTTGGAACATGATTCTAAACATGGGATATAAACCCTACAAGGGCCTAGGAGCCAAAAATCAAGTTAGACTAGAACCTGTCCTACCTAAAGCCAAAGGAAATCGATATGGATTGGGCTACAGCCCACCCATATCTCTTGAGCCACCACCTAAGACTACCTAGGTCAAGGGTGCCCTGTAGAACCTCTAAAATCGGAACCCATGTCTTAGACCTATTGATTAGAGTGTGATTCATAAAGTTTTCTTTGTAGGTTCAATGGAAGATCCCTACTTTTCAAAAATCCAAAAAAAATAGATATTGCCATAAAACCAAAAAAATTGAAAACCCTCAAAATCTCAAAAAACATTTGAAAATCTGAAAATTCCAAAAAGAAATTTATTTCAAAACCTTTTCAAAAGAAAGCCTTTATACAAATCCTTGAATTTGTATTTCGGAAAAGACAAAAAAAAATTAAAAATTTTCAAAAATTTCAAAACAATGGCCATGTATAAAGCCCATTTTCGAAAGTTTACTTTCAAAAATTGTATATACTCCCAAAAACCCAAAAGTGTCTAAATGCTAGACATATATACCTTTTTGCCTAGAGCTTCCTTAAAATTGAAAAGCTCGAGAACCATCAAAGCCAGGAGGAATAATCACCTCCAAGCTTCCTGAAATTAGTAAAATCCTTGACTTAGAAAATGTGGGGGATTTTTAGAAGTGAGTGTAACCCATAGTATGTGCATGTTTACATAAGCATCATATATTGCATTTTGAAATCATACATGTGCATAAACAACATCAGGCCTAAACATCATCTTAGAGCTCGTGTTCAGGGTTTATGTCAAGCCAAAGGGGCATGAAAGTCGACCCCCTAAGTATCAAGCCATCATAGGCATGTCTCCATATGAATCAAATCCAAAACCTTCAAGGTAGATTTCAAAAATACCAAAAAGAGGCTAAAAACTCTCAATGAGAATCTCGAAAAAAGGGTTAGCTTTTGAAATGATTGTCAAAAAGATTTTGATGAAACCTTCAAATTTTCAAAAACCTCCGAAGCATTACAAACTCATGTGAATGCATTGGGTGTTTTACTTGATATGAAGATGGTATCCATAGAATGTGTGTCATTTATTACATTTCGAAAACTCTATTGACATGTGAAAAAAATCACCAAGCCAAAAGAGAAATCGTGCTTGGCCTTGGTGTAGGCCTCCAAATTCGAGACATTATCTCCCATATCATGAAAAGGGAATGATGTTGATTCATTAAAGCACTCATTTGAAAAACCTATCTTAAACAGGTAGGCCAGATAAATGGCAAAACCCTTTCAACAGAGTATGAGTTCAAACTCAAGACTCCATTAAGGGGCGAGCCCTACCTCGTGTGGCTGAAGTGTCTCTTCGAAACACATTCCCCATGCTTGATCAAATGCCTCATGAAGGCATGAATTTTCAAAATGAATTCCAAAAACCATGCTGGACCAATTACTTCAAAGAAAATCAAGCATAGGAAACATATTTTGATCAAGGGGCAGGTATAGAAATCATCTTCATATAGAAGGGGAGGATTTCCAGAAATCACTTCTTCAAAAGAATCAAGTTTTAAAAATTTAACCCTACATATGATATTGAAAAGAAAGATTTTTCAGCATCTGGTTAATATAAAAACCTTGATGGTGTTAGGATAAGCACATGAGTCCCACTATGAAAAATATGGAGACCATGTCAAATCAAATATGATGGCCATGACGATCACCTAGGGCTGGTTATGTTTTTCCATCCTTAAGCAAAAAGTATCATGACACGTTAGAAATACCATAAATGTCAAATGCATGGACATGAACATCCCATCGTCCACCCTAAATCCCCTTGCTGAAAAACCATGGCCCTTCACCATGTAGCCGTGTGCATCATACATCTCCATCAAGCTAGGGGCATTTTAAATATATCCCCTAGACACCTTCCATGGAGAAACCAATGTCATAAAAATGTATCTCCATCATGACATGTGAGATCCACTTCATATTTTCATCATTTCATAAAGCATGTATTTCCATTGAGTCACATGGAGTGCATATCATGCATCACATCCATATCATATCACCCAAAGAAGCCCAAAAGGGTGGCAGCCCGAGTAGGAATGTCCCCATGTCTCAAAAAGGGCAACGAAAAAAATCGTTAAATCATGTTGAGATTGTGGGTAGAAATTTAGCAGACCTCGAAAAATGCCCGAATATTCTAAAGGGTCGATGTTAAATTCTTTCGAAAAGATTTTTTTAAATCAAACTCCTTTGAAACTTCTTGAAAGAAGGATCAAGGTTGATTATATAACCCTGAATGAAGGAATTTATGCTTTACGAAAAATAGAGTCTTCAAAAACGAATTGGTAACATTTCAAAAATCCTTGGCTTACAAGATAGAGCCTTGTTCAAAATATCAAAATATTTTCAAATAGCAGATGCTATTAAGAAATAGGACGATCTCGGTTGAATCGAGTAACCAAAGGGATAAGCTTTCCCCCCATTTTACTTCTCTCTCCAAAAAGTAAAATTAGTAACGTCTAAAAGAAAAAGAAAAAGGAGAATACAAAAACTCCTCCAGGAAGAGGTCTTCCCTTCGAATAGAAAAAGGGAATACAAAAACTCCTTCGAAAGAGGTCTTCTCTTTGAAAGAAAAAAGAAAAAAAGAAAAAGAGAATGCAAAAACTCCTCGAAAAAGAAGTCTTTCCAGAAAAGGGAATACAAAACTTCTTCAAAATAAGTCTTCTCTTGAAAAAGAAAAAGAAAAAGAAAAAGCTCAAAAGAGCAATTTTCTGACTCTTTGCCTAAAACCACGGGATGCTTTAGAAGGGACCGTGGTATCTCTTTCCCATATCCCTACAGCTTATCCCCAAAGGAAAAAGGTTCAACTGTGAAAATTCTAAAGTAGGAATATAATATACTTATTTAGATTTTATTTAGTTTGAGAACTCGACTTTATTTTGTGGGAAATGGAACTTTGAAATGTGTTTTAAAATTTCCTACCAAAAAACCTCTACTTAGTAGTAGGTATCGAAACCCGAATAAAGGGAAGTATGAAAAATTGGAAGTCCTTTCGATAAAAGATAAAAGGAGTTCCTTTTGAAAAAAAAAAATTAAAAACCCGAAAATGTCAAAAAGACAATGGGTAGAACCTGCTTTGAGCAGACAGCCTCAAAAGGCTCTTTCTAAATTCGAAAACCCAAAAATGTCAAAAAGACATGGGTAAAACCTGCTAGGAGCAGTCAGCCACGAAAGGCTCTCTTCGGGCTAAAAAACCCCAAAATAAAAACCCCATTCGCTCACTCATGTATGCATTCAAGAAGTCATTCATGCATGATCATATCTAGCAAAAGCAGCTAGGAAAAGTCCCCCCGTTTGGCTAAAAATCCCCTCATGTGGTCAAAGAAAACAGAGTTTTTATGAAGCAAAGAATGCTGCATTCTCAAGAAAATTTGAGAGAAAAATCACAAAAGGGGTGTTTCTTCTTTGTTTGGATAATGCCAAAGAGGGGCATATGTAAACACCCTAAAATTTTCATGTTTTAAAACTCCCGAACTTTAAAAAAACCAGCTCAAGGCCACAAACCCAAGTCTTGAAAAAGCAGCTCAAAAAGTAGGAAAGCCCCCAGCGAAAGGAGCCTCCAGGCTAGAAGCAGACTTCAGCCCCGGAATGAGGAATCCAAAGCCAAAGCACCAATAAGATGTCAGAAATCCAAGCCCAAGCTTGCAAAACCAAAAATCAAACAAAACGAAGTTCGGAAGGTGAGAAGACGATCGGACGAAAAGGTTAGGAAAAACCTAGCCCAAGATGGAGCCCTAATGAAGCCAGGGCCCGTGAAAACCACTCGTCTCAAAATACCAAGAAGGATTGAATAAACAAAAATTTGGATTGGATTTGGATATAGATATCTAGATCCAGACCCAAATAGTGTTTGAATCAGATTTGGATTATAAAATCCAAATACAAGATCCAAACCCAAGACCCATCCCCTTGCCTATAAATAGAAGCAAGGGGGGGATGAAAGTTCACGTGAACTTGCTTGGGAGAGGCTTGGGAGAGTGCATAAAGTAAGAGAGAGAAGAATGGTGGGCTTGACTTTGTCAAGTGGGCTAGCCATGTGGGCTTGATCAAGGGTGTGGGTTTGAACCTTGTATGGATCTAGACCTAACCAAGGGCTGCACCAACATGATGAATGGCATGGACAAGGGCTGCACATGGTGGACTTGGCTCCAAGAGGTAGGTCTCTAAACCTAACCTAAACTTAGCCTAAACCTAGACCACTTCACCTAACCGACCTAACCCATCTACCATTAAACCTATCCCATGTGCCCCAACCGACTCCATTAAACCCCACTCTAACCTAGCCGTGACCGACCAATCTAAGCCTAAACCAGCCCCCAACCGACTCTACCCATAACCCCTAAACCGACTCCACTACCTAGCCCACTTCACCTAACTGACCTAACCCATTTGCCCCAACCGACACCATTAGACTCCACCCTAACTAGCCTAAACTGACACCACCTAAAGACCAAATCGACTCAACCCAAAACCTACCCCAAATAGACCCCAAACCAGAACCGAGTGCACTTGGCACTCGGTCTGCCCTCCTACTTGCTGCGCACCCTAGCCTGCACACCTCGGCCTGCACATATTGCAGCGCCCTGCCGCCCAACGCTCGGCTTGCATCCCAGTCCCGTGCACCCTGCACCTGCCACTTTCCCGCACACCTGCTGTGCACCCCACTCGGCCTGCGCCTCAACAACGCCCTGCTGCTCTTGCGCACCATCCCACAGATAGCCGCAGCACCCTGTCGCACCCTCCTACCTTCACCTTACCCCAGCAACACCTGCTACACTACCTTGTCGTGCCAACACGCCTAGCCGCACAACCCCTATGCACCCTTGGCCAGCCTAGTCGCCCCACTCCCAACCGGACTTACCTCTTGGCTGCACATCACCAAAACTCGCCACTTGAAGGGACTTACCCCCTTTGCTGCGACATGAAAATGCTTTGACCCGGGTTCAACACAAAGAAGGTGGACAAGACCTAGCTAAATCCCGAATTCAACTTAGGAAAAGTGTAAGTCTTCCAAAATATATTTCAAATTGCTTTTCCTATTCAATTCAATTCGATACGGGGTTGTAGTAATGGAGCGAAGCCTCCCCCCTGAAATGTAATATTTGTGGATGAACACAACTACACATGTTCACTTGAGCCGTTTCGCTCTTATATTGTACACATACACACAACGTGCATTGAGTCTTTCTGCTCTTAAGCTAAAGTATATATTTCAATTTGGGTATTTACTTTAGTGAAAGTCGTGTGAGTTGTCATTTACATTTCACACAAACACACACGTGGATTGAGCCTTTTTGCTCTTAAGCTAAACGTATATACTTCAATTTGGGTATTTACTTTAGTGAAAGTCATGTGAGTTTGTCATTTAAATTCCACACACTCACACACATTGAGCATTTCCGCTCTTAAGCTAAACGTATATACTTCAATTTGGGTATTTACTTTAAGCTGTGTGGGTTTGCAATTTCATTTTGAGTGGATCTAATTCAAGTCGTGTGAGTTGTCTTTTCAATTTACACACAAAGAACACTCACTCACATTGAACCTTTCCGCTCTTAAGATATACATATATTTCAATTTCTGCAAATTTAATTCAAGTCGTGTGAGTTGTCATTTCAATTTACACACGAAGAACACTCACTCACAATTGAGCCTTTCGGCTCTTAAGATATACGTATATTTCAATTCTCGCAAATTTACATTCAAGTCATGTGAGTTGCTTTACATTTTGGGTATTTACATTAAGCTGCGTGGGTTGCACTTCAATTTCGGGTATTTACATTAAGTTGTGTGAGTTACGTTTTCAATTCGAGCCTAGCTCACATCATCACTTTAAAACCTAAAAAAATTTTGCATCCTTGCATTCGCTCGCTTCCAAAGAAGCCCCGAATCCTCGCACAAGCCACGTTGAAAATAGGCCACATATTCACACATATCAGGCCTAAAATAGCTAAAACTCAAAGACTTAGGGTCGCCCAGCCTTCGTAAAATAAAAACTGCCATAGTGCACGAAATCAAATCCTTTCAAAAACACTTATTGCTCAAGTAAGTTTTAAAATTGAAATTGTTTGAATTGAAGTTTCTAAGCATTTAAACCGACCCTTGAGCATCGGTTTAAGAAGTTTTAAGCGAAAAAATCCTGTTTTCCCACCATCGCCAGAAAGTCATATATTTTAAAAATCTTCGCTAGTTTGAGTAAGCTAGTTGCACTCCCATAAAGCGACGTAGGCACGAAAAGGTTCATTTCTAGTCTCATAAACCGGGAGTGAGAATTTTCGTTGTTTACACACCCAAAATAAAAAATGTTTTTTAATTCCCAAAGGAAAAATTTTAGAAATATCTTTCAAAGGTTTTGAATTCAACCAATTCATTTAGAAATATCTTTCAAAGATTTTAAAGGTTTTGAATTCAATTTATAAAGCAATTCGATCCAAATTTGAACCCAAACCATGGCCCGAAACAAAGTGCAAGTTTAAAAGCAAATCAAGACTGGATGGAAATCAACTTGATCAAGTTCAAATCCCATTTCAACCAGGGCAAGAAGCAAATCAAGAAGGGGACTAAGGACCAATATGTGGAGTCCAAATCAAAGTACAACACGAGTCCTTCAAATGATCAAAATCAAGCTTGGCCGAACTCCCTTGAAGAAACCTAGCTATTGCCTGGCCAAATGAGATACATCCAGATATAAGATTTGGCGAGATGAGCTAAGGCCGGTTACAACAAGTTGAAATGGCCACATCCAAAATTCAGCCATGGCCTCCCAAGTTCAAGTCAACATGGAAGGAAACGAGTTCATCAAGGAGGAGTAATCAAGCTTAAATAATCCCTCTAGCCGGTTGAAGAAGAACCAAGGAAAGAGCCTTAGTCAAGGTCGGTCATGCTCAAGACCAGCCCAATGGGGCTGGCCCAACACAACACCAAAGGGACCACTTAAGGGCTGGACCGAAGTGGATCAAAATCAATCAAGGGGCTGGCCCAACCCGCCCCAAAGAAGGGCCTAGAAGCCAGCCCCCTTGGCCTAGGGTGGGGCGGGTTCCTTCATCTTGCAAAATTTAGAGATAAGGTTGCTACCTTGGGGTGAGAGCTAGGCTAGAGGAGTGAGTTTCCAGCATTGAGGGTCGTGCACATCAAGTTGGGGCGAAGGAGAGGGAGCTAGGTGAGTTTAAGGAAGTTTGAAGGAAGAGGAAGGAGTGGTGGCCGGATTCACTCATTGACATCAAGCATTTATTAGATTGCCGCTGTCTATTCTTGGATCTCCATGCATCTTACAGTACGATCACCTTTTTCCCAGACTTAGGGTATCATATACCATATGTTTTAGCGCAATGGATAGGTCATAAATTCTAGAATACTGGTTGATAATAGTTGGTCTGAAAGAAAACATATGCTTTAGCGCAATGGATTACTCAAGCAGTTCCGTAAGCAATACCTGGTTCACAAAAAGAAATCAGCGAGCAACAGAAAAGGCTGGAATCTTTCACTAATCAAATATGAGTCCATATGTTACCTTCAAAGTTTTGAGTTGAACTAAGTGTCCAAGGATGCTCATAAGGCGATTAATCAACTCATCTGAGATTCGTCCTTGGCTAGATTGCTGCAATCATAAATAAGATCCAACTAACATTTCAGGCTTTCACTCTACAAATGTTTAAAACCCTGAAACATAGAGAAAGAATAAGTCCAAGAAATGCAGTACCGCAAGTCTTGCAACTTTAGCAAGTTTCTGTTTTACTTCACGAGGCAATCTCCTTTTAACACCTTGAGAGGCAGCATCGTTATCTTGAACATCCACAGTGGGTGGTCTTGCTGTTGGAGAGGCACCCCGTGAGAAAGTGAAATCATCATGATGCACCCAAAAACAAATACATGATAAAGAAGAACTTACACTCCGCATCCTTGCTTTCCATCTCCCGAATGGCACGCTCTATCATGGTCCCTTTTGGCCTTAATCCAGAACCTTCCTTGGGCAACATAGATGACAATTTCTGAAATTGGAGGACAGTCATTAAATCAACAAGAATTAACAATAAGAAGATATATGATGGAGAGCACTACATCAACAGTTCAACAGGAAGTTGAAAACGGAAGTTTCTATTTAACACCTTAGCATGGCTTCTTGGCTATACTGGTACCAAGTTGCAGAATGAATATATAAATCACCATTGTTGTCTAAAAAGAACATATCTAAATGCAGTCATCCTCAAGAAAGATTATCTCAATGTTTAAGGTTGAAAATATGTTTAAGATTCTGATACTATGTATACTGAACTTAACAAACACAGTTTTTACCTAGTTTATTGCACAAATTTATGCATCTCGCACAAAAAAGTACCAGAATCATGATATTACATATCCCATGACAATGAAATTCCCAGGACGTGAAGTGAATATCTTAAATTCATATAAGACAACGAAAACTCACCAACTTTTGCATTGGATACTTCCCACTGCTATACTGCACACCAGCTAAATCAAGATGTCTCGCACTCTTTTCCTTGTATTGATCCTTTGAGCACATGGCAAGTTCATGAGTATCCCTACTGGTCTTTTTAGAGATCCTTTCAACATGAACTTGGTTATTCTTTTCAGAGAAAATTTGACGTCCAGAGAAAATTTGACGTCCAGAGGAAAATTTGAGCACCTGCGATTTCATCAACATGGTATATGGTTAGGGAGGTTCTAGATCCCACCTTTTACCTCCAGAGGAAAGTTGGAAAAAATCTCTACCTGGCAATTGTGCAGACCATGAAGCTTCAGACTTGGCGGTAGCATCTGCATGCTTTGCTTTGACGAGTCCAACGCAACTTTGAGGGTTCAGTGAGGCATCAAGAAATGAACCTCCATCCTAAATCATTACAAAAGCTGATATTGGAGAAACATGAAAGGAGCCAATTGGCCAAAATAATGCGAGATTATAGTTGGGGAATAAAAATATTCAAGCAGATGCACAAGTCATCAAAACATAAGGTCACAAATAAAATACAAAAATTGCATATGAAGGCATTGGATTGTAAAGTATGATAAAATGCTTACTAATATTGTTCATCTGATGGTTACACAACATGGAGAGGTCCAGAAAGTTGGGGGGGGGGGGGGGGGGGTGGGATTCTCATGTATGCCATTTATCAAATCCAACATAATAACGTCAAAGAGTTGAAGCTTTGTGGTAGCATGACCCTACCTTGTGGTCCATGTTATGTGCAGGCATGGACAAACACATATAAAACATATGTGTTCATCCATGACTGCAGACAGGTGTTGTCCAATGGTAAAAGCACAAAGAAAGATAGTCACAAATGTGTACGAGAAAGATCAACTTTTTACTAAGTGAAATATGCTACTAAGGAAAATGAGATATCAAGTTACTGTTCCCTGTTTAAGACAAAGATGGAGCTAACGCATCTAAGAATTCAAAAGATTTATCACAAATCTACAATCCCCTACGTGTTGCCTCTCAGAACAATATCTGAGAAAGGATTGCTAAAGATTGTTGATCATAAAATGTACAATCCTTATTGTGTGGCCTCTTAGACCAACATCTGAGAAAAGATTGCTGGAGATTGTTTGTCAATCATATAAATCTGTGATAGGACACACTATTAAGGAGACAGGTAAATCTAGTCCAAGCAGAGCAACTTAAAGGGTTAGCAAGAAAGCATGGCATGGGAAATAAAAATCACGCCACTACCTCTGATTTAAGTGTCACAGATACAAATCTTATGCAATGGTTGCAGATCTTTTTTGCAGATGCAGACAGAAAAAAGCAACATTATGAGTCGTTTCTACAACATTATTCTAACTATCAATAACTAGAGGTAGTTAATATTTTCAGCAGTTAAGCAATATTAACGTAGAAGATGAAAAGTGGATGATGTTTAGATACCAAACCACATATAGAAGGCAAATGCCCTGACATGGAAGAGCCCTGTCTGTTATAGTTTCAAATAATGACAACCTGCTAATCATACATCCTCTCTTCTAGTATTTGATATTCAAATATTGTCATCTCCACTTCAGATCTCCCATTGTACCACGGATGCCTGTTAAAATGCCACACATCTGGAGTATCAAAAGTGGGTTCAGGTGGCAGAAAGTGGCCTTGTTTCTGGAGGAAGGTATAAGTACTGGTCCCTATGCAGTGTACCATCTTGGCCTGTCTATTATATTGAAGAAGGCAGCTAGGGGATGCACTTAGCTCACTATGAATACCAACTTTTTCTTTCTTCTAATGCTCATACTCCCTAAACAGTCTAAGACCTTTCTAGAAGGAAACTTAAATCCACAACCCTTTGTCCTTGACTTCAGCAATCTAATGATCCCTTAAGTTCATGATTTTGCTACAAACAACTTAGTAAGACATAAGTAAAGATCGACCATTACAAATATACACATTTTTCCTATTGTCTACAATCTACTCTACTAATATGACTCATAAATAAAAAAGAGATGGGGTTTAAGGGATAGATACCTGTCACTAGATATAGGTGTAGTGGTCACAATGTTTACCATAGCCTCTTCAGCGACCAAAGGTTCTTTTATATTTTGTTCAAGGAACAATCCATAACCTAATGTCAAACTTGACCACAAATCTAACATGCCATATTTTTGGGCTTCTTTTGGATCTAAGTTTTTGGTTTGAACTTGTTTGTTTTTCCTTAAAATCAGTAGATTCTCTCTTTTCAACCGTCAAGTTGATTCTAGGAGTGTTTTTAACAAGCATACCAAGTTTTTGACTACTATGCTCTTTTTACCATGAGATCATCAAGGATCATCTTATCATTTTTATGCTTGAGATCTAGGCCAAAATTCTTAAGATTTATGAAATTTTTTAATGATAAACATAATAATAAATTTATCAAAAAACTCCATCTCGACTTCCTTCACATTATGACATAGAAACTGAAACTCACGTGCCTACTCACTTACATATTTTCCTTTTACCATTTAGATCTTAAGAAACTTGGTCATGGAATATTTTTCAAGACCGAGGTCTTCAATATTATAATTATGATATAATGCAACCCACATATCTTTCACTGTCTTGCAAGAAGAAGAACTATATACGTTGAATAATATATTCGACAGTGTCAATAAGATACACCAGCAACACAAGGTGTTCTCCTTCCACGCGGTGATTTTATCAAAGCATCTAGGGTCACTACTATCAGGTAGGGATAATTCGACTCGATAAAAGTATGCAACCCTAACATGATCAACCAAATTTTCATATATTGTTACCAACATTTAAAGTAGGGGCCCACAAACTTTTTCGGCATCAAGGTCAAATCAATCTTCGGTCGGAAAGTAGGAGAAGACAATATTTGATTTCTCTAAAATTGTTGAAAAAATCATATGATTACATGCATAAATAAAGAATATGAAACAAACAGAAACATGTCCAAATCAAGAACAACTACAAATCCAAAAAAATCTATAGAAATCTACAACTAAGTCTTTTCCCATACTAATACAGGGTCGGCTACATGGATTCTTTGTTTCCACAGAGCTCTATCATGTGCCATGTTAGCAGTTAACTCACAATAAGGTAGATCATTCTTTAATGGTATCTTCTTATCACAAAGAATACCTGATGCTCCTCTCCATTTTAACCAACCAGCATTAATTCTATGCGTAACATCTCCATCAATTCTTCCATCACTCTAAAAAATTGACCCTAGGTATTTAAAACTTTTCTTTTGGGGGATGCAATGTGTACCAATTTTAATTTCTATGTCCTTTGAAGTAACCAAATGATTAAACTTACATTCCATATATTCTATCTTTGTTCTGCTAAGTCGGAGGCCTTTGCTTTCTAATGTTTCTCTCCATAGTTCTAATTTTCTATTAACTTTTTCCTTAGACTCGTCCACTAATACAATGTCATCTGCAAATAACATACACCAAGGTACTTCATCTTGAATATGTTTTGTTAACTCATCAATCACCATTATAAATAAGTATGGACTTAAAGTTGATCCTTGATGTAACCCAATATTAACTTCAAAGAAGTCTGTCATTCCTTCATGAGTCCTCACACATGTTTTTGCACCATCATATATGTCTCTTATAAGGTTAATGTATGTCAATGGGATACCTCTTTTTTCCAAAGTTCTCCAAAGAACCTCCCTTGGTACTCTATCATAAGCTTTTTCTAGATCAATAGATATCATGTGAAGGTCTTTCTTTTTTTGCTCTAAAATGTTTCATAAGACGTCTCAAAAGGTGAATCGCTTCAACCGTAGATCTTATTGTCATGAATCTAAATTGGTTCTCTGTTGTACTTGATAATTCTCTCAACCTATGTTCGATAATTCTTTCTCATAATTCACATAATTCTTAATGTCTCCCTTGTTCTTATATATGGGTATAAGTATACTCGCTCTCCATTCCTTGATCTTTATTTTTATTAAAAAACTTATAAAAATAGTTTTCCATCTATTTCTTATATCATCATTTGCTGCTAGAATTTTTTAATCCTCATCTTTGATGCATCTCACAGAATTAAGATCTTTAGTTTTCTTATTTCTACCCCTAGCTATCCTAAAAATATCTCTTTTACCCTCTTTTGAGTTGAGTTTTTTTTTATATAAATCCTCTTAAATTTTAGCTTTTGCTTCACTTAAGGCATTTTTTCGATTCCTTCTTTGCTTTTTTATAAGTCTCTAAAGTTTCACTAGTTTTCTTAGCATAATGTAATTTATAACATGCCCTCTTTGCCTTCATTTTATTTTGCACTACTTCACTCCACCACCAAGCTTCTTTTTGTGCCATTACACCTCCCTTAGATTCACCTAACACATCTTTCGCCACTTTCCTAATATGTATAGCCATATTGTTCCACATATCACAAACTGTACTAACATAATTCCAAGCATCTCCTTGAAAAACTTTTTGTTTAAATATATCTTCTTTCTCGCTTTTAAGGTTCCATCGGACCATCATTTAGTTCGAATAGCTCGATGCACTCTTTTCTTCTTTGTCCATCTTTTTATTTATAAATCTATAACTAAAAGTTGATGTTGGGTAGTTAAACTTTCTCCTCGAATTACCTTCCAATCTTTACAACACGCTCTATCTTTTCTTCTACAAATAAAGGAATCAATTTGTGTTTGTAATAAGCCACTCTTATAAGTAATTAAACGTTCATCTTATTTTTTGAAGATTGTATTGACTATAAAGAGATCAAATGCCATAGCAAAATTTAAAATCTCCCTACCTTCCTCATTTATATTCCCAAAACCAAAGTTTCCATGAATACCTTGATATTCTAATGCCTCCTTACCGACATGCCCATTTAAGTATCATCCTAAACAAATCATCTCTCTTTGTAGAATTCTTTGAATCACCATATCTAACTCTTCCCCAAAAGTTGTCTTTATACTATCTTCTAGGCCTACTTGAGGTGCGTAAGCACAAACTATATTCAAAACCTATGCTCCTAACACTAATTTCAATGTCATGATTCGGTCACCATATCGTTGTATGTCTACTACACTATCCTTTAAATATTTATTTATTAAAGAAATCTATAAAAATCTACAAGAAACAAATAAAGAGAAAAATGCGGATGCATGTGTAGTTATGCATACCCTCTCTGAGTTCTTTGAACTAAGCTTCATGAGCTACCATCAATATAAAAGGACACACAAGTTTATTCTATTCATCAATATGAGACTAAACTTTTGGGATGGTCTTCACATGCATAAGTCCCTTACATGTGACTTGTATACTTTATGACTTTCACATATATTAAAGATACATCAAATGAATATACAAGGATGCTTAACAAGACCTAAATACAATTAATGTATATGGATTTAATTAACCCAACTATTAATCTTAACATATTTTTGCTTTTGTGTATCATGTGTTCTTACAAACAAGTGTATACTCATTTATATATATATATATAGGCTTTTCATTCCCCGCAATTTTCTCTTTAATGATGTGACGGGTGTCTCGATATCTCATGCATAGCGCCTCTTTATCGATATCTCACAGCCATTCGTGTGGATGGCTCCTGAACGAGCCACTTCCAGTGACGTTAATCCAAGGTCTGGGACCCTTTATTGTGAAAAGCATCTCACAGTTGTTGCATTCTAATCCTTATTTTTATGCTTTTAGATAATTCTCCTCGGCATGGGATGCGAGTTATTGCGAGAATTTGATAGTCATTTGGAGAACCTACTATGTTACAAACCCATGATACCTTAGTGTCAAATTGTTTTAACAATCTTATACGGGACAATATTGCGTCTTTTGTTTGTAGAATAAATAGAAAGGTTTATCAAGTTCAATGCATATAGTGGGACTTCTTTTATTAGTGGTGCGTGGTGTCATACACAGCCTTTAACCTGATGTGCAAGCCTCGAGGCTTCGAACAGTTATGAGGAAAACTTTTAGTGGACGCCTGACCCTGAGAACCATGGCACTTGTGGCAAGACTTTATTCCGTATTAGAAGAACAAACAATTTGCAACCGTTCAATAAAATGATGCTTACGGTTTTAATCATATCAATATCAAGGTGGACATCTTTCTTTTTCATTTGTTGCATCTTTTTCTTTGTAATCAAGCTTGGCTTAGGAAGGCAACTACAGGATGTACACCCTGCGTATCAAACTCATGGTCTTCAACTCGATGGTAGTAGACATATTCACGGTGAGGTTTGGAGGCCAAAACCTAAAGAAATGCCAGACGATCCAACTTTTCTAGAGAAGTTATATAGGCGATTCTCGAGAAGTTCCACCTAAAGGTTCTAGAACTCGACCTTGACTTTTTGTGCTTGAAGTTTTAAGTTATGTTAGTACATCAAATATAGAACTTTTTTGATGACAGGCTCTATAAGCCCAATTCAAGTCAAAAACTTTGATACCAAGGAGGAGGGTCATAAGAACTAAACCTACGAATAAAGCAGCTCTATGTCTTTTGAGTTGCTACCCTATCTTCCCTGAAAACCATCTAAGATTCACTTACCAATCAAATAGGAAAGCATGATTTATCAAAACCATGGTTGCAAGTTCATATGGATGTAGGCTTGAACTCGAGTACCAAGAGCGTGACACCATGAATCAAACACACCCTAACTAAACTTTTGCATTCCCTCGAACAACTTTCACTGTTTCAAGTTTAGCATTTTCTCTTTTGTCTTAGAAGCTTTTGTCATCGGATCTATGCAGCTGTTAGGTGATCCCTGACTTTTTAAAGAGGGAACTCAGATTGTGGAAGTGGACGATATCGTCAACGTCAATTGAATTTTGTGTACGTGCATTAAATCATGACAAGGCCTCTTTTTTCTGTTGTAAGAAAGTTCCACCGAGGTCTGAACTCGGGGTTACTGGATTCAGAGTACAATGTCTTGACCAGGCCAAGGAACCCGCCCCGGGGCTTCTTGTTTCAAGAGAAATGTGACGGAGTTCGTGATTTGACTTACTGCAGAGGACCATGTTTCATGATATTAGAGGCTAGGTAGGGAGGGCAAGAAATCAGAGGTGGGAACGTGTTTGGGTAGGAGGGCGGAGTTTACGACGCTTGGCTCAACCATTAACAAAAGAGCACTGCTCTCTCTTAGCTCAACAATTCACGAAATAACACTACTCCATCTCTCTCTCTCTCAGGTGTCCTTCCTGTGGCAATCCGTTGATTCCTTCCGTTCGTTATTCACTTAGGGAGGACCAAACCGAGGAGAAGGGGACCGTGAGAAAGTTGATCAAGTACTTCGCTCTCTAAGATCCATCATGGAAGCCTCTGCTGCTTTAACTCACAGTAAATCTCTCTCTCTCTCTCACACACACAGAGGATGTATGCTGTTTTACCTCTCTCATTGTTGGATTTCTTTTGGGTAGCTGTTTTTTATTTTTTCCTTTCTTTTCTTGATTTGCTTTCTTGTGAGTGTCGGTATCTAAACTCTGTTTTCCCGCCAAATCTTGTCTATTTGTCACTTGGTGCAGGAAAACGATAGGATCTTGCAAGAAAACCAAAAGGAAAATAGTTTCGGATTTCCTTCATTACGTTTCAGACATTGATCTAAACTGACCCGTTTAACTATGGATTTTGGGGATAATTGTATGATTTACTTGATTATTTTCAATAACCATCTCGAATCTCTAGCACTTCTACGGAAGAAAAGGACCACTTAACGTTGAATTTTGCTTTGGGATCAGTCTCACTCTACTGTGACTGCATTTGGTGTACGTATAAAACCGGGCTGTGTTCATTATGTAACTTCGCGTTGTATTAACACCCGTTTCATCCTGTTAAAGTGAGTGCAATGATTTAGTTTTCCTTACTAAATGCCAAAGGCAACGGTGTGTTAAAGAATGGACTTGCAGAGGAAATTACATTGTATAGCGTAGGTGCATTTCTTGTACTGATTGAGGAATCTCTTAATGCTGATTTAAATGACTGTTCTTCCATTGGTTCATCAATAATCTCTTGCTATGAATCTCTGAGAATTGACGATTTTGACGCTTCATTTTCATTGAGCATGACACCGCGCTGAAGATTACTGCACAGTACCGACAACTCTTAACATCTCTTAGATATGTTGAGATATTTTCCTGATTGGTGCACCGAATGTCTGAAAGTCAACAAGTTTTGCATTAGGATTTCTTCGAGCATGCTGCGATGGTGACATTATTGCATCCTTCTGCGCACTTTTCACCTGTTTTTGAGGGTATGATTCTCAAAATCCACCTTTATCAAATGCTTGAATACTTGGAAATCATTTTCACCCTTCTAGACAGTGATTTGCTTTGTAAGAGAGTTCTCGGGAAGATCATCACAACAGAAGGATTGTTTAGACCTGTCACAACTTCTTTTACGGATTGGATTTGACACAAGGAACCCTTTTGTCTTGCCATTGAAATACAGAAAGAAAAGGGTGATCGAATCTCAAATATAGGGACTTTGTGATATATCGTCATTGCCTTGAGATTGCACATAATTAGTGAAATAATAATGACAATGTGATTGTTTTAGCCATTTCTTTCGTGTTTGTTGTTATATTTGATATTTATCTTGCTTTTGGGGAATAATTTCTTGATAATAACATAAGTATGACTTTTTGTTCTTTGTTTGATGCGGGTACCACGTTTAGCTTGGCCTTCTTGTAATTTGGTTTATCCATGGATTGATGCCTTTCTGAGTCTACTTTCTTGCATCATGGTAATCGCCACCACCCACTACAGCCTACCTGGACTCATTTTTCTTCCCAAGTTGTCATTATGCAACTTTCGAAAATCACACATCTTGAATGAATATTGGTGAAAGGAACTATTTTGATGTTTTCTCGATGTCTATGCCAAGTATTCTCTACTAATTACCCTCATCATGCTTGTTTTCTTTATGCAATCACAGGGTTGGCCGGCACTAAATTACATTCTTGTTTGCTCTATGAGTGGCCTAATAGACGACATATGTTTAAGGTTGGATTGCATAAACCATCACAAGGTTTTGGGGGCTTGTTGGCCTCTTCTTCTGCTAACAAGAGAAGGTCATCCCTGTTCTCTGTAAATGCTTCAGAAACCATTCAAGGTCTAGCATCTGAGAGTGAGTTACTTCTATATTTTTCATTGTACCTTGAAATTATCAATATTGGTAATGCCCCTTTACTTTCGGGTCAAGCAACGCTGGTTTCCTTTCCAGTAGCTTATTTGTTGGGATAATGGTATCTTAGTGATTTTATTTGACTGCAGAAGATGTCCCAGAAAAGAGTGTTGTGAGTGACAATTTGAAGCAAAGCCCAGGGAGCTCAACATTTCCTATCGGTCTTAAGGTATACTTTTTCCTTATTCTTTTTGGGGCACTGAAGGTTACATATTATGATGGTGATCCTAGTGTTGGCCAATGTTGTAATTATCATATCGGTGTCCGTATCGTATATGACACCAATACATGATAATTGTGTTGTATTGCACGATACGATACAACATATTAAAAATTGAATTATTTTGTAAAATTCATAAAAAAGTTAAAGAAGTCCAAAAAATAAGAAAATTATGATAAAAAATAGAAGGTAACCAAGTGGTAGAGAATACAATCAAAATGCAACTAAAATAACATTTTCACGATCAATAAACTAATACCATGAGGATACAAGCCTACAAGAGTAAGATTACAATTTATTACATAACACAAATACAAAGTTATAAACTGCAACCGTCTAATTTCATTGTTTCATTCCACAAAACATAGATCATAATCAACAAATGCATCATAAGCATTATATTCAGGGTCACCATCATCGCCACCATCATCTCCCTCCTCTTCCTCCAAAATTAGGTCATACAATCCTACGTCTTGTACATCGTCATCTCTAATCTTTGCTTCTGCTTCTGCTTCTATTGCTCTTCAATTTGCATCCTCTAAAATAATAGGAGACTCTTCTTCTTCGACTCAATCATCAAGAATATCAACATTTTCGTAGCAAAGTGGGTCATATGGCACATTCCTTGCCTTTCATGCATCTCTTTGCATTTGTCTATGAAGAAAACAAAAGAAATAATATAGTTTACTTAGAAGTTAGAAAATATCATTACTTATGAGTTATAAGTATAAGGAATAATAAACATATAACAAAAAGTATCTTTTTACCTTTTCCTTAACTTGTATGCAATATATACCAAATCACGAAGACGAGCATGGTCCAATCTGTTTCTTTCCTCGTGTGAATATGTTAAAAAAAACTCCAATTCCTCTCGCATCATGTTTTGCTTAATATGCATTGAGCAAACCTCGACAAATTCGGTGCATAAGTCTCAAGAAACAACACAAGTCATAAGAATGAAGAAATAATAATTTATCAAATAACCAAATCATACCTGATCATATATGGGAGCAGAGTTGTATTGCAATTGACCTTCCAAAATCTCCATTGCTATGTATATACTTACATAGCCCTAAATGAATGCTCCACCTAGTACATTAATCTTGTACAAGGTCAATTGCATTGAATATCCCTTTCTTAACTTCTTTAGTTGAGAGAAAATCTAATATAGGGATTAAGAAAATATGCAACAACATGCAAATTATGATGCATTTGCTGATTCCAACGTGCATCAATTATCTTCCAAATCTTCTTTAGAAGTGACCGCTTGTAGTGAAGGTTTGCTTGTATTTCCAATTTGACTTTATCCATAGTATCATATATATATATATATTTAAGGCATAACATACCTATCTTCACTATCTGCCATTCTCATTACCTTCACTAAAGGCATAATCATCCTAAAAAAGTGTTGTATTTCTCTCAAAAGTTAGCATTAAAAATAGTATCTACTATCAATGTTGTAAAAAGTGTATAGGTGCCCATATTGCACTGGGCACCGATACGCCTGTATCGTATGGTACGGTATAATTTTTGATACAAAAATAAAAAAAATATTAGTAAATCTAAAAAATACAAGAATTAAAATTAATAAACAAAACATATATAACATAATCAACATTAAACAAAATCGAATCCAAAAACTTGATTTGAAACAAATAATTCCTAATAAATGACTATGACTCTATCAGAATATTCATAGACTGAGAGAAGAGAACACTCTCTTACTAAGCATAATAAAGTTAAATAACATCTCATAATGAACAATCATCCATAATGTGAATACTGAATACCTTTAATGAACAACAAAGTTACAATCATCCAAACCATAACGTTATAAAGTTACAATTATATTTAAAATAATCATCCACAATATGAATCATAATCAATAAAAGCATTATCATCGACATAGTCAAGATCACCATCATCATCTCCTCAACATTTTTGTAGCTCAGGGAATCATATGGCACCTTCCTCGTCCTTCTTGCATTTTTTTGTATTTGTGTGTAAAGAAAGAATATCAAATGCAATACAATCATCAATCATTCATTATTAATAAGAAAGAACTAAGGAGCAACAATATATATTTTTAAAATTGTTACATTTATCTTAACTTCATGTTATATGCAATGTAAACCAAATCACGCAGTTAAGCATTCTCTGGTATGTTTCTCTTTTTCGTGTGAATGCATTAAAAAAAGCTCCAATATCTCTCGCACCGACTCGAACTGCATGTTTGACTCAATATACGTTAAGCAAACCTTGACAACTTTGGTGCATCTACACCAAAGCGAGTCCACCGTGCATATGAAATAAAACACGATAATAATTAATAAGAAACACTAAAAGTCAATCAATTGATAACTTAAATGAATATCAATAAAAAACATATAATACCTGGTCGCATTCAGGAGTGGAGTTGGATTGCAATTGGCTTTCCAAAATCTAACACTTTTTATATAGTTGCTTAACTCTAAATGGATATTGCAACGAGTAGATGAATCTTGGACAAGGTAAATTGCATTTAATATACCATTTTTTACTTCTTTGTCATCTATAAAGTTGGGAGAAAATCGAATAGAAGGGTTAAGGAAATATGCGATGGCATGTAAATCATGATATATTTGGCGGTTCCACCGTGCATTAATTATCTTCCAAACGTTTTTTAGAAGTGACCGCTTGTGGTGAAGGTTTGCTTGTATTTTCAATTTGGCCTTATCCATAGCATATATATATATAAGGTATAGCAGGCCTATCTTTACTATCCACCATCTTCATTAGCTTAACTAAAGATACAATCATCCTAAAAAAATTTGTCATATTTTTTTCAAAAATCCATGTAGCCGACCCCGTCTAGTATGGGAAAAGGCTTAGTTGTTGTTGTTGTTGTTGTTGTTGTATTTTTTTCAAAAATCGACATGGAAAACATCTACCACCGCAATCCCTTCTCTTTTTATGGATTAACTAATAGAGCCCTATTCATCTAATGCAAACACTTTTTTAATGCATTTTTCTGTATGACAAGACTTTACAAAGTAATGACAATCGTAACAAATCTCATTAATGAAGGCCTAATTAATTCCCTTCCACCTTTATGGATTCACATCAAATGCAATACAAAAAAATGATTATAAATAAACTTTGTAACATTTCTACATGCATCTATAGTCCCTCTTATTTCATTTATTACACTCAAATCTTCAAGCATTAAGTGTATACAATATGCAACACATGGAGTCCATACTATGGATGGATGGTCCACCTCCAGCATCGTACCAATTGCTCTAAAGTTTATGTCATTATCGGTAATGAGTTGAACAACATTTGAAACACCTACATTATTCTCAACAACTTCCTCAAAAAATAGAGTAAATTATCTGCAATTTTATCAATATAGGACAAGTCGTATGTTTTCAAAAACAATATCCCCTTGGGGCAATAGACAAAAAAGTTCACCAAAGACTTACGTTGACCATTTGTCCAACCATAACCATAATAGAACATCTCGTGTCCTTGTACGACTCCTTAATTCAGAACGCCATGCATTAATAATATTAACCTATTTCTACAGTAATGTACTCATCAAAGCATTTGATAAGTAGGGACTCTATAACTCGATACCAAACTGGTAATAGCATCCGTCGTACTTTGAAAAGAAAATTGAGTTTGCAATACTGAAAGGGAGACAATTTTCATAAAAAAATTCTACATACTTCAAATCTATTTTCCCAATTACCTCATTTAAAGCCATAACTAATCTAATGTATAATTGAGATCCATGAGTCATACATGGGGAAAAAATGAAGGCATCTCGCTACCTTTGGCTCTAACTCCTCTTCTACTACCCCTCATAGGCATCTGGTGAGTAGGAGCTCTTATAGTAGAACAAGAGTCAACTCCACCGCTATTACCACCAAAACTTATACTCTTTTCCTTTTTTCGCCTTCTCCTTCGCTTTTGAGTCGCCTCTTGTTCAATCTTAGTTACACCATGAAATTAATCACCATACATCCCTTCAGAAGATTTTCAGATAGTTGAGACATATCCTAACCACCTATTTTTGTCCTCTCTCTCACCATTAATCTCTTCCTCTTCTTTAAAGCCTCTAATACCTGCTCAATCTCGAATTTCACTGTTTCGGAAGTACTAGCATTCTTTTTGGTCTTTTAAAGTGGTGTTTCATAAAAGAAATATTACTATGCTTTATTGTATTGGAAAATATGCACTTGTTCATAATCCTATTACCTTCGTACACTGGGGTGCAATATTTTCATGTTGGATCAACCCTATCGGAATGCATTAAGACGAGAGTGGACAATCAAAAAGACGAAAAAAGCTTTTTAGAGGTCAATAATTATAAAATTTGTAAAACCCCAAAAATTTTCAAGTAAATAATTGGGTAGAATACAAAAGGAAAGGGGTATACCACATATTTGACAAAAGCTCTTGAGATGGAGAGTTGAATTGGGTGAAAAACTTAAGAATTTTATGAATAAACCACAAAATCAACTGGGAAAAGGAATTGGGAGCAAAGAAATGACGTAAAAAAGGGTTTGGAAAGAAGTATAAGTGATTTTCGTAACTTTAGATTCTCAGATTTTAAACCCCAAAAAATCAGCATCGACTCAGTACGTTACAGGTTGTATTGTACAATACGGCACGAGCTCGTATCGTACGATATGACACGACATGATAAATCGTTTATTGCGATACATGTACCTTTATCATATCCTATTCTCGTACGATATACGATAAAATCATATCATATTGTATCATATTCTCGTACGATACACAATAAAATCATATCATATCGTATCATACGATACGATTTTTACAACATTGTCTACTACATTATCTCCCTCTCTTTCTCAACCAACTTATAGAGCCCCATTCATCAGGTGTAAATATTTTTTTTCAATGTATTTTTTGTATGCCAAAACTTTGGTGAGTAATAACATTCATAACAAATCTTGGCAGCAAAGGCTTAATCACTCCCTTCCACTAGTGTGGATTCTCATCAAATGCAATATAGACGAGTGATTATAAATAAACTTTGTGACATTTCTCCATGCATCAATTACCCCCTAATGTCATCTATTGCACTTAAATCCTTAAGCATCTTACCAACTGTTCTAAAGTTTGCAGGATTATCAGTAATTAATTGAACAATATTTTGAACACCAACATCCTTACCAACATCTTAAAAAATAAAGAGTAAATTATCATTAATTTTAAATATGAGACGAGTCATAGGATTTCAAAAATAATGTCCCCTCAATAGACTAAGAAATTCACTAATGATCTATGATGTCTATTTGTCCAACCATCAACCATAATGGAACAACCAGTAACCTTCCATGAATCCCTAAATTCAAGACTCAGTTCATAAACAATATCAACCTATTTTTGTAGGAATTTATCTCTCAAAGCATTATAAGTAGGGACCTTATAATCAGATCCTACAGTAGGAATGCTTTGAAAGAAAAGAGAAGCAATTTTCATAAAAAAACTCTACAGACTTCAAATCTACTTTCTCAATTATCTCCCTAGATGCCATAGTTGATCTAATACATGGTTGAGCCTAAGAAGTAGTACGCTGAGGAAACAATTAATGTCTTCTACTGCATCTATCACTCCTCGCCTCCATCGAGGGAACATGAGCTCTTATTGTGGAACATAACCAACTCCGCTACTAATGTCACCAGAACCTACACTCCTTTTATCTCATCTTCTCCTGTTGTGCTCTTATTTCTTCATCCTATCTAGTCATAGCATGAATTTCTTCTCGAGAAGCATCTTGAGACATATCCCAACCGCTTATTTTTTATATCTCTTTATCGTAATCTCTGCCTTTCCTTTGTGAGCTTCAGAACTTGTTGGATTTCATACTTTACACCCTTAGGCACCCAACGACAAGCACTTGCATCCTTTTTAGTTCCTATAAGATATTGTTTTATGTGAGAAACACCTTCACCTCGTTACAAAACATACACTTATTTGATAAGCCTATTGCCTTCATACACCATAGTACAATACTTTCACGTTGGATCACCTCGTTATGACGCTATCAAGTCGGGCAAAGATAAACCACAATAAGGGCAAGACTTTACGAAGGTAAGGAATCTCATAATCTATGACAACCCCAAAATTTTCAAGTGAAAAATCGGGTTACAAAGGAGTAGGGATAAAAAAAAGAATATGCTATAGATTTGATACATTCCTTATGGATTTTAAAGGGTTGGAGACAAAAAAGCATGTGATTTCTTCACAAAATAAGTAAATGAAAGGTATGAAAACCGTTTGGGAGCAAGGTAGGGGTAAGGAAGAGTTTGGAAGCAAGCAAAACAGAAGAAACCCCCTTGCGTTTCTCGGGTTTTATACCCTTCGAATCAATATTTACTCGTACGATATGGGCGTTATGTACGATATGACCCATATCGTGAGATACAACACAAAAAACCCGATAAATCACAGAGCACGATACAATATCGTGTATCATATCGTGCTGGCCTACGATATACGATAAACTTGTATCATATCGTATGATACGGTACGAGTTTTACAACATTGGTTTGACAAAGTTCAAAATATTATTAATGGCTTACATAAGGTTGGAGTTCTTATTGACTAGAATGTCTAAGTTGCTGAACTTTGGACATATTAGTGGACCTTTTCCTAATGCCTATGCATGTAAATGGGAAATATTCATCATGACTAATGATTCCTTTCTTTTCGTGGCAAAGTACAACCTTTAAATCAACATCTCATGCATTCATGTCTTGTTGTAATGACAGAATCCTCTGTGATGAAGTTCCGAATTTCTTTTGTTAACCTTTCGTCATGTATTGAGACATTACAATCCCTTGGACGCATTAGTGTTTAGTCTCAGGATTCCTTTATTTTTCTCTTATATATATACTTACAATTTTTTGGTATAGCATTATATCACTTGAACCTTGGATTTTCTTTCTTTATCTACTGATGAGGTTCTTGACATGGAATTTATCCCAAAATGCTGTCTTATCTGCAGGCACTAATGCTGGATATTTGTGATGAGACCAATATTGCTGAGCTTAAATTGAAGGTCGATACACCTTTTAGGATATTTTTTGCATCCTTGCTGATGTTTGTATATGTTAACACTCTTTGTTTGTTAAGTTCAGGAAAGATAGGAAAGAACTTTTTAAAAGAACTGGACATTTCTATAAGCAGATATTGTATTACTTATATCTATCCAGTTGTAAGACATTTACAGTTTTGCTGTCAAATTTTTCGGTTTCTGTTTTGCATGCATTACCTGTTGTGATGGAGAGTTTATTGTACACATTACAGAAGACCTAGGAAATCTTGCATTTATTCACTTGAAACTGGGGACTTTTCCTTCTGACTGCACAGATGGGCAATTACACACGTAGCAAGGAGCTATAAAATCACATTGTTTTTGAAAGGGAGCCTTACGATTAAATGAATATGATTGAGACTACCAATATTTATGATTTATTAATCTTACTGTTTGATTGTTTCCTATCTTTATCATGTTCTAATGACTTCTTGCAGGTAGGAGATTTTGAAATGAATCTTAGGAGGAATATAGCATCAACAGCAGTTCCAGTACATATTGCGTCAACTCCTACTCCATCACCTCCTCCAACTAAGCCAATTGCTGCCACACCATCAACTATACAAGAGAAATCATCTCTGCCAAGCACAAATCCATTTTTGAATCTCTCACGAACTAAGGCTTCAAAACTAGCAGCATTAGATGGAATTGGAACTAATACCTATGTGTTAGTATATTCACCTACGGTATGTGATCTGTAATGATAGATATAAAATTTTGATTACCACTAAAATTTTGTAAACATTGCGGCTACCCTATCAGGTTGGGTCATTTCATCGTGGGAGAACAATTAAGGGAAAGAAACAACCTCCGATATGCAAAGAGGTATTGCTACTACACTTTTGGTTGCAATAACTGTGCCTCAGGTTTAGTACCACCAATGTAATTTTTAATTGTCACAATATGCTTTTGATTTGTCACCTGAGTATGCCCAAACTACTATCCGTTCCGTGAGAAGAATTTCCTCCCGACTTTTCTGGAGCACCATTAAAAATAATATAAAGTTTTCAAAGACGTTTATTGAATCTTTTCTCCTATTCTGCTTCATTGCCGGGCATGGATTTTGACTTTTAAAATGCTTTTCTTTTAACGAGGGTGATATGATCAAAGAAGGACAGACTATTGGATATCTTGACCAATTTGGCACAGAACTGCCTGTGAAGGTAATTTTTGTTCCCTCTCCCCTCAACTTTTGAACATCTTGGTGGTTATTAGAAGAACTGATCATATAATTAATTAGCCGAATTTCCCATCTTTACTCCTACATATGCTCAAAAAGTGAACTGGTAGTTCATATAAACCGTTGGCATGTTTAGTTTGACAAATTTAAAACAAACAGAAACAAACTTTATTTGGCTTACTGGAAGTGGAATCACATTCGTAGAACTCATGTAGTCTCTTATTATGTGGAACAGGTAAGTTCTTTAGTCCTTTGCAAATGATTCCAGAAACAGCAATTGAGCATGATATCCACGTCTTTCATTTTCTCTCTTATTAAGGCAAAACTTACCTTAAAACATTTGGTACATGTGCGAATTCTGGACTGGTGCTTGGTCCACTTTTGTAAGGTGGATAAACAGTCATTCTTCGGGCAATTTTTTAACATGAGGTCAAAACCACTTTAATGTAGTATATGCATTTTGTTGCCTCTATATACTAGTGTATGAACTGGGCCAGAGAATTAAAGTGAGTACGGCTGGATGTTCTGAGGCCCTGCTCTAGAACATGGTAAAACAAAAACTATTTTGTCTATTCTTCGGTCCATACATTTAGAGAAAAGCATATCACAGAATCAACATGGTCGGGACTCGGGATTGTCTTGGAAATGCAAAATCATTCACAATTCAAGGGCAACATTTCCAGCATGAATGTACTGGATCCCATCCAAATGCCGAAGTTAAGCATGCATGGACGAGAATGGTACTAGGATGCATAACCTCCTAGGAAGCTCTTGTGTTGCACCCTCTAGCCAACTCCACCTAGTAGGGGAAAAGGGTAAGGTAAGGTAGTGATACACTTGGGTGCGAATCTGACTAGAGAGGTTTCAAAGCCAAGAGGACTTGTGGATCTCCTTCTCTTAGAAGGAACAGTAGGTATGAATCCACATGCATCAGCCGAAAACATGATGGTGTGTCTATTCTCTCAAAAGGACCGCCTAAGCACCCTAGCGCCCAATTTAGAATAGATCCCACTTATTTAGTGTATCACTCAAGGGCAGGGGAAAGGTACCATACACATATCAGAGATTGTCATGCTTTAATAGTTAGTAGATAGTTATGCTATCCCTAATGCCACTTCTTCCAATCTATGAATACAACAACATCAACTAAGCCCTTTCCCATATTAGATGGGGTCAACTACATGGATTCTTTGTTTTCACATAGTCCTATCATGTGTCATGCTAGCAATTAACTCCATATAAACTAAATCATTCTTTATAGTTCTTTCCAACACATTTGTGGTCGTCCTCTTCCTCTTTTAACAATTTTACAATCTAATTTTGCATATCTTCTTACGGAAGCGTCCTTTGGTCGTCTTTCTACCTGTCCAAACTATCTTAAACGATTTTTTCTTATTTTATCCTCTATTGGTGCTACACCCAATTGGTTTCTAATAATATATGGTCTTTCTTTGTGTGACCACTCATCCATCTTAATATTTTCATTTCTACTATTAACATCTTTTGCACATGTTATGATTAACTGCCCAACACTCAGAACCATAAAACATATCTGGTCTAATTGATGCTCTATAATATTTACCTTTTAATTTTAATTGTATATTTTTATCACACAGAATACCTGATGCCCCTCTCCATTTTAACCAACCTACATCAATTCTATGCGTAACATATTTATCAAGTTTTCTATCACTCAGAAAAACTGATCCTAGGTATTTAAAACTTTCCTTGTGAGTGATGTAATGTGTATCAATCTTAATTTCTATGCCCTCTGAAGTACCCAAATGATCAATATAGTTCAAATTTCCTATTAACTTTTTCCTTGGACTCATTCACTAACATAATATCATATATAAATAACATACACCAAGATACTTCATCTTGAATATGTTTTGTTAACTAATCAATGATCAATATAAATAAATATGGTCCTAAAGTTGATCCCTAATGTAACCCAATATTAACTTCAAAGGAGTTTGTCATTCTTTCGTGAGTCCTCATACAAGTTTTTGCACCATCGTACATGTCTCTTATAAGATTTATGTATATCAATGGGATGCCTCTCTTTTCTCTCTTGGCACCTTATCGGAAACTTTTCTAGATCAATAGATATCATGTGAAGGTTCTTATTTTTTGCTCTAAAATGTTTCATAAGACGTCTCAATAGGTGAATCAGTTCAATAGTAGATTTGCCGTGCATGAATCCAAATTGGTTATGTGTTGTACTCGATACTTGTCTTAACCTATATTCGTAATTCTTTTCCATAATTTCATAGTATGGCTTATTAACTTGATACTTCGATACTTCGAACAATTTTGAATGTCTCATTTGTTCTTATATATGGGTATAAATGTACACTTTCTCCATTCCTCATGCATCTTTTGGGTTTTTCATATTTTATTAAATAGTCTTATGAGCCAAGTGAGCCCCATCTTTCTTAGGATTTTCCATACTTCTATAGGAATATTATATTATCCTATGGATTTATCAACCTTCATATATTTAATAACCTCTTTTACTTCATTCTTTTGAATATGCCGATAGAAATTACAGTTCATATACTTTTATGATTTGGCTAACTCTCCTAAGCTAATACTAACATCTGTATTTTCATTAAAAAGCTTATAGAAATAATTTTTCATCTATTTTTTATATCATTATTTGCCACTAGAGTCTTCTCATCTTAATCTTTGATGCATCTAACAAAACGAAGATCCTTAGTTTTCTTATTTCTAGTCTTAGCTATCATAAAATATCTCTTTCACCTTCTTTTGAGTTAAGCTTTTTATATAATCTTCTCAAATTTTGGCTTTTGTTTCACTAACGGCCTTTTTAACTTCTTTCTTTGTTTTCTTATAAGCCTCTCAGGTTTCACTAGTCTTCTTAGCATGATACAATTTATAACATGCTTTCTTTGCCTTGATTTTATCTTATACTACTTCACTCCATCACCAAGCTTCTTTTTGTGCTGGTACGCCTCCCTTAGATTCGCCTAACACATCTTTTACCACTTCCCTAATGTGTATAGCCATATTGTTCCACACATCAAGTGTACCTATGTAATTCCAACCATCTCCTTGAAGAACTTTTTGTTTAAATATATCTTCTTTCCCACATTTGAGTTCCACCATCTAGTCCGAATAGCTCTATGCACTCTATTCTTCTTTTTCCACTTTTTTACCAGTAAATCCATTACTAAAAGTTGTTCTTAAGTAGTTAAGCTTTCTCCTGGAATTACCTTGCAATCTTTACAACATCATCTATTTTTTTCCTACAATTGATCTTAGCCAAGAGGTCGAGAAAGATATGCATTGGAGTTCACCATGGTTTGGTTGTTTGGTTCCAGCACTGGAACCATGAACTGAACCACCAATTATTTTTCCTGTTAGAACCAAATTGAACCAAACCATTCGACATCTAGGACTGAATCAAACCGCCCGGTTTGGTTCCAACAGTTCCTTTTCTACTTTTCTCTTCTGGTGTGATCTGATTGGATAATTGGAGATCCTTCAATTGTTTTTTCAACATTTCAATTTTAGTATAAAAGCTCTAATTGGATGTGGGAGTTTGCATCCTAGAAGAAGTGGGACGACCCCTTTGAAGAACATGCGTCATCCATGAGACTGGGATCATGATTATGCTTAAGATAAGCTTGTGGCACATAATTGGCCTTGCTCGTGGCTCTAGATCGGGTGTTACAAGGATGGTTAGGGATGATTCAAAACAAACAAGGTCAACTTAAGATTTTACAAAACACATCCTAAAAAGTCCTAAGTGAAAGGTGGACCAGTTACACTAGCATGTAGCATACAACATGAATGTTCAAATAAAGCTAATTGTGAACAGTGCAAATCTGTCCTAGAAAGCACATAACCACAATCATGATGTGCACATTCTATGTATTGGTTATTAAGAAAGCAAGCAAGCTACATGCTACAAGATTCAAGAGACGATGAACATTTGGGTTAAGATTCTATGTCATTGGTAGTTCCATCTTGGTAAGATGAATCAGGATGTTAAATTGAAGTCATATACACACGATGATCGCGATGATGAATCAATTTTCCAGGGTAAAAGCATATATATTTGTGTGAATTGAACAAGTGTTTATGATTGTAAATATCATACCATTGTAGTCTTCCATAGTGAGGGAATGATGTCAATCATATTCAAATGATCAACATAACATGAGATGTTAACAAAACAACCCTTCGGATTATCTTAACACAAGAAAAATTGTTCAAGTTTCTTATATTCATGGTGAAATTTAAACACCCTATTTGATACTCGTGACCAAATTGACTTTTGTGAGCATCAAAATCATAATAAAATATCAAGGATGAGGAATGCAATTCTTAGAACAGAGTTTCTCTTGTGTAGACACACGAATTACCTCACACTAGTCAAAATAAGAATCACAACATGCCAATCTGGTCGCAAACACTAACCTTCCCATGATTTTCTCATAAAAAACCATAAAAGAAGCCCATTCAACCATCTTTCCTAAAACCATGTAATTCACTTTTCTTAGATCGGCTGAATTTCCATGCAATTAAAATACAACCTAGAAGTCGGTTGACCTAATATGCTTTCAACAAGGAGGGTGAAGAGACCCTCAATGAAAACTAAATTGGACTAGAGTTTAGGACGATATACCTTGGTTTAGAGATCCTTAACATTGAATTCTGGCAAACAGTACTTGGCCGGCTTCTCCATTCAATCAAATGCTCCTTGCTCTCACAACTCAAGTACCTCAAGGATTAATCCATGCAATAGTGCTACAGTGGCTTAGATGCTACTCAAAGAGGGGCTGCTGCTGAGGCGTGAAAAGTGGCTATGATCAATGAAGAAGGTGGTGTTGCAGATATTGAACAGCAAAGGGGAGAAGGAACAAGGGATTCACAATGGCATGGGTATGGGAAATAGGCCATAGTAAGTGCAAAGGTGAGTCATGACCTAATGACTAAGGGGATTTGGAGACGAAGGTTAACAAACCCTAAGTAATGTCTAAGATCCCCCTCTAACTTAATGGAATTCCCCATGCTCTTAGTCTGTAGAAGATTCTAAAGCAACTGTTGTAAGAACTTACCTTTCTTTATTTTGTTTAAAATTTGATACCCTATGTGATGAACTTCCTAGTTGACTCTTAAACTTTGTTTATTTCAAAAAACTTACTTGATCAAAGCACTTTCTAAATAATACCTTTTAGATCTCTAGGTCTGTTTCTTGTTCCTTGTATGGTTTTGAAAATTACCTTCCCAAGTTGATTGTCTCCCGAAGTTCTTCCTAATTCCAATTTCTTTCAAAATTTTGATTTTAGAAATTCTTTAAGAGCCATTGTTTCCCTGGCATGTTTTCCAAAATCTCTCTTTAGTTTCTTGAATCAATTTTTCTTAGAGATTGAGAAAAGAAAGAAAAAGCATTTGAAACCAATGTGATAAATATCGTATCAGACCCCATATTGCATGGGGCATCGATACACCTATATCGAACAAACCATATTATACGATACAATATGATACATGTGATTTTTAAATTATTTTTTTAAAATATTGAAAAATTAGAAAGCATGAAATTTTTTGCAATATGCACCATACCAAGAGAAGACTGATTCAATGTCAAAAGAAACTAAATCACATGCATACATCGCTCTCGGTCCTCATTTTCAAACTTAGGATTGATGGCTATTAATGAATGTCAAATACATATGAAATTTTTAGATGAAATTTTTAGAGAGAAAGGGGTTGGTCTTGAAGAGAAGAAGGGATAGACATGCAAGAGGAGCCAAAGAAGCTTACTTAGAGGGGTCTACTATATACACCTAAACTATAGTTTTTTAAAAAATATGAATTTTAAAACTTCCAATATATTGTACGATACAATGCTCGTATCACAATGTATTGTACGATATGTTGGATTTATGCATCAAAAAATAAAACTTTATTGATAATGAAGCAAACTTACATCAAGACTGAGGTGCTGGTCGGCCACAGGCTGCCGCCCCATTCTAACCACGTTTTCTTACTTACTTCAAACCCTAATGACACACTAAGTACTTATACTATTAATCTAACTTGAAAGACCTAAATGCCCCTAATTAGTAATTAACATGACCTAGTTCCTAATGGATCAAAAACTGATCCATTAGGACCCGTATTACATATAACTAATTATAAATGGAACGACTCTATAAATGACTCCATATATATATATATAATTAAACATTAACACTAAATTGACAAGATTCAAGTTGATCTCCAACACGCCCCCTCAAGTTGAATCTTGAAGATTTGTAATTCTCAACTGATTAAGAGCTTTCTGAAATCCTTCTACTGATGCAAGTTTTGTGAAGATATCTGCTAATTGCCCTTCTGAGTAAACATGAATTTGATTGAATGAAATCTTTTCTCTGATAAAGTGACAATCGATCTCAATATGCTTGGTTCGTTCATGAAACACCGGATTTAGAGCAATTTGGAGAGCTGCTTTGCTGTCAGTATAAAAAGGAATTGGAGTATTCACTTTGAAACCAAATAAATGGATTTCTTTAATTTACATACCTTCTCTTATTTGTGCTCATTAAAATATCCAGGTGGTAAATCCATATAAATGTCTTCCATAAGGTCACCTTGTAGAAATGCATTCTTCACGTCTAGCGGCCACAATTCTCATCCTTTATTGATTGTCAAACTTAACAGAATTCTGATGGTATTCATCTTGGCCATTGGAGCAAATGTTTCTGTATAATATATGCCGTATGATTGACTATATCCTTTTGCTACTAATCTAGCTTTATATCTTTCTATATTCCCATCAGACTTATACTTTACAGAGAATACCCACTTGCATCCCACAGTTTTCCTTCCTGATGGTAGGCCTGTCAGTTTCAAAGTTTTGTTGCGCACCAGGGCTGAAATTTCCTCTTCCATAGCTGCTTTCCATTCTGGATGTTGTTTAGCTTCTTCATAAGTTCTTGGTATAAAGGTATTTTCTGAATTCATCACAAACAACTGATATTCTCTAGGATAATTAGAGAATGATACTATTTTTTTCAATGCATATTTTGCAACTGTACGTTTTCCTTTTCTGATAGCAATAGGCAGGTCATCTAACTCAATATTTGAATTATGGGAGGTTACCTGAGGAGGAGGTAAATCTGATTCTCTCTGGGAATTTTGATCAACCGTTTGATGTGGAAAAATTGTTCTTCTGCTACCTCTATTATATACTTGCCATTCCTTCTCTTCAGGAAGAGTCATGTTATCCCTTGCATTTTCATGAATAGATGGAATTTCAACTGGTGGAAGTGGGATCACCTGAGTAGACTGTATATTTGATGAGGAATCTTCGTACACTTTATAAAATGGTGTATCTGCATAAAAGGTGACATCCATTGTAACGTAGAGCTTTCTTTTTGAAGGATTATAGCACTTATACCCCTTTTGAGTAGTAGAATATCCCAAGAAGATGCACTTAATTGATCTTGCATCTAGTTTATCTCTGGCACTTTGATGAATATGAACAAAGCATGTCCAACCAAAAACTCTTGGTAATAGGTAAAATTGTTTTTGAGAAGGACATAAAGAATGAAATGGAGTATTTCCACTAAGAACTCTGCTTGGCATACAGTTTATAAGGAAAATTGATGTTAAAATTGCTTCACCCCAATAGTATTTAGGTACATTGCATCCAATTAAAAGCGTCCTTGCAACTTCTAAGATATGTCGATTCTTCCTTTCGGCTACACCATTTTGTTGAGGAAGTACGAGCATGAGGTTTGATGTAAAATTTCATGCTGTAGAAAATATGAGTGAAGAGATCGACTCATAAACTCTCCCCCATTATTACTGCGAAAAACTTTTATAGTACTCTGAAATTGAGTGTGTACAAACTGACAGTATACAAGAAGAATATTCTTTACTTCATCTTTAATCTTCATGAGATAAATCATAGTGAATCTAGTACAATCATCAATAAATGACACAAAGTATTTATATCCATGCACATAAGTTGTAGAACACGGGCCCCAAATGTCAGAATGCACAATATCAAATGGAATGGAGGATCATTCTTCATTTAAAGGAAAGGAAATTCGATGGTGTTTTGCCTTCTGGCAAGTTTCACATTTTAAGCTCAAATCATTACAATCACTAAATTCTGGTAATAACAACTTTATTTTAGAAAATGGGAAATGGCCTAGTCGCTAATGCCAACGAGGTATATCCTCCTTCTGTTTCAATAGTTGTTGATTGTAATGCAACTCCTTTATTGTCCTCGCAAAAACATTACCCTGACCAAAGATCTTCCCCGTCTTCATTTCTTGAAATACACATCCAGTGGAATCAAAGGTTATACTATATTTCATATCCTGAGTCATAGTAAATACAGATAATAAATTTACTTATATGTTGGGAACATGTAAAATATTTTTCAATGTGCCAAAGGATGTAATAACACTTCCTTTTCCCACTATTGGAGTAAGAGAGCCATTTGCCAATTTGATATTGATTTTTGCTTGTGTCAATTCATAATTATCAAAAAAATCTCTTCTGCTAACCATATGATATGTAGCTCCAAAATCAATAATCCATATCCTTGAATAAGAAGAGTTTACATTACCCTGAGTCAGAAATGAGAAGAGATAGGCAATGGTTATATGCGAGTCACTGTGAGAGGATGTAGATGACAATTGTGACTCAATTAAACGGGCTTTTAACAACTCAATCTCCTTCTTCATATCAGCTAATGAAGTTGTACTGTTTTCAGTCTTTTGTCTTTCATTCTGATCACTACTGAAGTATGCTTTGTTAGGTTTATTCTGAAAATAGTTAGGCTTTCCAACTAGATCCCAACAAGTTTCCTTGGTATATCGTGGCTTTCCACAATGAGAACAGGTTATTTTATCCTTTTTTTCAGATGTCAATCTAGATCTATCTCTGCCTCTACCATAGCCTCTTCTTCCTCGAGCAAAGGGTGGAATATAAGTATTCTTGCCAACAAATGCTGAAGTTTCCGAATTGATTCTGGTTTTCTTTTTTAAATGTTTTCTGTCTTATTCTCGGAGGAGGAGTGAGTATACTGTACTCAAGGAAGCGAGCTCTTCTCTGCTAAATATGTTATTCTTTACCGCCTCATATTATGATGATATGCCCCATAGGAGATGAAACACTTTCCTTTCTTCAAACTCCTCATTCCGCTCTTGTCTATAAGTCTGTTATTTTGTTTTTGAATAAAGCTGTTGTTCCACAGACCTCTGAGTTTTGCATAATATTGACTTACTAATCTACCTCCTTGTCTACACTTTATGATTTTCTCAATAATATCATATTTTTTTGCTATATTCATTTTCTAAAAATATGCTTCTTGAACCGCTAACCAAATATCTTTTGTTGAATCTAAAAACATAAATGTACTGCCAATTGAAGGTATCATAGATTGTATTAGCCAAGCGCTGACAAGGGCATTTTCTCTACACCATCGAGAATACAGAGGATCTGTTATAGGTGGTTTGGGTATTTCGCCTGTAAGGTAATCCCATCACCCCCTGGCCAGAACAGCTAGTTCAATGGATCTAGCCCATTGGAGATAGTTCTTTCCATCTAGTTTCAGATTAGTGATTTGAAAAACTTTGCCTTTGTCCAAAGAATTGTCGCCACCTTTTGTTATTTTGTTTCTGTCCATTATCCTTTTCTTATCAAAATCCAAGTCCTTCGTATATAGCTAATATATGGCCGGACAAAATGTAGTTGTTTTACGAATCTTTTCACTCGTTGTTGTACTTAAACATATCAATATGTATCAACTTAATCAAAGACTTACCCACAAATAGATGCACTTCAATCTGTGTGATTTCCAATACCCAAGACTGACCGTGATCTTTAATAATCACTTTGTTAATATCGGCCAGCAAGTAGATGAACTCCAATCAGATTTACCTGACTGAACCGTGGTTTTTCTGTAATCAGGTTGTGAAGATATCAGCTAGCAACTGAATATCGGAAGTGAATGGATGTATTCCAATCAATAATGAGATTTCAACCAGTTTGCCACCCAACTATGGGATATTTCCTAGGGTTTAAACAAACAAATCCACTGAGTACATTAATACATAACCTGTCAACATGTCTCTACACTTTTGACTGCTTCTGCATCCTTTTTACCACAGTTTTTTCTGGGGCCGATTTTCAAGACTCTTCGTTGAATTTTTTTCCATAAGAGGCTTTGATACCATGTTGGATTTATGCATCAAAAAATAAAACTTTATTGATAATGAAGCAAACTTACATCAAGACTTGAAGAGAGGTGTTGGTCGGCCACAGGCTGCCGCCCCATTCTAACCACGTTTTCTTACTTACTTCAAACCCTAATGACATACTAAGTACTTATGCTATTAATCTAACTTGAAAGACCTAAATACCCCTAATTAGTAATTAACAGGACCTAGTTCCTAATGGATCAAAAACTGATCCATTAGGACTCGTATTACATATAACTAATTATAAATGGAACAACTCTACAAATGACTCCATATACATATATATATATATATATATATATATATATATATATATAATTAAACATTAACACTAAATTGACAAGATTCAAGATCTCCAACACGATACACTCCGATATGGTGCAATAAATGTGTTTTGCGATATAGGTGCCTGAATCATATCGGTTCACGTACCGATACACCTGAAACGCGTATATTGTATGATATGATACAATTTTTATAACATTGTTTGAAACTACAAAATTTGAAGAGTGAAATGTCAAGGTGCTTAGAGTTACATTTCCATTATATAATACTTGTGAAACTTAGGAGGCTTATAAGAAGGCAAAGAAAGCTGGAAAAATGCTTTCAGTGAAGATAGAAAGAATAAGGATCTTAATTTGGTTAGATGCATTGAAGAGGATGGTGACAATTGATGATATAAAAAATAGATGAAAAAGTTAATTTATAAGCTTTTTAGTGAAAATATAGGTGCAATGATTAGTTTGGAAGAGTTGGCCAACTTAGAAGAGTATGCAAATCATTACTTCTACAGGCATATTCAAAGAAATGAAGTCAAAGAGGCTCTTAAACTTATAGAGGTTGGCAAAAACAATAGTTTTATATAAGTATGAAAATCTTAGAAGAAATGGGTTTCACATTGCTTACAAGATTATTTAATAAAACATGGAGAAACTAAGAGAGATAAGTCATGCGATCAAATTATGAAAAAGAATTATTGCGTGAATATTGAGACAAGTATTGAGTACAATAAGAAAATCAATTTTGATTGATGATAGGAAGATCTACTATTCGGGCTATTCATCTATTTAGATGTCTTATCGGACATTTTAGAGAAAGAAAGAACCTTCAAATGGTGCCATTTGATATAGAAAAAGCTTACAATAGGGTGCCAAGAAATATTCTTTAGGGAACCTTGCAAACGAGTGGTATCGTATTGATATACATCAATCTTATAAAGGACATATATGATGGCTTACAAACATGTAAGCAGATTCACGAAGGAATATAGATTTCTTTGAAGTTAATATTGGATTACATCGAGGATCAACTTTTAGTGTATACTTATTTTACCTTGATTATTGATGAGTTCACAAAGCATAATCAAGATTAACTAGTTTGGTATACGTTATTTCCGGATGACATCTATACATGGGTGAGCATGAGAAAAAAGGTAATAAGTAATTAAAACTATAGAAAGAAATATTAGAAATTAAAGGCTTTTGACTTATTAAAACAAACACAAAATATATGACACACAAGTTTGATCATTTGGTTGTCGCACATGTATTGAAAATTAAGATTCACACATATCACATCCCTAAAAGGGAAGTTTTAATTACCTAAAGTTAGTTTTTTAAAGCAATAAAAAGATTGATGAAGATGTCACACATAGAATTAATGTAGGTTGGTTAAAATAAAGACGTGTATTATATATTTTACGTGACAAGAAGATACCACTAAACTTGAAAGATAAATATTATATAGAGGTAATTATACTTGCAATGTTATATGGTGATGAATGTTTGACAGTTAATCATTAACATGCATGAAAGGTGTTCATGATAGAAATAAAGATACTGAGATAGATGTGGTTGTCATAAGATACTTGAAAAGACAACTAAAAGGAAAGCTCTAGTAAGAAGGTGTGAGAAATTAGATGGTAAATATGTTACAAGAGAAAAAGAAAGACGACAAAAGTATTGGAATGAAACAGAATCAGTGGACCCCATCTAGTATGGCAAAAGGCTTAGTTATTATTGTTTTGTACTTTATAATTTATTTAATGAATTTTTTAATTTATGATACTTTTTATTTTTTACTTTACAGTTAACGCTATATTGCACACATCAAATTGACTTACACAACCATAATGTTGTTCAAGGTTCCATATTTTTAGGCTTTGTTGTTTAAGTTGATTAATATATTCAGCAAAAATATTAGCTTGGCATTCATTTGATCTTTGTAGATTTAATTATCAATTATTTGGTTTTCATTTCTTTTTAATTTCTAATGTACTGCTAAGTCTACATTGCCAATGCTGATCTGGTTTTTAGCTGCATAGGTGCTTGGTGAAATCCACATGCGTCAGGCCTCTCTCTCTCTCTCTATATATGTATATATATATATATATATGTGTATATGTATTTTTTGTTTTTTGAGCATTCTTAATATTTCGTCTTTCTTTTGAGCAGTCTGATGTGGCTGGGGAAGTTATTAAGCTTCTATACCAGGAAGGAGGTATCATTTTGACTGCCAAGTATTTTTTACATTGCTTTTCTTAAATTCTCATCTTTTCTGGTTCGTTTGCAGAGCCAGTTGGGTACGGTGACCCTCTTATTGCTGTCTTGCCTTCTTTTCATGAGATCAAGTTGTAACCATATGCCAGAAGGACCACCCTTAGGAGTCTCACCATTTTAAGGACCTGGAAGGCCTTCTAGACTTACAAACTCTTTATGAAAGACAATGCTGTAAATTTTCTGATCAAATTCATAACACGACCTTATCTTAATTGAGGTGCATGTGTCTCTAAATATGCTGATTTGTTATGTGCATGTCCGCTGCTTATTGTTCCATCGCATTTCAGGATTCTATTTCTGGTGGTGGCCAGCCATAAATATAGTTAGAAATGCTGTTTGCTTTAGCAGTGATAAAATGTGCTGTTTTCTTTAGCAGCCACAAATTAAATTGAGGGACAAGTTGTGAACGGTTTCAATCTCTTCATTGCTTCTTATCATTATAGAAACGATACTTCGACTGTTCTCATTCAAGAATTTCTGGGTTTATCTGTACGTGAAAGAAAATAAAGAAAGATAACCTTTCCTTTTGTTTCTTCTTATGCTTTGCCTACAAATTTGTCTCCTTTGTTGATACGCAAAGGTTTATCTATTTACATGAGGGAGCCTGCCCTAGTCCTCAAGTTTTTCACCAAGAGTCTTGAAATTTCCAAACATATTTGCACTGATTGTTATACAGGAAAAGCATATTATTATGGGAAAACTTTATAACTGTAAAATATACAATTGAGAAAGCCATTGAATAGTGAGAAAAATTCGTTGTATCATGACTAAGCTTAAGTGGCCAAGTGACCACATTAAGCTTCATATGCTAGAGAATGGTTACCCAGAATAACCAAATGTGAGATACTCTTGTGTGGTTTTCTAAGCCAATCTGCATTGGTGCCCTATTGTGGCTGTGATCAAAAGGTGGCATGAAAATGGATGGCGGCTTAGTGGCTTCTCCGCACCTGCTTTCCAGGTCCCTTGAAGTCTGTCAAACCGGGTTTGGAGAAGTAGAATCAAGTCTATAAGACAACCAAAATTCCAAATCTAGGATTTGCATTTGCCACACTTTTTATGTATCGGGATGTAGGAGCTTAAAGGCAAAAAAATTCTTGTGATACGTTTCCTCGTGCGGTCTCAGTCGATGTGCTACATTGACACGTATCAGGACAATTCTGGAATATTCGAATACAGAGTTTGTATCAATGTGCTAGACATGTTTCGTGTCCCGCAAGGTCAGGTTGGGTACATCTGGAGTTGAATACCTTAGTAATGATCTAATCTGGGGATGAAGTTGTCCTAGGTCCGACCAAACCAGCGTGGGGAAGGTATTTGGATTGAATGAGATTTGAATCCAATTTGAAATACAATTATATCCATATCCAATTATATGGACTAAGTTCAACAGCTTTGGATTTGGGCCTCTTATTTGGATCCGAGAGTCCATAAAAGGATTTCATTTCTGTACTTCTGGATTTATTGAGTGATCCTTGTCCAATTCTAGAGGAATTTGATGCCAAATTTGCTATTAACAGGCTTTAACACAGTCTTATACTTGTTTAATGCTGAAATTAGGGTCATAAGTCTACCCCTTTCGAAATGAATTTCCGCACTTTGAGCTAGGTAGCTTTTTGTTTTATGGTTGAGCTAAGTTGGTCTTTATTTCTCAACATTAGCTTGTTAAAGTTCTTTGTGTACCCAATAGAAGAAGATATTAGTTCACCTAGCTAGTACATTTTATTTGTACGATTATCAAATCAAGCTTCTATAGGCTTATCATAACTAAGTTCTGATCATGTGTGAGCGTGCATTCACACCTGTGTATATAAAAGATTTTAGTTAGGTTTGTGTTTTATGACACCCAAATTTGCTTTGTTTGGATTTCTTAGCATCTCACCTCCAAGAACGAGTATCAGGTTGGACAGATAAATAGAGGATTTGATTGTCTTGTCTAGTAGGTTTGGTATCTCTATTTAGATAGATATGGCAGGTTTTGGGTAAACAGGAACAAGCGGTTACAAACCGGTGGTTATGGGTACCCCATATTCTAAAATCGTAATCGGCCTGAGACTGGTTCCAGTTAGGGTTCCAGAACCACTGGTTCCAGTTCCAGTATCATCCTTTTTAAATTTGAGTCATCAACCAAATACATATTTAGATATGGCAGGTTTTGGATGAACGGCCAACGCACCTGAAATTCTGAAAACATCCAAAAATCAACACAATCTATAACTTCAGAAGAATTATGATATCTTACCCACCTCTGAAAATTTTCTAGAACGGTTGCTGCCATTTCTCATATAATTTTTTTGTGATGGCATTACAAGTGTTGGTATTTTTAATGAATTCCTTGTCCACGTTAGTTAGCTCTTTGAATATAAAAGATTCTGCGTTCATGCTCTGGTGGGTCGTCCAAACAATTTCTTTAACCTGAATCGATATGCACCTGCACCCTTTTTTGTCGATGAAACGAAATATAATTCGCTTGTTTGGTTGGGTGCAAAAGACATTAAATTTCATTGACAATTCCACGCTGTCATATCATTGACCGTTGCCTGTTCATTATAGTGTGCAACATATATGAAATTCGGTCACAAATTTCATTCATTCCTACAAAAATAATATTAACAGAGTTGAATTGTCGGAGCAAATAGAACAACCGTTATCAGGGTTTTTCAAGCCATCCAAGCCATGTGTGTGGTGGTGGTCATATGTGATTTTGAGGAAAGAAGGTTGTTTCTGGTTTTTGCATGGGACACCTATGGACCATGTCATCTACCTTTAAGAGGAGTTTTAGCTGAAAAAATGAGTATGGTCGGGTTGCCAGAACCTTGTTTACTGAAATTTTGTAATTGCAGAAATTACAGAATGAATTCTGGGGTTCTGTAGCTGACCTAATATCAATCAAGTGGAGGCTGGTTCTGAGAAATAAAACCTTGGACTAGAAGTCCTTTAGATATGAGCGTAGGTGGACGTCTACGTCATAGGGAAAAGAGGCTTGGGTGTGGAGAAATGAAGGCACAAAGTTGTGTAGACTTGGCAACCTTTTGTCAACAAACTATGGGAGAGGGTTTTGGCCGACTCTTACTATTCTTTTGGGGCAACATGGCTAGAAGATAGTGGGTAATGATTGGAAGGATGAAGATGAATATGTGCATGTATGTGTTTGTAGCAGGTGATGGGGTTCATTGCACACCACACCCACTGTAGATGCTTCCTATCATGTGAATTATGTAGACGCAAACATTGAGCTGGTTGCAACAAAATTAAAGTGGCATTCAACTTTCAAAACACATGCATCCTCATGGGATGACGAAGATAGCATTTAATGGGAACCGATACCAGCATAACACGCATTGTGCAGTGCCTTGTGAAGCAAAAATATGAATGGTTTTGTGTGTGCATGAACAAGTGCTCAAAGAATACATGGCCTGCTAAGCTCCAGCGATGAGAAGTCACAAGTATAGCTGCTGTGCCTCGTGAAGCAAAAATATGAAAGGTTTTGTGTGCATGAACAAATGCTCAAAGAATAATACATGGCCTGCCAATCTCCAGCGATGAGAAGTCACAAGTATAGTGGCTGTGCCTTGTGAAGCAAAAATATGAATGGTTTTGTGTGCATGAGCAAATGCTCAGAAGAATGAAGAGCCTGTCAAGCTCCAGCGATGAGGTCACTAGTGGATGGCAGTCGATTATCCCAATTACATGTGGTCAAGTTTTGGATAGCTATCTGAAGGGTAGCAACACGTGGAAAAAGTAATAGAACATATCTCAACATCAAGGACCCTAGCAAGAAACATGCATATACACGAAGGAACCAAGTCTAGCATGTAGCAGACGGGGAATGCCAGTGGACAAATCAAGTATGCCAGCATATAACAGCCTCTAAGCATCAATTAAATGTCTTGAAATTGAAGAATTTGCATGGAGTTTGTATTCAACAGAACAGATCGGGTGAACCCGCACATGAGGTGAAACCATGTTCACCTTAAGGTTGTTGTAGTCCAATGGATGACAAAGATTGGCCTACCAGTATGATGCTAAGCAAAATGATGCTTAGTGCGTGCAACGAACAAGAGTGTCCAAAAAAAGGTGTTTCTGAGCATGTGAAACACGGAACTTTTCACAGCTGTAATAGCGAACCACAAGATCAATAACATGATCAAATATGCAAAGGGCTAGACCCTAAAATAATAGTAGCATATCCTAAAATGCTTGTGCAATACAATTTGTAACTGCATATGACATGTTTTGAGAGCGTTGTGCTAGTGTTTGAATGCAATGTCTATGCCAGTGGCCGGTTTCCTTACTAATCCCAGGAGATGATGAATAGTCGTCCTTTCAGACAAGGAATTAGTTGTAGCGGAGGATGAGGAGCAGTTCTTATACAGTTGATGCCTTAACCAGATCAACTCAATTAGTCTTATGAAATCAGTTAGAAGCAATGTTATAAAAATCGTATCGTATAGTATGATACGGTATGATTTTATCGCATATCGTATGAAGATACGGTACGATATAGGAGTACGTATCGCTTATCATGATTTATCGTACCGTATCATACGATACGAGGGTGTATCGCACCATATCGTACTATACACCCCATATCGTGCAAGTCGATGTTAATTTTTATGTTATAAATTCTGGAAATCCGAAACTTACGGATTTCATTTATGCTTCTTCGCAAACCCTTTTTCATGTCATTCACTTGCTTCTAGATCCTCTTCTTACCTTGTTCTTGTTGATTTCATGATTTATTCACAATATTCTCAAATATTTCACCCAATCCAACTCCTATATTTAGAGGTTTTGTCAAATCTGTATCATACCTCTTTTCTTTGGTATTCTACCCGATTTTTCACTTTAAAAATTTGGAGGTTTTGCAAATTCTGTAATTCTTAATCTCTAAAAGGCATTTTACTTATTTTTGATTGTCCACTCTTGTCTTAATAGCTTCTGTTCGAGTCGATCCGACTTAGAAATATTGCATTCTGGTGTATGAAGGCAATAGGTTTGTGAATAAGTGCATGTTTTGTAATGTTGTAAAATATGGTGGTATTTATCGAATAAAACACCACCTTGCGGGACCAAGAAGTATGCTAGTGCATGTCCTCGGGTTCCCGAAGTAGTAAAGTACGAGATTGAGGAGGTATTAGAGGTTTTGAAGGAGAAGAAGAGATTAAGGGTGAGAGAGAACGCAGAAATAGGTGGTTGAGATATGTCTCAACCATCTGAAGATGCTTCTACTCAAAGGCTGTATGGTCATGGTGGTGATGAATTTCATGGTACAGTTGAGATGAAAGAAGAGATGGCTGAATAGAGGAGAAGAAGGCGAGAAAAGTGAAAAAATATAGGTTCTGGTGGTACTAACAGTAGAGTTGGCTCTTGTTCCACTGCAAAAGCTCTTACTCACCTGATACCTACAAAGGGTACTAGAAGAGGTAGTGGCCCTAGTAGGATGTCTTTATTTTTTTTTTCACATATGACTCGTGGAGCTCAACAAGGTATTAGATCAGTTATAACTTCAAAGGAGGTAATTGAGAAAGTAGATTTGAAGTGTGTTGATTTTTTTTATAAAAATTGCATCACTTTCAGTATTGCAAACTCATTTTCTTTTCAAAGTATGGCGGATGCTATTGTCAGTGTGAGATCGGGTTATAGAGTCTCTACTTATCATGCTTTGTAGGCACATTATTATAGAAATGGGTTGATATTGTTAATGCATGGAGTTCTGGATTTAGGGAGTCATAGAAAGATACAAGATGTTTTGTTATCGCTGATAGTTGGACAAATGGTCAGCATAGGTCTTTGGTAAACTTCTTAGTTTATTGTCCTAAAGACACATTATTTTTGAAATCATATGACTTGTCCCATATTGATAAAACTATTGATAATTTACTCTCTATTTTCGAGGAAGTAGGTGTTTCAAATGTTGTTCAATTCATTAATGATAATGGTACAAATTTTAGGGCAGCTGGTAAGATGCTTGAGGCAAATCATATATCGTTAGTATGGACTCCATGTGTTGCACGTTGCATATACTTAATGCTTGAAGATTTGAGTGTAATGGATGAAATAAGAGGGACATTAGATGCATGCAGAAATATTACAAAATTTATTTATAATATTCTTCTATATTATATTTGATGCGAATTCATACAAGTGAAAGGAAATTGATTAGGCCTTTTTTGACAAGATTTGCTACAAATGTCATTATTGTGCAAAGTCTTGTCATATAGAAAAAATGCATTGAAAAAATTGTTTTTATCTGATGAATGGGGCTTTGTTAGTTGGTCTAAAAAGAGTGAGGAGATTGTTGTGGTAGATGTTGTTTTCAATGTTGATTTTTGAGAAAGTTGCAGCAAATTTTTGAGGATGATTATACCTCTAGTTAAGGTAATGAGGATGGTGGACAATGAAGATAGACCTGTTGTGCCCTATATATATGATGCTATGGATTAGGCCAAATTAGAAATATAAGTAAACCTTGACCGCAAGCGATCACTTTTAAAGAAGGTTTGGAAGATAATTGATACAAGTTGGAACCGTCAAATGCATCATGATTTGCATGTTGCTGCATATTTCCTTAACCCTTCTATTCGATTTTCTCCTAACTTTGTAGAGTATAAAGAAGTGAAAAAAAGTATCTTAAATGCAATTGATCTTGTTGAAGATTCATCTACTTGTTGTAATATCCATTTATAGTTAAGCAAGTATATAAAGTGTTGGAGATTTTGGAAGGCCAATTGCAATCCAACTCCACTCCAAGATGCGACCAGATATTATGTTTTTATTGATATTCATTTAAGTTATTAATTGATTGACTCCATGTGTTTCTTATTAATTATTATCGTGTTTTATTTCAGATAAATAGTGAGCTCGTTTTGGTATAAATACACCAAATTTAACAAGGTTTGCTCAACGTATATTTAGCCAAACATGTAGTTTGAGTGGGCGCAAGAGGAATTTGAGCTTTTTCAAATGCATTCACACAAAAAAGCAAAACAGACTAGAGCATACTCGATTGCGTGATTTGGTATAAATTGCCTATAACATGAAGTTAAGGCAAAAATAATAATTATAAAATATATATTGTTTGGTATTGCCTAATTCTTTCTTAATCTTATTAATAATGATGATATTCTTTATAATTTGAATATTTTTTCTTTATAGACAAATGCAAAAGGATGTAAGAAGGGCAAGGAAGGTGCCATATGACTCATTGAGTTACGAAAATATTGATATTCTTGACAATTGGGTCAAAGAAGAGGAACCTCCTATCATTTTAGAGGATGAAAACTGGAGGACACTTTAAGTCGAAGTAGAACTTGGAGTTAGAGATGATGAAAATGAAGGTGTTGGATGGGCAGATCCTATTATGGAGGAAGAAGAGGGAGGAGATGATGATGACGATGGTGATGGTGGTGATCCTGACTATGTTGATTATAATGCTTTTGTTGATTATGATCCACGTTGTGGATGATTGTAATTTGTTTTAACTTTTATTTGTAACTTTGTAACGTTCTCATCTTTGATGATTGTAAGTTGTATTTGTAACTTTGTTGTTTATTAAGTTAAACCCCTTATGTATTAACTATTCAGTATTCTATTAACGTTACTTAATAGTTAATGTTATGGAATATGAATTATGAAATATGGATGCTTGTAGCCTTGTTCATAACTTCATTAGGAGTTGTTTTTGTTATAGTATGGATGCTTCTTCATTGTGTTATATACATTTTGTTCATTAATTTTAATTTTTGAATTTTTTGAATTTTTTAAATATTTTTAATATAAAAAAATTTCAGCATATCGTACCATATGTACGTTATAGTATGATATAACTGTATCAGTGCCCAGTGCGATACGGACACCGATATGGTTTTACAACATTGGTTAGAAGCCAATCGAGACTACAACCGGACATGGTTTTTCAGAATTCAAATCAAACAAGTGGACTTCACCAGCAACCTAGTGATTCATTACATTAAGTTCCAAATAACAAGGTTGATGCATAAGAAACCTGACCACATTGCAGCAGCCAGACAAACACTTGGAGGGTTTGAACTCCCTTGGTCTTTTTTGATAATATAACTCACATATGAGAGTTTTTAAGAAGATGAATCAACAAAGACTACATCATTTTGACAACCTGGCTTGCTCTACTTTTTCCCTACCCAAGACTAACTGCTAAATGACCAATTATGGTGAAATTAACCATCAAAAGCAGAAGCCAAGCCCACGTACAGACTAGATTGACTAGAGACATTCGCGGTGGTTTTTGCTCTCTTCATTGTGAAGACCCTTTTGGGAACTCGAGAACTATACAATGACACTCAATTCTAATGTTGACTTTGCCCTGTGTGATTTGTTGTGACCAAAGAAAGGACATGCGCAACACAATCTAGATTTCTCTGCAGTCCTAAAATTAAGAATGCATTTGATGCTATAGATAGCTCAAACCAGGGTCATTTAATCGCACAAACTATTACTCTCTCCTTGAAGAAGGCACAAACCATTACTCTCTCCTTGAAGAAGGCACAAACCATTAAGAATGCATTTGATGCTATAGATAGCAAAGACTGATGAATTGGCAAAATAAAAACAAAATTGGTGCAAAAACACTAGGTGCTTCCTTGAAGAAGGCTCTTGCAAGAAGTAGGAGCAATGGTGCTTGCCATGGCTAACTCATTTTCCATCTTTGCTATCCATTGCCTTTTAAGAAAATCAAGGAGAATTATACCTTCAATTCTTGCACTCTTCCTCTCATTGTGGATCCCTTGCTCATGAAACAACACCTAGGAGCAACTTCTCTCTTGGAGGCTCCCTCTCAACTGTCACCACTGACTTTTGTAACTTTCTTCAACTCTTTCTCACTAATTCAAGTTCCAAAACAACACTCTCTGGCTCTCTCTATCAACTCAAGCACTCACTAGACGAAGGAGCTACATTAAAGGGTTTTGATTGCTAGATGGAGGGAGAGGCTAACCAAGGGTTCTCTTTAGAGTTGAAAAAAAGCTCTTTTGGTGATTAGTTAAATAAATTTAAAATCACAAATCCTAATCCTTTTTCGTTCATGCCCGATTCGCCAACTACTTCTATAGATTTCAAAAAACTACTTCTTTATAGACTGCAAAGGGTTCTTCAAAAGGTTGCATTCTTTATTTTATTCAAAATTTACCTACCCCTATGTGATTAGTCCTAATGACCTCACTAATTTAACTATTTCAAAGCATCAGTCCTGATGGAATCTTTTCAAAATACCACTTTCAATATCGCAAATTCAACTCTTTCTACTTGCGTAAACCTTATTTTATTAAATAAACTCCCAAGATCACTTGCAAAGTTCATTATTCTTTCAAAATTCTTTTTAATTTTCATTCCCATTTCAAAAATTTTTGGTTGCTGAGGATCCTTCAAAAAGACCTGATTTTTGCAATAAATTTTTCTCAAAAATCCATTTTAGTTTGTCGAAATAATTCTTTCTAGAGATTAAAAATGCGTTTCTTTGAACTTTTGAGTTCCAAACATTTTAAAGGAGTGAAAACTTTCGAAGTGCTCACAATGTGTTGTGTAAAATTCTCAAAAAGACCGGTTAACGAGCTTTCAAGAGCCAAGCTGATATCAAATGATGTTCATGATCAGCTCATATACTTTAACAAACCAAACATTAATAAGAGCCGAACAAAGCCAAGGTAGCCTAACTATTTTCTCTTCTAAGAGCAGTATATATATCATAGACTCATGCAGGGAACAGACCACTCGTGAAAAGGATACTGTATGTAGTAAGCAACTGAAAACTCTGTTATGTTTCCAACGATTTGCTTGGAGTGTAAACAGTTCCATTATTTCATTCATGCTGAGATTTTTCTCCAATGCTATTTTACTTGATTTCAATGCATGTTAGGTAAGAAGCATGCTGTAGAAAACCCTTAAAACCAGATCTTGCCCACTAATGACAGTGGCCGTTTCCGTTCGACTGTTGTTTTGAAATATTTCGAAAGTTTCTAGTTAAAACTGAGATTTCTCAACCAGAATTTCCACTGCTTTTATATGATACGAAGAGAATTCATAAATATATTCATAGATTTAAATAATTGTAAAAGAAAGTTTTAATCATGCACTAATTATATATAATCCTAAGCGGTAGTATGTTAATTTGTAATTTCACTTGTATATGGTAGTCTAAAAGCATGGCATGTGCCGAACAACATCATGACACAGTTGTTAACGGACGGAACTTCTTGGCATTGTCCCTCCATGGGTGATCATCTATATGTTATATAAAGATATATTTATATTTTTTACCTTTTTATTTGAATCTTATCAATCCGATCCAATATTAGTCAAATGGTCTAGATTTAGTGCCCTTGGTGTACTAATGACACATACTACATGCACCAAACCAAATTGTAAGTCCATATATATATATATATATATTATATGTGTGTGCATGTGTGTGTGTGTTTGGGTGCATGCATTGTATTTAAAAGACCTACTCCCAAAAATAAATAGGTGATCCGAGGATTATGGTAGAAACAAGATTTGTTAATTTAACTCGTAATGCAGATTTAGAAAAACTTGTTCACGAAAGTTCCTGCTTTCATGGTTGCAACCAACTGGCTGGTGATAAGAAGGCAAATTTATTTTGCGAGAGTAGTTGTGTGATTTCACATCCAATAGTTTAAATATGAGTAGTCTTGAGTTGTTGTGAGTCTGTAAACAGTGGTTGGATGGTGTCACACACACACACACACATATATATATATATACATATATACATATATACATATATACATATATACATATATACATATATACATATATATACACACACACACACATATATATATATATATGTATATATGTATATATACATATATACATATACATATATACATATATATATATATATATACATATATATATATGTATATATATATATATATATACATATATATATATATATATATATATATATATATATATATATATATATATATATATATATATATATATATTGGCTGGTTCTTACATACCACTGTGCATTAATGTACCCTTTCAAATGTGATAGCACGAGGATAATATGTCTATCATTTTTTTTTCTCAAATACTTCCGTAAAGTACATTCTTAACCCCACTTTTCAAAGAGAACATAGGTAGACATTTTAGTGATTTGTATAAGCCCCCCACCCTCTTACTCTCTCTCTCTCTCTCTCTCTCTCTATATATATATATATATATATATATATATATATTGAAGATGATTATTGCCAAAAAGGAAGAACGAATGCATGATGCCAAGATAAACTTAACGATGCATTCATTTCCTTGGCCACTAGACCGGACCTTATTGATGCTAATCCACTGCCAAGGATACGGGAGAGTGTCATCGATTATGTGTAAACTCCATGGCCTCTTTTTAAGAATCGGACAATAGTCATTTTGATTTTTTCTTTAACTAAAACTATTTTCATATTTATGTATATAAGACGATATTCATTGAAAATGCGTTTTTATTAATAATAAGAAAATAGATTGAAAATATGATTTCACATGAGTAGGTGGTCTCCAAGGTGTTCCAGCAGATCTGCGAATTCGTGTGACTCGGTCTTTAGCATAGGGTTGAATAATTTTTACGAGTGGTTCAACAAATATGGGTCTAAAAAAATTAAGGCCCAAGCCTAAAAATTTTGGTCCTTTGAGGGCCTACAAAATCATACTACAGTGAAATTAAAACTTGGGGGCCTAAGGCGATTGCTTCGGTGGCCTTTACCCACAATCACAAGTCACTCATCATATTTTTCAACTGTTACTTTAAATTAATTTTCGTAAAAGTCATGCTAAAAATAATCGAGCTTTAAAGAATAGTACTTATTCAATTCTAAAATGCTGTAAATATTAAAAGTAATAGCAACCATATAATACTTTTCACAGCAATCCAACAAAAACACAAATATATTCATCCAAATTATCACGAAAAAGTTGGGGCTGACCTTTTCTGAAAAGAATTATATTCCTTTTCTCAAATCTAGGGTGGGTGCCCCTCCATTATTTGGAGTTTGTACATTTTATATATCTTTTATGCATATTGAGGGTAGCCAAACAGCTCAGTGCCCCCTGAATGATTGAACTCCTAACCTCTTCCCGTAAACTGGTCTATCAGTATTATAACATATCCCTTACATAGCAAATCGACTTCCTAACGGTAAGGCGGTCAAAATTTCACGAGTGCACCAGACTCTGCTTCCTTAACAGGTCCTTGTAGTTTTGCATTGAGTGGCTCTATTCACACAGCTTCACAACAAGAGGAGCCAAACCAGAGACACATAATCCATATATACATATTATATATATAGGTATGATCTCAGCTGCTCAATTAAGGAAATAGATGGTTGAAATTGAATGACAATATTATATATATATATATATATATATATATATGTGCATGTGTGTGTGTCTGCATACACATCCGTGATGATCAAAAGATCTCACAATCATTATACGTGACAACCTAACTTACCGTTTCCATTCTAGCCAACATAGTTTCTTCCACTTCTCTTCTTCCATCTATTCTGGAGCATTTGTAAGTATCAAAATACCCTTTGAGAGCACAGCGTTACTTTGTCAAATCCAGTTTTGAGTGCCAGAATTTGCTCCTCCTTCAGGATCCTTTTCACATCACATCAAAGGAATTCGTTTAATCCACATTACCGTTAATTAAGTTGGACGGTTGTGACTTGATGTAGTATGACTGTCATTAAGGAACTAAAGAATCTTCTAACTTTATAATCATGACAATAAATGTTAATCATGCCATATATTCTAAATTTAAACATAAGAAGTCGCCTTCATTACGGCCTTGAGGTAACTAAAAGGTTCAAGATGTTCTGTCATGCAATTCTTGACTTGAATACCTTGAGTTTGTGCAGTCTCTAACATGTTAATTACGGGTTGAAAGGCTTATCAATTATGTGGGTTTTGATCTTTCTCCTTGTTTGATTTTCCTGTGCGGCAGCCTTAGATATAAGAGGGGAGAAATTTCTCTCCACAAACCACGTAAATCTTGGCTTGCGCCTTGTTTAAATGTTTTTTTCGTGATCATAATAAGCTTGTTTAGCTCATTTATTTCCAGCCAACCATGAACCGAACGTGAACTTAGAACCACCGCTGAATGAGTTGCTTGTTAAAATTTATTGAAATCGAAATTTTAATAATTTCTGTGATAATCTAATCCAGAACTTGAGCATGGTTCCATTGTAAATATGCAATTCTCAACCATTTAACCGGATGCCTACCCAACCAATAAGCTGGTTTAACATAGTGTTCCAACACGGACATCCAGTAAAATATTATGCATACAAGTACACATGATCCGAGTGAAGAGAGTCTTAAATGCGGTATCGATGTTCAGCTCTTATAATTTAACGAGTCGTAACATGGTTCTGGCTCCGGAGACTTAATTTTGTCTGTCGAGATTAAGATAATCTGCCCACAGCAATAACCAATTGAGTCAACGACCTTCCAACTCAAATTTCACAGTTTGGACAAGAGAGTCCTACATTTAAATGGTCAAATTCATACCAATTCTGGCGATGGAGACATTTGAGCACTGACCAGCAAAGAAGATTATGTAGATTAGTTATCATGTATCTTAATTCAAACGTATCTGTAACGAAATCACCGAGAAGTAATTCCCCAAAAGCAGATGGCACTGCTCTGCCTTCCCCGCTCATATAATTATTGATGGCACAGTTTTATAACTAGAAAATCAGAAAGATATCGTTTCTTCCTAGACAGAGTAAACAACGCCAAGATGAAGCCCGGCCTCCGGAAAAACCTTTTTCCAGGCTTCTGTCTCTGCATTTGCTTCTTGACTTCCATGGTGTTTCTTTACAACGAAGATCTCAGTTCCCTGTTCTCACCATCCAGCCTTATGAGTTACCGGCGGCAAACAGCGGATTCGAATTCCCTGCGGAAAAAGTCAGGTGCAAAACCCATTTCTCTTTCCTTTTTTGCTTCGTAGACGTTCAGTTTGCTTGTAGAAGACAGATCAAGAGAAAGAATGATTCATATTTTTCCGGTCAAAGAGATTCACAAGAGGGAAAGTTTCCTTCTCTCAAACATGAATCACAAATCTGTTGTATGGTTCATGAGGGGCAGGGCCGAACCTATTCATGGGGGAGTTTCGACGGCCGACTCACCTAAAATCCGAAAATATCCAAGAAAATCAATACAAGAAATCCAATTTTCTTTGAAAATCTATACAGTCCGCCTCGCCTGAATTCCACGTACCTGTTCTCGACCCAAAAGATTTTCTCGCTCAGGGGACATTGGGTTCGAACAAGATAGAAATCAATTCTCGCGACTGTTAGTCTGATACGGGGAGGTGAATCGGTTCTCTTCATTTGGTCCGCTGGCTGATAGTTCGGATTGTTGAACGTCAAATACTTCATATGAAATTTACAAACGTGTTAACCACCATGTTTGCTTTCCAAAATTTTCCGCTGAATTCACGAAGCCAGATCAAACAGTCACATCCTGCGTTCTTCTTTTTTTGTGGGGATCCTAAATTTCTTCTTCAGATCCCCAAAGCAGGAAACCGAGAGAAGATGGTTCTTATTCGGAGGCCCAACTTCACCAGAGGTTCAATCTTCAGACGAATGTGCCATTTTCCATAGGAAAAGGCACAGACGGGTGCGATATTTTCACTGGAAAATGGGTTCGAGACAACGTTTCGCATCCGATTTATCAAGAGCGTGAGTGTCCGTATATACAGCCTCAACTGACATGTAGAGAGCATGGTCGCCCGGATTCAGATTATCAGCATTGGAGATGGCAACCCCATCATTGCTCCCTTCCCAAGTAAGTAAAAAAAAATTAAAGAAAAAATAACAGCAAAGAAATTTCTATTATTTATTTGCTTTAGTTTCGTGTCACACTCGTCAAATTCTTCTAGATTCTCAAGTTTGCGCCTCCCCATTATGACATCTTAACTCGTAATTGTGAATTTCCAGTCGTTCCATCAGTCTCTCTAATCTGTGAGGGAAGTGGATGCGATAGGTCTGACTTTTGGTTTCGTTTTGACGTGGAAAACTGGAAATATTTTCTTTTTGTCAAAGAAATTGCATTTGTGGTGTAAGAAATGAGAGTGATCTAGCGTCAAATTTTATATATATATGAAAACTGAATCTACTCACACTTACCCTAAGGGATGCTCATCCATTGTTGTTGGGTAACGTCAAATTTCAAAAGATATTTTTATTACACTCAAACGGTATATGAGCGAATGGGTGTTTATATGGACAGAATCCATTCTCTCTCTATATAAATATAATTAAAGTTTATAAACGAAATTCATGATTGAAATTCAAATTTCAAAATAGAAATATAATATATTTTTTCATGTGCAATAAATATATTTGATACTATTTATTTTTAATTTAATCTCACCGATCGGTTGAAATCTTAAAACAATTAAAACACTAATGAGTATGTACATAAACTATTCTCTCTTTATATATATATATATATATATATATATATATATATATACACACACGTGAGAGAGAATATATTTAAAAATAAAATAGAGAATCATAAAGAAAAACTATAAGAGGTGAGAAAACAAAAAGCATGCGTTAAATACGACCTTCAAAAAGTATTTATTTTTTAATTTAAATTCTACTATTGACCTTGCCTATAAACATATGGAGTATAAGTTTTGGAAATGATAAGTTTCTTGTAGTTCTTTATTTACCTTCCCTAAATCTAGATTTCTCTCTTTATATATATATATATATAGTTGACATAAATGAAAATGCTAAGGAGTGTATGTCTGGCAAAGTAAAGTAGTTGAGCAGATTGAACATGTGTCAAATCAGATGGGGCTCCAAATGAAGTTTGTGGGAGATTATATAGTAGACATTTTAAAAAGAGATCACGAATTCCCTAGGAAGGAAGCACACCCTTAATTTTTGTGTTTAATACTCATATAACACTGGTCGAGAGCGTCGAATAGAATATTAATATATGTAGCCGACAGCACTTACCGACGGAGCTGGACTGAATTTGGTTTTCATTTTTGAAAAGTGTTGGTGAACCTATTTACTAGGGATGGATGTTCATCGAGGTGAGTGTGGGGCCAGGGATCAAGGTCCCATCTCTACAACGGAGACCAAAGAGGCCGCTATCACCGCCCTCGCATTCTCTTTGGGTCCCGCAGGAACCCGAAGGGCGGTAGAACGAAGAGTGAACATGAATTAGTTGTAGGTCAACTATTGTTTCCATGTGGTCGCTGCGCATTTCGTCAAACAGCTGGAGTGCAAATCCTCATCTTCTCATCAAGCAGGCCTGTGATCTTCTCGGAGTTAGCCCGCATCTCCTTAACCCATGCCATTACCGGGTCGATTGTTTGGTTCTTCTTGTCCCGCCTGACGTGGTGCTTCCAATTTAAAGCATGACTCTACTGCTACCATTGGTGCAATCTCAGCAGGCAATAGGCAGATCAGCTGACACCGCTTGATTCCTCCACCTGCTACTTTAAGGATTGGGGGATATAGGAGGCCGGGTCCCAGCCGGAGCAGAGGCATCCCCGCCCCGCCCTGTGAGCATCCCTAGAAAATTTCACTCAGGAAAATGGTAATACTCACTCAGTACCTGGCTTGAAAGTTTTACTTTTACCTACCTCCTTGTACGCATTGAATCATGGTGATGGGAGACAGTACGATGATCCTTATGGTGCCATACCACGGTTCAGAGATCTAGTTGGAGTTTGACTTTTACTGGAGAAATCATCTACGAAGTCCCGCCCAGCTACTGAGCTACGAAAGGATGCAGCCTAAAACTTTAAAATATTTTACAGTGTTTTTCAAAGTATGCTTCAGACAACTGGATCAAGTAGCAAGACTTCTCTTGGTTGGCTAAGTTGTCGATCCAAAAGAAAGCTCAAGTTGAAGGTCATGAGTTCGATATTCAAGGGAATGCATGTCTGGCAGGCATATGCCTAAGCTAGCTTCTAAAAGAGATTGTCTTATTCATTGTTTTGGTGAATCATGACCAAGACATGGGCCGTTGACTTTGAGGGATGTAACCCACCATTACGGTAAATCCACTCAACTACCCATACAATAACGAGGTCTTACAGCACAATCATATCAGGATATCATTCATGTATCTACCTCTATTTTAGATAGAGTGGCACATGAATTTGAATCCAGTTAGTGTTTTGGTTTTAGTTGGATATACCAAATCAGGTAATTGGGTTGGAGTTGAATTGGATAACATTGACATATCTAATAGTGAGGTAGATACCGTCAGCCAAATTTTTTTATCAGACTCTGGTTATTATTGAAAATGTTAGTGCACTTATATAGATAGTTAATAACCCGGGTAGGTAGGTATCTGCAAGTTTATCATTTAATTTTGTACCATCTTCCTCGTGAATAGGACTCATACTGTTGCCTCCAAAGAAGAAAAATTCCTACTCTTGACATCATATATATGATAGGCCTTCCAAAATCCACATTTTTTTCCCAAGGCAAGTGGGGTTAGGTGACACCAGTTATATTCATGACAAAAAAATTATGTTCAAGATTATACATACATTGGATACCAGCTAAGGGGACCATCCTTCCATGATTTTCCACCCCCAACTTAGCTAAATTTGTAGTTTACTATTTCAAGATTAGATTGATCTCTCGCTTTCTCTATCTTTAGTGAAGTAATATGCAAACTTCCATAACTATCGGTGTGAAAATAACCACATTTGACTTTAATCATTCTTGCCTGGGCAGTATTTAGTATATAATTTCCATCTTTCAACTACTATATTTTTGGTTGCATGTGATGCCCAGGTCTATGAGCCCCACCTCAATCAACCCTTGTGTTGACTCGTCTAACGTCTCATATGAGCCAAGGCGTGAGATGATAGAAATTCTCGCCATAACTTTCTATTATGGCCTCGACAATTGCTAAACCTTGGGTATATAGTACCAACCATACACACGGCTAGTCCACAACTTCATTCGCACATGCAGCTAGTCCACGATTCCGTCCACACAATCAATACATAAACCTCCACATTATGACCAATGTTTTCATGTAATTACATTTTCAATCCTCTTTATTATTCTTGTTCATCGAATGATACCTCATTCACAAGCCTTAAGCGACGTGTTAGATTTTCGGTATTAATATATATTGTCTAGATTATAATATTAGAAATGATAAAGTACTCCAGAACCTACTCCACAATCTTAACCCTTGGATGAAATCTGTCCAAATTAGGATGAAAAAAGACCAAAGGATTTTCACCAGGATCGAACAAATGACGATGATGAAAAGTATTTGTTTGAAAATAGTTTCTTTCTCTGTGGATCATCAATTTGGTAATGAAAATAAATAATTCAGTTTCTTTTGTGAATTGTTGGATAAAATCTAGGTCCAGTAAAAGAGTCATTGACACCCAATGAGCCAGTCGTTATTGTGTGGCAATTTGGGAGACAGAGAGAGCATCAAAATTGCATCTTAATTTCTTGTTTAACTCTTAACAATCCTTTTAATTAGAAGGTTCTATTACTCGTGTGTGTGTGTGTGTGCTACGCAGCAATTGAATAAATTATGACGCGATCATGATGATGCTTGTGGTGCCAGTCACATTGAACATTATATTATTTGTTTGGTGAATTCTTGGCATGAGCTATTTTTCGACATTTAAGATGTAATGTATGTGCATGTGGGCAGATTCAATGCCACTTTGATGCTACAAACTCTGAGGGGGAAGAGGATGTTGTACGTTGGCGATTCCTTGAACCGTGGTCAATACGTATCGATGATTTGCCTTCTCCACTGTCATTCCTGAGCATGCAAAATTGATCGAAACCCGTGGCTCCCTCACCATATTCAGGGCCAAGGTAATATAATATACATCATCCATCTTTTTTTCTTTCTTCCTTTTCTTTTTCACAAGGGGGCTGCGATTTGGCAGATCACCTGCCCATATATCACCAAGGTTCACAACCCTGACCTAGAATCTAGCCGAGGAGGGATTTCAAGTGTCCAAGAGACTATTGGGGTTCAATTCCTATGGGCATCATCACTTCACAATCCAAGCCAAAAGGCAGTATATATATGCCCTTAAAATGACGATCGTTGAATCTTTGATTGTATGACCAGATTAGTCTTTCAATTTGTAGAATCAAAACTTTTCCTAGTATTTATAGTCGCCATAAAAAGCCGAACTCTTTTGGCATGAAATTCACATTTTCCATTCAAGAAATATGGCTATATATGAATAGACGTCAATGTATATAATATCACCTTCCCTTCAGTATAACTTGATATTTGATCTTCTATTCAATAATAAGTTCTTCTAAGTATATCTTGACACTGGGTGAGGTTGAGCTGTTTTCTTTGACACGAAGAGAAATGAGTTTCATATGACCTCCTTTCAGTATCTTCACATTGTGTCAGGTTGGGCTAATTCTTTGATACGAACACGAAATGAGTTAAACAGACAGGACCTGAAACATGAAATTGCCAGCCCCAATCGTGCTTGCACTTGATCTAATTAGGCAATTTTTTGCCTTAGAAAAGGTAAATATGACACGGGATTGAACTAGCGAGTTGATTATGTTATTCACATATGAATCCGTTCCATTGGCATCCTCGGGGAAAGGTCGCATCTCAGCTCCCCAACTGGCAATAGCAATCAAGCTAAATAATATGATACCTCTCTTAGTGACTTCCATATTGTTCTTAATTGGTAGGACCAGTGTTGTCCGTATCGCACCGATACGGTGCGATACGGGGCTCCATATCGCAGGTGCGGGCGTATCGTACCGTATCGTGCGATACGGTGTGTATCGCCCGTATACGCCTTGGGACCCTTATAAAGGGTCCCGGCCCGAGAGAAACCCGCGATTTTTCGTGGGTTTCCTCTCTCCTTTTGGGTTCTTCAAGCTCCCTAAGAGCCGGTTTTCGCCTCATTGGTGTTCAAAGCTCTAAAATCGTGCCCTACGGTGTCCGTCCAAGCCTCCAAACTCGGATTTAGGTATATTTTTAATGTTTTTTCCCTTTTTTTCCTTTATATTTATTATTTTTTGTGTTATTTCGATTTTTTTTTGAATGACAAAATATGAAGTTATTAAGTATGTGTATACCATTTTTATTGCATTCATGAAGTGGGAGACACTCGATTTAGGTGTTATTTGAAGATTGGGGGATTTACGAAGTGCTTTTATTTTCAGGTTTTTGTTTGAATTAAAGTACTCCATTGAGATGGCAGGAAGGGGTGGTAAAGACTCTCATTCAAAGTCTGATGATCCAGCATGGCAGTGGGGTATACCAGTTGAGGGTTCAAGGTTAAAAATCAGATGTTTATTTTGTGAAAAGGTGGTTAGTGGTGGAATTTTAAGGTTGAAACATCACCTAACAGGAACCAGGAAAGAAGTTGCTCCATGCACAGGCAGAGTTAGAAGTGTGCCAGAAGGTATTAAATGGCAATGCTTGCAGATGATTGAGAGCATACAGGAAAGGAGACAACAAAAGGATGATTTCCAGATGTGTGAAGAAGCTGATGATGCTACTTCCACTGGAGTTGGATTCACTGATAGTTTGCCTTCAGATGCTAGAACAGATATTGGTAGTAGCAGTTCGCGAGCACCTAGCAGAGGAAAGAGGGTTGCAGTTGAAGACTTTGGAGGTGGCAGAAGAGGAAGTTCAGGAAGGAGTAGAGGAAGAGCTTCTTTTTCTAGCATACATTCGTTCTTTCCTCCTTCCACTACACCTGGTGCTCAGCCAGGAATTCGTGCTGCTATGACTTCAGAACAATTGCACGATCAAGCATACCTTGCAGTGGGCAGATGGTTTTATGATGCATGCATTTCATTTAATGCAGCAAACAGTTTTCATTTTCAAGCAATGACAGATGCAATTGCTAACATTGGTCCAGGATACAGGATGCCCTCTTATCAGAAGTTGAGAGGGAAGATATTAGATCAGACCGTGATTGAAGTGCAGCAATACTGTTCGACTTTGAGACAATCGTGGAAGGAAATAGGATGCACTATCATGGCAGATGGATGGACCGATAGGCGAGGAAGGACATTGCTAAACTTTCTTGTATATTGTCCTAAAGGACTCATGTTTTTGAGATCTCTAGATATGTCAGAGGAGAGGCACACTGCAGAGATCCTACGAGAGGAATTTGATAAGGTTATACAAGAGGTTGGGCTAGAAAATGTAGTCCAATTGATTATAGATAATGCAGCTAACTACAAAGCAGTTGGAAAGGAGTTAGCTGATATTTATGGGACTTTCTACTAGACACCATGTGCAGCCCATTGTTTAGATCTCATCCTCGAGGACATTGGTGAGATGGATGAAATAAAGGCAGCAACTGAGTGTTGCCAAGATATTACAAAATTTATTTACAACCATGCATTTGTTTTATGTATGATGAGGAGATACACAGAAGGTGCAGAGCTTCTTCGCACAGCTGCAACTCGGTTCGCAACAAACTTCTTATTTGTACAGAGTATTGTGAGACAAAAGCAAGCTTTAAAGAGAATGTTCTCCTCAGATGAGTGGCAACAATTTGCAGAGTTGCCACAAAACAGAAGGAACAGAAAGTTAAATGAGATTGCAGAAACGGTTTTTAGAAGTTCATTTTGGAATGCATGTATCAGATTATTGAAAATTACTTGTCCTTTAGTGAAAGTTTTGAGATTGGCTGACAGCGAGGAGAAGCCATCAATGGGCTACCTTTATGAAGCCATGGACAGGGTAAAAGAAGCGATCAGAAATAACTTTAATGAAAAAAAAAGAGATTATGTGCCCGTGTGGAAAATAATTGATAGTAGATGGAATAAACAATTGCATCAGCCTATTCATGCAGCAGCCTACTATCTAAACCCATCATTGAGGTACTCAGCAACCTTCAAAAGGTACGGTGAGGTTAATCGAGGAATCATTGAATGCATCGACAGATTAGTCCCTGATGAGAGCATAGTATATGCGATACATCGAGAGATGGAGATATATGATAATGCTCTTCACTTGATGGGTTTGCCTGTTGCAATTCGCAACCGCTCTACGATGCGTTCAGGTACATTGTTTATTTTCATATTTAAGTTGCATCTTACATTACTGTGGATTATTATGTCTCTAATGTTTATATTTTTTTTATAGATGTTTGGTGAAATAGGTTTGGAAGTGATTGTCCAAACCTTAGAGATTTTGCAGTTAGAGTCTCAAGCCAAACCTGTAGTGCAACAGGTTGTGAAAGAAATTGGAGTGTTTTTTAACACATCCATACAAAAAAGCGCAACAGGTTGGAACACAAAAGGCTTAATGATTTGGTTTATATTCGTTGTAACATGCGCCTTCGTGAAAGGTAATGTTGTATTACTTTCAAATTTTCAATTCGATATTATTTAACTTCAGTTTTCAATTGTTAATATTACTTACTAATTGTTTATCTTTGTTTGTGTCGTAGGCAATTAAAAAAAGTAAATAGAGAAGAAAGTCAGTTTGATCCAATAAGTTTGGATAATTTTGATATATTAGTAGATTGGGTTATGGAAGACACTGAAGAAAATGCCCTCCTAACAGAAGAAGACGTTGCCTGGATTAATTTGGAAGGAGCGCAACAACATTATGGAGATGAAGAATTTGATTTTGAAGAAGAAGGTGTGGGCGTGGCTGATGAAGATGAGGATCTGCAACAAGGAGAAGATGAAGATTATTTAGTTGATGATCCTGATTACAATTTGTAAAATGTAACATTATATGTAACTGTAGTGTACTGTAAACTGTAAAGTGTAAACTATGTTTGTATTTTATTTTTTGGATTCAAAATATGTAAATTTGGATGCAATTGTTCAATGTTGAATGTTCAATCTATACTAAACTTACATTATATAAATTTAAAGCAATTATCATATTTTTCTTGATTTTTTCTTGATTTTTTTAAATTTTTTACTATTTTTTATTAATTTTTAATTATTTTTTGCATTATTTTAATATTAAAATACGATACGATACGATACGCCCGTATCGTGGAGCCCAGCGATACACGATACGATACGCGTCAGACAACACTGGATAAGACTACAATGCAACGATCGAGTTTTACTGGGCACCCTTCCTCGTGGAATCGAACTCTGATGATGCAACCATCCACAGAGTTAGGGACCGAGTGGTCCGGGCGAACTCAATCCGAAAGCACGCTCGCCACTGGAAGGGCGCGGACATCATCGTCTTTAATACCTACCTATGGTGGATGACTGGTCTGGATATGAAAATACTGTGAGTTGAAGACTCCCTTCTTAATTCTTTTCCTTTCAAATATGTGCCTTTGTCGCAGTTGTAAGTAGTGTATCATTACGTTACAAGGGTCGAGCCATGTCAATCCTGACTAGGGTGTCGACTCAGGAGAGCCTTCGAGTTGAAGGTGATGCCCGGGACGTGCATCTCTGGTAGTTGTCTACCCAACCCCAGCTCTCCTATGAAAAAGGGAAGTACCATTATGTGTGAGTCGTTGTACATCTAATAAACAATATGTAAAAAATCATGGAAACTATTTCTTTTGAGAAAAATAGTTGTAGTTAATAGATGGCACCTTATCTTACCATAGCATATCCTATGACACAATACCATATTTGTGTGATTTGAATCATATCACAAAGTGCCAGCACCAGGTTGTTTATCTTACAGTACAAACTGAAACTCAAAACCCTGGTTATTCTAATGAATCATGGTTTTGTGATCGATTTGCAGTAGGTCAGGGTCTTTTGGAAATGGTACAGAAGACATCATCGAGTTGAAAACAGAAGATGCCTACAGAATGGCCCTAGAGGCCCTGGTCAAGTGGCTCGAGAAGCACATGGGTCCTCTTAAAACCCGAGCCTTCTTCACAAGCATGTCGCCAACTCATGACAAGTAAGATCCCTTCCTTTTTATACTTTTGTCATTTAAATTAATTGATAAATTATATGAAGTAGCTGTAACTTCAAGAACGTTATACGTGTCCGGAAGAATTTAAATGAGGTTTATGCGGATGAAGTATTTGATGTGTTGTCACAAAAGGCTAAGTTTATAATGAGATGGTGGCTTTGGAATCAATAGATGACAAACACTTTATAAGAATATTTTAGGTGGTTTTGGGATCTTGAGAGTTAGACCAAATGAAGCTCCAGTATAGTAATATGAGGATGTGCGTTATAGAAGAGCTTGTGAAGGTTTAAGTAGAGGCTGGAAAAGAAACAGAAAAACACGGTGATGTGCATGCACGAGTGTTCCACATTTGGTTCCTTCCTCCAAAGTGTGGCTTCAACAATAAGAAAACCAAGGGCCGTAGAAGAAAGGAGATAGGTATGGTCTTCCATCATATCTACATAATTGAGGAAGATAACCCAAATACGTGACATTTCCAAATGGGAGCCTAACGAGTCGAACTGAACAAGTAGGACTCAACCAGGATACTTTTCTATTAATCGTTCTTGGTTTTTCTTCTACAGAGGTTTCTCATTTCTTAGACATGTTTTCTGTTTAGAGATGTGGTGTATGTAAAAGCTTGCAGCATCTTTCAGTTTCTATTTTATTCATTTGTTGAGTGTGTGTAGTCAAACAATTGTGTGATTGATAACATTCAAAAGTCATCCTACACCAAGTGGCGTCAACTACATCTTTTGTCACCATTACAGCCTATCTTGTGGTAAAATGCCCTTCCACAGTGATAATGTCATAAACCCTAAAGCCATGGTAAAAGATCTGATTGAGTTTTGCCTCGATCCGTTACCTAATGCAAGCCTCTTACATCCAAAATTGGGATTGACTATGGTGTGTCGAAATCCTTATCATAAACAGAGATATTTAGCAAATACAACCGATTAGATCAACAGATTAATACAATTTCATGCTAATATTCGGTAGGGAATTAATTATGCATCATTTTACTTGACAGGAGCAAAGAATGGAGTGCTGAATCTACAAGAAGCAATGGAGCCCATTGACTCCAGAGCAATTAGCTAACCCTGTTAGCTACGCTGATTGTGTGCACTGGTGTTTACCCGGCCTTCAAGATACTTGGAACTGTATTTATTTTGATGGCCTTTGGTCTCAATGTGGCACAGTGAAAGGATACTGCATCCTCACCCATGTAAAAGTGTTCAAAAATTCTTTCTTGTAGAGGAAGGCCGGCAACAATTACAAGCATCAAGTTTCATGCTACCTTATTATGTTCGGTAGAAAAAAAGGGGTTTAAAGTGAAAATCTCTCTCTCTCTCACATACATACACACATATTGGCATGTATCTGCTAATGAAAACAACCTTTACGTGATCGTGATCTCATCTAACTTACGTTACTCGAATTTGAAGGTTCAATAAATACTTCGTTAAAGGACAACGACCTTTGAAAAAGTTTCCCATTTGTCTTACAACCTTCCATAACAGAATATTGAACAAGGGATTTTAGGGCTTGTGCTCTTCTGGAGCGCCTTAGAGATTGTGCCATCAACGGCACCTAGATCATAAGATATCTTGGAATTTGAATCGTGAAAGTAAAGAATAACTCGATTTATTCGAGGTTTGTCTTATGCGTGGAAAACCGATTCAACAATGGCCTCAAATCCCTCCTGTTGAGTTGCCGGAATAGGGGTTGTTGTCGGCTTATGATATGGTTAGAGTGCTAAATACCGTCGCGAATGGTGAGTGCTATGGTAGGAAATGACTAACCCTGAAATTGATAAGAGATGGTTGATATCTCTGCCTTTATGTGCGGCACACCAATGCCGATGCGACAGTGAACCGATGAATTTGCTGCCTGATCGATGCAGGGTATTATACCTTACCAGAAGGCAAATAGCCGATCTTTCTTTTTCCTAAAAAGGGAGGACGAAGCATGGAATCGAAAAGCATCGACAGAGCAACCTGCCAATTGAGCTAACGCAATCGTCGGACCTGAAAAGAGCGACCCCTGGTGGGTTGCCCCTTGACAGGAACGATACTGACGAAGCCATGAAAATAGCGACTGATGGTCGCCTTCTGCTGGCATGAGGCTGCGCACCACATTTCCTAGTGGCAGAAGATAATACCCTTGGCAGCCGCCTCAATGGCTGATATTGGTGGCTGATAGGGTGCCAGCGAATTAAACTCGGTGCCGTTGAAATAGGTTGGAGCTTAGTCGCCGGGTTTTGAAACCGGAGTGGCCAATATGATGCCGCTGCAAACGGCACACCCGGTGGGTGGAATCACTGCCATGGTCGTGAAATTCTAATGCACACCTTACAAAAACCTTGGAAAGTGCTTCGAGCTCTAAGGAAAATGACCATTCTCCGTAACTCTAGCACATAAACGGTTGGACCGGCCATCCACCCGTGTGAAAAAGTTTAAGAAAAAAGGTCGTAATGGCCATGATAGGTCGAAACCGTCAGTCGGTTATGATGCTTATCCGTGATCGACCGAATAAGGGGTATATGTAAGGAAAGCCCAATAGAGAATTCGTTGAGATATAAGAGCATGCACTCCTCTATAAATAGAGAACAACATAGAGGTTAAAATATATGAAAAAGAAACCCTCTGGAAAATGTTATTGTGAGGAAACCTCAAACGAAAGTACACGCATGTTATTCTTCATAGTGTCTCACCGCTACTGCGTACTTGAAGCGAGGACACATCGGATTACAGAGGACGATCTGGAAGACAATCGGAGTTCAACAAATAAGAGATCGACGAGAAGACAACCGAAGCACCTACATTGGTATCAGGGCTTGGTTTGTCCCTGCAAAATAAAGTATTCCTTGAATAAAAAAGAAGAAGAGAAAACAAATGAGTAAGAAGACTCCATGTTGCAGGTCTCGGCAAGAGCTGATCCTCAGTCGAGACAGGGCAAAAACAGTTAAAAGTTGACCCTCAATCGAGACAGGGCAAAGACAAATAGAGCGGCCTCAGTCGAGACAAAGCAAAGACAAGCAAGACCCAACCCTCAGTCGAGACAAGGCAAAGACATGGAAGAGATGACCCAAGAGAAAAAGGTTAAGAGAAGAAGGTTAGAAAAACCACCGACAGAACCCAAGCCAGAAGGTCGGCAAACGACCACAAGCAGGCCGAAAAAACACCGACAGAAACCCGACCAGAAGGCCAACGGGCGGCCGTGGGTAGAGCACTTCTCCACACTCCTTCTCTCTCTCTTCTTCTTGAAAAATCGTCGTCTCTCTCTGTCCTCCTGTTTTATAACGGCTCGAAAACTACTAGGTGATTTCAAAAAACCATGGGCAAAAATTGAGAGATTGAATTACTTTCCAAACCTTAGTAGTTAAACATATTACAGTACTGCCAATGTATCACAACACAAATCTGTCCCTATCTTTTTGTGAAAATTACACATTCTGATTGAGGGGTAAAATTATGTATTTACCCCCAATCAGTGATAAATTTTTTAGAAAAACCAAATACCGATTTACTGTTCTGTCCTTGGTCTTTTTTAAAATTATAGAATCGAATAAATAGATAAAATTATTATTTTACCCTTGATGTTTTGGAAAATTATCGAAGGTAGAATTTTTTTGGAAAAATCACAGAATTATCCCAACTTGATTTTATATTATAAAATGAGTTATTTTTAGTTCATTACTTGGATATTGTGGATCGTGTTAATTAGAATTATGCTATTTGTGGTTTGTTGTTTTGTTAATGTGTGTGTGGGAACCAGCAAAGACGAAAAAAATAGATGGCCTAAACTTTCAAACATGGAAGAGAATAATACCGCTTACTCTAATACTTGAAGGTATATTGTACGTTTTAAAGGAATCATTACATCCACCACTGCCAGACACTATAGAACAACAAATAAAAATATATAAGACATTTCTTAAAGATAACACAATAGTAGAACCATCAAGTTGACGTACATAAAGATGACCTGATTAGGGTCTTCGAGGAAGTCAATACCGCAAAAGAGTTGTTTGACTCTATAACAACTAAATATGATATAACTGTCAAACTATATGTTCAGTTGTTACTAAAAAAATATAACTCCTACAAAATGAACGAAGGAGATAATTTAGTAAAACATGTAAACCACGTGCTGGTAATGACAAAGAACTTAGTTGTGGCAAAATCAATCATCTCGGAACTGATGCAGATATCTATCATATTAAACAGTCTCTCCTATCATGGAACATGATCACCACTACCCTTAGACTAGGGTATAAAATCAACCTTTTTGAATTGCCCCTGAAACTAGCAATTGAGAAAGAACATATGAATAAAAATAGAAAAGAAAAATTGTTAGTTGTGCAAGATGAGATAGGGTCTAGTTTGAAACTCAACCAAGAAGAAATAAACCAATCAAGAAGTTTGATAAAAATAACAAGAAATGCGGTCAATCTTTTAAAAAATATAGGAAACCACTTCTCAAGTCAAGTGTTTCAGTTATAGAAAGATGAGACACTACAAGAGGGAAAGCCGCAACAAGAGGAGTAGAGGAAACAACTCACAATGTAGACAATCGAACAAGCATGACATAATCTACGTGATATCGAAATGTCTTTACATAGACCACCCAGTAATTGGTTGGTGGATTGACTTAGGAGCGACCAAACATATCTCAAAGGCTAAGGAAGAAACAATGGATCTAAAGGATTATAAACCAAGAGAACATCGGGTGTACATAAAAAATAATACTTTCTAGGATATTCTAGGTGGTGAGTCATTTAGAACTTTTATAGAAGACACATTGGTTGTATTAACTGATGTGTTGATTATGCTATCTATAAGGCACAATATGGTTTTGGTCCCTACCTTAGTAAAGAAAGATTTTGAGGTCAAGTTTATTTCTTTCAAGGTAACTATAGGCATGAGAGAGTATTTTTCTTTAGAGAATTTGATGTAGAACATGAACCGTTCAAATTGAGAATCAACGAAAATGAAAGTTCTTCTCCTTATATTGATTGTGCCTTTAATGTTGATGTGAATGTATGGCATAAATGCCTTGGGAATATAAGTCTGGAAAAGTTAAGGAAATTATCCAACTTTAACTTATTGCCAAGATTTGAGGAAAATACTTTCAGTAAGTGTGAAGCTTATATACAAGGAAAAATTATAAGAAAAGTTTTTCCGAAAGAGATAACAAGGGCAAAAACCCTGTTGGAAGTCATTCACATTTATTTATGTGGACCCTTTAAAGTAAAGTCACATCAAGGAAAGGTTTATTTCATAACCTTTATCGATGATTATTCGAGATATACGTATATATATCTCCTAGCATATAAATATGAGATACTTAAAGCATTTAAAGAATATAAGTAGGAAGTTGAAAATCAATTGAGTCATTTAATCAAAGTCTTAAAATCAGATAGAGGTGAAGAATACACCTCTACAAAATTTTTAGAATTCTGTAAAGACTTTGGTATTACAAAGGAAAATACAATGCCTAGGACATATCAATAAAATAGTATAACTGAAAGATATAACGAGACCTTACTGAACATGACAAGATCAATGTTAATTAATGTCTCTACCAAAAATATTTTGGGGAGAAGCAGTAAGTACAGTGGTGTATATACTCAATAGAGTACCCTGTAAGGTTATATTCACTATACCATATGAGATGTGGTTTGGAAGAAAACTCAACCTAGGTTATCTCGGGAGGTGGGGATATATTACTCATGTAAAGATCCTTAATTAGTCTAGAGATAAGCTAGACAACAAGTCCTTCAGATGTATAATTATCGGATATCCTAAAGGCTCAAAGGGATATCGGTTTTATCATAAGGACCACGAATTTATAGAAGAGATGTTGAATTCTTAGAAAATACTAAGAGTGACATCTTGAAAAATAATGAGTATACTGACGATCTAATAGACCTAGATCAATCATTATTTGAACCCATAGAAGATTTTTTTAGAACAACCGAAACCTTAAGTGGATATAAAAGGCCTAGGGCCACACTGCCCTACTTAAAGGATTATCACACTTATCTTACAGAAGAAGTATGTAATTCAGTGGATTTAGATGAGTTGACTAATAACTTGACTTATTATTAGGCTATAAACTCATTGGAAGCAACAAACTGGGAAAAAGCCATGGATGAGAAAATTGAATCCATTGAAAAAAATAAGTTTGGGAACTAATTGATTTGTCAAAAGGAAAGAAAGTCATAGGCTGAATGGGTTCTTAAAAAGAAATATAAGGTCAATGGTTCAATCGACAAGTTTAAAGTGAGGTTGACTATAAAGGGTTTCTCGAAAAAAGGGAGAATAACTTATGTTGAGACATATTCTCCTATTGTAAAATTTGCATCTATAAGGATAATCCTTACAATATCTACATATTATGATTTGGACTTACATTAGTTAGATGTAAAAATAGATTTTTTAAATGGGGATTTAGATGAAATCATATATATGCAGTAGCCCGAAGGATATTTAGTTGAATGCTAAGAAGATAAAGTATATAGGCTGAAAAAATCCCTATATGACCTTAAATAGTCACCTTGCCAATGGTATTTGACTTTTCAAAATGCCATTATTGAACTTGGGTTTGTGGCTAATGAGTTTGATCATTGTGTATATGTTTGGAACAGTGGGAGCCACTTTGTCATCTTATCTTTATATATAGATGACATATTGTTGACTAGGAGTAACAATGAGATGATTGTCAAAACCAAGTCATGGTTAAACTCAAGGTTCAAAATGAAAGATATGGGGAAAACATCCTATATAATGGGTATAAAAATTTCTCAAGATAGAGAATCTAAACTCTTATACCTAAGTTAGGAGAGATATATTTATTATATCTTTAAGAAGTTCAAAATAAGTGAATATAAGTCTGCTATAACACCTGTTGCAAAAGGGGTCAAACTAAGTAAGGTTGATTGTCCTTGTGAAGGAGACGATAAGCCTAATGTTTCTTATGCACAAGCTGTGGGTAGCTTGATGTATTATACTATGTACAAAACATGATATCAGCTTCACTGTTGGTCTTGTGAGTAGATATCAAAGTATTCCTAGATGACAACATTGGATAGTTGTAAAAAAGATTTTAAGATATCTGAAAGGAACAAAAGACTTGAAACTATATTTTTAAGCAGATGAACTGAAAGTGGTAAGATACTCAAAAGGTGAATTTGTTGAGAGCAAAGATGATAGCAAATCAACCTTAGTATAAATATTCTTATTTGGAGGTAGTGTTATTTCTTGGGTATATAAGAAACAGGGTTGTGTAGTATTACATACACAGTAATCTGAGTATGTGGCTTGCTGTATGGCTATAACGAGTATCGTGTAGATAAGTCGTTTCATATGATATTTGAAGTTGAAGATAACCGACGAGTCAATTGTCATTTACTATGACAACAACGTAGCAATCTCTTTAATCAAAACTAGAGCAGAATGCTCCAAGAGCAAGTATATAATGGTTAAATACCACTATATTCATGATATAGTTATGACAAAGGAAATATCCTTCTCATACATGCCAACTCATGATATGTTGGTGGACCGCATGACTAAAGGTATAAAAAAGGATCTTTTCCCAAAACATGTTACAAACATGGGTTTGAGATATGTTTGACTGTTGTGTAGGTAACGGGTGGTGATTGCAATAGCAATCATGAAATGACACTACTAGGAAAATCATGCAAAAGTGAGAGGAAAACCAATATGTTAGTTCACTTAGCTTGAATGGCCAAGTAGGAGATGCAAGGAAAAGGTGGTCATTTTCGGCAACCCTAGCACAGAAACAGCTGGACTAGTCATCCAGTCGTTATTTGTAGAAAGATTACGAGAAAAAAGGCCTTAACGGCCATGACAGACCGAAATCACCGGTTGATTACGGTGCTTATCCATAACCAATTGGATAAGGGCTCCATGTGAGGAAAGCTCAATAGGGAATCCGATAAGGTACATGAGCAAACGCTACTCTATAAATAGAGAGCAACGTAGAGGTTAAAATACATGAAAAAGAAACCCTCTCTCTACAAAATCCTACTGTAAGGAAACCTCAAATAAAAGCACATTTACCTGTTATTCTTCATAGTGACCCACCGTTGCTACGTACCTAATGCGAGGACACATCAGATTGCAGAGGATGATCGGGAAGACTACTGAAGGGCCTATACGAGCACACCCAGCCTCTCCTTCTCGCTCATTTGGGAATCCATAGACTCCTCTGCTATTCTCAATCTTTGTTCTCCAACAACCTTATGATTTTCTAATTAGTGATTATGTCCCGTTTATCCCTCTTGTATATTTCGTTTAATTTTGCTTTCCATTTTAAATCGGTAACAATTGCCATACGAAGGGAGAAAAAATAAGCGCTCAACATTTGAATCAAGGGGCCCACTTCCGCACACCCACCTCTTGCTATTCACACAGTTACCACCTCATCCACCTAAAACACCTTTCTTAAACACTTTTTCTCTTGGGGACAAGGAGAAATACTTTGAGGGTGTTAAAATCCTAGAGGTAGATGAGTTAGTTATTGCATCTTTTTATTTTTGATAGACATGCAAAGCTACAGTGGCACGTGAAGAAGTAAGTCATACATGAGGATGTGAGATTGTTGGTCACATCTTGGCATGAGTAGTTCACGATGAGCTTTAGGAGTTAGTAGGTGTGCTCGATTGCAGCATGTGGGCAGTGTACGAGTGTGTGTGCCAATTTAGCACGACTCTTCTAAACATATATAGTACAATAATGTTGAACAAGTTATTCTAGTTTGTCTATGGTTTACATCATTAGGAGCAAGTGTAGATGTATCAATATCAACTATAAAATATTAATGCAACTATGATGTTCACATAGATCTTGGTAGATTTATGGGCTCACAAGGAGGGGACTTTATGATGAGTATGAAGAGATATGAGTAGAGACCGAAGAGTGACACTCAATTTAATAATAAGGCAAATGGTAGATAGAGGCATCGCCCGAACCCAAGAGGACTACAGTTGCATATCAAATTGACAAAGATAAGCGATTGTGGCACAATAAACATTTGCATCTTCTAGATTATATACTTGCTTATCTTCATCAATTTGATATGCAATTGTAGTCCTCCCGAGCTATATCATCCACCTTAAAATAATTGCATACTTATCTTCGTCAATTTGAATAGCTTTATAAATGTTTGCGTCTTCAAGATTTTTTTGTTCAAAATATTCTAAGGCACTTTGCCAATCAATCCCCAAATAACTCTTATTTGCTTTTCGTAAATAGCTATATGTATACCGCTTAGTGAAAGGAACATATTGGATGGCATCATCAATTGCTATTAGCTTAATTATCTTTCTTAGAACCCCCCCAATCCAACTCTACAAAATTTCTCTATCATCAAGACTCTTATTGATCTATGTATATTAAACTTTGAAGGTGAAACCAATAAGTGATTATGGATTGTATCAAATTCTTTAACGACCCATTTCTTTTTCTTTCGATAAAAACCAACTATCATTCTTGCCAAGCAACCTCATCTTGTAGACATCTTATGCATTTTCTTGTTCTCTTTTTCATCCTTTGTACCATTGTTTGCTGCATATAAATATTACCCAAGAACATAAGAATCGTTGTCACTCTACAGAAGAGATCTAAGTTCGTGTTGGATAACCTTTCTAGCATATGTTGAGTCTTGTGGTTCCCATCACTCAACAAATGAAAATCAAAACTATTGTCAAACTCAAAATAGAGTAGTTTATTGAGGCAAATTGATAGTGCACCGATTTGAGATCAAAGTTTTAATAAAACTCCATCTAAATAAAATTCTTGCCATTTAAAGTCAACAAGTCAGTGGCCTAAGAGAGAAAGAGAGTGCAACTAGGGAAAGGACAGGTATATCTAATATTGGAGAAATCACCTAGGATGAAAAGTCATGTTGGCTGAAAAATTGGGAAAGGAAAGTATATATACCCTGAAGAAGAGTACTCATGAAAATGAACAAAAATTGAAAGGATGATAAGAGAAAAATGCCTCAATAATGATGTGGTATTCTTTGTTGATTTCTACATCATTGGGATAGATGATAAACATTCAAGCCAGAATAAGAGAAGAAAATTAGCGTGTTTGTCCTAAGTTACCTTCTCATACTTCATGCATTAGCATCTAAAATTACTTTGTACAAAAGATTTTTGGAAACAAAAGATAAATAAAAAGAAGAAGAACCTAAAGACAAAGTAACAAAACAAAATTACCAAGAACCATTGAAAGGGAGTATAGTGATGGCATGAAAATCCAGGAGGGTAGGACCTATCATACCCTGCTTAAGAATAAAACAATTGATTTTGCTAGACAAAAATCCTAAGAAATTAGAGAGAGGATTAACATCAGTAGGGAAGGTAACTTAAGATAGTTGTATTAGGTCAAAAATTCATTATCTCCACCAATAATCGGCATGCATGGCACTAACTCGGTCCAGGATATATTCCTTAGAGGGTGTCAGCCAAGTATGAAGGTCCTTGAGAAGATGATTGTACCAGAATTAATTTGCATAGAGTGAAAGGATTTCCAAATAATTATCTCATCAATGTTTCTAAGGTCTTCTATAGCAAATATGGTAGGGCCAAAAAGGAGATATTCAGAGTTAGCCAGTTAGGACACATGATAACCTAAGGTCATGATCTTGGATAGAGTTAGATTCATAGAAGCCATGGAATGTCAGTTAAGAAAGAGGCTCAAGACATTTTCATAAGGGAGCTTGGGTACAGAGAAAAGGATAACAATTTTTCACTGAAATGGGTGGGGAAGAATCGGACTCTTGAGCATATTTTATAGTGTAAGGATGCAATGTCCTATCAATATCGAGTTGTATTGCCTCACATGGTCATTCAACTCAAAATTTGAAGTGGTGATGGGTTTAATGAGGTGGCGACATAGGATAGCATACATCATTAAATAAAGTTTTAACCCGATCACAATGAATTTCTCAATAAAATGAAAAGTGAAGGACAAAAGTGTAAAAGAATAAAATGGTGGACTTATGCATATAGAATAGATTGGATATTTTATATTAGCCATTAATCACAAGAAATGATCATAAGATCACCATTATACATCCTCGGTTTACCTACGTAATCTAGCCCAACATCCTCTACAAAATTACACTCAAACTCTCCCAACATTCCTCAAAATCAATTTGATCAGGAATATTTGATTGATCATCCCTTTCGAGAGCTTCATATGATTGAAAAGCAAAGTATGTAACTCCTGTGATTCTTGGGTGAACTCTCAAGAAATTGAGACTTTTGCATCTCGAGCATGGCGATGGTGATAATGAATCTCGAGATGCTCTTTGAGAGATGATATCTCAGTCTAGAGAAATGATTTCTTACTCTCGAAGTTGGTTACACGTGAAGATATTTCTACTAACCGGGTAGTTGAACTATGATGAAGTTCTCCAACATCAACAACTTGCCATGAGAAAGAGCATATATGCTCTTAATGCTCACCAATAGAAGTAAGTTGGTCCTAGACTCGACTCAACGGTTCTAACAACCATCAAAATGTTCTCGAATTTGGATGCAAATATGAAAGGAACTTTAATTAATCTCTCCAACTTAGAAGGAAGGTCTATGTCATCCCAAAGAGTTGTATCATATACCGATCATGACTAATTGTATTTAGAATAGAAGGGAGGAATGGAGACTTTGTGTGGAGCCATTGAATCATGGAGGTTGAGATATCTTACAAAGCAATAGAAGAAGACCTATCCAAAATAGGATAAAAAATACTAGAATCTACTAGTTCTTGCTCAAATGCTCTAGAATTGGGTTGCTACATGGCTTAGAAGAAAAAGTAGGCCCTCACTAGTCATGAGGTTCTTAATGTCATGAGTTAAGTCCTCTATTATGATAAGCTCAAATGATTGATTTTTTATTTTTGGTTGTTTTATTCTTAATAGTTCAAGTAGAAGAAGAACAAAGCTTTTCTTGTAATAGGAGAGAAGAAGTTGACGAACTGGAGGAACCAATTGAAGAGGCAAAGGAATGTACAGAGGTACACCTACATTGGGATATGGGATTATTGCCAATAGTTGTGTATGTCATAGTCATTGAGTATTGGTTTGTAGTTGTCAATCAAGACCTTGGTCGTCTCTATATGGACAGTTGTCTACCAAGAAGAAAAGTTTAGGGTCTTACCAGGACAAGGATATGAATTAGATAGTATGGAGATGGGTTCTTACTACTGATTTTCAAGCAACAATTCTTTGATAGCTGACATGCCTTGATATAAACCTAATTGGCGGGTCAGATTGTGTGGGTAGTATGATGAGAAAGATTGGATTGAATTGAGATGATCAAAAAATAATACAAAATAAGAATCGAAGAAAAAAGATTCTCGATGATCTAGTTCTATAGAGGTCTTCTTTAAATTTCGTGGTGAAACTATAATAAGGAGAATGAAAATACAAAGAAAGAAAAGTTATCTCATTGGGGTTGATAAAACATAACCAAGTAATGATCTCTATCGGTGAAGCTGAAGTTGGAGGAATGAGCTTTAAGGCAAGTTCTAGCATATCAACAATGATTCATTAAAGAGGGAGGCAGAAAAACCCAAACTCGAAAAAGTATATATAAATCAAAAATTGAAGATACCATGATTGCCTGCTATAAGATGAGTAATATTACCACTTCAAAGGGTCTAAAGATTAGAATTAATTGAATGATAAACCATAGCCAAAAAGAAATGGACAAGTGATAATTTAGTAGTGACATAATAGCATAAATATACTGCCTACTTATTAATTTTGGTTCTATGAAGCAGGTGATGTTAAGACAGAATCCCAAAGGATAAAAAAAAATAAAGGAGGTTGTCATCAAATTATATGGTCAGGCAAGACAGCATGATGAGATCATGGATATCCCATTCTATCCAAAGGTGACACTTTTGGTCTTTAACCCTATCCCAATTGACAAATAGTTGATTAATCGTGTGCCAAGTATGGAAAAAGTTTGGAAAATGAGATATCACAAATCCATCTGGAGTCAAGAGTAGTTTCTCGATATAGAAATCAAAAAGACTAAGAGTTGATTTAACAACTGGAGGTAGGAAGACATCTGAAGGCAAAGCCATGAAAAATAAGAAGACAAGGAAGTCTAGCAATAATTTTTTGAAAGTATGGAAGGAAGTTGTTGCATTTACAGATCCTACCCTCAATGAATGTGTTAGTTTTTCCTACATGAAATTAATTTGGGTATGACTCATACCCTTAATGAATGTAAATATAGAGTTGTAGGGGGTATGTGTTGATGCAAAAATATGTAGAAGGATACATAACGGACAATTAAGAGTCTATAAATAGACAAGTGAAAAAGAATGAACACTTAACGTATGAAAGATAGAGACCTCAAACATATAACATAGACTTATCACCTACAGTTGATCTTACAAATCATGAGGTTAGTTGACACACCCTACTAAGTGTGGTGGCAAAAAGAATGGCATGAACATAAAAGTGAGAAGTTATCAAGGGTCACTCCTGAAAAGTTTGGTACGGTACGTATCATTTCTCTAAAAGTCTATAATTAGATGTGTAATCAATAATAGCCAATTAAAAATCAATGATACAATTGCAATTCTTCCATTATTTACCTTTCTTAAGAGTATAAGTAATGCAGTCCCTTCATCTTCTCTGAGCACACCAAGTGCTCTCGCTTATTATGTAACCCCTATTGGCAATTGCACTTGGATTCTCGAGGACTCATTTCATTGCCTAATACCTTATCCAATTCTTTTCTGTTGAAAACAAGGGTTATGAAAGCCAAATGTCAATGTGCATCTAAGTTTAAAATACCTAGCTTGTGTTGTTTCTCTCTCACATACACACAAAAATATCATTTTCCTTCCTACAATACAGCTTTCTTAGCAAGCTCACATGAACAACCACAACCAACCAAGGAAGGAGGCAGGGCAGGTGTGGGGCATCTAAGGAACATGGATCCCTAGATCTAAAACTTTCCTTGTTCACATTCAAAGGCTTGATATGACATGCTGCTTTGACTTGGGAATCATAGAGTTGTATGCCACCACTCTTTCCAAACTTAATGTGGTGTATATTCCTGTTGGTTAGAAATATTGCTTCCAAACTCTATCCATTTTTATGTCTTACTTAATGAAATATATTCTCAAATGTATTTTTATATATTTAGGGGATTACTATTTTTATACTCTTTTTACTATCCATATGCTCTTTTTTCAAAAATACAAAATTACCCTTAATCACTTTCCCTCTCCTCTCTTCCACCCAATCCCACCAAGGGTCTCTCTCTCCTTCGGTAACCAACATTTCATTTGCTTTAAGTCGTTACTTTCTTCGTAGCTGAACAACACATGCTCTTATAAATTTCATCAAAGAAAAAAACAACAATGAGAATCAAGAAGAAAAGCAAGAAAAATAAAAGTATATTTTTACTAATATCGCATGAACCTAGCTCAACCACATCTCTCTCGTCAACGTGCTTGTGCCACATCTTAAGTCAGGAACTAGACTTTGTTTTTTCATTTTGATTCCAGTTGAAAATGAAATAAATATATCAAATAAACGATATACCTCTAAAAATTACTGAAATCCTCTTCAAATTGATCATGTTCTTTCTTTTTCTACTTTTTTCCCTCTTATTCTTCTTCTTTCTTCATTTCTTTTCTTCATGTTCTTCAATTTTAGTCACATTTAATGACTATGGGACAGTGAATGGTTCAATATTTTTGTTTCAATCATATTTTGTGTTGTGGGTCACTGGAGAAATAGTGTCAGAGGATTGGATAGTGAGGTGAACATCTACAAATAGAGAGAGTTCAGATAGTCTAGGGGCATTATGGTAATTTTCAAATTTTAGCAAGGTAAATTAAAATCATACTAAAACAAGGTATGTGGATAGTAAAAAAAGTGTGCATATCAATTTTGTATGTTTATTTTTATCTCATATATAATATTAATATTATATAAAATTGCAATCTAGTATTATAATATTCTTTGGAGAATTTTCTAATACAGTACAATACTTTTGAAGTTCTAACAAAATGTATTGCCATGACAATGATAAAGACAACTTATTCACATGTCGTTTCGTTAAGATAGAGACATTCACACCGGCAAGTGTTGAACGTGGTATGGTATTCTTCTAGAAATCAAGTTTGCTAGTCAAGTGCATATTGAAACTTCTCGAGGTGATCTGCTTGGCACCTTTGACTAGGGAGGGTCGAGGCCATAACCACAGTATTCTTGACCCTACTCAATCTTCTTCAACATCCTTTTGCATGTTTATAATTCAAGAAATTAGATATAGATATAATTTTATAGCTACTCACTTAGGTAAGATTAAGATAAGATGGGAGTAGGACAATCTTGGAAGGACCATCCCTTGGATTGGTTCCTAATGTAGTATAGTTTGTAAGTTATTTTTGTCATGAATGTCTAGTAGGGGTCTGTCTAACACCACTTGTCTTTCAAATAAGAAGATAATGCTAGAGGCGACTCTCTTACTCGACACAAGAGAGAACATCACCCTTTTAACATTGACCTTTGGCATTTTAGTAAAATACCTACTTACACTTCAAAAATCCTAAAAACCCTCCTTAAATCTTAACCTGTAAAAGACTCAGCCTTTAGGATCTTTGGAACACCTTATAATATTTTTTAGACTTTTTTGGTTTTCAAATATAGATTTTCCTTTTCTTAAAAACATATTTTCCTTGAAAGATTTCTAAGGTGTTTACAGTAAGGATATGTAATAGATAACAATTGATACATAATATCCAAATGTAATGAAATATCAATGGAAGATTTTCCGATTTGGTTCATTTTCTGTGCAAAGTTACTCTGTTCCTTCAATTTGCGGTAGAAAATGCATGAGAATACATGGTAGGAAGTGGAGAGTTTTGAAAAGGGAAGGGGCTTGAGGATCGTAAAGGGTTGTAAGTTTGAGCGTGCAAGATAGGCCTATTATTATGAGTTAATCTTAAGGATTATGGGGTTAGTTGACAAATCCTAATTGACATGGCAGCGAAAAGAGTGACATGAATACAAAAGTGGGGAATTATCAGAAATTACAAATAAACACTGCAATAAAATATGTCATAGAAAAACAATTGATACAATCATTGTTTTTTTCTTCTTTTACTTTTCCTAAGAGGAGGAGTAACAAAGTTTTTCATCTTCCTATTCGATAATAAAATGCTTAATCAACCACTAGAGTTAGAAGATTCCTCGATGAATCGAGATGGGGTTATTGACTTTGTTCGAAATGCTACCAGAATAAAGCTATATACTCTCAATACTTAAGAGGATCATAATCCATACCCCAACTAGGTCAATATACTTGCTCCAATCTCAAGGGATTTGAAAGCTAAATTTACTACTTTCTTAGGATAAGATAGTAAATATCCAAGAAAACTTTGGCTCACTTCACTCTCAAGTGCAAGGAGTTGGGTGATAGTGAGATGTACAAAGTGAAGATTTTTGTTTCTTTCCTCACTGGTGAAGCCTATGCCTTGTATACTTCATTGAAACTCGTGACCATCAAACTTGGGATGAGATGCAAAAGGCATTCCTTAAGTATTACAATAAGATCCATCCTCAGGCAACACTTATACATTTAATGAATCTTCATAAAAAAATTGGAGAAACTATAGAGGTCATTTTTGAAAATTCCATGAGTTGGTTACAAGTTGCTAGATATAGTTCAATGAGGCCCAATATGCGGACTTGGTATGAAATTACCTGTACACAGATGTTAAGAAGGGTTTAGCAGAATATTTTGCTTTAGCTCTAGTCCAATTGGCTAACTGAGTAGTAGAAGTCAAATACATCCTCAACACCCTAGATACATCAAGCAACAAGCAAGATGTTTTGAGGCATAATCATTAGCAAGCTCTGATTTCTTGCCTGAAAGATATGATGTAATATACCGATGACATGTCTAACTCCATTAAAGTCATAGTTGTCAAGTTATTAAGGACCTCCTTATGTTTGTATACTTTTTGACCCTCAAAAGGAAAAGAGAAAGAAATCGATAAGAAAGAAACATAGCACTTATGAGTTGGTGAAGTTACTTGAATGCAAGAAAGTTGTTAAAAAAAATGGAGGTTGAAGCAAATTGAACAACTTCAAGGCCTAGCTATAAGCATTGATTTGGAGTGAGAGTGATTTTGACTAGATATTTTCTCCTATAGTGAAAATGTTTTCTATTCGTGTTGTTTTAAGCTTAGTTACAAGCACCAATTTCGAGATGGAGCAAATAAATGTGAAGATCACCTTTTATATGGTAATTTGGAAGAAGACGTTTACATGGAACAACCAAAGAGATTTGCAGTAAAAAAAGAGAGTAATATGTATGTAAATTGAAGAAGACCATGTAAGGTCTATAGCAAGCTTTAAGGCAGTAGTGGTACTTGAAGTTTGAATCTGTTATAGAGAAGGAAGGCTTGAAGATGACCTCTTTAGATCATTATATATTTGTGCAAACATTTTCAGATGATGACTTTATCATTCTTTTTTAGTATATGTGAATGACATGTTGATTGTATGTAAGAGCCTCTTAAGAATTGTTAAACTTAAAAACAATTAAGGAAGTCTTTTGTCATGAAAGACTTGTGACAAGCCCTAAAGATTTTGGGTAGATGATGATAAAGGAGACCACTATTTGCCTATTCTTCAACTTAGTGAAGATTGTGGTCTCCTTTGGCTCGATGTAGAGTTTGATGTGTATTAACGCCTATTAAGGTCCAGCCAAGGGACCCACTACTTAAATTCATCACCATAATGTGTGTGGGCCATAGGAATAAGACCCGATTTGTGTCATGATGCTTTAATGCACAAGCAAGAACCCTAGAATTTTGCAGACAAATAAAACCAAAGGACTTCCATATAAAACAAACTATAATGAAGAGTTCCTTTTAAATATTTTAAAACTCTTCAGATTACAAACCAGTAGTCCCTACTTGGTTTACTAGTCTATTGACTTAGACAACCAATTGTATATGAAATATTTGTCCTAGTGCTAGTCATCACATACGTCAAACAACCAATTAGCCTAGCATATTCCAATTGTGAAACCAAACAACCATTATTTGGTATTAATTTTGAATTTGGATCAAACGGAGTTGAAACAGGCACATAATCAAAAGCATTAAATCTTTTTAATACATTTTCAATATAATGAGATTGAGATTGCCAGATTCCATCTCCTTTTTTAAGAATTTTGATTCTCAAAATTATCTCAACAATTCTCAAATCTTTCATATCAAAATTCTTTGAAAGAAAACCTTTTACTTTTCCAACTTAAAATCAGTACCAAATATAAGCATATCATTAACATACAAACAAATAATGATACCTTTGTTATCATGGAATTTGTTATACACACATTTATCAACTTCAACATGTATGAAAACCTATCATTAATTAAAGTTTGATCACCATTTTTCATGCTACTTGTTTAGATTTATGTCAAGCCGCACTATAAAGATTTGTGTAAATTACATACGCGATTTTCGTATCGCAGAACTATTAATACCCTCTCAAAGTGTAAAATGTACCATATATATTTCTTCTTCTAAACTCACCATTTAAAAATGCTATTTTAACATCCATTTGTTGAATGACGAGTTTATGAATTGATGCAAGTACAATCAACACTCTAATCGTAGCTTTTCTAGCTATTGGTGCATATGTATCAAAACAATCAATTCCCTCCTTTTGAGTAAAGCCCCTAGTAACTAACCTTGCTTTGAATTTCTCAATGGTTCCATCAACTTTCATCTTTTTCTTAAAAATCCACTTACAATCGATAGCTTTTGAATCGAGAGGGAGGTCTACTAATTTTCAAATTTTATTTCAAAGTATTGAATCCATTTCATCTTGGATGACTTCCTTCCAAAATATAGTCATGAGACCTTATAGCTTTATCAAAAGTCTCAAGATCATTTTTTACATTTAAACACCATTGAATAAAGTTTAAAATAGAATCATAATTGCTTTCTACCAAAAATATTTGAAAATTGAGTCCAAAGGTCTTTTCAATTTTTTGCCTCTTACTTTTCCTAGGCTCAAGGCTTTTGGAAATCTCATTTTCAAATTCAAAACCATTCTTTGATCTTGAGCTTGAATTAAATATATTTTCTTGAAAAATAGTATCTCTTTATTCAATAATTGTATTGACTAGATGCGAGTCATTTGATTCTATAACCATAAACCGGTATGTTTTACTATTTTTGGCATACCCCAAGAAAATACACTCAATTCCTCTTTCACCTAATTTCTTTCTTTTAGGTTAGAGGAGTTTAACAATAGCTCTACATTCCCAAACTCTAAAATAACAAAGATCAGGTGTTCTCTTTTTTCAATGCTCGTAAGAGGCAATTTTGTTCCTTTTATTAGAAACCCAATTTAAGATATAGCGTGCCATTAAAATTGCTTTATGCCAGAAACCATTAGAGATACTTGAATAAGAAAGCATTGCATTAACCATTTCTACCAAGACTCTATTCTTTCTTTCAACTACCCCATTTTGTTGTGGAGAATAGTGAGCTATGATTTGGTGAATGATCCTGGTGGATTAAAATAACTTTCGCAAACTTTTGATTAAAGTTTTTTGTTTGAGTTCTACTTTAGATTTGAAAATCTTTAATTTTTCTAAAGCTTGATCTTTATAAGATATCAAGAACACATTGCAAAATCTTGTGCGATCATCGATGAATGTGCTAAAATATTTCATGTCGCTAATAGTTGGCCAACCATGCAAGTCACACACATCGTAATGAATCAAATCTAATATTTTAGAATTTCTTTCTACCTTTCAGAAAGGCAACCTAGGTATTTTTGTGCGCATACAAGTTGAATATTGTTCATTAGGTCTTGAAACTTTAGGTATTAGATTAGAGTGTATCATATACTCTAATCTCTTAAAGTTTACATGACCTAATCTATGATGCAATAAATCAAACGATTCAGTAATGTAAGCAAAAACACTAATTTCATTCACAATGTTCAACTTAAACATGCCATCACACAGATAACCCTTTCCTACAAAAATGCCACCTTTAGATAATATAAACTCGTCTCCTTCAAAAACCAACCTAAACCCATATTTATTTAAAAGAGAAACATAAATTAAGTTATTTCTAACATCCGGAACATACAAAACATCAATTAAGGTTAAAGATTTATCGGAGGTAAATTTGAGTTTGAAGGAGCCCTTTCTTTTGACTTGAACTGTTGAATTTCCCATATACAAAATAGGCATGTCATCTTCATTGATAGACTTGAAGAGACCTTTGTCTTTGCATATGTGTTGGGTCACGCTTGAGTCGGTCCACCATGCACCAATGTCTTCAACCATGTTTACTTTGGTTATAACCGCAACAAGGTTCTCCTTAGACTCAAAACTCTTCTTGTTAATTCTCTTGAAAAAACAACAATCCCTTTTAAAATGTTCGGGTTTTCCATAATGGTAGCATTAACCTTTCTTTTTCTTAGTTTTGGTCTCCTTACCATTTTTGCTTTGAAATTTGTTAAACTCTCTATTCCTCTTTTGCTTAGGTTTAGATTCGACTTCCTTGATCACATGGACTTTCTCTTGGGTAACTATTTCTTTAGAACCTTCTTGCTTTCGGTATACCTCTTCAAGCCTAAAATATTTCCCAAGTTGCTCAAGAGAAATGCACTTCTTCTTATGTTTAAGAGTATTTTTTGAAATATTTCCAAGGAGGAAGTTTGTCAATAATCGAAGAAACAATAATTGTATCATCCATATGCATTTTGTGTTGTTTAAAATTATTCAAAATCCGTCCGAGTTCATAAAATTGCTCCATGACGGATTTTCGATCAATCGTTTGGAATTGATGAAGCGAGTAACTAAGAATTTCTTACTTGTGGCATCTTCACCCATGTACCTCACTTCAAGCTTTTCTCAGAGGTCCTTCACGCTTGGAGAGTCTTGGTAGAGATCGAACAAAATGTTTGACATTCCATTGAACATGTGTCTAATGCAAATGTAATCATCATTATCCCATTTCTAGCATTGATGAGTCTTTTGCAAGGTTTCGTCCTCATTCTCTTCTGGCCTAGGAGTGGACAATGTATATACCACCTTAAGTGATAAGTAGGAAGTGCATCTTTTTCTGCCAACAAAGAAAGTTTCATCCAACAAAACAATCTAGTTTGATGAAGTCAGCAATCATGTCACGTATAGACGCATTTAAGAGGAACAAGTTCATAGACAATATAAAATAGCCTAAAGAATGTTGACGACTTTGCTAAAAATATGTGAACCAAAATAATTTCTCTTCAAGGCGTGCAGAGCACTATCCTTTAGGCTATTTTGTCTCCTTCGAATTTCACTTTTTTTAATATAAAGGACACTGACAAATACTTTGAGGATACAATGAAGAACCCTCAGCTTGCCTTGCACAAGCTGAACCGAGTCTTAGACAACACTGACACGTCAAGATAATGTCGCGAGGTTTTCTAAAGCCCAAGAAACCGCGCTCGTTGAAAGAAACTCTCTTAACTCAAAGAACATAGGTGAGAGAAGTCATGAGGAGGTTGTAAGGGATACCTACCAATGTGGGTTCTCACCCCTTTGGCCATGGACCAAGTGCTCTTTTATAGGCATTCAAGTGGCTTTTCAAATGCCCACTATTATGTCTCTAATTATTAGCTTTATGAGCCAGCATTTCCGTAATCTAGTTTGATGTAGCCTTAGGCATCCTTTGAGCTACCCAACTCTCTAATTGTAATTACAATGTAGTTCCATGCAATTTTAATTGCATTTACACCCACTTCACCATTATCATTTGTAAATTTCTACAACAATTACAAGGATCATTCTCACGGCTAAAGAGAGAGGGAGTAAGGGAGTTTGAAAAAAGCCGTTCAACGGCTATGATCGACTATGAACTCGGTTTGTACCGGCGGCATGTAACGCTGTGAATCAGCAGTTCTACGCTTCTCGTCTTGAAATGTTCGGAATCGGGCCTGTTCAGTTTTGTGGTAGGAGGATCCCTAAGAGACAGTAGTGGTCATCAGTCTGGTTAAGTTTCCAGTTCCAGCAAGTTCTGGCAGACGTTTGATTCCAGATCTCATCGCTGGTTTAGGTCCGAAAGGTCATCCCTAATTGGAGAGAGTGCGGCTTTTACTTTTTAGGCAACCTTGGTAAAAGATTGCAATAGGGCAGTTAAAATGAAAGTTTTGCTTCTACTCCTTGGAAATTATATGAAATTTTTTATTTCGTAACTTTTTTATTACATTTTTTTTCTTAATTGCAACAATATAATCAATTGGACGGTTTTCTTCTCCACAATAGCAACAGTTCATTCAAATGGGAGCTGCGTAGTTCGATCTATGCTTTTCAATTTTCCCATTGACGTGGGTCTTCCTTTCAAGTAAGGCTAAAATAGATGAGTTGGTTTTGGTAATTTAACAAGAGAACTTTGGCTGATCACGTAGGTTAGTGTGACGCTTGAGGCTCAGTTTAGCTGGGCTATATAGGCTCTTCTAACTGAACCATATACATATGTAAGAATAGCTCGCTGATCCAATTAGCTAGACGCTTGAGTGTCTCAAAAGAACAAGAGTATTATTTATAGAACAAAGATATAATAATAGGCAGACCCATTTAACTATATGGGACGAGCTATGAAGCTGAGTTCACTTGATTCATTTGAAAGCCAAATCTGATGACGGAACAAACTTTTGTCGCATGTCTACCTTTACCATTTTCAGAATGAACCCGAAATCTTGTAACAAATGAAATGCGCAAAACAGAAGCGTAATACAAGTTCAGTATTATTGGAAAACTAAAATCCTTATTTCGTTTATACAAGTTCGAAACATGTGTCTCGCAGGGCACACTGTTGTTTATTTCATTTTTCATAATGTAAGATTATATTATTCACGCAGTAAGTTCTGCATTTCCAGCATCATTATTGGAGCTCAGACACATCGACTTTTCCCTGAGTACGTGCTAGTATCTAGGGACGTCAATGGGTCTACTTTAAAGGAACCCACAAATGTGGCTCGTTAGAGCGATCGTGCGGCAGTGAAGAACCTCTTCTTTGCCTCAGCCATCACACCGATTTGCATCTAGCCTGAAAACCAGAAAGCAGCAACACTCCTTACCTTCTTTCTCGCCGGAGCGGCGCAGAAATCCCGCTCTCGAGTTTTACGACCTGAGTTCTCTCACTCACCCTCACCTACACTGGGATAGGAGACGAGAGGAGGAGCAGACGGCTGGAGTTTTGCAATCAACACAAAAAGTGTTCATTACAAGCATAGTGAATGGCTATGGCTTATATAGCTTACAATCGGGTCCTGCTGATCCAAATGAATCTCGGATCCTTAACCGAACCGCAGGATTCCAAACTGATCCGAAAGGTACTAACTTGATCCGGCTCCCTACTACCAGAGGTGGACCAGATCCTACAAGACTCATATGATGCACGTACCTAAAGGACGATTAACCCAAACTACGGCTGAAGGCTATACATGTGCGGAACACGAGTGCTTACGACAAGAAGATATCAAGGGTGCTCTGTCGTGATGCATGCGAGTGGTGTGCGTACCAAGTGCACTCCTCCAAGTGTCGATATAAGGGCGCTCTGTTCTCGTGATGCATGCGAGTGGTGTGCGTACCAAGTGCACTCCTCCAAGTGTCGATATAAGGGTGCTCTGTTCTCGTGATGCATGCAGTGGTGTGCGTACCAAGTGCACTCCTCCAAGTGTCGATATAATTGGGATAAAAACCTCCTTTTGTACAGCACTAGTGCTCCCGGTGTGTGTTCCGTCACAGAACCCGACCTACAGCTAGCCATTAGGGTTAGAAGTCGCCACAAACTTTGATATAGCCATTTTAGTTTTGCATGTGAGACCCGCAAGATAGCTTTAGAATGTACTATCCATTTGGCAATCATTGTGGACTTGAATAAAGATTCAGATCCAAATGTTGGTACGTATGACAAGAATTTGGTAGACAACCAACGGAAGGGATATCATGCAAGTTTTGTTTCCTCAAGGGGCTGCAAGTGTTATGTCCCTCTCAAGAGAGGTCTTTCCTCATTTCTGTTTTTGCTTTGGAATAAAATTGCAAACATCTCTCTATATATATACATTCTCTTTCTATCGAGAGAGAGAGAGAGAAAGAATGACTGTTGCTCCTCATATGGTCCATCTTTTGGTGGGACCGTGTGAGAGCATGGATTCAAACACAACATCTACTTTATATATAAATTTTATTTATTTATTTATTTATTGAGTATATATAGAGAGAGTGGGAAATATTAGTTTTCATATTAGGCATTGCTTAATCATTACACCATTCATGTGATCAATTGGACGGTTATAATAAATGTATTTATCATATATTGTATTTAATGCATTTATGTGTATTAAATGACACCAATTCTCATGTCGGTATTATTATGCGACTCGATCTACATCATTCATGTGATAACAAGAACAATACATATCATTTAGTAGAGTCTTGGATAAGAAAGTATCTAGCAACTCTCAATTTTTCTATATATATAAATATATGAAGCATTATTGAGCCTCAAAAGTGTGAAAGAGTGGCCATAGGCTCCTCTCTTGTCGGTAACAATTTCAAATAGAACTCTTTGTAAACCACCGTTTAAAATTTAAAAATGAGCTCTCAGATGTGGAAAGGAAACCATCTGCTCTTCATTACAAACTTGTTTATGACTCTCTCTCACACACATACATACACGAAGTGAGAGATACACATCCCCAAACCACAAAGTGCTCTAAATCCATAACTGATTAAGGAGAACTATGAACCGAACGGCTAGAATGTTTTCTAACTAAAACCGAACAGAACCAAGCCAAACCAAACTGCCAGACATTCAGAGCCGAACCAAACCACCAGATATCCCTAGTTCCAAGTGCTAATTTGGAACCACCGGTTCCATTTACGATTTAGGTCCTAAACCATTTGAAAACGAAAAGATATTAATAGAAATTGAGTTTTGACAAAAGAATTATTAAAAATTATGAAACGGTCTGTTCCAAACTGTTGGTTCTGAGTCCAGCACAGTTCCGATGCTGTAGAAACTGGAACTAAACCGGGTCCTTCATGGTTCTAGACCAGTTCCAATTCCAACTGGTTGCTGGCTCGGTTTGGTTCCAGTTAGAACACCCAGCCAATGTCTACTGTGCTTCATTGTACCCTCCTACAAACATGTCTGTCAACCGAAGGGATAAGAGATACGTATTGAACTATAGCTTCCATGTAAATTCACAATAAAAGGACACGAAACAAATACAAGATCAAAGGGCCAAAGTAATACGTTTGTGAAGTTGAGAGACAGTGAACCAAAAGGACCCGTACAATTGGGTCACCTTAGAATTTATAATCCATAGATCTACAGTGTCCACATGATCATAAAATCTAATTCATTAGTGAATATTTACACTTAAACTGAAAGCATATCACGAAAATCATGATTAGGTCCATATGCCAAATCCGTAAGAGATGTAAAAGGTCTTAAACCCTATATGACAATGAGCAGTGAGGACCCCAATGAGAAAATATAATGGATATGGTTTGGGACCTTAACCTTCAATTTGAATATTCAAAGGATAATGTGTTTTCTAATCCAACTCATCATAGGATTAGTGAAACTGCCAATTTGGTTTCTCTACATTTGGGTCTCATGCCTACAAGAGATCAATGGACCCTTACCCACATTAGATGACTTTAATTGGGTCCACTATCTTAGATAGTATCTTATACATAGACCCATATAGTTTATAGTTGGACCATATATGATGGATAAATCCAACTATCTCCCACTTGGACCATGTTCCTGCATAATTATGTGCCAAAAAGTACCTTATGTGCACAAAATCGTTATCTATAATAACCACCTTAATCCATCTTGTTCATCAAACATATCGATGTAGGACCAAAGTTACATTTGCCACAATTATTGTGATTAAACCCATCGACGATTGCATATATCAATATGCCCAACATAGATCAAGCATGAGTGCACAACATGGAACTTACACATAATGTGATCTTTAACATGCTTATTTCCGACCGGTCCTGCTTAGGGGAGATCAACAACTTTAATTTAGAGTGCGAAAGCAATACCAACTTTATTTAAAAGATGTGCATAATGTGCTAACAACCAAATAATATCAAAAGTGTGCAGTCACTAAACCATCATATCATCATCAGATGAAACTACACACATATGAGCATTGTACTCTTCAAGTGTACATACATATTTGAAACATAGGGAATTTTCTGCATTTTTTTCGATTCATTCTTACGGCTCTTTTGAGACTTAATTTGTCAACCTTAGCAATAAGGATATCTCCTGGCTTACAATCCTTTATATTGAATTTCATAAGAACTTTATCGATGTAACTCTTTGAAGATTATCTCGAGAACAATCCTGATGTATTTGGATCCCCAATATAAAAGAAGCACCTCCAAGATCTTTCATCTCAAACCTTTTCGAGAGAAATCTTCGGGTCTCATGCAATAAGCTTATAACGTTGCTAACAAACAGTATATCATCGACATATAAAACCAGGAAAATAACTCTCACTAAACTTCTGGTGCACAAGTTCATCAACATACTCAAAACCATACAAGATTATAGCTCGATGAAATATATGATACTAATGATGATATGCTTGTTTTAGCCTATAGATGAATTTCTTTAATTTGCGAACAATCTCCTTTAGGTTTCCTCACACAAAGTTTCGTAGTTACTTCATATGAATTGTTTCATAAATGTCACCACTGAGAACAAACCTTTACGTCAAAGCTCAAGTTTAAAACGATCCACACTTGTCCTTTTAACTCTATAAAACTTTCAAAGAAATTGGAGAGAAGTCTATATAATCAATAAATTGTAGGTGTAGCTCTTTGAAATTAGACGGGCCTCATATCTTTCCACGTTGCCCCTTGAATCTCTCTTGCTCTTGAATATTATAGCCATTTAGACAATGGGACAAGATCCCAAATGTCATTGTTTTGCTTAAATTCAATCTCTTGTTGATGAGATCAATCCCATTTTCAGAATTAGAGCTTTGCATGGCTTGGCGGAAGTTGATAGCATCATCTTTTATTGCAACAATGTCAACCTCATACTTTCGGAAAAGTGCAATGTAATCATTCGATGTGCAAAGCATTGTTGAAAACATAAGTTGTAATCTTTAGTGCTTCTCCTCAAAGGGACTTTAAAAGGTAATGTATCTGGATGTTTCGGTTTCAAAGAACTGCGACCTGCGATACAATCTTTTTAAAAGGAAAGATGAGAGACTTGGGAAATAAAGTTCGAAAATAGAATACTTCCTAAGGCTCGATATGAACCAGTATGAGCTCTTTTCGTCGAAAGTCATCTTGTTTCGTCGAGCAAGGATCAATCTCTCATGCTACCAAATTACTTGTTTGATTGAATCTAAACTCCTTAAATTATATGCTTGGTGAGCTCTTGAAAGCTTGTGATTGATTAGGTGGTGCATGCCGTTGACTGGATTCTTTGGTGTGGATAAGGCTCATGGGGACAAGTTTTAGGTTGGGTTTTTCATTTGGTTTAATTAAAGTTATGGATGATAGGATCAGTTTAGAACTAGCAAGAATCATGTTTCTATATAAGGCTAAGGAATGGATTTGGTTTATCTAGATAGATGAGGCTTAGATCTGGTTGAGCACACCCAATCTCAACCCGAAATCAGATTTTGAGCCATTGGTTGAGTCGGATCCAACCAAGAATGGCTTTGAATTGAGTTGAACTTGACTGAATTTCCTAGCTCACGATCGGTTTCCAGTCATTGGCCCTAGTCAGAAAAGGGATTCTGGTTTTTATGGATTGGATTATTTAGAACAAATTGGAATTGGATCAGTTCTGTCTAACTAAATGGGATTTTGAAATTAGATCCGAAGTAATGGGGTCAAAAGGAACGGATCGGATCCAATCGATCGGACCCGATCCGGAAGCGATGAGGCGACATCGATGGAGGCAAGGGCGCTCGGCTCAGTGGCGGTCCAGGTGGAGGTCGTTGGCAGCAAACGACGGTGTCATTCTCGGAGAGAGCAGTGGCGAAAGGTGGTGGTGGGTGATGCGGCTCGATGATGGTAGCAGAGGGATTTCAGCAGAGGAGACAAAAAAAGGGGTTAGTTTCGACGAGATCAGTGGTCAACCGACGGACGCGGGTGGCTTGAGAAGGTGGGTATCGGTGGCGAATTGAGCAACAAGGCAGCGGGCGATTGTTAGCCAATTGAGGCGGCTCGGATTAAGATAGGGGACGGTGGTGGCTGGGCGGTTGCTGATGATTTGGGAATGTTGCAGGGATCAGGAGCGAGCGGTGGTCAGGCGGGTGGTTTCCGGCTTAGGTGAAAAAGGATGGGTGAAGGCCGTCTAATGAAACTATGCTTGTGGTGGAATGTGCCTAAACACGCATGCACGGAGAGAGAGAGACACCAAATCGCTCTAATCAATTGTTTTTTTGTTTTTGTTTTGCAGGGTATACAACAGAACGAATACCCTCGATCACTCGCAGGATGTTTGAAGCTTGTAGGATTTTCAAGGGATGATGATTCTGCATGGCAGCAGCTTTCCAAGGATTAGAAGGCTTCGGAACCACTTCCTGTATTTTCAAATTTAAGTTACTTGATCAGCATATCTGCATCACATAAGAATTTTGGGAGATTACGGGTAGAATGGATAATCATACTCCCCACCATATCATTAGGAGTTCTCTTTCGTCCTTTAGCAACACCATTCATGCTAGAACTACCTAGCAAGGTGTATTGTGGGATGATAGTGCATTTATTTAGAAATTTATCGAAAGGTCTTGAATGTAAGAAATATATAACCATATCAAGAGTCTATGAACATAAAAACATATTGTTGATGGTTTTAAGAATCTCTAGGAAAAGGTCCACATATATGTGAATCAATTTTAGGAAATATGAACTCCGATCTGCCCCGAATCTCCTTATGTTTCTCTATTTCCCTTTTATTCACTCAATACAATCAAAATTCGCTAAATCGAGGATATTAAGAATTTCATCTGACACAAGACTGCATCCATTGTTTGGATATATAACCTAAGTACTTATGTCATAAGCTTGTGAAACTCTCATCGAGAAGTTTTTGCTTTGTACCGTAAGAACGTACATGCAAGGTTCCATTAAAAGAGGCAATTGTATATCAAGTAAATGATAAAGAATCAATGTTAATCATATTTGAATAAAGAAAACGACTAAAGTTACTATTTTCAGAAGAACAAGAAGCAAATCTATTAAATATTGAAATAGAAACCAAGTTTTGCCTCAAGGACGACACAAGAAAAGTTTCTTTCAAATCCAAATAATATCAATTCTTAATCAACAACAACTACAACAACGACTAAGCCTTTTCCCATACTAGACGGAGTCGACTACATGGATTCTTTGTTTCCGCAAATCCCTATCGTGTGCCATGTTAGGAGTTAACTCCTAATAAGCTAGATAATTCTTTATTGTTTCTTTCCAACACTTTTGTCGTCGTCCTCTACCTCTTTTAATACTTTCTAAATTTAGTTTTTCTAACCTTTTTATAGGTTCTTTTGATCTTCTTTCTATATGTTCAAACCATCTTAAACGATGTTCTCTCATTTTATCTTCTATTGGTGCCACTCCTAATTTGTTTCTAATAACCTCATTATGTATACGGTCTTTTCTTGTATGACCACTCATCCATCTCAACATCTTCATTTCTGTCACTAACATCTTTTGTACATGTTGATGATTAACTGCCCAACACTCATAACCATAAAACATGGCAGGCCTAATTGCTGCTCTATAATATTTACCTTTTAATTTTAATGGTATATTCTTATCACAAAGAATACTAGATGCTCCTCTCCATTTTAACCAACCAGCATTAATTCTATGTGTAACATTTCCATGAATTCTTCCATCACTCTGAAAAATTAACCCTAGATATTTAAAACTTTTCTTTTGGGGAATGCAATGTGTGCCAATTTTAATTTATATGTCCTCTGAAGTAACCAAATGATCAAACTTACATTCCATATATTTTGTCTTTGTTCTACTAAGTCGGAGGCCTTTGCTTTCTAATGTTTCTCTCCATAGTTCTAATTTTCTATTAACTTTTTCCTTAGACTCCTCCACTAATACAATGTCATTTGCAAATAACATACACCAAGGTACTTCATCTTGAATATGTTTTGTTAACTCATCCATCACCATTATAAATAAGTATGGACTTAAAGTTGATCCTTGATGTAACCCAATATTAACTTCAAAGAAGTCTGTCGTTCCTTCATGAGTCCACATGTTTTTGCACCATCATACATGTCTCTTATAAGGTTAATATATGTCAATGGGATACCTCTTTTTTCCAAAGTTCTCCAAAGAACCTCCCTCTGTACCCTATCATAAGCTTTTTCTAATCAAACTTACATTCCATATATTCCGTCTTTGTTCTAGTAAGTCGAAGGCCTTTGCTTTCTAATGTTTCTCTCCATAGTTCTAATTTTCTATTAACTTTTTCCTTAGACTCCTCCACGAATACAATGTCATCTGCAAATAACATACACCAAGGTACTTCATCTTGAATATATTTTGTTAACTCATCCATCACCATTATAAATAAGTATTGACTTAAAGTTGATCCTTGATGTAACCCAATATTAACTTCAAAGAAGTCTGTCGTTCTTTCATGAGTCCACATGTTTTTGCACCATCATACATGTCTCTTATAAGGTTAATATATGTCAGTGGGATACCTTTTTTTTCCAAAGTTCTCCAAAGAACCTCCCTCGGTACCCTATCATAAGCTTTTTCTAGATCAATAAATATCATGTGAAGGTCTTACTTTTTTGCTCTAAAATATTCCATAAGACGTCTCAAAAGGTAAATCGCTTTAATAGTAGATCTGCTTGGCATGAATCCAAATTGGTTCTCTGTTATACTTGATACTTGTCTTAACCTACGTTCGATAATTCTTTCCCATAATTTCATAGTATGACTCATTAACTTGATACCTCGATAGTTCACACAATTTTGAATGTCTCCCTTGTTCTTATATATGAGTATAAGTGTACTTGCTCTCCATTCCTTGGGCATCTGTTGGTTTTTCTATATTTTATTAAATAGTCTTGTGAGCCAAGTGATTCCTATTTCTCCTAGTATTTTCCAAACTTTTATAGGAATATTATCTGGTCCTACCGATTTACCACCCTTCATATGTTTAAGAGCCTCTTTGACTTCATTCTTTTGAATACGTCGGTAGAAATTGTGGTTTATATACTTTTCTGACTTGGCTAAATCTCCTAAACTAATACTAACATCTTTATTTTCATTAAAAAAATTATAAAAATAGTTTTTCCATCTATTTCTTATATCATCATTTGGTACTAGAATTTTTTCATCCTCGTCTTTTATGCATCTAACATAATTAAGATCTTTAGTTTTCTTATCTCTAGCCCTAGCTATCCTAAAAATATCTCTTTCACCCTCTTTTGAGTTGAGTTTTTTATATAAGTCCTCCCAAATCTTAGCTTTTGCTTCACTAACGACCTTTTTCGCTTCCTTCTTTGCTTTCTTATAAGCTTCTAAAGTTTCACTAGTTTTCTTAGCATAATGTAATTTGTAACATGCTCTCTTTGCCTTGATTTTATTTTGTACTACTTCACTCCACCACCAAGCTTCTTTTTGTGCCGGTACACCTCTCTTAGATACCCCTAACATATTTTTCGCCACTTTCCTAATATGTATAGCCATATTGTTCCACATATCACAGAGTATGCTAACATAATTCCAAACATCTCCTTGAAGGACTTTCTGTTTAAATATATCTTCTTTCTCGCTTTTGAGGTTCCACCATTTAATCCAAATAGCTCAATGCACTCTTTTCTTCTTTGTCTATTTTTTTATTTGTAAATCCATAACTAAAAGTCGATGTTGGGTGGTTAAGCTTTCTCTTGAAATTACCTTACAATCTTTACAACACGCTCTATCTTTTTTCCTACAAATAAAGTAATCAATTTGTGTTTGTGATAAACCACTCTTATAAGTAATTAAATGTTCATCTCATTTTTTGAAGATTGTATTGACTATAAAGAGATCAATGCCATAGCAAAATTTAAAATCTCCCTACCTTCCTCGTTTATATCCCCAAAACCAAAGTTCTCATGAATCCCTTGATATCCTAATGCCTCTTTACCGACATGCCCATTTAAATCTCCTCCTAAACAAATCATCTCCCTTTGTGGAATCTTTTGAAAACCTTATCTAACTCTTCCCAAAAAGCTGTCTTTATACTATCTTCTAGTCCTACTTGGAGTGAGTAAGCACAAACTATATTCAAAACCTCTGCTCCTAACACTAATTTCAGCGTCATGATACGATCACCATATCATTGTATGTCTACTACACTCTCCTTTAAATCTTTATTTATGATAATACTAACTCCGTTTCGAGCCTTTTCTTTACATGAGTACCATAATTTAAAACCTGTATCCTCTATCTCCTTTGCTTTTTCTCCAACCCATTTTGTCTCTTATAAACATTGAATATGAATCTTTCTCCGAATCATAGTATCTATCACCTCCATTAGCTTACTCGATAATGTTCCAATATTCCAAGAACCAACACGAATCTTATTATCTATGACTAGCTTCCTTACCCCCCACATCCATCCATAATAAAAATGCAGAGACCCTCTCTGAAAATTCTTCACTACATTCGAGCGGCAATGTAGCGAGACTAACTGTTTTACCCACACCCGTCCATGATGTGGAAACCCTCTCTGCAATTGATTCACTACATTCGGGCGAAAATGTAGTCTAGCAATAATTTACCATCACTCATATACATTAATCTATCAGCATAAAACACAGATGAAATTAAGTCTAGCAGTGATGAGGTTGGAAAATTATTAACTGAACAAAGAACAAACGAAAAGTAACACAAAAGATAAATAAATAATGGCAAATTCCATTGTAAGATACTTAGCACGATATTGATATTTTATTTTTAGAGAGCAATATCAACTTATAAGTGGTACTCTCAATGTAGTAATCAAACACATATGATCACTCCTATCAAATCATGAACTGTCGTTAGACTGACTCAAGGTCACATGGTGTACATTATGACTGCCTCTTATTTATTACCACAAGTATTTCTGAAATTTCGATAGATAGCAATCTTCCTTTGAGCTGATCACCAAACAAAAAAAACGGAGTTTAAATTAAACATGAAACAGCATCTTGAATGTGAGCATTTTATGCAGGCAGGTACCAAAACAGAAAAGGTAATAACCAAACGGAAATTAGTTTCTAGCGTACAGGTAGTAAACTGGAAATAAACATAAAATAAAGTAAAGTGGAAACAAACTGATACAGGTAGAGAAATTTTAGGCAATCACTAGATGGCAAATATGTCATAGCAAAACGGTCATGGGCAATATGGTCATTTACCGACAAGCATACGCTTAGTGTTTATCTCTTTCTGTCACCGCAGCCGATGGCTATTCCAGCAGTGATTCCCACCACTGCGGGAGGCCGACGGCGGCCGGCGACGACTAATAATGGCTATCGCGAGTTGAAAAGCGGTGTTTGACCCTAAGAAGCCGCCGCTCCTTGAATCTGGAAACGGCATTTGCCGGCTACAGTGCCAGGCCGTTGGCGGTATCCAGATGGGCTTTCCGCCGGTGCTCGCCCATACTTTGCCTGCTATGACTATCAGCGGCCCTTTTTCCTCATTTTCTTTGTTTTTTGTTTTTCTTTACCGGTTTTACCAAAGTGAACATCGACTCCCGGCCACCGTTGGCCGCCGGATGTAGCAGCATCCTGGCTGCTCGGCTAACGCCTTGCCTGAACTTTCAATGCCGCACCATCGGCTCTCATTATATGTAGGGGTGGTGCTCAAACCCATTCGAACTCAAATCTACCCAAACATCTACCTTGATCAGCATGATTGGGTAAAAATACGACTATTTTGAATTAATGCTTCTTATCTCAATCATTTATCTTAAATAAAGGATTGAATGATTGAGATGATGAACTAAATTTGAGTAGATAGGATTTAAGTATTTGTCAATTCATATATATATATATATATAGTGATAACGTGTAATGCATTTGATGTATAATCTTACATACTTTTTATTTATGTCAACCAAATGAAAATGTTTATGCAAAATTACGTAGTGAAAGCTATAATGTATTTACTATATATATTTAAAGAAAAGGAAAAACCAATTTTTTCTTTAATATAATCAAATTTACAAGGCAAAATCTAGCTTCTTTATCTTTTAGTTGATTTGCTTAAGAAAATGAAATCCTAATACTCTTAATCTTTAATCCATTTAATAAAAACTGAATTCTTAATCAATTGATTAAGAAAACCCAATTTAATCGAGTTTAGATGAAACCCAAGCTGGGGACTGATAAGGACAATGAAACTAGTAATTGCCACTAAATCCAAGCTAGTCAAGTTTAGATGAGATAAGCAGAAGAGTGATACTTCTAAATAACAAAATACCCTTGCCAAAAAAACTGTACAATTCGTTTCATTCCAATGATTTAAATAGAGATTACAAAATATTAATGACAAGCATTAAAACAAGTTATAAATATTACCTAAGAACTAACACTACATGGTTATCCTACAAACTAAGGGAAATGAGCCTGATTTAATGATCAATTGGCTCATTAATAAGCATAGTAATCATTTGGTAAAGGTTTGGACGACAATTTATGAAATCTTCTTGAGTTGGATCTGCCACTGCTTAACTTGCCCTGGACTCGAATCATGTTATTGGTCCCAGGGTTCTACTTGGATGGTTAATGTTATGAGCAATGCCATTGTATTCTATAATATCCTCAATATTACAATAATTCCTAGATATGTAAATATATATACATATCTTGTTATTGAGATGTGAGTTGGTTCAAGTTTGATGCAAGGTTATTTTTTCCCACTTCTCTCTTTTTCAAATGACAAGAAGGATAATGATTTGGGAGTTATGGTTAACACCTTTCTTTTCTCTAGAATTCCATCAAATAATTGTCTATATTTAGGCGAGATTTTGATCAACTCTAAAATAGATATGTGTAGACATAAAATTTTTCACTCCTAAGCTATGGAAAACTTGAAGTGAACCTTTTCCTATCTACGCTTATGCGAGCGTGTCAGTTAGTTTATAAAAACTAGTAAAGATTTAAAAGATTTATGACATTCTTGGCGATTATAGGCAAACAAACTTTTTTCACTTAAAACTTCTTGAACCGATGCTCAAGGGTAAGTTTAAGAGCTTAGAAACTTCAATTTGAAAACAAGTTTAACTTCAAATCACGTGAACAACAAGTGTGTTGAAAGAGTTTTGTTTGTGCACTTTGATTCAATACTCGGAACGAATAAGTCCTGAAAAACAAAGTATTCTGTTTTTAAAGCTTGTTTCTAAAATCGATCTGGATAAGTTACAGGTCTCCAAAAATCATCAAAATTTTATCAGACTAAGTTTGTAGTGTGAAGAATCCGTAACTTTTAACAAATCTAAATTTGGAAATGTAGTGCATCAAAATTAATTCTGGAAATAGGACTAACTCACAAGCCCAGAACTGCTCTGTTACGGAAATACAAATGCTCAAAGATGAGCTTGTATCTCAGCAACCTGAATTCCGAATTTGATGAATTTGATGTTGTTGGAAAGATATGGATGTTAGCTTTCCAATTCATCAAAAATAAAGTAAATTTGACTCCTATGGATATAGATATGAGACTTTTACATAACCTCTATTTTAGGAAATCCGACTATGCAACAAGTGTTTAGACTTTGATTCAATCTTTGCACAATTTTATTATGGGTTTGCACAGTACTAAAATTCTTACAAATTTTATTTCTAAGAACCTTGTGTGTGCAGATGATGCTCATAAAATTTCAGCTCATTTAGATCACGGAGTAAGGAACTAAAATTACAGCAATCAAGGATGCAGATGCAAAAAACGGATTTTCAGTTTTGTAGAGAATACGTGCAAATGCAAACTCACACGAAAGTAAATTGCACCCACTCTACATACGAATTTAAAACTCACGCAAATTGAAACTGCAGCACCTCTACGTCCCAAATTAAAACTCACACGAATGAAATGTACATATTAGCTTAAGCGTAGAGGGGGTTAAGAAGTATAGAGTGTTTATAACATATATTGGGGTAGGAGCATAATCAAACAATTAGAGTGCAAGTGTGTGTTAATGGTGTTTCATTCATCAAATGAAACTTGTAGCAACTCTAAATGATTACAACTTGGGGGGAGATGAAACTCCATTAATACAACCCCATTCAATGAATTAGAAGGGAAGAAAATGAGATTTGAATTAAGCAAGGAATGACTGACATGAATTTTGGAACAAAGGGCCGGGGATTGAAGAATGAATTCGGCGCTAGCTTGGTTTTCTTCCTTCAATCTCCCACAACTCTCACCTAGCTCCCTCTCCTTGAACCCCTCTTGAATTACACGAATTTCTCTTACTCGAAATGCCTTGCTTAAGCCTCCCTCTCAGCCCTCTTTCCCCATGAATTATTTTCAATCTATCAAGCCTCCAAGTTATGGAACCCGCCCCACCCTTGGCCCCTTTTTATCGGCCAAGGGGAGCTGGTTCTAACCCTTTCTATGGGGCGGGTTGGCCTACCTCTTGGTCCAATTTGGATCCATTTGATCCAACCTACGTGGTCTCCCAAATGTTGACTTGGACCAGCCCATGTGGGTTGGTCTAGGTGCCATAGTTTTGGGCTTGGTGCAACCCTAGATCATGTGGCCGGTCCTAGCCAACCTTACAACATTTGATACAATACATTTTGTTGGGCTGGGTTCTTTGAATTTCGACCAACTTGAGTTTGCTTCTTGATTTGATTCAGCTCCACTTTGATGTTTGGCTTGATCAACTTGCTTTGAACTTGTTTTTGCTGAATTAAACTCCACATTCAGCCCTTGACTTGAATTGGATGCTTTCATGTCATTTGATAGCATGTGCTTCATCCGGCCATGTATTGATTTGAAATTGGCTTGTGCTTCATCCTGCCATGTCTTGGTTTGGAGTTGGCTTTATTGCCTCACGACCCTGGTTCAAGTCGAGCATGCATTGACCTGATAACCCTTGAATAAGCTAGGCTTCATTTGTTCCTTGATTTGTTCAGCTCCATTCTTGATTTTCATTCCACTTTGGTGTCGAGTTCATGCGGCTTGACCTTTTCTTGATGATCACAGGATCAAGTCCAATTCTAGCTTGATCTTGATTAGGTCTTTGGCGAGCTTGATTCTCCCTTGACTTCATGTGGAATTAGGCTTTGTCTTGATGAGATCCGAATTTGATTGAGCTTGATCCCGTATCTTGATAAACTTTATCTTCTTTCAGGGGATCGAGGCCTGGATTGGATCTTTGCCTACTTCGAAACTCATGGGCTGCTTTAACTCAAATTTAAAATCTTTGCTTTAAAGTATTTCTCAAAAGGTTTAAACTTTAAAATTTGGGTTTTTTAAAGATTCATAAAGGCTTTAAACTGGTTTTCAAAATTTCAGAGTTTTTGAAAAGATTTTAAAATTTTTGGGTGTTTACAATATGTTGATTCAAAGTTTTGATAAATGTTTTCTTATATCATATTGAGGCAACACAACATCTTTATCCTTATCAACACCATGAGATAAATGAAGAATGAAATGCTTTTCAGGGGTTAGACAAAACGACCACTCAAAATTTCAGAGTTTTTGAAAAGATTTTAAAATTTTTGGGTGTTTACAATATGTTGATTCAAAGTTTTGATAAATGTTTTCTTATATCATATTGAGGCAACACAACATCTTTATCCTTATCAACACCATGAGATAAATGAAGAATGAAATGCTTTTCAGGGGTTAGACAAAACGACCACCCCCTTGCTTGATTCGTTCCTTAAGTGTGGGGGTTTATAGATCCTTCCGAACCTATTAACCTACTCGATACTTTCTCTATGGCTTGGTTCTAATTGGGCTCTATGTTGGTGTGGAGATTTTGGTGCACCACGAATGACTATCACGGATCTAGTGAGGGGCGAGATACTAAGCACTCCCTGGATCACTACTTGCTTAGATTTTTTTATTATTATGGGTGAACTGTGACAAGTAAAGTGATCTTAATGTAACAAAGGATCTCAACAAGCATTAGCGATCATTTCATGAGAATTCTTAAGGGAGAAATGTACCTCTTTTGAGCTTTTATCCATGCTTACGTGTTTGAGAAAATGCTCTTCGAAAATAGCTTGGAAAGGCTCCGTCTCCTCGAAGATATGGAGCTTGCCTTGATCAATCAAGTTCTCTATTTTATTTTTCAAAGAAAAACAATCATTTATATCATGATACTTTAACTTATGATACTTTCAAATCTCATTAAGAAAACGTCCCTTAAAGGTTGCCCCTTTGGGAATTGACGGTAAGCTGAACAATCCATGGGACAAAAGAATTTTTGTGACCTTCGTAAGTGGTTGTCCTAGATGTGTGTAAGCTCTTTTTGTTCTTATATATATATTTTTTATTTTTTTGGCTTTAGAAATGGACAATTTGGACTTGAGAAAAGAAGGTTTATTTGGTTAGATTCAGAAGGCTCAACCCTAACACTCGCTATCTTTTGAGACTTCACCCTTCCATCCGGGGTAGACGATCCATAAACTGCGGGTTTTGGTCTTAAAGAGATGCCCTTAGCTTTCAAAAGGTCACCATATGCCCCTTTTTCAAGTTTGATTAAAAAAGAGATGACTTTTTGATGAGCTTTTCAAATATGCCAATTTCATGAAGAGAGAAGAACGCTTTTAAATCAATTTTAAAATTTTCTAAAATCAACATTACCACACAACCCTTAGATATGGGCTCCTTGACTTGCCCGAGTAAAGATCTTCATCTCGCAATGAAGGCACATGCGTCCTCACTATGAGCTTGATTAACATCTCTCAAAGAGTTGAGAGTCGGGATAACCTCAACAATGTATGAGAATCTTTGCATGAAACAATTGACAATCTCTCCAAATAAGGTGAATTGGCTCAAACCATATATGACCAACCACTTAGATGCATTTCCCTTGAGGGAGTGTGGGAACCAATAGACCCATTTAAACAGGTCCTTTTTTTTATCAGTCTTTCTATAAAAGAGTTGTAAATGGGATCTAGGATCTTCATTGCCATCGTATAAGTGAAAGCTGGGCATTTTATCCTCACTATTGGTTTTATAATCGAACATTAAGAAATATGATAGTGAATATATCATCTTTTCTTTTAATTAACCTTTTAACAATTGTTGTATGACCCTCCTATCTTTCAGGATGAAAGACTCAAGATTTGGCTCCCCTTCCTCGAATTTGGAGGTCGATTTGGTTATTTGGACATAGTTTATCTTCCTACGGACCTATGATTGTTTTCCATGAGAAGAACATGACTCGACTGCATCGGCCTCTTGGCTTATGATGACAATCTCTCTTTCAATTCTTAATTCTCTTAACTATCTTTTTAGAGAGGTGATCCTATCATCCTAGGTTTGAGATAGTGATTTAAGAGACTTTTGAGTTGTTTTTGAAAACTGACTTATAGAACTTAAAGAAGTCTTGCTCTCAACACATTCTTGGATGAACCTTCTGAACTCGAAATGATGTATGCTTGGAAGTTTTGAACTTATACTTGGAGGTTTTGGACTTATAGATAAGTTTTGGAAAGACTTTAAAACAAGACTCAGAAATCAACTTATTTTGAAAGAACTCAACAGGACACAAACGACTCCTCCAAGATCTAGGTCCCACCGAGTATAATAATTCTTTTGTAAACAAAATTTTTGGTCTCATATATACTTAAAACTTTACTTACAAAAAACGTGTGAGCATTCCAACAAGTTTACTTAAACTTGCAAAGGCTTGAGTATGATTTTAACTTCTAAGGTGAATGTAGGAAAGTAAGTTTTTATCAATGTATGCCTTCTTAAATAATACTCAAGGGTCAACCTAGATGATTAAGATTTATTTTGAGGTCTAAAGTTTTCTCAAAATAGTCTCGATTAGAATGAGCCTTTTCTAAAACCACATCTTAGCAAATAGGTTCAATTCTATAAAAACATAATCGATTTTATTTCACAATGTTCGTATTTTATTGAGGCATTTTTTGGGATCCAAAAATCCTAAAATTTTTAACCAAGCAAGTTTTGGGTGTGAGGTTTTATTGACAATCTTTTCTAGTAAAAATCATAGAAATATTTTCAACCGAATGGTATTTTGGAATTTAGACAGTGCTTGTAGCTAAAACTTATGGTCTCAATAAAACACCTATAAATCTGTATGTAGATATCATATTTTAATGAAGTTTATCACTCTGAAAAGATATAGATAGATGTTTCGATGACACCATTCTCTAAGGATTTGGGTATCTATAAACTGAATTATATTAGATTTACATAAGGAGGATCACATGTTTTCTGTCATAGGTAGGTTTGGTTCGGGTTGAGTCTAATCTTTGATAAATTTTTTATTAACATTATATATATCCAAAATTCATGAAAATTTTGGTCGATATTTTCTTATGTGTATGCCACTTAAAAAAAATTTGATAGCATTTCTATTAGAAATAGATTCGGTAAAAATCGAACAATCCAACAAGTTTATGAAGGATGCTAAAATTTTGAAAAATTTCCTTATAGAAGATAATAATGCATCGGTTAGAATGTTAATGATTTAATGATCACTAACAACAAAAATGGGACATCCATCAAGAGAGGGTAGAAGTGTCTCGAAACCTTCTCTCTTGGTCTCTCTTTTTCTTCTCTTCGATGATGTTCACTCCTTGGGTTTTCCCTTGGTTGGTTCTCTCCTCTCCTCCTTTTTGTTGACCAAAATCCCTTATTTATAGGACTAAACCAACCAAATCTTTCTTAGATTATTGGGCTTGATCCAGATCCAAATTCAATCCATCAAGAGACTAACCCTATTGCATAACTGTTGGAGACATCCATATGTGGGAGGATCTACTGGACAAGTGTGGCATGTGGGAAAAGGGTTGGATGGGTTGGAGGACATGTGAGACACATTGGCACATGCACCAACGCGTGGGAGATTAGTGTTGTACGATGCGTATGGTGGTGGCACATGCGGTGGTGGTGTGCGTGGTGCTTTTACCTTTTTTTGCTCCGTGGGTTGATCTCTTAACTTTTCTTGGACCTTTAACCTTGTGATGGGTGTAGGGTCTCTTGGTACAGGATCTTCCTTGGTCAAGGGTGTTTCATACTTTTCTATTTTTGTCCTCAATTGATGATTTTGCCCCTTTTCACTCTATGGGTTGATATTTTTAACATTTTTGAGATTGCTTTAACCTTTTGATAGGTGTAGAGTCTATTGGTGTAGGATTTTTCTTCGTCGAGGATATTTTGCACTCTCCACTTTATGCTTTTCACTTGGGCTTGAACCTTCACCGAACTTGAGTCTTATGAGCTTCTGAGGTCCTACTCCTTTTCCTTAATGTTTTAGGCTTGTTTGTTTTATTTTTTGTCTTTTTAATTTTATTATTTTATAAGAGTAAAATGGTCATTTTGTAAAGGTTTTGAAAGTAGAACTTATGTTGGTGCCAAATGCCCCATTTTAACTTTTACAATCCCTTCTTTGAAGAAATCGTATTTGAAACAATGAAATTTTGCCAATACACCTTGAGGGCAAAATAGTTATTCTTTTGAAATTTGTAAAAGTTCAAAATTTTTTATGGGGATTGACGTCCCCTCATTTTAAGGTTCCCCAAAAATTTTTGGTGTTTTCACTTCTTGGATTGGATCTGTCACTACTTCACTTGTCACTACTTGGATTGTGTTTCTGATCTTGGGGTTCCACTTGTATGGTTAATGTTCTAAGCAATGTTGTTATATTCTATAATATCCTCAACATTACAATAATTTTTGGATATGTATATATATATGTGTATATATATATACGTATCTTGTTCTTGAGATGTGAGTTGGTTTAAGCTTGATATAAGGGTGTTTTTTTCCCAGTTTTCAGTTTTTCAACTTTGAATATCCGTATCATAACCTCTAGGTGGAAGAAAATATCCGTCCTCAAATCTAACACGTCTTCACTAGTTGCATATAAGGGTTGCAACATTTAAGCAACGGGTGATGATAGTGGAAGAAAATATTAGTACAATGAGCACCTAAATACTTTGCTTTAGCTTGAAGGATCCCATAGTTTCATGTTGTTGAAAGTTCCAAACAATTTCCAACAATTGTGATAGTAAACTTAGTTGTACTAGATTTAAGAAGTCTTGTTTCCTGATCATCATTTTTTAATGGTAGAGACAAGTTGTGTGATATAAGAGTGTTGACTTCATACAATTTTTTTTTAATACAAATGATGGCGGCTAGGATTCCAGATTATAAAAGAAAGATTTTGCCTTATAGGATTTCTTTGTCTTGAAATTGCCCTGTTTATGATCAACTTGATATTCCTTACTTGTTTTCCAAAGAGATAAAGGGATAAGTGAAGGTTATAACTATTCTCCAAACATCCTTGTTACCGTAGTACGTTTGATAAATTGAGGACCATCTATGGTGCGATTTTGGGTAGCTGAAATCAAGTCAGGTGTATGGTCATCCTCTTCGTTGAAAACATATTGTATTATTTCTATGGTCTGCTTAATATTCACCACTACAAAATCTTTGGTAACCAGTTTCGTTACCTGATTGATACCAACCTTAGCAATAAATATGTCTAGAACTTGTTATGGGTTTGCATCAAGGTTTTCAAAGTTCAAACCTTCCTAGATTTAGCAGAGTGTTCACTGGTATTCTTGAGCACGTTTATAGGTTCTTTAGTGCTTTCTTTGTAGACATATGAACAATCAATGAGTTATTGTCCATATTTAAAGCAAATGTAGCATTTGGTGGATTGACTGCAGGTGTACATTTTCCTCTTATTGTTTTTTTAATCGGATGATCATGACCATGGTCTTACTTCTCCACTTGATGTAAACCTCTTGTCATCATAAATCTTTTTTGTTTCTATGAGTTTTATTGAGTTTTCGTCAATATCTTGTCTTACTTTTGTTTCAATGAGTTGTACCACATTGATTTTAAGTTGAAAATCTTGGCATAACTTCCAGGACTATTGTTTGAGGGAACTAACTTACTGTTAAGATGCTCAAAGACTACTTTATAAAAAGGGATTCAAATTCCTCATTCTCGTTAAAAGCTACCACCTTTTCAAGTTGCATATCACCTCTTTCTCTAACTTGGCTTTCAACCCTTGCACTCGTTTGCCATGGTTCCCCTACCTCTATTTCTGATATTGTAGGGGCCTACTCTTCCATTTGAAGATGGTTTAAAGATATCTATTTTTCATTCTCTTTACCCATTACTTGAGAAGCGTTTGTGCATCTGTGATGCCCTAACTTCATTTGGGTCTAATTGTTTAACAATAGGCTCTATGTCAACTAACTTAACCGAGTAAGGAAGTAAAAATCTCAACTATGGTTTGAATAGGGTATCCATGATCTCATTATACTATCCACCTCGATAACAAACTACTGTATTCATTTCCAGCCTTCTATGTCTTGAAGCACAATCAATTCTAGTTCTCATTGGTGATGACACCTCAAATGGTGCCCAATATTTTGGTGGTCACTATTCTTTCAATTGCTCGTATTGAAACACCATCAACATTTGTCCAGAATTTCTATGTTCCTAAGCTCAAACAGTAATTGTGTTGAGGCAACTTTATTCAGAAATATGTAAAAATAGGACCTATATCTCGTTTCTCTTACAATGTTAATATTGATTCGTAGCTTGAGTCCATCAAACTAAAGTAAACGAACAATTATTTTAGTGCATTTAGAAATAATGTTCAAGGGTAACTTGTCATATGCCTCCTTCCGAGTGATGGTATATCATTCAACAAATCCTGGAACAATGAATCCTCTCATCTAATAGGCAGTCTACTGTGGTGCCTCCAACTCCAAATCCATATGCACTTTAAAACATTTGTGTTGTTGAATATGTTCAACCTACCAATTCCTTCCTTTGAGGAGTTTTTGGTCATATGGTGATCCTAACATTCACTTTTGAGGCCATTGTCTCAATGCCAATTTCAATCTAGTTTTGAAACAAGAATGACTAGTTTCCCTTATATTTGAAGAAATTTAAGTCATCAACCATAATTCATTTGATTAACAATTTCCACATAACGAAGCTTGCCAAAATCTGTCTTGAGAGAATTACTAGGTACTTTGATCATTGAGATTTAATCCAATTACCATTTATCCTTACTATGCTTATTGTTCAGCTCGACAACTCAATATTCCATAGGGCTATCTATCCATGTGGATTTGCCGATCAAGTAAGGAGCCTCTCCTTCATGTCAAGACATCTCGAGTTATTGCAATATTGAGGAGCCTCTCCTTCATGTCAAGACATCTCAAGTTATTACAATATTGAGGTCACCTTCTTGTTTCCTGCTCATCATCCTCAGCCAGGAGAAGCATTTGAGTCCAAGAATTGGTGGGCAGATTGCAGTTTGAATATATACCAAGGTTTACACCATTTATGGGTCGCTCTCAGTGCATTCCTACAAAAGATCTCAATTGGCAAACACCTCATCTTATAGTCGTTGTGTTATAAAAATTTTATTGATGCTCACACCTACAAACAAGGGGAAGTGATCTTTTATGAGCATGTCACCTTCTTTTTTTGTTTTGCATATTTTTGAGTTACCCAAGTAGGTTAACCATTTTTAAAGAGTATATCCTCATTGTTGAATCAAATTTATCCAACCACTTCTTCAATTTTTGCTCGACTTTTGGGTATCCTTTACTGGAGTATCTATATGTTCCTTGACCATCTTACTGATAGAGATCATCCTAACACCGCCTCTAGACCCTAGCAGGTCCTCTATGCTGGGATTCTTTCATCATTTCCAATTTTTAGTGGAGTATCTCTTGAGTCACATGGATGAGATTCAATATCAAGAGTCCTTTGTAGGGGGAATCCTTCTTCGAAACAAGGTTGTATGTTGTTGCTTGTTGGCATATTGCTCTTGAAAGAAAACATCGACAATGTTGATTTCTTCACTTTGATATATGGTGACTTTATTGTCATTATATACTTGAAAAGACAACAGTTTGGACTCAGTATTGGATAGTGACTAGTTGTGCTTTCTCTATGCTTGAGATTATCTCAATGGAATTCAAGTGAAAATAAATTGCAAAGTGAGGACAAAGTCATATAACCCTCAATGTCTAGCCCATCAATTTTAGCTAATCAAAGGCATCCCCAACACTATATACCTAGATGTCATTCTAGCAGGGGAGAACCCAATTCAAAGAATGAGGTGAGTAGCATTTCCTTTGCCTAATAATGCATTAACCTCTTAGTAAGCTCCTACCAAAAACGGGATTTCAAGGCTAGAGACAAAGGAGGATCGAGTGACTGAATGGACCACTATCAATTACAAATCTAATTGAATCAATGGAGACTTCATTATTTTTGAGATACAAAGGAGTTTAATTTTATTTGGGGAGGTCACTCTAGAGTTGCTTTTGGTGGAATCACTTGTATTAGAAGGTGCAAGTCTACCTCCCTAGAGGTATGCACTCAAAATCAATAAGTTTGTGGGGGCAACACTTGAAGTATTATTAACACCTCTTGGGAGCCCATCGTACCAACAATCAAGAGCCCGCCATGGTTGATATCGTGGGAAATAGTGATGTTACACCCTCAAACACCATTGGAGTAGAAGGGGATCTTTCGGCTACTGTTGTGGCTTCTACTAAGGAGGTGGTCGTTCCTCTCTTAGAGGTGTGAAAAATAGTGTCATACACTCAAAGAAAAGTGCTACTACAAAGCCAATGTACAATTCATGAGAGATCTTGTAGTTGATGCCAACTCTAAGAAGTCAACCTCCTAATGATCAACTCGGATGAAGGAGTTGCTCCACACCTCATAAAGGGAGCAACTTTTGGAAGTGAACTCCCTCTCTTTTCACCCAGTGCCCTTATTAGCTTCATCAACATCTTTAGAAAGGGTCTCAGGTCAAGTAAACTTATGAGCCATGCTCGTGTGTGAAGTAGAAGCCTTGGCTCAAGGTAACAATCTTTCATCATCGGCATAGTACACCTACCAAGACCTTATGAAGATTGTGGAAGGACACACTAACTTCTCAACAAATCAAAAGAGATTGAAAGTAGTCCATGGAAGTTAGACAATCTTTCTAAGTACTACCAAGAGATAGAAAGACACCTAACATGACAAAACTCTCCTACTAATCAGATTTTGAGAAGATATAGGCCTATTCTAGAGAGTGCATAGAAAGATAGAGACCCTTAGGACAATATTTAAATGTCTCACGGAATATGAGAGATTGAGTCTTGCCTTTCGGTTTTAAATAAGAGGCAGGTACCTCTTTTCAAATAGTTGGGTAGAGTTAAAGCTTTCTATCAATAGTACTTGGCAAATGACAAAGAACCCAAGTAGGCTTACTCAAAATTCTTAGCAAGCGAGACAAATTTTAGTGAAGACCTTTTGCTTTTGTTGTAGGATAAGAAAGCACTGGAAGAAGATGGCAAAGCTAACATGCCCATTCTACATGCCAAGTGGCATGGTATGGCCTTTTAACCCTTTAAAGGATTGGTTTGTTCAATCTAGATGATTGGCATGAAACTGTCACATTCCTTTATTCATTCAATTATTTAAACTCTTATTAAGTAGAAGGATAATATTTCTTTAAGTAGTTCCCATTTATGTTTTTGGTTTGCTCCTATCCTTCCATTTTTCACTAGCTTTAGGCCCCTGTGGGCAACATTGTTGTTACTAGATATGGGGCTTCCCAATTTAAGGACCATTTTTTGAGGTTGGTGTCTTTTATCGCAATCGAGAGAATTGCTATTCAAACTAGGTAACCTTCCCTGAATTGATTGTTGTAAACACCTAAATTTTTTATGAAAATTTTCATCTTTAGAAAGTTGACTAGAGACAACAACCGAGTATGACGCTTAGTAGAAGTGTGTACTGAGTGTTTCTTTAAATATCCTCATCTTTAATTGGTGGCTTATTGAAGTTTCGACCTTATTGTATTTGTCAAGGGCTATACTTGATGAGAGATTGTTTCAAGAAGGCCAAACTTGCTCCATTGGTAGCTAAGGATAAGAAACCTCAGGCTAGTGATGATAAAGAACACATTGTTCAATCCTACTGGACGGGACTGTACGATGCTTCAATAGGGCAGACTATAATTCTGTCCAATAAGAGCTTACAATATGGAAAATGTCAAAGTGCCAACTGCTTCTTAACCAGTTAAGAACATTAATAGTAGAGAACACATTGTTCAAGCGACTCCTTTTCAATGTAGAGCCAGTTGAGGATAAAAGTGAGGATCTTCCTGAGAGTGGACCTATCTCCTACTACTTCTTGAGCATCATACAGGTGAAAGCTGGGCCACATCAAGGAGCCATGAATAGATTTAGGTTGGAAGACATATTGTGTGTGCTTTGTAGGATTCTAGGATAACACATTCATTAGTATCACCTACCATAACACATTCTAGTTGCTTGATGGTGATAGCATCCAATTGGTAAGCAAATATGGTGAATTCAATACTTTGGAGAGTGGTTAGGAATGCGAGAGCATGCCGACTTCAAGTTTGTTACTGGTCAGGGGTGCATGATTTGATGGTGATGGAGCTTGATGGATATCCATTTATTCTTGGGTATGATTTCTTGTTTTTCAAGATGGTTATTGGTTCACATCTTGGAGTCATATGCATAAACAAAAGGCAATCAAAATTCATTCCTCATGTAGATCCAAGTGAAATACTGATTGTTGGATTGTATGCAACCTTGCGGTTGACATTATCATACCAAGATCCAGGCTTTAGCAATGCTAGACATCTTGTGGTCACCGACTCTAAGTTGGGGTCGGGTGTGCAAGGTCCATGATCGTGTGTGTGAGGCTGCATAACAGGCCCAATAAAGAGAGAAGACATACACATAGGAGCAATCGAGAGGTGGCTGCAAGGTAGGAGGTGTATGCAAAAACGAAAGGGTGCATCACCAATAAAGCACTAGGCACTTCAACAGGTAGGTGCCGGGAGACAACTACAAGGGGCAACCTTCAGATAGCTACGATAGTGAGATTATGAGTACGGCATGGTGCTAGACAGCTTGAGTGATGTTGTAGGCTGGATGGTCATTAGTTCTAGGCATACATGGTGAGCATGTGAGGCCGCCACTGATGTGTGTCCTTGTGTATGGGCACATGGTGGATAGTTTCGTGGCTGAAGGTGTGTAGTTGGAGGTATTGATTGATTCAGCTGGGAGAGTGATCATCATGGAGGAGTTTGTTAGGTTGTGGCCATTCTCGGCAACCCAACATGGTAACGGCTGGGCTGGCCGGCCGTGTTCACGATTACAGGAAAGATGACCATAACGGCAAAATCATAACAGTCGGACCGTTACCAGAAATCATGATAACTATCCGGATACAAAGGCTCCTAAAGAAGAAACCCCAACAGGATAAACCGGGAAAGGAGAAGCACTACAGAGCAGCGCATACAGATACATATACATAAAAAAGAAAGATACAGAAAATACAAAGAAGTTTCATTAAAAAAATCTGCTGTGAGGAAGCCTCGAAATCAAAACCAAGATCACATTTATCTTCCGCTGCAGGCGTACCTGGAAGAGCTCGATCGCAACGAACTTCAAGCTCGTGAAAAGTTGAAACGAGCCTTGAGTCGATAGAGACTGAGGAGATTGACTCATGTACGGATTACTTTAGAAGCTCCATTGTAGAATTAAGACCTCGACATTAATGGAGGAGAAGCTATGGGAACGACGGAACCTGTGACTGCGGAGGATTCGATTGAAAACGAATCCTAATGATTCATCGGACGGGATGGCGGAAGACGCCGAGATCGAACTTATTTCTTCGAAGAGGTTATGGAACGACCCTACGAATAAAGCAAAAAAAAATAAAAGAGGTACATAATGCATAATTAGAGAATACATTTCTTTTCTAAAACCTCCAAAGAACGATCTTTTGGTACTATGTTATAAGTCCTCTAACTCAATGAATACCACGTGTAAGTTCTTTTTGGCTCCATGTTGCGTTAAATACCTGAACAAGTGAGTAGCCTCAGAACTAGATTTCCCTAGTATGAATCCAAGTTTGTGCTTTGTTGTATTAGATATTTATCTTAACTTTCTTTCAGTAACTCTTCCTACTAGTTATATTGTATGAATCATTAATTTTATGTTTTCATAATTTGCATAAGTTTTAAATATATTCTTTGTTATTATAATTGAGTATCATAGTACTCTTTCTTTATTCTTTTGGTTATTTTCTTGTGCATCAAAAATGTATTAAATAAACTTTGTAAACCGATTGATATCAAACTCTCCTAAACCTCATCGTACCTCAATGGGAATATGATTTGACCAAAGATTTATCAAATTTTCTAAGCCTAAGATCTACTTTCACTTCCTTCCTTAAGTTTTGGCAAAAATTATATGTAGATGTATATATATATATATATGTATGTATATATATGTATGTATATATATATATGTATGTATATATATATATGTATGTATATGTATATATATATATGTATATATATATATATGTATATATATGTATGTATATATATATATATGTATGTATATATATATATATATGTATGTATATATATATATATATATGTATATATATATATATATATATGGCAACAGTTATATATGGCAACAGTTACATGTCCACTCTTTAGGATTCATGAAGGCAAGAATTCATTGCGCAGTTCACATAATTTTTGTCTACCTGAACAATCCCGAGTTCTCAGAAACCGAAACAGGACCTGGGAGAGAAAACTTCCGTCCAAGTCGACATCCGATCACAAAGTTTGAGTTTGAGGTAACTTCACTTTCTCCCTTCTAGAGTTTGAGGTAACTTCACTTTCTCCCTTCTAATCTTTCACTCCCATCCCCTGTTTTCACATTAAAGCTTGTCTAAGATCGTCGTGTCTGCCGTTTTGCCTCTTCTCTTTTTGAACTAAAATAAGGACTCCTAATACCAAGTGAGTGACGCAAATCAAGTTAAACTTTGTCACCTTGCAGCACGCATCGTCATCCAAGCGCGGCATAGTTTGACCTTAGATGTTCGGGGGAGGGACCCTAAAAGAAAGCAGGGAAAGGTCACCCTAAAAGTTAGAAAGATCCGCGAGTTGTTCCCAGCCTCGAAACTGATTGAAAGTCGAGTCATAATTCGATTATGATGAAGCTAAAGCCACGTTAACCCTCCTCATCTCCGCAGTTAGTAATATAACTCGTAGTGGAAGTGATGGATTCCAGTCCCTATCCACTTTTCTGTATTTTTACACGGTTTACCAATTTTAGAAGTTAGTGCGACGGTTTATACACATCAATATTAAATTTGTTAATGGGTAGCCTTCTCCACATACGTCCTATACGTCCTAGAATAAAACAAAAAGGAGGATTTCACTAGAGCGTTGGCTGAACGGCAGGGTGCTCTAGCACCGTTGCTGCTGGTTGGGAGCTGGTGGGGAGTTGGACTCACAGAGGGTGAATGTGTTAAGCTTCGACCTCCTCTTGTAAAAAAGAACACAAAAAGCAGGATTTCTAAACAAAACAGATGAAGGAGATTTTGCATTTGGTTCCGACACAGAGAAGATCCAGGAAAGTTCATCCGACAAACGAGAAAATGAACTTTTCCATTACAAAATCACCAATTTCTGATATTATCTCTCTTAGATTTCATTGTTCCACAGTTCGCTAATATTCCGGAATGGTCCCTCAACCTTGTTGACAAATAGCGTTTCCCCTGTCAGAATCCTTTCCTGCACAAACAAATTTGGTAAACGGTGACAAAGATCAAAGAAATTCATTTCGGTGTGGTCCATATAATGTTCCTTGTGCAATGAGAGCATATATCAATTACGTGTGTCGGTGTGTGTCTGAGTGAGAGAGAGACCTGCTGATGGATGCTGTTGAGAGCGTCGAAATCTGGGGGAGAGAGATCTCCCAGCTGAAGACGTCCATATCTTCATTGATCCGCTCTTGATGAACAGACCTGGGGATGACACTTGTCTCTCGCTGTATGGCCCACCGTATCAACACCTGACCTGGTGTCTTATTCAGCTTTTTGGCTACCTACAGAACCAGAGCAGCTACAAAAATATGTGAGAGAGAGAGACCATTTGAACAGTTGGGTCATGAAGAAGATCCACATCCCCTCCTTTTGAACCATGTGGTGAGTATGCCTGCAAAGACACAAACTAGTGGCACTGTGAAAGTCATTATGGTTGCATATACCAACTCTAAAGTCAAATAAATAGATGTCCTTAATAACCAGCCTGTTGGCAGTGTTCCCAGAAGACCTCAGAAACTGCATAGAAGACGGCATCTGTGGCTTGAGAACCGGCACTCCAAGTGCCCAATCCAACGGCTGGGATGGTGTGGCCGCTTATCAGCCTGAAAGATTGGTTCTCCATCTCATGGCGAGCAGCTGCTTGTGCAATGCCGTCTCCCGGACTTCTGAAGTTCCAAATTTCTACGTCTTAACAGGTGCTGGTGTCGACTCCCGGGGATGGCTGTGGAAACGTGGTTTGACCCAGACATTATATGTCGAAATTGGATATACACGTGGCAAGCGACGTATTATCTGAACCTGACGCTTCTTTCGTAACAAGCGGCTTGTCGACCATTTTCGTCCGGACTATTTAAATAACCTCTTTCCATAAATAAGGTTGTTAGAAATCAGATTTAAGTTTCCGTGCGGTTGAAAATATTCGATTGGTGTACATATAAGTCGTGACTCACGTGCTAGATCTCAATCCTACTCCTGCATGTTAACCTTTTAAGTTGGATTTGGGCATTAATGTCTCAACCAAACCAATCCTTTAACAGGTTTGGATGAAGCACAACAGGGAGTAAATAGTGTAAACTAAGCATTTCGAAGAAGGAAAAGGTTGATGGAATTATGAGAACGAATAGGTTGTAAGGCAATGACCATTCTCGACAATCCAGCACACAAACGGTTCGATTAGTAATCCAACCGTTTCTGTGGTCGAGTTATAGAAAGGATGACCGTAACGGCCATAAAGGTGAAACTGTTGAACCCTTACCAAATGATATCGTAACAGTTTGGTTATAGGGGCTCTTGAAGAGGAAAGCCCAATGAAATAAACCGAGAAGGGAGGAGCACGCGTTGCTATATAAATACATAGCAACGCAGGTAAGAAAAACATCAAGATCGGAATACCGAAACTCAAACAATTTCTCAGGGAAACCCCACTGAGAGAAAACCTCAAACAAAAACAACATACCTTTGTTCTTCCGCTTCAAGCGTACTTAAGAAGTAAGATAACAGCAAATTGGAGGTCGATAGAAGCTGAAATCCAATATGCAGATAATCGAAAACACAACATCTGATATCAGAGCCTTGTCTTTGACCTTGCAAAACATGTACGCATTAGTTCATTTTTTAAAAAAAGAAGAGAGGAAAACCTCTGCCTCAAACGAGACAAGGCAGAAAAACCTATGCCTGAGTTGAGACAGGACAAAGAAACCTGCTTGAGACAATACAGAGCAGAAAACAGAATGAAAAAATAATCGATCGAACCTCGACCAGAGGTCGACTGTAAACAAGAACAGGTTGGGAAAACAATCGATCAAACATCGGTCAGAGGCCAGAGGTCGGCTGTCAACAAGAACAAGCCAGAAAACAGCCAGTAGAACCTCGGCCAATAGGCCGGAGGTCAGCTACAAGATGAGCAGACGGCCAAAGAAGGCAGTTGAGGCTGTTGGGGTCCCCAGCAAGGAGGTTAGAGGACGACCGCAACAAAAGAGGCGGTAGAAAGCCTCATGCGGATGCAGGCCACGAGGCGGAGTGGCGGAAACCGCCCCCACTCTCTTTGAAAACGTTTTCCTACTCACTCTCTCTCCTTTGCGCTTTTAAAGTGCTAGGTGGTTTCAGAAAACCATGAGCGAAAACCAGCAGTTTCTAGGAAACCACCTCGGGTAGTGGATTGAAAAGTTCGTTCTACCTCGGTCGGTTTTTAAATATTACAGACTGCAAATGGACAAAATTAAGAAAACATCCATATATTTTCAGATAAAAAAATTGTTTTGCCCTAACTTAGGTGAAAAGTCTGTTTTACCTTCCGATAGTTTAAGAAAATTACAAAATACCGAGCTATTGATTTACATTACTACACTTCTCGGTTTAGTTTATTATAGTACTGCCGCTGTGTCAAAAAATAAATTTATCCCTGTCCTTTTGAGAAAATTCCAGATTCGGACTAAGGGGCAAAATTATAGATTTACCCCCGATCAGTTATGAATTTTATAAAAATACCAAAAACTAATTTTACAGGTCTATCCTTGGTCATTTTCTAAAAATTACAAAAGTGGATAGACAATAAAAATTATTGTTCTACCCCTAGTATTTTGAAAAATTATCAAAGGTAGAAATTTGTTGAGAAAATTATGATTTTATCCCAATTGCTTCTATATATTATAAATGAGTTATTTTCAGCTCATTTTTATGATATTCTACATCGTTCTAACTAGATTCATGCTATGTATGTTTTGTTGCTTATTAAATATTTTTTTTTTATACCGTCTAATTATTATAATTACCAAACACATAAAAATAAACTCTAGAATATGTGTGTCGAAACTATTAAAAACCAAAAAATTAAATAGTCTGAACTTCCAAATATGGAAAAGAAGAATTCTGCTTGCACTAACACTTAAGGTGTTGAGTATGTGTTAAAGGAAACTGTGCATCCGCCACCACCAAACACAATTGAGCAACAGATAGAAATGTATAAAACATTTATAAAGGATGACACAATAGCAAGAACTGTCATGTTGACATACATGGAGGATGACATGATCAGGGTCTTCGAACAATACGAGACCGCAAAAGAGTTGCTCGATTCTATAACAGTCAAATATGATATAACTATCAAATTATATATTTAGCTGCTACTACAGAAATATAATTCTTTCAAAATGAAAGAAGGAGATAACGTAGTAGAACACATAAACCACATGTTGGTAATGGCTAAGGACCTAGCTATGGCAAAATCAGTCATTTTGGAACCGATGTAGATATCAATAATACTGAACAATCTTTTCTCGTCACGGAACATGGTCACCACTACCCTTAGATTAGGGCCAGAAATTAACCTTTCTGAATTGCCTCTAAAAGTAGCAATAGAACAAGAACATATGAGTAAAAACAAAAAAAAAAAAATTGATAGTAGTAGAAGATGAGATAGGGTCTAGCTCTAAACTCAACCAAAAGAGAAATAAACCAAATAAAAAGTTTGCAAGAATAACAAAAAGGGCAATCAAATTTTTAAGAAAATATAGGAAACCACTTCTCGGGTCAAGTGTTTCAGTTGTGGAAAGATGGGACACTATAAGAGGGATTGCTCCAACAGAAAAGGTGGAGGAATCTGGTTGAACTAAATGATGTATTGATTGTGTCATCTATAAGGCGCAATCTAGTTTCGGTCCCTACCTTAGTAAAGAAAGGTTTTGGGGTCAGGTTTATTCCTAACAAGGTAAATGTGGGGAACACGGGACAATATTATTCTCTGAGAAATTTGATATAGAACATGAACTGTTCAAACTGAATGATAATGAAAATAAAAATCCTTCTACTTATATTGATTGTGCCTTTAATGTTGATATTAATGTATGGTATAAACGCCTCAGGCATATAAGTCTAAAAAAGTTGAGAAAATTATCCAACTCTAACTTATTGCCAAGATTTGAAGAAAATACTTTGAACAAGTGTGAAGCTTTTATACAAGAAAAAATGACAAAGAAAGTTTTTTTTCAAATAGTCAACAAGGGCAACAACCCTATCGGAGGTCATTCACACGGATTTATATGGACCATTCAGAGTAAGGTCACATAGTGAAAATATTTATTTTATGACCTTTATCAATGATTACTCGAGATACACGTATTTATATCTCTTGGCACATAAATTTGAGGTACTTAAAGCTTTTAAAGAATATAAGCAAGAAGTTGAAAATCAATTAGAGCATTAAATCAAAGTTTTAAGATCAAATAGAGGTGATAAATATACCTCTATAAAATTTTTGAAATTCTGTAAAGACTTTAGTATTGCAAAGCAAAATATAATGCCCAAGATACCTCAACAGAATGGTATAATTGAAAGATATAATAGGACCTTACTGAATATGACAAAGTCAATGTTAATTTATGCCTCTCTACCAAGGATATTTTGGGGAGAAACATTAAGTACAACACATGTAAGACTGTATTCACTACACCATATGATATGTGGTTTGAAAGAAAATCTAACCTAGGTCATCTCAAGAGGTGAGGATCTATTGCACATGTGAAGATCCTTGATCAGTTTAGAGATAAGCTAGATAGTAGGTCCTTGAGATATATATTAATCGGATATCCTAAATGTTCAAAGGGATATCGGTTTTATCATAAGGACCACAGACTGATAGAAAGCAGAGATGTTGAATTCTTAGAAGATACTAAGAATGACATCTTGGAAAATAATGAACCCATAGAAGATCTTCCTAGAATAATCAAAACTTGAACATAAAAGGCCTAGGGCCACACCGTCTTACTTAAAAGATTATCACACTTATCTTGTAAAAGAAGTGTATAATTCGGTAGATTCAGATGAGTTGACTGATAACTTTACTTATCAACAAGTTATGAATTCATTGGAAGCAACATATTGGGGGAAAACAATGAATGAGGAAATTGAATCCATTGAGAAAAACCAAGTCTAGGAATTGACTGATTTGCCAGAAAGAAAGAAAGCTATAGGTGTAAATGAGTTCTGAAAAAGAAATATAAGGTCGATCATTCAATCGACAAGTTTAAAGCGAGGTTGGTTGTAAAAGTTTTTTTACAAAAAAATGAGATAGATTATATTGAGACATATTCCCCAGTTACAAAATTTGCATCCATAAGGATAATCCTAGCAATATCTGTACTTTATGATTTGGACTTACATCACCTAGATGTAAAACAACATTTTTAAACGAAGATTTAGATGAAATCATATACATGTAACTGTCCAAAGGATTTATAGTTGAAGGCCAAGAAGATAAAGTATATAGGTTGAGAAAATCCCTATATGGCCTGAAACAGTCACCTCGCCAATGATATTTAACTTTTCAAAATACCATTATAGAACTTAGGTTTGTGACTAATGAACTTGATCACTGTGTATATGTCTGGAATAGTGGGAGCCACTTTGTCATCTTATAATTATATGTAGATGACATATTGTTGATTGAGAATAGCAATGAGATGATTATCAAAACCAAGTCATGGTTAAACTCAAGGTTCGAAATAAAGTATATGGAGAAAGCATCCTATATTCTAGGTATAAAGATCTCTCGAGATAAAGAATCTAAACTCTTATGCCTAAGTTAAGAGAGATATATTGACTATATCCTCAAGAAGTTCAAAATGGGTGAATGTAAGTCTGTTGTTGCACCCGTTGCAAAAAGGGTCAAACTAAGTAAGACTAATTGTCACGGTAAAGGAAACGATAAGCCTAATATTCCTTATGCACAAGCTGTGGGTAGCTTGATATATGTTATGCTGTGTAGAAGACCTGATATCAGCTTTGATGTTGATCTTGTCAATAGATATCAAAGTAATCTTGGATGGCAGCTTTGGATAGCTGTAAAAAGGATTTTAAGATATCTAAAAGGAACAAGAGACTTGAAACTGTGTTTTCAAGCAGATGAACTAAAAGTGGTAGAATAATCAGACGCTAACTTTGTTGGGAGTAAAGATAACAACAAATCTACCTTGGGACAAATATTCTTATTTGGAGGTAATGTTTCTTGGGCTGTAATAAACAGGACTATGTAGCATTGCATACACAGAAAGCTTAGTATGTAGCTTGTTGTATGGCTGCAACGAGTATCATTGGATAAGCCGTTTCATACGTGATTTGAAGTTGGAAATAATTGATGAGCCAGTTGTCAATTACTGTGATAACACAATAATTACTCTTATTAAGAGTGGAGCAGATTGCTCAAAGAGCAAGCATATAATGGTTAAATACCACTATGTTCATGATATGGTTATGAGAAAGGAAATATCCATCTCATACATGCCAACAAATGATATGTTGGCAGCCCCTTGACTAAAGGCATAATAGAGGAGCTTTTCTCAAAACATGTTGCGAACATGAATTTGAGATATGTTTGATTATGTAGGTAAATAACCACACAACGGGCAGTGATTGCAATAACAATCATGAAATGATATTACTAGAAAAACCCCACAAAAGTGGGAGGAAAACTAGTATGTCAGTTCACTTAGCTTGAATGGCTAAGTGAGAGATATAAGGCAATGACCATTCTCGACAACCCATCATAGAAATGGTTGGACTGGCCATCCAACCATTTCTATAGTAAGGTTACGAAAAGGATGATCGTAACGGCCATAAAGGCGAAACCATCAGACCATTACCAAATGACACGGTAACAGTCCAGTTATAGGGGCTCTTGAAAAGGAAAGCCCAGTGGGATAAACCGAGAAGGGAGCAACACATGCTGCTATATAAATACAGAGTAGCGAAAGCAAGAAAAACATCGAGATCGGAATACCAAAACTCAAACAGCTTCCCAAAGAAACCCCACTGAGAGGAAACCTCAAATAGAAACAACATACCTTTGTTCTTCCACTGTAGGCATACCTGAGAAGCAAGATAGCAATAAACCGGAGGTCGACAAAAGCCCGGCAAGCAAACAACTGAAAACGCAACATAGGTGGATCAAACTAATTTGCAAACCGGTCAAACTAAGAGGTAGTTCCTAGTTTCATTCAAAGAAAAAGGAAAATAAGAAGTCGTTCTTTGTTAAGCATTTCCAGGAAAAGGTTGATGAAAAATAATGATAATTCTTCTTAGACTTTCATATATCCAACTTGACTAATTTAGTTAGTTGTATACCTACAAAATTCGATCCATGTCTAGCTTTTCATGTTGCAAAAAAGGCATTGGAAAAGAGTGAACAGATTTTGGAATCCTTTGGTTATGGTTCTGACCCTCTAGGGCTGCACTCATGAAATGCTACTACCAATTAGCAAAGCCTAAATCATGTTCTTGAAAACGTTTGTATTTCCAAGGCATGACACTCACCAAACTTTGAAGATCGAGTTGTCAACGTAAATTAAAAGTTACATGATGTTGCATGATCCATCAAACGTTGCTAATGTTTTCCTAGCATTAGATGCTTGGTGGTATTCTTTGACACTACAAAAAAATGTGAGTAATTTGGCGCCCATGGATGGGTAAGTGTAAATACCCTAAATCAAAAAAAATTTCTAACACTCCCAATTTCAAAAATCCAAATGATTTAAAACCTTTTTGCTTTAAATGAAAAGTTCAAATCCTTTAAAAATATTTCAAATTAAAGGTTTTAAATTGAAGTTAAAAAGCTCAAATGATTCGAGCAAATCAGGTAAACAGGTGGGGCCCAATTCAATCCAAGATCGAGCTCAAGCCCGGAAGCAGAGGAGTAGACCATGTCAAAAACATATCTTCATCAATAAATCAAATCAAATGAGTCAACATCAAAGCAGCTCGAGTGGTGTATTAAAGCAAATCAAGATTTTGTCCGAATCAAATGCAATCTTTTGATAAAGATTGGCCGTCTTATGCAAATTGAAAATGGTTGAACTTGGGGGTTGATTCCAAAGGTTTATCAAAGTTTTATCCAGCCCATATATCAAATTAAGATCGAGCAAGGTCAAGACGAGCTACACAAGAGGTTGATCAAGCCTAGCCGAGTGCCTTCAAGTCCAATCGGCTAGGACCAAGGCATGAGACTCAAGACTAAACCAGCCCACATGGGACTGATCCACTTTTAACCACAAGGGACCACCAAGGCCACATGAATTGGAAGGCCTTGGAGTTGGGTTTGGACCTTGGATCACCCACCCCAAGGAAAACACTAGAAGATCCACCCTTGGCCTATAAATTGAGGCCAAGGGTGGAGGCGTGAGGCATCTTGGGAGAGAGAAAGGAGAGGCCATCAAGGGTGCTACACTTTGAGAGTTTTGAGAGGGTGTGAGAGCTGATAGGGAGTAGCATTAAAGAGGAAAGGGAGTGTAGAATCTAGGCCACGGTTTGGTGAGTGTGAGTGATTGATCAAAGAGGAAAAGGGTGAAAAAGGGGTGGTCGACCATTACCTTGGAGGATAGTCTCTTATGTAAGTCCGGGTAAGTATTGTTCCATCTTCATTTTCTTACATCTCTTATTCAAATTTAATTCAAAAGGGGTTGTATTAATAGAGCTTTGTCTCCCCCCATGATGTAATAGAAGTAGATGTTACTGAAATTTGCCTTTCTTTGATTATGCACTCTATGTGTTTGATTTCTTGATTCTACCTCTCTATATTCTATAAACACTCTATATTCTCTAATCCCCTCTATGCTTAAGCTATTAAGTATATTTCAATTTATTTTCCTTCAGCAATTTAATTTGTGATGTTGTGTTGTTGCTTTTCAATTCGTGTGAGTTTGCATCATGTATGATTCTAAAAATCTAAAATCTGGTTTTCATCATTTTTGCATATGTGAATTGATTGATTTTTAATTACCAAACCTCTGCTCCAATTTCTTCGAAACTTTGCACACTTCTTTTACACACATAGACCCACTTATAATAAAATTTCCAAGAATTATAGGTCCGTACAACATCGTAATTAAAACTGTACAAAATCATAAAAGTTTTTATAAATGTCTATCTAACCAGTTTTCCTACAATAGAGCATTGATATTCATCCCATAACTCTATATGTGAGTATCTAAAATTGATGATTTTTAGTTTATTGGAAAGCTGGCTTCCATAGATTTCTAGAAAAACCAAATTCATTAAATTTGGAACTCTGAGCACCGATATACAGGCTCATCTTTGAGTCTTCTATGACAGAACAGTTTCAGGTGCATGAGCATAGGCATTTTCCAGATTTAATTTTGTAACAATACAACTCCGAATCACAATCTGAAACATGTCCTAGACTCTCCACATCTCAGACTTAGTCCTGTAAAATTTTGATGATTTTTGAAGGTCTCTAAGGTATTTAAAAAAACTTAGGAAATAAGTTCTAAAAACAAAGTTTTTCATTCTTAAGAGAGTTTTCTATTTTTCAGAACATGTTCATTTTGAAACTTAAATCAAGTGCACTTGTTTTCCATTCTCAACACCTTTTCTTTTCACGTGAATTTGAAAGTCACACCTATTTAGTTGGAATTACTAAGCGCTTAGACTAACCCTTAAGCATCGGTTCAAGAAAGTCTAATGCGAAAAGAGCCCGTTTAGCCACAATCGTCCGTCAGATTTAATTTTTGCTAGTTTTTAGAAAACTAGCTGGCATGCTCATGCATTAAGTAGAGTTGAGAGTTTTATTCCAAGCCTCTACATAGGCTTGGAGTGAAAATTTCACGTCTACAGTAAGGCATACACATTTGTCCGGAGTGGTTTCTCTATGGTGGCCATCATGGCAATAAAGTCCATGTTTTGTATGCTGTACTGTACTTTCAATTTAAAAATGTGGTAAATGCATATAGCACGGATGAGACATACACTCATGTATACTCCAACCACGACGGCCACCATATATACAAATTGTAGATTGCTGTCAAAACAGAACTTGAAGAACCTAAAAACGATAGGCAAACATGTGACAATGGTCATGAGTAGCCCATAATAAGGTCATTAAGATATAAAGTGGAGAAGGTGGCGACAAGTTGCAAAATGCGACTAATACAAAAACCGACAAAAGGCGAGGGGGTTCTTCCAGAATCGTCCTCGTTGCTCTATTTAAGAGCGTTAGAAGGACAAAAAGAAAAGACATCACCCAAAATTTGCAATTCTTTCTTCCAGTTTTAGTATAGCCTTATACATAGATTTAGTTATACCTCAAAGTTGTAGTTTTATTTTTAATAGCTTCAACTGCTTCAATAAATTTTCTTTCGCTCACAAGTTTATGGTATCCTGAGGTGGGGTCTTCACCAATCGAGAGCCATACTGATCCTTTCCATATCCTTGACGGCATATAGTTTCTTGGGATATGCTCGTTGGATTCCAAAGGTCCACAATAGTTATACAAGCCTTATCCAAATTTTTGGAGAAGGAAGGTCTATGTTCTCTTACATGCCCCGCACTTTGTCAAGTTCATATTTGATCAAGGCATCCAACAAGATATTTCATATCATCTCCAATTGAGTCGTTTCTAATGATAACACATCCTTTGTTACATCGGGTGAGACATTATTGTATGTCAACTCAATCCGGTTGAAACAAACACATGGCATCCAATACTATAAATTCTTTCGGCAATGATCAAGGAACTTTGGTTCATGGCATCCATATGACCTAGTATGAAGGTCAACCTAGACCCTCACTTGCTTTCAATCCATGACAACCTTAGTATGAATGGGGACAATCCAATTCTCAACTTCTGCCAAACACCGATCCTTCGTTCAATGGACCAGTTAAGGCCCTCACTCTAAGAATCGTTTCACTTATCCATCATGGAAATCCATGGACTCCTTCTTCAACTTATGAGGGAAATAGTGCCATCTATGGAAGTCAACCAGTTGGTCAACATACAAGAACAAGAATAGTTCACCTAGAGACAAAGACATACATAGAAAATTGCTTATCTTAGGTCCCAACATAGGCCATCCATCGGAGCTGATGCTTCACTACCATTTGAATCAACTGCAACACATTTCTATTACTTACGCTTTGGCCATGTCAATATGGCTGGAAGGGCACTAGAAGGCATCAGAAGTGCTCCATCTTTCGCATCTTTCGAGACAACCTTCGTAAGGAGAACCCTCCATCTCTCATGCCATTGCTCTAGAGTGAATGAGTGCAGGCGGGGAGGATTCGTCCCAAGAACTTTCATCCAACAAGCTAATCTAAGCTATCAAGTCCAAATGTTGTTCGGAGCACTAGAGGACATGCCCCATGCCATACCATCTTAGTTGGTATCACCTATAATGGTGACAACGGTAATACTGCCCATCCAGCCGACTTTGGCATATCCACAAATGTTGCAACCTCATCCGGAGGTTGGTCCCTGTCACTCATATCGACCACAAATCCTCCCTACTTCACTTTAGCAGGGTCAATCTATAGATGGAAAGAGATAAAAAACAGGCCTTCATCAAAAGATATAATAAGATAAGGCTATAACGATCTGTCACTATTAAAGCCTTTTTAGAGTGATTCCATGTCATGATCCTAATGTGGTATATGAAATTTATTTATGCACAATATGTGGCATCGGTGAAGAACTGCTTGTGCTTGAGATAAACATTGGCCTTACACGTCACTAATGCTCCAACCTCGTGTAATTGGCAAACCACACCGCTGAGTTGGAGTTTATCCTAAGTGCACCAAGAGTTCATAGTTCCAAGTCATGAGACAATTTCAAAAAGAATGCAAAGACAATCGTTCATATCCTATATAGAAGAGATGTACAGGAATCAAATACCAAAGTTGTTGACCAACTTGACATAATGGCAGCTGGACTTACAAACAACCTGTCATATAATTGTGACGCACTTGACTTCCAAAGAGAAAGCAGAAAGTGTTCAAGAAGAGAGACCCCTTCCTATTCAACATTTCAAAAGCCAATCAAATCCTTGATGTTTTGCTCAAAGATCATAAGATAAAACTTCGCGATGGCCATTTAATCCTATCTCTAGATTAGTTGAAGTTGTCCAGGTACTACAAATGACACAATGCGAAAATACATAATAATACTATAAGTGTCAATTTCCATGACAAAATAAAAAACCTATCAAGGAAGGGCCACTCAGGTTGGCGGATAAAGAACTAGTCATTGATACCAATCCCTTCTTGCCGAATCAAACTCCATATATATAGGACTCACCTGCTCTTCCTTTTCGCATGACAATGTTGGACATACCTAAATATCAACTATCCGAACAAGTTAGTCCTTCAACAAGTTGCAAATATGCTAGAAAAGTCTAGAGGTTGAGGAACTTTCAGTAGTTGAGAGGTACCCAGATACTCATGGCTCGATTTGCAAGGCTTATCTCCTTTGAAGCTGGAGGAGAAACATTTAGGCTGATTTCACCACCACGAGTAAGGCAACCGGACTCTTTAGGTTCACAATATGTTCATGACCCACACAAAGGAAAGACTCCAATTTCAACCTACTTTGTTATGTCTTTTTGAGGATATCTAATGTCTTTATGAGGAATAAATTGACTCTGATTCATGATTCCTCCAAATATGCTCCATAATGGATCGCTTAGTGCAGCTAGTTTGACTTCAACTTGAGAAAGACCTAGCTCCCCTATGACACACCGACTCGCAATAACAAGTGAACAATTGAGCTTCATATTCTACAAAGTCGCAACATTGAGTATCTTGGTGGAAAGGGACCCGCCTCATTGAGGGCATGCAATAAATCCTTAAATAACCTTCGCCCTCGATTGGTGGTATGATAATGTCCCTCCACAATCCTTGCACCTCTCGAGGACTTAGAAGAGAAGCTTGCAACAAAAAATGACTCGAGGATGTTTTGTTGAGGAGCTTGAGAGGTTCCTTAGTGAGCCTCTTGCCCAATTTGAGTCACTAATTGAAGACTATCAAAGACCGCATACATGGATCGTTGTACCACACAGTCCCCATTCAAAGCAAAAGCAGCTGACCACCATTAACCTTAAAATTGGTGTTGGATAAGGCAATGACTCGAGAGAGTCCCATGATTATCCCTGAAGGCACCCACATCACAATAGAAGGCATCGGGGATAGTCTCCTTGGGACCAAGGCAAAGATCTCATTGGCTTTCCCAAAGGAAAATGCACCTCCAAAGTTGAGAAGCCTTTTCAAATTCTTGAATCAACAACTATGACGAATGAGAATGACATGGATGAGTTCAGAAGCCGACTTTACTTTTTGCTAGAGGAAGCAAATGAATGGATACATGCTTGCATAGGCTAGTGGAAAAGGGATCTCCAACATAGCCTAGCAATGGCGACATCTATTGAAGTAGAGGTACTTATGTTTTTCTCATCATGAGGCTAAAGAGTTCGAAACTATGGGAGAATTCCTCACTTCGATAGAAAATGATGGTTTGGATCTATATAACAAACGGATTCCTGTTCGGAGTTCAGAACTAATGGCTCCAATTGAGTTAGTAGACCAATACAAGGATTCAGAGTTTGGTTATCCTAATGAAATGGAGGAATGGAGAAGGCCTGTAACAATCTCCTAGAGTAACATGGTTTTCTGGTGGAACCGAACAAAGGGTTTTGTTGGCATCCTCAAATTTTGGCTAAGAAATAGACAATTAATACCCCATTAACAAGTGATAACAGTGACATAGATAATGAGATTGAGGCATTAAGGTTGTTATAAGGTCTTATTAGCTAGATTCTCTCCATCCCAACCCTTGCAAATTGACAGTGAGGAGAATGTCTTCACTCATGACCTAGATTGGGTGGTCTTTGTCAATGATGCTGGCTCACCGATCATTTTTGACCGACCATATAATGCTAGTAGCATGCCACCTAAGGCCACTGTACATGAAATTCTGGTAAACGGATAACCCCTCCAAACAATGTTTGTTGGTGGAGGAGCGATATTGAACATTATGCCCTTAGACACTTGCAAGAAAATAGGCAAAGGACTCGCTCACTTGATCCCGACTAATCTTTGAGGGTCGACTTTGCAAGATGAACCATGCACTTCTTGATATCATAACTATGTGATTGACATCCTTGTTATAGATTAACAAATAAAGTTACTAAAAGGACATTTATTCTAGCGAGGAAACTATAAAGATAAAAAAGGATTGCAAATGACACAATTCATACACCCATTATACAAATCAATGAATTGATTTTTACAGCATGACTCAAAAAAGATTATTAACGATGAACAAATTGGAGTTTGCATAATCTCACAAGACTCTTTGTAAAGCTTACCATGGCTATAGACCTAATGCTTGCTAACAAAAAGAAGGAATTCCACGTGGTCATTCATAAGCTAAACATCATCCTAACCATTGGAGCAAACTAGTCCAAGCCTACTATGGCATGTAATTGTCTCAAATGCAACATTGACGCAGCTCCCTTCCAAGTCGACCACTACAGTTGTGCTTAGTGACCACGAAGGGAGTTTCCTTACCGCCCTATTTGGCACTTTATGAAGGTGTACTAGAATCTGTCGCCTTGGAGGTGGTGCGTGGAGCTAATGGTTGCTTCCATGATCTCCAATACTCTTTTTTTCATAGTTGATGCAAAGCCAAGGTACCCATTACTTCTTGACAAAGATTGGAACCACACCAACTACTACTTGCCTTTGATTCTGTACTAAGAAAATCATGTTTTGGACTGAAGATGGAGTTGAAGTTATAGAGGCTAATGAAGATCTCTTCATGACTGAAGTACGTGTGGTTGAGACTATCTTTTATTCACCAAGAGTGAGCCCAATCATTTTACCTTTAGAACTCAAGTAGATGGGCATAAGGTCCTGCTAGCTCATATCTTGAGAGTATTGCTTCAGCGAGGCCAAAATGCGGCTCAACATCGAGGTCACCTATGGGCAAGATTCTCAGTAATCACTTCTTGCCTTGAGCAACTCAAGACTTTCTAAGTCGAGCGAAGGATTAGGAGCGGTAAGCCCGTTTTGCTTGTGGGGCATCCAGAGTAGCTTGAACAAAATTCTGTACTCCACTTGGGGGGAGGGAGAAGAGTTTAATTGCCCCAATCAATGAGAATGCCAGATTGATCAAGGGATTCCTAATAAACCAAGTAAGAAACACGTCTTTGATTAGCCTCACTATTAAATAGATATAGGGAATGTTTTGCTAGGGCATATCATGAGATGCTCGGCTTGTCCTAAGGTCTTGCAGAGTTTAGAATTCTCCCCAAACCGAGGTAGAGGTTTTGCCATCCATTAAGCGAGAACTTCAGTTTCTCCTCAGTGTAAAATTCATTAAGACAACTAGGTAAATTGATTGGTTATCTAGTATTGTCTTGGAAATTGAAAAGAACAAGAAGATTAAAATGCATCAGTTATAACAATCTCAATCAATCCACCTGAAAAGACCAATATGTTATTCCTATGGCAAATATGTTGATTGTTGTTGCATATATATATGGGATGTTGTTTATTGATGGCGCGTCCAACTACAATAAAATCTCAGTTAGTGAAGACGACACTCATAAAACCATATTCCAATGCCAGGGAGCACTCATAATCTGTGAATGGGTGGTCATGCCAAGCTTCCAAAGAATGAGGTCTCATAACTTAAAAATGGGTCCTTTACAAATATGCCTTTGGTGTTATTGCAGGTCACTTCTGAAAATTCCTAGTACACCAGAGGGGGATCGAGGTTGATACAAATAAGGAGAAGGCCATTTTCATGGCAAGGCCCTTGAGGAATAAGAAAGAATTTAGAATCTTTGTCGGCCAAGCCAATTAAAGGCATTTTATAGCCAACATTGCTGACAGCATGTGCCATTCTCTCATCTTCTCATGCAGAAATATTTCTACGAGTACAAATGGAGACTTGAACAGTAGTTGGCATTTGATAATATCAAGAAGTGCCTAGACACTCCTCCAGTCCTCGTACTCCTATGTTCGGAAGACCTCTAAAATTGTGATCAGCCGCTATCAAAAATTAACTAGTATGCTTCTAGCAGAGGCAACCAATGATATCACTAAGCAAGCTATATTTTACCTTAGTAAATGCAAAAACCAAATAGTCCCATATAGAGAAGCTATATTTATCATTGTATCAAGCATGTATGAAACTAAAGCATTTATCTATTACCAACGGAGGTTTATATTCTATATAAAGTTGATCTCATGCATTATCTTCTTAATAGGATAGCCTTCCAAGGAAGACTAGTGAAATGGGCCTTTAAGTTGTGCCTTTCATCCTAAAACATGTGCTTTTGAGAGAAGTCAAAGGGCAGGTGACCACAAATTTTCTCTCATTACCCGTATATCAAAGTAATCGATCTGAGTTGGGTTGTTGACTATGACCTTAGATGCAAGCCTCACAAATAACAAGGTTGAATACCTTGCCCTTAGACATGACCTTAAAATGACATTGGCTGTTGAAGTAAAGGTAGTAGAGGCCAGCAACAACTCCCAAATCATTTTAAGCCAGCTCACTAGAGAATACCATTATGTTAGCACAAATGTCTTCTTCTATCAATAAACTTTGGCTTTGATCTACTCATTTGATGAGGTCAATTTATTGCATATACCAAGGGATGACAATGAGATAAGCATTGAGCTAATTAAGTATGTAAGTAACCTATCTGAGATGGTTGATAGTGAACCAAAAGGAAGGACCCTCAATTATGTCTTCGCTTGTAAAGACCTATATAAGTGAAGTTACCAAGGCTTGCTTCTGAGATGCCTGGACATGGTAGATGCTCGAACTATAATAGCTGAAGTTCATAAAGGTATTTATACAACTCACCATCCTAGGTCGAAGATGAAGTGGTTGATACTGTCATGGATACTATTGACCTATGATGCATCAAGCCTACATATTGTATGCAAAATGGCGCCAAGCTTGTCAATATCATGGCCCTAAAGGGTGTCAGCGATTGAGTTGAACCCTATAATTGAACCATGGCTTTTCTCAGAATGGACCATGGATCTTATTGGCAATCCACCCTAAATCATGTAAGGATTACTCATTCATAATAGTGGCAACTAATTATTTCACTAAGTGTGTTCAAGCTCAACCTATAAAGAAGGTACTTAGACAATATGATCACATTCATCAGCAATCACATCGTTTTTGGATTCAACATCCCTTAGATGGTAACTACCAATTAGGAAATAGTTTTCATAGTCGAGAAAGTAGTGACCTTCATAAATGGGTACTACATCAAAATGAAACATTCAACACCATGTTATGCTCAAGAAAATGGCCAAGTGGAGGTCTCAAATAAAATAATTATCGCTTTATTAAGAAAACCTTGAGGACAATCCCTACTGATTGCATGAGACCAAGACACTGTGTAGTTACCAACAAGGTTGATACATTTCTAATTGACATATAACCAAGACACTGTGTTACCAACAAAGATTAAAGTCATCTCTTTGTGAGTACTAGGCAGAAAAACTTATGACCAATCAGTTACCTTCAATTCATGGCAATGGAGCTAAACTCATGGGATGAAGGTAGGCTGACAGCCCTCGACAACCTGATGGCTAATAAATGAAAAGTTGCACAAACTTACAATAAGCACATCTAACCCAAAAGGTTGTGAGAAGGAGACTTGGTTTGGAAAGCTATGTTGCCAATCATACTGAAGGTTGCTTGAGCCAAAAAATGGTCCTTGAACTGAGAAGGGCCATACATCGTAATTGAGGTATTATTTGGAGGAGCTTACAAATTAGTGTCTGCATAAACCTTTTGATATTACAATCTCAAGTTTGCTTATACAAAAGTTTCTAATGATACAAGATATATAGAAAAATGATGATGAAAGTGTGGTTGAATGGGCTACACTTGAAAGTCTTCTCACTCCATTAGATGAGGATCAACTGCAAGTGCTACATACTATCTTAAGATCTATAAATAAAACTTGCTTACAATTCTTGTGATCACTACGTTTGAATTCCAAGAAAGAGCTAAAAGGTGTTCTGTCACCTTCAAGGAATGCCTTTTGAAGATAAGTATTTCCAAAGAGAGCTTATACACAAGTTCTCAAAAGAGAGTTCCTAGATAGAAGAAGACATTGACTTTTATGACTTGGGAAAAGGTGCTCTGGTCATGGAGATATGGATAGGTACATAATCAGATTTTTTTTTTGCAAACTGCTATCAACTGGGCCTATGTCAAGTTCTTGGCCGACTCTTGCCATTCTTTGGGGTGGAATGGCTAAAAAATGATATATAATGATTGGGGAGATGAAAATAAAGTTGTGTGATGTGAAGACATGGTAAGTATATGTACGTATGAATATATGAACATGTATCTTCCTACATATACATATTTAAGCAACCCTTACAACTAGGAGATGGTTAATTATGGTGGAGGTAACGTATGAATAGTTGTTATGATGCTGTAGACGACTAATACAGTGAGGTATATGGTGGAAAGGCAGTCACAGCAATGCTGGTGGTGAAGGGAGAGGGCGACAACCAAAATGTTAGAGGAAGGAATGAACAACCAAGGGAGGATGGATGTTCTTTACATTGCTTAACAGAAACATAGGAATAGGTGATGGTATGGAAGGTGTGAGCTACGACCTAGTATACTAAAAGCTAAGACGACCAACTACTATTGAGGGCTACTAAGGAATTGAGGAATAAGTGAGTGAGAGAGAGACTGCTCTTGGGGATGCTTAAAGACTTGAGAATTGGATGGATGAAAAGGCAAGCCAAAGGGCTATTTATAGAATCCCATGAGGTTATTTTGGTATTAATTAGGATTAGCAAAACCTTTACTAATATTTAAGAACATTGTCTTTTACAATCCAAGTTTTTAACAAAAATTCACGGTTCAGTACTCCCATGTGATTATCACTGCCCCTCTTTACTTTATTCGCAGTTCAATACTCTCATTATCTTTTAGGTCAACTCATAAACTTCGTTTATTTCGCCACACCTATGTGATGGAACTTCTTTCCAAATGCAACCTTTCATGTTTTTAAATTTTGTTCTTGTTCCTTGCTAATTATAGAAAATTGTCTTGCCAAGTTTGATTCATTCCCGAAATTCTCTCAAACTTCTATCTTTTGAAAAATGTGATTTTAAAAATCATTTTAAAGACTTGATTTTTCCACCATATTTTCTGAAATCGTCAATTTAATTTCTTGAAAAATGTTTGAAATTTCAAAAATTTAAAAGAGAAATTTTTGAGGTGCTTACAATTAGCTGGAGTCAAAGGAAAAGAGCATACGTTGAATTAAAACTAATTACGAGAATTGGGTGGTATAAATAATCAAAGAATGGATGGTCATATGCTGACCACTTAGGCTGGTCTAAATCCCTCCAAGAAAGCAGATGGAAAGCCAAATAACATTATCTTCACGTGTGTGATGGCTCATTGACAATGTTTCCTCCTTTTCTAGCACTTCCTTGTTTTAAGAAAGGAGAAGGTCTTCCCTTGAATGAGGCCAGTCGAGATAAATATCCAGTACTCTCTCTCTCTAATTCTTTGACCTTGGCAAGTTGCTTCTCATAGCAAGCCTTCGCTCCCGCCAACTATCGAAGAAGAGATGCTTGTTTCTCACTTAAAGATGAGAAATGATATACAACATTATTGAGTTCTTGGGACACATCCAAAAGCTCGCGCTTGAGGTTCTCCATCTTTTCATGTTCTAGATGGCACTGGTTGCTTTCTTATTGATGTCAGGCAACCAGGTGATTTAGCCATGCTGGGTACAACTCAATTTATCACAATACTAAGAAAGACGATTCAACTTGTCTCCAACAATTCTCAACCCTTCTTCATTTGTCAAAAATCGGGTCATTTTCTCACCAACAATGCTAACTAAATCTTGGTACACTGGGCGAGTTAATGGAGAGATTCTATTTTCTCAAGCCAAATGCTACAAAGTATATATAAGTGTGAGTCGAAGGCTATCTTTGCCTAAAAGGCCCTTGCTGAATATTCCTTCAAAGAATTTCATTTGAGCAATCATCACCATAGAGAGGGAGAGAGCTTCCCTTGTGGAAGTTCCTGCACTTCGCGTTGATGCAGGGTTGACTCTTAGTCCGTTTGAGCTAAACGACAAAAAGTGGCTCTTGAGTAACATAGTAATAAAGATGCCATGTCCTCATTGTGGTCCTGAGGGTTCCCCTAGCTTTAGTTTGGGGAATCATAAGACTTGTTGTAAAGGGCCACAGGGGACAAAGCCTAACTGATTATCAGCTTCCTCAAGAGTTGGAAGCAAAATCTTTCCACTCTCGATGGTGGTGGCCTTGAACCAATCTAGACACATCGCCAAAGGTGATGTGCTTTCAGCAAGTGTTGATAACATCCCTGCAAAAAATATTACCAAGTGGGAGAACGACATTCGGCCAGGCAAGAGTACCTCTAGGAGATCGCTTCCCAATGACTCAACCAATGTCCAGGCACACTTTGAGTCCCCCTTTGAGAATCAAACCAAGCTAATGTGCAAAAGAGGGTTCTTCGAGGCAAGTTCTCCATCGGGCCAACATTCACATTCTCCTTGCTGGTTCTCTACCTCAGTTGGAGCTTCCAAATAGGATGCTCCTTTTGTAGGTGTACCTCCCACGTTGCCGAGTCCAAGTTGCCTTAAGCAATTGGGGGAGGTCCAAGTGGGGTAGGGGGAACTACCAACTTGGGGTTTAGCCGTCCAACTTTTAGTAGGATGCTGTCTATGTGACAAAAGAAAAATGTAGTGATAAGCAAAACTAAAGAGTGGTTGGCAATGCTCGACAAAGCAAAAAAGGGTTTGAGAAGCCAACTTGTTCTCTTGATAGCCGCAGCAACAAGGGGATATCATCCTTGTTGTTTTCATTTTATGCTTCCTTCATGACAGGAGAAGGTACCTGCAAAGTCCAAGTGAAGGGGTTACTTACAAAGGGTGAAGGTAATACCTGTGGGTAATCTAAAGACAAGAATGATTGCATCACCTGATTCAAAGCAGCAACCTTCAATCGCTCTGAAGAGGATAATGTGATCGCTGAGGCTGATTGAAGTTTCCCTGTAGATTATGAAGTGTAGGACGAATTACTATGGCTCTTTATCTAAAATAGTGAAAACGACCATCGACCACCAATTGTCAAACTCCCGTGTAATCCACAGATTATAGAAGAAACCATTGAATGGGAACAGGTGTACTAGCGTGAACTTTGACTTTGCAACTTTTGCAACTTCATCACTAGGAGTGAACTCTAACCCAAAAAGTTATGTCGGGTATATGGGCCCAATTATCCCTTGCACCAACTCTAGTTGACACACCATACATTGAGGCTAACAGACCTCTGCCCCTATTTTATTTGAGTGCTTCACGACAACCCCATTGATAAGTTCTATTGTGCACAAAAACCAACACCCTTCACTCAAAGAGGTGTATTTAGAAGATTCTAACTTCTCCAACAAATACTCGGTAACAAGGTTGCCACACCTCAAGGGGAAAAACTTGGGTTTATTCATATATTCCTTATGGAGTAGATTATGTAAGAATATAGACAATAAACCTGTGTACAATTTTTTTCGCAACCACTCCACCAAGAAAGAATTCTTGGTGCTAGAGTTTTCCAGGCAGCTTAGAAGTAAAACCTTGCTCAGATGGGGAAATACACATAAATACAATAGTGCAAAAACCACTAGGCACCAGAAGCAGTTTGCTGCTCGTTGGCAAGATGAGATAGGAGAACCCGAATGCTCCAATAAAGAGTACTGAGAAACCAAGAGCAAAAGTTAAAAGGATTTTTATATGGCTACACCTCTAGCACACACAATGAACTATAGACCCAATGGAAAAGGAAGTTGGCATGCTCATCCTTGCCTTCTTGTTGGTTGTGGGTGTAGATGAAGCTCCTATAAAATAATGCCTTCAGGTTAAGAATGAAACCATTGATAGCAGAATCATGTAGGCTTGGAGTTTTTGGCTGGAAAAAGAGAGGTCGGTAATAGCATGAACGTCGAGAAATGTTGTACCAACCATCCCAAACTTAAAAAGAAAAGGTGTACACATGCCAGAACCAAAAAGTTCAGGTCCGAAGAGAAAGGGATCCTGAAAAACTCCCCATGCGCGCTAGTCGTTCCCATACCAAGATCCTAATCGATTTAGCCACCGATTGTAATCTTCAATGGCTGCGGCTACGTTTTTAACTCTTCTCGGAACCTGTCAAAGCAGAACCAATTCGTACGTATAGGGAGGTCTTCGATAATGATGACCGCAGCTAGATTCTCGGACCGTGAGTATCGGTGACATTTAAACCCATGATAAATTTGGTTTCATCCTGAAATGATGTAGGTACATGGTGATACACTTTCTCTAAGATGACAAACCCAAACCCATTAAATCATTACATATTCATCTTCACATATGATTCACCTTCTCATAATGTTGTTTAAATCTGTGGTAAATTACATGCTTCTATAAATACAAATACCAATAATACTCAAGTTGCAGTGATTTTAGGTGGCAATATACATGTATTAAAGTAACCACTTCCTTCTTTATGAAAAAAGCTCTTAATAATTAGTCCCACATGGAAATTATAAAAGATTTTGTTACCTTTCATATTCTTTTCAGCATTAGGCTCTAGAATCGAGGACAAGTATGCTATTTTTCAAAGTTTATTTATCAATTTCTAAGTCAAGCACTGCTCATCTTGATTAGTTTCTTTTATCAAAGATGCAAAAAGTGGCTTCTACCTTATTCATATGTCACGAGCTTTTTTATGACCAACACTCAAGTCATATGTTCCTTTAACTAGATATATAGATAGCCGTGGTCCAAAGATGTGAGCATCTTTTCATTAAGATATTTCTAAGCTATAAGCTCTCAAGTGTGTCAAAATTTTAGTTCCATAAAATTCTTGATTATTCTCATATAATGAGGCTGTGTTTTGGATACGAGAATTGAGGTAAGTTATCTTCTTGAAAATTATATTCTTGGCCTAATCATCAAATTGATGAGATATGCGAGTCATTTGATTTAAAGACTGTGAAGCTACATGCCTTACTATTTTTAGCATTCCCAAGAAGATACATCAAATTCTCCTTGGACCAAGATTCTGCCTTTTAGGTTTAGGAACCTTCGCTATCAACCCCCCTTTTCCAAATACTTTGGTTGAGCTTTTATTCTTGTAGAGATTATATGCTGCTATTTTTCTCTTTGGGAAAATAACCAATTTGTATCACTTCATCCCAAAAGCCATAAGCTACACAAGGATAAGTAGCATGTCATTTACCATTTGTAACAACATATTTTTCTCTTTCAGTTGTATATTATTGTATGCAAGGAGCTTACAAATTGATATGCGGTCAATGTAGACTTGACAGAATGATGTTTATAGTGTTATCCTCCTTTATCTAATTTTAACCATCTAATAAAGAATTTAATGTTGGAATTTTATATTGGTTCAATGATGTCAAATTTCGCTGAAGCTGCGGACAAGCATGCGTAAAAGTTTCAGAATGTTTCTTTCAGAAGCTGCTAGTATGTACATGCGTATATGAAATGCACACATAACTACATCATAACCATGCAATTAACGTACATAAAGTTCTACTTGCATGTGAGTAGTTATAGATTATATATATCATATCTTAATTTTTGCATGATTTCCATTTCCTGTAATTTTCTATAATGATTTTAACAATAAATAAGCATAAATGTCTCAATATATTGAAGCATATTCAGTAAGAAGGAAAAGGCTTCTGGGTTCAAATTGGAGTCCAAACAACTCTAGAATAACTAAAAGCCCCTTAATGGGATCTTATAGAACATCCATATGAAATAAGAGGATTAAGTCCACTGCATCTAGTCTAGAAAACATAAATTAGACTTGAAAATAGTTATGAAACCTGATCCAGGAAGTCATAAAAGATCATCAAAATCAATTAAAAGTATTTGAATCTGATGCGTTCATATGGATCGAAACAAAAGGAATCAATCAAATAGAGAATCCAACCCACACAGTTTTAAACAAAGCAAAATATATAACTAGACCAAAAAACTGAATAAACCATATTAGAGTCCGATTTAGACTTGACTAATAGATCAAAACCCACTTACTAGACAATAGGATTGGGTCAAGTTGAATCTAAACCTGTTCCGGTCTGACTTGAGGTAACTTGACAAGTAGTTGATTGATACAATAACCAGCGTGGCCACAAAACCTCCTGAGCCACCAGCCTCCGACGAGGACTGAGACTTTAGAAGCATTGCTGGCATACGCCATAACTAGGGACATCTCACATTGCTTCACCGAACTCCTTGAGAGAGCTGCTTGGTGACAAAATACCAATCAAACTGAAGAACCTTGACGGCCATGGTGGCCATCCGACAATGGATTATTTGCTAGAAAGCTAGAGAAACCAAACAAATAGAAAAGAAAAACTAATGTTTCGTCGAAAAACTTTGCGACATGAACTCCTGATGATTGAATAAACCAAGATTTTAACATTCACTGTTTTGACTGTTCCAAGCGACGAGCATGGATCGTGATAGTCATACTCTTTAGCTTTCAGGTCTTCCATGGCCATGGTGGCTATTGGTGGACAATGAAATCAATAGAAAGACAAAAAAAAAACGAGGGAAATGAATGCGTATTCTAGAACCCACCAGGAATTGCATCATTCTTGCCGTTTTCGTTGATGTTAACCTCTGCAATGTCTTTCCTACCACTTTTAGGACTCCATGTGGTTTTCCACTGCACAAAGAACCACCAATGTATAAACATAAACCAGTCATCTTGAATTCCATGATCACTTTGGTTAGGAAATCAGCGGAACTTTGAGCTCATCTCTTGTTAATCAGTCGATTCTCCAAGCCACATTCAGGACCTATGAGATGCAATGGTGTTATTGCCACAAGTTGCATTCAGAACCTATCAGATTGTAAGTTCCGATTTTATCTCACCAAATTCGAGCGTTCTCTTGGATGGACTCCAAAGAGAAGGCTTAGCGTTTGTCCAACTTCAATGAGAATGATGGAGAACAAGTATGCATGCAAATGTTATTCCCAAAGAGTATGCCCAACTTCAAAGATAGTGACGTGATGAACGATGATGATCAGGGTGATGAGAAAGATTAGGCGTTCTAGGTCTGGGAGATGCAGAAAAAACTTGCTTAGGGTTTTGATTGTTCACGTTCTCGTAGGCAAAATATTAGGAGGGCACCTCTTTGTGCTCGAAAGCATGGGATAACGATGATTTTTCATGCTTTAAGTCGTGGAGAATTTTCCTGCACCTTAAAGCGTAGAAAAGTGGCGCTACGTAAAAAATCAGAATTTTATTGGATAATTTCAGCTTAATTCAAACTTGTATATTTCAAAATGCCACCTTATCTTCTGATGCAGATTTCATTTCATATGATTCTTTTCTTTCTTTCTCATGCTCAAAACTTTCAAAAACACTCTCAAGTCTTGCCACGCTACATATCTAAGAGACTTGATTTTAAAAGTAATTTGCATAAACACTTATAATCTTGAAAAAAAATTTGAGGTGTTTACAATATGGTAGTTGGATGTTGTTTTCGGCCATAATTGGAAAACTCCTCTAGCAATTCCAATCTAATATAAATAATAGTGTTTAACAAACCTTACGTCGGTTAATTAGACTTAGTGAAGGGAAAATTCGGTTGTGCTTCAGTTTGTCACATGAGAGCAGAAAGTGATATGGCTCAAGAAGACCTGTAGAGAAAGAAGGAGAGAGTAGAAGAATGTTGTGTACGCAGGGAAGATGTTCTATGTATTTTTTAGTATCTTATATTGTATTCTTTGAAAAATATTTATAAACGGTTTTATCTTCCAGGTTTTCATATTTGAGCTTTTTGTTACAAGTTGTTCTGTGTTTGTAATGTTTTTGGTTTAATTTTTATAATGTTATTGTTTTCTCTTTTCTTCATGTAATGTTTTACAGCCGAAGAATGGCCATTTTCCGTTACATCTCCCACTTGGTCATTCAAGCTAAGTAACCTTACATACTAGTTTTGGTTGCCACTTTTGTAGGGTTTTTCAAGTTATGTCATATATAATTGTTATTGCAATTATTACCCGTTGTATGGTTTCTTACCTACACAATGATCAAACATATCTCAAACCCCATGTTTATAACATGCTTTGAAAAAATATCCTCTATTACGCCTTTAGTCAAGGGGTCTACCAACATGTCATTAGTTGGCATATATGAGATGAATATTTTCTTTCTCATAATCATATCATGAGCATAGTGATATGTAATCATTATATGATTATTTTTTGAATTATAAGCTCCACTTTTAATAAGAGTAATTGCTGCATTGTTATCACAATAAATGACAATCGGCTCATTGGCTATATCCAACTTCAATTCACGTATGAAGCAGCTTATCCAAACGACACTAGTTGCACTCATACAATAAGCTACATACTCAGCCTCTTATATATGCAATACTACATATCTTTGTTTCTTACAAGTCCAAGAAACAACTCCACCTCCAAATAAGAAAATTTGACCCAAGGTTGATGTGTTATCATCTTTGTTCCCAATAAAGTCAGCATCTGAGTATCCTACCACTTTCAGTTAATCTGCTTTAAAACATAATTTCAAGTTTTTTTTTCTTTTAAGATATCTTAAAATCTTTTTCACAACTATCTAAAATTGTCATCTAGGATTATTTTGATATTTACTCACAAGACCAATAACGAAGTTGATATCATGTCTTGCACATAATATAGAATACATCAAGCTCCCCATATCTTGTGCATAAGTAACATTTGACTTATCGTCTCTTTCACAAGGACAATCAACTAACTCCTTTCACAATGGGTGTAGATGCAGACTTATATTCACCTATTTTGAATTTCTTGAGAATCTAATCAATATCTCTCTCTTGACTTAGGCATAGGAGTTTTGTTTCATTGTCTTGACAAATCTTTATACCCAAGATATATGATGATTCCTCCATATCCTTCATTTCAAACTTTGAGTTTAACCATTACTTGGTTTTGACAATCATCTCATTGTCATTCTTAGTCAATAATATGTTATATATATAATGATAAGATGACAAAGTGGCTCCCACTGTTACAGACATATACACAATGGTAAAGTTCATTAGTCACAAACCTAAGTTCGATAATGGCATTTTGAAAGTCAAATATCATTGACGAAGTGATTGTTTAAGGCCATATAGGGATTTTTCAACCTATATACTTTATCTTCTTCGCCTTCAACTTTGTATCCTTCAGGCTATTGTATATATATGATTTCATCTAAATCTCCATTTAGAAAAGCCGCTTTTACATCTAACTGATGTAAATCCAAATCATAATATGCTGATATCAGTAGAATTATTCTTATAGATGCAAATTTCACAACAGAAAAATATATCTCAACATAATTTATCTTCTCCTTTATAAAAAAATCCTTTGCAATCAACATCGCTTTGAAATTATCAATTGTTTCATCGATCTTGTATTTCTTTTTGAAAACCCATTTACAATATATAGCTTTCTTTTTCTAGGCAAATCAGTCAATTCCCACAGTTTATTTTTTTCAATAGATTTAATTTTCTCATCCATGGCTTTTACCTAGTCTAATTATTCAAATGAGTCAATAGCCTGTTGATATGATAAGTTATTGGTCAACTTATCTAAATTCACCGAATTACATACTTCCTCTCTAAGATAAGTATGATAATCCTTTAAGTAGGATGATGCGACCATAAGTCTTTTATGTCCACTTAAAGTTTTGATCTGTTAAGAAAGATCATCTATGGGTTCAAATGATGATTGATTTAAATCTACTAGATCCTCAACATACTCATCATTATTTTCAAGGATGTCATTCTTAGTATCTTCTAGGAATTCAACATCCTTGTTCTCGATGAGTTCATGGTCCTTATCTTTAGATCCTTTAGAATATCCAATAAATATACATCTTAAGAACCGACTGTCTAACTTATCTCTAAACTGGTTAAGGATTTTTACATGAATGATAGATATCCACCTCCTTAGATGACTTAGGTTTGTTTTTCTTTCAAACCACATCTCATATGGTGTAAAAAATACAAGTTTACACGATACTCTATTTAGAATATACAATTGTACTTACTACTTCTTCCCAAAATACTCTTAGTAGAGAGGCATCTTTTAACATGTACCTTGTCATATTTCATAAGGTTATGTTATATCTTTCTAATACATCATTTTGTTGAGTTGTTTTTGTCATTGTTTTCTGTTTTGTAATACCAAAGTCTTTGCAATATTCTAAAAATTCTGTTGAGGTATATTTATTACCTCTATTTGATTTGAAGACTTTAATTGTATGCCCCAATTGATTCTCAACTTCTTGTTTATATTCTTTAAATGCTTTAAGTGTCTCAGATTTATGTGTTAAGATATATATATATATATATATATATATATATATATATATATATATATATATATATATGTTTATCTCGAGTAATCATCAACAAAGATTATAAAATATATCTTCCTACAATGAGATCTTATCCTAAAAGGTCCACATAAATTAGTATCAATGATCTCTAATGGGGTTGTTGCATTTATTATTTCCTTGAAAAATATCTTTCTTGTCATTTTCCTTTGTATACAAGCTTCACATTTATCAAAAGTGTTTTCCTAAAATCTTGGCAATAAGTTAAAGTCAGATAACTTTCTCAACTTTCTTAGACTTATATGCCCTAAGCGTTTATGCTATACATTCACATCAATGTTAAAAGCACAATCAATATAGGTAAAAGATCCTTCTCTTTCATTTAATTTGAACAAACCTCCTTCAACATCAAACAATCCTAAGAAGGCTATCCTTTCATGCTTTCTTATGGTTATCTTGCTAGGGTCAAACCTGACTTCAAAACCCTTTTCAACCAATGCAGGGACTAAAACCAAATTGTTCCTTATAGTTGGCATAATTAGTACATCAGTTAAAACAAGTGTACCTTATACAGGAATCCTAAAGAACTCTACACCAAAGATATTTGAAAATGTGTTATTTCCTATATATACCTATGTTCTCCTGGTTTATATTTGTTTAGGTCCATAGTCCTTTCATTGCTCTTCGAGATATGTCTTGTTGTTCCAAAGTGAATGCATCAACCAGATATTGGGCGGTCCATGTAGAGGCATTCCGAAACTACGAAAATTATGTCAAGCTTCTCCAATGACCACGTTGTTGGGTATTTTCACCACCAATTTGACCTTCTTTCTTGTTATTTTTGCCAAAACTTTTGTTTTGGTTTATTCTCTTTCTAGTTTGGCCTAAAGTTTGTCCCAATTTCTTCTTGAGCTACTAGCAACTTGATCTTCTTGTTTTTGTTTATGTGTTCTTGTTCAATGTTAGTTTAAGGGATAATTTAAAATTGTTTGTTTCACCTCCTAATCTCAAGGTTGTGGTAACCATATTCCATTAAGGGGAATGATATTCAAGATAGTTGATATTTGCATAGTATCGGGGATGACCGACTTTGCTATAGCTAATTCTTTTGCCATTGCCAACATTTGATTTACATGTTCTACTATATTATCTTCTTATTTCATTTTATAGAAGTTGTACTTTTATAGTAATAATTGAACATGTAGTTTAGTTGTAGTATCGATTTAGCTGTTATTGAATCAAACAACTCTTTCACAGTATCGTATTCTTTAAATACCCTAATTAGGTCATTCGCCATATAGGTTAGTATTATAGTTCTGGCTATGGTATCATCTCTAAGGAATGTTTTTGTATGTTTTATTTTTCTCTTCTGTTGTAGTTGGAGTAGGTGGTGGAACTATATCCTTTAAAACATAGTTTATACCTTCAAGTGTAAGTGCTAAAGGGAATGCCTTTTTACACTTAGAAATTTAGACCATTGAGTTTTTCGGTTTTTGCCAACTCCAATACATAAATCCTAGAGTTCATTTTAGTCTGTTTGGCAAAAATAATAATAAGAGGGTCTAAAAAACAATAACCAACCAACACAAATCCTACATTTCATTTTAGTTTGTTTGGCAAAAATAACAATAAGAGGGTCTAAAAAAACAATAACCAACCATATGTGTTAGTAGACTAAAACCGTTTGCAATAATATAGGTAGACTGCAACAGTTTATCCTAATATATAGGTACTAATTTGAAAATATTTCCAAGTACCTATGAGTAATTTCAGTTGATACCTAGATATCAACTGAGAGAAACTCTTAACTTGATTCTTCTATTTCAGAACTAGCGAAAGAATAAAAAAAAGACTCGGAGCTGAATAGTAAAAAGGCACCTACTTTTTCTATAAAATTCACAACTGATCGAGGGTAGATGTATAATTATACCCTTCATCCTACTTTTTAGTTCTCTTAAAAGGATAGGGCAATATTATCTTTTTGTATAGTAGAAAAACTATAAATTCTCAACCGTACAGGAGTAACTTTTTCTTTCATAGTCTGGTAGTTCGTAATTTTCAAAAACTATTAGAGAATAGTTTTGTCTTTTTATCGTTAGGGGAAAAACTGTTTTTTCCTTAAAAAATATCTAGACATTTTTATAATTTCACTGAGTAGCAGTTTTGTAAAATAAAAAATCAGATTTCTAGAAAACCACTAGCGGTTTTCTAGAAACCATGTGGTTTCGACCGAAGAGAGAGAGCAGGAAAAACAAAGAGAGGGAGAGAGAAGACAGGGCGACGAAGGAGAGAGGGGGAAGATCAGGCGACAAGGGAGTGAGCTACTGTGGGGGGCGAGAGAGGGGGAGAATACAAGGAGAGAGAGAGAGAGAGAAGAAGGTTGTGGCTCTTTACCGCTCTGGTCTTCGCCGCTTTGCCTTCCGGCTGAGTTTAGTCAGTGCCTTCTAGCTAAGCCTGTCGCTCTGCCCCTTTGCTTACCTTCTAGTTGAGTCTACCGCTCCACCTCGCCGCTTGCCTCTTAGTCGAGCATCGCCTCTGCCTTTTTTTCTTTTCTACAGGAAAGATCGTCTGACAACATTCCGTCTTTTTTTTAATTATCTACACTATTTCACCTATATGGAGGTTTTTGACAACTAGGCTCGAATACCAATGAAGAGTAGAATTCGACTGTGCTTTAGTCCGCCTACTTAAGAGATTGTTGGAGTTGCAGCGAAAAGTGATCTAGCTCGAAAAGACCTATAGGGAAAGAAGGGGAGAGTAGAAAAAGGTGGTGGTATAAAGTTTCCCTTAGACGGCTTACGTAGGAAAGATGTTCCTAATTTTTTAGTATCTTACACTGTATTCTTTGTACAGTATTTATAAACAGCTTCATCTTCTTGTTTTCATGTTTGGGCTTTCCGTTACAAGCCATTTTGTGTCTGGAACATTTTTTTGTTTAATTTCTATAACGTTACTGATTCTTCTTTTCTTCAAATAATGTTTTACAGCTTATAATGGCCATTTTCCTTTATGCTTAGTAGTACAGTAATACTTAAAAATAAAAAATTAGTAGTTGATTTAGAGATTCTTTCTTGGCAAGAATGTTGGATTTCACAAGAACATCTAATCCACAAGATAGATGATATTACAGCGATATGTATCGCACTTTATACTAATAACAAAGGGAACATATACCTTATCCATCTCACTTTAGGCGAATAACAAAAACTTTTCAAGATTAGCTAACCCGTTTCCATTCCAAGCATGCAATCTGTAAAATAAAGTTCATAATTTAAATTAGATTATCGATGGTCTCAAATATTTTATAAAATAATATATATATATATATATATATATATATATATATATATATATATATAATATATATATATATATATATATATATATATATATATATATATATATATATATATATATGTTAGTATGATCTCAGGGGTTCTTGTGAAAATCGACTTTTAGAAAGAAATTGGCTTTTATGCTTGTAAACGTCTTCAAGCTTGAAGCCTAGCTAAATCAGCTTTTTATTGTAAGATGTCGGCCAACTTCATTATATACAAGTATCTCGTCAAACTTGAATAAGCTACTCAAAATCCCTATTTTCTTCAGAATGTTGGGAAATGAGAATAGGCATTTGCTTGAGAATTTCGGCAAATCAAAATCCTGCACTAATGAATAGATGAACACTTCTGCAACAACAAAGTTAGTGCAATACTACTGTCTTCAAGGCATGCTTCAGCGCTAACTTTTTAGGCTTTTTCGTTACACTTAGATTCTTACACTCCAAATACAAATAACCCTGATCCATTGCTCGTAGGATACTGTGAAGAGCAGTCAAGTCCTTGACAATATCGACACACTAACATGACTATCACTGTAACTCCATTCGTGCTTAAAGAATTTTCAGTAAGTTACTTGTTAAAAAAATAAAAATACCAGATAGAATTGGTAAATTGGTGGCGAGATTCTAAAAGCTGTCTACAGACAACTTCTGATTTTCAGATCTATCTTTCTAGATCTCTTGGATATTTTTCAAATACTTGTACCATTGGCTTGAGATCATTCTTTATAATGATAAGAATCTAGTTCATGTGAAAAGGTATGACTTTTCTAGCCATAACAATGCAATGTTAAAAGAATTCTTGTTTTTGTGCTTAAAACTCCGTGTTCATCAATGATATGATCACACGTCATGAGATATTCATGATGTTCCAACACATTAATCATCATGAGAAAACCATAACTTTTGGGTTATGTAACAACTCTTCACTAATAGTCACTAACTCAATGTTAACACCTTTTATAAACCATTGCTTTATTTTGAAAATATTCTCAAGAGAGCCGAGCTTATATGTTGAATCCAACCCTTTTCAGTGTCATTTAACGTCAACTGGAAAAGAAGAGAAGAAACGTATACCATGGCAGGTGCAGTTGATGACGTTCAAGCGACTAAAATTTCGGATGGCAACAGAGATGTCCTTACTGGCAGCACATGCATTGTGGAACCCATTTTTCATTAAAATACATTCTCAACACAACCCATTTCTCATTAAAATTCATTCTCAAACATCGATAACTTCACAAAGTGCCATTTAACCATTCAACCTGATTGTAGGCCCTTACGTCGATTGGTTTGACTCGAGGTACATTTGTACACATTTTCAGGTAAGTTCGACCAAATTAAACAAAAATATCACTAACATCTACCAAATTGTACGGTTGCACTTATTTTGCTTAGAGGCCCTTGTGATAGAGTCCGCCTTTCTGTGGATTCGGTGGCAATTCTATTTATCTAACATCACATCTCAATCTTAAGCAATCCAACGTGCTCCAAAGTCTGCCAGTGTGGCATGTTGATATTTTATTCTTTTGGATACCAGGCTGACCTTATTGATTTGTAGGTTCGATGTGCCCTGCAGAAGAACTAGTCAGAAGTCAAAATTTGACCTGTATAGTTTGTGGCCTTTGTTCTTCCGATGATTAAAGCATTCCTACTTCTTTTCTTTTGGAAATTTTCCGAACAGTGCTGGAACTTTTAACGCTATTCATATTAACCTTTTAAATTTTTCACTGGAAACTAATTGACTCTCAGTCGACAGAAACTCTATTTTCTCTGCTGCCAAGATAAACGCCATTGTGTGTTCATATATTTTCATGGATTTCACACATAATAAAACTGTCAATGTATTGAAATTCATTATTGCATAATTTAAATTAAATATGAACATGACAAATTTGAGTATGTGATTTTCTAGAAAACCTATTCTCGATTGATTCATTAAAAGGTTCTGGATGCCTGCATTCACGAATGTCTAATGCCTATTTCTTATGGTAATCGTTTTGCATCAAATTATTTGTCATGGACATTTTCCCCGCCTGAGCAAATGCATTCATACATACATGTATATATATATATATATATATATATATATATATATATATATATATATATATATATATATATATATATATATATATATATATATATACTACAAGGATTAGCGGGGATTTCAATGGAGTCCATTTCTGATCTTGTTGCAGTTGCCTTACAATATGCTTTAGTGAGGAAGCTGCAACGGCTTAGCAACACATGATATCTGTTGCCTAAATTTGGTGGGAAATTTGCTAATGTGCCGGCCGGTTGCAAATCTGGCACATGTACTTCACAAATTCCATCGCCCATCCCTTGCTGAACTTCACTTTTAATTCCGTTGGCTCATTTAACCATGATAGTTTTGTCGCGGTTCAATCGCTCCACTCCCTCTCACGAAACGAACCCTCACCATGCAATTTTGTTGCAATTCTCATGCATTTCATCATTCAAATCCCTCATCATTCTCTTCTCTCTCCATTTATAAGTTGTAAGATCAAAATACCATGTTTGGTCGACCTAGCTGCCATTTCCAAAATATATAATAGACAAATGTATGAAAATTATCATGTTCCTACCGAAACTACAAAGACTATAACAAAATATAACAGAAACATGGGACATGATGAGACAGCATGATAGGAGCCCACCCAAAAAAGAAAAGATAATCTAAACCATGGGAATGCATTCTTCTTAATACTAAATCAACAACAAAAGCAAAAACAACTAAGCATTTTCCCATACTAGATGGGGTTGGCTACATGGATTCTTTGTTTTCATAGAGCTCGATTATGTGTCATATTAACAATTAACCCAATATAAGCTAGATAATTCATCTTTTAACATTTTCACAATCTAGTTTTCTTGTGACCTCTTATCGGAGCTTTCTTTGGTTGTCTTTCTATATATCCAAACCATCCTAAACCCTTTTCTCTCATTTTATCATCTATTTAACCACTTCCAATTTGTTTCTAATAACCTTAATAAGTATGTCCTTTTCATTACGACCACTTATCCATTTCATCATCTTTATTTCAGTCTGATATCTTTTGTACATATTGATGATTAATTGCTCAATACTCAAAACTAGGAAAATTCAAGTACTTGATTCAATTCGCAATGGATGCAAACATACAAACCTTATCCCAAAAGTAAGAACATGATAGTTAAATCAAATAATCATATCATAGTCAGATAAAGAAGACAATAGTTAAATCCAAAATTCAGACTGGACCAAATACCAAGTAATAAGTACAAGAGATCAGATATATTGGTTGTATTCAATTTATAATACAGATTAGAAATTATTGATTTAGTTCAAAAATATTGATTCACACAACCAAGTGTGAATTTCATAGAGAAGTAGTTTTAGACAAGAGATATGATATATTTGATTTAGCTCAAACACAAATTCAAAAAGTATATAATAGAATTTGAAAAATATTTTCATTAAAAATTTTATAGAAGTAATTTTTTCCATCTATTTTTATATCATTATTTGTCACTAGAATCTTTTTATCCTCATCTTTGATGCATCTAACAAAAGTAGGTCTTCATTAACATCTCATAACGACTTGGAAATGAGTTGAGCGTGTTTTATATATATCATTCGAATTTTATTTTGAATCTTAATTATTGGTATGTTTTGATCAGATAGTTGAAATTGGTTTGGATAATTATATCTTTCAACTTTATTTCTTTGTATATATATATATAAGTAGATGTAAATGCTGAAATCACATCATTGTTTGATTATGATCATCAACAGTGAATATATAAAGTACAGTAAATGTTTTTTGTTTTGTTATTTCAGTCATTTATCTCAAACATCAAATTAACATAATAAATAGGTTTGAGCACACATAGGAATTGAGCATTTACCTCTCACCTCCGCTGATTCGACTGCGAAAACATGCTAGTTTCTCATCAATTCAAGCATCTTCGAAGGTTATGGAACGAATCAGTTTATATAATACGTCTAGCCATCGGGGTTTGGCATGATTATATTACGGATGGTCTTCTTTCTGCTCGGATGTCAAAAATAGGAGTTCAGATATTTTCTACAATGAATGAATTATCCACCTAATATTCGAAATCATTTTCAATATGCCCATATAATATTCTATCCTCCGGATCTCTTTGGGATGTCTCGATCATCTTAACATGTTTCAATGTGCACTCCCTGAGAAAGGGTTTACCGGATCACATCAAGTTGGTGCCATGTCTTCTTCAATGAATAAGATATCTCCGCTTATGTTTGACAACGTTGGGACCATGATACAACCTTTGGCATTGTGACTTACAGAGAGTGTTCTTTTGGTAAATTCTCAAAGAAAAATAAATAGACTGAAAACACTTGACGCTATTAGAATCCTCGATGTGGTTTGCTTTTCGTGTGATCCATCTCGAAGTTTCTCTTCAAGACTTAAATCGGCATGCTTGAAAATGGGAAGGAGTTTTGATATTTTCCTTTCCATCATTACCGATTACCGGGTGTAATGACACATTGCTTTCTTGTGTTTGCTTTTCTCGATTATCTTCCATGGCCGTGAGGGACACAAAGAAATGATTCAGTTCCAGAGATAAAGATCGTATTTCGTGAACGATCAATAATTTGCACCCTAAGGATTAGGTATTGTTCCCCTTAAGATCGTGGTACCAAGTTGAACAAGCGGCAAACACCAGACATGAAAGGAAAATTCCGATCAAGTCCAGATAAATTGGCAGAAGACAACTAAACCTTCGTTAAAAAATCTACAATCTTGGGGTCTAATTCACTAACAAGCAGCTTCCAGGTTTGAGAAATCGCAAAACCGAAAATCCACCAGCAAATTCTAAATATAGGACGTCAAGATGCTCGGGTTTATTACTCAGGGTGGAAACACCGTTACATGCACTAAACATCAGAACACAACAATGTACATGCCTTTTCTTTTGGCCGGGGCAAAACCCGGACATCAATAAGAGAGCTATGTAATATGTATTTGAAGGGATGAGAAAAAAAGGAGAGAGATCAAAGAAAAGCAAACAAAACTTATGTACCTTTATAAAAACAAAATAAAAGTTAACACCATTGCCTACAACTTATCCAGACTTTCTATAACTTCTTTATACATATAAAAAGTATAACTGTTATGCAAAAAAAAACTATTTTTTAATTATGTACTCATGTCCCACAAACATGAGCACCATCTAACATAACCCTCCTAGAATGCAAAATTCTTCAATGCTGAAAGAAGTTCTAAACTTGACAAATCTTTGATGAAAAAGTACTTTTGTGAATCCATCTTCCATTTGATTTGATGATTTGTGGAGCAACATTTAAGAATAATGATGAGATCTACAATTTCATCATGAATAAAATGATGATGAATCTTGATATGATTTGTTTTATATGAAATGCTAAAATTTTTCTCACTAAAATAACTATCTTATTGTCACAAAATACTTTTGTTGCTTTAGTTAGTTTAACAGGCAATCTTTCAAAATTCTTTTCATCCATAATGCTTAAGATGTAGTTGACAAGTATGTTAAGCTTCTCATGATGATAATGTAGTTGAAGCTTGTTTTTTTAAACTCCATGAAATGGCTCTAAATCTGAGAAAAATGTAAAAATATTTGTGCTTTTCCAATTTGTAGTTGAACATGCCCATTCACTAACAGTAAAACCAATTGGATTAAAACTATTTGCAAGTTTATACCATATTCCATAATTGGATGTAGACCGAATATAACACAAGTTCCACATTACAGCCCCCAAATAATGTATGAATGTATTTACATAAACTCTTGCTGATGATAATACCAATATCCTTTAGAATATTTTGGTTATCTAATGAAAATATAACTCAGTGATCTATTATCTAGCTTATCTCTAGACGGGCTTGAGATCTCTACGTGTACAATCGATCCTAACTATTGTATTGACTAAGATATGGGTTTACAAATATTTTCTATCCCATCTAGAGATGTCAACTTATATCATGTAGAAGATATAACCTTAAAAGAAACTCTATTTAGTATGTAGATAGTTGTAGGCAATGCTTTTCTTAAAAACTCTAGATAAAGAAGCATATACTAGCATAGACTTAGTCATATTGTAAAGTGTCATGTTATATGATTCAACTACACTATTTTGCCTTGGTGTTGTAGGTATGTCATTTTGCTTTGTTATTCCAAAGGTTTCACAATATTCCATGGAAGAGATGCATTCGCCACCTCGGTTCGGACCTCAAGACTTTAATTTTATAACCTAGTTGTTGTTCAATTTCTTGTTTGCCTTCTTCCAATATATCTAATCCCTCGAACTTATATCACAAGAGGTACATATATTCATACATTGAATAATTATCAATACAAGTTATAAAATAAATATTTTCTCGATGAGATATTACTCTAAAAGCTCCACAAATATCTATGGCTCTAATAACATCTTTGGAAAAAAGTTTTCGTGTCATTTTCCCATATAGGGACCTCACTCTATAGAATTTTATTAAATCCAAGTAATAAATTGAAGTTGAAAAATTTCTTCAACATAATCAAATTCACGTCTTAATCTTATATATGACACATTCATATTTTAACAATGAAAACACAATCAATATAAACAGAAGAACTAGCTTCATTAATTTAAAATGTTAAGTTTAAACAGACCATACTCAAAATAAAATTATAAGAAAAGTAAATGCACCCATGATTTTCTATAGTCACTTCCCAAGAGCAAACCTATCCTCAAAGTCCTTTATAACTGTAGAACTTTATAGCCTTTCCTTTTTAAAACTGGCTACCACAATATCATAGGAAATTAAGGCTTCTGCCTAGTGATCTAATGCTTTGGGTGATCCTACAACATCCTTTCTAGAATAGTTTTTTTAATGTTTACAAATTTATTTTTTGTATTCTTTTCAAATATGTAACTTTTTCTTAGCATCTCTATAGACCTCCACAAAATTTCCTCTGGCTTTACCTCGATGACAATCATGCTAACCAATTAGAGTTAAAGTTGGATTTCACCTAATGAACATTCTTCCAATCTATTATAGACAACTGGCTGTAGAAATCTATGAAACGAACAAGCATGAAGACAATCATAAGAGGCTTTTGATGGATATGGTGTTGGTCCAATAACTATATATTCAAGGCCATTAAATGATGTAGCCAGAAGTATGGTAAATGATGTTATGACACGGTGAAGGTGCTTGATAGGGGAAGGGAGGATATTGAAGCAGAATATATGAGACTTGGGTCTGGCCAACTCACCAATAGGTGAAATTGAATGTTATATGCATTATATCGATGCACAAGTTACAGTGGAAATGGAGGTCACTTAAGATCAAGTAGTATCAATTAGATCACTAGCTTCTTCAGCAAGGTATGAACGATTGGAATGTTGGAAGCAGAAGTTGTAATTAGTGAAGGCCTTAAGATCACATGGAAAGCATGATATATGAGGGTGTTTTGTGGATTAGATAATTTCCAGGTAGTGAGAGCAATCACAAGAGCAAATTTACAGAGGATATAAGATTTACATAATATAGTCAACAAAATTCAGCATATTGGCATACAAGAGTGGGATATTAACAACCCTTCTATTTCTAGACAAGTTCATAAATGTGCAAGATTTTTGTTAAAGAAGGGGATGTTAAACAAACAAATATAAGTACCTGGGTGTCTCCACCGGAGGATTGCCTATTACAGGCTAATGTAGATGTTAGGCCTAGCTGATTTACTTGTATGTATACTTTTAAAAAATTTGCTTGAATATAGTGGTGTAACTTTTGTGCCACGACAACTAAGCCTTTTCTCATACTAGATGGGATCAACTAATTGATTCTTTGATTCCATAGAACCATATCAAGTGTTACGCTAACAATTAACTCAACATGAGCTTAAACACTTTTTATTCCTTTTTATAATATTTATATGATTTTTTCTTTTTTTTAATATTTTTACAATCTAGTTTTCTAAAATTAAAAAAAGTATTATAACTTTTCTTAACACTCCTCTCACATCTTACATGTGGATGTCAACTGGACTACATATTAGAACTTATGTATAAATGGATGTAAAGAATGCATGTGACAAGTTTAACCTACTTGAATTTGGGTTATTTTAGCATATGTAATCGGAAACTACCTTACACGCATGCACCCCCCTTCGTATAGGGAGCAACAAATGAAGGTTTTCTTAGTTTTGGTTATTTGAAATTCCCACTTCCTTTTATGCATTTGGAGACCTTTTCGGTATTCTCTTTTCTTCTATTAAGTGTGTTGTCCAAGATGACCACATTAGTGACATCTCTCTCTCCATAGATTTGTCCATGTGTATAAATTGTTCGTACAATGCACTCTTTCTCCAATGGTCAAAAGTAAGTGCACTTGTTTCTTTTCTTGTTAGAAGGGAATAGGGATGTTCACATAACCACCAAAATTAAAGCAAACTGCCAAAACAAAACCAAACATTAGTTAGGTTATGTTAAGTTCTAGCTGGAGAAAATTTTGGGCAGTTAAGTTCATGGTTCTAGTGTTGAAATTGAACCATAACAACCAAACCAAACCATCACACACACAAACATACATAGAGTGATAGAGACTAGATGTTGCAAACCCACTAAGTGCAAACTGGATGGAAACCCATATGGGCCACTCATCACGAGCATCTAAGATGTGCATCCGATGGCTGTTAGAGGTTTCATTTAAAGCCTTCTTTTCATTGTTAACCGTAGAGTTGTCTCCCTCTGTCTCTCTCCATTAGATCGCCATGGAATGAGCTCTCTCCCCCTATAGGCAATCACCATACTACCCTTCATCATGCTTACCATGAGAGCATCTAGTTGTCTCTCCCATCTCTCGTGCTCTATTAAGATGTCATCAAAGGAGTACTCTCCCTTACCCTCCATCGAATACCAAATATTGCATTGTGGTCTTCTACTTGTATAAGCCCCATGTTGTCTTTTAGCTCTCCCTCTCTTCATGTCTAACTCTATGTATCTTAGTGGATTTACCATCAAATGCTTTTGATTTTTTAGGCTTTTTCTAAGATTTTAATTTCTACCTTAGTTGGAGTTTATAATTTGTTGTCATGTTTTGAGCTTCCTGCCTTGTGATTGTATATTGCCCTCGTTATTACATTTTTTATAGTGTTTTGGTATAAACATTGTATAAACTGCTCTAGTCAAATTTATGATTAAGTGCTTTTGATTTTTTTACCCTTTTTTGCTCTGATCACATGCCATTTAAATGTGGAATCTATTGACTTAAAAGAAAATTCTTTTGGTTGTGCACTCTATTTCTATGCATCCAAGCATTCATCAAAAACCACATATTAATTTTAATTGTTGTTATAAAGTTTTTGTTTATAAGAGTATTATGATAATAAGAAAAAGGACTTCATTAAACCCCATTGAGTTTGATAGTTGAATTTCATAACATTATATAAATATAAAATATAAATATATATACATATATATTATACATATATACAACTCTACTCATGTAAGGGATCACCCTTGCATGGCCGGTCCCAGACTTATCTACCATGGATTCTATAAGTTATGAGCATTGGTTAGGGCGTTCCCTCTTAGCGACGCATTGTGGAGCCTGCAATGAAAAGTAAGCAAGTCCTCTATATCTTCGTCCGGATATAGTGAATGAATTATAGAGAATGTTCCCACATCATAAACGGGTATGAGTAAAAAGTTAGTCCAACTATATTGTCGTCCGAATGTATTTAACAAGTTACATTGAGAGTCTCTATATTTTCAACATTAACAGATATAGGATAAAGAAGCTAGTCCTAGATAATAAGAATAGTATTAATACTTAGAATATCATAGCATTGACCAACAAGTTAATGGAGGTGGTAGATACTATGATTTTGAGAAAGATTCACATTCTATGTTTATAAGAGACAAAGTGGGTTAGAGAAAAAACAAAGATGATTGAGAATATAAGTTTTAAATTATAGTACTCGGAAAAGACTCAAAATGGAGTTGGTATTATTATAAATAAAGATTTAAAGGATAGTGTAGTAGATATACAACAATATGGTGACCAAATTATGATGGTGAAATTAGTGTTAGGAGTAGAGGCTTTGAATATAGTTTGTACTTATGCATCTCAAGTAAGATTAGAAGATAGTATAAAGAAGACATTTTTAGAGGACTTAGATAAGTTAATTCAAAGAATTTCACAAAAGAAGATTTGTTTGGGAGGAGACTTAAATGGACATGTCGTTATAGAGGTATTAGGATATCAAGGTATTCATGGAAACTATGGTTTTGGGGATATAAATGAGAAGGGTAGGAAGATTTTAAATTTTGTTATAGCATTTGATATCTTTATAGCCAATATAATTTTTAAGAAACGAGATGAACATTTAATTACTTATAAGAGTAACTTGTCACAAAAACAAATTGATTATTTTATTTATAGGAAAAAAGCTAGATCATATTGTAAAGACTTTATGGTAATCTACTCAACATCGACTTTTAGTAATGGATTTGTAGGTAAAAATGTGGACAAAGAAACTAGAGGGTGAAACCTCAAATGTGATAAAGAAGATATATTTTAATAGAACGTTCTTCAAGGAAATGTTTGCAATTATGTAGGTACACCTTCTGATACGTGAAACAATATGACTATACATATTAGGAAAGTAACAAAGATGCATTAGGCAAATTTAAGGGATGCATACCGACACAAAAAGAAGCTTGGTGGTAGAGTGAAGTGGTGAAAGATAAAATCAAAGTAAAGAAAGAATATTATAAATTGCATTATGTGAAGAAGATTAGTGAAACTTGAGAGACTTATAAGAAAGAAAAGAAACAAACAAAAAAAAGGTCGTTAGTAAAGCAAAAACCAAAATTTGAGAAGATTTATATGAGAAGCTTAACTCAAAAAGAAGAAAAAGGAGATATTTTTAAGTAGCTAATGCTAAAGATAAGACAACTACTGAGGGAAGAATATTTGTTTGATTGAATTCTGGTAGTCTGTCATCCACAGCCATCACATCACAATAGCGCAAGGAAAGGTCCAACGAGCAGCACGTAACAACCCAGCCTCGGTTATTTTCGTTTTAAAGCTGATACGTAAGAAGAATGGAGACCCAAAAAAATCGAGAAAAGAAAATGAAACTTGGTTCTTGTTGAGTAATTTATTCTAAATGTATTGTTGACCTCAGAAAATGCTTCCTGAATTTTTCCTTTCCAATTGCCGGAAATTCCCTTTTCAACCTGCTTCTATCAACTAAGTAACCATCACAACCATGATACACCGACCTTCCCTATTTTGACTTAAATCCTCATTGGCAATCTTGGTGATGCCTTTCCCAAATAGATTTGATTAAATAAAATTTCTTGGAAAATATGACCGGCATTCCCCTGAAGAATGAGGAAAGGGTCCCAAACGCCAATTTTAAATATGAGGTCAACTATCATCCTTCAGCAAATTGCGAGAACTATATTATTGTATCTCCCTATGACTTGTTCTTCAATCCTGATTGGCAATCAAAGTAAAACTTTGCTAATAAATATTTGTGTGCAGGTGCATTATATTACTTCCTTGATGTCTCTAAGCTTGCTCGCATCTCAACCGGAGTCCTTGAGGCCTTTTAGCCATGAAGGTAAGCTATCTATGTTTTCTTTGCAGATAATTCTGATCTATACTTTCAGTGAATCATGATCGTTAAACATGGTATATTTTACATTTTTTTTGCAGAAAACTGTGCTGAAGGTGCAAATGCATAGCCTGGTGTGCAGGTGCCAAATTATGAGATCAATATCCAATCTTGAAGGTAATGAAAATATCTAAATCTTCGTAGGCCATTCTGTTTTGTATCTGAAAGATAATCCGCCATATGACTCGAAATCAAAATGATTTCTCACTTTATTAGGCTTAATTAAGCCTGCATTAATACCACGATTCTAACTATGAGAGAACCCAGGATCAACAACAACCACTGTGGCATAATTAGATTGTTTACCAACTTCTTTTCTGAATGAGAATATCTGGAGATTAAATGATAGTGGGATTACTATGTTCTCTTCAAACTTCCATATGCATAAAAGGAAACGTCACCAAGGATCGAATGATAGTAGGATTTCTCTAGTCATTCCTGTAGCAATTCATACCAAACTTTCCATCATAATGAAATTAATTTTGGTCTAATTTATCGGAAGCTAAATTGGGATGGTGCTTTTATTTGGATTTCCAATTTTTTGCTTCTCTTTTTTTGAAAATCAAGATTGGGATTGTGCAGACCTCAAGCAAAAGAGGAAAGCTTCTTTATGAGAAACTAGATGAAATGTGGCCTAAAGTCGCCGCTGCGGGTTTAATTTGAAAAATCGGAAAATCTAAGGGATTTAATACTGTATATCAGAACAGAAAACTGAAAGGAAATTTTGGTAACTCATTGCTTATATGGATGTTCATAGGGGTAGACAAGATTGAGATTGACGGCAAGGAGAGTCAAGTCATTGTGACAGGCCAAGTGGACCCTACGGTTTTAACCACACAGATCCGGAGGACGGGAAAGGTGGCGTGCATTTTATCTGTGGAAGCTGCAGATAAAGAAGAAGAAAAAAAGGATGAAGATAAGCTACCACATTGTTGTGCAACCTGTGAACGCATGAACTTCAGGTTTCAACAATATGGTGGCCTCTTTGGCTGCTCCATAATATGAGACCGACACAACAATTGCTCAAATAGTTAACATTTGAAACCATCCATGGAAATCGAAGATTATGTATTGTCTGTAAATAAACAATGTCATAAATAATGTGAAAGTGCATTCACCATATATTGAATAACTTCACATGTTTAGATGATGATGCTTCCCGTTTGGGTGAGACTTGCGGTATAATTTCTTGCAACAAAAGAGAAACTAAAACTAAACCATTACACGTGAAGTGTCACTAGCCCTCACTTTCTAGTTGTGGCAGCAATAAGCATTACTGTAGATGGGTTCCATGTGAGGAGATGAGAAACTTGAAATACTTCGAATCCCAGATCAATTCAAACAAATGTTAGAGAAAAAGCTTCTAAACATAAAGTTACAGTTACTGGTAACTTGAATTCTTTAAATACATCAAACCCAATGGAACTTAGAGATGTTGATTGGTTTCCGTTTTTCTTAATGAACAATTAATGTAAGGTTTAATCGGCAAAAACTTCATACTAGTGGCCATGAAAGGTAGCTATCATTTTAAATTTGCAAGAGGGAACTGCAATTTCTACATGAATTATATGCGTGGAAAGCACGAAACTCTTCCACATACCTCCAATTTTTACATGAATAAAGAGTTGTATATGGTGGGTCTGACTCGAACAAAAATTTGAAGAGGCCTAACCCGGCCGGAACTATTAGTCCGATGCAACAAACTTCCCCGTCATGTTTCATATGAATTTTCATGGAGCCATAATATCCTAATAAACCTGCATCGATCAAGCTGGTCTGGGGTAGCCCGTCCAAAGTCTACCGTAATATCCAAATTGCTTTGAGTCAGTATCATGCTTAATGTAAACGTACGGGAGCTTAAATTAAAGCAAAGAGGAAGGAGCCGTTAAGAAGGGAACAGAGTCTCTTGACTTGACTTGAGCTCATTGACTTGGATTTCAGGTGATGTTAGGTCCGGGCCGACTTGATCTTTTGGCGCTTGCTTGCTCTCTCCCTGTTTGGCTTTCTCACAATCAATACCTGATGTCTGGTCGACTTGAAGACCGAACCATAGTCGTGAAACAGGTCTGGTTTAGATTGGTTTGGTTCAGGTCGGGTCTGCCCTGACGTGCATGTATTCGTTCTGGGTTAATGGTAGGTCCGAAATGATCAAACAAATTAATTATATGTTTAGTTTTACAAGGAAAAAAATAGAAGCAAGGAAGCAGTCACCTCTAGCATCATCGAACGAAAGGACTCTATCATCCTATTCGCTTTGACGTTTCTTTCCCACCTACGGTTGATTAAATCCTTCATCTCAGGAGTTGAGAATACAAATTTACAGAAGGACCAAGCGAATTTTGCTTATTGCATTGCTCCTTGTTGAATCCAAATGGCACGGAAGGATACCACTTTTTTTTAATTACGGTTTCTTGCAGTGTCCGATCATCTGAGGGTTGGAATATGCAAAAGATATCATAAAAATGCTGCCGTTTTAGACTATGTTGTAGGAGTGAGTGGGGAATATAAGAGGGATTTTCAACTTCGAGTACCAAAACCAATAATTTTTTCCTTTAAGTGGCCTAATACATGGACTATCGACTTGGGTAGCAAGGTGAAGAATAGTCCAAATCAAATTTCATTCTAAACCATTAATCGATAAAAATAACTATAACTAAAATCCAAATATTTCACATTTTTCAATAGATAGTAGGGTCTAAAGGCAAAATTCATTCCATCATCTCACTAGAATTAAAAATTCCTAATCCAACCACATATTAAAAAATACTTTATTGAACCATAAAAATGTAATATCTCTCTTGACACCAAAAAATGTAGATGGAGGGATTATGGGGTCAACTAGTAGATGAAAACACAAAAGTGAGGAGTTATTGGAGGTCATGCATGAGAAAGGCTGGCATGCTCTCTGTTGTTTCAATAAGCCTATAAATTATGATTGTAACGAAGATCAATGCATCAACAAAATCATGGTCTTATTCCTTTATTTTCCTTCATCTCATTTCGTAGTAGTCACAGAAACTTAGTTCTCTTGACACTCATAGCAAATGCCTCTTTTCTTATGCAACTCCATTGACAGCCAGGATATACACATTAAGATTCTTGGAGATCCATTCCAAAGACTGAAGCCTTAATTCATTCATTTCCTTTGAAAATGAGGGTTGGAGTTCTCTAGCATATTCCTACACTTGTTTTCATTCCAGTGGACTTGAGGATTTACCACTCAAGTTGAGTGACAACAATTTCATAGCTACTTTATATAACCATACTCTCACTACTCACTCATTCTCCATCTCCACAACTTACTCAAGCACGAACAAGTGTACTCCATAGTAGATGATTACCTCTACGTAGTCGAAAGGCACACCAAGAACATGCACACTAAAAAATGTAATATATATAGAAAATCAGTATAAAGTTCAAATAAGTCTCAAGTTCATCTAAAACACATTACCATATACTCATCAACGATACACTTTTTAGTTCTAATACCAAGACTCGTATGATGTCTACAATTGCTACCATACCATAAAAGGCCCCATCTCTTCTTTCTAATCAATCATGTGGTTCTTCACCTTCATATGGACACGTCGCGCATCTCCAAATCAAAATGGGGTTACTATATCAATAATTTGCATTGGATTGTGAATTTGGCACTTCACACTGTATCGAAAATAGAGTCCAGGTCACCTATAAACACTGAAATTTTACCTCAAAAATTTAAGGTTCAACAAAAATGATTTTAAAATAATTATTTTGAAATATAGAGAGTGATGCCTTATCCTCTTGTCAAATGAGGGAAGATGATTAGGAGGGACACGAATTCATGTGGATAGTTCCTCAAGAATCAAGAGACAATAAAACTTATGTCAAGGGCTCACCATGCTTCATTTTAAGAATAATACACGAAAGAAAATGAAGAAAATGATTGCCAAGAGGGTATCACAAGCTTTTCATGCTACTTCATTGTTCAAAACAGTAATTCTCATTAATAGAGGCTCACAAAACGAAGGACAGCCTGTTGCACACAAATACTGCTTATGGAGAGCTTTTCTCGCCTTTTACAAGACTCGAGAGGAAAACACAACCAGATGAAGCATCAAAGAATCTCAACATCTTTTCTCTTTGTTTTGCTTTTCAATCATGAAAGTCTTGTAGCAAGTTTTTCATTTTTAGTATATCCTAAGAAAATCTATAAATTAAGGCATCCACGATTGATGTAGGGCATCCATAAATAATCCAAGAGAACCAGCAAAGAGCAACTGAGAAAATTCAAGTAATAAAGAGCTCTCTCTCTTGCCATTTTCTTTTCATGTGCGATCATGGAAAGGTTGAGCAACAAGACAACTCTAGGAGGTGCTTGGCGGAGGTAGTGACGTTCTAGAAGGTTCTAGTTGCAGTGTTGGATAGCTGAGACAAATTGGTTCCCATCAAATGCATATATGTCTGCTTCCACATAAGCCACCTATGCTGATGAAGAAAATCAATAGTTGTGGACTCACATACGAGAACAAAACAAGCTGAGTTCCATGCTATTCAGATTTCCCCCTACACGTCGAGGTCAGTAGACCATTGTTGGTGTGAGGCGAAGTTCAATTGGTTGAACTTCGCCTCACACCAACAATTTCTCAAAAGATTTGATCTTTTTAGGATTTATGTCTTTTCTAAGAAAAATTGTACTTGTGGGTCTTTTAAGGTTTTTCAAATATAGATACCTTAAATGAATTCATTTCCTTACCAAAATTTTATGGGAGACTCAAAATACAGGTACTTTGCACCCCAATCAAAAAATCCAATTTTGACAAAAGGCCAAAAAATTGACCACTCTACCCTCAAGGCGAAATTGGCAAGATTTTGCTATTTCAAAAGATGGCCTTCAAAGAAAGAATGGTTTCAAACAGTTTTTCAAATAAACAAATGAAAATGAGATATTGAAAACCAAACCCACAAAATATTTTCAAAATGTCAAATTTACAAAATTCTAAAACCTTTAAAAGTCAAAACAAAATAAATCCAAATCAAGACCTCAAAAACTCACCTAATCGAGGAAAATCCTATATTGAGACCTATACCCATCAAAGGGTTCAAGCGGACCAAGATCCTACACTCAGGGGTTAAAGAGGTTCGAGACCACACACCTATCAAAAGGGTTAAAGTGGTCTAAAATTCTACACCCACCAAAAGGTTAAAGTGGTCGAAAAGGTTAAAGACTAACTCACAGAGTAAAAGCAGGTCACTCATACAAACAAAAACTAGGATGGGACTCAATTGTACTCCAAAGAGAATATTTGAAGATTTTGATCAAAATTCGATGTTTTCAAATATATCTTAAAATAAATGGTTTTAAAGTATCAAAAACATTTGAAACCAAATCTTACGTGAATCAAGCAAAGCAGAATTGGTTCATCCTGAAGAAATGAAGTTTCATGAAGTAACTCCAACACCTGTAAGGGATCAATTCAAATCAAGCCCCAAATTAAATCAAAACCAAATCAAAGATGGACTCATGACCAGCCCATACCAAGTAAAAAATGGGCGGCACACGACGAAGCCCACACAAAATCAAATCAGGCTCGTCACCAATTAGGAAGCTTGATTCAATTCAAAGTCAAATGCAAGCCAAATTCAATTCAAGATGAAGTCAAGACTCAATTCAAATCAAGAGGCCGCACTAGCCTTGCCCAAGTCTTGCCAAGGTTGGCTCTAAGAGAAGTCAAGGGTGCACATGACCAAGGCACGCCAAAGATCAAGGCTTGATTAAGGTATGTGTTTGGTTAAGGTGATTCCAAACCAAGGAGTTGCCCTTGCACCCAATCAAGTCACGGGCTAGATGAAGTCAAGAAGGGTCAAAGCAAGGTCAACACAATGGCCTAGTGGGCTAAGTCAAAACCCACACCCATGCATTGGACAAGGACCAAGGCCGCACAAGTTGCATCCAGTCCACTCCTAGTCGGGGACTACACCAAGGGTCGTGAGCCACCAAACCGCACCAAGCTTGGGTGGATTGTACCTAGGGTTGTACCAAGCCCACAAGAACCAATAAATGACCACTATCAACCCCATGTGCACCCATGCGACCAGCAACCACTCTTAGATTGGATCAAATTTGGGCCAAACTACTTTCATGCCCAATCCATGGAAGATCCTAGAGACTCTCTTTGAAAGCTATAATTAGACCCCTTGGGGGGCTGGTCTAAGAGAGTTAAAGTGAGGAAAATGAAGAGAGAAAATCTCAACAAAGTGAGAGAGAAAGAGAGAGAAGAAGAGAGGAAGAAAGAGTCATCCCCCCCAAAGTAGAAGTGTTGCCCCAAGCCGCCGATCTCCAAGTCATTCCAAAGTCTTCAATCAAGGTCGGTTTTCTTCTCTTTTCTTCTCCTTTGCTCCTTTAATTCTTCAATTCTATTCAATTGAAGTTGTAATTAAGAAACATTTGACTCCAAAGCTTTGTAATATTTGAGGGGAGGTGCTGCCAAAATTCGTCCAAGAGAGTTGGTAAGATCGTTCATCAATTGCTCGATTTGAGGTCGCTTCTACCCTGATATACATATATCTTATACTCTCTTAACTCCTCTATGCTTAAGCTATACATTAATTTTTCTTGATTACTGTACTTCTTCCTTGGTGAAATTTCTTTGGATGAACATTTAACATGTTAGAGATGGGTCGGATGAATTCATTAGACTTTTAAAACAGAAAACTCTGTTTTCGGTATTCGTTTAATTGTCGAAACTTTTTAACCCACCTGTGATTGAAAATTTTTGAAAATCGGTCTACACAACACTCACACACTGGCAACCCACCATAAAATTTCTAAGAATTTTAAGTGTGTGTAAGGTCACAAACAAAATTGTGTAAAACTAAATAAAACTGAGACAGACCCTATTTATACTGCACATCTTGCAATAGAGTCAAATTAACTCTGTCTATAGTAATCCAAAAATTCTGAAAATGGTTTCACTTAAAAATTGATTCTATAGATTTCCAACTTGACTAATTTCATAAAATTCCAAGATGAATACCTCTTATCAACTTCAAGGTTATGGCCAAAATTTGGCCTTTGGCAGTTGAGGTAGCATGGGTACCTCTTATCGAGTAACTACTCTTCAAAGGAAACTATGCCTCATGTCAAGTCCCCTAGAGTAGAGGAGCTCTAATGATCCGATCCTGAGTTTCTGACCTTTTTTGTGCTTGGAATATACACTGGTTCAGGCCCTCTTATCAGTATTAATATTATTTTGGTAAGCCAAGGTTAGACAATTGAGTCCTTAATGTAGACATTGGGTCTTAATAAGAAGAGTTGTGACCCTTAGAGTTTGAAATGTAATTAATTTAGATTTACAAACCATGGATGAAAAGATATGACTAATGGGGAGTTATGACCCTTAGAACGAGTTCCATTAGTTAAAACCTAGAGTCATGTTGTTGAAGAAGTGAAACTTGACACTGTAAATGGAAAGCCCACAGACTTTTCAAAGTTAGACTAGTTCTTTCGAAACTGCTGGAATAGTGAAACTTGGCTTAATAACTAAACATTCACCGGCCACCTAGTGAACAACTTGCATAAACTTAGTGGGCAAAATGCTTGGGGTTCGTGCTACTTTAAGCTTTTCATTTCTTCTTCCAAGGATTTTATCCATTTAGGATGAGATTGTCCTTCACCAAGGAAGACATGAAAACCTTCTAAGGTCTAACAATGCTTGATAGGAAAAGAAATGTGGGACAGATTATGTTGGTTTTGCTATGATGAAAACCTAATAAGGTGTAACGCTACTTAAAAGAACACCTATTTTCACCCCTATTTCTATCAATCCTCACATTTTCTCTTGAGGTCATGCTTTCCAAACTAGAGTGACATGTTTACTCAATGTCTTGGGCATTAACATGGGGATTTACCTCTTTGAGATGAAATGCACCGTCTAGTGATGTTCACAAACATCTCCACCTGGTGGTTCAATTCCCTTTATGTGCATTAAACTTTTCACTCTAGCGTCGCCCATCCCAAGCAGGGATGTGAAAACGGGTTGCATTTGAAGGCTTCCGGCTGTAGATGTAGGGAGTAAGGAACCTAGTCCAACATAACAAGATTTGGGTATTTGGAATATTGGAAAACTAACCTGCAAGCTAATAGTCGGCGTAGATGCTATGATTAAGGGAAAGATTAAAATTCTATATTTATAATAGACAACGTGAGTTAGAGAAAAAGCTAAACAGATTAAAAACATAGGTTATAAATTATGATATGCATGAAAAAATGGCTCACATTGTAAATATAGATTTAAAGGATAACATACAATAATGTTGTTTGGGCTTATGCACCCCAAGTATTAATAGTGAAGGCTTTGAATATAGGTTGTGCTTATGCACCCTAAGTAGGGTATAATGAGGTATGTGTAAATACCCAAAAAAAATTAAAAAGACTTTTTAGAATTTCTGCCTTTTTCAAGAAAAATTATGACTTTGGATCTTTTAAGGTTTTCTTTCAAAGAAACATTAAACAAACTTATTTCCACGCCAAATTTTTGTAGTAACCTCAAAATAAGGATATTTTGAACCCCTTTAAAAAAATAAAATTTTGATAAAAGTAAAAAAATGACCACTCTACCCTCATGACCAAATAAGCAGGATTTTGTTGTTTCAAATAGTTTTATTCAAAGAAAGAATGGTTTCAAATAATTTTCTTTAAAGAAAGAAATAAAAATGAGACATTAGAAACCAACCCACAAAATGTTTGCAAAATGATAATTTTACAAACTTACAAAACTTTTAAATTCAAAATCAAAACAAATCCAAAACATGACCCCAAAGACTTGTTGGATCAAGGATAGTCTTACACCAAACGACCTTACACCCATCAAAGGGTTAAAGCGGTTTGAGACCCTACACACATCAAAGGTTTCAAGCGGTCAAAACAATAAATAACTCATAGAGCAAAAGCAGGTCACTCATGCAAACAACACTAGGGATGGAACTCAGTTGTACTCCAAAAAGGATATTTGAATATTTTGTTAAAATTGATGTTTTCAAATATATCTTAAAAGAAAATGATTTTAAAGAATCGAATAAAAATATTTGAGACCATAAAATGAAATCTTACCTCAAAAGAAAATCGGATCAAGCATAGCAAGATCTCGAGAGGCTAGGATGAAAGCAGAAGAGATTTTCCCAAAAGCAATGGAATTTGAAGGAGTGCACCTCAAATACATGCAATGGATTGAATCAAGTCAATTTCAAGAATGGGTTACACATGAGTTAAAGCCCAACTCAAGTTCAAGAACAAGTTGCACATGAGTTAAGCCAAACTCAAGCTTAAGAACGGGTTGCACACGAGTTAAAGCCCAACTTAAGTTCAAGAACGGGTTGCACATGAGTTAAGCCCAACTCAAGTTCAAGAACAGGTTGCACATGAGTTAAAACCCAACTCAAGTTCAAGAACGGTCTGCACATGAGGTGATTCCAACTCAAGTTCAAAATAGGTTGCACATGGGGCAAGCCCAAATCAAATCAAAGAAGGGTTGTACATGCAACCAACCCAAATCAAGTTAAGATGGGCACATGATGAAGCCCAAATCAAGTCAAAGATGGGTTGCACATGATGCAAGCCCAAACCCAATTCAAGTCAAGATGGGCACACGATCAAGCCCCAAAAATCAAGTCAAGATTGGCACATGATCAAGCCCAAATTATGTCCAAATGGGTTGCACATGGTTAACCTCAAATCAAGCCCAAACCAAGTCAAAGGAGTTGTCCATACAACAAATTCCAATTAAACCAAGGTAAGAGCAAGCTTGACTACAATAAGGAGAGCCAAGTTTGATCGAACCTAGTCATAATTGAACTTGATCGGGCCAAGGTGGACAAACCAAAGCCATGAAGCAAGGCAACTAAAGTCAAACCAAGTTACAAGACCAGCCCTAAACCGAGCCAAGATTAGTCCACAAGGAGGTGTGCTACACCAAGTGGAGGTGGGTTGCACCTAACCAAGACTAGTTGCACCAAAGTCAAGGGTGGCTACAACACGGGCTGGACGGCACCAAGGTGTACTGTGTACCAGCTTCGACCAAGGCCATGTGACCAGCAAAGTAAGGTCAATTGAATCCAATTTGGATCAAGCATGAACCAGCTCCAAATCATAGAAGGCTCTAGAGTGATGCCAAAGGATATTCCTTCTCTACAGAATTCTTGAGAACTCTATAAATACCAGCCTTGTGTTGGGTTTCAAGGGAGGCATTTTAGAGAAAAAGACCAACAAAAAGGAGAGGAAAGAGGGAGAAGAAGAAGACCAGCCCATCGTCTAAGGAGAAGCTCGCCCAAGAGGCATTGTCCAAGAAAATTGCCCAAGATCAGCCAGGTTTTCCCCTTTTCCAATTCAATTCATTTGTATATTTTGGAGTATCCATCTCCAATCTTGAGATGAAATGCTGTAAGATTATCGGTAAGAAGACCTCTCACTTGTTTAATATTCAGATTTTTATACCCCAATAGAAGTCATATCTTATACTTCCTCATCTTCTCTATGCTTAAATACATTATCATCTCATCTACCCTTTCTTGATTGCCTCTAAACTAACTCAAGAAGCTATAAGAGGGATATTAGAAGCTACATTTTATATGTAATGATATGAGTATGTAAATCACTTTTATGCTGTATTGAATATCTATAAGATTGTATAGGAGAGGGCAAGGGGTTATGATCGCATATAAATATATGTCTGAACATTGTACACATTGTCATCCACTAAAATTTTTAAGAATTTTCGAAATATGTGAGGCCGAGTAAAAAATTATCAAAAACCGAACTCAACCTGAAACATAATCTATCTGTATAAAATTTCTTACAATAGACTTTTAGTAAAACCTTTATAAATCTATTCATAGACACCCAAAAATAGTTTCATTGGAAATTTGACATCCATAACTTTTAAACTTAACCGATTTCATAAAAATCAAAATCCTATGTGTAGAGATACAAGCTTTTTACTAGGGCTTTGTATTTCAGTTACAAAAATTGTTCTGAATTTTATAATCACATTCGGTTAGGAACCTTTCTTAATTTAATTTAGATCATCTAAAGAACCAATAAATAAATAAAAATATCCAATAAAGCTTCATACCTATGTCTTAGGTAAAATTTTCATGATTTTTGGATCTCCAAAAAATAATAAAAAATTTGAAAAACTCTTCTGTTGGAAAACAGAGCAAGTTCTTTTTTGCATAACACAAACCATTTTTGTCAAGTGAATGGTATCTTACAACAACAACAACAACTAAGCCTTTTCCCATACTAGACGGGGTCGGCTACATGGATTCTTTCTTTCTACAGATCCCTATCGTGGGCCATGTTAGCAGTTAACTCACAATAAGCTAGATCACTCTTTATTGTTTCTTTCCTACACTTTTGTGGTCGTCCTCTACCTCTTTTAATACTTTCCAAATTTAGTTTTTCTAACCTTCTTACAGGTTCTTCTTTTGATCTTCTTTCTATATGTCCAAACCATCTTAAACGACGTTCTCTCATTTTATCCTCTATTGGTGTCACTCCTAATTTGTTTCTAATAACCTCATTATGTATACGCTCTTTTCTTGTATGACCACTCATCCATCTCAACATCTTCATTTCTGTCACAAACATCTTTTGTACATGTTGATGATTAACTGCCCAACACTCATAACCATAAAACATGACAGGACTAATTGTTGCTCTATAATATTTACCTTTTAACTTTAATGGTATCTTCTTATCACAAAGAATACCTGATGCTCCTCTCCATTTTAACCAACCAGCATTAATTCTATGCATAACATCTCCATCAATTCTTCCATCACTCTGAAAAAGTAACCCTAGGTATTTAAAACTTTCCTTTTGGGGGATGCAATGTGTGCCAATTTTAATTTCTATCTCCTCTCAGGTAACCAAATGATCAAACTTACATTCCATATATTCTGTCTTTATTCTACTAAGTCGGAGGCCTTTGCTTTCTAATGTTTCTCTCCATAGTTCCAATATTCTACTAACTTTTTTCTTAGACTCCTACACTAATATAATATCATCTACAAATAACATACACCAAGGTACTTCATCTTGAATATGTTTTGTTAACTCATCCATCTCCATTATAAATAATTATGGACTTAAAGTTGATCCTTGATGTAACCCAATATTAACTTCAAAGAAGTCTGTTGTTCCTTCATGAGTCTTCACACATGTTTTTGCACCATCATACATGTCTCTTATAAGGTTAATATATGTCAATGGGATACCTCTTTTTTCCAAAGTTCTCCAAACAACCTTTCTCGGTATCCTATCATAAGTTTTTTCTAGATCAATAAATATCATGTGAAGGCCTTTCTTTTTTGCTCTAAAATGTTCCATAAGACATCTCAAAAGGTGAATCGCTTCAATAGTAGATCTACCTGGCATGAATCCAAATTGGTTCTCTATTGTACTTGATACTTGTCTTAACCTACGTTCGATAATTCTTTCCCATAATTTCATAGTATGGCTCATTAACTTAATACCTCGATAATTCGCACAATTTTGAATGTCTCCCTTGTTCTTATATATGGGTATAAGTGTACTTGCTCTCTATTCCTTGAACATATTTTGGTTTTTCCAGATTTCATTAAATAGTCTTGTGAGCCAAGTGATTCCTATTTCTCCTAGTATTTTCCAAACTTCTATAGGAATATTATTTGGTCCTACCGATTTACCACCCGTCATATGTTTAAGAGCCTCTTTGACTTCATTCTTTTGAATACGTCGATAGAAATTGTGGTTTATATACCTTTTTGATTTGGCTAACTCTCCTAAATTAATACTAACATCTTTATTTTCATTAAAAAGATTATAAAAATAGTTTTTTCATCTATTTCTTATATCATCATTTGCCACTAGAAGTTTTTCATCCTCGTCTTTGATGCATTTAACATAATTAAGGTCTTTAGTTTTCTTATCTCTAGCCCTAGCTATCCTAAAAATATCTCTCACCCTCTTTTGAGTTGAGTTTTTTATATAAGTCCTCCCAAATTTTAGCTTTTGCTTCACTCACGGCCTTTTTCGCTTCTTTCTTTGCTTTCTTATAAGCTTCTAAAGTTTCACTAGTTTTCTTCGCATTATGTAATTTGTAACATGCCCTCTTTGCCTTGATTTTATTTTGTACTACTTCACTCCACCACCAAGCTTCTTTTTATGCCGGTACACCTCCCTTAGATACCCCTAACACATCTTTCGCCACTTTCCTAATATGTATAGCCATATTGTTTCACATATCACAGGGTGTACCAATATAATTCCAAACATCTCCTTGAAGTACTTTCTGTTTAAATATATCTTCTTTCTCTCTTTTGAGGTTCCACCATTTAGTCTGAATAGCTCGATGTACTCTTTTCTTCTTTGTCCATTTTTTTATTTATAAATCCATAACTAAAAGTCGATGTTGGGTAGTTAAGCTTTCTCTTTGAATTACCTTACAATCTTCACAACATGCTCTATCTTTTTTTCTACAAATAAAGTAATCAATTTGTGTTTGTGATAAGCCACTCTTATAAGTAATTAAATGTTCATCTCGTCTTTTGAAGATTGTATTGACTATAAAGAGATCAAATGCCATAGCAAAATTTAAAATCTCCCTACCTTCCTCATTTATATCCCCAAAACCAAAGTTTCTATGAATCCCTTGATATCCTAATGCCTCTTTACCGACATGTCCATTTAAGTCAATTGTTTTGATTGCAAAATTGTTTTGATAAAATCTTGGATCATAAATTGCTCTTTGTAAGCATCTAGGCTTCCCTTGAGCGTCGGTTTAAGAAGGTCTGCAATGATAAGAATCTACTTGTCCATAATCACCTAAAAGTGAGAAAATCAAATTGCAAGTTTGAGTAAACTTGTTGGCACGTTCACACATGATTTTTAGAAACAAAGTTTTAAAGTTATATGTGATCGAAAGATTTTGTTTACAGTATATTAAGATGATTTGTTTATAAGGAGATCAAAATGGTTATATGGGTAAAGAGGCATTAGGATATCAAGGTATTGGGGATTTAGATAAGGTAAAAAAAATTAAAATTTTGTATGACATGTAATCTCTTTATAGTCAATATAATTTTTAAAAAACTAAGATGAACATTTAATTACCTATAAGAGTATCTTATCAAAAATACAAATTGATTACTTTACTTGTAAGAGAAAAATAAGTTGTGTTGGAAGGATTGAAAAAAATTTACAAGAAAAGTTAACTAGCCAACATTGACTTATACTAATGGATTTACATGTAAAAAATAGGATAAAGAGGCATAGAGGTACTCAAACAAAGTGTTAGAACCTCAAAAATGAGAAAGAAGGTACATTTAGAAAGAAAGTTGTTCAAAAAATGCTCAAAATTGTGTAGACATAGCTTGTGACATGTTGTATATGGCAATATAGATTAAAAGTGAGAAAATATGTGTCAGGTGAACCTAAGGGATGCATATTGGTCTAAAAGGAGGCTTAGTAGAAGAATGAGGCAAATTAAGGCAAAGAGAGCATGTCATAAATTGTGTTATGCTAACAAGACTGATAAAACTTAAAAGAAAAAGAAAAAAATAGAAAACTCATCAATGACACAAAAGTTATAACTTTAAAGGATTTGTATAAAAGCTTGACCCTATGAAGGTGAAAGAGATATTTTTAGGATAGATAAGGTTAGAGATAAAGAAACTAAGTATTTTGCTTTTGTGAGATGCATCAAAGATGAAGATGAGAATACTCTCGTGGTAAGTGATGATTTCAAAATAGATGATAAAATTATTTTCATAAGTTTTTCAACGAAAATATAGGTACCAATATTAGATTTAAAAGGTTACTTACTTAGAAGAGTATATGAACTTAATTTCTACCAACCCATTCAAAGTAATGAAGTAAATGAGGTTCTTAAGCTTATAAAAATTAGTAAATTTCTAACACTAGATAATATTACTATAGAAGTTTGAAAAATCTTAAGAAAAATAAGTCTCACTTTGATGATAAGATTATTTAATAAAATATAGAGAAACTTACTTGAGGAATGAAAGAAGAGTACAATGAACTAAGGTTGATGAGTCATACAATTAAGAAAAGAATTATTTAGTGAAGATTAAGACAAGTATCAAGCATAACATAGTATTGATTTAGTTTCATGTCAAAGAGATCAATCATTGAGACTATTTACCTATTGAGACATATTATTGAACATTTTAAAGCAAAAATGAACATTCACATGCTATTTATCATTTTATAAAAAACTTATAATATGGTATAAAGAGATATTTTTTAGAGATCCTTGAAAAATAGAGATATCCTATTAGTGTAGATCAATCTTATAAGCTTTTTTTAGTGTGAGTTCAGTTGCGTGAAATTCAGCTAAGGTCATCGTCCACATAATTTTTCGAAAAATTGAAACTGCAGTTCAGATTATTTCTGAATTTCACTGGATTTCGGATGAGGGAGGCGGCTCACCTTGCCCATGAGTCAGTCTGTTACTACCAAAGCCTCACATTGGAAGTACCTGAATTTGTTTTCGTCTTGTTGTCTAACATGGATAGGCCAACATAACCTGTTCTGGTTTGAACTCTCTCTTATATATAAATATATATAAAAATCGGTTTCCATCCATAAGCCTAATGCTTTTGGGTGATAAGAGTATAATTTAAAAAGTTTTAAGAACATTTAAAGAAAATATGTAAGACAATGTTAATGCACTCATACATCAAAAAAATAATAGTAAGGCATTGATGAGCAAAATTAATGGTAGGCAGAAGACAATCAATATATATATATATATATATATTACCAAAATTGAAGCACCATATAAGTATCCCTTCTCCACAAAAATAATCGTATGATGTGATTTTTTTTATAACAGCTACTAGTAGACTAGCTTTCATGTTTTCTTGTAATTGATAGATACATTACAGCTCATAAAGGATCAAATTGAAACCAACGTTTTTAATTTTATTTAGGCTTTTATGACCCTATTAATATTGCTAAATGAGCCTTTTCTTTTCTAATAAACATTACAAACGTTTGTCACAACGTAGTAGCGAAGCGGTTAAATTAAATGACTTAACAAAGATAAGATCGTACATTATGGTGTGTATCTCTTATATCACCAATAGACTTTTAAACAAGAAGCATCAAAACACAATTCTATCCCCTGCAAGCCCATCAAAGTATGTTACTCTTTCAGGCTGCTGCAAGTGTAATCAGGATGCCAGATCATGTAGTAGGTCTGACATTTTCGGCAGCAGCAAGGGAGCATCTCTGGTTTTTTATCTTCTTTCTTCTCCTCTTTCTTTTCTACTTTCTTCTCCTCCTCTTCCTTTTCCGGCTCTACAGTCAAGATTCGTGCCGCCTTGTGCACCTTCCTCAGCTTTTCTGTCAGTTTGATGGGTCCACATTGCCGATTACAGTCACTGTGTTCTTCTCCAGATCGACAACTAGACTATCAATACCTGTGCAATTAGGTGTTCAATAATTTAATTAGGTGTGATAATGATGACAGTAAGTTGGGTAAAGACAATTCAACTGAACTGGGTCTCAGGCAAACCATGACGGAATAGTAAGTGGGCCCTAACGCAGTCGTCTGGTGAATCAAAAAGTCAGAGGTCGGGTGCGTTGGAAATAGGTGTACTATTGAGAAAAGTTCTAGTTCCATATCCCAAGATTTATAATCAAACAGTCTTAAGACCCCCATAAAAAGGAACTTTGACTTTAACTTTCAAGCATTGTATAATTAACTCTTATATATATATATATATATATATATATATATATATATATATATATATATATATGTGTGTGTGTGTGTATGTGTTCTAGAGAGTGAGGGTATCTTTAAAGAAGAACTTTTCAAGCCTTACATAATTATGTCTTTCTCTCTCTTATATATATTTATTTATTTATTTTGTGTGAGAGAGAGAGCATCTTTGTTGAGAAGGGACACCACCTTTCTTTTGTGCAATCTAAAAATGGAGAAGTGGACTTGGAAATCTTTGCAGCTTTCAGAATGGAGGATAGGCGTGGAACTCCTTGCTGGATCTTATCTTGTTCACCATTAATTATTTTCAGTTATTTTGTCATACTCTAATTTATTTACTTAATTTGAACTTCTTCCTTGGTTTTTATATGTGTAGACTACATAGTCTGGATTATATCATACCTGTCACGTTTTTTTGCTTTGAAAATGGAAAACAAATAACCCTCTTAATCTTAGGTACACTATTCTTGTCAACAAAGATTCACAGTCTCTCTCCTGCTCTACTATTTCCTGGAAGTGGGCCTAGACATATTCGGCCGTGAGGCAAAGTTCACTTTGGAGAAATTCTTGTGAGGTGATCTGTTTATGTAAGATTCAAACCGTTCGTATAGACATTTTGGATTTCCTCCCCTGTGAAGGACACCCTTAACAAGATTAATGTGTACCTCCGAGGCTGGATACCGCTTCCATCACTCTGTTTACACTTCTCACCTGCAACACGATCTTCTGCAAAGTAATCAAGGTGAAGCATGAAATTACGTCTATGATTCTGCATAACAGGGAAGAAAGAAGAAAAGAGAATCAAACAACCATAATGTCATCTTAACACAAAACCTGTGGATATTTTAAATAATGAACTGCCATGAAGTAAAATCATAAAAAAGTTTGGACAGTTTATGAAAATTACCAAATATCAGCCTATTGAATTATGCAGTTTTCTTTGAACATGTGAATATTGATAGGTCTAATGCTAAGACAAAAGATGATTTTATCTCATGCTTTGGGTAGAATTAAAGATTCAAACTAAGGGGCATAATTGGTATTTTGTCCCGATTAGTTTTGAAAATCTCTAAAATCTAGGCATAATTTTATTATTTTGTCTTTGGTCTTTTAAATAATTATCAAACCAGACAAATAAATAAAATTACTGATTTACCCCTTAAATTTTAGGAAAATAACAATGACAGATAATAGGGAAAATTACAAATTTGTCCCAGATTGGTTGTGAAATAACCGAATCAGTTTAAGATTCAAAATGATACCAAAGCATTGTTTGAAATTATTTTTTAGTACCTTGAGTTATTTCCAATTCAATACTTGGATATTTTGTGAATTACATTTTGATGGTTGGCTATTAGTCATCATACTTCTTATATGTTGCATGTTGAATGTTTTTCTTTTAAACTATCTTATTGATACTTTTGCCAAAAATAAAAAACAAATTCTAGAATTTGTGTATCTGAAGGCAAAAAGTGATAAATTAAATAGTCTAAATTTTCAAACATGAAAAAGATGTTGACACTTACACTGGAAGGTATAGATTATGTATTAAGGAAAACAATCCTGCCCTCCACCCCCAATGCAACAGAAGAGGGAAAAAATATATAAAATATTTTTTAAAGATGACATAATAGCAAGAACCATAATGTTGATATACATGAAGGATGACCTAATTAGGATCTTCAAGGAATACGAGAGCATTAAGGAGTTGTTTGACTCTAACAATAAATATGATATTATAGTCAAGTTACATGTCCAATTGTTATTACAAAAATACAACTCCTATAAAATAAAAGAAGGAGATAATGTAGAACATGTGAACATGATGTTGATAATGGCAAGAGATATTTGTAGCAAAATCGGTCATCCCCGAAGCTATGAAAATATCCACTATCCTAAACAGCTTCCTCCATCATGGAATTTGGTTGCCAATATCCTTAGATTAGGGCTAAAACAAATCTTTCTAAGTTGCTCCTGAAGCTAGCAAGTGAATAAAAACAAGAAAGATAAATTGCTAGTAGTATAAGATGAGATAGGGAAAAGCTCCAAACCCAACTAGAGAAAGAATAAACCAAACAAGAAGTTTGACAAGAATAACAAAAAAGGTTGTCAATCTTTTAAGAAATTACAAGAACTCGCTTCTCGGGTCAAGTGTTTTAACACTGGAAACACCCAACAACCCGGCCAATCGAAAAAGTATGACATAATTTGCATGGTTTCTCAATACCTCTACATAGATTGCCTTGTAATTGGTTGGTAGATTGATTCAGGAGCAATGAGACATCTCAAAGATGAAGAAAGGGATTATGGGCCTAAAAGAATATAAATTAGCAGAACATCGGATATATATGAGAAATATCATTTTCTGAAATGTCCTTAGGATTGGGTCCTTTATAATACATGTACAAGGCACATCGGTATATTAACTAATGTATTAATTGTGTCATCTACAAGGCATAATTTGGTTTTTGTTCATCCCTTAGTTAAAAATAGTTTTGAAGTCAGGTTTGTCCTTGGCAAGGTAACTGTGGAGAAGCATGAAAGGATTGTTTTATTTGAATTGTTTGATGTTTCACATGGATTGTTCAAACTTAACATCAATGAGAATAATGGTTTTTTTGCCTATATTGATTGTGTCTTTAATATTAATCTTAATGTATGACATAAACGCTTATGGCATATAAGTCTAAAAAAGTTGAGAAAATTATCAAACTTTGACCTGCTGCCTGAATTTTAAGAAAACACTTTTAGTGTGGAGCCTTAGGAAAAATAATACAACAACAACTAAGCCTTTTCCCATACTAGACGGGGTCAACTACATGGATTCTTTGTTTCCATAGAGCTCTATCATATGCCATGTTAGCAGTTAACTCACAATAAGCTAGATCATTCTTTATTGTTTCTATCCAACACTTTTTTGGACATCCTCCACCTCTTTTAATACTTTTCAAATTTAGTTTTTCATACATTCTTAAAGGTTTTTCTTCTTATCTTCTTTCTATATGTCCAAACCATCTTAAGCGATATTCTCTCATTTTATCCTCTATTGGTGTCACTCCTAATTTGTCTCTAATAACCTCATTATGTATAGGTATTTTCTTGTATGACCACTCATCCATCTCAACATCTTCATGTGGATCATTTCAAGTGAGATCACATTGAGGTAAGGTTTATTTTATAACCTTTATCGATGATTACTCGAGATATACATATATATCTCTTAGCATATAAATCTTAGGTACTTGAAGTATTTAAAAAATACAAGCAGTAAGTTGAGAATCAACTAGGGCATACAATGAAAGTCTTAAGATGTGATCGAGGTGGAGAGTACACCGCTACAAAAAATTTAGAATTTCATAAAAACTTTGGTATTTCAAAATAAAATATAATGCCAATGACACCTCAACAAAATGGTATACCGAAAAGATATAACAAGACCTTACTAAATATGACAAGGTTTATGTTAATAGATGTTTCTCTATCAAGGGTATTTTGAAGAGAATCAATAAGTACAATCACGTATATATTAAATAGAGTATCATATAAAGTTGTATTTTCTACCTCATATGAGATGTGGTTTAGAAGAAAACCAAACCTAAGTCATCTTAAGAGGTGGAGATTTATTGCATATGTGAAGATCCTTTATCAGTCTAGAGATAAGCTAGACAACTGGTCCTTCATATGTGTATTTATTGGATATGCTAAGGTTCTAAAGGATATTGGTTTTATCATAAAGACCATAGATTAATAGAAAACAAGAATTTTGAATTCTTATACGAGTATAAGAATGACATCCTTGAGAATGAAGATAAATATGTTGATGATCTAGTATATCTAGATCTGTCGCTATTTGAACTCATAAATAATGATGATCTTTTTCATTAAACTGAAACTTTAAGTGGATATAAAATACCTACGATTACACCGGCTTATTTAAAGGATTATCACACTTACCTATAGAAGAAGTTTGCAATTTGGCGGATTCAGATGAATTGACTGATAACTTAACATATCAGTAGGCTATTTACTTATCTGAATTAACAGACTAGAAAAAAGTAATAGATGAGAAAATTGAATCCATTTAGAAAAATCAAGTCTAAGAATTTGTTGATTTGTCAAAAAGAAGGAAAGTCATAGGTTGTAAATGGTTCTAAAAAAGAAATATAACATTGATAGATCTATCAACAAATTTAAGGCGAAGTTGGTTGTAAAAGGATTTTCTCAAAAGGAGTAGATAGATTATGTTGAGACATATTTTCCTGTTGTAAAAATTGCATCCATAAGAATAATTTTGATAATTTCAGCATATTATAATTTGGATTTACATCAGGTAGATGTGAAAATTGTTTTTCTAAATAGAGATTTAGATGAAATCATATATATACAATAGATAGAAGGATGTGTTAAGGGCAAGGAGGGTAAAGTGTATAGGTTGAAAAAATCCCTATATGACCTTAAATATTCACCTCGTCAATGGTATTTGACTTTTCAAAATGTCATTATAAAACTTGGGTTTATGGCTAATGAACTTGACCATTGTGTTTATGTTTAGAATAGTGGGAGCCATTTTGTCATTCTATCATTATACGTAGATGACATATTATTGACTGAGAATAACAATTAGATGATTGTCAAAACTAAGTCATTGTTAAACTCAAGATTTGAAATGAAAGATGTGGGAGAGGTATCATATATTCTGGAAATAAAGATTTCTTGAGATAGATAATCTAAACTCTTATGCCCAAGTTAAGACAAATATATAAATTATATTATCAAGAAGTTTAAAATGGGTGAATACAAGGTTGCAATTATACCTATTGCGAAAGAGCTTAAATTGAGCAAGGTTGATTGTCCTAGTGAGAGATATAACAAGCCTAATGTTCCTTATACATAAGTCATTAGTAGCTTGATGTATGTTGTGTTGTGTATAAGACCTAATATCAACTTTGTTTTTGGTTTTGTAAGTAAATATAAAAGTAATCCTAGATGACAACATTAAATTCTAAGATATATTAAAGAAGCGAAAGACTTGAAACTATGTTTTTAAGCAGATGAACTGAAAATGGTAGGATAATGAGATGGTGACTTTGTTGGGAGAAAAGATGACAGCAAATCAACCTTTGGACACATATTCTTATTTAGAGGTTGAGTTGTTTCTTGGACTTGTAAGAAGAAAGGTTGTGTAGCATTGCATACACAAGAATCTTAGTATGTTGCTTGTTGTATGATTACAATGAGTATCATTTGGATAAGATGTTTCAAATGTGATTTAAAGTTGGATATAGCCAACGAGTGAATTGTCATTTATTATGGCAACAATACAGCAATCACTTTAATTAAGAGTATAGTTGATAGCTCTAGAAGTAAGCATATAATGGTTAAGTACCACTATGTCTATGATATGGTTAAGAGGAATGAGATATCCATATCATATATGCCAACTAATGATATGTTGGCAGACTCCTTGACCAAAGGCATAAGAGAGGATCTTTTCTCAAAGCAAGTTGCAAACATGGGTTTGAAATAGGTTTAAAGTGTATTAAGTTACACAACAATGATTATTGTGTAGGAAAGAATGTGTTGTATACAAAAAATCACACAACATATATCGATTGCAATTACACTTATAATTATAAATGGCACGACTTGGGAAAACCACAAAAAGTGAGAGGTAAAAGCCAGTGTATCATAATGCTTGGCTCAAATGGCAAAGTAAGAGATGTAATACCGGATTTTACCATTCTCGGTAATAAACCCATGAAAAATGGGAAGACAGATCATCTTCTCGGATTCTATGGATACGTTACCTAAAAGATAAAGCATATACGTTAGATAAGATTAGAGGCTTGTAACGGAAAGCCTAGAATAGGAAAGATAAGGAAGATGAAGCCGGTTTCTAGTGAAATATTTTCACTATAAATACTCTAGAGAATATAGTAAAATAGATATAGAAAAACAAAAACAAGTTCTTTCTTGGTAATCCGTTTGAGACTAACTGTGAAATACATTTCTTCTTATCCTTCTGTTGTTTTTATTGTACGTGTCTTCTTCAGCCCTTCTACTCTCCATCGCATGATTGAGGACTCTGGCAAGGATCTTGCATGAGGTAAAGTAGCCATCAACATAAACCTCGATCATCAACCTTGGAAGCTGCAACCATTTATACAACTCCAAATTTATGTGCAATCATGCACTTGGTCAAGAAAACTTGGAAAATTTGCTTAGTTGATATATTTAAACTCGTTGACCTCCCCGTTTTACCTGTCCTTTTCAAAGGTCAGGAAAATATTGTTTTTCTAGAATTAAATGTTAATCTTTCTCAATACAGACTAAGAATCTATGCCACCAACCCAATCCGTGTGGGAAAAGTCTTAGTTTTAATTTACTTTGTCATCCTTTTTCTAACGGAAAACGATGAGAGAGACCTCATTTTCATTCATTAAGCAACAAAGTCCATCTACAAACTGTAGGCAAAGACTTTAGGACAGAGCCAAAACTCCCATTGCACCCAAATTCTTCCTTTGAATGATGATTCACAAGTCATTGTTGGATATTTTCAATGATGATTTATAGGTCAATGTTGGATATGAATTGGAAAACTTCTAGTTTCACATGCATAACCTTAACGTAACGGTGAAGGTTGAATGACAAACATTTGATAATGTTTGAAATTTATCATAGATTAATCTTACAAAATTTTGTGGTGTCTTTTATAAGTCTAATATAATTTTGTTAGACTTGAGCCTGGTAATGTAAGAGTGATCACTTACATGAGTGGAGTTATGCACATACACACACAAAAAAGAAAAGAAGAAATTTGAAATAGAGGAGGAATTCGCTCTGATTACAAGCTCCATGCCCGAAAAAACTACATATACTTGCATTAAAATCTTATACATACATGCAAACTTATTCAATTAGATTGGATATCTCAAAGCTTATCTATAGTTCAATTTGGATGAGTGAAACATATGTTTTGTTAGCTAATTGTTGAGATATCTTTATTAAAGTTATAAGATTTTTGAAGTGATGATTTTTTAAATATATTTTAAAAATGGTGAGAGACTGTTGGGTGATTTCTAAAATACTTAATGAAGGATTAAGTCAACCATGTTGTGGTATTAAAAGACACTTTAAGTGGCAATTGTGCTCATTACTATCACTTTACAATGGTTGTAATTCATTGTAATCAACAATCATGGCATTCAATGTCACCTTCTTGATTGGTAATTATGTTCTTGATATTTGTTGTAACTTATGGTGCAATTAGTAGTGATGTTGTTGCATTATAAGTTGCTTTCTTTAGTGGCAATTGTGTTGTGTAGCAGTACCATATGAGTTAAGTTCTCATTGTCTATATATAGTGGTATTGTTAAATGAGATTGATCCAACTTTTCTTTCACAAATTGAGTCTTTTTATACTTAGTTTTTTAAGAGAACTTATAAGTCCTATCGTAGCATTAATTATTATCATCTTTGTTTTTCTTGTTTGTTTAAGACTTGGTTGTATTTGTGTAAGATAAACCGAGGATCTTCATTGTATACTAAAGGGGTTTGTGAGTGTCCATTGCATCCGGTTATTTAACATCGATAATGGTAAATGAATCCAGAGGTTAATGTTTATTACACCTCAAAGAATAATTATATCATAACTTTTTTATGGTTTTAAATCTGATCCCGAGGATGTCAAACACTCAAGAAATCGTGCTAACTATTACAACTCAATGCCAACAATTTTATCTATGATAAGGACCACAAAATCTCTCCTAATGACAAAAGTACCAAAAATAATATCTTTTCATTCAATCTACATACCTAAAGAGAGGACCCTTTAAGATAGATTCTTGAACTTTGAATGGGTGAGATCTTATGTCAACTTTGTTGATGCAACATGATTTGCTAACCCCTAAATGAAAGTGGATTATCTGCAAAAAATTCTTAAAGACAAGCAGTAAACTAGCCTTTGGTCATCGAATCTTTTATATTATCATTACTAGTTTCAACATTTTCTAGATCCTCTCATTTTCATGAACATGTGTTAGTGATCTAGGAATTGAGATAAATTTATCCTCTTAAAAATAGTATCTCTTAACTCTATCATCATATTATTAGGATACGAGTCATTTAGTTCAATTATAAGGAATTCATATGTCTTAATATATTCAGCTTATCTCAAGAAAATATATTTAATTCTCCTTTTACCCAACTTCTTTCTTTCAGTTTCTACAACTTCAACAATAGCCCTACACTCTTACTTTAAAAAGCTTTAAGTTAAGACTTCTTTTATTTTAGAGTTCATATAGGGTAATCTGCTTCCTTTTATTTTGAACTTTATTTAAATTAAAACAAGCAATTAACAATCCTTCGCCCCAATAACCATTTGATAATAAAGATCATTGCAATATAAGTTTTACTAGATACAATTTTTTCTTTCTATCACAACATTTTGTTGTAGAGATAAAAGAGTTGTAGTTTTATGTATGACTTTTGTAGACTCAAAATAGCTATGATTATAGTATTTTTCTCTCCTATCGATTTTAAAGCGCTTATTAAAAGTTTAATGTAGAAGTTCTACTTGAGTTTTGAAAATCTTAAACTTTTCTACAATGGTATTTTTTGCATACATCAAATATACATAGTAAAATATAGTATGATCACCAAGGAATGTTACAAAGTGTTTTTTATCTCTTACAATTAACAACCATGAAAATTACAAATATATGAATCCAAAATGTTGAAACTTATTTCAATTTTTGGAAATGAGAGTTTAGTGATTTTGATATGCATGTAAATAAAACTTGATATGTAAACTTAATCAAATCTAATTTAACCATGTCATTCAATTTTTTAAAGTTCACATGCCCAAAAAACAATACTATAAATTAAAAGAGTCAACAATATAAGCAGAAACACCATCCATATTATTTAGATTCAACTTGAAGATAGACTCACATAGATAAAATAAATGTCCTCCTCAAATACACTTTTAAACTCATACTTCAAGTAAGGAAACCTCAAAATAAAATAAATTTATCTCCATTAAACATGCTTTTAAACAACACCGGTATAAAAAGTACATCACTAAGAGTAAAAAGTTTGCCCAAAGTAAATTAAAGTTAAATCATTCATTTGTTATTCATTTTAGTCATAGAAGCATTATTCATGTATAAAAGTAGTTTGTCTTTTTATGTTAATGTTTTGAATATACCTTGATTTTTGCATACATGTCAAGTAGCACCAGAGTCTATCCACCAAGATTCAATGTCTTCTATCACATTTACTTGTAATATATAATGTCTACAAGCTTGTCCTTACAAGAATTAGGACTCTTTTTTTAGTTTTTTCAAGTAACAATATTTTCTCTTATAATAATTACGTTTTTATAATGGTAATATTGCTCTTTCCTTTTCTTTAGCTTAGTATCCCTACCATTGTTTTCATGAAATTTTTTGAAATTATGATTTCTTTTTCTTGAGGGCTTTATAAACATGCTTTTCTCCGTAACACAGACTTTCTCTTGAATAGGTCAATCTTTATAATCATCAAGCTTTCAGTATTATTCCCCAAGTCTAACATGATTAGTCAATTGCTAAAGAGAAATATTTTTCTTCTAATATTTCAAAGTTCTTTTAATATCTTTCTAAAATGAGAAAGTTTGTCTACAATGAAGGACATAATGATTGTTTTATCCATTCCCATCTTATGTTGTTTCAAATTATTCATAACGAAACTACTATCTTATAATTATTCAAACAGATAATAAGAAATTTCCTACTTGTATTATCCTTTATCATTTACCTCACTTAAAGTTTGTCCCATGGGGTTCTTTACATACGCCGATGTTTGGTAGGTGTTGAATAAGGTATCTCAAATGTTGTTAAGGATGTGACCTATGCAAATATATAATCATTATTGTCCCATTTTTATCATTTATCAGCTTCTTCAAGGATTCTATTATCCTTTTCCTCTAACCTCGGTTCATTCATAATATACACGACATTCAAAGTGGTAAGAAGATAATACATCTTTTTTGCCATCATAAAAAGTTGTTGCCGTCAAATCTATCCAACTTAATGAAGTTGGATATCTTCTCTCAGAGGAAAATAGTCATTTTTACTAAATAAACCTAAAGATTGTTGGTGTTTAGCTCTTATAGATGGTATGTTTTTTGAGTACTTGGCACCTAAGAGATCATATTTAATACCCTAAAAAAAGGTTAGAATAGTGTTATTCTTCGAGGCATAGTAAACACTAACTTTTAGGTTCATGTGTTGTCACCAATGTCAAATAATCGGATGCTTTAAACTCTTACAACAAAAACTCTCAATTCGTCTTGCATAAATACGATTGAGCCTTATACAAACCGGTAAAATATAACATGCTTCCTGTAAATGTGAAAATTTCATTCCAAGCCTATGTAGAGACTTGAAACAAACTTATCAACTTACTTTGTTTATGTGCGAGCATGCCAGCTAGTTTCACTAAAACTAGCAAAGTATAATTCTGACTTCGTGGGCGATTGTGGCTAAGCAGTATCTTTTCACCTTACGCCTTCTTGAATCGATGCTTAAGGGTCAGCCTAGACGCTTTGAGGATTTACTTGTGCTGGTGTGTGTTTCCAAAATTCACTTTAAAAGATGGTTTTCAATCAAATCAAACTCGTGCACTTAGTCTAGAGATTGAAGGTTTTCAAGTTTTGAAAAACATAAACTGGTTCTGTTTTCAGAGTTAATTCCCATATTTTTTTGAGTAACTTATACATCTCCAAAATTCATGAAAAATTCATAAAATATAGAATAGAATATGAAGATTCTAAGCCTTTTACTTTGTGCTTTGGTGCTTTGGATTTACAGAATTAAATCCAAAATAAACCTCTGCCAAGATGTTTCAAGATATTTTGTTATAAAACACAGAGGCCTAAAGAAACCTCTGTATCTTAGTACACAGAACTCTAAATTGTATGATTTTAGTCTGGAAAGCTATGGATATCATCTTTCTAATGAGACTAATTTTATCAATTTTGGTTCATACGAACAGAGTTATGGGACTTTTACCCAACTCCTATTGTAGGAAAACAGACTGTACAGAAACATAATCTAAACTTGAATGATATTTTCCTATTTTATTCACGAGTCTCCACGGCCCTAAAATTCTTGAAAATTTTATTTCTAGTGGGCTTCTATGTGTAGATTTGGTGTCTTAAGTTTCAAATCATGAAGAGCAGAAGTTTAGCAATGAAAAATAAAGCAATCAACATATGCAGGATGCAGAAAAACAAAGTTTCAGTTTTAGAAATTATATGCATGCATCCATCTGAATTTAAAAGGCATCCACAACAAAATTAAAGCTAAATGTATATATTAGCTTAAGCATAGAGGGGGTTAGGAGTTATAGGAGTGTATAGAATATAGAGAAGTAGAGAATCACGAAAGCAAATAAGTAGAGTGCATAAACACACACGAATTGAAATGGCAGCATTTCTACTTGCTATTACAACATGGGGGGAGACAAAGCTCCATTAATACAACCCCTTTTTTAAATTGAATACAAAGAAGACAATTAAGATCATTAATGAAAGAAGAAGGTTCACTTACCAGCCCTCCAAAGATACACGACTTCAAGAGGGAATTCGTCCCCTTTTTCACTCAATCTCTTTTTCTCTCTTCTCTCTCTTTCTAATTCTCTCTCTTTTTGCAGCAACTCCTCTCTATCCTAAACTCTCTACACGTCCTTCCCTTTTGCTTGTGAACCCCTTCAATGTGCAAGATGCTGGAAATGAGCCCACTATGGTCTCTATTTATAGGCCAAAGGGGGGGTCTCTAGGGCCTTCCACGATGTGGAGTGGGTAGCCTCTTGGCCCAAATCCAATCCAAGCTTCATGGCCAGCTCATATGGCCTTCACATGGTCCCCTAGGTCAATATAAATCCAACACATGCAGCCCTAGGTGGGTCGGTTTGGTCTTGGCTCGAGCCAACCTAGTTTTGATCCCATCAGTTAGGTAGGTTTTGGGTTTGATTGGCTAAGGGTGGCTATGTTCAATCAATAAACAAAGAGGGAATTGACCGGCTAGGTAGTTTTTGAAGAAAATTGTTTGAAACCTCATTTATTTAGATGAAATCATTTGAATAGGCATAATGGTGCCAATTTGGGCTTGAGGTCAAAGCCATCATTTTTTTTGCTCTTTGTCAAAATTTGGTTTTTCCGAGAGAGGTACAATTTACATTTATTTTAAGGTTGCCACGAAATTTTGGTGTGAAAATGAGTTCGTTTAAGGTGTCTTTATTTGAAAATCCTTAAAAGAACCAAAACCACGATTTTTTCTTTTAAAAGGCAAATTTTCTAAAAATCAAATGTTTTGAGAAAATTTTTGGGTGTTTACACTTCCATAACCCTTTACTAAGTATTTTGAAAATCACCAAACAAAAATAGTAGCAATCGGTTTTATCAAAAAGTTTATTTTGTTCGGACTGCTAAACATCTTTTTTGTTCCATTGCAAATAGATTTCCTTTGCCCATCAAGATGCCAGAAGCATATTCAGTATACTTTACACAAATGTCGAAGTTTTCGGTTTTAATATCTTTGATGTTTCTTGTTTTATTCTTGTGATAGCTATTTTTCGTAAATTATGCTAGCTACCAGGATGGTTAAGTACCTAGTTACTTAATCTCCTTTTCGTCCAGAAGGGATCCCTTGAGGTTTCGTCTCACACGCTTTGTGCAGACATAATTCTTTGTATTTGATAGGGGTCTGCCTTAACCCCAAGAGAAGACCATTGTTCAGCTCTGAAGAAGGAGACACACCAAGCCTTACCAAGCAACTTCCATGGCAAGGCAATGCCTTTTGAAGCATTTGTTTTGGCTGAGGATGGAAATATATCTACGTAGTTGTTCACACATTAAGATAGCATTACTACTTAATTAGCAACTTTTGCATCTTCTATCTTCCAAGAGAGGACGAAACAGCAAGATTCACATTAGCTGATTTGTGAGGCGTGGAGCGACATCATGATATTTTGACATTGATGTGTGAAGCGTATATTGGGGTAGAACTTGAAGTCTCTCTCTCTCTCTCTCTCTCTCTCTCTCTCTCTCTCTCTCTCTCTCTCTCTCTCTCTCTCTCTCTCTCTCTCTCTCTCTCTCTCTCTCTCTATATATATATATATATATATTGAGGGAGAGATTTGGCAGGAGGAAGGCAGCGGTGGCAGCAGCAGCAGTTGTCACAATATAGGTGAAAGAAGACAAAGAAGAAAGTGGCATGCAATGCAATATGATAAGAAAATTGAACAAATCAAGACTAGAAACGTTGAGACATATCCTTGAAAACAGAACTTCCTTAGACATTTTGGAAAATGCATCAAGATTCAAAAAATTGCACCTTTTTTTTCTTCTGGTTAGTTGTACCTTTTTTTTTAAATCTGCTGCGCCACTGCCATTCATACACACTAATCTGCTGCGCCACTTCCTTAACCATTGCGTATTTACTTTCAAAATTTGGCCTTCTTAACAACTAACAAATCATTTTCTTTATGTCTTGCAACTTTCCCTGAAGCTTTTATTTCCTCACCACCACTAATTTGGAAAAGATGTTTTTGTGCTAACCTAGTAACTATTTTACTCGTTGACATATCATATGCTTGTTTGGCATTCGGTAAAGTTGTGTTCAAGAACTGTTTGGAGAATTCCATGACATTTTGGATTTCATACTAGATATAATTTAGCATTCCTTTAATTTCTCCGACAGAGAGACAGATTCTTGACATATAAAACGGTCAGCTTATTTTGGAAGTGGGTTATTTCTTCAATTTGTATTTTTTCATTTGTTCTTCTGGTCTTACTTGGTTCAATATGAAGGGGATATTCCGTTGATTTGTTATGCAAGTAAAGATTGATTTTGTAGCTTATGCTGCATGGTAACTATACTACAAAATTCTGCATGTTGAGCCATAATTGTGTGGCTTGTCCTGACTTCGTTTATCTTCCCTAGTTTCTCATTTGTTAATAATTTTTTACTAATGTTTTTGTTTTAGGGTGCTGACCCAGTGCATGAAATGCTACTCAAGTTCCTCTTATGTTACTCTTGTGATCCATACTTCCGTCCCATTAGATCATGGATATATCAAGCTGCCATAGTTGATCCCTACAAGGAGTTTATTATAGGATGTTCGGATGACTTAACTTTTCATTCTCAGGTGCTTCTGCTTCTGATACCGGACCTCATTTGCAACTTGGATTAACCAGCAAACCTAACTTAAGTTGAAGAGATAAGGGCATGTATCACGAGCTAGCTAGAAGCAGATCTGTGTCACTAAACATGAATTATGCCTTCGTATGATACATTTAGGAACTCATATTCATATCCCAAGTATTATTATTCGCAATACATATTAAAAAACGAACTATTTAAACAAGAAGAAAAGAAAAGAACCTCAGGCTTATTTCTTCCTACATATTCTCCGGTCGCACTCTTTCCTTATACTGGTGAATATGGTATTAAGTACTTGATATCAGCTTTTCAAGTACTTGTTTTACACCCGTCTGCGTGTGAGTCACGGCCCCACCTCCTCAGGAAGGTACAACTATAGCTTTCTGTTGGACATTTGGCTTTCCCCTGCACATACGAAATTTGCAGATTTTCTATACCTACGGTTCCCATTTAAGTTTGATATGAATCTCAGAAAGCATCATTTTTTTTTTCTTGATTGAGAGAGAGCATTGATTTTCAAGTTAGTGCCAAAGTAATAAAATTTATTTGCGAAGCAAATCTCAAATACAATGCAAGAGACATCTCACTCATTTGAAAAAAATGAACCAACGGGCCTACACAAAGTGGTCACCACGACGGATGCTCAAAAATGGTCCAGGAGAAGCAGGTTGTGGAGGTTTAATACGAGATGATTCAGGCTTATGACTAGGGGCTTTGTCAAATTCTTAGAAGACTTGGTTTAGATGCAGAACTCAGGTATTTTGCTCGGATTAGAATTGGTTGGAATTCAGGACATAGAAGAGTTATCGCAAAGACTGATTCACTTCAAGCAATACAACTTACAGCAGTAAACAGAGACAAGAATGTGAAGGTAATAACCCGGTAAATAGAATTCACTCGTAGCTGTAAAAAGAATGACATGTTACACTAAAACACATCTACATAGAAGAATGCTTGTGCAGATCGGTTAGCTAAACACAGCTATCATAGACTAACAGTATGTTTACAGGAGGATGAACTCTCAATGTAGCTACTAGCCTTAATTGAGAAATTCATCTCTGGGCATTCGCGCTGCGATGAATTGATGTAAAGAATAATAAGGGCTTGTGCCCCGTTGTTCTCAACCACAAAAAAAGATTCATTTGCTTATCAATGACTGAAGTAGGCTAGCGAAAAAATATCTGCTTTACTAGTCTTCGTGTTGGTAATCTCCAGTATGCCGCTACCTCAAAACTACCAGTAATCACCACCACCTCCACTTAAGATTAGGAAATGCAGCAAGTAGCCTATAGTGCAAAGGGCTACGCCTGGGGTTAAAGATCATGCACACAAACCTGGTTTTCTCACAAGCACGTTCTCTTTTGAACACTTTCATGCGAACATTGACAAATGCTATGCTTAAAAAGGAAAAGTATAGCCCTCATGAAACAGCGAAAACCTAACCCGCCAGAGATCTTTAGCGACGATCTCCCATTCTGCCCTTTCGGATCAACGTCAAATACTTGGGAGGTGACGTTTAATGAAGAAATGAACTTATTTTCTTTTTCTTTTCTTTACTTTTTGCTTTCTCTTCTTTTTCACATGTAACTATCTGATGCAGGATGCAGATGGGAGATTCCAAGTAAATGAAGAGCACAGAGCAGAAAAGAGAAAAAATTGCTTTTCTTTGAAAACTTGTTACAAGAAAATAATCAGCCTGATGATCTCCAAATTCTTCCTTCAAGGGAAACCACCATTACAGAAACATCATCATGATACTTTCTCCGATCACCATGAGGAATGTCCAATAGCTCATGAAAATCCATCCCTGAAAAGCAACAATACAAGAGATCTCATACATAAGGAGATGATAAGACAGCCTGTTCAGATGTTGAATATAAGTCAACCAACAATGGAATGAGATGAATTAGATTGTTGATGATTTTTTTTATGGCTCTCCGCTCTTTTTCCTATGTTTATTGTAATGCAGAAGACATATAAGGGATGCAACACCGTGAGACTACAACGGGCAGGCTACTCTCCATTGGAACTTGATTCATGTAATTTGGGTTCTAAGACTCGCATTAGAAGCAAACATGAGAAAACCAAAGTGCAGCCACACTAGCACATTTTTGCCTTCTATTGTCTGTTTGAATTCGTGGAGAATTGGAGGAACCTAATTCACCATGGCAAGGACATGGAAAGGGATCTTCATGAGCAGCCGAATTTGTTTCGCATGATGGACGTCAATGGAACATCTGAGAAGATGGCTAACCACTATATGTCTGTGACATATGAGAACAAGACAATAAAACCCACATGGAATTGCACCAATGCAGTTCCAGTTAAATGCTGATAGGACACAATGGAGCTAAATGGAGACCAAGAAAGCATGTAAGCCAACCCCACTTAGTGTGGGATAAGGCCTGGTTTTTGCTTTCATTTGGGATTACGTCAATGCAGCAAACTTGCAAGCTAAAGAAATGTTTTTCTTGCATAAAATGGTGAAAACTGAACCAGATAAACCACAAGAAAATATAAATAAATAACCTATTTCCCAACTCTTGAAAAAATATTTAGTGCACAATGGTTTTCTTTTCCATTTAGAAAATTATTGCATGCCGAAAATAGTTCAAATGATCCATCAAACTCATTGGGTATTATTGTCCTGCAACTCTTGGAGGGAAAAGAATAACAAGAAACTTTGACTAACTCTCATGTTTTATGTGGACACGTCACGTCAGTTACAAGTGATTGCACATGTATAGTCTGGTCAATGAGTTGAATGAAACAGCAGAAACATTTTTGCAGCATATGAGAGAGAGAGACGGGTTTATCCACTAACCATTTTTCTTTGCAGCGCGAAAAAGCAATTCCGTGATAAGGTACTGTGCAGGATCACCTTCAGGAGCATTCTCCATAAACCACTCAACATGTGATACTACCTCTTCGTTGCTAAAGTACTGGTATAGCCCGTCTGAGGACAGGACCAGAAAACGGTCGCTCGAGCATAGCCGGTGATGAGCTACAGAAGGAACACAACTGAGATATGGAGAGTTTCCAATGTAATCAATACGAAACATCTCTAACAGAGCATCGTTCCACTTAGCCTGACATGAGAAGTAAAAGGCGTAAGTTCTCAGAGTAAGTTCCACTCACAACGGACTTGCATGTAAAGCAATATATCACAAAAGAGGTTCACCTGCTTTTCTAAGTTTAGTGGCAACATTGTCTTTCTTTACTACAGTAACAAGTTAATCAAATAGAGACTTGTGCATGCATTCAAATAAACATGACATCAATAACAAAGCACTGAAACGATTGAAGGGAAATCACAAAAGTAAACTGTGTGAGCAGCTACTTCCTGAAATCCAGGATTTACTGACCTTCTTCAGAAAACCTGCACCAAATGCCCGAGTAACTTTTAACTGTCCTTTGACTCGATCATTTAGGATAGCTTGGTCATCATCGGGATGTTCCCTTTTTATTCTCAGCACTTCCTGAAAGCATCCAAAGTTGTTTCTTGAGACTACTACTCCACACACTACACATAGTCATTCATTTACTGAATATAAAAGGTGAAAAGGCAACTGACGCCCATAAAGCGATGCACTGGAAAGCTACTAGTGCATTCCGCATATTTGGACGAACAGGAACATGGAAATACAGAATCAGTCCAGAGAACGTTTGGATGGTCATGTAAAACAACTCCAATGCAAGATCCAAAACCTTCATATAGAGGTAGTTTTTACCAAAACCAGGAATGAGGTGCACTGCTGATGCAATAAGCACGGGGTGATGAGAGAAAGGTGTCCCAAAATCCAAGATGACACCCAAGCGTCCATCACAAATGTTGTTGTCAATTATAATGCTTTATTTTGATGAATAAACTGTCTCTCTAACGCGCAGTAGAGTACTTTACAATTTGTGTGGCATGAGGGGAGGGCCTTTCTTAATATATCAGGTAAGAAGCAAGGAAAATAATCAAATTACCAAATTAGACACCATGAAACAATGAAAAAATTCACTGAAAGAAATGTTCAACACAAAAGTACTGAAATGCAAGCCAAAATCGTGATTACCATATAAATGTATCAAAGAACCAAATAATGAGACAGATCACTCTTTTACAAAATCAAAGAAATGTTTGATGCGGTGCACACAAGCGTGAAACAAAATTTATGCTGACCATGTTAAACTCTCAATTCATTTGTAAACTAACAAGTTATCTCAATTCAATTACTGATCATAGATATGAGTAAAATGTCGCTGAATTGCATATTAATTGACAGCAATGAAGTTCAAACCATGCATTTGTGCAAGGAACTATTGGCAATATAAAACCTTGTCCGAGTAAGTAGCCATCCCATATTCTCTTACAGAAAATAAAGTATTCATTTGCATAACTTGGAGTGTGCCTAAAGGGAAAAGTGAACATCTTTCTCACCTACTTATTGGAGGAAAAGATTTTTGCTGGTATGAAACAATACTGACTTTCATATTTCTGGTACTTTACTCCTACAAACTTCTTCTCACTACATCTAAGTGCCTAGATCTGAGAGGAAAAAAACCTACAATTTGTTTCTTTTTTTTCTCTTTACTTGAGAGTAAAAACTTTAATGCTTGAAATTCCAAGTTCTTTAAGAGACTAGGATGTGATGTTGCTTTTATAATCATGATCAAGTGACATGCCTTCGAGAAATTACCATTCCAACTTTCTTACAATGACAATTTGATCCAAGGCCAACCCTTCTCCCATACAAGGTAAGATAATCTTCAGGGGATCTCAGTCACCATTTTTATCTGCAATGTAGTAGTATACATTCATTGAAACCCAAACTATCATGTTCCATGGTTCCCTTGGTGCTGGAAATTGCTACTTTCCCACCAAGTACTCGCACTTTGGTGCCTAGGGAAAAGGAACCCCTAGGACCCAATCTTACACCTAGATGAAGTAGGTAGACTGTCCACAAGATGTGATCCTAGACCAGGTTTCAACTCCTAAGGCCCAAGACATGTCCATAAATCAGTTCTTCAAAAATGGCGACTGTTCCCAACTTTGTAACCTAGGTCTCAATCTATTGTGTTTGTCATTAACAACATTATGTAGAGTACAAACATGACAAGACAATAATTATCCAAGCATCTATAGGAAATTATGCTTACAATAAAAAGAGTATATATAAATAAATGATTTTTATTGACATCGTTAAAGAACCATCTACAAATTAGAAATGTACTACAAAGTTACTCAAACCAGCATACAAGACCCACAACTTTTCGTCATAGACTAGCAGTATTTATTAGATGCATCGCTATGGGTAGCTCATGAAGCTGATAGCGCATATTTAGCAGAAGAATGACCACATGATTGCAGTTAATACTAAATGTATTAGACATCACAAACATCTTCAATAATTAAAATTTGATACTACAAGGAATAAAACGATCATAAATGTGCAGACTTTAAGTGGCAATGAAGATCCATAGAATCTAGAATTTGGACATAGAAATGCAATTTGTGAAGCATAACTTGATGCTTAGCTGATGCTACTACTGGCCATGCAACTATCAATACAAGGACCAGAATGCGCCAAAAGTATTTTCCATATAGACTTATCATCAACGTTCTCAAAAAGTATCTTCAGAAGATTAAACCTCTAGATTCTCTTATTGCACGTAGTATGGTGCTCAGAGTTGTATAATGGAAAGATGGATGCCACTTCATTATTAAACCGTGTACTTGAGTACATAAAAGAAAAAACTGACAAACACATGGAGAGATTTGCAAGGAGGTTTCCCAAGTCAGAAAATGCATTTTATAGCTATCAAGTCAGAGACGAGCCATAACAGGTTTACTACTTCATTTCACAGAGCATCAAATGTTCTGTGGCCTAAGACTCACAATTGTTATCCCCTCTAGAATCAAATCCACAAACATATGGATAAGCAATTGGGCCAGTCCACTATTTTGGCTACAACTTTAAGGAGTGACCTATAAAATCTTTACAGAGGAGGGTTACCCATCATCGTCAAAGTCCAAGAGAGAATCAACAAAGTGAAGATACCTTAAATATCAAGCCATCCTATCACAGCTTTCACTATGATCCGACTTTGTTTTATTAGTTGGGAGTTTGCTATGAGCCTTACAGTTTTCAGCTGGTTGGAGCTTGTCCTTAAACCAACATAGATATCTCATACAAAACCATTCATTTTCGATCACATATACAGCTCTATAACTAAAATTTGAAAAGTGCAACTACGAGCATTCTAATATGGATGCACTCATGTGTTTGCATGGTATATCCAGTGTTAAGATATGGAGCAAACAAGAGAAGTTGGAGGGCAGAAAATGTTAACTTCAAATAATGGAAAATGAACATGTTTCCACAGCAGGAAATTAGCATTTGAATGTCTAAAAGGTCTGGGATCATCTTGATTCCAAAACATGCAACTCTCTTAGCAAGAAAATTCTCAGGGTAACTCAAATATGAAACCCTAAGAAGCGTGCATAAAACCTTGTCACTAGTGTTCAGTGATTAGGTAGAAACTTAGAAGACAAGAACTTTTGCATCTTATGCATACAGCTTACCTCCTCCACACTTGTACTATGGTCTGTTGATAGCTGATGTGCTCTCATCTTTAGTCTAGAAAGTGATATCTCTCTGAGTTTGTTGTTCTTACTGCAATCAGTATTTTGGCTATGCATGGGAGACTCCTCAGAGATTCTGTCCAGTTCCACGCGAACAAAAGTATCCCTGGACCTGATCCTATGCCTCGCATCATCTTTCCCTAAGATGGGATTATGATGATCATGTAGTCTATCTTGAGCTAGAATAACACGACTGTCACCAAGGTTCATGACATAGACATCTTGGTCCTTCATCAGCATCACAAGGACACACGAACCCATCAGAGCAAGCTCAGGGTTCTTCTGGAGCACTCTATCTACCATATCCATGTATGCATCTTCTGTAATTTCAAGTGCACGTGATAGAGCTGCCAAGACAGCTTCATGATCGATAGGCCCTGTCTTGCACCTCCTAGGAGGAACAACCGAGTCTATCACTATCTTTGGCAGATCAGTACGTTCCCTATGCCAGTCAAAATTCCAACGGAACAATTTCTTATGTAAATGTTTCTGTTTTATATACATTTTTCTGAGCTGTGAACCAATCATAGATCCCTTTGCTACAGGTTTGGCCCCAGAATCAAATGACAGGACCTTGACATTATCGTTTGATTCCTTTGAATCTAGCTCTGCATCTTCTGTTGAATTCCCATCACCCCTGTGACGAGTAAAATTATCCACTTTACCACTCCCTGAACTTAACCGACTCTGAGCTATTGGTACAAGTTCTCTAGATTCAATATCACCTGGTCCTGCCTTAGGATGTCCATCTAGAGAATCAACACCCTGCATGCCAACATCCTTACGTGCAGATGAACTGCCAAAATCAGCATCCTCCATCTTAAAAAGTTCAAAAAGACGTTTGCTTCTCCTTTCTTGCCCCACCAAGATTGTCCATGAAGTGCAAGACTTATCCTGCATTTGATCGCCAGCTGCTTCACACCCTTGTAGATCAATCTTTGCATCGTGCACACTAGATATTTCCAAATCAGTTCCTGTGCCACCACTACAAACCTTCTCATCCACTACTTCCACATGTTGGACATTCTCTGAAGTACGGGTAGGTGGTGTGACTGAAATTCCAGCAGAGCAAGTTTTCGTACTGCTGGAGTCATCTGAAGCATTACCCAATTGGTTTATTCCTAAACTTGAAGCTGCCATCGAAGAGATAGTAGCAGCTGATTCAGCTTCGGAAGATTCCGATCTATCATTTGAGATTATTTTACATGGCTGAGAAGGAATGTTATCTTCATGCCTATGGTCTGGCTTATCTGTAAGACCCTCCTGAAGCTCAATCCGGGAATCACATTCATGTGGATTTGGTTCACCGTGATCATCATATTCCCAAAGCAACCCTTTCAATTCCTTGTCAACCGCCCTGTATAGGTTGCTCATGAGAAAGTCAGGAGCATCAGGGCCATTGAATCCATCATAGATCCCAACAAACAGCCAGCCATGCTCTTCAGACACTACAACGTGAACTCGGTCCTCGCCTGCCTTGCCGTGAGCCCACTGAAGATTGCGCACTCTGCTATGATCTCCCTCTGATGTTCCGGCTGCAGATGCCAGTGAAGCATCGTAATCGTTTCTTGGCACATCTGCGTGAAATTTTGCCTCCTTGGAAGACCAAACCTGTCGGCTTGCTGGCTGCAATAGCAGCCTCTGCACCCAACCAGACCCTGAAGTCCTAGACAATGTCCTTGAAAGGGCATTTCTCATTGGCTTGCTCATGCTTCTCATGAACCTCCCAAGACCGGCCTTCCCCTGCCCAAAAGCCAATGGTGCAGAGAAATGAACATTGCCCGCATTATCGAGGGGACCCGACAAGAATCCCCTCTCTATCGGCCCCGACATGAATCCACCGCCTCTTTCAAGAGGCCCTGAGGTGAAACCTCTCTCTAAGGGCCCTGACATGAATCCATTCAATGGGCCAGATCCTCTAGGCACAGGGTGCAGGGGAAGAGCAGCGAAAGAAGCAGTGCCCTCAAACGAAGCAGCACGCTCTTGTGGCTCTCCAGCAAACAAAGTACAGTGATCATACACTGTAACCGTTCGTGAACTGGAAGCGTTGGCACTTACAGACGCTCCTGATATAGTCTTAAATGTAGTTTCAGCGATGCTCTTAGTGGGTTTTTGAAAACCTGACTCATCTACCGCCTCATGCCTAAAAGAACCAGAATGGGCTTCAGAATCTACGATGCTGGAATCAATGGTGAACCTCTCTGAAATCGACGGGGTCAAAGCCGGGGATTCGATCACAGGCCTAACATAACAAAATGAGTGTCCCAACCCTTCCTCCAATGGCTCCAGGAACTCTAAGTCAACCCCGCTCTTGCCATTTCCTGCCGTCACAAGACAACCAACACCGTTTCCCATTTCTTCGGAAATCAGACAAGTATTGCTTCACCCACGAACATTACACTACACTCTTCAGACGCACACATTGGGAGGGTTTTGTTGCTTTGAACCTTAAACAAATACAACATGAACAGACTCAACCAAAACGCAACCCCTCTGGGGTTTATCACGAAATCACTCATGATAGAGAACAGCCTATGTCTTCAGAACCAAAAACAAGATAGAGAAAACCAATCTGCATACAGATCCCATCTAAACCCAAAACAACAAAATGAACAACAAATGAGGAAATCGGAAATACTGTAACCATCTGACCTCTTTGAGGATCTCCGATCTTGAAGACAATCAAGGAATCAGATAAAGTGTATGCCTTTCCTGGATACTCAAAAATGAGGGGCCAAATAACAAGCTATGCTTGAAAAGGAGAGATGGTATGCAAAAACTAAAGACGCCCATCAATTCTTCCCAGAATTGAAGACCACCAGCATAATAAAGTTCAGATATATGTACAGACCAAAGGGATCCGGCACAGACCAAGAGAGAGAGAGAGAGAGATTTAATAAGAGTAGAAGGCGTTGGTTTTAAAAGAAGAAATGGTGGGGAAGGAAGAGGAGACGAGCCGAAAGAGGAAAAATAACGGGCTGCCCTTTGCTTCAAAGAATCAAGTTTCAGCTCCCTCTCTCTCTCTCTGCTTTTCAAAATGTTTGAGAGCGTAAACAAAGTCAGAAGACACAGTAACAATACCCCTTTTTCCGGTAGTGTCAACCATCACCACAACATCTCAATCATCATCATTAAATTCATTTCCATGATGTAACGGGATGAGGGAGGGACTTCCGGTCTTTGACTCGTACCAACATAGGCACACCGTCATCACCGACTTTAACACCATCAACGATCTCCAACTACATGGATGTGCAAGGAGAAACAAGAATATGAGTCCCCATGACCGGTTAAGTTATCCACAACTTAGAAAGCCTCCTACGAAAGATACACTAGTTCATTAGTTCAGTAGAAGTTTAAGATTGACGATTGGGAAAGTGGATTAGAGAAATAATAAGGAAAGTTGAGAGTAAATAAGAAAGCAAAGTGATTATATTAATAGTAGTAAAGGTGTTTGACTTGCGACATACTTATAACTCAAATGTGGAACTCTTAATAAGTATAAAAAAAAGAGTGTCCCTCATTACAATAAGGACCCCAGACTAAGTACTACAAATTACTAGGTGGTTCCTACGTGGGGACCTGATTTACACAATCATGATGCAAAAATTCACTTGTTAAAGGTCTTCGGGTTACATTCTCTCTCACCTAAGGATTTGATGACCTCGACAAGATTCGTGGTAATGCTCTTCAATTCTTAGAACTATAATGTCCATCTCTTGGTACCCTTAGTAGTTACAGCCTACACGTTTCATGTTCACATGATAAGCATTAGGTTTGTTTTTATTGAAGGTAGTTTGCATTCAGTTGAAACACCTGATCTCTTACCCTCAAGATGATTAGTTGAGGACTATCATCATTTTGGACCTTCGAGCGTGTTGTCGCACGATAAGATCATCACACTACTTCGAGTACGTCCACTCCTTAATGCACGTTGTTGCCTTCACATGGAGCGGTTGGGCAAAATCACGCTACTCTTGTTAATAAGCACAGATATATGGTTGATAACATCTTGGAGTATTGTATAACTATACTCTTTTATGCCTCTAACTGTTCTCTAGGTCCTTCGCTCCTATTCAACTTATCTTACATCTACCGTCTAGTCTTACTAGCAACAGACTTACATCGTCGTCTCTTAGAATCAGTACTTGTACTTAGCTTAACATCCCTATATCTGTCAGACTTCCCGTACTTACACCCTACCTCTTTCTTATGAGGTAGTTTTCTTGGAGGTACGGTGGCTAAAATGTTTTCACACTCCATTCTTACGACATCAATCTTCAAAAACATCATGTTGCAAGGCATCTTCTGCTCAACACCTTATAGCGTCATTTTCAACGTGGCATCTCCCTGTTTTGACCTTCTTCTAGTTAAGCGCTGATACTTTTCGAACTTCACCATCATCTAGAACCGTCATGTGAACAAGACACTATTAATCGCAATCCATGAACACTATTGTATTTGAGGTTGGTCATATCTCTAGATGACTTACTCTAAAGAACTATATGCCCAATATCACCTGATACTCATCCAATGGTATTACAATGAAGTTGGTTATCCTGTGTCAGCTCCCCACTCAAGTCACTATAGCAATTGCCTCTCCTAGGATGGGTTTGAACTCTGCATTCACAACTTTGATGTTGTTATTGCTTCTCACTATCTTTAGGCTCAAACGTTTAACTTCTATCGGATACATGAAATTGTGAGTTGTGCCTGTGTCAATCATTTCTATAGCGTCCTTACCATTGATAGTAGTAGAATGTATATAAGAGTCATATCCACAGGCTTGCATGACGTTGATCCCACATCTATTGCATTCAGTCATCTCAAAGCACCAATCCTCAATTTTTCTTCACCTAGATCACTATTTGAATCTTACATCCTTTGCACGACATTAGCAGCCCACGCAAAGTCCGCCTTCTTGTGTTCGTACTCATTTGAGAAATGTTGATTGTCATAATACCAACACTCTCGCCTGAAGGATCCCTTAGTCTTGTCCTTCTTTTCGTGGTAATTATTTTTTCATCAGTCCCATGGTGTGGAAGGCTCGGTTGATCCATCTTTCGAAGTATTCTATTGATTTTTATTCTTTTCACCATTTCGCTTGTCAGTGTCATGTTTGTATGTCTTCGAACTAGTTAGCTGACGAATCTAAAGTAGACATTATGTCGCCATAATTACTTCAATAAAGATCTACAGGTTGATCATGTTCAGCTCTTGATCTGCCCAAGACTATAATCCATTATAAAACTTGAATAAATGATCTTTCGGATTCATCATTTAGATGCTCAATATAAGGGTCTAGTATGCCTAATATAATCTTGCAGTGATCCATTCTACCTCAAGCCATCAAGCTTTTGTTTCGCGACTACCTCAGTGTTACACGGGAGAAAGTGTTTTCATAGAGCCCGCTTGATTGATCCTAAGTATGGATGTAAGATTGTGCTGCCTCAGCATCCTCTAATATGTGATGCCACCATAGTATGACATCATCTTTCAAAAACATAGCAACCACTACTACTTTCTGATCTTCATCTTCAAGTTGACCACCCTTGAGGTAAAGTTCTATCTAGTAAAAAAAGTTTTCCAATACATGTGCATCACGGCCTCAATAAAAGCCTTTGGTTTTCTAACCTTGATCCAACATAGTTAGTATGTTCCCCCACTATATCAATGCCCATTTGCAAACATGCACTCGACACCATCCAATCGAGTCAGTATTGTTCCGAAGACTATCTCTCCAAAAGTTATGTAGAAATACTCTACTTGAGTTTTCGCAGTCGGGTCTGTTTCAATATCTTAGATGCACTTCTCCATGCAATCACTCATAATATCATAGGTATACTCGCAAGCATATGTGTGTCGTTCAATATCTTTGATTGTAGTGCTCATCTCGCCCGTCAACTGATCAAAGTCTTACATAGCATGAACTAAAGCAACATCCAAATGACTTAAAAGCTTTTCGAACCTTATAAGTCGTGCATCAACATCTGACAGAATACCTGAAGTCGTCTAAGGTCGACCACTGGTATAGCCTTCGACTTTTCTTTTCTATGACGAATGGGGTCGCTAGTCATCTCAATGTTAGTAGTCATTGTGTCAATTTGGGCAATCGTTGACAGGAAGGAGTTAACTTTATGCTATCAATATGGAGGATGTCTCGTACTGCACCCAGTCATTGATATTTCAAGTCGAACCAGTTTTGATACCAACGTTGTCATGCCCAACGTTAGAATTACTTAATTCCTCAGAACTCGCAATCGATGTTAGGTTACATACAACCTAGTAAACGTTTCATCAAGTATGTAGTGAAAGCTTAAGATTGATGATTAGAAGGGCCGATTGGAGTAATAATATGAAAACTTGAGGGTAAATAAGAAAGCAAAGTGATTGTATTGATAGCATTAAAGGTGTGTGAACTACGACACGCTTATAACTTAGATGTAGGACTCTTAATGAGTACAAAAGAAAAGGTGCCCCTGACTATAATAAGGCCCCAAGATTAAGTACTAGAAGTTGCCAAATGGTTCCCACGTAGGGACCACATTACACAATCATGATACGAAAATTCACTCGTGGAGGGTTCTCAAATCACAAACACCCATTTTTCCCTATCTTTTTTCCATATTGGTATTGGTATTGGTATTGTCAACCATCCCCACATCATCTCAATCATCATCATTAAATTCACTATCATAATGTAACAGTATGAGGGAGGGACTTTCAATCTTTTACTGGTACCAACATAATTCAAAATGTAAGGCACATCGTCATCAAGACTTTAACACCATCAACCATCCCTCCAACTACATGGATCTGTCAAGGAGAAGAAAAGAATACATGGGTCCCCATTTATACAAGAACCTGATAAGGCGCAGTTTCCTTCTTACGGCCTTGACCTTAAAGTTAATTTACTCTTGCACAACCACCAAACAGCTCATCTCACAAGTTGAAGGGCATCTGTTCGGACCCCATGGGGTACTTGCTTTGGCCTCTCTATTGTACTAAAAAATAAAGTCTTTTTTTTACAAGAGGAAGCCGAAGTCTAACACATACATATGTATCTTTTGGGAGTCATATTACCATCATGGGTTTGGTATGGAGAGTGTTACACATACCCTATTTAAACTCAGTAACTGCACCCAAGGTGGGGAAATCTTAAGTGGAGTAGTTCCTGCAGATACTGTACACACCACAATTTATGTCACTATAAAAGTCAACAGCTTTGCAACACACACATGCATGCGTGCATCATGCGATTATGATCTAAATACACATGCATATACGATGTATGCATGCATGCAGTCAAAGAGCACCAATTTTTTTTACCATGTTTGACTTCATCATTTATTACCATAAATGTAAGAGGAAGTATGA